>JBBMRM010000121.1:0-1317686 GCA_037962945.1 Sarcoramphus papa
CTGAAGAGAGCTCAGGTGAGAAATTGCAAACGTCGAGCAATTGCTCAGAGATGAAAAGTGCCAGCACTGAAAGCTGTTGCTAGCCAGCACCCTTCCTTGGAAGCGCTTTCACAGGCGCAGCAACACTGGGGCTTTGCGCTTCTCTAGCCACCAAACTTCACGGTCACTATCTCTCCGCCTCCTAGACACGAGCTGAGAAATTGCAAACGTCGAGCAATTGCTCAGAGATGAAAAGTGCCAGCACTGAAAGCTGTTGCTAGCCAGCACCCTTCCTTGGAAGCGCTTTTGTAGGCCTAAGAAGACTGGGGCTCTGGGCTTCTCTAGCCACCTAATCTTCTGCTCATCCTCTCGCGCTCTCTAAAGAGAGCTGAGGTGAGAAATTGCAAATGTCGAGCAATTGCTCAGAGATGAAAAGTGCCAGCACTGAAAGCTGTTGCTAGCCAGCACCCTTCCTTGGAAGCGCTTTCACAGGCGCAGTAACACTGGGGCTTTGCGCTTCTCTAGCCACCAAACGTCACGGTCCTTCTCTTTCCGTCTCGTAGACACGAGCTGAGAAATTGCAAACGTCGAGCAATTGCTCAGAGATGAAAAGTGCCAGCACTGAAAGCTGTTGCTAGCCAGCACCCTTCTTGGAAGCGCTTTTGTAGCCCTTAGAACACTGGGGCTCTGGGCTTCTCTAGCCACCTAATCTTCTGCTCATCCTCTCGCGCACTCTAAAGAGAGCTCAGGTGAGAAATTGCAAACGTCGAGCAATTGCTCAGAGATGAAAAGTGCCAGCACTGAAAGCTGTTGCTAGCCAGCACCCTTCCTTGGAAGCGCTTTCACAAGCGCAGTAACACTGGGGCTTTGCGCTTCTCTACCCACCAAACGTCACGGTCCTTCTCTTTCCGTCTCGTAGACACGAGCTGAGAAATTGCAAACGTCGAGCAATTGCTCAGAGATGAAAAGTGCCAGCACTGAAAGCTGTTGCTAGCCAGCACCCTTCCTTGGAAGTGCTTTCACAGGCGCAGTAACACTGGGGCTTTGCGCTTCTCTACCCACCAAACGTCACGGTCACTATCTCTCCGTCTCCTAGACACGAGCTGAGAAATTGCAAACGTCGAGCAATTGCTCAGAGATGAAAAGTGCCAGCACTGAAAGCTGTTGCTAGCCAGCACCCTTCCTTGGAAGCACTTTTGTAGGCCTAAGAAGACTGGGGCTCTGGGCTTCTCTAGCCACCTAATCTTCTGCTCATCCTCTCGCGCACTCTGAAGAGAGCTCAGGTGAGAAATTGCAAACGTCGAGCAATTGCTCAGAGATGAAAAGTGCCAGCACTGAAAGCTGTTGCTAGCCAGCACCCTTCCTTGGAAGCGCTTTCACAGGCGCAGTAACACTGGGGCTTTGCGCTTCTCTAGCCACCAAACGTCACGGTCACTATCTCTCCGTCTCGTAGACACGAGCTGAGAAATTGCAAACGTCGAGCAATTGCTCAGAGATGAAAAGTGCCAGCACTGAAAGCTCTTGCTAGCCAGCACCCTTCCTTGGAAGCGCTTTTGTAGGCTTAAGAACACTGGGGCTCTGGGCTTCTTTAGCCACCTAATCTTCTGCTCATCCTCTCGCGCACTCTAAAGAGAGCTCAGGTGAGAAATTGCAAACGTCGAGCAATTGCTCAGAGATGAAAAGTGCCAGCACTGAAAGCTGTTGCTAGCCAGCACCCTTCCTTGGAAGCGCTTTCACAGGCGCAGTAACACTGGGGCTTTGCGCTTCTCTAGCCACCAAACGTCACGGTCCTTCTCTTTCCGTCTCGTAGACACGAGCTGAGAAATTGCAAACGTCGAGCAATTGCTCAGAGATGAAAAGTGCCAGCACTGGAAGCTGTTGCTAGCCAGCACCCTTCCTTGGAAGCGCTTTTGTAGGCCTAAGAAGACTGGGGCTCTGGGCTTCTCTAG
The DNA here is from genome assembly GCA_037962945.1 of Sarcoramphus papa. Taxonomy (NCBI): domain Eukaryota; kingdom Metazoa; phylum Chordata; class Aves; order Accipitriformes; family Cathartidae; genus Sarcoramphus; species Sarcoramphus papa. The sequence goes on from JBBMRM010000121.1 coordinate 1,929, forward strand.
CCACCTAATCTTCTGCTCATCCTCTCGCGCTCTCTAAAGAGAGCTGAGGTGAGAAATTGCAAACGTCGAGCAATTGCTCAGAGATGAAAAGTGCCAGCACTGAAAGCTGTTGCTAGCCAGCACCCTTCTTGGAAGCGCTTTTGTAGCCCTTAGAACACTGGGGCTCTGGGCTTCTCTAGCCACCTCATCTTCTGCTCATCCTCTCGCGCACTCTAAAGAGAGCTCAGGTGAGAAATTGCAAACGTCGAGCAATTGCTCAGAGATGAAAAGTGCCAGCACTGAAAGCTCTTGCTATCCAGCACCCTTCCTTGGAAGCGCTTTCAGAGGCGCAGTAACACTGGGGCTTTGCGCTTCTCTAGCCACCAAACGTCACGGTCCTTCTATTTCCGTCTCGTAGACACGAGCTGAGAAATTGCAAACGTCGAGCAATTGCTCAGAGATGAAAAGTGCCAGCACTGAAAGCTGTTGCTAGCCAGCACCCTTCCTTGGAAGTGCTTTTGTAGCCCTTAGAACACTGGGGCTCTGGGCTTCTCTAGCCACCTAATCTTCTGCTCATCCTCTCGCGCTGTCTAAAGAGAGCTGAGGTGAGAAATTGCAAACGTCCAGCAATTGCTCAGAGATGAAAAGTGCCAGCACTGAAAGCTGTTGCTAGCCAGCACCCTTCCTTGGAAGCGCTTTCACAGGCGCAGTAACACTGGGGCTTTGCGCTTCTCTACCCACCAAACGTCACGGTCCTTCTCTTTCCGTCTCGTAGACACGAGCTGAGAAATTGCAAACGTCGAGCAATTGCTCAGAGATGAAAAGTGCCAGCACTGAAAGCTGTTGCTAGCCAGCACCCTTCTTGGAAGCGCATTTGTAGCCCTTAGAACACTGGGGCTCTGGGCTTCTCTAGCCACCTCATCTTCTGCTCATCCTCTCGCGCACTCTAAAGAGAGCTCAGGTGAGAAATTGCAAACGTCGAGCAATTGCTCAGAGATGAAAAGTGCCAGCACTGAAAGCTCTTGCTATCCAGCACCCTTCCTTGGAAGCGCTTTCAGAGGCGCAGTAACACTGGGGCTTTGCGCTTCTCTACCCACCAAACGTCACGGTCCTTCTCTTTCCGTCTCGTAGACACGAGCTGAGAAATTGCAAACGTCGAGCAATTGCTCAGAGATGAAAAGTGCCAGCACTGAAAGCTGTTGCTAGCCAGCACCCTTCCTTGGAAGTGCTTTTGTAGCCCTTAGAACACTGGGGCTCTGGGCTTCTCTAGCCACCTAATCTTCTGCTCATCCTCTCGCGCTCTCTAAAGAGAGCTGAGGTGAGAAATTGCAAACGTCGAGCAATTGCTCAGAGATGAAAAGTGCCAGCACTGAAAGCTGCTGCTAGCCAGCACCCTTCCTTGGAAGTGCTTTCAGAGGCGCAGTAACACTGGGGCTTTGCGCTTCTCTACCCACCAAACGTCACGGTCACTATCTCTCCGTCTCCTAGACACGAGCTGAGAAATTGCAAACGTCGAGCAATTGCTCAGAGATGAAAAGTGCCAGCACTGAAAGCTGTTGCTAGCCAGCACCCTTCCTTGGAAGCACTTTTGTAGGCCTAAGAACACTGGGGCTCTGGGCTTCTCTAGCCACCTAATCTTCTGCTCATCCTCTCACGCACTCTAAAGAGAGCTCAGGTGAGAAATTGCAAACGTCGAGCAATTGCTCAGAGATGAAAAGTGCCAGCACTGAAAGCTGTTGCTAGCCAGCACCCTTCCTTGGAAGCGCTTTCACAGGCGCAGTAACACTGGGGCTTTGCGCTTCTCTAGCCACCAAACGTCACGGTCACTATCTCTCCGTCTTGTAGACATGAGCTGAGAAATTCCAAACGTCGAGCAATTGCTCAGAGATGAAAAGTGCCAGCACTGAAAGCTCTTGCTAGCCAGCACCCTTCCTTGGAAGCGCTTTTGTAGGCTTAAGAACACTGGGGCTCTGGGCTTCTTTAGCCACCTAATCTTCTGCTCATCCTCTCGCGCACTCTAAAGAGAGCTCAGGTGAGAAATTGCAAACGTCGAGCAATTGCTCAGAGATGAAAAGTGCCAGCACTGAAAGCTGTTGCTAGCCAGCACCCTTCCTTGGAAGCGCTTTCACAGGCGCAGTAACACTGGGGCTTTGCGCTTCTCTAGCCACCAAACGTCACGGTCCTTCTCTTTCCGTCTCGTAGACACGAGCTGAGAAATTGCAAACGTCGAGCAATTGCTCAGAGATGAAAAGTGCCAGCACTGGAAGCTGTTGCTAGCCAGCACCCTTCCTTGGAAGCGCTTTTGTAGGCCTAAGAAGACTGGGGCTCTGGGCTTCTCTAGCCACCTAATCTTCTGCTCATCCTCTCGCGCTGTCTAAAGAGAGCTGAGGTGAGAAATTGCAAACGTCGAGCAATTGCTCAGAGATGAAAAGTGCCAGCACTGAAAGCTCTTGCTAGCCAGCACCCTTCCTTGGAAGCGCTTTCACAGGCGCAGTAACACTGGGGCTTTGCGCTTCTCTAGCCACCAAACGTCACGGTCACTATCTCTCCGTCTCGTAGACACGAGCTGAGAAATTGCAAACGTCGATCAATTGCTCAGAGATGAAAAGTGCCAGCACTGGAAGCTGTTGCTAGCCAGCACCCTTCCTTGGAAGCGCTTTTGTAGGCCTAAGAACACTGGGGCTCTGGGCTTCTCTAGCCACCTCATCTTCTGCTCATCCTCTCGCGCACTCTAAAGAGAGCTCAGGTGAGAAATTGCAAACGTCGAGCAATTGCTCAGAGATGAAAAGTGCCAGCACTGAAAGCTCTTGCTAGCCAGCACCCTTCCTTGGAAGCGCTTTCACGGGCGCAGCAACACTGGGGCTTTGCGCTTCTCTAGCCACCAAACGTCACAGTCACTCTCTCTCCGTCTCGTAGACACGAGCTGAGAAATTGCAAACGTCGAGCAATTGCTCAGAGATGAAAAGTGCCAGCACTGAAAGCTCTTGCTAGCCAGCACCCTTCCTTGGAAGCGCTTTTGTAGGCCTAAGAAGACTGGGGCTCTGGGCTTCTCTAGCCACCTCATCTTCTGCTCATCCTCTCGCGCACTCTGAAGAGAGCTCAGGTGAGAAATTGCAAACGTCGAGCAATTGCTCAGAGATGAAAAGTGCCAGCACTGAAAGCTGTTGCTAGCCAGCACCCTTCCTTGGAAGCGCTTTCACAGGCGCAGCAACACTGGGGCTTTGCGCTTCTCTAGCCACCAAACTTCACGGTCACTATCTCTCCGCCTCCTAGACACGAGCTGAGAAATTGCAAACGTCGAGCAATTGCTCAGAGATGAAAAGTGCCAGCACTGAAAGCTGTTGCTAGCCAGCACCCTTCCTTGGAAGCGCTTTTGTAGGCCTAAGAAGACTGGGGCTCTGGGCTTCTCTAGCCACCTAATCTTCTGCTCATCCTCTCGCGCTCTCTAAAGAGAGCTGAGGTGAGAAATTGCAAATGTCGAGCAATTGCTCAGAGATGAAAAGTGCCAGCACTGAAAGCTGTTGCTAGCCAGCACCCTTCCTTGGAAGCGCTTTCACAGGCGCAGTAACACTGGGGCTTTGCGCTTCTCTACCCACCAAACGTCACGGTCCTTCTCTTTCCGTCTCGTAGACACGAGCTGAGAAATTGCAAACGTCGAGCAATTGCTCAGAGATGAAAAGTGCCAGCACTGAAAGCTGTTGCTAGCCAGCACCCTTCTTGGAAGCGCTTTTGTAGCCCTTAGAACACTGGGGCTCTGGGCTTCTCTAGCCACCTAATCTTCTGCTCATCCTCTCGCGCACTCTAAAGAGAGCTCAGGTGAGAAATTGCAAACGTCCAGCAATTGCTCAGAGATGAAAAGTGCCAGCACTGAAAGCTGTTGCTAGCCAGCACCCTTCCTTGGAAGCGCTTTCACAAGCGCAGTAACACTGGGGCTTTGCGCTTCTCTACCCACCAAACGTCACGGTCCTTCTCTTTCCGTCTCGTAGACACGAGCTGAGAAATTGCAAACGTCGAGCAATTGCTCAGAGATGAAAAGTGCCAGCACTGAAAGCTCTTGCTAGCCAGCACCCTTCCTTGGAAGTGCTTTCACAGGCGCAGTAACACTGGGGCTTTGCGCTTCTCTACCCACCAAACGTCACGGTCACTATCTCTCCGTCTCCTAGACACGAGCTGAGAAATTGCAAACGTCGAGCAATTGCTCAGAGATGAAAAGTGCCAGCACTGAAAGCTGTTGCTAGCCAGCACCCTTCCTTGGAAGCACTTTTGTAGGCCTAAGAAGACTGGGGCTCTGGGCTTCTCTAGCCACCTAATCTTCTGCTCATCCTCTCGCGCACTCTGAAGAGAGCTCAGGTGAGAAATTGCAAACGTCGAGCAATTGCTCAGAGATGAAAAGTGCCAGCACTGAAAGCTGTTGCTAGCCAGCACCCTTCCTTGGAAGCGCTTTCACAGGCGCAGTAACACTGGGGCTTTGCGCTTCTCTAGCCACCAAACGTCACGGTCACTATCTCTCCGTCTCGTAGACACGAGCTGAGAAATTCCAAACGTCGAGCAATTGCTCAGAGATGAAAAGTGCCAGCACTGAAAGCTCTTGCTAGCCAGCACCCTTCCTTGGAAGCGCTTTTGTAGGCTTAAGAACACTGGGGCTCTGGGCTTCTTTAGCCACCTAATCTTCTGCTCATCCTCTCGCGCACTCTAAAGAGAGCTCAGGTGAGAAATTGCAAACGTCGAGCAATTGCTCAGAGATGAAAAGTGCCAGCACTGAAAGCTGTTGCTAGCCAGCACCCTTCCTTGGAAGCGCTTTCACAGGCGCAGTAACACTGGGGCTTTGCGCTTCTCTAGCCACCAAACGTCACGGTCCTTCTCTTTCCGTCTCGTAGACACGAGCTGAGAAATTGCAAACGTCGAGCAATTGCTCAGAGATGAAAAGTGCCAGCACTGGAAGCTGTTGCTAGCCAGCACCCTTCCTTGGAAGCGCTTTTGTAGGCCTAAGAAGACTGGGGCTCTGGGCTTCTCTAGCCACCTAATCTTCTGCTCATCCTCTCGCGCTCTCTAAAGAGAGCTGAGGTGAGAAATTGCAAACGTCGAGCAATTGCTCAGAGATGAAAAGTGCCAGCACTGAAAGCTCTTGCTAGCCAGCACCCTTCCTTGGAAGCGCTTTCAGAGGCGCAGTAACACTGGGGCTTTGCGCTTCTCTAGCCACCAAACGTCACGGTCCTTCTCTTTCCGTCTCGTAGACACAAGCTGAGAAATTGCAAACGTCGAGCAATTGCTCAGAGATGAAAAGTGCCAGCACTGAAAGCTGTTGCTAGCCAGCACCCTTCCTTGGAAGTGCTTTTGTAGCCCTTAGAACACTGGGGCTCTGGGCTTCTCTAGCCACCTAATCTTCTGCTCATCCTCTCGCGCTCTCTAAAGAGAGCTGAGGTGAGAAATTGCAAACGTCGAGCAATTGCTCAGAGATGAAAAGTGCCAGCACTGAAAGCTGTTGCTAGCCAGCACCCTTCCTTGGAAGCGCTTTCACAGGCGCAGTAACACTGGGGCTTTGCGCTTCTCTACCCACCAAACGTCACGGTCCTTCTCTTTCCGTCTCGTAGACACGAGCTGAGAAATTGCAAACGTCGAGCAATTGCTCAGAGATGAAAAGTGCCAGCACTGAAAGCTGTTGCTAGCCAGCACCCTTCTTGGAAGCGCATTTGTAGCCCTTAGAACACTGGGGCTCTGGGCTTCTCTAGCCACCTCATCTTCTGCTCATCCTCTCGCGCACTCTAAAGAGAGCTCAGGTGAGAAATTGCAAACGTCGAGCAATTGCTCAGAGATGAAAAGTGCCAGCACTGAAAGCTCTTGCTATCCAGCACCCTTCCTTGGAAGCGCTTTCAGAGGCGCAGTAACACTGGGGCTTTGCGCTTCTCTACCCACCAAACGTCACGGTCCTTCTCTTTCCGTCTCGTAGACACGAGCTGAGAAATTGCAAACGTCGAGCAATTGCTCAGAGATGAAAAGTGCCAGCACTGAAAGCTGTTGCTAGCCAGCACCCTTCCTTGGAAGTGCTTTTGTAGCCCTTAGACCACTGGGGCTCTGGGCTTCTCTAGCCACCTAATCTTCTGCTCATCCTCTCGCGCTCTCTAAAGAGAGCTGAGGTGAGAAATTGCAAACGTCGAGCAATTGCTCAGAGATGAAAAGTGCCAGCACTGAAAGCTGCTGCTAGCCAGCACCCTTCCTTGGAAGTGCTTTCACAGGCGCAGTAACACTGGGGCTTTGCGCTTCTCTACCCACCAAACGTCACGGTCACTATCTCTCCGTCTCCTAGACACGAGCTGAGAAATTGCAAACGTCGAGCAATTGCTCAGAGATGAAAAGTGCCAGCACTGAAAGCTGTTGCTAGCCAGCACCCTTCCTTGGAAGCACTTTTGTAGGCCTAAGAAGACTGGGGCTCTGGGCTTCTCTAGCCACCTAATCTTCTGCTCATCCTCTCGCGCACTCTGAAGAGAGCTCAGGTGAGAAATTGCAAACGTCGAGCAATTGCTCAGAGATGAAAAGTGCCAGCACTGAAAGCTGTTGCTAGCCAGCACCCTTCCTTGGAAGCGCTTTCACAGGCGCAGTAACACTGGGGCTTTGCGCTTCTCTAGCCACCAAACGTCACGGTCACTATCTCTCCGTCTCGTAGACACGAGCTGAGAAATTCCAAACGTCGAGCAATTGCTCAGAGATGAAAAGTGCCAGCACTGAAAGCTCTTGCTAGCCAGCACCCTTCCTTGGAAGCGCTTTTGTAGGCTTAAGAACACTGGGGCTCTGGGCTTCTTTAGCCACCTAATCTTCTGCTCATCCTCTCGCGCACTCTAAAGAGAGCTCAGGTGAGAAATTGCAAACGTCGAGCAATTGCTCAGAGATGAAAAGTGCCAGCACTGAAAGCTGTTGCTAGCCAGCACCCTTCCTTGGAAGCGCTTTCACAGGCGCAGTAACACTGGGGCTTTGCGCTTCTCTAGCCACCAAACGTCACGGTCCTTCTCTTTCCGTCTCGTAGACACGAGCTGAGAAATTGCAAACGTCGAGCAATTGCTCAGAGATGAAAAGTGCCAGCACTGGAAGCTGTTGCTAGCCAGCACCCTTCCTTGGAAGCGCTTTTGTAGGCCTAAGAAGACTGGGGCTCTGGGCTTCTCTAGCCACCTAATCTTCTGCTCATCCTCTCGCGCTCTCTAAAGAGAGCTGAGGTGAGAAATTGCAAACGTCGAGCAATTGCTCAGAGATGAAAAGTGCCAGCACTGAAAGCTCTTGCTAGCCAGCACCCTTCCTTGGAAGCGCTTTCACAGGCGCAGTAACACTGGGGCTTTGCGCTTCTCTAGCCACCAAACGTCACGGTCACTATCTCTCCGTCTCGTAGACACGAGCTGAGAAATTGCAAACGTCGATCAATTGCTCAGAGATGAAAAGTGCCAGCACTGAAAGCTGTTGCTAGCCAGCACCCTTCCTTGGAAGCGCTTTTGTAGGCCTAAGAAGACTGGGGCTCTGGGCTTCTCTAGCCACCTCATCTTCTGCTCATCCTCTCGCGCACTCTAAAGAGAGCTCAGGTGAGAAATTGCAAACGTCGAGCAATTGCTCAGAGATGAAAAGTGCCAGCACTGAAAGCTGTTGCTAGCCAGCCCCCTTCCTTGGAAGCGCTTTCACAGGCGCAGCAATACTGGGGCTTTGCGCTTCTCTACCCACCAAACGTCACGGTCCTTCTCTTTCCGTCTCATAGACACGAGCTGAGAAATTGCAAACGTCCAGCAATTGCTCAGAGAGGAAAAGTGCCAGCACTGAAAGCTGTTGCTAGCCAGCACCCTTCCTTGGAAGCGCTTTCACAGGCGCAGCAACACTGGGGCTTTGCGCTTCTCTAGCCACCAAACGTCACGGTCCTTCTCTTTCCGTCTCGTAGACACGAGCTGAGAAATTGCAAACGTCGATCAATTGCTCAGAGATGAAAAGTGCCAGCACTGAAAGCTGTTGCTAGCCAGCACCCTTCCTTGGAAGCGCTTTTGTAGGCCTTAGAACACTGGGGCTCTGGGCTTCTCTAGCCACCTAATCTTCTGCTCATCCTCTCGCGCTCTCTAAAGAGAGCTGAGGTGAGAAATTGCAAACATCGAGCAATTGCTCAGAGATGAAAAGTGCCAGCACTGAAAGCTCTTGCTAGCCAGCACCCTTCCTTGGAAGTGCTTTCACAGGCGCAGTAACACTGGGGCTTTGCGCTTCTCTACCCACCAAACGTCACGGTCACTATCTCTCCGTCTCGTAGACACGAGCTGAGAAATTGCAAACGTGGAGCAATTGCTCAGAGATGAAAAGTGCCAGCACTGAAAGCTGTTGCTAGCCAGCACCCTTCCTTGGAAGCGCTTTTGTAGGCCTAAGAACACTGGGGCTTTGCGCTTCTTTAGCCACCTCATCTTCTGCTCATCCTCTCGCGCACTCTAAAGAGAGCTCAGGTGAGAAATTGCAAACGTCGAGCAATTGCTCAGAGATGAAAAGTGCCAGCACTGAAAGCTCTTGCTAGCCAGCACCCTTCCTTGGAAGCGCTTTCAGAGGCGCAGCAACACTGGGGCTTTGCGCTTCTCTACCCACCAAACGTCACGGTCCTTCTCTTTCCGTCTCGTAGACACGAGCTGAGAAATTGCAAACGTCGAGCAATTGCTCAGAGATGAAAAGTGCCAGCACTGAAAGCTCTTGCTAGCCAGCACCCTTCCTTGGAAGCGCTTTCACAGGCGCAGTAACACTGGGGCTTTGCGCTTCTCTACCCACCAAACATCACGGTAACTATCTCTCCGTCTCGTAGACACGAGCTGAGAAATTGCAAACGTCGAGCAATTGCTCAGAGATGAAAAGTGCCAGCACTGAAAGCTGTTGCTAGCCAGCACCCTTCCTTGGAAGCACTTTTGTAGGCCTAAGAAGACTGGGGCTCTGGGCTTCTCTAGCCACCTCATCTTCTGCTCATCCTCTCGCGCACTCTAAAGAGAGCTCAGGTGAGAAATTGCAAACGTCGAGCAATTGCTCAGAGATGAAAAGTGCCAGCACTGAAAGCTGTTGCTAGCCAGCACCCTTCCTTGGAAGCGCTTTCACAGGCGCAGTAACACTGGGGCTTTGCGCTTCTCTAGCCACCAAACATCACGGTCACTATCTCTCCGTCTCGTAGACACGAGCTGAGAAATTGCAAACGTCGATCAATTGCTCAGAGAGGAAAAGTGCCAGCACTGGAAGCTGTTGCTAGCCAGCACCCTTCCTTGGAAGCGCTTTTGTAGGCCTAAGAAGACTGGGGCTCTGGGCTTCTCTAGCCACCTCATCTTCTGCTCATCCTCTCGCGCACTCTGAAGAGAGCTCAGGTGAGAAATTGCAAACGTCGAGCAATTGCTCAGAGATGAAAAGTGCCAGCACTGAAAGCTGTTGCTAGCCAGCACCCTTCCTTGGAAGCGCTTTCACAGGCGCAGTAACACTGGGGCTTTGCGCTTCTCTAGCCACCAAACGTCACGGTCACTATCTCTCCGTCTCGTAGACACGAGCTGAGAAATTGCAAACGTCGATCAATTGCTCAGAGAGGAAAAGTGCCAGCACTGAAAGCTGTTGCTAGCCAGCACCCTTCCTTGGAAGCGCTTTCACAGGTGCAGCAACACTGGGGCTTTGCGCTTCTCTACCCACCAAACGTCACGGTCCTTCTCTTTCCGTCTCGTAGACACGAGCTGAGAAATTGCAAACGTTGAGCAATTGCTCAGAGATGAAAAGTGCCAGCACTGAAAGCTGTTGCTAGCCAGCACCCTTCCTTGGAAGCGCTTTTGTAGGCCTAAGAACACTGGGGCTCTGGGCTTCTCTAGCCACCTAATCTTCTGCTCATCCTCTCGCGCACTCTAAAGAGAGCTCAGGTGAGAAATTGCAAACGTCGAGCAATTGCTCAGAGATGAAAAGTGCCAGCACTGAAAGCTGTTGCTAGCCAGCACCCTTCCTTGGAAGCGCTTTCACAAGCGCAGTAACACTGGGGCTTTGCGCTTCTCTACCCACCAAACGTCACGGTCCTTCTCTTTCCGTCTCGTAGACATGAGCTGAGAAATTGCAAACGTCGAGCAATTGCTCAGAGATGAAAAGTGCCAGCACTTAAAGCTCTTGCTAGCCAGCACCCTTCCTTGGAAGCGCTTTCACAGGCGCAGCAACACTGGGGCTTTGCGCTTCTCTAGCCACCAAACTTCATGGTCACTATCTCTCCGTCTCCTAGACACGAGCTGAGAAATTGCAAACGTCGATCAATTGCTCAGAGAGGAAAAGTGCCAGCACTGGAAGCTGTTGCTAGCCAGCACCCTTCCTTGGAAGCGCTTTTGTAGGCCTAAGAACACTGGGGCTCTGGGCTTCTCTAGCCACCTCATCTTCTGCTCATCCTCTCGCGCTCTCTAAAGAGAGCTGAGGTGAGAAATTGCAAACGTCGAGCAATTGCTCAGAGATGAAAAGTGCCAGCACTGAAAGCTCTTGCTAGCCAGCACCCTTCCTTGGAAGTGCTTTCACAGGCGCAGTAACACTGGGGCTTTGCGCTTCTCTACCCACCAAACGTCACGGTCACTATCTCTCCGTCTCCTAGACATGAGCTGAGAAATTGCAAACGTCCAGCAATTGCTCAGAGATGAAAAGTGCCAGCACTGAAAGCTGTTGCTAGCCAGCACCCTTCCTTGGAAGCGCTTTTGTAGGCCTAAGAACACTGGGGCTCTGGGCTTCTCTAGCCACCTAATCTTCTGCTCATCCTCTCGCGCACTCTAAAGAGAGCTCAGGTGAGAAATTGCAAACGTCGAGCAATTGCTCAGACATGAAAAGTGCCAGCACTGAAAGCTGTTGCTAGCCAGCACCCTTCCTTGGAAGCGCTTTCACAGGTGCAGTAACACTGGGGCTTTGCGCTTCTCTACCCACCAAACGTCACGGTCACTATCTCTCCGTCTCGTAGACACGAGCTGAGAAATTGCAAACGTCGAGCAATTGCTCAGAGATGAAAAGTGCCAGCACTGAAAGCTGTTGCTAGCCAGCACCCTTCCTTGGAAGCGCTTTTGTAGGCCTAAGAACACTGGGGCTTTGCGCTTCTTTAGCCACCTCATCTTCTGCTCATCCTCTCGCACACTCTAAAGAGAGCTCAGGTGAGAAATTGCAAACGTCGAGCAATTGCTCAGAGATGAAAAGTGCCAGCACTGAAAGCTCTTGCTAGCCAGCACCCTTCCTTGGAAGCGCTTTCACAGGCGCAGCAACACTGGGGCTTTGCACTTCTCTAGCCACCAAACGTCACGGTCCTTCTCTTTCCGTCTCGTAGACACGAGCTGAGAAATTGCAAACGTCGAGCAATTGCTCAGAGATGAAAAGTGCCAGCACTGGAAGCTGTTGCTAGCCAGCACCCTTCCTTGGAAGCGCTTTTGTAGGCCTAAGAACACTGGGGCTCTGGGCTTCTCTAGCCACCTAATCTTCTGCTCATCCTCTCGCGCACTCTAAAGAGAGCTCAGGTGAGAAATTGCAAACGTCGAGCAATTGCTCAGAGATGAAAAGTGCCAGCACTGAAAGCTGTTGCTAGCCAGCACCCTTCCTTGCAAGCACTTTCACAAGCGCAGTAACACTGGGGCTTTGCGCTTCTCTAGCCACCAAACGTCACGGTCCTTCTCTTTCCGTCTCGTAGACACGAGCTGAGAAATTGCAAACGTCGAGCAATTGCTCAGAGATGAAAAGTGCCAGCACTGAAAGCTCTTGCTAGCCAGCACCCTTCCTTGGAAGCGCTTTCACGGGCGCAGCAACACTGGGGCTTTGCGCTTCTCTAGCCACCAAACGTCACAGTCACTCTCTCTCCGTCTCGTAGACACGAGCTGAGAAATTGCAAACGTCGAGCAATTGCTCAGAGATGAAAAGTGCCAGCACTGAAAGCTCTTGCTAGCCAGCACCCTTCCTTGGAAGCGCTTTTGTAGGCCTAAGAAGACTGGGGCTCTGGGCTTCTCTAGCCACCTCATCTTCTGCTCATCCTCTCGCGCACTCTGAAGAGAGCTCAGGTGAGAAATTGCAAACGTCGAGCAATTGCTCAGAGATGAAAAGTGCCAGCACTGAAAGCTGTTGCTAGCCAGCACCCTTCCTTGGAAGCGCTTTCACAGGCGCAGCAACACTGGGGCTTTGCGCTTCTCTAGCCACCAAACTTCACGGTCACTATCTCTCCGCCTCCTAGACACGAGCTGAGAAATTGCAAACGTCGAGCAATTGCTCAGAGATGAAAAGTGCCAGCACTGAAAGCTGTTGCTAGCCAGCACCCTTCCTTGGAAGCGCTTTTGTAGGCCTAAGAAGACTGGGGCTCTGGGCTTCTCTAGCCACCTAATCTTCTGCTCATCCTCTCGCGCTCTCTAAAGAGAGCTGAGGTGAGAAATTGCAAACGTCCAGCAATTGCTCAGAGATGAAAAGTGCCAGCACTGAAAGCTGTTGCTAGCCAGCACCCTTCCTTGGAAGCGCTTTCACAGGCGCAGTAACACTGGGGCTTTGCGCTTCTCTAGCCACCAAACGTCACGGTCCTTCTCTTTCCGTCTCGTAGACACGAGCTGAGAAATTGCAAACGTCGAGCAATTGCTCAGAGATGAAAAGTGCCAGCACTGAAAGCTGTTGCTAGCCAGCACCCTTCTTGGAAGCGCTTTTGTAGGCCTAAGAAGACTGGGGCTCTGGGCTTCTCTAGCCACCTCATCTTCTGCTCATCCTCTCGCGCACTCTAAAGAGAGCTCAGGTGAGAAATTGCAAACGTCGAGCAATTGCTCAGAGATGAAAAGTGCAGCACTGAAAGCTCTTGCTATCCAGCACCCTTCCTTGGAAGCGCTTTCAGAGGCGCAGTAACACTGGGGCTTTGCGCTTCTCTAGCCACCAAACGTCACGGTCCTTCTCTTTCCGTCTCGTAGACACGAGCTGAGAAATTGCAAACGTCGAGCAATTGCTCAGAGATGAAAAGTGCCAGCACTGAAAGCTGTTGCTAGCCAGCACCCTTCCTTGGAAGTGCTTTTGTAGCCCTTAGAACACTGGGGCTCTGGGCTTCTCTAGCCACCTAATCTTCTGCTCATCCTCTCGCGCAGTCTAAAGAGAGCTCAGGTGAGAAATTGCAAACGTCCAGCAATTGCTCAGAGATGAAAAGTGCCAGCACTGAAAGCTGTTGCTAGCCAGCACCCTTCCTTGGAAGTGCTTTCACAGGCGCAGTAACACTGGGGCTTTGCGCTTCTCTACCCACCAAACGTCACGGTCACTATCTCTCCGTCTCGTAGACACGAGCTGAGAAATTGCAAACGTCGAGCAATTGCTCAGAGATGAAAAGTGCCAGCACTGAAAGCTGTTGCTAGCCAGCACCCTTCCTTGGAAGCGCTTTTGTAGGCCTAAGAACACTGGGGCTCTGGGCTTCTCTAGCCACCTAATCTTCTGCTCATCCTCTCGCGCACTCTGAAGAGAGCTCAGGTGAGAAATTGCAAACGTCGAGCAATTGCTCAGAGATGAAAAGTGCCAGCACTGAAAGCTGTTGCTAGCCAGCACCCTTCCTTGGAAGCGCTTTCACAGGCGCAGTAACACTGGGTCTTTGCGCTTCTCTACCCACCAAACGTCACGGTCCTTCTCTTTCCGTCTCGTAGACACGAGCTGAGAAATTGCAAACGTCGAGCAATTGCTCAGAGATGAAAAGTGCCAGCACTGAAAGCTGTTGCTAGCCAGCACCCTTCTTGGAAGCGCATTTGTAGCCCTTAGAACACTGGGGCTCTGGGCTTCTCTAGCCACCTCATCTTCTGCTCATCCTCTCGCGCACTCTAAAGAGAGCTCAGGTGAGAAATTGCAAACGTCGAGCAATTGCTCAGAGATGAAAAGTGCCAGCACTGAAAGCTGTTGCTAGCCAGCACCCTTCCTTGGAAGCGCTTTCAGAGGCGCAGTAACACTGGGGCTTTGCGCTTCTCTAGCCACCAAACGTCACGGTCCTTCTCTTTCCGTCTCGTAGACACGAGCTGAGAAATTGCAAACGTCGAGCAATTGCTCAGAGATGAAAAGTGCCAGCACTGAAAGCTGTTGCTAGCCAGCACCCTTCCTTGGAAGTGCTTTTGTAGCCCTTAGAACACTGGGGCTCTGGGCTTCTCTAGCCACCTAATCTTCTGCTCATCCTCTCGCGCTCTCTAGAGAGAGCTGAGGTGAGAAATTGCAAACGTCGAGCAATTGCTCAGAGATGAAAAGTGCCAGCACTGAAAGCTGCTGCTAGCCAGCACCCTTCCTTGGAAGTGCTTTCACAGGCGCAGTAACACTGGGTCTTTGCGCTTCTCTAGCCACCAAACGTCACGGTCACTATCTCTCCGTCTCGTAGACACGAGCTGAGAAATTGCAAACGTCGAGCAATTGCTCAGAGATGAAAAGTGCCAGCACTGAAAGCTGTTGCTAGCCAGCACCCTTCCTTGGAAGCGCTTTTGTAGCCCTAAGAACACTGGGGCTCTGGGCTTCTCTAGCCACCTCATCTTCTGCTCATCCTCTCGCGCACTCTGAAGAGAGCTCAGGTGAGAAATTGCAAACGTCGAGCAATTGCTCAGAGATGAAAAGTGCCAGCACTGAAAGCTGTTGCTAGCCAGCACCCTTCCTTGGAAGCGCTTTCACAGGCGCAGTAACACTGGGTCTTTGCGCTTCTCTAGCCACCAAACGTCACGGTCACTATCTCTCCGTCTCGTAGACACGAGCTGAGAAATTCCAAACGTCGAGCAATTGCTCAGAGATGAAAAGTGCCAGCACTGAAAGCTGTTGCTAGCCAGCACCCTTCCTTGGAAGCGCTTTTGTAGGCCTAAGAACACTGGGGCTCTGGGCTTCTTTAGCCACCTAATCTTCTGCTCATCCTCTCGCGCACTCTAAAGAGAGCTCAGGTGAGAAATTGCAAACGTCGAGCAATTGCTCAGAGATGAAAAGTGCCAGCACTGAAAGCTGTTGCTAGCCAGCACCCTTCCTTGGAAGCGCTTTCACAGGCGCAGTAACACTGGGGCTTTGCGCTTCTCTACCCACCAAACGTCACGGTCCTTCTCTTTCCGTCTCGTAGACACGAGCTGAGAAATTGCAAACGTCGAGCAATTGCTCAGAGATGAAAAGTGCCAGCACTGGAAGCTGTTGCTAGCCAGCACCCTTCCTTGGAAGCGCTTTTGTAGGCCTAAGAACACTGGGGCTCTGGGCTTCTCTAGCCACCTCATCTTCTGCTCATCCTCTCGCGCACTCTAAAGAGAGCTCAGGTGAGAAATTGCAAACGTCGAGCAATTGCTCAGAGATGAAAAGTGCCAGCACTGAAAGCTCTTGCTAGCCAGCACCCTTCCTTGGAAGCGCTTTCACGGGCGCAGCAACACTGGGGCTTTGCGCTTCTCTAGCCACCAAACGTCACAGTCACTCTCTCTCCGTCTCGTAGACACGAGCTGAGAAATTGCAAACGTCGAGCAATTGCTCAGAGATGAAAAGTGCCAGCACTGAAAGCTCTTGCTAGCCAGCACCCTTCCTTGGAAGCGCTTTTGTAGGCCTAAGAAGACTGGGGCTCTGGGCTTCTCTAGCCACCTCATCTTCTGCTCATCCTCTCGCGCACTCTGAAGAGAGCTGAGGTGAGAAATTGCAAACGTCGAGCAATTGCTCAGAGATGAAAACTGCCAGCACTGAAAGCTGTTGCTAGCCAGCACCCTTCCTTGGAAGCGCTTTCACAGGCGCAGCAACACTGGGGCTTTGCGCTTCTCTAGCCACCAAACTTCACGGTCACTATCTCTCCGCCTCCTAGACACGAGCTGAGAAATTGCAAACGTCGAGCAATTGCTCAGAGATGAAAAGTGCCAGCACTGAAAGCTGTTGCTAGCCAGCACCCTTCCTTGGAAGCGCTTTTGTAGGCCTAAGAAGACTGGGGCTCTGGGCTTCTCTAGCCACCTAATCTTCTGCTCATCCTCTCGCGCTCTCTAAAGAGAGCTGAGGTGAGAAATTGCAAATGTCGAGCAATTGCTCAGAGATGAAAAGTGCCAGCACTTAAAGCTCTTGCTAGCCAGCACCCTTCCTTGGAAGCGCTTTCACAGGCGCAGTAACACTGGGGCTTTGCGCTTCTCTAGCCACCAAACGTCACGGTCCTTCTCTTTCCGTCTCGTAGACACGAGCTGAGAAATTGCAAACGTCGAGCAATTGCTCAGAGATGAAAAGTGCCAGCACTGAAAGCTGTTGCTAGCCAGCACCCTTCTTGGAAGCGCTTTTGTAGCCCTTAGAACACTGGGGCTCTGGGCTTCTCTAGCCACCTAATCTTCTGCTCATCCTCTCGCGCACTCTAAAGAGAGCTCAGGTGAGAAATTGCAAACGTCGATCAATTGCTCAGAGATGAAAAGTGCCAGCACTGAAAGCTGTTGCTAGCCAGCACCCTTCCTTGGAAGCGCTTTCACAAGCGCAGTAACACTGGGGCTTTGCGCTTCTCTACCCACCAAACGTCACGGTCCTTCTCTTTCCGTCTCGTAGACACGAGCTGAGAAATTGCAAACGTCGAGCAATTGCTCAGAGATGAAAAGTGCCAGCACTGAAAGCTCTTGCTAGCCAGCACCCTTCCTTGGAAGTGCTTTCACAGGCGCAGTAACACTGGGGCTTTGCGCTTCTCTACCCACCAAACGTCACGGTCACTATCTCTCCGTCTCCTAGACACGAGCTGAGAAATTGCAAACGTCGAGCAATTGCTCAGAGATGAAAAGTGCCAGCACTGAAAGCTGTTGCTAGCCAGCACCCTTCCTTGGAAGCACTTTTGTAGGCCTAAGAAGACTGGGGCTCTGGGCTTCTCTAGCCACCTAATCTTCTGCTCATCCTCTCGCGCACTCTGAAGAGAGCTCAGGTGAGAAATTGCAAACGTCGAGCAATTGCTCAGAGATGAAAAGTGCCAGCACTGAAAGCTGTTGCTAGCCAGCACCCTTCCTTGGAAGCGCTTTCACAGGCGCAGTAACACTGGGGCTTTGCGCTTCTCTAGCCACCAAACGTCACGGTCACTATCTCTCCGTCTCGTAGACACGAGCTGAGAAATTCCAAACGTCGAGCAATTGCTCAGAGATGAAAAGTGCCAGCACTGAAAGCTCTTGCTAGCCAGCACCCTTCCTTGGAAGCGCTTTTGTAGGCTTAAGAACACTGGGGCTCTGGGCTTCTTTAGCCACCTAATCTTCTGCTCATCCTCTCGCGCACTCTAAAGAGAGCTCAGGTGAGAAATTGCAAACGTCGAGCAATTGCTCAGAGATGAAAAGTGCCAGCACTGAAAGCTGTTGCTAGCCAGCACCCTTCCTTGGAAGCGCTTTCACAGGCGCAGTAACACTGGGGCTTTGCGCTTCTCTAGCCACCAAACGTCACGGTCCTTCTCTTTCCGTCTCGTAGACACGAGCTGAGAAATTGCAAACGTCGAGCAATTGCTCAGAGATGAAAAGTGCCAGCACTGGAAGCTGTTGCTAGCCAGCACCCTTCCTTGGAAGCGCTTTTGTAGGCCTAAGAAGACTGGGGCTCTGGGCTTCTCTAGCCACCTAATCTTCTGCTCATCCTCTCGCGCTCTCTAAAGAGAGCTGAGGTGAGAAATTGCAAACGTCGAGCAATTGCTCAGAGATGAAAAGTGCCAGCACTGAAAGCTGTTGCTAGCCAGCACCCTTCTTGGAAGCGCTTTTGTAGCCCTTAGAACACTGGGGCTCTGGGCTTCTCTAGCCACCTCATCTTCTGCTCATCCTCTCGCGCACTCTAAAGAGAGCTCAGGTGAGAAATTGCAAACGTCGAGCAATTGCTCAGAGATGAAAAGTGCCAGCACTGAAAGCTGTTGCTATCCAGCACCCTTCCTTGGAAGCGCTTTCAGAGGCGCAGTAACACTGGGGCTTTGCGCTTCTCTAGCCACCAAACGTCACGGTCCTTCTCTTTCCGTCTCGTAGACACGAGCTGAGAAATTGCAAACGTCGAGCAATTGCTCAGAGATGAAAAGTGCCAGCACTGAAAGCTGTTGCTAGCCAGCACCCTTCCTTGGAAGTGCTTTTGTAGCCCTTAGAACACTGGGGCTCTGGGCTTCTCTAGCCACCTAATCTTCTGCTCATCCTCTCGCGCTCTCTAAAGAGAGCTGAGGTGAGAAATTGCAAACGTCCAGCAATTGCTCAGAGATGAAAAGTGCCAGCACTGAAAGCTCTTGCTAGCCAGCACCCTTCCTTGGAAGCGCTTTCACAGGCGCAGTAACACTGGGGCTTTGCGCTTCTCTAGCCACCAAACGTCACGGTCCTTCTCTTTCCGTCTCGTAGACACGAGCTGAGAAATTGCAAACGTCGAGCAATTGCTCAGAGATGAAAAGTGCCAGCACTGAAAGCTGTTGCTAGCCAGCACCCTTCTTGGAAGCGCATTTGTAGCCCTTAGAACACTGGGGCTCTGGGCTTCTCTAGCCACCTCATCTTCTGCTCATCCTCTCGCGCACTCTAAAGAGAGCTCAGGTGAGAAATTGCAAACGTCGAGCAATTGCTCAGAGATGAAAAGTGCCAGCACTGAAAGCTCTTGCTATCCAGCACCCTTCCTTGGAAGCGCTTTCAGAGGCGCAGTAACACTGGGGCTTTGCGCTTCTCTACCCACCAAACGTCACGGTCCTTCTCTTTCCGTCTCGTAGACACGAGCTGAGAAATTGCAAACGTCGAGCAATTGCTCAGAGATGAAAAGTGCCAGCACTGAAAGCTGTTGCTAGCCAGCACCCTTCCTTGGAAGTGCTTTTGTAGCCCTTAGAACACTGGGGCTCTGGGCTTCTCTAGCCACCTAATCTTCTGCTCATCCTCTCGCGCTCTCTAAAGAGAGCTGAGGTGAGAAATTGCAAACGTCGAGCAATTGCTCAGAGATGAAAAGTGCCAGCACTGAAAGCTGCTGCTAGCCAGCACCCTTCCTTGGAAGTGCTTTCACAGGCGCAGTAACACTGGGGCTTTGCGCTTCTGTACCCACCAAACGTCACGGTCACTATCTCTCCGTCTCCTAGACACGAGCTGAGAAATTGCAAACGTCGAGCAATTGCTCAGAGATGAAAAGTGCCAGCACTGAAAGCTGTTGCTAGCCAGCACCCTTCCTTGGAAGCACTTTTGTAGGCCTAAGAAGACTGGGGCTCTGGGCTTCTCTAGCCACCTAATCTTCTGCTCATCCTCTCGCGCACTCTGAAGAGAGCTCAGGTGAGAAATTGCAAACGTCGAGCAATTGCTCAGAGATGAAAAGTGCCAGCACTGAAAGCTGTTGCTAGCCAGCACCCTTCCTTGGAAGCGCTTTCACAGGCGCAGTAACACTGGGGCTTTGCGCTTCTCTACCCACCAAACTTCACGGTCACTATCTCTCCGTCTCGTAGACACGAGCTGAGAAATTCCAAACGTCGAGCAATTGCTCAGAGATGAAAAGTGCCAGCACTGAAAGCTCTTGCTAGCCAGCACCCTTCCTTGGAAGCGCTTTTGTAGGCTTAAGAACACTGGGGCTCTGGGCTTCTTTAGCCACCTAATCTTCTGCTCATCCTCTCGCGCACTCTAAAGAGAGCTCAGGTGAGAAATTGCAAACGTCGAGCAATTGCTCAGAGATGAAAAGTGCCAGCACTGAAAGCTGTTGCTAGCCAGCACCCTTCCTTGGAAGCGCTTTCACAGGCGCAGCAACACTGGGGCTTTGCGCTTCTCTAGCCACCAAACGTCACGGTCCTTCTCTTTCCGTCTCGTAGACACGAGCTGAGAAATTGCAAACGTCGATCAATTGCTCAGAGATGAAAAGTGCCAGCACTGAAAGCTGTTGCTAGCCAGCACCCTTCCTTGGAAGCGCTTTTGTAGGCCTTAGACCACTGGGGCTCTGGGCTTCTCTAGCCACCTAATCTTCTGCTCATCCTCTCGCGCACTCTAAAGAGAGCTCAGGTGAGAAATTGCAAACGTCGAGCAATTGCTCAGAGATGAAAAGTGCCAGCACTGAAAGCTGTTGCTAGCCAGCACCCTTCCTTGGAAGCGCTTTCACAAGCGCAGTAACACTGGGGCTTTGCGCTTCTCTACCCACCAAACGTCACGGTCCTTCTCTTTCCGTCTCGTAGACATGAGCTGAGAAATTGCAAACGTCGAGCAATTGCTCAGAGATGAAAAGTGCCAGCACTTAAAGCTCTTGCTAGCCAGCACCCTTCCTTGGAAGCGCTTTCACAGGCGCAGCAACACTGGGGCTTTGCGCTTCTCTAGCCACCAAACTTCATGGTCACTATCTCTCCGTCTCCTAGACACGAGCTGAGAAATTGCAAACGTCGAGCAATTGCTCAGAGAGGAAAAGTGCCAGCACTGGAAGCTGTTGCTAGCCAGCACCCTTCCTTGGAAGCGCTTTTGTAGGCCTAAGAAGACTGGGGCTCTGGGCTTCTCTAGCCACCTAATCTTCTGCTCATCCTCTCGCGCTCTCTAAAGAGAGCTGAGGTGAGAAATTGCAAACATCGAGCAATTGCTCAGAGATGAAAAGTGCCAGCACTGAAAGCTCTTGCTAGCCAGCACCCTTCCTTGGAAGTGCTTTCACAGGCGCAGTAACACTGGGGCTTTGCGCTTCTCTACCCACCAAACGTCACGGTCACTATCTCTCCGTCTCGTAGACACGAGCTGAGAAATTGCAAACGTGGAGCAATTGCTCAGAGATGAAAAGTGCCAGCACTGAAAGCTGTTGCTAGCCAGCACCCTTCCTTGGAAGCGCTTTTGTAGGCCTAAGAACACTGGGGCTTTGCGCTTCTTTAGCCACCTCATCTTCTGCTCATCCTCTCGCGCACTCTAAAGAGAGCTCAGGTGAGAAATTGCAAACGTCGAGCAATTGCTCAGAGATGAAAAGTGCCAGCACTGAAAGCTGTTGCTAGCCAGCACCCTTCCTTGGAAGCGCTTTCACAGGCGCAGCAACACTGGGGCTTTGCGCTTCTCTACCCACCAAACGTCACGGTCCTTCTCTTTCCGTCTCGTAGACACGAGCTGAGAAATTGCAAACGTCGAGCAATTGCTCAGAGATGAAAAGTGCCAGCACTGAAAGCTCTTGCTAGCCAGCACCCTTCCTTGGAAGCGCTTTCACAGGCGCAGTAACACTGGGGCTTTGCGCTTCTCTACCCACCAAACATCACGGTCACTATCTCTCCGTCTCGTAGACACGAGCTGAGAAATTGCAAACGTCGAGCAATTGCTCAGAGATGAAAAGTGCCAGCACTGAAAGCTGTTGCTAGCCAGCACCCTTCCTTGGAAGCGCTTTTGTAGGCCTAAGAAGACTGGGGCTCTGGGCTTCTCTAGCCACCTCATCTTCTGCTCATCCTCTCGCGCACTCTAAAGAGAGCTCAGGTGAGAAATTGCAAACGTCGAGCAATTGCTCAGAGATGAAAAGTGCCAGCACTGAAAGCTGTTGCTAGCCAGCACCCTTCCTTGGAAGCGCTTTCACAGGCGCAGTAACACTGGGGCTTTGCGCTTCTCTAGCCACCAAACATCACGGTCACTATCTCTCCGTCTCGTAGACACGAGCTGAGAAATTGCAAACGTCGATCAATTGCTCAGAGAGGAAAAGTGCCAGCACTGAAAGCTGTTGCTAGCCAGCACCCTTCCTTGGAAGCGCTTTTGTAGGCCTAAGAACACTGGGGCTCTGGGCTTCTCTAGCCACCTCATCTTCTGCTCATCCTCTCGCGCACTCTGAAGAGAGCTCAGGTGAGAAATTGCAAACGTCGAGCAATTGCTCAGAGATGAAAAGTGCCAGCACTGAAAGCTGTTGCTAGCCAGCACCCTTCCTTGGAAGCGCTTTCACAGGCGCAGCAACACTGGGGCTTTGCGCTTCTCTAGCCACCAAACGTCACGGTCACTATCTCTCCGTCTCGTAGACACGAGCTGAGAAATTGCAAACGTCGATCAATTGCTCAGAGAGGAAAAGTGCCAGCACTGAAAGCTGTTGCTAGCCAGCACCCTTCCTTGGAAGCGCTTTCACAGGTGCAGCAACACTGGGGCTTTGCGCTTCTCTACCCACCAAACGTCACGGTCAATCTCTCTCCGTCTCGTAGACACGAGCTGAGAAATTGCAAACGTTGAGCAATTGCTCAGAGATGAAAAGTGCCAGCACTGAAAGCTGTTGCTAGCCAGCACCCTTCCTTGGAAGCGCTTTTGTAGCCCTTAGAACACTGGGGCTCTGGGCTTCTCTAGCCACCTAATCTTCTGCTCATCCTCTCGCGCACTCTAAAGAGAGCTCAGGTGAGAAATTGCAAACGTCGAGCAATTGCTCAGAGATGAAAAGTGCCAGCACTGAAAGCTGTTGCTAGCCAGCACCCTTCCTTGGAAGCGCTTTCACAAGCGCAGTAACACTGGGGCTTTGCGCTTCTCTACCCACCAAACGTCACGGTCCTTCTCTTTCCGTCTCGTAGACATGAGCTGAGAAATTGCAAACGTCGAGCAATTGCTCAGAGATGAAAAGTGCCAGCACTTAAAGCTCTTGCTAGCCAGCACCCTTCCTTGGAAGCGCTTTCACAGGCGCAGCAACACTGGGGCTTTGCGCTTCTCTAGCCACCAAACTTCATGGTCACTATCTCTCCGTCTCCTAGACACGAGCTGAGAAATTGCAAACGTCGATCAATTGCTCAGAGAGGAAAAGTGCCAGCACTGGAAGCTGTTGCTAGCCAGCACCCTTCCTTGGAAGCGCTTTTGTAGGCCTAAGAACACTGGGGCTCTGGGCTTCTCTAGCCACCTAATCTTCTGCTCATCCTCTCGCGCTCTCTAAAGAGAGCTGAGGTGAGAAATTGCAAACATCGAGCAATTGCTCAGAGATGAAAAGTGCCAGCACTGAAAGCTCTTGCTAGCCAGCACCCTTCCTTGGAAGTGCTTTCACAGGCGCAGTAACACTGGGGCTTTGCGCTTCTCTACCCACCAAACGTCACGGTCACTATCTCTCCGTCTCCTAGACATGAGCTGAGAAATTGCAAACGTCCAGCAATTGCTCAGAGATGAAAAGTGCCAGCACTGAAAGCTGTTGCTAGCCAGCACCCTTCCTTGGAAGCGCTTTTGTAGGCCTAAGAACACTGGGGCTCTGGGCTTCTCTAGCCACCTAATCTTCTGCTCATCCTCTCGCGCACTCTAAAGAGAGCTCAGGTGAGAAATTGCAAACGTCGAGCAATTGCTCAGACATGAAAAGTGCCAGCACTGAAAGCTGTTGCTAGCCAGCACCCTTCCTTGGAAGCGCTTTCACAGGTGCAGTAACACTGGGGCTTTGCGCTTCTCTACCCACCAAACGTCACGGTCACTATCTCTCCGTCTCGTAGACACGAGCTGAGAAATTGCAAACGTCGAGCAATTGCTCAGAGATGAAAAGTGCCAGCACTGAAAGCTGTTGCTAGCCAGCACCCTTCCTTGGAAGCGCTTTTGTAGGCCTAAGAACACTGGGGCTTTGCGCTTCTTTAGCCACCTCATCTTCTGCTCATCCTCTCGCGCACTCTAAAGAGAGCTCAGGTGAGAAATTGCAAACGTCGAGCAATTGCTCAGAGATGAAAAGTGCCAGCACTGAAAGCTCTTGCTAGCCAGCACCCTTCCTTGGAAGCGCTTTCACAGGCGCAGCAACACTGGGGCTTTGCACTTCTCTAGCCACCAAACGTCACGGTCCTTCTCTTTCCGTCTCGTAGACACGAGCTGAGAAATTGCAAACGTCGAGCAATTGCTCAGAGATGAAAAGTGCCAGCACTGGAAGCTGTTGCTAGCCAGCACCCTTCCTTGGAAGCGCTTTTGTAGGCCTAAGAACACTGGGGCTCTGGGCTTCTCTAGCCACCTAATCTTCTGCTCATCCTCTCGCGCACTCTAAAGAGAGCTCAGGTGAGAAATTGCAAACGTCGAGCAATTGCTCAGAGATGAAAAGTGCCAGCACTGAAAGCTGTTGCTAGCCAGCACCCTTCCTTGGAAGCACTTTCACAAGCGCAGTAACACTGGGGCTTTGCGCTTCTCTACCCACCAAACGTCACGGTCCTTCTCTTTCCGTCTCGTAGACACGAGCTGAGAAATTGCAAACGTCGATCAATTGCTCAGAGATGAAAAGTGCCAGCACTGAAAGCTCTTGCTAGCCAGCACCCTTCCTTGGAAGCGCTTTCACGGGCGCAGCAACACTGGGGCTTTGCGCTTCTCTAGCCACCAAACGTCACAGTCACTCTCTCTCCGTCTCGTAGACACGAGCTGAGAAATTGCAAACGTCGAGCAATTGCTCAGAGATGAAAAGTGCCAGCACTGAAAGCTCTTGCTAGCCAGCACCCTTCCTTGGAAGCGCTTTTGTAGGCCTAAGAAGACTGGGGCTCTGGGCTTCTCTAGCCACCTCATCTTCTGCTCATCCTCTCGCGCACTCTGAAGAGAGCTCAGGTGAGAAATTGCAAACGTCGAGCAATTGCTCAGAGATGAAAAGTGCCAGCACTGAAAGCTGTTGCTAGCCAGCACCCTTCCTTGGAAGCGCTTTCACAGGCGCAGCAACACTGGGGCTTTGCGCTTCTCTAGCCACCAAACTTCACGGTCCTTCTCTTTCCGTCTCGTAGACACGAGCTGAGAAATTGCAAACGTCGAGCAATTGCTCAGAGATGAAAAGTGCCAGCACTGAAAGCTGTTGCTAGCCAGCACCCTTCTTGGAAGCGCTTTTGTAGCCCTTAGAACACTGGGGCTCTGGGCTTCTCTAGCCACCTAATCTTCTGCTCATCCTCTCGCGCACTCTAAAGAGAGCTCAGGTGAGAAATTGCAAACGTCCAGCAATTGCTCAGAGATGAAAAGTGCCAGCACTGAAAGCTGTTGCTAGCCAGCACCCTTCCTTGGAAGCGCTTTCACAAGCGCAGTAACACTGGGGCTTTGCGCTTCTCTACCCACCAAACGTCACGGTCCTTCTCTTTCCGTCTCGTAGACACGAGCTGAGAAATTGCAAACGTCGAGCAATTGCTCAGAGATGAAAAGTGCCAGCACTGAAAGCTCTTGCTAGCCAGCACCCTTCCTTGGAAGTGCTTTCACAGGCGCAGTAACACTGGGGCTTTGCGCTTCTGTACCCACCAAACGTCACGGTCACTATCTCTCCGTCTCCTAGACACGAGCTGAGAAATTGCAAACGTCGAGCAATTGCTCAGAGATGAAAAGTGCCAGCACTGAAAGCTGTTGCTAGCCAGCACCCTTCCTTGGAAGCACTTTTGTAGGCCTAAGAAGACTGGGGCTCTGGGCTTCTCTAGCCACCTAATCTTCTGCTCATCCTCTCGCGCACTCTGAAGAGAGCTCAGGTGAGAAATTGCAAACGTCGAGCAATTGCTCAGAGATGAAAAGTGCCAGCACTGAAAGCTGTTGCTAGCCAGCACCCTTCCTTGGAAGCGCTTTCACAGGCGCAGTAACACTGGGGCTTTGCGCTTCTCTAGCCACCAAACGTCACGGTCACTATCTCTCCGTCTCGTAGACACGAGCTGAGAAATTCCAAACGTCGATCAATTGCTCAGAGATGAAAAGTGCCAGCACTGAAAGCTCTTGCTAGCCAGCACCCTTCCTTGGAAGCGCTTTTGTAGGCTTAAGAACACTGGGGCTCTGGGCTTCTTTAGCCACCTAATCTTCTGCTCATCCTCTCGCGCACTCTAAAGAGAGCTCAGGTGAGAAATTGCAAACGTCGAGCAATTGCTCAGAGATGAAAAGTGCCAGCACTGAAAGCTGTTGCTAGCCAGCACCCTTCCTTGGAAGCGCTTTCACAGGCGCAGTAACACTGGGGCTTTGCGCTTCTCTAGCCACCAAACGTCACGGTCCTTCTCTTTCCGTCTCGTAGACACGAGCTGAGAAATTGCAAACGTCGAGCAATTGCTCAGAGATGAAAAGTGCCAGCACTGGAAGCTGTTGCTAGCCAGCACCCTTCCTTGGAAGCGCTTTTGTAGGCCTAAGAAGACTGGGGCTCTGGGCTTCTCTAGCCACCTAATCTTCTGCTCATCCTCTCGCGCTCTCTAAAGAGAGCTGAGGTGAGAAATTGCAAACGTCGAGCAATTGCTCAGAGATGAAAAGTGCCAGCACTGAAAGCTGTTGCTAGCCAGCACCCTTCCTTGGAAGCGCTTTCACAGGCGCAGTAACACTGGGGCTTTGCGCTTCTCTACCCACCAAACTTCACGGTCACTATCTCTCCGCCTCCTAGACACGAGCTGAGAAATTGCAAACGTCGAGCAATTGCTCAGAGATGAAAAGTGCCAGCACTGAAAGCTGTTGCTAGCCAGCACCCTTCTTGGAAGCGCATTTGTAGCCCTTAGAACACTGGGGCTCTGGGCTTCTCTAGCCACCTAATCTTCTGCTCATCCTCTCGCGCACTCTAAAGAGAGCTCAGGTGAGAAATTGCAAACGTCGAGCAATTGCTCAGAGATGAAAAGTGCCAGCACTGAAAGCTCTTGCTATCCAGCACCCTTCCTTGGAAGCGCTTTCAGAGGCGCAGTAACACTGGGGCTTTGCGCTTCTCTACCCACCAAACGTCACGGTCCTTCTCTTTCCGTCTCGTAGACACGAGCTGAGAAATTGCAAACGTCGAGCAATTGCTCAGAGATGAAAAGTGCCAGCACTGAAAGCTGTTGCTAGCCAGCACCCTTCCTTGGAAGTGCTTTTGTAGCCCTTAGAACACTGGGGCTCTGGGCTTCTCTAGCCACCTAATCTTCTGCTCATCCTCTCGCGCTCTCTAAAGAGAGCTGAGGTGAGAAATTGCAAACGTCGAGCAATTGCTCAGAGATGAAAAGTGCCAGCACTGAAAGCTGCTGCTAGCCAGCACCCTTCCTTGGAAGTGCTTTCACAGGCGCAGTAACACTGGGGCTTTGCGCTTCTCTACCCACCAAACGTCACGGTCACTATCTCTCCGTCTCCTAGACACGAGCTGAGAAATTGCAAACGTCGAGCAATTGCTCAGAGATGAAAAGTGCCAGCACTGAAAGCTGTTGCTAGCCAGCACCCTTCCTTGGAAGCACTTTTGTAGGCCTAAGAAGACTGGGGCTCTGGGCTTCTCTAGCCACCTAATCTTCTGCTCATCCTCTCGCGCACTCTGAAGAGAGCTCAGGTGAGAAATTGCAAACGTCGAGCAATTGCTCAGAGATGAAAAGTGCCAGCACTGAAAGCTGTTGCTAGCCAGCACCCTTCCTTGGAAGCGCTTTCACAGGCGCAGTAACACTGGGGCTTTGCGCTTCTCTAGCCACCAAACGTCACGGTCACTATCTCTCCGTCTCCTAGACACGAGCTGAGAAATTCCAAACGTCGAGCAATTGCTCAGAGATGAAAAGTGCCAGCACTGAAAGCTCTTGCTAGCCAGCACCCTTCCTTGGAAGCGCTTTTGTAGGCTTAAGAACACTGGGGCTCTGGGCTTCTTTAGCCACCTAATCTTCTGCTCATCCTCTCGCGCACTCTAAAGAGAGCTCAGGTGAGAAATTGCAAACGTCGAGCAATTGCTCAGAGATGAAAAGTGCCAGCACTGAAAGCTGTTGCTAGCCAGCACCCTTCCTTGGAAGCGCTTTCACAGGCGCAGTAACACTGGGGCTTTGCGCTTCTCTAGCCACCAAACGTCACGGTCCTTCTCTTTCCGTCTCGTAGACACGAGCTGAGAAATTGCAAACGTCGAGCAATTGCTCAGAGATGAAAAGTGCCAGCACTGGAAGCTGTTGCTAGCCAGCACCCTTCCTTGGAAGCGCTTTTGTAGGCCTAAGAAGACTGGGGCTTTGCGCTTCTCTAGCCACCAAACTTCATGGTCACTATCTCTCCGTCTCCTAGACACGAGCTGAGAAATTGCAAACGTCGAGCAATTGCTCAGAGAGGAAAAGTGCCAGCACTGGAAGCTGTTGCTAGCCAGCACCCTTCCTTGGAAGCGCTTTTGTAGGCCTAAGAAGACTGGGGCTCTGGGCTTCTCTAGCCACCTAATCTTCTGCTCATCCTCTCGCGCTCTCTAAAGAGAGCTGAGGTGAGAAATTGCAAACATCGAGCAATTGCTCAGAGATGAAAAGTGCCAGCACTGAAAGCTCTTGCTAGCCAGCACCCTTCCTTGGAAGTGCTTTCACAGGCGCAGTAACACTGGGGCTTTGCGCTTCTCTACCCACCAAACGTCACGGTCACTATCTCTCCGTCTCGTAGACACGAGCTGAGAAATTGCAAACGTGGAGCAATTGCTCAGAGATGAAAAGTGCCAGCACTGGAAGCTGTTGCTAGCCAGCACCCTTCCTTGGAAGCGCTTTTGTAGGCCTAAGAACACTGGGGCTTTGCGCTTCTTTAGCCACCTCATCTTCTGCTCATCCTCTCGCGCACTCTAAAGAGAGCTCAGGTGAGAAATTGCAAACGTCGAGCAATTGCTCAGAGATGAAAAGTGCCAGCACTGAAAGCTGTTGCTAGCCAGCACCCTTCCTTGGAAGCGCTTTCAGAGGCGCAGCAACACTGGGGCTTTGCGCTTCTCTACCCACCAAACGTCACGGTCCTTCTCTTTCCGTCTCGTAGACACGAGCTGAGAAATTGCAAACGTCGAGCAATTGCTCAGAGATGAAAAGTGCCAGCACTGAAAGCTCTTGCTAGCCAGCACCCTTCCTTGGAAGCGCTTTCACAGGCGCAGTAACACTGGGGCTTTGCGCTTCTCTACCCACCAAACATCACGGTAACTATCTCTCCGTCTCGTAGACACGAGCTGAGAAATTGCAAACGTCGAGCAATTGCTCAGAGATGAAAAGTGCCAGCACTGAAAGCTGTTGCTAGCCAGCACCCTTCCTTGGAAGCGCTTTACAGGCGCAGTAACACTGGGGCTTTGCGCTTCTCTACCCACCAAACGTCACTGTCATTCTCTTTCCGTCTCGTAGACACGAGCTGAGAAATTGCAAATGTCGAGCAATTGCTCAGAGATGAAAAGTGCCAGCACTGGAAGCTGTTGCTAGCCAGCACCCTTCCTTGGAAGCGCTTTTGTAGGCCTAAGAAGACTGGGGCTCTGGGCTTCTCTAGCCACCTCATCTTCTGCTCATCCTCTCGCGCACTCTGAAGAGAGCTCAGGTGAGAAATTGCAAACGTCGAGCAATTGCTCAGAGATGAAAAGTGCCAGCACTGAAAGCTGTTGCTAGCCAGCACCCTTCCTTGGAAGCGCTTTCACAGGCGCAGCAACACTGGGGCTTTGCGCTTCTCTAGCCACCAAACGTCACGGTCACTATCTCTCCGTCTCGTAGACACGAGCTGAGAAATTGCAAACGTCGATCAATTGCTCAGAGAGGAAAAGTGCCAGCACTGAAAGCTGTTGCTAGCCAGCACCCTTCCTTGGAAGCGCTTTCACAGGTGCAGCAACACTGGGGCTTTGCGCTTCTCTACCCACCAAACGTCACGGTCCTTCTCTTTCCGTCTCGTAGACACGAGCTGAGAAATTGCAAACGTTGAGCAATTGCTCAGAGATGAAAAGTGCCAGCACTGAAAGCTGTTGCTAGCCAGCACCCTTCCTTGGAAGCGCTTTTGTAGCCCTTAGAACACTGGGGCTCTGGGCTTCTCTAGCCACCTAATCTTCTGCTCATCCTCTCGCGCACTCTAAAGAGAGCTCAGGTGAGAAATTGCAAACGTCGAGCAATTGCTCAGAGATGAAAAGTGCCAGCACTGAAAGCTGTTGCTAGCCAGCACCCTTCCTTGGAAGCGCTTTCACAAGCGCAGTAACACTGGGGCTTTGCGCTTCTCTACCCACCAAACGTCACGGTCCTTCTCTTTCCGTCTCGTAGACATGAGCTGAGAAATTGCAAACGTCGAGCAATTGCTCAGAGATGAAAAGTGCCAGCACTTAAAGCTCTTGCTAGCCAGCACCCTTCCTTGGAAGCGCTTTCACAGGCGCAGCAACACTGGGGCTTTGCGCTTCTCTAGCCACCAAACTTCATGGTCACTATCTCTCCGTCTCCTAGACACGAGCTGAGAAATTGCAAACGTCGATCAATTGCTCAGAGATGAAAAGTGCCAGCACTGGAAGCTGTTGCTAGCCAGCACCCTTCCTTGGAAGCGCTTTTGTAGGCCTAAGAAGACTGGGGCTCTGGGCTTCTCTAGCCACCTAATCTTCTGCTCATCCTCTCGCGCACTCTAAAGAGAGCTGAGGTGAGAAATTGCAAACGTCGAGCAATTGCTCAGAGATGAAAAGTGCCAGCACTGAAAGCTGTTGCTAGCCAGCACCCTTCCTTGGAAGCGCTTTCACAGGTGCAGTAACACTGGGGCTTTGCGCTTCTCTACCCACCAAACGTCACGGTCACTATCTCTCCGTCTCGTAGACACGAGCTGAGAAATTGCAAACGTCGAGCAATTGCTCAGAGATGAAAAGTGCCAGCACTGAAAGCTGTTGCTAGCCAGCACCCTTCCTTGGAAGCGCTTTTGTAGGCCTAAGAACACTGGGGCTTTGCGCTTCTTTAGCCACCTCATCTTCTGCTCATCCTCTCGCGCACTCTAAAGAGAGCTCAGGTGAGAAATTGCAAACGTCGAGCAATTGCTCAGAGATGAAAAGTGCCAGCACTGAAAGCTCTTGCTAGCCAGCACCCTTCCTTGGAAGCGCTTTCACAGGCGCAGCAACACTGGGGCTTTGCACTTCTCTAGCCACCAAACGTCACGGTCCTTCTCTTTCCGTCTCGTAGACACGAGCTGAGAAATTGCAAACGTCGAGCAATTGCTCAGAGATGAAAAGTGCCAGCACTGGAAGCTGTTGCTAGCCAGCCCCCTTCCTTGGAAGCGCTTTTGTAGGCCTAAGAACACTGGGGCTCTGGGCTTCTCTAGCCACCTAATCTTCTGCTCATCCTCTCGCGCACTCTAAAGAGAGCTCAGGTGAGAAATTGCAAACGTCGAGCAATTGCTCAGAGATGAAAAGTGCCAGCACTGAAAGCTGTTGCTAGCCAGCACCCTTCCTTGGAAGCACTTTCACAAGCGCAGTAACACTGGGGCTTTGCGCTTCTCTACCCACCAAACGTCACGGTCATTCTCTTTCCGTCTCCTAGACATGAGCTGAAAAATTGCAAACGTCGAGCAATTGCTCAGAGATGAAAAGTGCCAGCACTTAAAGCTCTTGCTAGCCAGCACCCTTCCTTGGAAGCGCTTTCACAGGCGCAGCAACACTGGGGCTTTGCGCTTCTCTACCCACCAAACTTCATGGTCACTATCTCTCCGTCTCCTAGACACGAGCTGAGAAATTGCAAACGTCGATCAATTGCTCAGAGAGGAAAAGTGCCAGCACTGGAAGCTGTTGCTATCCAGCACCCTTCCTTGGAAGCGCTTTTGTAGGCCTAAGAAGACTGGGGCTCTGGGCTTCTCTAGCCACCTAATCTTCTGCTCATCCTCTCGCGCACTCTAAAGAGAGCTGAGGTGAGAAATTGCAAACGTCGAGCAATTGCTCAGAGATGAAAAGTGCCAGCACTGAAAGCTGTTGCTAGCCAGCACCCTTCCTTGGAAGCGCTTTCAGAGGCGCAGCAACACTGGGGCTTTGCGCTTCTGTACCCACCAAACGTCACGGTCACTATCTCTCCGCCTCCTAGAGACGAACTGAGAAATTGCAAACGTCGAGCAATTGCTCAGAGATGAAAAGTGCCAGCACTGAAAGCTGTTGCTAGCCAGCACCCTTCCTTGGAAGCGCTTTCACAGGCGCAGCAACACTGGGGCTTTGCGCTTCTATATGCACCAAACGTCACGGTCCTTCTCTTTCCGTCTCGTAGACACGAGCTGAGAAATTGCAAACGTCCAGCAATTGCTCAGAGATGAAAAGTGCCAGCACTGAAAGCTGTTGCTAGCCAGCACCCTTCCTTGGAAGCGCTTTCACAGGCGCAGCAACACTGGGGCTTTGCGCTTCTCTACCCACCAAACGTCACGGTCACTATCTCTCCGTCTCGTAGACACGAGCTGAGAAATTGCAAACGTCGAGCAATTGCTCAGAAATGAAAAGTGCCAGCACTGGAAGCTGTTGCTAGCCAGCACCCTTCCTTGGAAGCGCTTTTGTAGGCCTAAGAACACTGGGGCTCTGGGCTTCTCTAGCCACCTCATCTTCTGCTCATCCTCTCGCGCACTCTAAAGAGAGCTCAGGTGAGAAATTGCAAACGTCCAGCAATTGCTCAGAGATGAAAAGTGCCAGCACTGAAAGCTGTTGCTAGCCAGCACCCTTCCTTGGAAGCGCTTTCACAGGCGCAGCAACACTGGGGCTTTGCGCTTCTCTACCCACCAAACGTAACGGTCATTCTCTTTCCGTCTCCTAGACATGAGCTGAGAAATTGCAAACGTCGAGCAATTGCTCAGAGATGAAAAGTGCCAGCACTTAAAGCTCTTGCTAGCGAGCACCCTTCCTTGGAAGCGCTTTCACAGGCGCAGCAACACTGGGGCTTTGCGCTTCTCTAGCCACGAAACTTCATGGTCACTATCTCTCCGTCTCCTAGACACGAGCTGAGAAATTGCAAACGTCGATCAATTGCTCAGAGAGGAAAAGTGCCAGCACTGGAAGCTGTTGCTAGCCAGCACCCTTCCTTGGAAGCGCTTTTGTAGGCCTAAGAAGACTGGGGCTCTGGGCTTCTCTAGCCACCTCATCTTCTGCTCATCCTCTCGCGCACTCTGAAGAGAGCTCAGGTGAGAAATTGCAAACGTCGAGCAATTGCTCAGAGATGAAAACTGCCAGCACTGAAAGCTGTTGCTAGCCAGCACCCTTCCTTGGAAGCGCTTTCACAGGCGCAGTAACACTGGGGCTTTGCGCTTCTCTAGCCACCAAACGTCACTGTCACTATCTCTCCGTCTCGTAGACACGAGCTGAGAAATTGCAAACGTCGAGCAATTGCTCAGAGATGAAAAGTGCCAGCACTGAAAGCTCTTGCTAGCCAGCACCCTTCCTTGGAAGCGCTTTTGTAGGCCTAAGAACACTGGGGCTCTGGGCTTCTCTAGCCACCTCATCTTCTGCTCATCCTCTCGCGCACTCTAAAGAGAGCTCAGGTGAGAAATTGCAAACGTCGAGCAATTGCTCAGAGATGAAAAGTGCCAGCACTGGAAGCTGTTGCTAGCCAGCACCCTTCCTTGGAAGCGCTTTCACAGGCGCAGCAACACTGGGGCTTTGCGCTTCTCTAGCCACCAAACGTCACGGTCCTTCTCTTTCCGTCTCGTAGACACGAGCTGAGAAATTGCAAACGTCGAGCAATTGCTCAGAGATGAAAAGTGCCAGCACTGGAAGCTGTTGCTAGCCAGCACCCTTCCTTGGAAGCGCTTTTGTAGACCTAAGAAGACTGGGGCTCTGGGCTTCTCTAGCCACCTAATTTTCTGCTCATCCTCTCGCGCACTCTAAAGAGAGCTCAGGTGAGAAATTGCAAACGTCCAGCAATTGCTCAGAGATGAAAAGTGCCAGCAGTGAAAGCTGTTGCTAGCCAGCACCCTTCCTTGGAAGCGCTTTCACAGGCGCAGCAACACTGGGGCTTTGCGCTTCTCTAGCCACCAAACTTCATGGTCACTATCTCTCCGTCTCGTAGACACGAGCTGAGAAATTGCAAACGTCGATCAATTGCTCAGAGATGAAAAGTGCCAGCACTGGAAGCTGTTGCTAGCCAGCACCCTTCCTTGGAAGCGCTTTTGTAGGCCTAAGAACACTGGGGCTCTGGGCTTCTCTAGCCACCTCATCTTCTGCTCATCCTCTCGCGCACTCTAAAGAGAGCTCAGGTGAGAAATTGCAAACGTCGAGCAATTGCTCAGAGATGAAAAGTGCCAGCACTGAAAGCTGTTGCTAGCCAGCACCCTTCCTTGGAAGCGCTTTCACAGGCGCAGTAACACTGGGGCTTTGCGCTTCTCTAGCCACCAAACGTCACGGTCCTTCTCTTTCCGTCTCCTAGACATGAGCTGAGAAATTGCAAACGTCGAGCAATTGCTCAGAGATGAAAAGTGCCAGCACTTAAAGCTCTTGCTAGCCAGCACCCTTCCTTGGAAGCGCTTTCACAGGCGCAGCAACACTGGGGCTTTGCGCTTCTCTAGCCACCAAACTTCATGGTCACTATCTCTCCGTCTCCTAGACACGAGCTGAGAAATTGCAAACGTCGATCAATTGCTCAGAGATGAAAAGTGCCAGCACTGAAAGCTGTTGCTAGCCAGCACCCTTCCTTGGAAGCGCTTTTGTAGGCCTAAGAAGACTGGGGCTCTGGGCTTCTCTAGCCACCTAATCTTCTGCTCATCCTCTCGCGCTCTCTAAAGAGAGCTGAGGTGAGAAATTGCAAACGTCGAGCAATTGCTCAGAGATGAAAAGTGCCAGCACTGAAAGCTGTTGCTAGCCAGCACCCTTCCTTGGAAGCGCTTTCACAGGCGCAGTAACACTGGGGCTTTGCGCTTCTCTACCCACCAAACGTCACGGTCACTATCTCTCCGTCTCGTAGACACGAGCTGAGAAATTGCAAACGTCGAGCAATTGCTCAGAGATGAAAAGTGCCAGCACTGAAAGCTGTTGCTAGCCAGCACCCTTCCTTGGAAGCGCTTTTGTAGGCCTAAGAACACTGGGGCTTTGCGCTTCTTTAGCCACCTAATCTTCTGCTCATCCTCTCGCGCACTCTAAAGAGAGCTCAGGTGAGAAATTGCAACCGTCGAGCAATTGCTCAGAGAGGAAAAGTGCCAGCACTGAAAGCTGTTGCTAGCCAGCACCCTTCCTTGGAAGCGCTTTCACAGGCGCAGCAACACTGGGGCTTTGCGCTTCTCTAGCCACCAAACGTCACGGTCCTTCTCTTTCCGTCTCTTAGACACGAGCTGAGAAATTGCAAACGTCGAGCAATTGCTCAGAGATGAAAAGTGCCAGCACTGGAAGCTGTTGCTAGCCAGCACCCTTCCTTGGAAGCGCTTCTGTAGGCCTAAGAAGACTGGGGCTCTGGGCTTCTCTAGCCACCTAATCTTCTGCTCATCCTCTCGCGCACTCTAAAGAGAGCTCAGGTGAGAAATTGCAAACGTCGAGCAATTGCTCAGAGATGAAAAGTGCCAGCACTGAAAGCTGTTGCTAGCCAGCACCCTTCCTTGGAAGCGCTTTCACAGGCGCAGCAACACTGGGGCTTTGCGCTTCTCTAGCCACCAAACTTCATGGTCACTCTCTCTCCCTCTCGTACACACGAGCTGAGAAATTGCAAACGTCGATCAATTGCTCAGAGATGAAAAGTGCCAGCACTGGAAGCTGTTGCTAGCCAGCACCCTTCCTTGGAAGCGCTTTTGTAGGCCTAAGAACACTGGGGCTCTGGGCTTCTCTAGCCACCTAATCTTCTGCTCATCCTCTCGCGCACTATAAGAGAGCTCAGGTGAGAAATTGCAAACGTCGAGCAATTGCTCAGAGATGAAAAGTGCCAGCACTGAAAGCTGTTGCTAGCCAGCACCCTTCCTTGGAAGCGTTTTTGTAGGCCTAAGAACACTGGGGCTCTGGGCTTCTCTAGCCACCTCATCTTCTGCTCATCCTCTCGCGCACTCTAAAGAGAGCTGAGGTGAGAAATTGCAAACGTCGAGCAATTGCTCAGAGATGAAAAGTGCCAGCACTGAAAGCTGTTGCTAGCCAGCACCCTTCCTTGGAAGCGCTTTCACAGGCGCAGTAACACTGGGGCTTTGCGCTTCTCTACCCACCAAACGTCACGGTCCTTCTCTTTCCGTCTCGTAGACACGAGCTGAGAAATTGCAAACGTCGAGCAATTGCTCAGAGATGAAAAGTGCCAGCACTGAAAGCTGTTGCTAGCCAGCACCCTTCCTTGGAAGCGCTTTTGTAGGCCTAAGAACACTGGGGCTTTGTGCTTCTCTACCCACCAAACATCACGGTCACTATCTCTCCGTCTCATAGACACGAGCTGAGAAATTGCAAACGTCGAGCAATTGCTCAGAAATGAAAAGTGCCAGCACTGGAAGCTGTTGCTAGCCAGCACCCTTCCTTGGAAGCGCTTTTGTAGGCCTAAGAAGACTGGGGCTCTGGGCTTCTCTAGCCACCTAATCTTCTGCTCATCCTCTCGCGCACTCTAAAGAGAGCTCAGGTGAGAAATTGCAAACGTCGAGCAATTGCTCAGAGATGAAAAGTGCCAGCACTGAAAGCTCTTGCTAGCCAGCACCCTTCCTTGGAAGCGCTTTCACAGGCGCAGCAACACTGGGGCTTTGCGCTTCTATATGCACCAAACGTCACGGTCATTCTCTTTCCGTCTCGTAGACACGAGCTGAGAAATTGCAAACGTCCAGCAGTTGCTCAGAGATGAAAAGTGCCAGCACTGAAAGCTGTTGCTAGCCAGCACCCTTCCTTGGAAGCGCTTTCACAGGCGCAGCAACACCGGGGCTTTGCGCTTCTCTAGCCACCAAACGTCACGGTCACTATCTCTCCGTCTCGTAGACACGAGCTGAGAAATTGCAAACGTCGAGCAATTGCTCAGAGATGAAAAGTGCCAGCACTGGAAGCTGTTGCTAGCCAGCACCCTTCCTTGGAAGCGCTTTTGTAGGCCTAAGAACACTGGGGCTCTGGGCTTCTCTAGCCACCTCATCTTCTGCTCATCCTCTCGCGCACTCTAAAGAGAGCTCAGGTGAGAAATTGCAAACGTCGAGCAATTGCTCAGAGATGAAAAGTGCCAGCACTGGAAGCTGTTGCTAGCCAGCACCCTTCCTTGGAAGCGCTTTCACAAGCGCAGTAACACTGGGGCTTTGCGCTTCTCTAGCCACCAAACGTCACGGTCATTCTCTTTCCGTCTCCTAGACATGAGCTGAGAAATTGCAAACGTCGAGCAATTGCTCAGAGATGAAAAGTGCCAGCACTTAAAGCTCTTGCTAGCCAGCACCCTTCCTTGGAAGCGCTTTCACAGGCGCAGTAACACTGGGGCTTTGCGCTTCTCTAGCCACCAAACTTCATGGTCACTATCTCTCCGTCTCCTAGACACGAGCTGAGAAATTGCAAACGTCGATCAATTGCTCAGAGAGGAAAAGTGCCAGCACTGGAAGCTGTTGCTAGCCAGCACCCTTCCTTGGAAGCGCTTTTGTAGGCCTAAGAAGACTGGGGCTCCGGGCTTCTCTAGCCACCTCATCTTCTGCTCATCCTCTCGCGCTCTCTAAAGAGAGCTGAGGTGAGAAATTGCAAACGTCGAGCAATTGCTCAGAGATGAAAAGTGCCAGCACTGAAAGCTGTTGCTAGCCAGCACCCTTCCTTGGAAGCGCTTTCACAGGTGCAGCAACACTGGGGCTTTGCGCTTCTCTACCCACCAAACGTCACGGTCCTTCTCTTTCCGTCTCGTAGACACGAGCTGAGAAATTGCAAACGTCGAGCAATTGCTCAGAGATGAAAAGTGCCAGCACTGAAAGCTGTTGCTAGCCAGCACCCTTCCTTGGAAGCGCTTTTGTAGGCCTAAGAACACTGGGGCTTTGTGCTTCTCTACCCACCAAACGTCACGGTCACTATCTCTCCGTCTCATAGACACGAGCTGAGAAATTGCAAACGTCGAGCAATTGCTCAGAAATGAAAAGTGCCAGCACTGGAAGCTGTTGCTAGCCAGCACCCTTCCTTGGAAGCGCTTTTGTAGGCCTAAGAAGACTGGGGCTCTGGGCTTCTCTAGACACCTCATCTTCTGCTCATCCTCTCGCGCACTCTAAAGAGAGCTCAGGTGAGAAATTGCAAACGTCGAGCAATTGCTC
Organism: Sarcoramphus papa; assembly: GCA_037962945.1. Taxonomy (NCBI): domain Eukaryota; kingdom Metazoa; phylum Chordata; class Aves; order Accipitriformes; family Cathartidae; genus Sarcoramphus; species Sarcoramphus papa. Next base: position 39,443 of record JBBMRM010000121.1, read on the forward strand.
AGAGATGAAAAGTGCCAGCACTGAAAGCTCTTGCTAGCCAGCACCCTTCCTTGGAAGCGCTTTCACAGGCGCAGCAACACTGGGGCTTTGCGCTTCTATATGCACCAAACGTCACGGTCCTTCTCTTTCCGTCTCGTAGACACGAGCTGAGAAATTGCAAACGTCGAGCAATTGCTCAGAGATGAAAAGTGCCAGCACTGGAAGCTGTTGCTAGCCAGCACCCTTCCTTGGAAGCGCTTTTGTAGGCCTAAGCACACTGGGGCTCTGGGCTTCTCTAGCCACCTAATCTTCTGCTCATCCTCTCGCGCACTCTAAAGAGAGCTCAGGTGAGAAATTGCAAACGTCGAGCAATTGCTCAGAGATGAAAAGTGCCAGCACTGGAAGCTGTTGCTAGCCAGCACCCTTCCTTGGAAGCGCTTTCACAGGCGCAGTAACACTGGGGCTTTGCGCTTCTCTACCCACCAAACGTCACGGTCATTCTCTTTCCGTCTCCTAGACATGAGCTGAGAAATTGCAAACGTCGAGCAATTGCTCAGAGATGAAAAGTGCCAGCACTGAAAGCTCTTGCTAGCCAGCACCCTTCCTTGGAAGCGCTTTCACAGGCGCAGTAACACTGGGGCTTTGCGCTTCTCTAGCCACCAAACTTCATGGTCACTATCTCTCCGTCTCCTAGACACGAGCTGAGAAATTGCAAACGTCGATCAATTGCTCAGAGAGGAAAAGTGCCAGCACTGGAAGCTGTTGCTAGCCAGCACCCTTCCTTGGAAGCGCTTTTGTAGGCCTAAGAAGACTGGGGCTCTGGGCTTCTCTAGCCACCTAATCTTCTGCTCATCCTCTCGCGCTCTCTAAAGAGAGCTGAGGTGAGAAATTGCAAACGTCGAGCAATTGCTCAGAGATGAAAAGTGCCAGCACTGAAAGCTGTTGCTAGCCAGCACCCTTCCTTGGAAGCGCTTTCACAGGTGCAGCAACACTGGGGCTTTGCGCTTCTCTAGCCACCAAATGTCACAGTCATTCTCTTTCCGTCTCGTAGACACGAGCTGAGAAATTGCAAACGTCGAGCAATTGCTCAGAGATGAAAAGTGCCAGCACTGAAAGCTCTTGCTAGCCAGCACCCTTCCTTGGAAGCGCTTTTGTAGGCCTAAGAACACTGGGGCTCTGGGCTTCTCTAGCCACCTAATCTTCTGCTCATCCTCTCGCGCACTCTAAAGAGAGCTCAGGTGAGAAATTGCAAACGTCGATCAATTGCTCAGAGATGAAAAGTGCCAGCACTGGAAGCTGTTGCTAGCCAGCACCCTTCCTTGGAAGCGCTTTTGTAGGCCTAAGAACACTGGGGCTCTGGGCTTCTCTAGCCACCTAATTTTCTGCTCATCCTCTCGCGCACTCTAAAGAGAGCTGAGGTGAGAAATTGCAAACGTCGAGCAATTGCTCAGAGATGAAAAGTGCCAGCACTGAAAGCTGTTGCTAGCCAGCACCCTTCCTTGGAAGCGCTTTCACAGGCGCAGCAACACTGGGGCTTTGCGCTTCTCTACCCACCAAACGTCACGGTCCTTCTCTTTCCGTCTCGTAGACACGAGCTGAGAAATTTCAAACGTCGAGCAATTGCTCAGAGATGAAAAGTGCCAGCACTGAAAGCTGTTGCTAGCCAGCACCCTTCCTTGGAAGCGCTTTTGTAGGCCTAAGAACACTGGGGCTCTGGGCTTCTCTAGCCACCTCATCTTCTGCTCATCCTCTCGCGCACTCTAAAGAGAGCTCAGGTGAGAAATTGCAAACGTCGAGCAATTGCTCAGAGATGAAAAGTGCCAGCACTGAAAGCTCTTGCTAGCCAGCACCCTTCCTTGGAAGCGCTTTCACAGGCGCAGCAACACTGGGGCTTTGCGCTTCTCTAGCCACCAAACGTCACGGTCACTATCTCTCCGTCTCGTAGACACGAGCTGAGAAATTGCAAACGTCGAGCAATTGCTCAGAGATGAAAAGTGCCAGCACTGGAAGCTGTTGCTAGCCAGCACCCTTCCTTGGAAGCGCTTTTGTAGGCCTAAGAACACTGGGGCTCTGGGCTTCTCTAGCCACCTCATCTTCTGCTCATCCTCTCGCACACTCTAAAGAGAGCTCAGGTGAGAAATTGCAAACGTCGAGCAATTGCTCAGAGATGAAAAGTGCCAGCACTGGAAGCTGTTGCTAGCCAGCACCCTTCCTTGGAAGCGCTTTCACAAGCGCAGTAACACTGGGGCTTTGCGCTTCTCTACCCACCAAACGTCACGGTCATTCTCTTTCCGTCTCCTAGACATGAGCTGAGAAATTGCAAACGTCGAGCAATTGCTCAGAGATGAAAAGTGCCAGCACTGAAAGCTGTTGCTAGCCAGCACCCTTCCTTGGAAGCGCTTTCACAGGCGCAGTAACACTGGGGCTTTGCGCTTCTCTAGCCACCAAAATTCATGGTCACTATCTCTCCGTCTCCTAGACACGAGCTGAGAAATTGCAAACGTCGATCAATTGCTCAGAGAGGAAAAGTGCCAGCACTGGAAGCTGTTGCTAGCCAGCACCCTTCCTTGGAAGCGCTTTTGTAGGCCTAAGAACACTGGGGCTCTGGGCTTCTCTAGCCATCTAGTTTTCTGCTCATCCTCTCGCGCACTCTAAAGAGAGCTCAGGTGAGAAATTGCAAACGTCGAGCAATTGCTCAGAGATGAAAAGTGCCAGCACTGAAAGCTGTTGCTATCCAGCACCCTTCCTTGGAAGCGCTTTCACAGGCGCAGCAACACTGGGGCTTTGCGCTTCTCTACCCACCAAACGTCACGGTCCTTCTCTTTCCGTCTCGTAGACACGAGCTGAGAAATTGCAAACGTCGATCAATTGCTCAGAGATAAAAAGTGCCAGCACTGAAAGCTGTTGCTAGCCAGCACCCTTCCTTGGAAGCGCTTTTGTAGGCCTAAGAACACTGGGGCTCTGGGCTTCTCTAGCCACCTCATCTTCTGCTCATCCTCTCGCGCACTCTAAAGAGAGCTGAGGTGAGAAATTGCAAACGTCGAGCAATTGCTCAGAGATGAAAAGTGCCAGCACTGAAAGCTGTTGCTAGCCAGCACCCTTCCTTGGAAGCGCTTTCACAGGCGCAGCAACACTGGGGCTTTGCGCTTCTCTAGCCACCAAACGTCACGGTCCTTCTCTTTCCGTCTCGTAGACACGAGCTGAGAAATTGCAAACGTCGAGCAATTGCTCAGAGATGAAAAGTGCCAGCACTGAAAGCTGTTGCTAGCCAGCACCCTTCCTTGGAAGCGCTTTCACAGGCGCAGTAACACTGGGGCTTTGCGCTTCTCTACCCACCAAACGTCACGGTCACTATCTCTCCGTCTCGTAGACACGAGCTGAGAAATTGCAAACGTCGAGCAATTGCTCAGAGATGAAAAGTGCCAGCACTGAAAGCTGTTGCTAGCCAGCACCCTTCCTTGGAAGCGTTTTTGTAGGCCTAAGAACACTGGGGCTCTGGGCTTCTCTAGCCACCTCATCTTCTGCTCATCCTCTCGCGCACTCTAAAGAGAGCTGAGGTGAGAAATTGCAAACGTCGAGCAATTGCTCAGAGATGAAAAGTGCCAGCACTGAAAGCTCTTGCTAGCCAGCACCCTTCCTTGGAAGCGCTTTCACAGGCGCAGCAACACTGGGGCTTTGCGCTTCTCTAGCCACCAAACGTCACGGTCCTTCTCTTTCCGTCTCGTAGACACGAGCTGAGAAATTGCAAACGTCGAGCAATTGCTCAGAGATGAAAAGTGCCAGCACTGAAAGCTGTTGCTAGCCAGCACCCTTCCTTGGAAGCGCTTTTGTAGGCCTAAGAACACTGGGGCTTTGTGCTTCTCTACCCACCAAACGTCACGGTCACTATCTCTCCGTCTCATAGACACGAGCTGAGAAATTGCAAACGTCGAGCAATTGCTCAGAGATGAAAAGTGCCAGCACTGGAAGCTGTTGCTAGCCAGCACCCTTCCTTGGAAGCGCTTTTGTAGGCCTAAGAAGACTGGGGCTCTGGGCTTCTCTAGCCACCTAATCTTCTGCTCATCCTCTCGCGCACTCTAAAGAGAGCTCAGGTGAGAAATTGCAAACGTCGAGCAATTGCTCAGAGATGAAAAGTGCCAGCACTGAAAGCTCTTGCTAGCCAGCACCCTTCCTTGGAAGCGCTTTCACAGGCGCAGCAACACTGGGGCTTTGCGCTTCTATATGCACCAAACGTCACGGTCATTCTCTTTCCGTCTCGTAGACACGAGCTGAGAAATTGCAAACGTCCAGCAGTTGCTCAGAGATGAAAAGTGCCAGCACTGAAAGCTGTTGCTAGCCAGCACCCTTCCTTGGAAGCGCTTTCACAGGCGCAGCAACACCGGGGCTTTGCGCTTCTCTACCCACCAAACGTCACGGTCACTATCTCTCCGTCTCGTAGACACGAGCTGAGAAATTGCAAACGTCGAGCAATTGCTCAGAGATGAAAAGTGCCAGCACTGGAAGCTGTTGCTAGCCAGCACCCTTCCTTGGAAGCGCTTTTGTAGGCCTAAGAACACTGGGGCTCTGGGCTTCTCTAGCCACCTCATCTTCTGCTCATCCTCTCGCGCACTCTAAAGAGATCTCAGGTGAGAAATTGCAAACGTCGAGGAATTGCTCAGAGATGAAAAGTGCCAGCACTGGAAGCTGTTGCTAGCCAGCACCCTTCCTTGGAAGCGCTTTCACAAGCGCAGTAACACTGGGGCTTTGCGCTTCTCTAGCCACCAAACGTCACGGTCACTATCTCTCCGTCTCGTAGACACGAGCTGAGAAATTGCAAACGTCGAGCAATTGCTCAGAGATGAAAAGTGCCAGCACTGGAAGCTGTTGCTAGCCAGCACCCTTCCTTGGAAGCGCTTTTGTAGGCCTAAGAACACTGGGGCTCTGGGCTTCTCTAGCCACCTCATCTTCTTCTCATCCTCTCGCGCACTCTAAAGAGAGCTCAGGTGAGAAATTGCAAACGTCGAGCAATTGCTCAGAGATGAAAAGTGCCAGCACTGGAAGCTGTTGCTAGCCAGCACCCTTCCTTGGAAGCGCTTTTGTAGGCCTAAGAACACTGGGGCTCTGGGCTTCTCTAGCCACCTAATCTTCTGCTCATCCTCTCGCGCACTCTAAAGAGAGCTCAGGTGAGAAATTGCAAACGTCGAGCAATTGCTCAGAGATGAAAACTGCCAGCACTGAAAGCTGTTGCTAGCCAGCACCCTTCCTTGGAAGCGCTTTCACAGGCGCAGCAACACTGGGGCTTTGCGCTTCTCTACCCACCAAACGTCACGGTCCTTCTCTTTCCGTCTCGTAGACACGAGCTGAGAAATTGCAAACGTCGAGCAATTGCTCAGAGATGAAAAGTGCCAGCACTGAAAGCTGTTGCTAGCCAGCACCCTTCCTTGGAAGCGCTTTCACAGGCGCAGTAACACTGGGGCTTTGCGCTTCTCTACCCACCAAACGTCACGGTCACTATCTCTCCGTCTCCTAGACACGAGCTGAGAAATTGCAAACGTCGAGCAATTGCTCAGAGATGAAAAGTGCCAGCACTGAAAGCTGTTGCTAGCCAGCACCCTTCCTTGGAAGCGTTTTTGTAGGCCTAAGAAGACTGGGGCTCTGGGCTTCTCTAGCCACCTAATCTTCTGCTCATCCTCTCGCGCACTCTAAAGAGAGCTCAGGTGAGAAATTGCAAACGTCGAGCAATTGCTCAGAGATGAAAAGTGCCAGCCCTGAAAGCTGTTGCTAGCCAGCACCCTTCCTTGGAAGCGCTTTCACAGGCGCAGTAACACTGGGGCTTTGCGCTTCTCTAGCCACCAAACGTCACGGTCCTTCTCTTTCCGTCTCGTAGACACGAGCTGAGAAATTGCAAACGTCGAGCAATTGCTCAGAGATGAAAAGTGCCAGCACTGGAAGCTGTTGCTAGCCAGCACCCTTCCTTGGAAGCGCTTTTGTAGGCCTAAGAACACTGGGGCTTTGTGCTTCTCTAGCCACCAAACGTCACGGTCACTATCTCTCCGTCTCATAGACACGAGCTGAGAAATTGCAAACGTCGAGCAATTGCTCAGAAATGAAAAGTGCCAGCACTGGAAGCTGTTGCTAGCCAGCACCCTTCCTTGGAAGCGCTTTTGTAGGCCTAAGAAGACTGGGGCTCTGGGCTTCTCTAGCCACCTCATCTTCTGCTCATCCTCTCGCGCAGTCTAAAGAGAGCTCAGGTGAGAAATTGCAAACGTCGAGCAATTGCTCAGAGATGAAAAGTGCCAGCACTGAAAGCTCTTGCTAGCCAGCACCCTTCCTTGGAAGCGCTTTCACAGGCGCAGCAACACTGGGGCTTTGCGCTTCTATATGCACCAAACGTCACGGTCATTCTCTTTCCGTCTCGTAGACACGAGCTGAGAAATTGCAAACGTCGAGCAATTGCTCAGAGATGAAAAGTGCCAGCACTGAAAGCTCTTGCTAGCCAGCACCCTTCCTTGGAAGCGCTTTCACAGGCGCAGCAACACCGGGGCTTTGCGCTTCTCTAGCCACCAAACGTCACGGTCACTATCTCTCCGTCTCGTAGACACGAGCTGAGAAATTGCAAACGTCAAGCAATTGCTCAGAGATGAAAAGTGCCAGCACTGGAAGCTGTTGCTAGCCAGCACCCTTCCTTGGAAGCGCTTTTGTAGGCCTAAGAAGACTGGGGCTCTGGGCTTCTCTAGCCACCTCATCTTCTGCTCATCCTCTCGCACACTCTAAAGAGAGCTCAGGTGAGAAATTGCAAACGTCGAGCAATTGCTCAGAGATGAAAAGTGCCAGCACTGAAAGCTCTTGCTAGCCAGCACCCTTCCTTGGAAGCGCTTTCACAAGCGCAGTAACACTGGGGCTTTGCGCTTCTCTACCCACCAAACGTCACGGTCATTCTCTTTCCGTCTCCTAGACATGAGCTGAGAAATTGCAAACGTCGAGCAATTGCTCAGAGATGAAAAGTGCCAGCACTGAAAGCTGTTGCTAGCCAGCACCCTTCCTTGGAAGCGCTTTCACAGGCGCAGTAACACTGGGGCTTTGCGCTTCTCTAGCCACCAAAATTCATGGTCACTATCTCTCCGTCTCCTAGACACGAGCTGAGAAATTGCAAACGTCGATCAATTGCTCAGAGAGGAAAAGTGCCAGCACTGGAAGCTGTTGCTAGCCAGCACCCTTCCTTGGAAGCGCTTTTGTAGGCCTAAGAACACTGGGGCTCTGGGCTTCTCTAGCCATCTAGTTTTCTGCTCATCCTCTCGCGCACTATAAAGAGAGCTCAGGTGAGAAATTGCAAACGTCGAGCAATTGCTCAGAGATGAAAAGTGCCAGCACTGAAAGCTGTTGCTATCCAGCACCCTTCCTTGGAAGCGCTTTCACAGGCGCAGCAACACTGGGGCTTTGCGCTTCTCTACCCACCAAACGTCACGGTCCTTCTCTTTCCGTCTCGTAGACACGAGCTGAGAAATTGCAAACGTCGATCAATTGCTCAGAGATAAAAAGTGCCAGCACTGAAAGCTGTTGCTAGCCAGCACCCTTCCTTGGAAGCGCTTTTGTAGGCCTAAGAACACTGGGGCTCTGGGCTTCTCTAGCCACCTCATCTTCTGCTCATCCTCTCGCGCACTCTAAAGAGAGCTGAGGTGAGAAATTGCAAACGTCGAGCAATTGCTCAGAGATGAAAAGTGCCAGCACTGAAAGCTGTTGCTAGCCAGCACCCTTCCTTGGAAGCGCTTTCACAGGCGCAGCAACACTGGGGCTTTGCGCTTCTCTAGCCACCAAACGTCACGGTCCTTCTCTTTCCGTCTCGTAGACACGAGCTGAGAAATTGCAAACGTCGAGCAATTGCTCAGAGATGAAAAGTGCCAGCACTGAAAGCTGTTGCTAGCCAGCACCCTTCCTTGGAAGCGCTTTCACAGGCGCAGTAACACTGGGGCTTTGCGCTTCTCTACCCACCAAACGTCACGGTCACTATCTCTCCGTCTCGTAGACACGAGCTGAGAAATTGCAAACGTCGAGCAATTGCTCAGAGATGAAAAGTGCCAGCACTGAAAGCTGTTGCTAGCCAGCACCCTTCCTTGGAAGCGTTTTTGTAGGCCTAAGAACACTGGGGCTCTGGGCTTCTCTAGCCACCTCATCTTCTGCTCATCCTCTCGCGCACTCTAAAGAGAGCTGAGGTGAGAAATTGCAAACGTCGAGCAATTGCTCAGAGATGAAAAGTGCCAGCACTGAAAGCTCTTGCTAGCCAGCACCCTTCCTTGGAAGCGCTTTCACAGGCGCAGCAACACTGGGGCTTTGCGCTTCTCTAGCCACCAAACGTCACGGTCCTTCTCTTTCCGTCTCGTAGACACGAGCTGAGAAATTGCAAACGTCGAGCAATTGCTCAGAGATGAAAAGTGCCAGCACTGAAAGCTGTTGCTAGCCAGCACCCTTCCTTGGAAGCGCTTTTGTAGGCCTAAGAACACTGGGGCTTTGTGCTTCTCTACCCACCAAACGTCACGGTCACTATCTCTCCGTCTCATAGACACGAGCTGAGAAATTGCAAACGTCGAGCAATTGCTCAGAGATGAAAAGTGCCAGCACTGGAAGCTGTTGCTAGCCAGCACCCTTCCTTGGAAGCGCTTTTGTAGGCCTAAGAAGACTGGGGCTCTGGGCTTCTCTAGCCACCTAATCTTCTGCTCATCCTCTCGCGCACTCTAAAGAGAGCTCAGGTGAGAAATTGCAAACGTCGAGCAATTGCTCAGAGATGAAAAGTGCCAGCACTGAAAGCTCTTGCTAGCCAGCACCCTTCCTTGGAAGCGCTTTCACAGGCGCAGCAACACTGGGGCTTTGCGCTTCTATATGCACCAAACGTCACGGTCATTCTCTTTCCGTCTCGTAGACACGAGCTGAGAAATTGCAAACGTCCAGCAGTTGCTCAGAGATGAAAAGTGCCAGCACTGAAAGCTGTTGCTAGCCAGCACCCTTCCTTGGAAGCGCTTTCACAGGCGCAGCAACACCGGGGCTTTGCGCTTCTCTACCCACCAAACGTCACGGTCACTATCTCTCCGTCTCGTAGACACGAGCTGAGAAATTGCAAACGTCGAGCAATTGCTCAGAGATGAAAAGTGCCAGCACTGGAAGCTGTTGCTAGCCAGCACCCTTCCTTGGAAGCGCTTTTGTAGGCCTAAGAACACTGGGGCTCTGGGCTTCTCTAGCCACCTCATCTTCTGCTCATCCTCTCGCGCACTCTAAAGAGATCTCAGGTGAGAAATTGCAAACGTCGAGGAATTGCTCAGAGATGAAAAGTGCCAGCACTGGAAGCTGTTGCTAGCCAGCACCCTTCCTTGGAAGCGCTTTCACAAGCGCAGTAACACTGGGGCTTTGCGCTTCTCTAGCCACCAAACGTCACGGTCACTATCTCTCCGTCTCGTAGACACGAGCTGAGAAATTGCAAACGTCGAGCAATTGCTCAGAGATGAAAAGTGCCAGCACTGGAAGCTGTTGCTAGCCAGCACCCTTCCTTGGAAGCGCTTTTGTAGGCCTAAGAACACTGGGGCTCTGGGCTTCTCTAGCCACCTCATCTTCTTCTCATCCTCTCGCGCACTCTAAAGAGAGCTCAGGTGAGAAATTGCAAACGTCGAGCAATTGCTCAGAGATGAAAAGTGCCAGCACTGGAAGCTGTTGCTAGCCAGCACCCTTCCTTGGAAGCGCTTTTGTAGGCCTAAGAACACTGGGGCTCTGGGCTTCTCTAGCCACCTAATCTTCTGCTCATCCTCTCGCGCACTCTAAAGAGAGCTCAGGTGAGAAATTGCAAACGTCGAGCAATTGCTCAGAGATGAAAACTGCCAGCACTGAAAGCTGTTGCTAGCCAGCACCCTTCCTTGGAAGCGCTTTCACAGGCGCAGCAACACTGGGGCTTTGCGCTTCTCTACCCACCAAACGTCACGGTCCTTCTCTTTCCGTCTCGTAGACACGAGCTGAGAAATTGCAAACGTCGAGCAATTGCTCAGAGATGAAAAGTGCCAGCACTGAAAGCTGTTGCTAGCCAGCACCCTTCCTTGGAAGCGCTTTCACAGGCGCAGTAACACTGGGGCTTTGCGCTTCTCTACCCACCAAACGTCACGGTCACTATCTCTCCGTCTCCTAGACACGAGCTGAGAAATTGCAAACGTCGAGCAATTGCTCAGAGATGAAAAGTGCCAGCACTGAAAGCTGTTGCTAGCCAGCACCCTTCCTTGGAAGCGTTTTTGTAGGCCTAAGAAGACTGGGGCTCTGGGCTTCTCTAGCCACCTAATCTTCTGCTCATCCTCTCGCGCACTCTAAAGAGAGCTCAGGTGAGAAATTGCAAACGTCGAGCAATTGCTCAGAGATGAAAAGTGCCAGCCCTGAAAGCTGTTGCTAGCCAGCACCCTTCCTTGGAAGCGCTTTCACAGGCGCAGTAACACTGGGGCTTTGCGCTTCTCTAGCCACCAAACGTCACGGTCCTTCTCTTTCCGTCTCGTAGACACGAGCTGAGAAATTGCAAACGTCGAGCAATTGCTCAGAGATGAAAAGTGCCAGCACTGAAAGCTCTTGCTAGCCAGCACCCTTCCTTGGAAGCGCTTTTGTAGGCCTAAGAACACTGGGGCTTTGTGCTTCTCTAGCCACCAAACGTCACGGTCACTATCTCTCCGTCTCATAGACACGAGCTGAGAAATTGCAAACGTCGAGCAATTGCTCAGAAATGAAAAGTGCCAGCACTGGAAGCTGTTGCTAGCCAGCACCCTTCCTTGGAAGCGCTTTTGTAGGCCTAAGAAGACTGGGGCTCTGGGCTTCTCTAGCCACCTCATCTTCTGCTCATCCTCTCGCGCAGTCTAAAGAGAGCTCAGGTGAGAAATTGCAAACGTCGAGCAATTGCTCAGAGATGAAAAGTGCCAGCACTGAAAGCTCTTGCTAGCCAGCACCCTTCCTTGGAAGCGCTTTCACAGGCGCAGCAACACTGGGGCTTTGCGCTTCTATATGCACCAAACGTCACGGTCATTCTCTTTCCGTCTCGTAGACACGAGCTGAGAAATTGCAAACGTCGAGCAATTGCTCAGAGATGAAAAGTGCCAGCACTGAAAGCTCTTGCTAGCCAGCACCCTTCCTTGGAAGCGCTTTCACAGGCGCAGCAACACCGGGGCTTTGCGCTTCTCTAGCCACCAAACGTCACGGTCACTATCTCTCCGTCTCGTAGACACGAGCTGAGAAATTGCAAACGTCAAGCAATTGCTCAGAGATGAAAAGTGCCAGCACTGGAAGCTGTTGCTAGCCAGCACCCTTCCTTGGAAGCGCTTTTGTAGGCCTAAGAAGACTGGGGCTCTGGGCTTCTCTAGCCACCTCATCTTCTGCTCATCCTCTCGCACACTCTAAAGAGAGCTCAGGTGAGAAATTGCAAACGTCGAGCAATTGCTCAGAGATGAAAAGTGCCAGCACTGAAAGCTCTTGCTAGCCAGCACCCTTCCTTGGAAGCGCTTTCACAAGCGCAGTAACACTGGGGCTTTGCGCTTCTCTAGCCACCAAACGTCACGGTCCTTCTCTTTCCGTCTCCTAGACATGAGCTGAGAAATTGCAAACGTCGAGCAATTGCTCAGAGATGAAAAGTGCCAGCACTTAAAGCTCTTGCTAGCCAGCACCCTTCCTTGGAAGCGCTTTCACAGGCGCAGTAACACTGGGGCTTTGCGCTTCTCTAGCCACCAAACTTCATGGTCACTATCTCTCCGTCTCCTAGACACGAGCTGAGAAATTGCAAACGTCGATCAATTGCTCAGAGAGGAAAAGTGCCAGCACTGGAAGCTGTTGCTAGCCAGCACCCTTCCTTGGAAGCGCTTTTGTAGGCCTAAGAAGACTGGGGCTCTGGGCTTCTCTAGCCACCTAATCTTCTGCTCATCCTCTCGCGCTCTCTAAAGAGAGCTGAGGTGAGAAATTGCAAACGTTGAGCAATTGCTCAGAGATGAAAAGTGCCAGCACTGAAAGCTGTTGCTAGCCAGCACCCTTCCTTGGAAGCGCTTTCACAGGTGCAGCAACACTGGGGCTTTGCGCTTCTCTAGCCACCAAACGTCACGGTCCTTCTCTTTCCGTCTCGTAGACACGAGCTGAGAAATTGCAAACGTCGAGCAATTGCTCAGAGATGAAAAGTGCCAGCACTGAAAGCTGTTGCTAGCCAGCACCCTTCCTTGGAAGCGCTTTTGTAGGCCTAAGAAGACTGGGGCTCTGGGCTTCTCTAGCCACCTCATCTTCTGCTCATCCTCTCGCGCACTCTAAAGAGAGCTCAGGTGAGAAATTGCAAACGTCGATAAATTGCTCAGAGATGAAAAGTGCCAGCACTGGAAGCTGTTGCTAGCCAGCACCCTTCCTTGGAAGCGCTTTTGTAGGCCTAAGAACACTGGGGCTCTGGGCTTCTCTAGCCACCTAATTTTCTGCTCATCCTCTCGCGCACTATAAAGAGAGCTCAGGTGAGAAATTGCAAACGTTGAGCAATTGCTCAGAGATGAAAAGTGCCAGCACTGAAAGCTGTTGCTAGCCAGCACCCTTCCTTGGAAGCGCTTTCACAGGCGCAGCAACACTGGGACTTTGCGCTTCTCTACCCACCAAACGTCACGGTCCTTCTCTTTCCGTCTCGTAGACACGAGCTGAGAAATTGCAAACGTCGATCAATTGCTCAGAGATGAAAAGTGCCAGCACTGAAAGCTCTTGCTAGCCAGCACCCTTCCTTGGAAGCGCTTTTGTAGGCCTAAGAACACTGGGGCTCTGGGCTTCTCTAGCCACCTAATCTTCTGCTCATCCTCTCGCGCACTCTAAAGAGAGCTGAGGTGAGAAATTGCAAACGTCGAGCAATTGCTCAGAGATGAAAAGTGCCAGCACTGAAAGCTGTTGCTAGCCAGCACCCTTCCTTGGAAGCGCTTTCAGAGGCGCAGCAACACTGGGGCTTTGCGCTTCTCTAGCCACCAAACGTCACGGTCACTCTCTCTCCGTCTCCTAGACACGAGCTGAGAAATTGCAAACGTCGAGCAATTGCTCAGAGATGAAAAGTGCCAGCACTGGAAGCTGTTGCTAGCCAGCACCCTTCCTTGGAAGCGCTTTTGTAGGCCTAAGAACACTGGGGCTCTGGGCTTCTCTAGCCACCTCATCTTCTGCTCATCCTCTCGCGCACTCTAAAGAGAGCTCAGGTGAGAAATTGCAAACGTCCAGCAATTGCTCAGAGATGAAAAGTGCCAGCACTGGAAGCTGTTGCTAGCCAGCACCCTTCCTTGGAAGCGCTTTCACAGGCGCAGTAACAGTGGGGCTTTGCGCTTCTCTACCCACCAAACGTCACGGTCCTTCTCTTTCCGTCTCGTAGACACGAGCTGAGAAATTGCAAACGTCGAGCAATTGCTCAGAGAGGAAAAGTGCCAGCACTGAAAGCTGTTGCTAGCCAGCACCCTTCCTTGGAAGCGCTTTCACAGGTGCAGCAACACTGGGGCTTTGCGCTTCTCTAGCCACCAAACTTCATGGTCACTATCTCTCCGTCTCCTAGACACGAGCTGAGAAATTGCAAACGTCGATCAATTGCTCAGAGAGGAAAAGTGCCAGCACTGGAAGCTGTTGCTAGCCAGCACCCTTCCTTGGAAGCGCTTTTGTAGGCCTAAGAACACTGGGGCTCTGGGCTTCTCTAGCCACCTAATCTTCTGCTCATCCTCTCGCGCTCTCTAAAGAGAGCTGAGGTGAGAAATTGCAAACGTCGAGCAATTGCTCAGAGATGAAAAGTGCCAGCACTGAAAGCTGTTGCTAGCCAGCACCCTTCCTTGGAAGCGCTTTCACAGGTGCAGCAACACTGGGGCTTTGCGCTTCTCTAGCCACCAAACGTCACTCTCCTTCTCTTTCCGTCTCGTAGACACGAGCTGAGAAATTGCAAACGTCGAGCAATTGCTCAGAGATGAAAAGTGCCAGCACTGAAAGCTGTTGCTAGCCAGCACCCTTCCTTGGAAGCGCTTTTGTAGGCCTAAGAACACTGGGGCTCTGGGCTTCTCTAGCCACCTAATCTTCTGCTCATCCTCTCGCGCACTCTAAAGAGAGCTCAGGTGAGAAATTGCAAACGTCGATCAATTGCTCAGAGATGAAAAGTGCCAGCACTGGAAGCTGTTGCTAGCCAGCACCCTTCCTTGGAAGCGCTTTTGTAGGCCTAAGAACACTGGGGCTCTGGGCTTCTCTAGCCACCTAATTTTCTGCTCATCCTCTCGCGCACTCTAAAGAGAGCTGAGGTGAGAAATTGCAAACGTCGAGCAATTGCTCAGAGATGAAAAGTGCCAGCACTGAAAGCTGTTGCTAGCCAGCACCCTTCCTTGGAAGCGCTTTCACAGGCGCAGCAACACTGGGGCTTTGCGCTTCTCTACCCACCAAACGTCACGGTCCTTCTCTTTCCGTCTCGTAGACACGAGCTGAGAAATTGCAAACGTCGAGCAATTGCTCAGAGATGAAAAGTGCCAGCACTGGAAGCTGTTGCTAGCCAGCACCCTTCCTTGGAAGCGCTTTTGTAGGCCTAAGAAGACTGGGGCTCTGGGCTTCTCTAGCCACCTAATCTTCTGCTCATCCTCTCGCGCTCTCTAAAGAGAGCTCAGGTGAGAAATTGCAAACGTCGAGCAATTGCTCAGAGATGAAAAGTGCCAGCACTGAAAGCTGTTGCTAGCCAGCACCCTTCCTTGGAAGCGCTTTCACAGGCGCAGTAACACTGGGGCTTTGCGCTTCTCTACCCACCAAACGTCACGGTCCTTCTCTTTCCGTCTCGTAGACACGAGCTGAGAAATTGCAAACGTCGAGCAATTGCTCAGAGATGAAAAGTGCCAGCACTGAAAGCTGTTGCTAGCCAGCACCCTTCCTTGGAAGCGCTTTTGTAGGCCTAAGAAGACTGGGGCTCTGGGCTTCTCTAGCCACCTAATCTTCTGCTCATCCTCTCGCGCACTCTAAAGAGAGCTCAGGTGAGAAATTGCAAACGTCGAGCAATTGCTCAGAGATGAAAAGTGCCAGCACTGAAAGCTCTTGCTAGCCAGCACCCTTCCTTGGAAGCGCTTTCACAGGCGCAGCAACACTGGGGCTTTGCGCTTCTCTAGCCACCAAACGTCACGGTCACTATCTCTCCGTCTCGTAGACACGAGCTGAGAAATTGCAAACGTCGAGCAATTGCTCAGAGATGAAAAGTGCCAGCACTGAAAGCTCTTGCTAGCCAGCACCCTTCCTTGGAAGCGCTTTCACAAGCGCAGTAACACTGGGGCTTTGCGCTTCTCTACCCACCAAACGTCACGGTCCTTCTCTTTCCGTCTCCTAGACATGAGCTGAGAAATTGCAAACGTCGAGCAATTGCTCAGAGATGAAAAGTGCCAGCACTTAAAGCTCTTGCTAGCCAGCACCCTTCCTTGGAAGCGCTTTCACAGGCGCAGTAACACTGGGGCTTTGCGCTTCTCTACCCACCAAACGTCACGGTCACTCTCTCTCCGTCTCGTAGACACGAGCTGAGAAATTGCAAACGTCGAGCAATTGCTCAGAGATGAAAAGTGCCAGCACTGAAAGCTGTTGCTAGCCAGCACCCTTCCTTGGAAGCGCTTTTGTAGGCCTAAGAAGACTGGGGCTCTGGGCTTCTCTAACCACCTAATCTTCTGCTCATCCTCTCGCGCACTCTGAAGAGAGCTCAGGTGAGAAATTGCAAACGTCGAGCAATTGCTCAGAGATGAAAAGTGCCAGCACTGAAAGCTGTTGCTAGCCAGCACCCTTCCTTGGAAGCGCTTTTGTAGGCCTAAGAAGACTGGGGCTCTGGGCTTCTCTAGCCACCTCATCTTCTGCTCATCCTCTCGCGCACTCTAAAGAGAGCTCAGGTGAGAAATTGCAAACGTCGAGCAATTGCTCAGAGATGAAAAGTGCCAGCACTGAAAGCTGTTGCTAGCCAGCACCCTTCCTTGGAAGCGCTTTCACAAGCGCAGTAACACTGGGGCTTTGCGCTTCTCTACCCACCAAACGTCACGGTCATTCTCTTTCCGTCTCGTAGACATGAGCTGAGAAATTGCAAACGTCGAGCAATTGCTCAGAGATGAAAAGTGCCAGCACTGAAAGCTGTTGCTAGCCAGCACCCTTCCTTGGAAGCGCTTTCACAGGCGCAGTAACACTGGGGCTTTGCGCTTCTCTAGCCACCAAACTTCATGGTCACTATCTCTCCGTCTCCTAGACACGAGCTGAGAAATTGCAAACGTCGATCAATTGCTCAGAGATGAAAAGTGCCAGCACTGGAAGCTGTTGCTAGCCAGCACCCTTCCTTGGAAGCGCTTTTGTAGGCCTAAGAAGACTGGGGCTCTGGGCTTCTCTAGCCACCTAATCTTCTGCTCATCCTCTCGCGCTCTCTAAAGAGAGCTGAGGTGAGAAATTGCAAACGTCGAGCAATTGCTCAGAGATGAAAAGTGCCAGCACTGAAAGCTGTTGCTAGCCAGCACCCTTCCTTGGAAGCGCTTTCACAGGTGCAGCAACACTGGGGCTTTGCGCTTCTCTAGCCACCAAACGTCACTCTCCTTCTCTTTCCGTCTCGTAGACACGAGCTGAGAAATTGCAAACGTCGAGCAATTGCTCAGAGATGAAAAGTGCCAGCACTGAAAGCTGTTGCTAGCCAGCACCCTTCCTTGGAAGCGCTTTTGTAGGCCTAAGAACACTGGGGCTCTGGGCTTCTCTAGCCACCTAATCTTCTGCTCATCCTCTCGCGCACTCTAAAGAGAGCTCAGGTGAGAAATTGCAAACGTCGATCAATTGCTCAGAGATGAAAAGTGCCAGCACTGGAAGCTGTTGCTAGCCAGCACCCTTCCTTGGAAGCGCTTTTGTAGGCCTAAGAACACTGGGGCTCTGGGCTTCTCTAGCCACCTAATTTTCTGCTCATCCTCTCGCGCACTCTAAAGAGAGCTCAGGTGAGAAATTGCAAACGTCGAGCAATTGCTCAGAGATGAAAAGTGCCAGCACTGAAAGCTGTTGCTAGCCAGCACCCTTCCTTGGAAGCGCTTTCACAGGCGCAGCAACACTGGGGCTTTGCGCTTCTCTACCCACCAAACGTCACGGTCCTTCTCTTTCCGTCTCGTAGACACGAGCTGAGAAATTGCAAACGTCGAGCAATTGCTCAGAGATGAAAAGTGCCAGCACTGAAAGCTGTTGCTAGCCAGCACCCTTCCTTGGAAGCGCTTTTGTAGGCCTAAGAAGACTGGGGCTCTGGGCTTCTCTAGCCACCTAATCTTCTGCTCATCCTCTCGCGCTCTCTAAAGAGAGCTCAGGTGAGAAATTGCAAACGTCGAGCAATTGCTCAGAGATGAAAAGTGCCAGCACTGAAAGCTGTTGCTAGCCAGCACCCTTCCTTGGAAGCGCTTTCACAGGCGCAGTAACACTGGGGCTTTGCGCTTCTCTACCCACCAAACGTCACGGTCCTTCTCTTTCCGTCTCGTAGACACGAGCTGAGAAATTGCAAACGTCGAGCAATTGCTCAGAGATGAAAAGTGCCAGCACTGAAAGCTGTTGCTAGCCAGCACCCTTCCTTGGAAGCGCTTTTGTAGGCCTAAGAACACTGGGGCTCTGGGCTTCTCTAGCCACCTAATCTTCTGCTCATCCTCTCGCGCACTCTAAAGAGAGCTCAGGTGAGAAATTGCAAACGTCGAGCAATTGCTCAGAGATGAAAAGTGCCAGCACTGAAAGCTCTTGCTAGCCAGCACCCTTCCTTGGAAGCGCTTTCACAGGCGCAGCAACACTGGGGCTTTGCGCTTCTCTAGCCACCAAACGTCACGGTCACTATCTCTCCGTCTCGTAGACACGAGCTGAGAAATTGCAAACGTCGAGCAATTGCTCAGAGATGAAAAGTGCCAGCACTGAAAGCTCTTGCTAGCCAGCACCCTTCCTTGGAAGCGCTTTCACAAGCGCAGTAACACTGGGGCTTTGCGCTTCTCTACCCACCAAACGTCACGGTCCTTCTCTTTCCGTCTCCTAGACATGAGCTGAGAAATTGCAAACGTCGAGCAATTGCTCAGAGATGAAAAGTGCCAGCACTTAAAGCTCTTGCTAGCCAGCACCCTTCCTTGGAAGCGCTTTCACAGGCGCAGTAACACTGGGGCTTTGCGCTTCTGTACCCACCAAACGTCACGGTCACTATCTCTCCGTCTCGTAGACACGAGCTGAGAAATTGCAAACGTCGAGCAATTGCTCAGAGATGAAAAGTGCCAGCACTGAAAGCTCTTGCTAGCCAGCACCCTTCCTTGGAAGCGCTTTCACAGGCGCAGCAACACCGGGGCTTTGCGCTTCTCTAGCCACCAAACGTCACGGTCACTATCTCTCCGTCTCGTAGACACGAGCTGAGAAATTGCAAACGTCGAGCAATTGCTCAGAGATGAAAAGTGCCAGCACTGGAAGCTGTTGCTAGCCAGCACCCTTCCTTGGAAGCGCTTTTGTAGGCCTAAGAAGACTGGGGCTCTGGGCTTCTCTAGCCACCTCATCTTCTGCTCATCCTCTCGCACACTCTAAAGAGAGCTCAGGTGAGAAATTGCAAACGTCGAGCAATTGCTCAGAGATGAAAAGTGCCAGCACTGAAAGCTCTTGCTAGCCAGCACCCTTCCTTGGAAGCGCTTTCACAAGCACAGTAACACTGGGGCTTTGCGCTTCTCTAGCCACCAAACGTCACGGTCCTTCTCTTTCCGTCTCGTAGACATGAGCTGAGAAATTGCAAACGTCGAGCAATTGCTCAGAGATGAAAAGTGCCAGCACTGGAAGCTGTTGCTAGCCAGCACCCTTCCTTGGAAGCGCTTTCACAGGCGCAGTAACACTGGGGCTTTGCGCTTCTCTAGCCACCAAACTTCATGGTCACTATCTCTCCGTCTCCTAGACACGAGCTGAGAAATTGCAAACGTCGATCAATTGCTCAGAGAGGAAAAGTGCCAGCACTGGAAGCTGTTGCTAGCCAGCACCCTTCCTTGGAAGCGCTTTTGTAGGCCTAAGAAGACTGGGGCTCTGGGCTTCTCTAGCCACCTAATCTTCTGCTCATCCTCTCGCGCTCTCTAAAGAGAGCTGAGGTGAGAAATTGCAAACGTTGAGCAATTGCTCAGAGATGAAAAGTGCCAGCACTGAAAGCTGTTGCTAGCCAGCACCCTTCCTTGGAAGCGCTTTCACAGGTGCAGCAACACTGGGGCTTTGCGCTTCTCTAGCCACCAAACGTCACGGTCCTTCTCTTTCCGTCTCGTAGACACGAGCTGAGAAATTGCAAACGTCGAGCAATTGCTCAGAGATGAAAAGTGCCAGCACTGAAAGCTGTTGCTAGCCAGCACCCTTCCTTGGAAGCGCTTTTGTAGGCCTAAGAAGACTGGGGCTCTGGGCTTCTCTAGCCACCTCATCTTCTGCTCATCCTCTCGCGCACTCTAAAGAGAGCTCAGGTGAGAAATTGCAAACGTCGATAAATTGCTCAGAGATGAAAAGTGCCAGCACTGGAAGCTGTTGCTAGCCAGCACCCTTCCTTGGAAGCGCTTTTGTAGGCCTAAGAACACTGGGGCTCTGGGCTTCTCTAGCCACCTAATTTTCTGCTCATCCTCTCGCGCACTATAAAGAGAGCTCAGGTGAGAAATTGCAAACGTTGAGCAATTGCTCAGAGATGAAAAGTGCCAGCACTGAAAGCTGTTGCTAGCCAGCACCCTTCCTTGGAAGCGCTTTCACAGGCGCAGCAACACTGGGACTTTGCGCTTCTCTACCCACCAAACGTCACGGTCCTTCTCTTTCCGTCTCGTAGACACGAGCTGAGAAATTGCAAACGTCGATCAATTGCTCAGAGATGAAAAGTGCCAGCACTGAAAGCTCTTGCTAGCCAGCACCCTTCCTTGGAAGCGCTTTTGTAGGCCTAAGAACACTGGGGCTCTGGGCTTCTCTAGCCACCTAATCTTCTGCTCATCCTCTCGCGCACTCTAAAGAGAGCTGAGGTGAGAAATTGCAAACGTCGAGCAATTGCTCAGAGATGAAAAGTGCCAGCACTGAAAGCTGTTGCTAGCCAGCACCCTTCCTTGGAAGCGCTTTCAGAGGCGCAGCAACACTGGGGCTTTGCGCTTCTCTAGCCACCAAACGTCACGGTCACTCTCTCTCCGTCTCGTAGACACGAGCTGAGAAATTGCAAACGTCGAGCAATTGCTCAGAGATGAAAAGTGCCAGCACTGGAAGCTGTTGCTAGCCAGCACCCTTCCTTGGAAGCGCTTTTGTAGGCCTAAGAACACTGGGGCTCTGGGCTTCTCTAGCCACCTCATCTTCTGCTCATCCTCTCGCGCACTCTAAAGAGAGCTCAGGTGAGAAATTGCAAACGTCGAGCAATTGCTCAGAGATGAAAAGTGCCAGCACTGGAAGCTGTTGCTAGCCAGCACCCTTCCTTGGAAGCGCTTTCACAAGCGCAGTAACACTGGGGCTTTGCGCTTCTCTACCCACCAAACGTCACGGTCATTCTCTTTCCGTCTCGTAGACATGAGCTGAGAAATTGCAAACGTCGAGCAATTGCTCAGAGATGAAAAGTGCCAGCACTGAAAGCTGTTGCTAGCCAGCACCCTTCCTTGGAAGCGCTTTCACAGGCGCAGTAACACTGGGGCTTTGCGCTTCTCTAGCCACCAAACTTCATGGTCACTATCTCTCCGTCTCCTAGACACGAGCTGAGAAATTGCAAACGTCGATCAATTGCTCAGAGAGGAAAAGTGCCAGCACTGGAAGCTGTTGCTAGCCAGCACCCTTCCTTGGAAGCGCTTTTGTAGGCCTAAGAACACTGGGGCTCTGGGCTTCTCTAGCCACCTAATCTTCTGCTCATCCTCTCGCGCTCTCTAAAGAGAGCTGAGGTGAGAAATTGCAAACGTCGAGCAATTGCTCAGAGATGAAAAGTGCCAGCACTGAAAGCTGTTGCTAGCCAGCACCCTTCCTTGGAAGCGCTTTCACAGGTGCAGCAACACTGGGGCTTTGCGCTTCTCTAGCCACCAAACGTCACGGTCCTTCTCTTTCCGTCTCGTAGACACGAGCTGAGAAATTGCAAACGTCGAGCAATTGCTCAGAGATGAAAAGTGCCAGCACTGAAAGCTGTTGCTAGCCAGCACCCTTCCTTGGAAGCGCTTTTGTAGGCCTAAGAACACTGGGGCTCTGGGCTTCTCTAGCCACCTAATCTTCTGCTCATCCTCTCGCGCACTCTAAAGAGAGCTCAGGTGAGAAATTGCAAACGTCGATCAATTGCTCAGAGATGAAAAGTGCCAGCACTGGAAGCTGTTGCTAGCCAGCACCCTTCCTTGGAAGCGCTTTTGTAGGCCTAAGAACACTGGGGCTCTGGGCTTCTCTAGCCACCTAATTTTCTGCTCATCCTCTCGCGCACTCTAAAGAGAGCTCAGGTGAGAAATTGCAAACGTCGAGCAATTGCTCAGAGATGAAAAGTGCCAGCACTGAAAGCTGTTGCTAGCCAGCACCCTTCCTTGGAAGCGCTTTCACAGGCGCAGCAACACTGGGGCTTTGCGCTTCTCTACCCACCAAACGTCACGGTCCTTCTCTTTCCGTCTCGTAGACACGAGCTGAGAAATTGCAAACGTCGAGCAATTGCTCAGAGATGAAAAGTGCCAGCACTGAAAGCTGTTGCTAGCCAGCACCCTTCCTTGGAAGCGCTTTTGTAGGCCTAAGAAGACTGGGGCTCTGGGCTTCTCTAGCCACCTAATCTTCTGCTCATCCTCTCGCGCTCTCTAAAGAGAGCTCAGGTGAGAAATTGCAAACGTCGAGCAATTGCTCAGAGATGAAAAGTGCCAGCACTGAAAGCTGTTGCTAGCCAGCACCCTTCCTTGGAAGCGCTTTCACAGGCGCAGTAACACTGGGGCTTTGCGCTTCTCTACCCACCAAACGTCACGGTCCTTCTCTTTCCGTCTCGTAGACACGAGCTGAGAAATTGCAAACGTCGAGCAATTGCTCAGAGATGAAAAGTGCCAGCACTGAAAGCTGTTGCTAGCCAGCACCCTTCCTTGGAAGCGCTTTTGTAGGCCTAAGAAGACTGGGGCTCTGGGCTTCTCTAGCCACCTAATCTTCTGCTCATCCTCTCGCGCACTCTAAAGAGAGCTCAGGTGAGAAATTGCAAACGTCGAGCAATTGCTCAGAGATGAAAAGTGCCAGCACTGAAAGCTCTTGCTAGCCAGCACCCTTCCTTGGAAGCGCTTTCACAGGCGCAGCAACACTGGGGCTTTGCGCTTCTCTAGCCACCAAACGTCACGGTCACTATCTCTCCGTCTCGTAGACACGAGCTGAGAAATTGCAAACGTCGAGCAATTGCTCAGAGATGAAAAGTGCCAGCACTGAAAGCTCTTGCTAGCCAGCACCCTTCCTTGGAAGCGCTTTCACAAGCGCAGTAACACTGGGGCTTTGCGCTTCTCTACCCACCAAACGTCACGGTCCTTCTCTTTCCGTCTCCTAGACATGAGCTGAGAAATTGCAAACGTCGAGCAATTGCTCAGAGATGAAAAGTGCCAGCACTTAAAGCTCTTGCTAGCCAGCACCCTTCCTTGGAAGCGCTTTCACAGGCGCAGTAACACTGGGGCTTTGCGCTTCTCTACCCACCAAACGTC
Organism: Sarcoramphus papa; assembly: GCA_037962945.1. Taxonomy (NCBI): domain Eukaryota; kingdom Metazoa; phylum Chordata; class Aves; order Accipitriformes; family Cathartidae; genus Sarcoramphus; species Sarcoramphus papa. The sequence continues at coordinate 62,020 of JBBMRM010000121.1, forward strand.
ACGGTCACTATCTCTCCGTCTCGTAGACACGAGCTGAGAAATTGCAAACGTCGAGCAATTGCTCAGAGATGAAAAGTGCCAGCACTGAAAGCTCTTGCTAGCCAGCACCCTTCCTTGGAAGCGCTTTTGTAGGCCTAAGAAGACTGGGGCTCTGGGCTTCTCTAACCACCTAATCTTCTGCTCATCCTCTCGCGCACTCTGAAGAGAGCTCAGGTGAGAAATTGCAAACGTCGAGCAATTGCTCAGAGATGAAAAGTGCCAGCACTGAAAGCTCTTGCTAGCCAGCACCCTTCCTTGGAAGCGCTTTCACAGGCGCAGCAACACTGGGGCTTTGCGCTTCTCTAGCCACCAAACGGCACGGTCACTCTCTCTCCGTCTCCTAGACACGAGCTGAGAAATTGCAAACGTCGAGCAATTGCTCAGAGATGAAAAGTGCCAGCACTGAAAGCTGTTGCTAGCCAGCACCCTTCCTTGGAAGCGCTTTTGTAGGCCTAAGAACACTGGGGCTCTGGGCTTCTCTAGCCACCTCATCTTCTGCTCATCCTCTCGCGCACTCTAAAGAGAGCTCAGGTGAGAAATTGCAAACGTCGAGCAATTGCTCAGAGATGAAAAGTGCCAGCACTGAAAGCTCTTGCTAGCGAGCACCCTTCCTTGGAAGCGCTTTCACAGGCGCAGTAACACTGGGGCTTTGCGCTTCTCTACCCACCAAACGTCACGGTCCTTCTCTTTCCGTCTCGTAGACACGAGCTGAGAAATTGCAAACGTCGAGCAATTGCTCAGAGATGAAAAGTGCCAGCACTGAAAGCTCTTGCTAGCCAGCACCCTTCCTTGGAAGCGCTTTTGTAGGCCTAAGAAGACTGGGGCTCTGGGCTTCTCTAGCCACCTCATCTTCTGCTCATCCTCTCGCGCACTCTAAAGAGAGCTCAGGTGAGAAATTGCAAACGTCGAGCAATTGCTCAGAGATGAAAAGTGCCAGCACTGGAAGCTGTTGCTAGCCAGCACCCTTCCTTGGAAGCGCTTTTGTAGGCCTAAGAACACTGGGGCTCTGGGCTTCTCTAGCCACCTCATCTTCTGCTCATCCTCTCGCGCACTCTAAAGAGAGCTCAGGTGAGAAATTGCAAACGTCGAGCAATTGCTCAGAGATGAAAAGTGCCAGCACTGAAAGCTGTTGCTAGCCAGCACCCTTCCTTGGAAGCGCTTTCACAGGCGCAGTAACACTGGGGCTTTGCGCTTCTCTAGCCACCAAACGTCACGGTCACTATCTCTCCGTCTCGTAGACACGAGCTGAGAAATTGCAAACGTCGAGCAATTGCTCAGAGATGAAAAGTGCCAGCACTGGAAGCTGTTGCTAGCCAGCACCCTTCCTTGGAAGCGCTTTTGTAGGCCTAAGAACACTGGGGCTCTGGGCTTCTCTAGCCACCTAATCTTCTGCTCATCCTCTCGCGCACTCTAAAGAGAGCTCAGGTGAGAAATTGCAAACGTCGAGCAATTGCTCAGAGATGAAAACTGCCAGCACTGAAAGCTGTTGCTAGCCAGCACCCTTCCTTGGAAGCGCTTTCACAGGCGCAGCAACACTGGGGCTTTGCGCTTCTCTACCCACCAAACGTCACGGTCCTTCTCTTTCCGTCTCGTAGACACGAGCTGAGAAATTGCAAACATCGAGCAATTGCTCAGAGATGAAAAGTGCCAGCACTGAAAGCTGTTGCTAGCCAGCACCCTTCCTTGGAAGCGCTTTCACAGGCGCAGTAACACTGGGGCTTTGCGCTTCTCTACCCACCAAACGTCACGGTCACTATCTCTCCGTCTCCTAGACACGAGCTGAGAAATTGCAAACGTCGAGCAATTGCTCAGAGATGAAAAGTGCCAGCACTGAAAGCTGTTGCTAGCCAGCACCCTTCCTTGGAAGCGTTTTTGTAGGCCTAAGAAGACTGGGGCTCTGGGCTTCTCTAGCCACCTCATCTTCTGCTCATCCTCTCGCGCACTCTAAAGAGAGCTCAGGTGAGAAATTGCAAACGTCGAGCAATTGCTCAGAGATGAAAAGTGCCAGCACTGAAAGCTGTTGCTAGCCAGCACCCTTCCTTGGAAGCGCTTTCACAGGTGCAGCAACACTGGGGCTTTGCGCTTCTCTAGCCACCAAACGTCACTCTCCTTCTCTTTCCGTCTCGTAGACACGAGCTGAGAAATTGCAAACGTCGAGCAATTGCTCAGAGATGAAAAGTGCCAGCACTGAAAGCTGTTGCTAGCCAGCACCCTTCCTTGGAAGCGCTTTTGTAGGCCTAAGAAGACTGGGGCTCTGGGCTTCTCTAACCACCTCATCTTCTGCTCATCCTCTCGCGCACTCTAAAGAGAGCTCAGGTGAGAAATTGCAAACGTCGAGCAATTGCTCAGAGATGAAAAGTGCCAGCACTGGAAGCTGTTGCTAGCCAGCACCCTTCCTTGGAAGCGCTTTTGTAGGCCTAAGAACACTGGGGCTCTGGGCTTCTCTAGCCACCTAATTTTCTGCTCATCCTCTCGCGCACTATAAAGAGAGCTCAGGTGAGAAATTGCAAACGTTGAGCAATTGCTCAGAGATGAAAAGTGCCAGCACTGAAAGCTGTTGCTAGCCAGCACCCTTCCTTGGAAGCGCTTTCACAGGCGCAGCAACACTGGGGCTTTGCGCTTCTCTACCCACCAAACGTCACGGTCCTTCTCTTTCCGTCTCGTAGACACGAGCTGAGAAATTGCAAACGTCGATCAATTGCTCAGAGATGAAAAGTGCCAGCACTGAAAGCTCTTGCTAGCCAGCACCCTTCCTTGGAAGCGCTTTTGTAGGCCTAAGAACACTGGGGCTCTGGGCTTCTCTAGCCACCTCATCTTCTGCTCATCCTCTCGCGCACTCTAAAGAGAGCTCAGGTGAGAAATTGCAAACGTCGAGCAATTGCTCAGAGATGAAAAGTGCCAGCACTGAAAGCTGTTGCTAGCCAGCACCCTTCCTTGGAAGCGCTTTCAGAGGCGCAGCAACACTGGGGCTTTGCGCTTCTCTAGCCACCAAACGTCACGGTCACTATCTCTCCGTCTCGTAGACACGAGCTGAGAAATTGCAAACGTCGAGCAATTGCTCAGAGATGAAAAGTGCCAGCACTGGAAGCTGTTGCTAGCCAGCACCCTTCCTTGGAAGCGCTTTTGTAGGCCTAAGAAGACTGGGGCTCTGGGCTTCTCTAGCCACCTCATCTTCTGCTCATCCTCTCGCGCACTCTAAAGAGAGCTCAGGTGAGAAATTGCAAACGTCGAGCAATTGCTCAGAGATGAAAAGTGCCAGCACTGGAAGCTGTTGCTAGCCAGCACCCTTCCTTGGAAGCGCTTTCACAAGCACAGTAACACTGGGGCTTTGCGCTTCTCTACCCACCAAACGTCACGGTCCTTCTCTTTCCGTCTCGTAGACATGAGCTGAGAAATTGCAAACGTCGAGCAATTGCTCAGAGATGAAAAGTGCCAGCACTGGAAGCTGTTGCTAGCCAGCACCCTTCCTTGGAAGCGCTTTCACAGGCGCAGTAACACTGGGGCTTTGCGCTTCTCTAGCCACCAAACTTCATGGTCACTATCTCTCCGTCTCCTAGACACGAGCTGAGAAATTGCAAACGTCGATCAATTGCTCAGAGAGGAAAAGTGCCAGCACTGGAAGCTGTTGCTAGCCAGCACCCTTCCTTGGAAGCGCTTTTGTAGGCCTAAGAACACTGGGGCTCTGGGCTTCTCTAGCCACCTAATTTTCTGCTCATCCTCTCGCGCACTCTAAAGAGAGCTCAGGTGAGAAATTGCAAACGTCGAGCAATTGCTCAGAGATGAAAAGTGCCAGCACTGAAAGCTGTTGCTAGCCAGCACCCTTCCTTGGAAGCGCTTTCACAGGCGCAGCAACACTGGGGCTTTGCGCTTCTCTAGCCACCAAACGTCACGGTCCTTCTCTTTCCGTCTCGTAGACACGAGCTGAGAAATTGCAAACGTCGAGCAATTGCTCAGAGATGAAAAGTGCCAGCACTGAAAGCTGTTGCTAGCCAGCACCCTTCCTTGGAAGCGCTTTTGTAGGCCTAAGAACACTGGGGCTCTGGGCTTCTCTAGCCACCTAATCTTCTGCTCATCCTCTCGCGCACTCTAAAGAGAGCTCAGGTGAGAAATTGCAAACGTCGATCAATTGCTCAGAGATGAAAAGTGCCAGCACTGAAAGCTGTTGCTAGCCAGCACCCTTCCTTGGAAGCGCTTTCACAGGCGCAGCAACACTGGGGCTTTGCGCTTCTCTACCCACCAAACGTCACGGTCACTATCTCTCCGTCTCGTAGACACGAGCTGAGAAATTGCAAACGTCGAGCAATTGCTCAGAGATGAAAAGTGCCAGCACTGAAAGCTGTTGCTAGCCAGCACCCTTCCTTGGAAGCGCTTTTGTAGGCCTAAGAAGACTGGGGCTCTGGGCTTCTCTAGCCACCTCATCTTCTGCTCATCCTCTCGCGCACTCTGAAGAGAGCTCAGGTGAGAAATTGCAAACGTCGAGCAATTGCTCAGAGATGAAAAGTGCCAGCACTGGAAGCTGTTGCTAGCCAGCACCCTTCCTTGGAAGCGCTTTCAGAGGCGCAGCAACACTGGGGCTTTGCGCTTCTCTACCCACCAAACGTCACGGTCCTTCTCTTTCCGTCTCGTAGACACGAGCTGAGAAATTGCAAACGTCGAGCAATTGCTCAGAGATGAAAAGTGCCAGCACTGAAAGCTGTTGCTAGCCAGCACCCTTCCTTGGAAGCGCTTTCACAGGCGCAGTAACACTGGGGCTTTGCGCTTCTCTAGCCACCAAACGTCACGGTCCTTCTCTTTCCGTCTCGTAGACACGAGCTGAGAAATTGCAAATGTCGAGCAATTGCTCAGAGATGAAAAGTGCCAGCACTGAAAGCTGTTGCTAGCCAGCACCCTTCCTTGGAAGCGCTTTTGTAGGCCTAAGAACACTGGGGCTCTGGGCTTCTCTAGCCACCTCATCTTCTGCTCATCCTCTCGCGCACTCTAAAGAGAGCTCAGGTGAGAAATTGCAAACGTCCAGCAATTGCTCAGAGATGAAAAGTGCCAGCACTTAAAGCTGTTGCTAGCCAGCACCCTTCCTTGGAAGCGCTTTCACAAGCGCAGCAACACTGGGGCTTTGCGCTTCTCTAGCCACCAAACGTCACGGTCACTATCTCTCCGTCTCGTAGACACGAGCTGAGAAATTGCAAACGTCGAGCAATTGCTCAGAGATGAAAAGTGCCAGCACTGAAAGCTCTTGCTAGCCAGCACCCTTCCTTGGAAGCGCTTTCACAAGCGCAGTAACACTGGGGCTTTGCGCTTCTCTACCCACCAAACGTCACGGTCCTTCTCTTTCCGTCTCCTAGACATGAGCTGAGAAATTGCAAACGTCGAGCAATTGCTCAGAGATGAAAAGTGCCAGCACTTAAAGCTCTTGCTAGCCAGCACCCTTCCTTGGAAGCGCTTTCACAGGCGCAGTAACACTGGGGCTTTGCGCTTCTCTACCCACCAAACGTCAGGGTCACTATCTCTCCGTCTCGTAGACACGAGCTGAGAAATTGCAAACGTCGAGCAATTGCTCAGAGATGAAAAGTGCCAGCACTGAAAGCTCTTGCTAGCCAGCACCCTTCCTTGGAAGCGCTTTTGTAGGCCTAAGAAGACTGGGGCTCTGGGCTTCTCTAACCACCTAATCTTCTGCTCATCCTCTCGCGCACTCTGAAGAGAGCTCAGGTGAGAAATTGCAAACGTCGAGCAATTGCTCAGAGATGAAAAGTGCCAGCACTTAAAGCTCTTGCTAGCCAGCACCCTTCCTTGGAAGCGCTTTCACAGGCGCAGCAACACTGGGGCTTTGCGCTTCTCTACCCACCAAACGGCACGGTCACTCTCTCTCCGTCTCCTAGACACGAGCTTAGAAATTGCAAACGTCGAGCAATTGCTCAGAGATGAAAAGTGCCAGCACTGAAAGCTGTTGCTAGCCAGCACCCTTCCTTGGAAGCGCTTTTGTAGGCCTAAGAACACTGGGGCTCTGGGCTTCTCTAGCCACCTCATCTTCTGCTCATCCTCTCGCGCACTCTAAAGAGAGCTCAGGTGAGAAATTGCAAACGTCGAGCAATTGCTCAGAGATGAAAAGTGCCAGCACTGAAAGCTCTTGCTAGCGAGCACCCTTCCTTGGAAGCGCTTTCACAGGTGCAGTAACACTGGGGCTTTGCGCTTCTCTAGCCACCAAACGTCACGGTCATTCTCTTTCCGTCTCGTAGACACGAGCTGAGAAATTGCAAACGTCGAGCAATTGCTCAGAGATGAAAAGTGCCAGCACTGAAAGCTGTTGCTAGCCAGCACCCTTCCTTGGAAGCGCTTTTGTAGGCCTAAGAACACTGGGGCTCTGGGCTTCTCTAGCCACCTCATCTTCTGCTCATCCTCTCGCGCACTCTAAAGAGAGCTCAGGTGAGAAATTGCAAACGTCGAGCAATTGCTCAGAGATGAAAAGTGCCAGCACTGGAAGCTGTTGCTAGCCAGCACCCTTCCTTGGAAGCGCTTTTGTAGGCCTAAGAACACTGGGGCTCTGGGCTTCTCTAGCCACCTAATCTTCTGCTCATCCTCTCGCGCACTCTAAAGAGAGCTCAGGTGAGAAATTGCAAACGTCGAGCAATTGCTCAGAGATGAAAAGTGCCAGCACTGAAAGCTGTTGCTAGCCAGCACCCTTCCTTGGAAGCGCTTTCACAGGCGCAGCAACACTGGGGCTTTGCGCTTCTCTAGCCACCAAACGTCACGGTCACTATCTCTCCGTCTCGTAGACACGAGCTGAGAAATTGCAAACGTCGAGCAATTGCTCAGAGATGAAAAGTGCCAGCACTGAAAGCTGTTGCTAGCCAGCACCCTTCCTTGGAAGCGCTTTCACAGGTGCAGTAACACTGGGGCTTTGCGCTTCTCTACCCACCAAACGTCACGGTCACTATCTCTCCGTCTCGTAGACACGAGCTGAGAAATTGCAAACGTCGAGCAATTGCTCAGAGATGAAAAGTGCCAGCACTGAAAGCTGTTGCTAGCCAGCACCCTTCCTTGGAAGCGCTTTCACAGGTGCAGTAACACTGGGGCTTTGCGCTTCTCTACCCACCAAACGTCACGGTCACTATCTCTCCGTCTCCTAGACACGAGCTGAGAAATTGCAAACGTCGAGCAATTGCTCAGAGATGAAAAGTGCCAGCACTGAAAGCTGTTGCTAGCCAGCACCCTTCCTTGGAAGCGTTTTTGTAGGCCTAAGAACACTGGGGCTCTGGGCTTCTCTAGCCACCTCATCTTCTGCTCATCCTCTCGCGCACTCTAAAGAGAGCTCAGGTGAGAAATTGCAAACGTCGAGCAATTGCTCAGAGATGAAAAGTGCCAGCACTGAAAGCTGTTGCTAGCCAGCACCCTTCCTTGGAAGCGCTTTCAGAGGCGCAGTAACACTGGGGCTTTGCGCTTCTCTAGCCACCAAACGTCACGGTCCTTCTCTTTCCGTCTCGTAGACACGAGCTGAGAAATTGCAAACGTCGAGCAATTGCTCAGAGATGAAAAGTGCCAGCACTGAAAGCTCTTGCTAGCCAGCACCCTTCCTTGGAAGCGCTTTTGTAGGCCTAAGAACACTGGGGCTTTGTGCTTCTCTACCCACCAAACGTCACGGTCACTATCTCTCCGTCTCATAGACACGAGCTGAGAAATTGCAAACGTCGAGCAATTGCTCAGAGAGGAAAAGTGCCAGCACTGGAAGCTGTTGCTAGCCAGCACCCTTCCTTGGAAGCGCTTTTGTAGGCCTAAGAAGACTGGGGCTCTGGGCTTCTCTAGCCACCTAATCTTCTGCTCATCCTCTCGCGCACTCTAAAGAGAGCTGAGGTGAGAAATTGCAAACGTCGAGCAATTGCTCAGAGATGAAAAGTGCCAGCACTGAAAGCTCTTGCTAGCCAGCACCCTTCCTTGGAAGCGCTTTCACAGGCGCAGCAACACTGGGGCTTTGCGCTTCTATATGCACCAAACGTCACGGTCATTCTCTTTCCGTCTCGTAGACACGAGCTGAGAAATTGCAAACGTCGAGCAATTGCTCAGAGATGAAAAGTGCCAGCACTGAAAGCTGTTGCTAGCCAGCACCCTTCCTTGGAAGCACTTTCACAGGCGCAGCAACACCGGGGCTTTGCGCTTCTCTAGCCACCAAACGTCACGGTCACTATCTCTCCGTCTCGTAGACACGAGCTGAGAAATTGCAAACGTCGAGCAATTGCTCAGAGATGAAAAGTGCCAGCACTGGAAGCTGTTGCTAGCCAGCACCCTTCCTTGGAAGCGCTTTTGTAGGCCTAAGAACACTGGGGCTCTGGGCTTCTCTAGCCACCTCATCTTCTGCTCATCCTCTCGCGCACTCTAAAGAGAGCTCAGGTGAGAAATTGCAAACGTCGAGCAATTGCTCAGAGATGAAAAGTGCCAGCACTGAAAGCTCTTGCTAGCCAGCACCCTTCCTTGGAAGCGCTTTCACAAGCGCAGTAACACTGGGGCTTTGCGCTTCTCTAGCCACCAAACGTCACGGTCATTCTCTTTCCGTCTCCTAGACATGAGCTGAGAAATTGCAAACGTCGAGCAATTGCTCAGAGATGAAAAGTGCCAGCACTGAAAGCTCTTGCTAGCCAGCACCCTTCCTTGGAAGCGCTTTCACAGGCGCAGTAACACTGGGGCTTTGCGCTTCTCTAGCCACCAAACGTCACTCTCCTTCTCTTTCCGTCTCGTAGACACGAGCTGAGAAATTGCAAACATCGAGCAATTGCTCAGAGATGAAAAGTGCCAGCACTGGAAGCTGTTGCTAGCCAGCACCCTTCCTTGGAAGCGCTTTTGTAGGCCTAAGAAGACTGGGGCTCTGGGCTTCTCTAGCCACCTCATCTTCTGCTCATCCTCTCGCGCACTCTAAAGAGAGCTCAGGTGAGAAATTGCAAACGTCGATCAATTGCTCAGAGATGAAAAGTGCCAGCACTGGAAGCTGTTGCTAGCCAGCACCCTTCCTTGGAAGCGCTTTTGTAGGCCTAAGAACACTGGGGCTCTGGGCTTCTCTAGCCACCTAATTTTCTGCTCATCCTCTCGCGCACTCTAAAGAGAGCTCAGGTGAGAAATTGCAAACGTCGAGCAATTGCTCAGAGATGAAAAGTGCCAGCACTGAAAGCTGTTGCTAGCCAGCACCCTTCCTTGGAAGCGCTTTCACAGGCGCAGCAACACTGGGGCTTTGCGCTTCTCTACCCACCAAACGTCACGGTCCTTCTCTTTCCGTCTCGTAGACACGAGCTGAGAAATTGCAAACGTCGATCAATTGCTCAGAGATGAAAAGTGCCAGCACTGAAAGCTCTTGCTAGCCAGCACCCTTCCTTGGAAGCGCTTTTGTAGGCCTAAGAAGACTGGGGCTCTGGGCTTCTCTAGCCACCTAATCTTCTGCTCATCCTCTCGCGCACTCTAAAGAGAGCTCAGGTGAGAAATTGCAAACGTCGAGCAATTGCTCAGAGATGAAAAGTGCCAGCACTGAAAGCTGTTGCTAGCCAGCACCCTTCCTTGGAAGCGCTTTCAGAGGCGCAGCAACACTGGGGCTTTGCGCTTCTCTAGCCACCAAACGTCACGGTCACTATCTCTCCGTCTCGTAGACACGAGCTGAGAAATTGCAAACGTCGAGCAATTGCTCAGAGATGAAAAGTGCCAGCACTGGAAGCTGTTGCTAGCCAGCACCCTTCCTTGGAAGCACTTTTGTAGGCCTAAGAACACTGGGGCTCTGGGCTTCTCTAGCCACCTCATCTTCTGCTCATCCTCTCGCGCACTCTAAAGAGAGCTCAGGTGAGAAATTGCAAACGTCGAGCAATTGCTCAGAGATGAAAAGTGCCAGCACTGGAAGCTGTTGCTAGCCAGCACCCTTCCTTGGAAGCGCTTTTGTAGGCCTAAGAACACTGGGGCTCTGGGCTTCTCTAGCCACCTAATCTTCTGCTCATCCTCTCGCGCACTCTAAAGAGAGCTCAGGTGAGAAATTGCAAACGTCGAGCAATTGCTCAGAGATGAAAACTGCCAGCACTGGAAGCTGTTGCTAGCCAGCACCCTTCCTTGGAAGCGCTTTCACAGGCGCAGCAACACTGGGGCTTTGCGCTTCTCTACCCACCAAAAGTCACGGTCCTTCTCTTTCCGTCTCGTAGACACGAGCTGAGAAATTGCAAACATCGAGCAATTGCTCAGAGATGAAAAGTGCCAGCACTGAAAGCTGTTGCTAGCCAGCACCCTTCCTTGGAAGCGCTTTCACAGGCGCAGTAACACTGGGGCTTTGCGCTTCTCTACCCACCAAACGTCACGGTCACTATCTCTCCGTCTCCTAGACACGAGCTGAGAAATTGCAAACGTCGAGCAATTGCTCAGAGATGAAAAGTGCCAGCACTGAAAGCTGTTGCTAGCCAGCACCCTTCCTTGGAAGCGTTTTTGTAGGCCTAAGAACACTGGGGCTCTGGGCTTCTCTAGCCACCTAATCTTCTGCTCATCCTCTCGCGCACTCTAAAGAGAGGTCAGGTGAGAAATTGCAAACGTCAAGCAATTGCTCAGAGATGAAAAGTGCCAGCACTGAAAGCTGTTGCTAGCCAGCACCCTTCCTTGGAAGCGCTTTCACAGGTGCAGCAACACTGGGGCTTTGCGCTTCTCTACCCACCAAACGTCACTCTCCTTCTCTTTCCGTCTCGTAGACACGAGCTGAGAAATTGCAAACGTCGAGCAATTGCTCAGAGATGAAAAGTGCCAGCACTGAAAGCTGTTGCTAGCCAGCACCCTTCCTTGGAAGCGCTTTTGTAGGCCTAAGAAGACTGGGGCTCTGGGCTTCTCTAGCCACCTCATCTTCTGCTCATCCTCTCGCGCACTCTAAAGAGAGCTCAGGTGAGAAATTGCAAACGTCGATCAATTGCTCAGAGATGAAAAGTGCCAGCACTGGAAGCTGTTGCTAGCCAGCACCCTTCCTTGGAAGCGCTTTTGTAGGCCTAAGAACACTGGGGCTCTGGGCTTCTCTAGCCACCTAATTTTCTGCTCATCCTCTCGCGCACTATAAAGAGAGCTCAGGTGAGAAATTGCAAACGTTGAGCAATTGCTCAGAGATGAAAAGTGCCAGCACTGAAAGCTGTTGCTAGCCAGCACCCTTCCTTGGAAGCGCTTTCACAGGCGCAGCAACACTGGGGCTTTGCGCTTCTCTACCCACCAAACGTCACGGTCCTTCTCTTTCCGTCTCGTAGACACGAGCTGAGAAATTGCAAACGTCGAGCAATTGCTCAGAGATGAAAAGTGCCAGCACTGAAAGCTCTTGCTAGCCAGCACCCTTCCTTGGAAGCGCTTTTGTAGGCCTAAGAACACTGGGGCTCTGGGCTTCTCTAGCCACCTCATCTTCTGCTCATCCTCTCGCGCACTCTAAAGAGAGCTCAGGTGAGAAATTGCAAACGTCGAGCAATTGCTCAGAGATGAAAAGTGCCAGCACTGAAAGCTGTTGCTAGCCAGCACCCTTCCTTGGAAGCGCTTTCACAGGCGCAGCAACACTGGGGCTTTGCGCTTCTCTAGCCACCAAACGTCACGGTCACTATCTCTCCGTCTCGTAGACACGAGCTGAGAAATTGCAAACGTCGAGCAATTGCTCAGAGATGAAAAGTGCCAGCACTGGAAGCTGTTGCTAGCCAGCACCCTTCCTTGGAAGCGCTTTTGTAGGCCTAAGAACACTGGGGCTCTGGGCTTCTCTAGCCACCTCATCTTCTGCTCATCCTCTCGCGCACTCTAAAGAGAGCTCAGGTGAGAAATTGCAAACGTCGAGCAATTGCTCAGAGATGAAAAGTGCCAGCACTGGAAGCTGTTGCTAGCCAGCACCCTTCCTTGGAAGCGCTTTCACAAGCGCAGTAACACTGGGGCTTTGCGCTTCTCTACCCACCAAACGTCACGGTCATTCTCTTTCCGTCTCCTAGACATGAGCTGAGAAATTGCAAACGTCGAGCAATTGCTCAGAGATGAAAAGTGCCAGCACTGAAAGCTCTTGCTAGCCAGCACCCTTCCTTGGAAGCGCTTTCACAGGCGCAGTAACACTGGGGCTTTGCGCTTCTCTAGCCACCAAACTTCATGGTCACTATCTCTCCGTCTCCTAGACACGAGCTGAGAAATTGCAAACGTCGATCAATTGCTCAGAGAGGAAAAGTGCCAGCACTGGAAGCTGTTGCTAGCCAGCACCCTTCCTTGGAAGCGCTTTTGTAGGCCTAAGAAGACTGGGGCTCTGGGCTTCTCTAGCCACCTAATCTTCTGCTCATCCTCTCGCGCTCTCTAAAGAGAGCTGAGGTGAGAAATTGCAAACGTCCAGCAATTGCTCAGAGATGAAAAGTGCCAGCACTGAAAGCTCTTGCTAGCCAGCACCCTTCCTTGGAAGCGCTTTCACAGGTGCAGCAACACTGGGGCTTTGCGCTTCTCTAGCCACCAAACGTCACTCTCCTTCTCTTTCCGTCTCGTAGACACGAGCTGAGAAATTGCAAACGTCGAGCAATTGCTCAGAGATGAAAAGTGCCAGCACTGAAAGCTGTTGCTAGCCAGCACCCTTCCTTGGAAGCGCTTTTGTAGGCCTAAGAACACTGGGGCTCTGGGCTTCTCTAGCCACCTCATCTTCTGCTCATCCTCTCGCGCACTCTAAAGAGAGCTCAGGTGAGAAATTGCAAACGTCGATCAATTGCTCAGAGATGAAAAGTGCCAGCACTGGAAGCTGTTGCTAGCCAGCACCCTTCCTTGGAAGCGCTTTTGTAGGCCTAAGAACACTGGGGCTCTGGGCTTCTCTAGCCACCTAATCTTCTGCTCATCCTCTCGCGCACTCTAAAGAGAGCTCAGGTGAGAAATTGCAAACGTCGAGCAATTGCTCAGAGATGAAAAGTGCCAGCACTGAAAGCTGTTGCTAGCCAGCACCCTTCCTTGGAAGCGCTTTCACAGGCGCAGCAACACTGGGGCTTTGCGCTTCTCTACCCACCAAAAGTCACGGTCCTTCTCTTTCCGTCTCGTAGACACGAGCTGAGAAATTGCAAACGTCGAGCAATTGCTCAGAGATGAAAAGTGCCAGCACTGAAAGCTGTTGCTAGCCAGCACCCTTCCTTGGAAGCGCTTTTGTAGGCCTAAGAAGACTGGGGCTCTGGGCTTCTCTAGCCACCTAATCTTCTGCTCATCCTCTCGCGCACTCTAAAGAGAGCTCAGGTGAGAAATTGTAAACGTCGATCAATTGCTCAGAGATGAAAAGTGCCAGCACTGAAAGCTGTTGCTAGCCAGCACCCTTCCTTGGAAGCGCTTTCACAAGCGCAGCAACACTGGGGCTTTGCGCTTCTCTACCCACCAAACGTCACGGTCACTATCTCTCCGTCTCGTAGACACGAGCTGAGAAATTGCAAACGTCGAGCAATTGCTCAGAGATGAAAAGTGCCAGCACTGAAAGCTGTTGCTAGCCAGCACCCTTCCTTGGAAGCGCTTTTGTAGGCCTAAGAAGACTGGGGCTCTGGGCTTCTCTAGCCACCTCATCTTCTGCTCATCCTCTCGCGCACTCTAAAGAGAGCTGAGGTGAGAAATTGCAAACGTCGAGCAATTGCTCAGAGATGAAAAGTGCCAGCACTGGAAGCTGTTGCTAGCCAGCACCCTTCCTTGGAAGCGCTTTTGTAGGCCTAAGAAGACTGGGGCTCTGGGCTTCTCTAGCCACCTAATCTTCTGCTCATCCTCTCGCGCACTCTAAAGAGAGCTCAGGTGAGAAATTGCAAACGTCGAGCAATTGCTCAGAGATGAAAACTGCCAGCACTGAAAGCTGTTGCTAGCCAGCACCCTTCCTTGGAAGCGCTTTCACAGGCGCAGCAACACTGGGGCTTTGCGCTTCTCTAGCCACCAAACGTCACGGTCCTTCTCTTTCCGTCTCGTAGACACGAGCTGAGAAATTGCAAACGTCGAGCAATTGCTCAGAGATGAAAAGTGCCAGCACTGAAAGCTGTTGCTAGCCAGCACCCTTCCTTGGAAGCGCTTTCACAGGCGCAGTAACACTGGGGCTTTGCGCTTCTCTACCCACCAAACGTCACGGTCACTATCTCTCCGTCTCCTAGACACGAGCTGAGAAATTGCAAACGTCGAGCAATTGCTCAGAGATGAAAAGTGCCAGCACTGAAAGCTGTTGCTAGCCAGCACCCTTCCTTGGAAGCGTTTTTGTAGGCCTAAGAAGACTGGGGCTCTGGGCTTCTCTAGCCACCTCATCTTCTGCTCATCCTCTCGCGCACTCTAAAGAGAGCTCAGGTGAGAAATTGCAAACGTCGAGCAATTGCTCAGAGATGAAAAGTGCCAGCACTGAAAGCTGTTGCTAGCCAGCACCCTTCCTTGGAAGCGCTTTCAGAGGCGCAGTAACACTGGGGCTTTGCGCTTCTCTAGCCACCAAACGTCACGGTCCTTCTCTTTCCGTCTCGTAGACACGAGCTGAGAAATTGCAAACGTCGAGCAATTGCTCAGAGATGAAAAGTGCCAGCACTGAAAGCTCTTGCTAGCCAGCACCCTTCCTTGGAAGCGCTTTTGTAGGCCTAAGAACACTGGGGCTTTGTGCTTCTCTACCCACCAAACGTCACGGTCACTATCTCTCCGTCTCATAGACACGAGCTGAGAAATTGCAAACGTCGATCAATTGCTCAGAAATGAAAAGTGCCAGCACTGGAAGCTGTTGCTAGCCAGCACCCTTCCTTGGAAGCGCTTTTGTAGGCCTAAGAAGACTGGGGCTCTGGGCTTCTCTAGCCACCTAATCTTCTGCTCATCCTCTCGCGCACTCTAAAGAGAGCTCAGGTGAGAAATTGCAAACGTCGAGCAATTGCTCAGAGATGAAAAGTGCCAGCACTGAAAGCTCTTGCTAGCCAGCACCCTTCCTTGGAAGCGCTTTCACAGGCGCAGCAACACTGGGGCTTTGCGCTTCTATATGCACCAAACGTCACGGTCATTCTCTTTCCGTCTCGTAGACACGAGCTGAGAAATTGCAAACGTCGAGCAATTGCTCAGAGATGAAAAGTGCCAGCACTGAAAGCTGTTGCTAGCCAGCACCCTTCCTTGGAAGCGCTTTCACAGGCGCAGCAACACCGGGGCTTTGCGCTTCTCTAGCCACCAAACTTCATGGTCACTATCTCTCCGTCTCGTAGACACGAGCTGAGAAATTGCAAACGTCGAGCAATTGCTCAGAGATGAAAAGTGCCAGCACTGGAAGCTGTTGCTAGCCAGCACCCTTCCTTGGAAGCGCTTTTGTAGGCCTAAGAAGACCGGGGCTCTGGGCTTCTCTAGCCACCTCATCTTCTGCTCATCCTCTCGCGCACTCTAAAGAGAGCTCAGGTGAGAAATTGCAAACGTCGAGCAATTGCTCAGAGATGAAAAGTGCCAGCACTGAAAGCTGTTGCTAGCCAGCACCCTTCCTTGGAAGCGCTTTCACAAGCGCAGCAACACCTGGGCTTTGCGCTTCTCTACCCACCAAACGTCACGGTCATTCTCTTTCCGTCTCCTAGACATGAGCTGAGAAATTGCAAACGTCGAGCAATTGCTCAGAGATGAAAAGTGCCAGCACTGAAAGCTCTTGCTAGCCAGCACCCTTCCTTGGAAGCGCTTTCACAGGCGCAGTAACACTGGGGCTTTGCGCTTCTCTAGCCACCAAACTTCATGGTCACTATCTCTCCGTCTCCTAGACACGAGCTGAGAAATTGCAAACGTCGATCAATTGCTCAGAGAGGAAAAGTGCCAGCACTGGAAGCTGTTGCTAGCCAGCACCCTTCCTTGGAAGCGCTTTTGTAGGCCTAAGAAGACTGGGGCTCTGGGCTTCTCTAGCCACCTAATCTTCTGCTCATCCTCTCGCGCTCTCTAAAGAGAGCTGAGGTGAGAAATTGCAAACGTCCAGCAATTGCTCAGAGATGAAAAGTGCCAGCACTGAAAGCTCTTGCTAGCCAGCACCCTTCCTTGGAAGCGCTTTCACAGGTGCAGCAACACTGGGGCTTTGCGCTTCTCTAGCCACCAAACGTCACTCTCCTTCTCTTTCCGTCTCGTAGACACGAGCTGAGAAATTGCAAACGTCGAGCAATTGCTCAGAGATGAAAAGTGCCAGCACTGGAAGCTGTTGCTAGCCAGCACCCTTCCTTGGAAGCGCTTTTGTAGGCCTAAGAAGACTGGGGCTCTGGGCTTCTCTAGCCACCTCATCTTCTGCTCATCCTCTCGCGCACTCTAAAGAGAGCTCAGGTGAGAAATTGCAAACGTCGATCAATTGCTCAGAGATGAAAAGTGCCAGCACTGGAAGCTGTTGCTAGCCAGCACCCTTCCTTGGAAGCGCTTTTGTAGGCCTAAGAAGACTGGGGCTCTGGGCTTCTCTAGCCACCTAATTTTCTGCTCATCCTCTCGCGCACTATAAAGAGAGCTCAGGTGAGAAATTGCAAACGTCGAGCAATTGCTCAGAGATGAAAAGTGCCAGCACTGAAAGCTGTTGCTAGCCAGCACCCTTCCTTGGAAGCGCTTTCACAGGCGCAGCAACACTGGGGCTTTGCGCTTCTCTACCCACCAAACGTCACGGTCCTTCTCTTTCCGTCTCGTAGACACGAGCTGAGAAATTGCAAACGTCGATCAATTGCTCAGAGATGAAAAGTGCCAGCACTGAAAGCTCTTGCTAGCCAGCACCCTTCCTTGGAAGCGCTTTTGTAGGCCTAAGAAGACTGGGGCTCTGGGCTTCTCTAGCCACCTAATCTTCTGCTCATCCTCTCGCGCACTCTAAAGAGAGCTCAGGTGAGAAATTGCAAACGTCGAGCAATTGCTCAGAGATGAAAAGTGCCAGCACTGAAAGCTGTTGCTAGCCAGCACCCTTCCTTGGAAGCGCTTTCAGAGGCGCAGCAACACTGGGGCTTTGCGCTTCTCTAGCCACCAAACGTCACGGTCACTATCTCTCCGTCTCGTAGACACGAGCTGAGAAATTGCAAACGTCGAGCAATTGCTCAGAGATGAAAAGTGCCAGCACTGAAAGCTGTTGCTAGCCAGCACCCTTCCTTGGAAGCACTTTTGTAGGCCTAAGAACCCTGGGGCTCTGGGCTTCTCTAGCCACCTCATCTTCTGCTCATCCTCTCGCGCACTCTAAAGAGAGCTCAGGTGAGAAATTGCAAACGTCGAGCAATTGCTCAGAGATGAAAAGTGCCAGCACTGGAAGCTGTTGCTAGCCAGCACCCTTCCTTGGAAGCGCTTTTGTAGGCCTAAGAACACTGGGGCTCTGGGCTTCTCTAGCCACCTAATCTTCTGCTCATCCTCTCGCGCACTCTAAAGAGAGCTCAGGTGAGAAATTGCAAACGTCGAGCAATTGCTCAGAGATGAAAACTGCCAGCACTGGAAGCTGTTGCTAGCCAGCACCCTTCCTTGGAAGCGCTTTCACAGGCGCAGCAACACTGGGGCTTTGCGCTTCTCTACCCACCAAACGTCACGGTCCTTCTCTTTCCGTCTCGTAGACACGAGCTGAGAAATTGCAAACATCGAGCAATTGCTCAGAGATGAAAAGTGCCAGCACTGAAAGCTGTTGCTAGCCAGCACCCTTCCTTGGAAGCGCTTTCACAGGTGCAGCAACACTGGGGCTTTGCGCTTCTCTACCCACCAAACGTCACGGTCACTATCTCTCCGTCTCCTAGACACGAGCTGAGAAATTGCAAACGTCGAGCAATTGCTCAGAGATGAAAAGTGCCAGCACTGAAAGCTGTTGCTAGCCAGCACCCTTCCTTGGAAGCGTTTTTGTAGGCCTAAGAACACTGGGGCTCTGGGCTTCTCTAGCCACCTAATCTTCTGCTCATCCTCTCGCGCACTCTAAAGAGAGCTCAGGTGAGAAATTGCAAACGTCGAGCAATTGCTCAGAGATGAAAAGTGCCAGCACTGAAAGCTGTTGCTAGCCAGCACCCTTCCTTGGAAGCGCTTTCACAGGTGCAGCAACACTGGGGCTTTGCGCTTCTCTACCCATCAAACGTCACTCTCCTTCTCTTTCCGTCTCGTAGACACGAGCTGAGAAATTGCAAACGTCGAGCAATTGCTCAGAGATGAAAAGTGCCAGCACTGAAAGCTGTTGCTAGCCAGCACCCTTCCTTGGAAGCGCTTTTGTAGGCCTAAGAAGACTGGGGCTCTGGGCTTCTCTAGCCACCTCATCTTCTGCTCATCCTCTCGCGCACTCTAAAGAGAGCTCAGGTGAGAAATTGCAAACGTCGATCAATTGCTCAGAGATGAAAAGTGCCAGCACTGGAAGCTGTTGCTAGCCAGCACCCTTCCTTGGAAGCGCTTTTGTAGGCCTAAGAACACTGGGGCTCTGGGCTTCTCTAGCCACCTAATTTTCTGCTCATCCTCTCGCGCACTATAAAGAGAGCTCAGGTGAGAAATTGCAAACGTTGAGCAATTGCTCAGAGATGAAAAGTGCCAGCACTGAAAGCTGTTGCTAGCCAGCACCCTTCCTTGGAAGCGCTTTCACAGGCGCAGCAACACTGGGGCTTTGCGCTTCTCTACCCACCAAACGTCACGGTCCTTCTCTTTCCGTCTCGTA
Organism: Sarcoramphus papa; assembly: GCA_037962945.1. Lineage (NCBI taxonomy): Eukaryota > Metazoa > Chordata > Aves > Accipitriformes > Cathartidae > Sarcoramphus > Sarcoramphus papa. Next base: position 80,600 of record JBBMRM010000121.1, read on the forward strand.
GACACGAGCTGAGAAATTGCAAACGTCGAGCAATTGCTCAGAGATGAAAAGTGCCAGCACTGAAAGCTCTTGCTAGCCAGCACCCTTCCTTGGAAGCGCTTTTGTAGGCCTAAGAACACTGGGGCTCTGGGCTTCTCTAGCCACCTCATCTTCTGCTCATCCTCTCGCGCACTCTAAAGAGAGCTCAGGTGAGAAATTGCAAACGTCCAGCAATTGCTCAGAGATGAAAAGTGCCAGCACTGAAAGCTGTTGCTAGCCAGCACCCTTCCTTGGAAGCGCTTTCACAGGCGCAGCAACAATGGGGCTTTGCGCTTCTCTAGCCACCAAACGTCACGGTCACTATCTCTCCGTCTCGTAGACACGAGCTGAGAAATTGCAAACGTCGAGCAATTGCTCAGAGATGAAAAGTGCCAGCACTGGAAGCTGTTGCTAGCCAGCACCCTTCCTTGGAAGCGCTTTTGTAGGCCTAAGAAGACTGGGGCTCTGGGCTTCTCTAGCCACCTCATCTTCTGCTCATCCTCTCGCGCACTCTAAAGAGAGCTCAGGTGAGAAATTGCAAACGTTGAGCAATTGCTCAGAGATGAAAAGTGCCAGCACTGGAAGCTGTTGCTAGCCAGCACCCTTCCTTGGAAGCGCTTTCACAAGCGCAGTAACACTGGGGCTTTGCGCTTCTCTACCCACCAAACGTCACGGTCATTCTCTTTCCGTCTCGTAGACATGAGCTGAGAAATTGCAAACGTCGAGCAATTGCTCAGAGATGAAAAGTGCCAGCACTTAAAGCTGTTGCTAGCCAGCACCCTTCCTTGGAAGCGCTTTCACAGGCGCAGTAACACTGGGGCTTTGCGCTTCTCTAGCCACCAAACTTCATGGTCACTATCTCTCCGTCTCCTAGACACGAGCTGAGAAATTGCAAACGTCGATCAATTGCTCAGAGAGGAAAAGTGCCAGCACTGGAAGCTGTTGCTAGCCAGCACCCTTCCTTGGAAGCGCTTTTGTAGGCCTAAGAAGACTGGGGCTCTGGGCTTCTCTAGCCACCTAATCTTCTGCTCATCCTCTCGCGCTCTCTAAAGAGAGCTGAGGTGAGAAATTGCAAACGTCGAGCAATTGCTCAGAGATGAAAAGTGCCAGCACTGAAAGCTCTTGCTAGCCAGCACCCTTCCTTGGAAGCGCTTTCACAGGTGCAGCAACACTGGGGCTTTGCGCTTCTCTAGCCACCAAACGTCACGGTCCTTCTCTTTCCGTCTCGTAGACACGAGCTGAGAAATTGCAAACGTCGAGCAATTGCTCAGAGATGAAAAGTGCCAGCACTGAAAGCTGTTGCTAGCCAGCACCCTTCCTTGGAAGCGCTTTTGTAGGCCTAAGAACACTGGGGCTCTGGGCTTCTCTAGCCACCTCATCTTCTGCTCATCCTCTCGCGCACTCTAAAGAGAGCTCAGGTGAGAAATTGCAAACGTCGATCAATTGCTCAGAGATGAAAAGTGCCAGCACTGGAAGCTGTTGCTAGCCAGCACCCTTCCTTGGAAGCGCTTTTGTAGGCCTAAGAACACTGGGGCTCTGGGCTTCTCTAGCCACCTAATTTTCTGCTCATCCTCTCGCGCACTCTAAAGAGAGCTCAGGTGAGAAATTGCAAACGTCGAGCAATTGCTCAGAGATGAAAAGTGCCAGCACTGAAAGCTGTTGCTAGCCAGCACCCTTCCTTGGAAGCGCTTTCACAGGCGCAGCAACACTGGGGCTTTGCGCTTCTCTACCCACCAAAAGTCACGGTCCTTCTCTTTCCGTCTCGTAGACATGAGCTGAGAAATTGCAAACGTCGAGCAATTGCTCAGAGATGAAAAGTGCCAGCACTGAAAGCTGTTGCTAGCCAGCACCCTTCCTTGGAAGCGCTTTTGTAGGCCTAAGAACACTGGGGCTCTGGGCTTCTCTAGCCACCTAATCTTCTGCTCATCCTCTCGCGCACTCTAAAGAGAGCTCAGGTGAGAAATTGTAAACGTCGATCAATTGCTCAGAGATGAAAAGTGCCAGCACTGAAAGCTGTTGCTAGCCAGCACCCTTCCTTGGAAGCGCTTTCACAAGCGCAGCAACACTGGGGCTTTGCGCTTCTCTACCCACCAAACGTCACGGTCACTATCTCTCCGTCTCGTAGACACGAGCTGAGAAATTGCAAACGTCGAGCAATTGCTCAGAGATGAAAAGTGCCAGCACTGAAAGCTGTTGCTAGCCAGCACCCTTCCTTGGAAGCGCTTTTGTAGGCCTAAGAAGACTGGGGCTCTGGGCTTCTCTAGCCACCTCATCTTCTGCTCATCCTCTCGCGCACTCTGAAGAGAGCTGAGGTGAGAAATTGCAAACGTCGAGCAATTGCTCAGAGATGAAAAGTGCCAGCACTGAAAGCTCTTGCTAGCGAGCACCCTTCCTTGGAAGCGCTTTCACAGGCGCAGCAACACTGGGGCTTTGCGCTTCTCTAGCCACCAAACGTCACGGTCCTTCTCTTTCCGTCTCGTAGACACGAGCTGAGAAATTGCAAACGTCGATCAATTGCTCAGAGATGAAAAGTGCCAGCACTGAAAGCTGTTGCTAGCCAGCACCCTTCCTTGGAAGCGCTTTCACAGGCGCAGTAACACTGGGGCTTTGCGCTTCTCTAGCCACCAAACGTCACGGTCCTTCTCTTTCCGTCTCGTAGACACGAGCTGAGAAATTGCAAACGTCGAGCAATTGCTCAGAGATGAAAAGTGCCAGCACTGAAAGCTGTTGCTAGCCAGCACCCTTCCTTGGAAGCGCTTTTGTAGGCCTAAGAACACTGGGGCTCTGGGCTTCTCTAGCCACCTAATCTTCTGCTCATCCTCTCGCGCACTCTAAAGAGAGCTCAGGTGAGAAATTGCAAACGTCGAGCAATTGCTCAGAGATGAAAAGTGCCAGCACTGAAAGCTCTTGCTAGCCAGCAGCCTTCCTTGGAAGCGCTTTCACAGGCGCAGCAACACTGGGGCTTTGCGCTTCTCTACCCACCAAACGTCACGGTCACTATCTCTCCGTCTCGTAGACACGAGCTGAGAAATTGCAAACGTCGAGCAATTGCTCAGAGATGAAAAGTGCCAGCACTGAAAGCTCTTGCTAGCCAGCACCCTTCCTTGGAAGCGCTTTCACAAGCGCAGTAACACTGGGGCTTTGCGCTTCTCTACCCACCAAACGTCACGGTCCTTCTCTTTCCGTCTCGTAGACACGAGCTGAGAAATTGCAAACGTCGAGAAATTGCTCAGAGATGAAAAGTGCCAGCACTGAAAGCTCTTGCTAGCAAGCACCCTTCCTTGGAAGCGCTTTCACAGGCGCAGTAACACTGGGGCTTTGCGCTTCTCTACCCACCAAACGTCACGGTCACTATCTCTCCGTCTCGTAGACACGAGCTGAGAAATTGCAAACGTCGAGCAATTGCTCAGAGATGAAAAGTGCCAGCACTGAAAGCTCTTGCTAGCCAGCACCCTTCCTTGGAAGCGCTTTTGTAGGCCTAAGAAGACTGGGGCTCTGGGCTTCTCTAACCACCTAATCTTCTGCTCATCCTCTCGCGCACTCTGAAGAGAGCTCAGGTGAGAAATTGCAAACGTCGAGCAATTGCTCAGAGATGAAAAGTGCCAGCACTGAAAGCTCTTGCTAGCCAGCACCCTTCCTTGGAAGCGCTTTCACAGGCGCAGCAACACTGGGGCTTTGCGCTTCTCTAGCCACCAAACGGCACGGTCACTCTCTCTCCGTCTCCTAGACACGAGCTGAGAAATTGCAAACGTCGAGCAATTGCTCAGAGATGAAAAGTGCCAGCACTGAAAGCTGTTGCTAGCCAGCACCCTTCCTTGGAAGCGCTTTTGTAGGCCTAAGAACACTGGGGCTCTGGGCTTCTCTAGCCACCTCATCTTCTGCTCATCCTCTCGCGCACTCTAAAGAGAGCTCAGGTGAGAAATTGCAAACGTCGAGCAATTGCTCAGAGATGAAAAGTGCCAGCACTGAAAGCTCTTGCTAGCGAGCACCCTTCCTTGGAAGCGCTTTCACAGGCGCAGTAACACTGGGGCTTTGCGCTTCTCTACCCACCAAACGTCACGGTCCTTCTCTTTCCGTCTCGTAGACACGAGCTGAGAAATTGCAAACGTCGAGCAATTGCTCAGAGATGAAAAGTGCCAGCACTGAAAGCTGTTGCTAGCCAGCACCCTTCCTTGGAAGCGCTTTTGTAGGCCTAAGAACACTGGGGCTCTGGGCTTCTCTAGCCACCTCATCTTCTGCTCATCCTCTCGCGCACTCTAAAGAGAGCTCAGGTGAGAAATTGCAAACGTCGAGCAATTGCTCAGAGATGAAAAGTGCCAGCACTGGAAGCTGTTGCTAGCCAGCACCCTTCCTTGGAAGCGCTTTTGTAGGCCTAAGAACACTGGGGCTCTGGGCTTCTCTAGCCACCTCATCTTCTGCTCATCCTCTCGCGCACTCTAAAGAGAGCTCAGGTGAGAAATTGCAAACGTCGAGCAATTGCTCAGAGATGAAAAGTGCCAGCACTGAAAGCTGTTGCTAGCCAGCACCCTTCCTTGGAAGCGCTTTCACAGGCGCAGCAACACTGGGGCTTTGCGCTTCTCTAGCCACCAAACGTCACGGTCACTATCTCTCCGTCTCGTAGACACGAGCTGAGAAATTGCAAACGTCGAGCAATTGCTCAGAGATGAAAAGTGCCAGCACTGGAAGCTGTTGCTAGCCAGCACCGTTCCTTGGAAGCGCTTTTGTAGGCCTAAGAACACTGGGGCTCTGGGCTTCTCTAGCCACCTCATCTTCTTCTCATCCTCTCGCGCACTCTAAAGAGAGCTCAGGTGAGAAATTGCAAACGTCGAGCAATTGCTCAGAGATGAAAAGTGCCAGCACTGGAAGCTGTTGCTAGCCAGCACCCTTCCTTGGAAGCGCTTTTGTAGGCCTAAGAACACTGGGGCTCTGGGCTTCTCTAGCCACCTCATCTTCTGCTCATCCTCTCGCGCACTCTAAAGAGAGCTCAGGTGAGAAATTGCAAACGTCGAGCAATTGCTCAGAGATGAAAACTGCCAGCACTGAAAGCTGTTGCTAGCCAGCACCCTTCCTTGGAAGCGCTTTCACAGGCGCAGCAACACTGGGGCTTTGCGCTTCTCTAGCCACCAAACGTTACGGTCCTTCTCTTTCCGTCTCGTAGACACGAGCTGAGAAATTGCAAACGTCGAGCAATTGCTCAGAGATGAAAAGTGCCAGCACTGAAAGCTGTTGCTAGCCAGCACCCTTCCTTGGAAGCGCTTTCACAGGCGCAGTAACACTGGGGCTTTGCGCTTCTCTACCCACCAAACGTCACGGTCACTATCTCTCCGTCTCGTAGACACGAGCTGAGAAATTGCAAACGTCGAGCAATTGCTCAGAGATGAAAAGTGCCAGCACTGAAAGCTGTTGCTAGCCAGCACCCTTCCTTGGAAGCGCTTTTGTAGGCCTAAGAACACTGGGGCTCTGGGCTTCTCTAGCCACCTCATCTTCTGCTCATCCTCTCGCGCACTCTAAAGAGAGCTCAGGTGAGAAATTGCAAACGTCGAGCAATTGCTCAGAGATGAAAAGTGCCAGCACTGAAAGCTCTTGCTAGCGAGCACCCTTCCTTGGAAGCGCTTTCACAGGCGCAGTAACACTGGGGCTTTGCGCTTCTCTACCCACCAAACGTCACGGTCCTTCTCTTTCCGTCTCGTAGACACGAGCTGAGAAATTGCAAACGTCGAGCAATTGCTCAGAGATGAAAAGTGCCAGCACTGAAAGCTGTTGCTAGCCAGCACCCTTCCTTGGAAGCGCTTTTGTAGGCCTAAGAACACTGGGGCTCTGGGCTTCTCTAGCCACCTCATCTTCTGCTCATCCTCTCGCGCACTCTAAAGAGAGCTCAGGTGAGAAATTGCAAACGTCGAGCAATTGCTCAGAGATGAAAAGTGCCAGCACTGGAAGCTGTTGCTAGCCAGCACCCTTCCTTGGAAGCGCTTTTGTAGGCCTAAGAACACTGGGGCTCTGGGCTTCTCTACCCACCTCATCTTCTGCTCATCCTCTCGCGCACTCTAAAGAGAGCTCAGGTGAGAAATTGCAAACGTCGAGCAATTGCTCAGAGATGAAAAGTGCCAGCACTGAAAGCTGTTGCTAGCCAGCACCCTTCCTTGGAAGCGCTTTCACAGGCGCAGCAACACTGGGGCTTTGCGCTTCTCTAGCCACCAAACGTCACGGTCACTATCTCTCCGTCTCGTAGACACGAGCTGAGAAATTGCAAACGTCGAGCAATTGCTCAGAGATGAAAAGTGCCAGCACTGGAAGCTGTTGCTAGCCAGCACCCTTCCTTGGAAGCGCTTTTGTAGGCCTAAGAAGACTGGGGCTCTGGGCTTCTCTAGCCACCTCATCTTCTTCTCATCCTCTCGCGCACTCTAAAGAGAGCTCAGGTGAGAAATTGCAAACGTCGAGCAATTGCTCAGAGATGAAAAGTGCCAGCACTGGAAGCTGTTGCTAGCCAGCACCCTTCCTTGGAAGCGCTTTTGTAGGCCTAAGAACACTGGGGCTCTGGGCTTCTCTAGCCACCTAATCTTCTGCTCATCCTCTCGCGCACTCTAAAGAGAGCTCAGGTGAGAAATTGCAAACGTCGAGCAATTGCTCAGAGATGAAAAGTGCCAGCACTGAAAGCTGTTGCTAGCCAGCACCCTTCCTTGGAAGCGCTTTCACAGGCGCAGCAACACTGGGGCTTTGCGCTTCTCTAGCCACCAAACGTCACGGTCCTTCTCTTTCCGTCTCGTAGACACGAGCTGAGAAATTGCAAACGTCGAGCAATTGCTCAGAGATGAAAAGTGCCAGCACTGAAAGCTGTTGCTAGCCAGCACCCTTCCTTGGAAGCGCTTTCACAGGCGCAGTAACACTGGGGCTTTGCGCTTCTCTACCCACCAAACGTCACGGTCACTATCTCTCCGTCTCCTAGACACGAGCTGAGAAATTGCAAACGTCGAGCAATTGCTCAGAGATGAAAAGTGCCAGCACTGAAAGCTGTTGCTAGCCAGCACCCTTCCTTGGAAGCGTTTTTGTAGGCCTAAGAACACTGGGGCTCTGGGCTTCTCTAGCCACCTCATCTTCTGCTCATCCTCTCGCGCACTCTAAAGAGAGCTCAGGTGAGAAATTGCAAACGTCGAGCAATTGCTCAGAGATGAAAAGTGCCAGCACTGAAAGCTGTTGCTAGCCAGCACCCTTCCTTGGAAGCGCTTTCACAGGCGCAGTAACACTGGGGCTTTGCGCTTCTCTAGCCACCAAACGTCACGGTCCTTCTCTTTCCGTCTCGTAGACACGAGCTGAGAAATTGCAAACGTCGAGCAATTGCTCAGAGAGGAAAAGTGCCAGCACTGAAAGCTCTTGCTAGCCAGCACCCTTCCTTGGAAGCGCTTTTGTAGGCCTAAGAACACTGGGGCTTTGTGCTTCTCTACCCACCAAACGTCACGGTCACTATCTCTCCGTCTCATAGACACGAGCTGAGAAATTGCAAACGTCGAGCAATTGCTCAGAAATGAAAAGTGCCAGCACTGGAAGCTGTTGCTAGCCAGCACCCTTCCTTGGAAGCGCTTTTGTAGGCCTAAGAAGACTGGGGCTCTGGGCTTCTCTAGCCACCTAATCTTCTGCTCATCCTCTCGCGCACTCTAAAGAGAGCTCAGGTGAGAAATTGCAAACGTCGAGCAATTGCTCAGAGATGAAAAGTGCCAGCACTGAAAGCTCTTGCTAGCCAGCACCCTTCCTTGGAAGCGCTTTCACAGGCGCAGCAACACTGGGGCTTTGCGCTTCTATATGCACCAAACGTCACGGTCATTCTCTTTCCGTCTCGTAGACACGAGCTGAGAAATTGCAAACGTCGAGCAATTGCTCAGAGATGAAAAGTGCCAGCACTGAAAGCTGTTGCTAGCCAGCACCCTTCCTTGGAAGCGCTTTCACAGGCGCAGCAACACCGGGGCTTTGCGCTTCTCTAGCCACCAAACGTCACGGTCACTATCTCTCCGTCTCGTAGACACGAGCTGAGAAATTGCAAACGTCGAGCAATTGCTCAGAGATGAAAAGTGCCAGCACTGGAAGCTGTTGCTAGCCAGCACCCTTCCTTGGAAGCGCTTTTGTAGGCCTAAGAAGACTGGGGCTCTGGGCTTCTCTAGCCACCTCATCTTCTGCTCATCCTCTCGCGCACTCTAAAGAGAGCTCAGGTGAGAAATTGCAAACGTCGAGCAATTGCTCAGAGATGAAAAGTGCCAGCACTGAAAGCTCTTGCTAGCCAGCACCCTTCCTTGGAAGCGCTTTCACAAGCGCAGTAACACTGGGGCTTTGCGCTTCTCTAGCCACCAAACGTCACGGTCATTCTCTTTCCGTCTCCTAGACATGAGCTGAGAAATTGCAAACGTCGAGCAATTGCTCAGAGATGAAAAGTGCCAGCACTGAAAGCTCTTGCTAGCCAGCACCCTTCCTTGGAATCGCTTTCACAGGCGCAATAACACTGGGGCTTTGCGCTTCTCTAGCCACCAAACTTCATGGTCACTATCTCTCCGTCTCCTAGACACGAGCTGAGAAATTGCAAACGTCGATCAATTGCTCAGAGAGGAAAAGTGCCAGCACTGGAAGCTGTTGCTAGCCAGCACCCTTCCTTGGAAGCGCTTTTGTAGGCCTAAGAAGACTGGGGCTCTGGGCTTCTCTAGCCACCTAATCTTCTGCTCATCCTCTCGCGCTCTCTAAAGAGAGCTGAGGTGAGAAATTGCAAACGTCGAGCAATTGCTCAGAGATGAAAAGTGCCAGCACTGAAAGCTGTTGCTAGCCAGCACCCTTCCTTGGAAGCGCTTTCACAGGTGCAGCAACACTGGGGCTTTGCGCTTCTCTAGCCACCAAACGTCACTCTCCTTCTCTTTCCGTCTCGTAGACACGAGCTGAGAAATTGCAAACGTCGAGCAATTGCTCAGAGATGAAAAGTGCCAGCACTGAAAGCTGTTGCTAGCCAGCACCCTTCCTTGGAAGCGCTTTTGTAGGCCTAAGAAGACTGGGGCTCTGGGCTTCTCTAGCCACCTCATCTTCTGCTCATCCTCTCGCGCACTCTAAAGAGAGCTCAGGTGAGAAATTGCAAACGTCGAGCAATTGCTCAGAGATGAAAAGTGCCAGCACTGGAAGCTGTTGCTAGCCAGCACCCTTCCTTGGAAGCGCTTTTGTAGGCCTAAGAACACTGGGGCTCTGGGCTTCTCTAGCCACCTAATTTTCTGCTCATCCTCTCGCGCACACTAAAGAGAGCTCAGGTGAGAAATTGCAAACGTCGAGCAATTGCTCAGAGATGAAAAGTGCCAGCACTGAAAGCTGTTGCTAGCCAGCACCCTTCCTTGGAAGCGCTTTCACAGGCGCAGCAACACTGGGGCTTTGCGCTTCTCTAACCACCAAACGTCACGGTTCTTCTCTTTCCGTCTCGTAGACACGAGCTGAGAAATTGCAAACGTCGATCAATTGCTCAGAGATGAAAAGTGCCAGCACTGAAAGCTCTTGCTAGCCAGCACCCTTCCTTGGAAGCGCTTTTGTAGGCCTAAGAACACTGGGGCTCTGGGCTTCTCTAGCCACCTAATCTTCTGCTCATCCTCTCGCGCACTCTAAAGAGAGCTCAGGTGAGAAATTGCAAACGTCGAGCAATTGCTCAGAGATGAAAAGTGCCAGCACTGAAAGCTGTTGCTAGCCAGCACCCTTCCTTGGAAGCGCTTTCACAGGCGCAGCAACACTGGGGCTTTGCGCTTCTCTAGCCACCAAACGTCACGGTCACTATCTCTCCGTCTCGTAGACACGAGCTGAGAAATTGCAAACGTCGAGCAATTGCTCAGAGATGAAAAGTGCCAGCACTGGAAGCTGTTGCTAGCCAGCACCCTTCCTTGGAAGCACTTTTGTAGGCCTAAGAACACTGGGGCTCTGGGCTTCTCTAGCCACCTCATCTTCTGCTCATCCTCTCGCGCACTCTAAAGAGAGCTCAGGTGAGAAATTGCAAACGTCGAGCAATTGCTCAGAGATGAAAAGTGCCAGCACTGGAAGCTGTTGCTAGCCAGCACCCTTCCTTGGAAGCGCTTTCACAAGCGCAGTAACACTGGGGCTTTGCGCTTCTCTACCCACCAAACGTCACGGTCATTCTCTTTCCGTCTCGTAGACATGAGCTGAGAAATTGCAAACGTCGAGCAATTGCTCAGAGATGAAAAGTGCCAGCACTTAAAGCTGTTGCTAGCCAGCACCCTTCCTTGGAAGCGCTTTCACAGGCGCAGTAACACTGGGGCTTTGCGCTTCTCTAGCCACCAAACTTCACGGTCACTATCTCTCCGTCTCCTAGACACGAGCTGAGAAATTGCAAACGTCGATCAATTGCTCAGAGAGGAAAAGTGCCAGCACTGGAAGCTGTTGCTAGCCAGCACCCTTCCTTGGAAGCGCTTTTGTAGGCCTAAGAACACTGGGGCTCTGGGCTTCTCTAGCCACCTAATCTTCTGCTCATCCTCTCGCGCTCTCTAAAGAGAGCTGAGGTGAGAAATTGCAAACGTCGAGCAATTGCTCAGAGATGAAAAGTGCCAGCACTGAAAGCTGTTGCTAGCCAGCACCCTTCCTTGGAAGCGCTTTCACAAGCGCAGTAACACTGGGGCTTTGCGCTTCTCTACCCACCAAACGTCACGGTCATTCTCTTTCCGTCTCGTAGACACGAGCTGAGAAATTGCAAACGTCGAGCAATTGCTCAGAGATGAAAAGTGCCAGCACTGGAAGCTGTTGCTAGCCAGCACCCTTCCTTGGAAGCGCTTTTGTAGGCCTAAGAACACTGGGGCTCTGGGCTTCTCTAGCCACCTAATCTTCTGCTCATCCTCTCGCGCACTCTAAAGAGAGCTGAGGTGAGAAATTGCAAACGTCGAGCAATTGCTCAGAGATGAAAAGTGCCAGCACTGAAAGCTGTTGCTAGCCAGCACCCTTCCTTGGAAGCGCTTTCACAGGCGCAGCAACACTGGGGCTTTGCGCTTCTCTACCCACCAAACGTCACGGTCCTTCTCTTTCCGTCTCCTAGACACGAGCTGAGAAATTGCAAACGTCGAGCAATTGCTCAGAGATGAAAAGTGCCAGCACTGAAAGCTCTTGCTAGCCAGCACCCTTCCTTGGAAGCGCTTTTGTAGGCCTAAGAACACTGGGGCTCTGGGCTTCTCTAGCCACCTAATATTCTGCTCATCCTCTCGCGCACTCTAAAGAGAGCTCAGGTGAGAAATTGCAAACGTCGAGCAATTGCTCAGAGATGAAAAGTGCCAGCACTGAAAGCTGTTGCTAGCCAGCACCCTTCCTTGGAAGCGCTTTCACAGGCGCAGCAACACTGGGGCTTTGCGCTTCTCTACCCACCAAACGTCACGGTCACTATCTCTCCGTCTCGTAGACACGAGCTGAGAAATTGCAAACGTCGAGCAATTGCTCAGAGATGAAAAGTGCCAGCACTGAAAGCTGTTGCTAGCCAGCACCCTTCCTTGGAAGCGCTTTTGTAGGCCTAAGAAGACTGGGGCTCTGGGCTTCTCTAGCCACCTCATCTTCTGCTCATCCTCTCGCGCACTCTGAAGAGAGCTCAGGTGAGAAATTGCAAACGTCGATCAATTGCTCAGAGATGAAAAGTGCCAGCACTGAAAGCTGTTGCTAGCCAGCACCCTTCCTTGGAAGCGCTTTCACAGGCGCAGTAACACTGGGGCTTTGCGCTTCTCTAGCCACCAAACGTCACGGTCCTTCTCTTTCCGTCTCGTAGACACGAGCTGAGAAATTGCAAACGTCGAGCAATTGCTCAGAGATGAAAAGTGCCAGCACTGAAAGCTGTTGCTAGCCAGCACCCTTCCTTGGAAGCGCTTTCACAGGCGCAGTAACACTGGGGCTTTGCGCTTCTCTAGCCACCAAACGTCACGGTCCTTCTCTTTCCGTCTCGTAGACACGAGCTGAGAAATTGCAAACGTCGAGCAATTGCTCAGAGATGAAAAGTGCCAGCACTGAAAGCTGTTGCTAGCCAGCACCCTTCCTTGGAAGCGCTTTTGTAGGCCTAAGAACACTGGGGCTCTGGGCTTCTCTAGCCACCTAATCTTCTGCTCATCCTCTCGCGCACTCTAAAGAGAGCTCAGGTGAGAAATTGCAAACGTCCAGCAACTGCTCAGAGATGAAAAGTGCCAGCACTGAAAGCTCTTGCTAGCCAGCCCCCTTCCTTGGAAGCGCTTTCACAGGCGCAGCAACACTGGGGCTTTGCGCTTCTCTAGCCACCAAACGTCACGGTCACTATCTCTCCGTCTCGTAGACACGAGCTGAGAAATTGCAAACGTCGAGCAATTGCTCAGAGATGAAAAGTGCCAGCACTGAAAGCTCTTGCTAGCCAGCACCCTTCCTTGGAAGCGCTTTCACAAGCGCAGTAACACTGGGGCTTTGCGCTTCTCTACCCACCAAACGTCACGGTCCTTCTCTTTCCGTCTCCTAGACATGAGCTGAGAAATTGCAAACGTCGAGCAATTGCTCAGAGATGAAAAGTGCCAGCACTTAAAGCTCTTGCTAGCCAGCACCCTTCCTTGGAAGCGCTTTCACAGGCGCAGTAACACTGGGGCTTTGCGCTTCTCTACCCACCAAACGTCACGGTCACTATCTCTCCGTCTCGTAGACACGAGCTGAGAAATTGCAAACGTCGAGCAATTGCTCAGAGATGAAAAGTGCCAGCACTGAAAGCTCTTGCTAGCCAGCACCCTTCCTTGGAAGCGCTTTTGTAGGCCTAAGAAGACTGGGGCTCTGGGCTTCTCTAACCACCTAATCTTCTGCTCATCCTCTCGCGCACTCTGAAGAGAGCTCAGGTGAGAAATTGCAAACGTCGAGCAATTGCTCAGAGATGAAAAGTGCCAGCACTGAAAGCTCTTGCTAGCCAGCACCCTTCCTTGGAAGCGCTTTCACAGGCGCAGCAACACTGGGGCTTTGCGCTTCTCTAGCCACCAAACGGCACGGTCACTCTCTCTCCGTCTCCTAGACACGAGCTGAGAAATTGCAAACGTCGATCAATTGCTCAGAGATGAAAAGTGCCAGCACTGAAAGCTGTTGCTAGCCAGCACCCTTCCTTGGAAGCGCTTTTGTAGGCCTAAGAACACTGGGGCTCTGGGCTTCTCTAGCCACCTCATCTTCTGCTCATCCTCTCGCGCACTCTAAAGAGAGCTCAGGTGAGAAATTGCAAACGTCGAGCGATTGCTCAGAGATGAAAAGTGCCAGCACTGAAAGCTCTTGCTAGCGAGCACCCTTCCTTGGAAGCGCTTTCACAGGCGCAGTAACACTGGGGCTTTGCGCTTCTCTACCCACCAAACGTCACGGTCCTTCTCTTTCCGTCTCGTAGACACGAGCTGAGAAATTGCAAACGTCGAGCAATTGCTCAGAGATGAAAAGTGCCAGCACTGAAAGCTGTTGCTAGCCAGCACCCTTCCTTGGAAGCGCTTTTGTAGGCCTAAGAACACTGGGGCTCTGGGCTTCTCTAGCCACCTCATCTTCTGCTCATCCTCTCGTGCACTCTAAAGAGAGCTCAGGTGAGAAATTGCAAACGTCGAGCAATTGCTCAGAGATGAAAAGTGCCAGCACTGGAAGCTGTTGCTAGCCAGCACCCTTCCTTGGAAGCGCTTTTGTAGGCCTAAGAACACTGGGGCTCTGGGCTTCTCTAGCCACCTCATCTTCTGCTCATCCTCTCGCGCACTCTAAAGAGAGCTCAGGTGAGAAATTGCAAACATCGAGCAATTGCTCAGAGATGAAAAGTGCCAGCACTGAAAGCTCTTGCTAGCCAGCACCCTTCCTTGGAAGCGCTTTCACAAGCGCAGTAACACTGGGGCTTTGCGCTTCTCTACCCACCAAACGTCACGGTCACTATCTCTCCGTCTCGTAGACACGAGCTGAGAAATTGCAAACGTCGAGCAATTGCTCAGAGATGAAAAGTGCCAGCACTGAAAGCTGTTGCTAGCCAGCACCCTTCCTTGGAAGCGCTTTCACAAGCGCAGTAACACTGGGGCTTTGCGCTTCTCTACCCACCAAACGTTACGGTCATTCTCTTTCCGTCTCGTAGACACGAGCTGAGAAATTGCAAACGTCGAGCAATTGCTCAGAGATGAAAAGTGCCAGCACTGGAAGCTGTTGCTAGCCAGCACCCTTCCTTGGAAGCGCTTTTGTAGGCCTAAGAAGACTGGGGCTCTGGGCTTCTCTAGCCACCTAATCTTCTGCTCATCCTCTCGCGCACTCTAAAGAGAGCTCAGGTGAGAAATTGCAAACGTCGAGCAATTGCTCAGAGATGAAAAGTGCCAGCACTGAAAGCTGTTGCTAGCCAGCACCCTTCCTTGGAAGCGCTTTCACAGGCGCAGCAACACTGGGGCTTTGCGCTTCTCTAGCCACCAAACGTCACGGTCCTTCTCTTTCCGTCTCGTAGACACGAGCTGAGAAATTGCAAACGTCGAGCAATTGCTCAGAGATGAAAAGTGCCAGCACTGAAAGCTGTTGCTAGCCAGCACCCTTCCTTGGAAGCGCTTTCACAGGCGCAGCAACACTGGGGCTTTGCGCTTCTCTACCCACCAAACGTCACGGTCACTATCTCTCCGTCTCGTAGACACGAGCTGAGAAATTGCAAACGTCGAGCAATTGCTCAGAGATGAAAAGTGCCAGCACTGAAAGCTGTTGCTAGCCAGCACCCTTCCTTGGAAGCACTTTTGTAGGCCTAAGAACACTGGGGCTCTGGGCTTCTCTAGCCACCTCATCTTCTGCTCATCCTCTCGCGCACTCTAAAGAGAGCTCAGGTGAGAAATTGCAAACGTCGAGCAATTGCTCAGAGATGAAAAGTGCCAGCACTGGAAGCTGTTGCTAGCCAGCACCCTTCCTTGGAAGCGCTTTCACAAGCGCAGTAACACTGGGGCTTTGCGCTTCTCTACCCACCAAACGTCACGGTCATTCTCTTTCCGTCTCGTAGACATGAGCTGAGAAATTGCAAACGTCGAGCAATTGCTCAGAGATGAAAAGTGCCAGCACTTAAAGCTGTTGCTAGCCAGCACCCTTCCTTGGAAGCGCTTTCACAGGCGCAGTAACACTGGGGCTTTGCGCTTCTCTAGCCACCAAACTTCACGGTCACTATCTCTCCGTCTCCTAGACACGAGCTGAGAAATTGCAAACGTCGATCAATTGCTCAGAGAGGAAAAGTGCCAGCACTGGAAGCTGTTGCTAGCCAGCACCCTTCCTTGGAAGCGCTTTTGTAGGCCTAAGAACACTGGGGCTCTGGGCTTCTCTAGCCACCTAATCTTCTGCTCATCCTCTCGCGCTCTCTAAAGAGAGCTGAGGTGAGAAATTGCAAACGTCGAGCAATTGCTCAGAGATGAAAAGTGCCAGCACTGAAAGCTGTTGCTAGCCAGCACCCTTCCTTGGAAGCGCTTTCACAAGCGCAGTAACACTGGGGCTTTGCGCTTCTCTACCCACCAAACGTCACGGTCATTCTCTTTCCGTCTCGTAGACACGAGCTGAGAAATTGCAAACGTCGAGCAATTGCTCAGAGATGAAAAGTGCCAGCACTGGAAGCTGTTGCTAGCCAGCACCCTTCCTTGGAAGCGCTTTTGTAGGCCTAAGAACACTGGGGCTCTGGGCTTCTCTAGCCACCTAATCTTCTGCTCATCCTCTCGCGCACTCTAAAGAGAGCTGAGGTGAGAAATTGCAAACGTCGAGCAATTGCTCAGAGATGAAAAGTGCCAGCACTGAAAGCTGTTGCTAGCCAGCACCCTTCCTTGGAAGCGCTTTCACAGGCGCAGCAACACTGGGGCTTTGCGCTTCTCTACCCACCAAACGTCACGGTCCTTCTCTTTCCGTCTCCTAGACACGAGCTGAGAAATTGCAAACGTCGAGCAATTGCTCAGAGATGAAAAGTGCCAGCACTGAAAGCTCTTGCTAGCCAGCACCCTTCCTTGGAAGCGCTTTTGTAGGCCTAAGAACACTGGGGCTCTGGGCTTCTCTAGCCACCTAATATTCTGCTCATCCTCTCGCGCACTCTAAAGAGAGCTCAGGTGAGAAATTGCAAACGTCGAGCAATTGCTCAGAGATGAAAAGTGCCAGCACTGAAAGCTGTTGCTAGCCAGCACCCTTCCTTGGAAGCGCTTTCACAGGCGCAGCAACACTGGGGCTTTGCGCTTCTCTACCCACCAAACGTCACGGTCACTATCTCTCCGTCTCGTAGACACGAGCTGAGAAATTGCAAACGTCGAGCAATTGCTCAGAGATGAAAAGTGCCAGCACTGAAAGCTGTTGCTAGCCAGCACCCTTCCTTGGAAGCGCTTTTGTAGGCCTAAGAAGACTGGGGCTCTGGGCTTCTCTAGCCACCTCATCTTCTGCTCATCCTCTCGCGCACTCTGAAGAGAGCTCAGGTGAGAAATTGCAAACGTCGAGCAATTGCTCAGAGATGAAAAGTGCCAGCACTGAAAGCTGTTGCTAGCCAGCACCCTTCCTTGGAAGCGCTTTCACAGGCGCAGTAACACTGGGGCTTTGCGCTTCTCTAGCCACCAAACGTCACGGTCCTTCTCTTTCCGTCTCGTAGACACGAGCTGAGAAATTGCAAACGTCGAGCAATTGCTCAGAGATGAAAAGTGCCAGCACTGAAAGCTGTTGCTAGCCAGCACCCTTCCTTGGAAGCGCTTTCACAGGCGCAGTAACACTGGGGCTTTGCGCTTCTCTAGCCACCAAACGTCACGGTCCTTCTCTTTCCGTCTCGTAGACACGAGCTGAGAAATTGCAAACGTCGAGCAATTGCTCAGAGATGAAAAGTGCCAGCACTGAAAGCTGTTGCTAGCCAGCACCCTTCCTTGGAAGCGCTTTTGTAGGCCTAAGAACACTGGGGCTCTGGGCTTCTCTAGCCACCTAATCTTCTGCTCATCCTCTCGCGCACTCTAAAGAGAGCTCAGGTGAGAAATTGCAAACGTCCAGCAACTGCTCAGAGATGAAAAGTGCCAGCACTGAAAGCTCTTGCTAGCCAGCCCCCTTCCTTGGAAGCGCTTTCACAGGCGCAGCAACACTGGGGCTTTGCGCTTCTCTAGCCACCAAACGTCACGGTCACTATCTCTCCGTCTCGTAGACACGAGCTGAGAAATTGCAAACGTCGAGCAATTGCTCAGAGATGAAAAGTGCCAGCACTGAAAGCTCTTGCTAGCCAGCACCCTTCCTTGGAAGCGCTTTCACAAGCGCAGTAACACTGGGGCTTTGCGCTTCTCTACCCACCAAACGTCACGGTCCTTCTCTTTCCGTCTCCTAGACATGAGCTGAGAAATTGCAAACGTCGAGCAATTGCTCAGAGATGAAAAGTGCCAGCACTTAAAGCTCTTGCTAGCCAGCACCCTTCCTTGGAAGCGCTTTCACAGGCGCAGTAACACTGGGGCTTTGCGCTTCTCTACCCACCAAACGTCACGGTCACTATCTCTCCGTCTCGTAGACACGAGCTGAGAAATTGCAAACGTCGAGCAATTGCTCAGAGATGAAAAGTGCCAGCACTGAAAGCTCTTGCTAGCCAGCACCCTTCCTTGGAAGCGCTTTTGTAGGCCTAAGAAGACTGGGGCTCTGGGATTCTCTAACCACCTAATCTTCTGCTCATCCTCTCGCGCACTCTGAAGAGAGCTCAGGTGAGAAATTGCAAACGTCGAGCAATTGCTCAGAGATGAAAAGTGCCAGCACTGAAAGCTCTTGCTAGCCAGCACCCTTCCTTGGAAGCGCTTTCACAGGCGCAGCAACACTGGGGCTTTGCGCTTCTCTAGCCACCAAACGGCACGGTCACTCTCTCTCCGTCTCCTAGACACGAGCTGAGAAATTGCAAACGTCGAGCAATTGCTCAGAGATGAAAAGTGCCAGCACTGAAAGCTCTTGCTAGCCAGCACCCTTCCTTGGAAGCGCTTTTGTAGGCCTAAGAACACTGGGGCTCTGGGCTTCTCTAGCCACCTCATCTTCTGCTCATCCTCTCGCGCACTCTAAAGAGAGCTCAGGTGAGAAATTGCAAACGTCGAGCGATTGCTCAGAGATGAAAAGTGCCAGCACTGAAAGCTCTTGCTAGCGAGCACCCTTCCTTGGAAGCGCTTTCACAGGCGCAGTAACACTGGGGCTTTGCGCTTCTCTACCCACCAAACGTCACGGTCCTTCTCTTTCCGTCTCGTAGACACGAGCTGAGAAATTGCAAACGTCGAGCAATTGCTCAGAGATGAAAAGTGCCAGCACTGAAAGCTGTTGCTAGCCAGCACCCTTCCTTGGAAGCGCTTTTGTAGGCCTAAGAACACTGGGGCTCTGGGCTTCTCTAGCCACCTCATCTTCTGCTCATCCTCTCGCGCACTCTAAAGAGAGCTCAGGTGAGAAATTGCAAACGTCGAGCAATTGCTCAGAGATGAAAAGTGCCAGCACTGGAAGCTGTTGCTAGCCAGCACCCTTCCTTGGAAGCGCTTTTGTAGGCCTAAGAACACTGGGGCTCTGGGCTTCTCTAGCCACCTCATCTTCTGCTCATCCTCTCGCGCACTCTAAAGAGAGCTCAGGTGAGAAATTGCAAACATCGAGCAATTGCTCAGAGATGAAAAGTGCCAGCACTGAAAGCTCTTGCTAGCCAGCACCCTTCCTTGGAAGCGCTTTCACAAGCGCAGTAACACTGGGGCTTTGCGCTTCTCTACCCACCAAACGTCACGGTCACTATCTCTCCGTCTCGTAGACACGAGCTGAGAAATTGCAAACGTCGAGCAATTGCTCAGAGATGAAAAGTGCCAGCACTGAAAGCTGTTGCTAGCCAGCACCCTTCCTTGGAAGCGCTTTCACAAGCGCAGTAACACTGGGGCTTTGCGCTTCTCTACCCACCAAACGTTACGGTCATTCTCTTTCCGTCTCGTAGACACGAGCTGAGAAATTGCAAACGTCGAGCAATTGCTCAGAGATGAAAAGTGCCAGCACTGGAAGCTGTTGCTAGCCAGCACCCTTCCTTGGAAGCGCTTTTGTAGGCCTAAGAAGACTGGGGCTCTGGGCTTCTCTAGCCACCTAATCTTCTGCTCATCCTCTCGCGCACTCTAAAGAGAGCTCAGGTGAGAAATTGCAAACGTCGAGCAATTGCTCAGAGATGAAAAGTGCCAGCACTGAAAGCTGTTGCTAGCCAGCACCCTTCCTTGGAAGCGCTTTCACAGGCGCAGCAACACTGGGGCTTTGCGCTTCTCTACCCACCAAACGTCACGGTCCTTCTCTTTCCGTCTCGTAGACACGAGCTGAGAAATTGCAAACGTCGAGCAATTGCTCAGAGATGAAAAGTGCCAGCACTGAAAGCTCTTGCTAGCCAGCACCCTTCCTTGGAAGCGCTTTTGTAGGCCTAAGAACACTGGGGCTCTGGGCTTCTCTAGCCACCTAATATTCTGCTCATCCTCTCGCGCACTCTAAAGAGAGCTCAGGTGAGAAATTGCAAACGTCGAGCAATTGCTCAGAGATGAAAAGTGCCAGCACTGAAAGCTGTTGCTAGCCAGCACCCTTCCTTGGAAGCGCTTTCACAGGCGCAGCAACACTGGGGCTTTGCGCTTCTCTACCCACCAAACGTCACGGTCACTATCTCTCCGTCTCGTAGACACGAGCTGAGAAATTGCAAACGTCGAGCAATTGCTCAGAGATGAAAAGTGCCAGCACTGAAAGCTGTTGCTAGCCAGCACCCTTCCTTGGAAGCACTTTTGTAGGCCTAAGAACACTGGGGCTCTGGGCTTCTCTAGCCACCTCATCTTCTGCTCATCCTCTCGCGCACTCTAAAGAGAGCTCAGGTGAGAAATTGCAAACGTCGAGCAATTGCTCAGAGATGAAAAGTGCCAGCACTGGAAGCTGTTGCTAGCCAGCACCCTTCCTTGGAAGCGCTTTCACAAGCGCAGTAACACTGGGGCTTTGCGCTTCTCTACCCACCAAACGTCACGGTCATTCTCTTTCCGTCTCGTAGACATGAGCTGAGAAATTGCAAACGTCGAGCAATTGCTCAGAGATGAAAAGTGCCAGCACTTAAAGCTGTTGCTAGCCAGCACCCTTCCTTGGAAGCGCTTTCACAGGCGCAGTAACACTGGGGCTTTGCGCTTCTCTAGCCACCAAACTTCACGGTCACTATCTCTCCGTCTCCTAGACACGAGCTGAGAAATTGCAAACGTCGATCAATTGCTCAGAGAGGAAAAGTGCCAGCACTGGAAGCTGTTGCTAGCCAGCACCCTTCCTTGGAAGCGCTTTTGTAGGCCTAAGAACACTGGGGCTCTGGGCTTCTCTAGCCACCTAATCTTCTGCTCATCCTCTCGCGCTCTCTAAAGAGAGCTGAGGTGAGAAATTGCAAACGTCGAGCAATTGCTCAGAGATGAAAAGTGCCAGCACTGAAAGCTGTTGCTAGCCAGCACCCTTCCTTGGAAGCGCTTTCACAAGCGCAGTAACACTGGGGCTTTGCGCTTCTCTACCCACCAAACGTCACGGTCATTCTCTTTCCGTCTCGTAGACACGAGCTGAGAAATTGCAAACGTCGAGCAATTGCTCAGAGATGAAAAGTGCCAGCACTGGAAGCTGTTGCTAGCCAGCACCCTTCCTTGGAAGCGCTTTTGTAGGCCTAAGAACACTGGGGCTCTGGGCTTCTCTAGCCACCTAATCTTCTGCTCATCCTCTCGCGCACTCTAAAGAGAGCTGAGGTGAGAAATTGCAAACGTCGAGCAATTGCTCAGAGATGAAAAGTGCCAGCACTGAAAGCTGTTGCTAGCCAGCACCCTTCCTTGGAAGCGCTTTCACAGGCGCAGCAACACTGGGGCTTTGCGCTTCTCTACCCACCAAACGTCACGGTCCTTCTCTTTCCGTCTCCTAGACACGAGCTGAGAAATTGCAAACGTCGAGCAATTGCTCAGAGATGAAAAGTGCCAGCACTGAAAGCTCTTGCTAGCCAGCACCCTTCCTTGGAAGCGCTTTTGTAGGCCTAAGAAGACTGGGGCTCTGGGCTTCTCTAGCCACCTCATCTTCTGCTCATCCTCTCGCGCACTCTGAAGAGAGCTCAGGTGAGAAATTGCAAACGTCGAGCAATTGCTCAGAGATGAAAAGTGCCAGCACTGAAAGCTGTTGCTAGCCAGCACCCTTCCTTGGAAGCGCTTTCACAGGCGCAGTAACACTGGGGCTTTGCGCTTCTCTAGCCACCAAACGTCACGGTCCTTCTCTTTCCGTCTCGTAGACACGAGCTGAGAAATTGCAAACGTCGAGCAATTGCTCAGAGATGAAAAGTGCCAGCACTGAAAGCTGTTGCTAGCCAGCACCCTTCCTTGGAAGCGCTTTCACAGGCGCAGTAACACTGGGGCTTTGCGCTTCTCTAGCCACCAAACGTCACGGTCCTTCTCTTTCCGTCTCGTAGACACGAGCTGAGAAATTGCAAACGTCGAGCAATTGCTCAGAGATGAAAAGTGCCAGCACTGAAAGCTGTTGCTAGCCAGCACCCTTCCTTGGAAGCGCTTTTGTAGGCCTAAGAACACTGGGGCTCTGGGCTTCTCTAGCCACCTAATCTTCTGCTCATCCTCTCGCGCACTCTAAAGAGAGCTCAGGTGAGAAATTGCAAACGTCCAGCAACTGCTCAGAGATGAAAAGTGCCAGCACTGAAAGCTCTTGCTAGCCAGCCCCCTTCCTTGGAAGCGCTTTCACAGGCGCAGCAACACTGGGGCTTTGCGCTTCTCTAGCCACCAAACGTCACGGTCACTATCTCTCCGTCTCGTAGACACGAGCTGAGAAATTGCAAACGTCGAGCAATTGCTCAGAGATGAAAAGTGCCAGCACTGAAAGCTCTTGCTAGCCAGCACCCTTCCTTGGAAGCGCTTTCACAAGCGCAGTAACACTGGGGCTTTGCGCTTCTCTACCCACCAAACGTCACGGTCCTTCTCTTTCCGTCTCCTAGACATGAGCTGAGAAATTGCAAACGTCGAGCAATTGCTCAGAGATGAAAAGTGCCAGCACTTAAAGCTCTTGCTAGCCAGCACCCTTCCTTGGAAGCGCTTTCACAGGCGCAGTAACACTGGGGCTTTGCGCTTCTCTACCCACCAAACGTCACGGTCACTATCTCTCCGTCTCGTAGACACGAGCTGAGAAATTGCAAACGTCGAGCAATTGCTCAGAGATGAAAAGTGCCAGCACTGAAAGCTCTTGCTAGCCAGCACCCTTCCTTGGAAGCGCTTTTGTAGGCCTAAGAAGACTGGGGCTCTGGGCTTCTCTAACCACCTAATCTTCTGCTCATCCTCTCGCGCACTCTGAAGAGAGCTCAGGTGAGAAATTGCAAACGTCGAGCAATTGCTCAGAGATGAAAAGTGCCAGCACTGAAAGCTCTTGCTAGCCAGCACCCTTCCTTGGAAGCGCTTTCACAGGCGCAGCAACACTGGGGCTTTGCGCTTCTCTAGCCACCAAACTTCATGGTCAATATCTCTCCGTCTCCTAGACACGAGCTGAGAAATTGCAAACGTCGAGCAATTGCTCAGAGATGAAAAGTGCCAGCACTGAAAGCTGTTGCTAGCCAGCACCCTTCCTTGGAAGCGCTTTTGTAGGCCTAAGAAGACTGGGGCTCTGGGCTTCTCTAGCCACCTCATCTTCTGCTCATCCTCTCGCGCACTCTAAAGAGAGCTCAGGTGAGAAATTGCAAACGTCGAGCGATTGCTCAGAGATGAAAAGTGCCAGCACTGAAAGCTCTTGCTAGCGAGCACCCTTCCTTGGAAGCGCTTTCACAGGCGCAGTAACACTGGGGCTTTGCGCTTCTCTAGCCACCAAACGGCACGGTCACTCTCTCTCCGTCTCCTAGACACGAGCTGAGAAATTGCAAACGTCGAGCAATTGCTCAGAGATGAAAAGTGCCAGCACTGAAAGCTGTTGCTAGCCAGCACCCTTCCTTGGAAGCGCTTTTGTAGGCCTAAGAACACTGGGGCTCTGGGCTTCTCTAGCCACCTCATCTTCTGCTCATCCTCTCGCGCACTCTAAAGAGAGCTCAGGTGAGAAATTGCAAACGTCGAGCAATTGCTCAGAGATGAAAAGTGCCAGCACTGGAAGCTGTTGCTAGCCAGCACCCTTCCTTGGAAGCGCTTTTGTAGGCCTAAGAACACTGGGGCTCTGGGCTTCTCTAGCCACCTCATCTTCTGCTCATCCTCTCGCGCACTCTAAAGAGAGCTCAGGTGAGAAATTGCAAACATCGAGCAATTGCTCAGAGATGAAAAGTGCCAGCACTGAAAGCTCTTGCTAGCCAGCACCCTTCCTTGGAAGCGCTTTCACAAGCGCAGTAACACTGGGGCTTTGCGCTTCTCTACCCACCAAACGTCACGGTCACTATCTTTCCGTCTCGTAGACACGAGCTGAGAAATTGCAAACGTCGAGCAATTGCTCAGAGATGAAAAGTGCCAGCACTGAAAGCTGTTGCTAGCCAGCACCCTTCCTTGGAAGCGCTTTCACAAGCGCAGTAACACTGGGGCTTTGCGCTTCTCTACCCACCAAACGTCACGGTCATTCTCTTTCCGTCTCGTAGACACGAGCTGAGAAATTGCAAACGTCGAGCAATTGCTCAGAGATGAAAAGTGCCAGCACTGGAAGCTGTTGCTAGCCAGCACCCTTCCTTGGAAGCGCTTTTGTAGGCCTAAGAACACTGGGGCTCTGGGGTTCTCTAGCCACCTAATCTTCTGCTCATCCTCTCGCGCACTCTAAAGAGAGCTCAGGTGAGAAATTGCAAACGTCGAGCAATTGCTCAGAGATGAAAAGTGCCAGCACTGAAAGCTGTTGCTAGCCAGCACCCTTCCTTGGAAGCGCTTTCACAGGCGCAGCAACACTGGGGCTTTGCGCTTCTCTACCCACCAAACGTCACGGTCCTTCTCTTTCCGTCTCGTAGACACGAGCTGAGAAATTGCAAACGTCGAGCAATTGCTCAGAGATGAAAAGTGCCAGCACTGAAAGCTCTTGCTAGCCAGCACCCTTCCTTGGAAGCGCTTTTGTAGGCCTAAGAACACTGGGGCTCTGGGCTTCTCTAGCCACCTAATATTCTGCTCATCCTCTCGCGCACTCTAAAGAGAGCTCAGGTGAGAAATTGCAAACGTCGAGCAATTGCTCAGAGATGAAAAGTGCCAGCACTGAAAGCTGTTGCTAGCCAGCACCCTTCCTTGGAAGCGCTTTCACAGGCGCAGCAACACTGGGGCTTTGCGCTTCTCTACCCACCAAACGTCACGGTCACTATCTCTCCGTCTCGTAGACACGAGCTTAGAAATTGCAAACGTCGAGCAATTGCTCAGAGATGAAAAGTGCCAGCACTGAAAGCTGTTGCTAGCCAGCACCCTTCCTTGGAAGCGCTTTTGTAGCCCTTAGAACAGTGGGGCTCTGGGCTTCTCTAGCCACCTCATCTTCTGCTCATCCTCTCGCGCACTCTGAAGAGAGCTCAGGTGAGAAATTGCAAACGTCGAGCAATTGCTCAGAGATGAAAAGTGCCAGCACTGAAAGCTGTTGCTAGCCAGCACCCTTCCTTGGAAGCGCTTTCACAGGCGCAGTAACACTGGGGCTTTGCGCTTCTCTAGCCACCAAACGTCACGGTCCTTCTCTTTCCGTCTCGTAGACACGAGCTGAGAAATTGCAAACGTCGAGCAATTGCTCAGAGATGAAAAGTGCCAGCACTGAAAGCTGTTGCTAGCCAGCACCCTTCCTTGGAAGCGCTTTCACAGGCGCAGTAACACTGGGGCTTTGCGCTTCTCTAGCCACCAAACGTCACGGTCCTTCTCTTTCCGTCTCGTAGACACGAGCTGAGAAATTGCAAACGTCGAGCAATTGCTCAGAGATGAAAAGTGCCAGCACTGAAAGCTGTTGCTAGCCAGCACCCTTCCTTGGAAGCGCTTTTGTAGGCCTAAGAACACTGGGGCTCTGGGCTTCTCTAGCCACCTCATCTTCTGCTCATCCTCTCGCGCACTCTAAAGAGAGTTCAGGTGAGAAATTGCAAACATCCAGCAATTGCTCAGAGATGAAAAGTGCCAGCACTGAAAGCTCTTGCTAGCCAGCACCCTTCCTTGGAAGCGCTTTCACAAGCGCAGCAACACTGGGGCTTTGCGCTTCTCTAGCCACCAAACGTCACGGTCACTATCTCTCCGTCTCGTAGACACGAGCTGAGAAATTGCAAACGTCGAGCAATTGCTCAGAGATGAAAAGTGCCAGCACTGAAAGCTCTTGCTAGCCAGCACCCTTCCTTGGAAGCGCTTTCACAAGCGCAGTAACACTGGGGCTTTGCGCTTCTCTACCCACCAAACGTCACGGTCCTTCTCTTTCCGTCTCCTAGACATGAGCTGAGAAATTGCAAACGTCGAGCAATTGCTCAGAGATGAAAAGTGCCAGCACTTAAAGCTCTTGCTAGCCAGCACCCTTCCTTGGAAGCGCTTTCACAGGCGCAGTAACACTGGGGCTTTGCGCTTCTCTACCCACCAAACGTCACGGTCACTATCTCTCCGTCTCGTAGACACGAGCTGAGAAATTGCAAACGTCGAGCAATTGCTCAGAGATGAAAAGTGCCAGCACTGGAAGCTCTTGCTAGCCAGCACCCTTCCTTGGAAGTGCTTTCACAGGCGCAGTAACACTGGGGCTTTGCGCTTCTCTAGCCACCAAACGTCACGGTCCTTCTCTTTCCGTCTCGTAGACACGAGCTGAGAAATTGCAAACGTCGAGCAATTGCTCAGAGATGAAAAGTGCCAGCACTGAAAGCTGTTGCTAGCCAGCACCCTTCCTTGGAAGCGCTTTTGTAGGCGCAGCAACACTGGGGCTTTGCGCTTCTCTACCCACCAAACGTCACAGTCACTCTCTCTCCCTCTCGTAGACACGAGCTGAGAAATTGCAAACGTCGATCAATTGCTCAGAGATGAAAAGTGCCAGCACTGAAAGCTGTTGCTAGCCAGCACCCTTCCTTGGAAGCGCTTTTGTAGGCCTAAGAAGACTGGGGCTCTGCGCTTCTCTAGCCACCTAATCTTCTGCTCATCCTCTCGCGCACTCTAAAGAGAGCTGAGGTGAGAAATTGCAAACGTCGAGCAATTGCTCAGAGACGAAAAGTGCCAGCACTGAAAGCTCTTGCTAGCCAGCACCCTTCCTTGGAAGCGCTTTCACAGGCGCAGTAACACTGGGGCTTTGCGCTTCTCTAGCCACCAAACGTCACGGTCCTTCTCTTTCCGTCTCGTAGACACGAGCTGAGAAATTGCAAACGTCGAGCAATTGCTCAGAGATGAAAAGTGCCAGCACTGAAAGCTCTTGCTAGCCAGCACCCTTCCTTGGAAGCGCTTTCACAGGCGCAGTAACACTGGGGCTTTGCGCTTCTCTAGCCACCAAACGTCACGGTCCTTCTCTTTCCGTCTCGTAGACACGAGCTGAGAAATTGCAAACGTCGAGCAATTGCTCAGAGATGAAAAGTGCCAGCACTGAAAGCTGTTGCTAGCCAGCACCCTTCCTTGGAAGCGCTTTTGTAGGCCTAAGAACACTGGGGCTCTGGGCTTCTCTAGCCACCTAATCTTCTGCTCATCCTCTCGCGCACTCTAAAGAGAGCTCAGGTGAGAAATTGCAAACGTCCAGCAATTGCTCAGAGATGAAAAGTGCCAGCACTGAAAGCTCTTGCTAGCCAGCACCCTTCCTTGGAAGCGCTTTCACAGGCGCAGCAACACTGGGGCTTTGCGCTTCTCTAGCCACCAAACGTCACGGTCACTATCTCTCCGTCTCGTAGACACGAGCTGAGAAATTGCAAACGTCGAGCAATTGCTCAGAGATGAAAAGTGCCAGCACTGAAAGCTCTTGCTAGCCAGCACCCTTCCTTGGAAGCGCTTTCACAAGCGCAGTAACACTGGGGCTTTGCGCTTCTCTACCCACCAAACGTCACGGTCACTATCTCTCCCTCTCGTAGACACGAGCTGAGAAATTGCAAACGTCGAGCAATTGCTCAGAGATGAAAAGTGCCAGCACTGAAAGCTCTTGCTAGCCAGCACCCTTCCTTGGAAGCGCTTTTGTAGGCCTAAGAACCCTGGGGCTCTGGGCTTCTCTAGCCACCTAATCTTCTGCTCATCCTCTCGCGCACTCTAAAGAGAGCTCAGGTGAGAAATTGCAAACGTCCAGCAATTGCTCAGAGATGAAAAGTGCCAGCACTGAAAGCTCTTGCTAGCCAGCACCCTTCCTTGGAAGCGCTTTCACAGGCGCAGCAACACTGGGGCTTTGCGCTTCTCTACCCACCAAACGTCACGGTCACTATCTCTCCGTCTCGTAGACATGAGCTGAGAAATTGCAAACGTCGAGCAATTGCTCAGAGATGAAAAGTGCCAGCACTGAAAGCTGTTGCTAGCCAGCACCCTTCCTTGGAAGCGCTTTCACAGGCGCAGTAACACTGGGGCTTTGCGCTTCTCTACCCACCAAACGTCACGGTCACTATCTCTCCCTCTCGTAGACACGAGCTGAGAAATTGCAAACGTCGAGCAATTGCTCAGAGATGAAAAGTGCCAGCACTGAAAGCTCTTGCTAGCCAGCACCCTTCCTTGGAAGCGCTTTTGTAGGCCTAAGAACCCTGGGGCTCTGGGCTTCTCTAACCACCTAATCTTCTGCTCATCCTCTCGCGCACTCTGAAGAGAGCTCAGGTGAGAAATTGCAAACGTCGAGCAATTGCTCAGAGATGAAAAGTGCCAGCACTGAAAGCTCTTGCTAGCCAGCACCCTTCCTTGGAAGCGCTTTCACAGGCGCAGCAACACTGGGGCTTTGCGCTTCTCTAGCCACCAAACGGCACGGTCACTCTCTCTCCGTCTCCTAGACACGAGCTGAGAAATTGCAAACGTCGAGCAATTGCTCAGAGATGAAAAGTGCCAGCACTGAAAGCTGTTGCTAGCCAGCACCCTTCCTTGGAAGCGCTTTTGTAGGCCTAAGAACACTGGGGCTCTGGGCTTCTCTAGCCACCTCATCTTCTGCTCATCCTCTCGCGCACTCTAAAGAGAGCTCAGGTGAGAAATTGCAAACGTCGAGCAATTGCTCAGAGATGAAAAGTGCCAGCACTGAAAGCTCTTGCTAGCGAGCACCCTTCCTTGGAAGCGCTTTCACAGGCGCAGTAACACTGGGGCTTTGCGCTTCTCTAGCCACCAAACGTCACGGTCCTTCTCTTTCCGTCTCGTAGACACGAGCTGAGAAATTGCAAACGTCGAGCAATTGCTCAGAGATGAAAAGTGCCAGCACTGAAAGCTGTTGCTAGCCAGCACCCTTCCTTGGAAGCGCTTTTGTAGGCCTAAGAACACTGGGGCTCTGGGCTTCTCTAGCCACCTCATCTTCTGCTCATCCTCTCGCGCAGTCTAAAGAGAGCTCAGGTGAGAAATTGCAAACATCGAGCAATTGCTCAGAGATGAAAAGTGCCAGCACTGAAAGCTCTTGCTAGCGAGCACCCTTCCTTGGAAGCGCTTTCACAGGCGCAGTAACACTGGGGCTTTGCGCTTCTCTACCCACCAAACGTCACGGTCACTATCTCTCCGTCTCGTAGACACGAGCTGAGAAATTGCAAACGTCGAGCAATTGCTCAGAGATGAAAAGTGCCAGCACTGAAAGCTGTTGCTAGCCAGCACCCTTCCTTGGAAGCGCTTTTGTAGGCCTAAGAAGACTGGGGCTCTGGGCTTCTCTAGCCACCTCATCTTCTGCTCATCCTCTCGCGCACTCTAAAGAGAGCTCAGGTGAGAAATTGCAAACGTCCAGCAATTGCTCAGAGATGAAAAGTGCCAGCACTGAAAGCTGTTGCTAGCCAGCACCCTTCCTTGGAAGCACTTTCCCAGGCGCAGTAACACTGGGGCTTTGCGCTTCTCTAGCCACCAAACGTCACGGTCCTTCTCTTTCCGTCTCGTAGACACGAGCTGAGAAATTGCAAACGTCGAGCAATTGCTCAGAGATGAAAAGTGCCAGCACTGAAAGCTCTTGCTAGCCAGCACCCTTCCTTGGAAGCGCTTTCACAGGCGCAGTAACACTGGGGCTTTGCGCTTCTCTAGCCACCAAACGTCACGGTCCTTCTCTTTCCGTCTCGTAGACACGAGCTGAGAAATTGCAAACGTCGAGCAATTGCTCAGAGATGAAAAGTGCCAGCACTGAAAGCTGTTGCTAGCCAGCACCCTTCCTTGGAAGCGCTTTTGTAGGCCTAAGAAGACTGGGGCTCTGGGCTTCTCTAGCCACCTAATCTTCTGCTCATCCTCTCGCGCACTCTAAAGAGAGCTCAGGTGAGAAATTGCAAACGTCGAGCAATTGCTCAGAGATGAAAAGTGCCAGCACTGAAAGCTGTTGCTAGCCAGCACCCTTCCTTGGAAGCGCTTTCACAGGTGCAGCAACACTGGGGCTTTGCGCTTCTCTACCCACCAAACGTCACGGTCATTCTCTTTCCGTCTCGTAGACACGAGCTGAGAAATTGCAAACGTCCAGCAATTGCTCAGAGATGAAAAGTGCCAGCACTGAAAGCTCTTGCTAGCCAGCACCCTTCCTTGGAAGCGCTTTTGTAGGCGCAGCAACACTGGGGCTTTGCGCTTCTCTACCCACCAAACGTCACAGTCACTCTCTCTCCCTCTCGTAGACACGAGCTGAGAAATTGCAAACGTCGATCAATTGCTCAGAGATGAAAAGTGCCAGCACTGAAAGCTGTTGCTAGCCAGCACCCTTCCTTGGAAGCGCTTTTGTAGGCCTAAGAAGACTGGGGCTCTGGGCTTCTCTAGCCACCTAATCTTCTGCTCATCCTCTCGCGCACTCTAAAGAGAGCTGAGGTGAGAAATTGCAAACGTCGATCAATTGCTCAGAGATGAAAAGTGCCAGCACTGAAAGCTCTTGCTAGCCAGCACCCTTCCTTGGAAGCGCTTTCACAGGCGCAGTAACAGTGGGGCTTTGCGCTTCTCTAGCCACCAAACGTCACGGTCCTTCTCTTTCCGTCTCGTAGACACGAGCTGAGAAATTGCAAACGTCGAGCAATTGCTCAGAGATGAAAAGTGCCAGCACTGAAAGCTGTTGCTAGCCAGCACCCTTCCTTGGAAGCGCTTTTGTAGGCCTAAGAACACTGGGGCTTTGCGCTTCTCTAGCCACCGAATCTTGTGCTCATCCTCTCGCGCACTCTAAAGAGAGCTCAGGTGAGAAATTGCAAACGTCCAGCAATTGCTCAGAGATGAAAAGTGCCAGCACTGAAAGCTGTTGCTAGCCAGCACCCTTCCTTGGAAGCGCTTTCACAGGCGCAGTAACACTGGGGCTTTGCGCTTCTCTACCCACCAAAAGTCACGGTCATTCTCTTTCCGTCTCGTAGACACGAGCTGAGAAATTGCAAACGTCGAGCAATTGCTCAGAGATGAAAAGTGCCAGCACTGAAAGCTCTTGCTAGCCAGCACCCTTCCTTGGAAGCGCTTTCACAGGCGCAGCAACACTGGGGCTTTGCGCTTCTCTCCCCACCAAACTTCATGGTCAATATCTCTCCGTCTCCTAGACACGAGCTGAGAAATTGCAAACGTCGAGCAATTGCTCAGAGATGAAAAGTGCCAGCACTGAAAGCTGTTGCTAGCCAGCACCCTTCCTTGGAAGCGCTTTTGTAGGCCTAAGAAGACTGGGGCTCTGGGCTTCTCTAGCCACCTAATCTTCTGCTCATCCTCTCGCGCAGTCTAAAGAGAGCTCAGGTGAGAAATTGCAAACGTCGAGCAATTGCTCAGAGATGAAAAGTGCCAGCACTGAAAGCTGTTGCTAGCCAGCACCCTTCCTTGGAAGCGCTTTCACAGGCGCAGTAACACTGGGGCTTTGTGCTTCTCTAGCCACCAAACGTCACGGTCCTTCTCTTTCCATCTCGTAGACACGAGCTGAGAAATTGCAAACGTCGAGCAATTGCTCAGAGATGAAAAGTGCCAGCACTGAAAGCTGTTGCTAGCCAGCACCCTTCCTTGGAAGCGCTTTTGTAGGCCTAAGAAGACTGGGGCTCTGGGCTTCTCTAGCCACCTCATCTTCTGCTCATCCTCTCGCGCACTCTAAAGAGAGCTCAGGTGAGAAATTGCAAACGTCGAGCAATTGCTCAGAGATGAAAAGTGCCAGCACTGAAAGCTCTTGCTAGCCAGCACCCTTCCTTGGAAGCGCTTTCACAGGCGCAGCAACACTGGGGCTTTGCGCTTCTCTACCCACCAAACGTCACGGTCCTTCTCTTTCCGTCTCGTAGACACGAGCTGAGAAATTGCAAACGTCGAGCAATTGCTCAGAGATGAAAAGTGCCAGCACTGAAAGCTCTTGCTAGCCAGCACCCTTCCTTGGAAGCGCTTTTGTAGGCCTAAGAACACTGGGGCTCTGGGCTTCTCTAGCCACCTCATCTTCTGCTCATCCTCTCGCGCACTCTAAAGAGAGCTCAGGTGAGAAATTGCAAACGTCGAGCAATTGCTCAGAGATGAAAAGTGCCAGCACTGAAAGCTCTTGCT
Source organism: Sarcoramphus papa (assembly GCA_037962945.1). Taxonomy (NCBI): domain Eukaryota; kingdom Metazoa; phylum Chordata; class Aves; order Accipitriformes; family Cathartidae; genus Sarcoramphus; species Sarcoramphus papa. Next base: position 112,051 of record JBBMRM010000121.1, read on the forward strand.
AGCCAGCACCCTTCCTTGGAAGCGCTTTCACAGGCGCAGCAACACTGGGGCTTTGCGCTTCTCTACCCACCAAACGTCACGGTCCTTCTCTTTCCGTCTCCTAGACACGAGCTGAGAAATTGCAAACGTCGATCAATTGCTCAGAGATGAAAAGTGCCAGCACTGAAAGCTGTTGCTAGCCAGCACCCTTCCTTGGAAGCGCTTTTGTAGGCCTAAGAAGACTGGGGCTCTGGGCTTCTCTAGCCACCTCATCTTCTGCTCATCCTCTCGCGCTCTCAAAAGAGAGCTGAGGTGAGAAATTGCAAACGTCGAGCAATTGCTCAGAGATGAAAAGTGCCAGCACTGAAAGCTGTTGCTAGCCAGCACCCTTCCTTGGAAGCGCTTTTGTAGGCCTAAGAAGACTGGGGCTCTGGGCTTCTCTAGCCACCTAATCTTCTGCTCATCCTCTCGCGCACTCTAAAGAGAGCTCAGGTGAGAAATTGCAAACGTCGAGCAATTGCTCAGAGATGAAAAGTGCCAGCACTGAAAGCTGTTGCTAGCCAGCACCCTTCCTTGGAAGCGCTTTCACAGGCGCAGCAACACTGGGGCTTTGCGCTTCTCTAGCCACCAAACGTCACGGTCACTCTCTCTCCGTCTCCTAGACACGAGCTGAGAAATTGCAAACGTCGAGCAATTGCTCAGAGATGAAAAGTGCCAGCACTGAAAGCTGTTGCTAGCCAGCACCCTTCCTTGGAAGCGCTTTTGTAGGCCTAAGAACACTGGGGCTCTGGGCTTCTCTAGCCACCTCATCTTCTGCTCATCCTCTCGCGCACTCTAAAGAGAGCTCAGGTGAGAAATTACAAACGTCGAGCAATTGCTCAGAGATGAAAAGTGCCAGCACTGAAAGCTCTTGCTAGCGAGCACCCTTCCTTGGAAGCGCTTTCACAGGCGCAGTAACACTGGGGCTTTGCGCTTCTCTACCCACCAAACGTCACGGTCCTTCTCTTTCCGTCTCGTAGACACGAGCTGAGAAATTGCAAACGTCGAGCAATTGCTCAGAGATGAAAAGTGCCAGCACTGGAAGCTGTTGCTAGCCAGCACCCTTCCTTGGAAGCGCTTTTGTAGGCCTAAGAACACTGGGGCTCTGGACTTCTCTAGCCACCTCATCTTCTGCTCATCCTCTCGCGCACTCTAAAGAGAGCTCAGGTGAGAAATTGCAAACGTCGAGCAATTGCTCAGAGATGAAAAGTGCCAGCACTGAAAGCTCTTGCTAGCGAGCCCCCTTCCTTGGAAGCGCTTTCACAGGCGCAGCAACACTGGGGCTTTGTGCTTCTCTAGCCACCAAACGTCACGGTCCTTCTCTTTCCGTCTCGTAGACACGAGCTGAGAAATTGCAAACGTCGAGCAATTGCTCAGAGATGAAAAGTGCCAGCACTGAAAGCTGTTGCTAGCCAGCACCCTTCCTTGGAAGCGCTTTTGTAGGCCTAAGAAGACTGGGGCTCTGGGCTTCTCTAGCCACCTCATCTTCTGCTCATCCTCTCGCGCACTCTAAAGAGAGCTCAGGTGAGAAATTGCAAACGTCGATCAATTGCTCAGAGATGAAAAGTGCCAGCACTGAAAGCTGTTGCTAGCCAGCACCCTTCCTTGGAAGCGCTTTTGTAGGCCTAAGAACACTGGGGCTCTGGGCTTCTCTAGCCACCTAATCTTCTGCTCATCCTCTCGCGCAGTCTAAAGAGAGCTCAGGTGAGAAATTGCAAACGTCGAGCAATTGCTCAGAGATGAAAAGTGCCAGCACTGAAAGCTGTTGCTAGCCAGCACCCTTCCTTGGAAGCGCTTTCAGAGGCGCAGCAACACTGGGGCTTTGCGCTTCTCTACCCACCAAACGTCACGGTCCTTCTCTTTCCGTCTCGTAGACACGAGCTGAGAAATTGCAAACGTCGAGCAATTGCTCAGAGATGAAAAGTGCCAGCACTGAAAGCTGTTGCTAGCCAGCACCCTTCCTTGGAAGCGCTTTCACAGGCGCAGCAACACTGGGGCTTTGCGCTTCTCTAGCCACCAAACGTCACGGTCCTTCTCTTTGCGTCTCGTAGACACGAGCTGAGAAATTGCAAACGTCGAGCAATTGCTCAGAGATGAAAAGTGCCAGCACTGAAAGCTGTTGCTAGCCAGCACCCTTCCTTGGAAGCGCTTTCACAGGCGCAGTAACACTGGGGCTTTGCGCTTCTCTACCCACCAAACGTCACGGTCACTATCTCTCCGTCTCGTAGACACGAGCTGAGAAATTGCAAACGTCGAGCAATTGCTCAGAGATGAAAAGTGCCAGCACTGAAAGCTGTTGCTAGCCAGCACCCTTCCTTGGAAGCGCTTTTGTAGACCTAAGAACACTGGGGCTCTGGGCTTCTCTAGCCACCTCATCTTCTGCTCATCCTCTCGCGCACTCTAAAGAGAGCTCAGGTGAGAAATTGCAAACGTCCAGCAATTGCTCAGAGATGAAAAGTGCCAGCACTGAAAGCTGTTGCTAGCCAGCACCCTTCCTTGGAAGCACTTTCACAGGCGCAGTAACACTGGGGCTTTGCGCTTCTCTAGCCACCAAACGTCACGGTCCTTCTCTTTCCGTCTCCTAGACACGAGCTGAGAAATTGCAAACGTCGAGCAATTGCTCAGAGATGAAAAGTGCCAGCACTGAAAGCTCTTGCTAGCCAGCACCCTTCCTTGGAAGCGCTTTCAGAGGCGCAGTAACACTGGGGCTTTGCGCTTCTCTAGCCACCAAACGTCACGGTCCTTCTCTTTCCGTCTCGTAGACACGAGCTGAGAAATTGCAAACGTCGAGCAATTGCTCAGAGATGAAAAGTGCCAGCACTGAAAGCTGTTGCTAGCCAGCACCCTTCCTTGGAAGCGCTTTTGTAGGCCTAAGAAGACTGGGGCTCTGGGCTTCTCTAGCCACCTCATCTTCTGCTCATCCTCTCGCGCACTCTAAAGAGAGCTCAGGTGAGAAATTGCAAACGTCGAGCAATTGCTCAGAGATGAAAAGTGCCAGCACTGAAAGCTCTTGCTAGCCAGCACCCTTCCTTGGAAGCGCTTTCACAGGCGCAGCAACACTGGGGCTTTGCGCTTCTCTACCCACCAAACGTCACGGTCACTATCTCTCCGTCTCGTAGACACGAGCTGAGAAATTGCAAACGTCGAGCAATTGCTCAGAGATGAAAAGTGCCAGCACTGAAAGCTGTTGCTAGCCAGCACCCTTCCTTGGAAGCGCTTTTGTAGGCGCAGCAACACTGGGGCTTTGCGCTTCTCTAGCCACCAAACTTCATGGTCACTATCTCTCCGTCTCGTAGACACGAGCTGAGAAATTGCAAACGTCGATCAATTGCTCAGAGATGAAAAGTGCCAGCACTGAAAGCTGTTGCTAGCCAGCACCCTTCCTTGGAAGCACTTTCACAGGCGCAGTAACACTGGGGCTTTGCGCTTCTCTACCCACCAAACGTAACGGTCCTTCTCTTTCCGTCTCGTAGACACGAGCTGAGAAATTGCAAACGTCGAGCAATTGCTCAGAGATGAAAAGTGCCAGCACTGAAAGCTCTTGCTAGCCAGCACCCTTCCTTGGAAGCGCTTTTGTAGGCGCAGCAACACTGGGGCTTTGCGCTTCTCTAGCCACCAAACTTCATGGTCACTATCTCTCCGTCTCGTAGACACGAGCTGAGAAATTGCAAACGTCGATCAATTGCTCAGAGATGAAAAGTGCCAGCACTGAAAGCTGTTGCTAGCCAGCACCCTTCCTTGGAAGCGCTTTTGTAGGCCTAAGAAGACTGGGGCTCTGGGCTTCTCTAGCCACCTCATCTTCTGCTCATCCTCTCGCGCACTCTAAAGAGAGCTCAGGTGAGAAATTGCAAACGTCCAGCAATTGCTCAGAGATGAAAAGTGCCAGCACTGAAAGCTGTTGCTAGCCAGCACCCTTCCTTGGAATCACTTTCACAGGCGCAGTAACACTGGGGCTTTGCGCTTCTCTAGCCACCAAACGTCACGGTCCTTCTCTTTCCGTCTCCTAGACACGAGCTGAGAAATTGCAAACGTCGAGCAATTGCTCAGAGATGAAAAGTGCCAGCACTGAAAGCTCTTGCTAGCCAGCACCCTTCCTTGGAAGCGCTTTCACAGGCGCAGTAACACTGGGGCTTTGCGCTTCTCTAGCCACCAAACGTCACGGTCCTTCTCTTTCCGTCTCGTAGACACGAGCTGAGAAATTGCAAACGTCGATCAATTGCTCAGAGATGAAAAGTGCCAGCACTGAAAGCTGTTGCTAGCCAGCACCCTTCCTTGGAAGCGCTTTTGTAGGCCTAAGAAGACTGGGGCTCTGGGCTTCTCTAGCCACCTAATCTTCTGCTCATCCTCTCGCGCACTCTAAAGAGAGCTCAGGGGAGAAATTGCAAACGTCGAGCAATTGCTCAGAGATGAAAAGTGCCAGCACTGAAAGCTCTTGCTACCCAGCACCCTTCCTTGGAAGCGCTTTCACAGGCGCAGCAACACTGGGGCTTTGCGCTTCTCTACCCACCAAACGTCACGGTCCTTCTCTTTCCGTCTCGTAGACACGAGCTGAGAAATTGCAAACGTCGAGCAATTGCTCAGAGATGAAAAGTGCCAGCACTGAAAGCTCTTGCTAGCCAGCACCCTTCCTTGGAAGCGCTTTTGTAGGCGCAGCAACACTGGGGCTTTGCGCTTCTCTAGCCACCAAACGTCACGGTCCTTCTCTTTCCGTCTCGTAGACACGAGCTGAGAAATTGCAAACGTCGAGCAATTGCTCAGAGATGAAAAGTGCCAGCACTGAAAGCTGTTGCTAGCCAGCACCCTTCCTTGGAAGCGCTTTTGTAGGCCTAAGAAGACTGGGGCTCTGGGCTTCTCTAGCCACCTAATCTTCTGCTCATCCTCTCGCGCACTCTAAAGAGAGCTCAGGTGAGAAATTGCAAACGTCGAGCAATTGCTCAGAGATGAAAAGTGCCAGCACTGAAAGCTCTTGCTAGCCAGCACCCTTCCTTGGAAGCGCTTTCACAGGCGCAGCAACACTGGGGCTTTGCGCTTCTCTACCCACCAAACGTCACGGTCCTTCTCTTTCCGTCTCGTAGACACGAGCTGAGAAATTGCAAACGTCGAGCAATTGCTCAGAGATGAAAAGTGCCAGCACTGAAAGCTCTTGCTAGCCAGCACCCTTCCTTGGAAGCGCTTTTGTAGGCGCAGCAACACTGGGGCTTTGCGCTTCTCTAGCCACCAAACTTCATGGTCACTATCTCTCCGTCTCGTAGACACGAGCTGAGAAATTGCAAACGTCGATCAATTGCTCAGAGATGAAAAGTGCCAGCACTGAAAGCTGTTGCTAGCCAGCACCCTTCCTTGGAAGCGCTTTTGTAGGCCTAAGAAGACTGGGGCTCTGGGCTTCTCTAGCCACCTCATCTTCTGCTCATCCTCTCGCGCACTCTAAAGAGAGCTCAGGTGAGAAATTGCAAACGTCCAGCAATTGCTCAGAGATGAAAAGTGCCAGCACTGAAAGCTGTTGCTAGCCAGCACCCTTCCTTGGAAGCACTTTCACAGGCGCAGTAACACTGGGGCTTTGCGCTTCTCTAGCCACCAAACGTCACGGTCCTTCTCTTTCCGTCTCGTAGACACGAGCTGAGAAATTGCAAACGTCGAGCAATTGCTCAGAGATGAAAAGTGCCAGCACTGAAAGCTGTTGCTAGCCAGCACCCTTCCTTGGAAGCGCTTTTGTAGCCCTTAGAACAGTGGGGCTCTGGGCTTCTCTAGCCACCTCATCTTCTGCTCATCCTCTCGCGCACTCTAAAGAGAGCTCAGGTGAGAAATTGCAAACGTCGAGCAATTGCTCAGAGATGAAAAGTGCCAGCACTGAAAGCTCTTGCTAGCCAGCACCCTTCCTTGGAAGCGCTTTCACAGGCGCAGCAACACTGGGGCTTTGCGCTTCTCTACCCACCAAACGTCACGGTCCTTCTCTTTCCGTCTCGTAGACACGAGCTGAGAAATTGCAAACGTCGAGCAATTGCTCAGAGATGAAAAGTGCCAGCACTGAAAGCTCTTGCTAGCCAGCACCCTTCCTTGGAAGCGCTTTTGTAGGCGCAGCAACACTGGGGCTTTGCGCTTCTCTAGCCACCAAACTTCATGGTCACTATCTCTCCGCCTCCTAGACACGAGCTGAGAAATTGCAAACGTCGATCAATTGCTCAGAGATGAAAAGTGCCAGCACTGGAAGCTGTTGCTAGCCAGCGCCCTTCCTTGGAAGCGCTTTTGTAGGCCTAAGAAGACTGGGGCTCTGGGCTTCTCTAGCCACCTCATCTTCTGCTCATCCTCTCGCGCACTCTAAAGAGAGCTCAGGTGAGAAATTGCAAACGTCGAGCAATTGCTCAGAGATGAAAAGTGCCAGCACTGAAAGCTCTTGCTAGCCAGCACCCTTCCTTGGAAGCACTTTCACAGGCGCAGCAACACTGGGGCTTTGCGCTTCTATACGCACCAAACGTCACGGTCCTTCTCTTTCCGTCTCGTAGACACGAGCTGAGAAATTGCAAACGTCGAGCAATTGCTCAGAGATGAAAAGTGCCAGCACTGAAAGCTCTTGCTAGCCAGTACCCTTCCTTGGAAGCGCTTTTGTAGGCCTAAGAAGACTGGGGCTCTGGGCTTCTCTAGCCACCTAATCTTCTGCTCATCCTCTCGCGCACTCTAAAGAGAGCTCAGGTGAGAAATTGCAAACGTCGAGCAATTGCTCAGAGATGAAAAGTGCCAGCACTGAAAGCTCTTGCTAGCCAGCACCCTTCCTTGGAAGCGCTTTCACAGGCGCAGCAACACTGGGGCTTTGCGCTTCTCTACCCACCAAACGTCACGGTCCTTCTCTTTCCGTCTCGTAGACACGAGCTGAGAAATTGCAAACGTCGAGCAATTGCTCAGAGATGAAAAGTGCCAGCACTGAAAGCTGTTGCTAGCCAGCACCCTTCCTTGGAAGCGCTTTCACAGGCGCAGCAACACTGGGGCTTTGCGCTTCTCTACCCACCAAACGTCACGGTCCTTCTCTTTCCGTCTCCTAGACACGAGCTGAGAAATTGCAAACGTCGATCAATTGCTCAGAGATGAAAAGTGCCAGCACTGAAAGCTGTTGCTAGCCAGCACCCTTCCTTGGAAGCGCTTTTGTAGGCCTAAGAACACTGGGGCTCTGGGCTTCTCTAGCCACCTCATCTTCTGCTCATCCTCTCGCGCTCTCTAAAGAGAGCTGAGGTGAGAAATTGCAAACGTCGAGCAATTGCTCAGAGATGAAAAGTGCCAGCACTGAAAGCTCTTGCTAGCCAGCACCCTTCCTTGGAAGCGCTTTCACAGGCGCAGTAACACTGGGGCTTTGCGCTTCTCTAGCCACCAAACGTCACGGTCCTTCTCTTTCCGTCTCGTAGACACGAGCTGAGAAATTGCAAACGTCGAGCAATTGCTCAGAGATGAAAAGTGCCAGCACTGAAAGCTGTTGCTAGCCAGCACCCTTCCTTGGAAGCGCTTTTGTAGGCCTAAGAAGACTGGGGCTCTGGGCTTCTCTAGCCACCTAATCTTCTGCTCATCCTCTCGCGCACTCTAAAGAGAGCTCAGGTGAGAAATTGCAAACGTCGAGCAATTGCTCAGAGATGAAAAGTGCCAGCACTGAAAGCTGTTGCTAGCGAGCACCCTTCCTTGGAAGCGCTTTCACAGGCGCAGCAACACTGGGGCTTTGCGCTTCTCTACCCACCAAACGTCACGGTCCTTCTCTTTCCGTCTCGTAGACACGAGCTGAGAAATTGCAAACGTCGAGCAATTGCTCAGAGATGAAAAGTGCCAGCACTGAAAGCTCTTGCTAGCCAGCACCCTTCCTTGGAAGCGCTTTTGTAGGCGCAGCAACACTGGGGCTTTGCGCTTCTCTAGCCACCAAACTTCATGGTCACTATCTCTCCGTCTCATAGACACGAGCTGAGAAATTGCAAACGTCGATCAATTGCTCAGAGATGAAAAGTGCCAGCACTGAAAGCTGTTGCTAGCCAGCACCCTTCCTTGGAAGCGCTTTTGTAGGCCTAAGAAGACTGGGGCTCTGGGCTTCTCTAGCCACCTCACCTTCTGCTCATCCTCTCGCGCACTCTAAAGAGAGCTCAGGTGAGAAATTGCAAACGTCCAGCAATTGCTCAGAGATGAAAAGTGCCAGCACTGAAAGCTGTTGCTAGCCAGCACCCTTCCTTGGAAGCACTTTCACAGGCGCAGTAACACTGGGGCTTTGCGCTTCTCTAGCCACCAAACGTCACGGTCCTTCTCTTTCCGTCTCCTAGACACGAGCTGAGAAATTGCAAACGTCGAGCAATTGCTCAGAGATGAAAAGTGCCAGCACTGAAAGCTCTTGCTAGCCAGCACCCTTCCTTGGAAGCGCTTTCACAGGCGCAGTAACACTGGGGCTTTGCGCTTCTCTAGCCACCAAACGTCACGGTCCTTCTCTTTCCGTCTCGTAGACACGAGCTGAGAAATTGCAAACGTCGAGCAATTGCTCAGAGATGAAAAGTGCCAGCACTGAAAGCTGTTGCTAGCCAGCACCCTTCCTTGGAAGCGCTTTTGTAGGCCTAAGAAGACTGGGGCTCTGGGCTTCTCTAGCCACCTAATCTTCTGCTCATCCTCTCGCGCACTCTAAAGAGAGCTCAGGTGAGAAATTGCAAACGTCGAGCAATTGCTCAGAGATGAAAAGTGCCAGCACTGAAAGCTCTTGCTAGCGAGCACCCTTCCTTGGAAGCGCTTTCACAGGCGCAGGAACACTGGGGCTTTGCGCTTCTCTACCCACCAAACGTCACGGTCACTATCTCTCCGTCTCGTAGACACGAGCTGAGAAATTGCAAACGTCGAGCAATTGCTCAGAGATGAAAAGTGCCAGCACTGAAAGCTGTTGCTAGCCAGCACCCTTCCTTGGAAGCGCTTTTGTAGGCCTAAGAAGACTGGGGCTCTGGGCTTCTCTAGCCACCTCATCTTCTGCTCATCCTCTCGCGCACTCTAAAGAGAGCTCAGGTGAGAAATTGCAAACGTCCAGCAATTGCTCAGAGATGAAAAGTGCCAGCACTGAAAGCTGTTGCTAGCCAGCACCCTTCCTTGGAAGCACTTTCCCAGGCGCAGTAACACTGGGGCTTTGCGCTTCTCTAGCCACCAAACGTCACGGTCCTTCTCTTTCCGTCTCGTAGACACGAGCTGAGAAATTGCAAACGTCGAGCAATTGCTCAGAGATGAAAAGTGCCAGCACTGAAAGCTCTTGCTAGCCAGCACCCTTCCTTGGAAGCGCTTTCACAGGCGCAGTAACACTGGGGCTTTGCGCTTCTCTAGCCACCAAACGTCACGGTCCTTCTCTTTCCGTCTCGTAGACACGAGCTGAGAAATTGCAAACGTCGAGCAATTGCTCAGAGATGAAAAGTGCCAGCACTGAAAGCTGTTGCTAGCCAGCACCCTTCCTTGGAAGCGCTTTTGTAGGCCTAAGAAGACTGGGGCTCTGGGCTTCTCTAGCCACCTAATCTTCTGCTCATCCTCTCGCGCACTCTAAAGACAGCTCAGGTGAGAAATTGCAAACGTCGAGCAATTGCTCAGAGATGAAAAGTGCCAGCACTGAAAGCTCTTGCTAGCCAGCACCCTTCCTTGGAAGCGCTTTCACAGGCGCAGTAACAGTGGGGCTTTGCGCTTCTCTAGCCACCAAACGTCACGGTCCTTCTCTTTCCGTCTCGTAGACACGAGCTGAGAAATTGCAAACGTCGAGCAATTGCTCAGAGATGAAAAGTGCCAGCACTGAAAGCTGTTGCTAGCCAGCACCCTTCCTTGGAAGCGCTTTTGTAGCCCTTAGAACACTGGGGCTCTGGGCTTCTCTAGCCACCTTATATTCTGCTCATCCTCTCACGCACTCTAAAGAGAGCTCAGGTGAGAAATTGCAAACGTCCAGCAATTGCTCAGAGATGAAAAGTGCCAGCACTGAAAGCTGTTGCTAGCCAGCACCCTTCCTTGGAAGCGCTTTCACAGGCGCAGTAACACTGGGGCTTTGCGCTTCTCTACCCACCAAACGTCACGGTCATTCTCTTTCCGTCTCGTAGACACGAGCTGAGAAATTGCAAACGTCGAGCAATTGCTCAGAGATGAAAAGTGCCAGCACTGAAAGCTCTTGCTAGCCAGCACCCTTCCTTGGAAGCGCTTTCACAGGCGCAGCAACACTGGGGCTTTGCGCTTCTCTCCCCACCAAACTTCATGGTCAATATCTCTCCGTCTCCTAGACACGAGCTGAGAAATTGCAAACGTCGAGCAATTGCTCAGAGATGAAAAGTGCCAGCACTGGAAGCTGTTGCTAGCCAGCACCCTTCCTTGGAAGCGCTTTTGTAGGCCTAAGAAGACTGGGGCTCTGGGCTTCTCTAGCCACCTAATCTTCTGCTCATCCTCTCGCGCAGTCTAAAGAGAGCTCAGGTGAGAAATTGCAAACGTCGAGCAATTGCTCAGAGATGAAAAGTGCCAGCACTGAAAGCTGTTGCTAGCCAGCACCCTTCCTTGGAAGCGCTTTCACAGGCGCAGTAACACTGGGGCTTTGTGCTTCTCTAGCCACCAAACGTCACGGTCCTTCTCTTTCCATCTCGTAGACACGAGCTGAGAAATTGCAAACGTCGAGCAATTGCTCAGAGATGAAAAGTGCCAGCACTGAAAGCTGTTGCTAGCCAGCACCCTTCCTTGGAAGCGCTTTTGTAGGCCTAAGAAGACTGGGGCTCTGGGCTTCTCTAGCCACCTCATCTTCTGCTCATCCTCTCGCGCACTCTAAAGAGAGCTCAGGTGAGAAATTGCAAACGTCGAGCAATTGCTCAGAGATGAAAAGTGCCAGCACTGAAAGCTCTTGCTAGCCAGCACCCTTCCTTGGAAGCGCTTTCACAGGCGCAGCAACACTGGGGCTTTGCGCTTCTCTACCCACCAAACGTCACGGTCCTTCTCTTTCCGTCTCGTAGACACGAGCTGAGAAATTGCAAACGTCGAGCAATTGCTCAGAGATGAAAAGTGCCAGCACTGAAAGCTCTTGCTAGCCAGCACCCTTCCTTGGAAGCGCTTTTGTAGGCCTAAGAACACTGGGGCTCTGGGCTTCTCTAGCCACCTCATCTTCTGCTCATCCTCTCGCGCACTCTAAAGAGAGCTCAGGTGAGAAATTGCAAACGTCGAGCAATTGCTCAGAGATGAAAAGTGCCAGCACTGAAAGCTCTTGCTAGCCAGCACCCTTCCTTGGAAGCGCTTTCACAGGCGCAGCAACACTGGGGCTTTGCGCTTCTCTACCCACCAAACGTCACGGTCCTTCTCTTTCCGTCTCCTAGACACGAGCTGAGAAATTGCAAACGTCGATCAATTGCTCAGAGATGAAAAGTGCCAGCACTGAAAGCTGTTGCTAGCCAGCACCCTTCCTTGGAAGCGCTTTTGTAGGCCTAAGAAGACTGGGGCTCTGGGCTTCTCTAGCCACCTCATCTTCTGCTCATCCTCTCGCGCTCTCTAAAGAGAGCTGAGGTGAGAAATTGCAAACGTCGAGCAATTGCTCAGAGATGAAAAGTGCCAGCACTGAAAGCTGTTGCTAGCCAGCACCCTTCCTTGGAAGCGCTTTTGTAGGCCTAAGAAGACTGGGGCTCTGGGCTTCTCTAGCCACCTAATCTTCTGCTCATCCTCTCGCGCACTCTAAAGAGAGCTCAGGTGAGAAATTGCAAACGTCGAGCAATTGCTCAGAGATGAAAAGTGCCAGCACTGAAAGCTGTTGCTAGCCAGCACCCTTCCTTGGAAGCGCTTTCACAGGCGCAGCAACACTGGGGCTTTGCGCTTCTCTAGCCACCAAACGTCACGGTCACTCTCTCTCCGTCTCGTAGACACGACCTGAGAAATTGCAAACGTCGAGCAATTGCTCAGAGATGAAAAGTGCCAGCACTGAAAGCTGTTGCTAGCCAGCACCCTTCCTTGGAAGCGCTTTTGTAGGCCTAAGAAGACTGGGGCTCTGGGCTTCTCTAGCCACCTCATCTTCTGCTCATCCTCTCGCGCACTCTAAAGAGAGCTCAGGTGAGAAATTACAAACGTCGAGCAATTGCTCAGAGATGAAAAGTGCCAGCACTGAAAGCTCTTGCTAGCGAGCACCCTTCCTTGGAAGCGCTTTCACAGGCGCAGTAACACTGGGGCTTTGCGCTTCTCTACCCACCAAACGTCACGGTCCTTCTCTTTCCGTCTCGTAGACACGAGCTGAGAAATTGCAAACGTCGAGCAATTGCTCAGAGATGAAAAGTGCCAGCACTGGAAGCTGTTGCTAGCCAGCACCCTTCCTTGGAAGCGCTTTTGTAGGCCTAAGAACACTGGGGCTCTGGGCTTCTCTAGCCACCTCATCTTCTGCTCATCCTCTCGCGCACTCTAAAGAGAGCTCAGGTGAGAAATTGCAAACGTCGAGCAATTGCTCAGAGATGAAAAGTGCCAGCACTGAAAGCTCTTGCTAGCGAGCCCCCTTCCTTGGAAGCGCTTTCACAGGCGCAGTAACACTGGGGCTTTGTGCTTCTCTAGCCACCAAACGTCACGGTCCTTCTCTTTCCGTCTCGTAGACACGAGCTGAGAAATTGCAAACGTCGAGCAATTGCTCAGAGATGAAAAGTGCCAGCACTGAAAGCTGTTGCTAGCCAGCACCCTTCCTTGGAAGCGCTTTTGTAGGCCTAAGAAGACTGGGGCTCTGGGCTTCTCTAGCCACCTCATCTTCTGCTCATCCTCTCGCGCACTCTAAAGAGAGCTCAGGTGAGAAATTGCAAACGTCGATCAATTGCTCAGAGATGAAAAGTGCCAGCACTGAAAGCTGTTGCTAGCCAGCACCCTTCCTTGGAAGCGCTTTTGTAGGCCTAAGAACACTGGGGCTCTGGGCTTCTCTAGCCACCTAATCTTCTGCTCATCCTCTCGCGCACTCTAAAGAGAGCTCAGGTGAGAAATTGCAAACGTCGAGCAATTGCTCAGAGATGAAAAGTGCCAGCACTGAAAGCTCTTGCTAGCCAGCACCCTTCCTTGGAAGCGCTTTCACAGGCGCAGCAACACTGGGGCTTTGCGCTTCTCTACCCACCAAACGTCACGGTCCTTCTCTTTCCGTCTCGTAGACACGAGCTGAGAAATTGCAAACGTCGATCAATTGCTCAGAGATGAAAAGTGCCAGCACTGAAAGCTGTTGCTAGCCAGCACCCTTCCTTGGAAGCGCTTTCACAGGCGCAGCAACACTGGGGCTTTGCGCTTCTCTACCCACCAAACGTCACGGTCCTTCTCTTTGCGTCTCGTAGACACGAGCTGAGAAATTGCAAACGTCGAGCAATTGCTCAGAGATGAAAAGTGCCAGCACTGAAAGCTGTTGCTAGCCAGCACCCTTCCTTGGAAGCGCTTTCACAGGCGCAGTAACACTGGGGCTTTGCGCTTCTCTACCCACCAAACGTCACGGTCACTATCTCTCCGTCTCGTAGACACGAGCTGAGAAATTGCAAACGTCGAGCAATTGCTCAGAGATGAAAAGTGCCAGCACTGAAAGCTGTTGCTAGCCAGCACCCTTCCTTGGAAGCGCTTTTGTAGACCTAAGAACACTGGGGCTCTGGGCTTCTCTAGCCACCTCATCTTCTGCTCATCCTCTCGCGCAGTCTAAAGAGAGCTCAGGTGAGAAATTGCAAACGTCCAGCAATTGCTCAGAGATGAAAAGTGCCAGCACTGAAAGCTGTTGCTAGCCAGCACCCTTCCTTGGAAGCACTTTCACAGGCGCAGTAACACTGGGGCTTTGCGCTTCTCTAGCCACCAAACGTCACGGTCCTTCTCTTTCCGTCTCCTAGACACGAGCTGAGAAATTGCAAACGTCGAGCAATTGCTCAGAGATGAAAAGTGCCAGCACTGAAAGCTCTTGCTAGCCAGCACCCTTCCTTGGAAGCGCTTTCATAGGCGCAGTAACACTGGGGCTTTGCGCTTCTCTAGCCACCAAACGTCACGGTCCTTCTCTTTCCGTCTCGTAGACACGAGCTGAGAAATTGCAAACGTCGAGCAATTGCTCAGAGATGAAAAGTGCCAGCAGTGGAAGCTGTTGCTAGCCAGCACCCTTCCTTGGAAGCGCTTTTGTAGGCCTAAGAAGACTGGGGCTCTGGGCTTCTCTAGCCACCTAATCTTCTGCTCATCCTCTCGCGCACTCTAAAGAGAGCTCAGGTGAGAAATTGCAAACGTCGAGCAATTGCTCAGAGATGAAAAGTGCCAGCACTGAAAGCTCTTGCTAGCCAGCACCCTTCCTTGGAAGCGCTTTCACAGGCGCAGCAACACTGGGGCTTTGCGCTTCTCTAGCCACCAAACGTCACGGTCCTTCTCTTTCCGTCTCGTAGACACGAGCTGAGAAATTGCAAACGTCGAGCAATTGCTCAGAGATGAAAAGTGCCAGCACTGAAAGCTGTTGCTAGCCAGCACCCTTCCTTGGAAGCGCTTTTGTAGGCGCAGCAACACTGGGGCTTTGCGCTTCTCTAGCCACCAAACTTCATGGTCACTATCTCTCCGTCTCGTAGACACGAGCTGAGAAATTGCAAACGTCGAGCAATTGCTCAGAGATGAAAAGTGCCAGCACTGAAAGCTGTTGCTAGCCAGCACCCTTCCTTGGAAGCGCTTTCACAGGCGCAGTAACACTGGGGCTTTGCGCTTCTCTACCCACCAAACGTCACGGTCCTTCTCTTTCCGTCTCCTAGACACGAGCTGAGAAATTGCAAACGTCGAGCAATTGCTCAGAGATGAAAAGTGCCAGCACTGAAAGCTGTTGCTAGCCAGCACCCTTCCTTGGAAGCGCTTTCAGAGGCGCAGTAACACTGGGGCTTTGCGCTTCTCTAGCCACCAAACGTCACGGTCCTTCTCTTTCCGTCTCGTAGACACGAGCTGAGAAATTGCAAACGTCGAGCAATTGCTCAGAGATGAAAAGTGCCAGCACTGAAAGCTGTTGCTAGCCAGCACCCTTCCTTGGAAGCGCTTTTGTAGGCCTAAGAAGACTGGGGCTCTGGGCTTCTCTAGCCACCTAATCTTCTGCTCATCCTCTCGCGCACTCTAAAGAGAGCTCAGGTGAGAAATTGCAAACGTCGAGCAATTGCTCAGAGATGAAAAGTGCCAGCACTGAAAGCTCTTGCTAGCCAGCACCCTTCCTTGGAAGCGCTTTCACAGGCGCAGCAACACTGGGGCTTTGCGCTTCTCTACCCACCAAACGTCACGGTCCTTCTCTTTCCGTCTCGTAGACACGAGCTGAGAAATTGCAAACGTCGAGCAATTGCTCAGAGATGAAAAGTGCCAGCACTGAAAGCTCTTGCTAGCCAGCACCCTTCCTTGGAAGCGCTTTTGTAGGCGCAGCAACACTGGGGCTTTGCGCTTCTCTAGCCACCAAACTTCATGGTCACTATCTCTCCGTCTCGTAGACACGAGCTGAGAAATTGCAAACGTCGATCAATTGCTCAGAGATGAAAAGTGCCAGCACTGAAAGCTGTTGCTAGCCAGCACCCTTCCTTGGAAGCGCTTTTGTAGGCCTAAGAAGACTGGGGCTCTGGGCTTCTCTAGCCACCTCATCTTCTGCTCATCCTCTCGCGCACTCTAAAGAGAGCTCAGGTGAGAAATTGCAAACGTCCAGCAATTGCTCAGAGATGAAAAGTGCCAGCACTGAAAGCTGTTGCTAGCCAGCACCCTTCCTTGGAAGCACTTTCACAGGCGCAGTAACACTGGGGCTTTGCGCTTCTCTAGCCACCAAACGTCACGGTCCTTCTCTTTCCGTCTCCTAGACACGAGCTGAGAAATTGCAAACGTCGAGCAATTGCTCAGAGATGAAAAGTGCCAGCACTGAAAGCTCTTGCTAGCCAGCACCCTTCCTTGGAAGCGCTTTCACAGGCGCAGTAACACTGGGGCTTTGCGCTTCTCTAGCCACCAAACGTCACGGTCCTTCTCTTTCCGTCTCGTAGACACGAGCTGAGAAATTGCAAACGTCGAGCAATTGCTCAGAGATGAAAAGTGCCAGCACTGAAAGCTGTTGCTAGCCAGCACCCTTCCTTGGAAGCGCTTTTGTAGGCCTAAGAAGACTGGGGCTCTGGGCTTCTCTAGCCACCTAATCTTCTGCTCATCCTCTCGCGCACTCTAAAGAGAGCTCAGGTGAGAAATTGCAAACGTCGAGCAATTGCTCAGAGATGAAAAGTGCCAGCACTGAAAGATCTTGCTAGCCAGCACCCTTCCTTGGAAGCGCTTTCACAGGCGCAGCAACACTGGGGCTTTGCGCTTCTCTACCCACCAAACGTCACGGTCCTTCTCTTTCCGTCTCGTAGACACGAGCTGAGAAATTGCAAACGTCGAGCAATTGCTCAGAGATGAAAAGTGCCAGCACTGAAAGCTCTTGCTAGCCAGCACCCTTCCTTGGAAGCGCTTTTGTAGGCGCAGCAACACTGGGGCTTTGCGCTTCTCTAGCCACCAAACGTCACGGTCCTTCTCTTTCCGTCTCGTAGACACGAGCTGAGAAATTGCAAACGTCGAGCAATTGCTCAGAGATGAAAAGTGCCAGCACTGAAAGCTGTTGCTAGCCAGCACCCTTCCTTGGAAGCGCTTTTGTAGGCCTAAGAAGACTGGGGCTCTGGGCTTCTCTAGCCACCTAATCTTCTGCTCATCCTCTCGCGCAGTCTAAAGAGAGCTGAGGTGAGAAATTGCAAACGTCGAGCAATTGCTCAGAGATGAAAAGTGCCAGCACTGAAAGCTCTTGCTAGCCAGCACCCTTCCTTGGAAGCGCTTTCAAAGGCGCAGCAACACTGGGGCTTTGCGCTTCTCTACCCACCAAACGTCACGGTCCTTCTCTTTCCGTCTCGTAGACACGAGCTGAGAAATTGCAAACGTCGAGCAATTGCTCAGAGATGAAAAGTGCCAGCACTGAAAGCTCTTGCTAGCCAGCACCCTTCCTTGGAAGCGCTTTTGTAGGCGCAGCAACACTGGGGCTTTGCGCTTCTCTAGCCACCAAACTTCATGGTCACTATCTCTCCGTCTCGTAGACACGAGCTGAGAAATTGCAAACGTCGATCAATTGCTCAGAGATGAAAAGTGCCAGCACTGAAAGCTGTTGCTAGCCAGCACCCTTCCTTGGAAGCGCTTTTGTAGGCCTAAGAAGACTGGGGCTCTGGGCTTCTCTAGCCACCTCATCTTCTGCTCATCCTCTCGCGCACTCTAAAGAGAGCTCAGGTGAGAAATTGCAAACGTCGAGCAATTGCTCAGAGATGAAAAGTGCCAGCACTGAAAGCTGTTGCTAGCCAGCACCCTTCCTTGGAAGCACTTTCACAGGCGCAGTAACACTGGGGCTTTGCGCTTCTCTACCCACCAAACGTCACGGTCCTTCTCTTTCCGTCTCGTAGACACGAGCTGAGAAATTGCAAACGTCGAGCAATTGCTCAGAGATGAAAAGTGCCAGCACTGAAAGCTCTTGCTAGCCAGCACCCTTCCTTGGAAGCGCTTTCAGAGGCGCAGTAACACTGGGGCTTTGCGCTTCTCTAGCCACCAAACGTCACGGTCCTTCTCTTTCCGTCTCGTAGACACGAGCTGAGAAATTGCAAACGTCGAGCAATTGCTCAGAGATGAAAAGTGCCAGCACTGAAAGCTGTTGCTAGCCAGCACCCTTCCTTGGAAGCGCTTTTGTAGCCCTTATAACAGTGGGGCTCTGGGCTTCTCTAGCCACCTCATCTTCTGCTCATCCTCTCGCGCACTCTAAAGAGAGCTCAGGTGAGAAATTGCAAACGTCGAGCAATTGCTCAGAGATGAAAAGTGCCAGCACTGAAAGCTCTTGCTAGCCAGCACCCTTCCTTGGAAGCGCTTTCACAGGCGCAGCAACACTGGGGCTTTGCGCTTCTCTACCCACCAAACGTCACGGTCCTTCTCTTTCCGTCTCGTAGACACGAGCTGAGAAATTGCAAACGTCGAGCAATTGCTCAGAGATGAAAAGTGCCAGCACTGAAAGCTCTTGCTAGCCAGCACCCTTCCTTGGAAGCGCTTTTGTAGGCGCAGCAACACTGGGGCTTTGCGCTTCTCTAGCCACCAAACTTCATGGTCACTATCTCTCCGCCTCCTAGACACGAGCTGAGAAATTGCAAACGTCGATCAATTGCTCAGAGATGAAAAGTGCCAGCACTGGAAGCTGTTGCTAGCCAGCACCCTTCCTTGGAAGCGCTTTTGTAGGCCTAAGAACACTGGGGCTCTGGGCTTCTCTACCCACCTCATCTTCTGCTCATCCTCTCGCGCACTCTAAAGAGAGCTCAGGTGAGAAATTGCAAACGTCGAGCAATTGCTCAGAGATGAAAAGTGCCAGCACTGAAAGCTCTTGCTAGCCAGCACCCTTCCTTGGAAGCGCTTTCACAGGCGCAGCAACACTGGGGCTTTGCGCTTCTATACGCACCAAACGTCACGGTCCTTCTCTTTCCGTCTCGTAGACACGAGCTGAGAAATTGCAAACGTCGAGCAATTGCTCAGAGATGAAAAGTGCCAGCACTGAAAGCTCTTGCTAGCCAGTACCCTTCCTTGGAAGCGCTTTTGTAGGCCTAAGAAGACTGGGGCTCTGGGCTTCTCTAGCCACCTAATCTTCTGCTCATCCTCTCGCGCACTCTAAAGAGAGCTCAGGTGAGAAATTGCAAACGTCGAGCAATTGCTCAGAGATGAAAAGTGCCAGCACTGAAAGCTCTTGCTAGCCAGCACCCTTCCTTGGAAGCGCTTTCAGAGGCGCAGCAACACTGGGGCTTTGCGCTTCTCTACCCACCAAACGTCACGGTCCTTCTCTTTCCGTCTCGTAGACACGAGCTGAGAAATTGCAAACGTCGAGCAATTGCTCAGAGATGAAAAGTGCCAGCACTGAAAGCTGTTGCTAGCCAGCACCCTTCCTTGGAAGCGCTTTCACAGGCGCAGCAACACTGGGGCTTTGCGCTTCTCTACCCACCAAACGTCACGGTCCTTCTCTTTCCGTCTCCTAGACACGAGCTGAGAAATTGCAAACGTCGATCAATTGCTCAGAGATGAAAAGTGCCAGCACTGAAAGCTGTTGCTAGCCAGCACCCTTCCTTGGAAGCGCTTTTGTAGGCCTAAGAACACTGGGGCTCTGGGCTTCTCTAGCCACCTCATCTTCTGCTCATCCTCTCGCGCTCTCTAAAGAGAGCTGAGGTGAGAAATTGCAAACGTCGAGCAATTGCTCAGAGATGAAAAGTGCCAGCACTGAAAGCTCTTGCTAGCCAGCACCCTTCCTTGGAAGCGCTTTCACAGGCGCAGTAACACTGGGGCTTTGCGCTTCTCTAGCCACCAAACGTCACGGTCCTTCTCTTTCCGTCTCGTAGACACGAGCTGAGAAATTGCAAACGTCGAGCAATTGCTCAGAGATGAAAAGTGCCAGCACTGAAAGCTGTTGCTAGCCAGCACCCTTCCTTGGAAGCGCTTTTGTAGGCCTAAGAAGACTGGGGCTCTGGGCTTCTCTAGCCACCTAATCTTCTGCTCATCCTCTCGCGCACTCTAAAGAGAGCTCAGGTGAGAAATTGCAAACGTCGAGCAATTGCTCAGAGATGAAAAGTGCCAGCACTGAAAGCTCTTGCTAGCCAGCACCCTTCCTTGGAAGCGCTTTCACAGGCGCAGCAACACTGGGGCTTTGCGCTTCTCTACCCACCAAACGTCACGGTCCTTCTCTTTCCGTCTCGTAGACACGAGCTGAGAAATTGCAAACGTCGAGCAATTGCTCAGAGATGAAAAGTGCCAGCACTGAAAGCTCTTGCTAGCCAGCACCCTTCCTTGGAAGCGCTTTTGTAGGCGCAGCAACACTGGGGCTTTGCGCTTCTCTAGCCACCAAACTTCATGGTCACTATCTCTCCGTCTCGTAGACACGAGCTGAGAAATTGCAAACGTCGATCAATTGCTCAGAGATGAAAAGTGCCAGCACTGAAAGCTGTTGCTAGCCAGCACCCTTCCTTGGAAGCGCTTTTGTAGGCCTAAGAAGACTGGGGCTCTGGGCTTCTCTAGCCACCTCACCTTCTGCTCATCCTCTCGCGCACTCTAAAGAGAGCTCAGGTGAGAAATTGCAAACGTCCAGCAATTGCTCAGAGATGAAAAGTGCCAGCACTGAAAGCTGTTGCTAGCCAGCACCCTTCCTTGGAAGCACTTTCACAGGCGCAGTAACACTGGGGCTTTGCGCTTCTCTAGCCACCAAACGTCACGGTCCTTCTCTTTCCGTCTCCTAGACACGAGCTGAGAAATTGCAAACGTCGAGCAATTGCTCAGAGATGAAAAGTGCCAGCACTGAAAGCTCTTGCTAGCCAGCACCCTTCCTTGGAAGCGCTTTCAGAGGCGCAGTAACACTGGGGCTTTGCGCTTCTCTAGCCACCAAACGTCACGGTCCTTCTCTTTCCGTCTCGTAGACACGAGCTGAGAAATTGCAAACGTCGAGCAATTGCTCAGAGATGAAAAGTGCCAGCACTGAAAGCTGTTGCTAGCCAGCACCCTTCCTTGGAAGCGCTTTTGTAGGCCTAAGAAGACTGGGGCTCTGGGCTTCTCTAGCCACCTCATCTTCTGCTCATCCTCTCGCGCAGTCTAAAGAGAGCTCAGGTGAGAAATTGCAAACGTCGAGCAATTGCTCAGAGATGAAAAGTGCCAGCACTGAAAGCTGTTGCTAGCCAGCACCCTTCCTTGGAAGCGCTTTCACAGGCGCAGCAACACTGGGGCTTTGCGCTTCTCTAGCCACCAAACGTCACGGTCCTTCTCTTTCCGTCTCGTAGACACGAGCTGAGAAATTGCAAACGTCGAGCAATTGCTCAGAGATGAAAAGTGCCAGCACTGAAAGCTGTTGCTAGCCAGCACCCTTCCTTGGAAGCGCTTTTGTAGGCGCAGCAACACTGGGGCTTTGCGCTTCTCTAGCCACCAAACTTCATGGTCACTATCTCTCCGTCTCGTAGACACGAGCTGAGAAATTGCAAACGTCGATCAATTGCTCAGAGATGAAAAGTGCCAGCACTGAAAGCTGTTGCTAGCCAGCACCCTTCCTTGGAAGCACTTTCACAGGCGCAGTAACACTGGGGCTTTGCGCTTCTCTACCCACCAAACGTCACGGTCCTTCTCTTTCCGTCTCCTAGACACGAGCTGAGAAATTGCAAACGTCGAGCAATTGCTCAGAGATGAAAAGTGCCAGCACTGAAAGCTCTTGCTAGCCAGCACCCTTCCTTGGAAGCGCTTTCACAGGCGCAGTAACACTGGGGCTTTGCGCTTCTCTAGCCACCAAACGTCACGGTCCTTCTCTTTCCGTCTCGTAGACACGAGCTGAGAAATTGCAAACGTCGAGCAATTGCTCAGAGATGAAAAGTGCCAGCACTGAAAGCTGTTGCTAGCCAGCACCCTTCCTTGGAAGCGCTTTTGTAGGCCTAAGAACAGTGGGGCTCTGGGCTTCTCTAGCCACCTAATCTTCTGCTCATCCTCTCGCGCACTCTAAAGAGAGCTCAGGTGAGAAATTGCAAACGTCGAGCAATTGCTCAGAGATGAAAAGTGCCAGCACTGAAAGCTGTTGCTAGCCAGCACCCTTCCTTGGAAGCGCTTTCACAGGCGCAGCAACACTGGGGCTTTGCGCTTCTCTACCCACCAAACGTCACGGTCCTTCTCTTTCCGTCTCGTAGACACGAGCTGAGAAATTGCAAACGTCGAGCAATTGCTCAGAGATGAAAAGTGCCAGCACTGAAAGCTCTTGCTAGCCAGCACCCTTCCTTGGAAGCGCTTTCACAGGCGCAGCAACACTGGGGCTTTGCGCTTCTCTAGCCACCAAACTTCATGGTCACTATCTCTCCGTCTCGTAGACACGAGCTGAGAAATTGCAAACGTCGATCAATTGCTCAGAGATGAAAAGTGCCAGCACTGAAAGCTGTTGCTAGCCAGCACCCTTCCTTGGAAGCGCTTTTGTAGGCCTAAGAAGACTGGGGCTCTGGGCTTCTCTAGCCACCTCATCTTCTGCTCATCCTCTCGCGCACTCTAAAGAGAGCTCAGGTGAGAAATTGCAAACGTCCAGCAATTGCTCAGAGATGAAAAGTGCCAGCACTGAAAGCTGTTGCTAGCCAGCACCCTTCCTTGGAAGCACTTTCACAGGCGCAGTAACACTGGGGCTTTGCGCTTCTCTAGCCACCAAACGTCACGGTCCTTCTCTTTCCGTCTCCTAGACACGAGCTGAGAAATTGCAAACGTCGAGCAATTGCTCAGAGATGAAAAGTGCCAGCACTGAAAGCTCTTGCTAGCCAGCACCCTTCCTTGGAAGCGCTTTCACAGGCGCAGTAACACTGGGGCTTTGCGCTTCTCTAGCCACCAAACGTCACGGTCCTTCTCTTTCCGTCTCGTAGACACGAGCTGAGAAATTGCAAACGTCGAGCAATTGCTCAGAGATGAAAAGTGCCAGCACTGAAAGCTGTTGCTAGCCAGCACCCTTCCTTGGAAGCGCTTTTGTAGGCCTAAGAAGACTGGGGCTCTGGGCTTCTCTAGCCACCTAATCTTCTGCTCATCCTCTCGCGCACTCTAAAGAGAGCTCAGGTGAGAAATTGCAAACGTCGAGCAATTGCTCAGAGATGAAAAGTGCCAGCACTGAAAGCTCTTGCTAGCCAGCACCCTTCCTTGGAAGCGCTTTCACAGGCGCAGCAACACTGGGGCTTTGCGCTTCTCTACCCACCAAACGTCACGGTCCTTCTCTTTCCGTCTCGTAGACACGAGCTGAGAAATTGCAAACGTCCAGCAATTGCTCAGAGATGAAAAGTGCCAGCACTGAAAGCTGTTGCTAGCCAGCACCCTTCCTTGGAAGCGCTTTCACAGGCGCAGCAACACTGGGGCTTTGCGCTTCTCTAGCCACCAAACGTCACGGTCCTTCTCTTTCCGTCTCGTAGACACGAGCTGAGAAATTGCAAACGTCGAGCAATTGCTCAGAGATGAAAAGTGCCAGCACTGAAAGCTGTTGCTAGCCAGCACCCTTCCTTGGAAGCGCTTTTGTAGGCCTAAGAAGACTGGGGCTCTGGGCTTCTCTAGCCACCTAATCTTCTGCTCATCCTCTCGCGCAGTCTAAAGAGAGCTCAGGTGAGAAATTGCAAACGTCGAGCAATTGCTCAGAGATGAAAAGTGCCAGCACTGAAAGCTCTTGCTAGCCAGCACCCTTCCTTGGAAGCGCTTTCAAAGGCGCAGCAACACTGGGGCTTTGCGCTTCTCTAGCCACCAAACGTCACGGTCCTTCTCTTTCCGTCTCGTAGACACGAGCTGAGAAATTGCAAACGTCGAGCAATTGCTCAGAGATGAAAAGTGCCAGCACTGAAAGCTGTTGCTAGCCAGCACCCTTCCTTGGAAGCGCTTTTGTAGGCGCAGCAACACTGGGGCTTTGCGCTTCTCTAGCCACCAAACTTCATGGTCACTATCTCTCCGTCTCGTAGACACGAGCTGAGAAATTGCAAACGTCGATCAATTGCTCAGAGATGAAAAGTGCCAGCACTGAAAGCTGTTGCTAGCCAGCACCCTTCCTTGGAAGCGCTTTTGTAGGCCTAAGAAGACTGGGGCTCTGGGCTTCTTTAGCCACCTCATCTTCTGCTCATCCTCTCGCGCACTCTAAAGAGAGCTCAGGTGAGAAATTGCAAACGTCCAGCAATTGCTCAGAGATGAAAAGTGCCAGCACTGAAAGCTGTTGCTAGCCAGCACCCTTCCTTGGAAGCACTTTCACAGGCGCAGTAACACTGGGGCTTTGCGCTTCTCTACCCACCAAACGTCACGGTCCTTCTCTTTCCGTCTCGTAGACACGAGCTGAGAAATTGCAAACGTCGAGCAATTGCTCAGAGATGAAAAGTGCCAGCACTGAAAGCTCTTGCTAGCCAGCACCCTTCCTTGGAAGCGCTTTCACAGGCGCAGTAACACTGGGGCTTTGCGCTTCTCTAGCCACCAAACGTCACGGTCCTTCTCTTTCCGTCTCGTAGACACGAGCTGAGAAATTGCAAACGTCGAGCAATTGCTCAGAGATGAAAAGTGCCAGCACTGAAAGCTGTTGCTAGCCAGCACCCTTCCTTGGAAGCGCTTTTGTAGCCCTTAGAACAGTGGGGCTCTGGGCTTCTCTAGCCACCTCATCTTCTGCTCATCCTCTCGCGCACTCTAAAGAGAGCTCAGGTGAGAAATTGCAAACGTCGAGCAATTGCTCAGAGATGAAAAGTGCCAGCACTGAAAGCTCTTGCTAGCCAGCACCCTTCCTTGGAAGCGCTTTCACAGGCGCAGCAACACTGGGGCTTTGCGCTTCTCTACCCACCAAACGTCACGGTCCTTCTCTTTCCGTCTCGTAGACACGAGCTGAGAAATTGCAAACGTCGAGCAATTGCTCAGAGATGAAAAGTGCCAGCACTGAAAGCTCTTGCTAGCCAGCACCCTTCCTTGGAAGCGCTTTTGTAGGCGCAGCAACACTGGGGCTTTGCGCTTCTCTAGCCACCAAACTTCATGGTCACTATCTCTCCGCCTCCTAGACACGAGCTGAGAAATTGCAAACGTCGATCAATTGCTCAGAGATGAAAAGTGCCAGCACTGGAAGCTGTTGCTAGCCAGCACCCTTCCTTGGAAGCGCTTTTGTAGGCCTAAGAAGACTGGGGCTCTGGGCTTCTCTACCCACCTCATCTTCTGCTCATCCTCTCGCGCACTCTAAAGAGAGCTCAGGTGAGAAATTGCAAACGTCGAGCAATTGCTCAGAGATGAAAAGTGCCAGCACTGAAAGCTGTTGCTAGCCAGCACCCTTCCTTGGAAGCGCTTTCACAGGCGCAGCAACACTGGGGCTTTGCGCTTCTATACGCACCAAACGTCACGGTCCTTCTCTTTCCGTCTCGTAGACACGAGCTGAGAAATTGCAAACGTCGAGCAATTGCTCAGAGATGAAAAGTGCCAGCACTGAAAGCTCTTGCTAGCCAGTACCCTTCCTTGGAAGCGCTTTTGTAGGCCTAAGAAGACTGGGGCTCTGGGCTTCTCTAGCCACCTAATCTTCTGCTCATCCTCTCGCGCACTCTAAAGAGAGCTCAGGTGAGAAATTGCAAACGTCGAGCAATTGCTCAGAGATGAAAAGTGCCAGCACTGAAAGCTCTTGCTAGCCAGCACCCTTCCTTGGAAGCGCTTTCACAGGCGCAGCAACACTGGGGCTTTGCGCTTCTCTACCCACCAAACGTCACGGTCCTTCTCTTTCCGTCTCGTAGACACGAGCTGAGAAATTGCAAACGTCGAGCAATTGCTCAGAGATGAAAAGTGCCAGCACTGAAAGCTGTTGCTAGCCAGCACCCTTCCTTGGAAGCGCTTTCACAGGTGCAGCAACACTGGGGCTTTGCGCTTCTCTACCCACCAAACGTCACGGTCCTTCTCTTTCCGTCTCCTAGACACGAGCTGAGAAATTGCAAACGTCGAGCAATTGCTCCGAGATGAAAAGTGCCAGCACTGAAAGCTGTTGCTAGCCAGCACCCTTCCTTGGAAGCGCTTTTGTAGGCCTAAGAACACTGGGGCTCTGGGCTTCTCTAGCCACCTCATCTTCTGCTCATCCTCTCGCGCTCTCTAAAGAGAGCTCAGGTGAGAAATTGCAAACGTCGAGCAATTGCTCAGAGATGAAAAGTGCCAGCACTGAAAGCTCTTGCTAGCCAGCACCCTTCCTTGGAAGCGCTTTCACAGGCGCAGTAACACTGGGGCTTTGCGCTTCTCTAGCCACCAAACGTCACGGTCCTTCTCTTTCCGTCTCCTAGACACGAGCTGAGAAATTGCAAACGTCGAGCAATTGCTCAGAGATGAAAAGTGCCAGCACTGAAAGCTCTTGCTAGCCAGCACCCTTCCTTGGAAGCGCTTTTGTAGGCCTAAGAAGACTGGGGCTCTGGGCTTCTCTAGCCACCTAATCTTCTGCTCATCCTCTCGCGCACTCTAAAGAGAGCTCAGGTGAGAAATTGCAAACGTCGAGCAATTGCTCAGAGATGAAAAGTGCCAGCACTGAAAGCTCTTGCTAGCCAGCACCCTTCCTTGGAAGCGCTTTCACAGGCGCAGCAACACTGGGGCTTTGCGCTTCTCTACCCACCAAACGTCACGGTCCTTCTCTTTCCGTCTCGTAGACACGAGCTGAGAAATTGCAAACGTCGAGCAATTGCTCAGAGATGAAAAGTGCCAGCACTGAAAGCTGTTGCTAGCCAGCACCCTTCCTTGGAAGCGCTTTTGTAGGCGCAGCAACACTGGGGCTTTGCGCTTCTCTAGCCACCAAACTTCATGGTCACTATCTCTCCGTCTCGTAGACACGAGCTGAGAAATTGCAAACGTCGATCAATTGCTCAGAGATGAAAAGTGCCAGCACTGAAAGCTGTTGCTAGCCAGCACCCTTCCTTGGAAGCGCTTTTGTAGGCCTAAGAAGACTGGGGCTCTGGGCTTCTCTAGCCACCTAATCTTCTGCTCATCCTCTCGCGCACTCTAAAGAGAGCTCAGGTGAGAAATTGCAAACGTCGAGCAATTGCTCAGAGATGAAAAGTGCCAGCACTGAAAGCTGTTGCTAGCCAGCACCCTTCCTTGGAAGCACTTTCACAGGCGCAGTAACACTGGGGCTTTGCGCTTCTCTAGCCACGAAACGTCACGGTCCTTCTCTTTCCGTCTCCTAGACACGAGCTGAGAAATTGCAAACGTCGAGCAATTGCTCAGAGATGAAAAGTGCCAGCACTGAAAGCTCTTGCTAGCCAGCACCCTTCCTTGGAAGCGCTTTCAGAGGCGCAGTAACACTGGGGCTTTGCGCTTCTCTAGCCACCAAACGTCACGGTCCTTCTCTTTCCGTCTCGTAGACACGAGCTGAGAAATTGCAAACGTCGAGCAATTGCTCAGAGATGAAAAGTGCCAGCACTGAAAGCTGTTGCTAGCCAGCACCCTTCCTTGGAAGCGCTTTTGTAGGCCTAAGAAGACTGGGGCTCTGGGCTTCTCTAGCCACCTAATCTTCTGCTCATCCTCTCGCGCACTCTAAAGAGAGCTCAGGTGAGAAATTGCAAACGTCGAGCAATTGCTCAGAGATGAAAAGTGCCAGCACTGAAAGCTCTTGCTAGCCAGCACCCTTCCTTGGAAGCGCTTTCACAGGCGCAGCAACACTGGGGCTTTGCGCTTCTCTACCCACCAAACGTCACGGTCCTTCTCTTTCCGTCTCGTAGACACGAGCTGAGAAATTGCAAACGTCGAGCAATTGCTCAGAGATGAAAAGTGCCAGCACTGAAAGCTCTTGCTAGCCAGCACCCTTCCTTGGAAGCGCTTTTGTAGGCGCAGCAACACTGGGGCTTTGCGCTTCTCTAGCCACCAAACGTCACGGTCCTTCTCTTTCCGTCTCGTAGACACGAGCTGAGAAATTGCAAACGTCGAGCAATTGCTCAGAGATGAAAAGTGCCAGCACTGAAAGCTGTTGCTAGCCAGCACCCTTCCTTGGAAGCGCTTTTGTAGGCCTAAGAAGACTGGGGCTCTGGGCTTCTCTAGCCACCTCATCTTCTGCTCATCCTCTCGCGCACTCTAAAGAGAGCTCAGGTGAGAAATTGCAAACGTCCAGCAATTGCTCAGAGATGAAAAGTGCCAGCACTGAAAGCTCTTGCTAGCCAGCACCCTTCCTTGGAAGCACTTTCACAGGCGCAGTAACACTGGGGCTTTGCGCTTCTCTAGCCACGAAACGTCACGGTCCTTCTCTTTCCGTCTCCTAGACACGAGCTGAGAAATTGCAAACGTCGAGCAATTGCTCAGAGATGAAAAGTGCCAGCACTGAAAGCTCTTGCTAGCCAGCACCCTTCCTTGGAAGCGCTTTCACAGGCGCAGTAACACTGGGGCTTTGCGCTTCTCTACCCACCAAACGTCACGGTCCTTCTCTTTCCGTCTCGTAGACACGAGCTGAGAAATTGCAAACGTCGAGCAATTGCTCAGAGATGAAAAGTGCCAGCACTGAAAGCTGTTGCTAGCCAGCACCCTTCCTTGGAAGCGCTTTTGTAGGCCTAAGAAGACTGGGGCTCTGGGCTTCTCTAGCCACCTCATCTTCTGCTCATCCTCTCGCGCACTCTAAAGAGAGCTCAGGTGAGAAATTGCAAACGTCGAGCAATTGCTCAGAGATGAAAAGTGCCAGCACTGAAAGCTCTTGCTAGCCAGCACCCTTCCTTGGAAGCGCTTTCACAGGCGCAGCAACACTGGGGCTTTGCGCTTCTCTACCCACCAAACGTCACGGTCCTTCTCTTTCCGTCTCGTAGACACGAGCTGAGAAATTGCAAACGTCGAGCAATTGCTCAGAGATGAAAAGTGCCAGCACTGAAAGCTCTTGCTAGCCAGCACCCTTCCTTGGAAGCGCTTTTGTAGGCGCAGCAACACTGGGGCTTTGCGCTTCTCTAGCCACCAAACGTCACGGTCCTTCTCTTTCCGTCTCGTAGACACGAGCTGAGAAATTGCAAACGTCGAGCAATTGCTCAGAGATGAAAAGTGCCAGCACTGAAAGCTGTTGCTAGCCAGCACCCTTCCTTGGAAGCGCTTTTGTAGGCCTAAGAAGACTGGGGCTCTGGGCTTCTCTAGCCACCTAATCTTCTGCTCATCCTCTCGCGCACTCTAAAGAGAGCTCAGGTGAGAAATTGCAAACGTCGAGCAATTGCTCAGAGATGAAAAGTGCCAGCACTGAAAGCTCTTGCTAGCCAGCACCCTTCCTTGGAAGCGCTTTCACAGGCGCAGCAACACTGGGGCTTTGCGCTTCTCTACCCACCAAACGTCACGGTCCTTCTCTTTCCGTCTCGTAGACACGAGCTGAGAAATTGCAAACGTCGAGCAATTGCTCAGAGATGAAAAGTGCCAGCACTGAAAGCTCTTGCTAGCCAGCACCCTTCCTTGGAAGCGCTTTTGTAGGCGCAGCAACACTGGGGCTTTGCGCTTCTCTAGCCACCAAACTTCATGGTCACTATCTCTCCGTCTCGTAGACACGAGCTGAGAAATTGCAAACGTCGATCAATTGCTCAGAGATGAAAAGTGCCAGCACTGAAAGCTGTTGCTAGCCAGCACCCTTCCTTGGAAGCGCTTTTGTAGGCCTAAGAAGACTGGGGCTCTGGGCTTCTCTAGCCACCTCATCTTCTGCTCATCCTCTCGCGCACTCTAAAGAGAGCTCAGGTGAGAAATTGCAAACGTCCAGCAATTGCTCAGAGATGAAAAGTGCCAGCACTGAAAGCTGTTGCTAGCCAGCACCCTTCCTTGGAAGCACTTTCACAGGCGCAGTAACACTGGGGCTTTGCGCTTCTCTACCCACCAAACGTCACGGTCCTTCTCTTTCCGTCTCCTAGACACGAGCTGAGAAATTGCAAACGTCGAGCAATTGCTCAGAGATGAAAAGTGCCAGCACTGAAAGCTGTTGCTAGCCAGCACCCTTCCTTGGAAGCGCTTTTGTAGCCCTTAGAACAGTGGGGCTCTGGGCTTCTCTAGCCACCTAATCTTCTGCTCATCCTCTCGCGCACTCTAAAGAGAGCTCAGGTGAGAAATTGCAAACGTCGAGCAATTGCTCAGAGATGAAAAGTGCCAGCACTGAAAGCTCTTGCTAGCCAGCACCCTTCCTTGGAAGCGCTTTCACAGGCGCAGCAACACTGGGGCTTTGCGCTTCTCTACCCACCAAACGTCACGGTCCTTCTCTTTCCGTCTCGTAGACACGAGCTGAGAAATTGCAAACGTCGAGCAATTGCTCAGAGATGAAAAGTGCCAGCACTGAAAGCTCTTGCTAGCCAGTACCCTTCCTTGGAAGCGCTTTTGTAGGCCTAAGAAGACTGGGGCTCTGGGCTTCTCTAGCCACCTAATCTTCTGCTCATCCTCTCGCGCACTCTAAAGAGAGCTCAGGTGAGAAATTGCAAACGTCGAGCAATTGCTCAGAGATGAAAAGTGCCAGCACTGAAAGCTCTTGCTAGCCAGCACCCTTCCTTGGAAGCGCTTTCACAGGCGCAGCAACACTGGGGCTTTGCGCTTCTCTACCCACCAAACGTCACGGTCCTTCTCTTTCCGTCTCGTAGACACGAGCTGAGAAATTGCAAACGTCGAGCAATTGCTCAGAGATGAAAAGTGCCAGCACTGAAAGCTGTTGCTAGCCAGCACCCTTCCTTGGAAGCGCTTTCACAGGCGCAGCAACACTGGGGCTTTGCGCTTCTCTACCCACCAAACGTCACGGTCCTTCTCTTTCCGTCTCCTAGACACGAGCTGAGAAATTGCAAACGTCGATCAATTGCTCAGAGATGAAAAGTGCCAGCACTGAAAGCTGTTGCTAGCCAGCACCCTTCCTTGGAAGCGCTTTTGTAGGCCTAAGAAGACTGGGGCTCTGGGCTTCTCTAGCCACCTAATCTTCTGCTCATCCTCTCGCGCTCTCTAAAGAGAGCTGAGGTGAGAAATTGCAAACGTCGAGCAATTGCTCAGAGATGAAAAGTGCCAGCACTGAAAGCTGTTGCTAGCCAGCACCCTTCCTTGGAAGCGCTTTTGTAGGCCTAAGAAGACTGGGGCTCTGGGCTTCTCTAGCCACCTCATCTTCTGCTCATCCTCTCGCGCACTCTAAAGAGAGCTCAGGTGAGAAATTGCAAACGTCGAGCAATTGCTCAGAGATGAAAAGTGCCAGCACTGAAAGCTCTTGCTAGCCAGCACCCTTCCTTGGAAGCGCTTTCACAGGCGCAGCAACACTGGGGCTTTGCGCTTCTCTACCCACCAAACGTCACGGTCACTCTCTCTCCGTCTCGTAGACACGAGCTGAGAAATTGCAAACGTCGAGCAATTGCTCAGAGATGAAAAGTGCCAGCACTGGAAGCTGTTGCTAGCCAGCACCCTTCCTTGGAAGCGCTTTTGTAGGCCTAAGAACACTGGGGCTCTGGGCTTCTCTAGCCACCTCATCTTCTGCTCATCCTCTCGCGCACTCTAAAGAGAGCTCAGGTGAGAAATTGCAAACGTCGAGCAATTGCTCAGAGATGAAAAGTGCCAGCACTGAAAGCTCTTGCTAGCCAGCACCCTTCCTTGGAAGCGCTTTCACAGGCGCAGCAACACTGGGGCTTTGCGCTTCTCTACCCACCAAACGTCACGGTCCTTCTCTTTCCGTCTCGTAGACACGAGCTGAGAAATTGCAAACGTCGAGCAATTGCTCAGAGATGAAAAGTGCCAGCACTGAAAGCTCTTGCTAGCCAGCACCCTTCCTTGGAAGCGCTTTTGTAGGCGCAGCAACACTGGGGCTTTGCGCTTCTCTAGCCACCAAACGTCACGGTCCTTCTCTTTCCGTCTCGTAGACACGAGCTGAGAAATTGCAAACGTCGAGCAATTGCTCAGAGATGAAAAGTGCCAGCACTGAAAGCTGTTGCTAGCCAGCACCCTTCCTTGGAAGCGCTTTTGTAGGCCTAAGAAGACTGGGGCTCTGGGCTTCTCTAGCCACCTAATCTTCTGCTCATCCTCTCGCGCACTCTAAAGAGAGCTCAGGTGAGAAATTGCAAACGTCGAGCAATTGCTCAGAGATGAAAAGTGCCAGCACTGAAAGCTCTTGCTAGCCAGCACCCTTCCTTGGAAGCGCTTTACAGGCGCAGCAACACTGGGGCTTTGCGCTTCTCTACCCACCAAACGTCACGGTCCTTCTCTTTCCGTCTCGTAGACACGAGCTGAGAAATTGCAAACGTCGAGCAATTGCTCAGAGATGAAAAGTGCCAGCACTGAAAGCTCTTGCTAGCCAGCACCCTTCCTTGGAAGCGCTTTCACAGGCGCAGCAACACTGGGGCTTTGCGCTTCTCTAGCCACCAAACGTCACGGTCCTTCTCTTTCCGTCTCGTAGACACGAGCTGAGAAATTGCAAACGTCGAGCAATTGCTCAGAGATGAAAAGTGCCAGCACTGAAAGCTCTTGCTAGCCAGCACCCTTCCTTGGAAGCGCTTTTGTAGGCGCAGCAACACTGGGGCTTTGCGCTTCTCTAGCCACCAAACTTCATGGTCACTATCTCTCCGCCTCCTAGACACGAGCTGAGAAATTGCAAACGTCGATCAATTGCTCAGAGATGAAAAGTGCCAGCACTGGAAGCTGTTGCTAGCCAGCACCCTTCCTTGGAAGCGCTTTTGTAGGCCTAAGAACACTGGGGCTCTGGGCTTCTCTAGCCACCTCATCTTCTGCTCATCCTCTCGCGCACTCTAAAGAGAGCTCAGGTGAGAAATTGCAAACGTCGAGCAATTGCTCAGAGATGAAAAGTGCCAGCACTGAAAGCTCTTGCTAGCCAGCACCCTTCCTTGGAAGTGCTTTCACAGGCGCAGCAACACTGGGGCTTTGCGCTTCTATACGCACCAAACGTCACGGTCCTTCTCTTTCCGTCTCGTAGACACGAGCTGAGAAATTGCAAACGTCGAGCAATTGCTCAGAGATGAAAAGTGCCAGCACTGAAAGCTCTTGCTAGCCAGTACCCTTCCTTGGAAGCGCTTTTGTAGGCCTAAGAAGACTGGGGCTCTGGGCTTCTCTAGCCACCTAATCTTCTGCTCATCCTCTCGCGCACTCTAAAGAGAGCTCAGGTGAGAAATTGCAAACGTCGAGCAATTGCTCAGAGATGAAAAGTGCCAGCACTGAAAGCTCTTGCTAGCCAGCACCCTTCCTTGGAAGCGCTTTCACAGGCGCAGCAACACTGGGGCTTTGCGCTTCTCTACCCACCAAACGTCACGGTCCTTCTCTTTCCGTCTCGTAGACACGAGCTGAGAAATTGCAAACGTCGAGCAATTGCTCAGAGATGAAAAGTGCCAGCACTGAAAGCTGTTGCTAGCCAGCACCCTTCCTTGGAAGCGCTTTCACAGGCGCAGCAACACTGGGGCTTTGCGCTTCTCTACCCACCAAACGTCACGGTCCTTCTCTTTCCGTCTCCTAGACACGAGCTGAGAAATTGCAAACGTCGATCAATTGCTCAGAGATGAAAAGTGCCAGCACTGAAAGCTGTTGCTAGCCAGCACCCTTCCTTGGAAGCGCTTTTGTAGGCCTAAGAAGACTGGGGCTCTGGGCTTCTCTAGCCACCTAATCTTCTGCTCATCCTCTCGCGCTCTCTAAAGAGAGCTGAGGTGAGAAATTGCAAACGTCGAGCAATTGCTCAGAGATGAAAAGTGCCAGCACTGAAAGCTGTTGCTAGCCAGCACCCTTCCTTGGAAGCGCTTTTGTAGGCCTAAGAAGACTGGGGCTCTGGGCTTCTCTAGCCACCTCATCTTCTGCTCATCCTCTCGCGCACTCTAAAGAGAGCTCAGGTGAGAAATTGCAAACGTCGAGCAATTGCTCAGAGATGAAAAGTGCCAGCACTGAAAGCTCTTGCTAGCCAGCACCCTTCCTTGGAAGCGCTTTCACAGGCGCAGCAACACTGGGGCTTTGCGCTTCTCTAGCCACCAAACGTCACGGTCACTCTCTCTCCGTCTCGTAGACACGAGCTGAGAAATTGCAAACGTCGAGCAATTGCTCAGAGATGAAAAGTGCCAGCACTGGAAGCTGTTGCTAGCCAGCACCCTTCCTTGGAAGCGCTTTTGTAGGCCTAAGAACACTGGGGCTCTGGGCTTCTCTAGCCACCTCATCTTCTGCTCATCCTCTCGCGCACTCTAAAGAGAGCTCAGGTGAGAAATTGCAAACGTCGAGCAATTGCTCAGAGATGAAAAGTGCCAGCACTGAAAGCTCTTGCTAGCCAGCACCCTTCCTTGGAAGCGCTTTCACAGGCGCAGCAACACTGGGGCTTTGCGCTTCTCTACCCACCAAACGTCACGGTCCTTCTCTTTCCGTCTCGTAGACACGAGCTGAGAAATTGCAAACGTCGAGCAATTGCTCAGAGATGAAAAGTGCCAGCACTGAAAGCTCTTGCTAGCCAGCACCCTTCCTTGGAAGTGCTTTTGTAGGCGCAGCAACACTGGGGCTTTGCGCTTCTCTAGCCACCAAACGTCACGGTCCTTCTCTTTCCGTCTCGTAGACACGAGCTGAGAAATTGCAAACGTCGAGCAATTGCTCAGAGATGAAAAGTGCCAGCACTGAAAGCTGTTGCTAGCCAGCACCCTTCCTTGGAAGCGCTTTTGTAGGCCTAAGAAGACTGGGGCTCTGGGCTTCTCTAGCCACCTAATCTTCTGCTCATCCTCTCGCGCACTCT
This sequence comes from Sarcoramphus papa, assembly GCA_037962945.1. Lineage (NCBI taxonomy): Eukaryota > Metazoa > Chordata > Aves > Accipitriformes > Cathartidae > Sarcoramphus > Sarcoramphus papa. The sequence goes on from JBBMRM010000121.1 coordinate 146,174, forward strand.
AAAGAGAGCTCAGGTGAGAAATTGCAAACGTCGAGCAATTGCTCAGAGATGAAAAGTGCCAGCACTGAAAGCTCTTGCTAGCCAGCACCCTTCCTTGGAAGCGCTTTACAGGCGCAGCAACACTGGGGCTTTGCGCTTCTCTAGCCACCAAACGTCACGGTCCTTCTCTTTCCGTCTCGTAGACACGAGCTGAGAAATTGCAAACGTCGAGCAATTGCTCAGAGATGAAAAGTGCCAGCACTGAAAGCTCTTGCTAGCCAGCACCCTTCCTTGGAAGCGCTTTTGTAGGCGCAGCAACACTGGGGCTTTGCGCTTCTCTAGCCACCAAACTTCATGGTCACTATCTCTCCGTCTCGTAGACACGAGCTGAGAAATTGCAAACGTCGATCAATTGCTCAGAGATGAAAAGTGCCAGCACTGAAAGCTGTTGCTAGCCAGCACCCTTCCTTGGAAGCGCTTTTGTAGGCCTAAGAAGACTGGGGCTCTGGGCTTCTCTAGCCACCTCATCTTCTGCTCATCCTCTCGCGCACTCTAAAGAGAGCTCAGGTGAGAAATTGCAAACGTCGATCAATTGCTCAGAGATGAAAAGTGCCAGCACTGAAAGCTGTTGCTAGCCAGCACCCTTCCTTGGAAGCACTTTCACAGGCGCAGTAACACTGGGGCTTTGCGCTTCTCTACCCACCAAACGTCACGGTCCTTCTCTTTCCGTCTCGTAGACACGAGCTGAGAAATTGCAAACGTCGAGCAATTGCTCAGAGATGAAAAGTGCCAGCACTGAAAGCTCTTGCTAGCCAGCACCCTTCCTTGGAAGCGCTTTCAGAGGCGCAGTAACACTGGGGCTTTGCGCTTCTCTAGCCACCAAACGTCACGGTCCTTCTCTTTCCGTCTCGTAGACACGAGCTGAGAAATTGCAAACGTCGAGCAATTGCTCAGAGATGAAAAGTGCCAGCACTGAAAGCTGTTGCTAGCCAGCACCCTTCCTTGGAAGCGCTTTTGTAGCCCTTAGAACAGTGGGGCTCTGGGCTTCTCTAGCCACCTAATCTTCTGCTCATCCTCTCGCGCACTCTAAAGAGAGCTCAGGTGAGAAATTGCAAACGTCGAGCAATTGCTCAGAGATGAAAAGTGCCAGCACTGAAAGCTCTTGCTAGCCAGCACCCTTCCTTGGAAGCGCTTTCACAGGCGCAGCAACACTGGGGCTTTGCGCTTCTCTACCCACCAAACGTCACGGTCCTTCTCTTTCCGTCTCGTAGACACGAGCTGAGAAATTGCAAACGTCGAGCAATTGCTCAGAGATGAAAAGTGCCAGCACTGAAAGCTCTTGCTAGCCAGCACCCTTCCTTGGAAGCGCTTTTGTAGGCGCAGCAACACTGGGGCTTTGCGCTTCTCTAGCCACCAAACTTCATGGTCACTATCTCTCCGCCTCCTAGACACGAGCTGAGAAATTGCAAACGTCGATCAATTGCTCAGAGATGAAAAGTGCCAGCACTGGAAGCTGTTGCTAGCCAGCACCCTTCCTTGGAAGCGCTTTTGTAGGCCTAAGAACACTGGGGCTCTGGGCTTCTCTACCCACCTCATCTTCTGCTCATCCTCTCGCGCACTCTAAAGAGAGCTCAGGTGAGAAATTGCAAACGTCGAGCAATTGCTCAGAGATGAAAAGTGCCAGCACTGAAAGCTCTTGCTAGCCAGCACCCTTCCTTGGAAGCGCTTTTGTAGGCCTAAGAACACTGGGGCTCTGGGCTTCTCTAGCCACCTCATCTTCTGCTCATCCTCTCGCGCACTCTAAAGAGAGCTCAGGTGAGAAATTGCAAACGTCGAGCAATTGCTCAGAGATGAAAAGTGCCAGCACTGAAAGCTCTTGCTAGCCAGCACCCTTCCTTGGAAGCGCTTTCACAGGCGCAGCAACACTGGGGCTTTGCGCTTCTCTACCCACCAAACGTCACGGTCCTTCTCTTTCCGTCTCGTAGACACGAGCTGAGAAATTGCAAACGTCGAGCAATTGCTCAGAGATGAAAAGTGCCAGCACTGAAAGCTGTTGCTAGCCAGCAGCCTTCCTTGGAAGCGCTTTCACAGGCGCAGCAACACTGGGGCTTTGCGCTTCTCTAGCCACCAAACGTCACGGTCCTTCTCTTTCCGTCTCCTAGACACGAGCTGAGAAATTGCAAACGTCGATCAATTGCTCAGAGATGAAAAGTGCCAGCACTGAAAGCTGTTGCTAGCCAGCACCCTTCCTTGGAAGCGCTTTTGTAGGCCTAAGAACACTGGGGCTCTGGGCTTCTCTAGCCACCTAATCTTCTGCTCATCCTCTCGCGCTCTCTAAAGAGAGCTGAGGTGAGAAATTGCAAACGTCGAGCAATTGCTCAGAGATGAAAAGTGCCAGCACTGAAAGCTGTTGCTAGCCAGCACCCTTCCTTGGAAGCGCTTTTGTAGGCCTAAGAAGACTGGGGCTCTGGGCTTCTCTAGCCACCTCATCTTCTGCTCATCCTCTCGCGCACTCTAAAGAGAGCTCAGGTGAGAAATTGCAAACGTCGAGCAATTGCTCAGAGATGAAAAGTGCCAGCACTGAAAGCTCTTGCTAGCCAGCACCCTTCCTTGGAAGCGCTTTCACAGGCGCAGCAACACTGGGGCTTTGCGCTTCTCTAGCCACCAAACGTCACGGTCACTCTCTCTCCGTCTCGTAGACACGAGCTGAGAAATTGCAAACGTCGAGCAATTGCTCAGAGATGAAAAGTGCCAGCACTGGAAGCTGTTGCTAGCCAGCACCCTTCCTTGGAAGCGCTTTTGTAGGCCTAAGAAGACTGGGGCTCTGGGCTTCTCTAGCCACCTCATCTTCTGCTCATCCTCTCGCGCACTCTAAAGAGAGCTCAGGTGAGAAATTGCAAACGTCGATCAATTGCTCAGAGATGAAAAGTGCCAGCACTGAAAGCTCTTGCTAGCCAGCACCCTTCCTTGGAAGCGCTTTCACAGGCGCAGCAACACTGGGGCTTTGCGCTTCTCTACCCACCAAACGTCACGGTCCTTCTCTTTCCGTCTCGTAGACACGAGCTGAGAAATTGCAAACGTCGAGCAATTGCTCAGAGATGAAAAGTGCCAGCACTGAAAGCTCTTGCTAGCCAGCACCCTTCCTTGGAAGCGCTTTTGTAGGCGCAGCAACACTGGGGCTTTGCGCTTCTCTAGCCACCAAACTTCATGGTCACTATCTCTCCGCCTCCTAGACACGAGCTGAGAAATTGCAAACGTCGATCAATTGCTCAGAGATGAAAAGTGCCAGCACTGGAAGCTGTTGCTAGCCAGCACCCTTCCTTGGAAGCGCTTTTGTAGGCCTAAGAAGACTGGGGCTCTGGGCTTCTCTACCCACCTCATCTTCTGCTCATCCTCTCGCGCACTCTAAAGAGAGCTCAGGTGAGAAATTGCAAACGTCGAGCAATTGCTCAGAGATGAAAAGTGCCAGCACTGAAAGCTCTTGCTAGCCAGCACCCTTCCTTGGAAGCGCTTTCACAGGCGCAGCAACACTGGGGCTTTGCGCTTCTATACGCACCAAACGTCACGGTCCTTCTCTTTCCGTCTCGTAGACACGAGCTGAGAAATTGCAAACGTCGAGCAATTGCTCAGAGATGAAAAGTGCCAGCACTGAAAGCTCTTGCTAGCCAGTACCCTTCCTTGGAAGCGCTTTTGTAGGCCTAAGAACACTGGGGCTCTGGGCTTCTCTAGCCACCTAATCTTCTGCTCATCCTCTCGCGCACTCTAAAGAGAGCTCAGGTGAGAAATTGCAAACGTCGAGCAATTGCTCAGAGATGAAAAGTGCCAGCACTGAAAGCTCTTGCTAGCCAGCACCCTTCCTTGGAAGCGCTTTCACAGGCGCAGCAACACTGGGGCTTTGCGCTTCTCTACCCACCAAACGTCACGGTCCTTCTCTTTCCGTCTCCTAGACACGAGCTGAGAAATTGCAAACGTCGAGCAATTGCTCAGAGATGAAAAGTGCCAGCACTGAAAGCTGTTGCTAGCCAGCACCCTTCCTTGGAAGCGCTTTCACAGGCGCAGCAACACTGGGGCTTTGCGCTTCTCTACCCACCAAACGTCACGGTCCTTCTCTTTCCGTCTCCTAGACACGAGCTGAGAAATTGCAAACGTCGATCAATTGCTCAGAGATGAAAAGTGCCAGCACTGAAAGCTGTTGCTAGCCAGCACCCTTCCTTGGAAGCGCTTTTGTAGGCCTAAGAAGACTGGGGCTCTGGGCTTCTCTAGCCACCTAATCTTCTGCTCATCCTCTCGCGCTCTCTAAAGAGAGCTGAGGTGAGAAATTGCAAACGTCGAGCAATTGCTCAGAGATGAAAAGTGCCAGCACTGAAAGCTGTTGCTAGCCAGCACCCTTCCTTGGAAGCGCTTTTGTAGGCCTAAGAAGACTGGGGCTCTGGGCTTCTCTAGCCACCTCATCTTCTGCTCATCCTCTCGCGCACTCTAAAGAGAGCTCAGGTGAGAAATTGCAAACGTCGAGCAATTGCTCAGAGATGAAAAGTGCCAGCACTGAAAGCTCTTGCTAGCCAGCACCCTTCCTTGGAAGCGCTTTCACAGGCGCAGCAACACTGGGGCTTTGCGCTTCTCTAGCCACCAAACGTCACGGTCACTCTCTCTCCGTCTCGTAGACACGAGCTGAGAAATTGCAAACGTCGAGCAATTGCTCAGAGATGAAAAGTGCCAGCACTGGAAGCTGTTGCTAGCCAGCACCCTTCCTTGGAAGCGCTTTTGTAGGCCTAAGAACACTGGGGCTCTGGGCTTCTCTAGCCACCTCATCTTCTGCTCATCCTCTCGCGCACTCTAAAGAGAGCTCAGGTGAGAAATTGCAAACGTCGAGCAATTGCTCAGAGATGAAAAGTGCCAGCACTGAAAGCTCTTGCTAGCGAGCACCCTTCCTTGGAAGCGCTTTCACAGGCGCAGTAACACTGGGGCTTTGCGCTTCTCTACCCACCAAACGTCACGGTCCTTCTCTTTCCGTCTCGTAGACACGAGCTGAGAAATTGCAAACGTCGAGCAATTGCTCAGAGATGAAAAGTGCCAGCACTGAAAGCTGTTGCTAGCCAGCACCCTTCCTTGGAAGCGCTTTTGTAGGCCTAAGAAGACTGGGGCTCTGGGCTTCTCTAGCCACCTCATCTTCTGCTCATCCTCTCGCGCACTCTAAAGAGAGCTCAGGTGAGAAATTGCAAACGTCGATCAATTGCTCAGAGATGAAAAGTGCCAGCACTGAAAGCTCTTGCTAGCCAGCACCCTTCCTTGGAAGCGCTTTTGTAGGCCTAAGAACACTGGGGCTCTGGGCTTCTCTAGCCACCTCATCTTCTGCTCATCCTCTCGCGCACTCTAAAGAGAGCTCAGGTGAGAAATTGCAAACGTCGAGCAATTGCTCAGAGATGAAAAGTGCCAGCACTGAAAGCTCTTGCTAGCCAGCACCCTTCCTTGGAAGCGCTTTCACAGGCGCAGCAACACTGGGGCTTTGCGCTTCTCTAGCCACCAAACGTCACGGTCCTTCTCTTTCCGTCTCGTAGACACGAGCTGAGAAATTGCAAACGTCGAGCAATTGCTCAGAGATGAAAAGTGCCAGCACTGAAAGCTGTTGCTAGCCAGCACCCTTCCTTGGAAGCGCTTTCACAGGCGCAGTAACACTGGGGCTTTGCGCTTCTCTAGCCACCAAACGTCACGGTCACTATCTCTCCGTCTCGTAGACACGAGCTGAGAAATTGCAAACGTCGATCAATTGCTCAGAGATGAAAAGTGCCAGCACTGAAAGCTGTTGCTAGCCAGCACCCTTCCTTGGAAGCGCTTTTGTAGGCCTAAGAACACTGGGGCTCTGCGCTTCTGTAGCCACCTCATCTTCTGCTCATCCTCTCGCGCACTCTAAAGAGAGCTCAGGTGAGAAATTGCAAACGTCGAGCAATTGCTCAGAGATGAAAAGTGCCAGCACTGAAAGCTGTTGCTAGCCAGCACCCTTCCTTGGAAGCACTTTCACAGGCGCAGTAACACTGGGGCTTTGCGCTTCTCTAGCCACCAAACGTCACGGTCCTTCTCTTTCCGTCTCGTAGACACGAGCTGAGAAATTGCAAACGTCGAGCAATTGCTCAGAGATGAAAAGTGCCAGCACTGAAAGCTCTTGCTAGCCAGCACCCTTCCTTGGAAGCGCTTTCACAGGCGCAGTAACACTGGGGCTTTGCGCTTCTCTAGCCACCAAACGTCACGGTCCTTCTCTTTCCGTCTCGTAGACACGAGCTGAGAAATTGCAAACGTCGAGCAATTGCTCAGAGATGAAAAGTGCCAGCACTGAAAGCTGTTGCTAGCCAGCACCCTTCCTTGGAAGCGCTTTTGTAGGCCTAAGAAGACTGGGGCTCTGGGCTTCTCTAGCCACCTCATCTTCTGCTCATCCTCTCGCGCACTCTAAAGAGAGCTCAGGTGAGAAATTGCAAACGTCGAGCAATTGCTCAGAGACGAAAAGTGCCAGCACTGAAAGCTGTTGCTAGCCAGCACCCTTCCTTGGAAGCGCTTTACAGGCGCAGCAACACTGGGGCTTTGCGCTTCTCTACCCACCAAACGTCACGGTCCTTCTCTTTCCGTCTCGTAGACACGAGCTGAGAAATTGCAAACGTCCAGCAATTGCTCAGAGATGAAAAGTGCCAGCACTGAAAGCTCTTGCTAGCCAGCACCCTTCCTTGGAAGCGCTTTTGTAGGCGCAGCAACACTGGGGCTTTGCGCTTCTCTAGCCACCAAACTTCATGGTCACTATCTCTCCGTCTCGTAGACACGAGCTGAGAAATTGCAAACGTCGATCAATTGCTCAGAGATGAAAAGTGCCAGCACTGAAAGCTCTTGCTAGCCAGCACCCTTCCTTGGAAGCGCTTTTGTAGGCGCAGCAACACTGGGGCTTTGCGCTTCTCTAGCCACCAAACTTCATGGTCACTATCTCTCCGCCTCCTAGACACGAGCTGAGAAATTGCAAACGTCGATCAATTGCTCAGAGATGAAAAGTGCCAGCACTGGAAGCTGTTGCTAGCCAGCACCCTTCCTTGGAAGCGCTTTTGTAGGCCTAAGAAGACTGGGGCTCTGGGCTTCTCTACCCACCTCATCTTCTGCTCATCCTCTCGCGCACTCTAAAGAGAGCTCAGGTGAGAAATTGCAAACGTCGAGCAATTGCTCAGAGATGAAAAGTGCCAGCACTGAAAGCTCTTGCTAGCCAGCACCCTTCCTTGGAAGCGCTTTCACAGGCGCAGCAACACTGGGGCTTTGCGCTTCTATACGCACCAAACGTCACGGTCCTTCTCTTTCCGTCTCGTAGACACGAGCTGAGAAATTGCAAACGTCGAGCAATTGCTCAGAGATGAAAAGTGCCAGCACTGAAAGCTCTTGCTAGCCAGTACCCTTCCTTGGAAGCGCTTTTGTAGGCCTAAGAACACTGGGGCTCTGGGCTTCTCTAGCCACCTCATCTTCTGCTCATCCTCTCGCGCACTCTAAAGAGAGCTCAGGTGAGAAATTGCAAACGTCGAGCAATTGCTCAGAGATGAAAAGTGCCAGCACTGAAAGCTCTTGCTAGCCAGCACCCTTCCTTGGAAGCGCTTTCACAGGCGCAGCAACACTGGGGCTTTGCGCTTCTCTACCCACCAAACGTCACGGTCCTTCTCTTTCCGTCTCCTAGACACGAGCTGAGAAATTGCAAACGTCGAGCAATTGCTCAGAGATGAAAAGTGCCAGCACTGAAAGCTGTTGCTAGCCAGCACCCTTCCTTGGAAGCGCTTTCACAGGCGCAGCAACACTGGGGCTTTGCGCTTCTCTAGCCACCAAACGTCACGGTCCTTCTCTTTCCGTCTCGTAGACACGAGCTGAGAAATTGCAAACGTCGATCAATTGCTCAGAGATGAAAAGTGCCAGCACTGAAAGCTGTTGCTAGCCAGCACCCTTCCTTGGAAGCGCTTTTGTAGGCCTAAGAAGACTGGGGCTCTGGGCTTCTCTAGCCACCTAATCTTCTGCTCATCCTCTCGCGCTCTCTAAAGAGAGCTGAGGTGAGAAATTGCAAACGTCGAGCAATTGCTCAGAGATGAAAAGTGCCAGCACTGAAAGCTGTTGCTAGCCAGCACCCTTCCTTGGAAGCGCTTTTGTAGGCCTAAGAAGACTGGGGCTCTGGGCTTCTCTAGCCACCTCATCTTCTGCTCATCCTCTCGCGCACTCTAAAGAGAGCTCAGGTGAGAAATTGCAAACGTCGAGCAATTGCTCAGAGATGAAAAGTGCCAGCACTGAAAGCTCTTGCTAGCCAGCACCCTTCCTTGGAAGCGCTTTCACAGGCGCAGTAACACTGGGGCTTTGCGCTTCTCTAGCCACCAAACGTCACGGTCCTTCTCTTTCCGTCTCCTAGACACGAGCTGAGAAATTGCAAACGTCGAGCAATTGCTCAGAGATGAAAAGTGCCAGCACTGAAAGCTCTTGCTAGCCAGCACCCTTCCTTGGAAGCGCTTTTGTAGGCCTAAGAAGACTGGGGCTCTGGGCTTCTCTAGCCACCTAATCTTCTGCTCATCCTCTCGCGCACTCTAAAGAGAGCTCAGGTGAGAAATTGCAAACGTCGAGCAATTGCTCAGAGATGAAAAGTGCCAGCACTGAAAGCTCTTGCTAGCCAGCACCCTTCCTTGGAAGCGCTTTCACAGGCGCAGCAACACTGGGGCTTTGCGCTTCTCTACCCACCAAACGTCACGGTCCTTCTCTTTCCGTCTCGTAGACACGAGCTGAGAAATTGCAAACGTCGAGCAATTGCTCAGAGATGAAAAGTGCCAGCACTGAAAGCTGTTGCTAGCCAGCACCCTTCCTTGGAAGCGCTTTTGTAGGCGCAGCAACACTGGGGCTTTGCGCTTCTCTAGCCACCAAACTTCATGGTCACTATCTCTCCGTCTCGTAGACACGAGCTGAGAAATTGCAAACGTCGATCAATTGCTCAGAGATGAAAAGTGCCAGCACTGAAAGCTGTTGCTAGCCAGCACCCTTCCTTGGAAGCGCTTTTGTAGGCCTAAGAAGACTGGGGCTCTGGGCTTCTCTAGCCACCTAATCTTCTGCTCATCCTCTCGCGCACTCTAAAGAGAGCTCAGGTGAGAAATTGCAAACGTCGAGCAATTGCTCAGAGATGAAAAGTGCCAGCACTGAAAGCTGTTGCTAGCCAGCACCCTTCCTTGGAAGCACTTTCACAGGCGCAGTAACACTGGGGCTTTGCGCTTCTCTAGCCACGAAACGTCACGGTCCTTCTCTTTCCGTCTCCTAGACACGAGCTGAGAAATTGCAAACGTCGAGCAATTGCTCAGAGATGAAAAGTGCCAGCACTGAAAGCTCTTGCTAGCCAGCACCCTTCCTTGGAAGCGCTTTCAGAGGCGCAGTAACACTGGGGCTTTGCGCTTCTCTAGCCACCAAACGTCACGGTCCTTCTCTTTCCGTCTCGTAGACACGAGCTGAGAAATTGCAAACGTCGAGCAATTGCTCAGAGATGAAAAGTGCCAGCACTGAAAGCTGTTGCTAGCCAGCACCCTTCCTTGGAAGCGCTTTTGTAGGCCTAAGAAGACTGGGGCTCTGGGCTTCTCTAGCCACCTAATCTTCTGCTCATCCTCTCGCGCACTCTAAAGAGAGCTCAGGTGAGAAATTGCAAACGTCGAGCAATTGCTCAGAGATGAAAAGTGCCAGCACTGAAAGCTCTTGCTAGCCAGCACCCTTCCTTGGAAGCGCTTTCACAGGCGCAGCAACACTGGGGCTTTGCGCTTCTCTATGCACCAAACGTCACGGTCCTTCTCTTTCCGTCTCGTAGACACGAGCTGAGAAATTGCAAACGTCGAGCAATTGCTCAGAGATGAAAAGTGCCAGCACTGAAAGCTCTTGCTAGCCAGCACCCTTCCTTGGAAGCGCTTTTGTAGGCGCAGCAACACTGGGGCTTTGCGCTTCTCTAGCCACCAAACGTCACGGTCCTTCTCTTTCCGTCTCGTAGACACGAGCTGAGAAATTGCAAACGTCGAGCAATTGCTCAGAGATGAAAAGTGCCAGCACTGAAAGCTGTTGCTAGCCAGCACCCTTCCTTGGAAGCGCTTTTGTAGGCCTAAGAAGACTGGGGCTCTGGGCTTCTCTAGCCACCTCATCTTCTGCTCATCCTCTCGCGCACTCTAAAGAGAGCTCAGGTGAGAAATTGCAAACGTCCAGCAATTGCTCAGAGATGAAAAGTGCCAGCACTGAAAGCTCTTGCTAGCCAGCACCCTTCCTTGGAAGCACTTTCACAGGCGCAGTAACACTGGGGCTTTGCGCTTCTCTAGCCACGAAACGTCACGGTCCTTCTCTTTCCGTCTCCTAGACACGAGCTGAGAAATTGCAAACGTCGAGCAATTGCTCAGAGATGAAAAGTGCCAGCACTGAAAGCTCTTGCTAGCCAGCACCCTTCCTTGGAAGCGCTTTCACAGGCGCAGTAACACTGGGGCTTTGCGCTTCTCTAGCCACCAAACGTCACGGTCCTTCTCTTTCCGTCTCGTAGACACGAGCTGAGAAATTGCAAACGTCGAGCAATTGCTCAGAGATGAAAAGTGCCAGCACTGAAAGCTGTTGCTAGCCAGCACCCTTCCTTGGAAGCGCTTTTGTAGGCCTAAGAAGACTGGGGCTCTGGGCTTCTCTAGCCACCTAATCTTCTGCTCATCCTCTCGCGCACTCTAAAGAGAGCTCAGGTGAGAAATTGCAAACGTCGAGCAATTGCTCAGAGATGAAAAGTGCCAGCACTGAAAGCTCTTGCTAGCCAGCACCCTTCCTTGGAAGCGCTTTCACAGGCGCAGCAACACTGGGGCTTTGCGCTTCTCTACCCACCAAACGTCACGGTCCTTCTCTTTCCGTCTCGTAGACACGAGCTGAGAAATTGCAAACGTCGAGCAATTGCTCAGAGATGAAAAGTGCCAGCACTGAAAGCTCTTGCTAGCCAGCACCCTTCCTTGGAAGCGCTTTTGTAGGCGCAGCAACACTGGGGCTTTGCGCTTCTCTAGCCACCAAACGTCACGGTCCTTCTCTTTCCGTCTCGTAGACACGAGCTGAGAAATTGCAAACGTCGAGCAATTGCTCAGAGATGAAAAGTGCCAGCACTGAAAGCTGTTGCTAGCCAGCACCCTTCCTTGGAAGCGCTTTTGTAGGCCTAAGAAGACTGGGGCTCTGGGCTTCTCTAGCCACCTAATCTTCTGCTCATCCTCTCGCGCACTCTAAAGAGAGCTCAGGTGAGAAATTGCAAACGTCGAGCAATTGCTCAGAGATGAAAAGTGCCAGCACTGAAAGCTCTTGCTAGCCAGCACCCTTCCTTGGAAGCGCTTTCACAGGCGCAGCAACACTGGGGCTTTGCGCTTCTCTACCCACCAAACGTCACGGTCCTTCTCTTTCCGTCTCGTAGACACGAGCTGAGAAATTGCAAACGTCGAGCAATTGCTCAGAGATGAAAAGTGCCAGCACTGAAAGCTCTTGCTAGCCAGCACCCTTCCTTGGAAGCGCTTTTGTAGGCGCAGCAACACTGGGGCTTTGCGCTTCTCTAGCCACCAAACTTCATGGTCACTATCTCTCCGTCTCGTAGACACGAGCTGAGAAATTGCAAACGTCGATCAATTGCTCAGAGATGAAAAGTGCCAGCACTGAAAGCTGTTGCTAGCCAGCACCCTTCCTTGGAAGCGCTTTTGTAGGCCTAAGAAGACTGGGGCTCTGGGCTTCTCTAGCCACCTCATCTTCTGCTCATCCTCTCGCGCACTCTAAAGAGAGCTCAGGTGAGAAATTGCAAACGTCCAGCAATTGCTCAGAGATGAAAAGTGCCAGCACTGAAAGCTCTTGCTAGCCAGCACCCTTCCTTGGAAGCACTTTCACAGGCGCAGTAACACTGGGGCTTTGCGCTTCTCTACCCACCAAACGTCACGGTCCTTCTCTTTCCGTCTCCTAGACACGAGCTGAGAAATTGCAAACGTCGAGCAATTGCTCAGAGATGAAAAGTGCCAGCACTGAAAGCTGTTGCTAGCCAGCACCCTTCCTTGGAAGCGCTTTTGTAGCCCTTAGAACAGTGGGGCTCTGGGCTTCTCTAGCCACCTAATCTTCTGCTCATCCTCTCGCGCACTCTAAAGAGAGCTCAGGTGAGAAATTGCAAACGTCGAGCAATTGCTCAGAGATGAAAAGTGCCAGCACTGAAAGCTGTTGCTAGCCAGCACCCTTCCTTGGAAGCGCTTTCACAGGCGCAGCAACACTGGGGCTTTGCGCTTCTCTACCCACCAAACGTCACGGTCCTTCTCTTTCCGTCTCGTAGACACGAGCTGAGAAATTGCAAACGTCGAGCAATTGCTCAGAGATGAAAAGTGCCAGCACTGAAAGCTCTTGCTAGCCAGTACCCTTCCTTGGAAGCGCTTTTGTAGGCCTAAGAAGACTGGGGCTCTGGGCTTCTCTAGCCACCTAATCTTCTGCTCATCCTCTCGCGCACTCTAAAGAGAGCTCAGGTGAGAAATTGCAAACGTCGAGCAATTGCTCAGAGATGAAAAGTGCCAGCACTGAAAGCTCTTGCTAGCCAGCACCCTTCCTTGGAAGCGCTTTCACAGGCGCAGCAACACTGGGGCTTTGCGCTTCTCTACCCACCAAACGTCACGGTCCTTCTCTTTCCGTCTCGTAGACACGAGCTGAGAAATTGCAAACGTCGAGCAATTGCTCAGAGATGAAAAGTGCCAGCACTGAAAGCTGTTGCTAGCCAGCACCCTTCCTTGGAAGCGCTTTCACAGGCGCAGCAACACTGGGGCTTTGCGCTTCTCTACCCACCAAACGTCACGGTCCTTCTCTTTCCGTCTCCTAGACACGAGCTGAGAAATTGCAAACGTCGATCAATTGCTCAGAGATGAAAAGTGCCAGCACTGAAAGCTGTTGCTAGCCAGCACCCTTCCTTGGAAGCGCTTTTGTAGGCCTAAGAAGACTGGGGCTCTGGGCTTCTCTAGCCACCTAATCTTCTGCTCATCCTCTCGCGCTCTCTAAAGAGAGCTGAGGTGAGAAATTGCAAACGTCGAGCAATTGCTCAGAGATGAAAAGTGCCAGCACTGAAAGCTGTTGCTAGCCAGCACCCTTCCTTGGAAGCGCTTTTGTAGGCCTAAGAAGACTGGGGCTCTGGGCTTCTCTAGCCACCTCATCTTCTGCTCATCCTCTCGCGCACTCTAAAGAGAGCTCAGGTGAGAAATTGCAAACGTCGAGCAATTGCTCAGAGATGAAAAGTGCCAGCACTGAAAGCTCTTGCTAGCCAGCACCCTTCCTTGGAAGCGCTTTCACAGGCGCAGCAACACTGGGGCTTTGCGCTTCTCTAGCCACCAAACGTCACGGTCACTCTCTCTCCGTCTCGTAGACACGAGCTGAGAAATTGCAAACGTCGAGCAATTGCTCAGAGATGAAAAGTGCCAGCACTGGAAGCTGTTGCTAGCCAGCACCCTTCCTTGGAAGCGCTTTTGTAGGCCTAAGAAGACTGGGGCTCTGGGCTTCTCTAGCCACCTCATCTTCTGCTCATCCTCTCGCGCACTCTAAAGAGAGCTCAGGTGAGAAATTGCAAACGTCGATCAATTGCTCAGAGATGAAAAGTGCCAGCACTGAAAGCTCTTGCTAGCCAGCACCCTTCCTTGGAAGCGCTTTCACAGGCGCAGCAACACTGGGGCTTTGCGCTTCTCTACCCACCAAACGTCACGGTCCTTCTCTTTCCGTCTCGTAGACACGAGCTGAGAAATTGCAAACGTCGAGCAATTGCTCAGAGATGAAAAGTGCCAGCACTGAAAGCTCTTGCTAGCCAGCACCCTTCCTTGGAAGCGCTTTTGTAGGCGCAGCAACACTGGGGCTTTGCGCTTCTCTAGCCACCAAACGTCACGGTCCTTCTCTTTCCGTCTCGTAGACACGAGCTGAGAAATTGCAAACGTCGAGCAATTGCTCAGAGATGAAAAGTGCCAGCACTGAAAGCTGTTGCTAGCCAGCACCCTTCCTTGGAAGCGCTTTTGTAGGCCTAAGAAGACTGGGGCTCTGGGCTTCTCTAGCCACCTAATCTTCTGCTCATCCTCTCGCGCACTCTAAAGAGAGCTCAGGTGAGAAATTGCAAACGTCGAGCAATTGCTCAGAGATGAAAAGTGCCAGCACTGAAAGCTCTTGCTAGCCAGCACCCTTCCTTGGAAGCGCTTTACAGGCGCAGCAACACTGGGGCTTTGCGCTTCTCTACCCACCAAACGTCACGGTCCTTCTCTTTCCGTCTCGTAGACACGAGCTGAGAAATTGCAAACGTCGAGCAATTGCTCAGAGATGAAAAGTGCCAGCACTGAAAGCTCTTGCTAGCCAGCACCCTTCCTTGGAAGCGCTTTCACAGGCGCAGCAACACTGGGGCTTTGCGCTTCTCTAGCCACCAAACGTCACGGTCCTTCTCTTTCCGTCTCGTAGACACGAGCTGAGAAATTGCAAACGTCGAGCAATTGCTCAGAGATGAAAAGTGCCAGCACTGAAAGCTCTTGCTAGCCAGCACCCTTCCTTGGAAGCGCTTTTGTAGGCGCAGCAACACTGGGGCTTTGCGCTTCTCTAGCCACCAAACTTCATGGTCACTATCTCTCCGCCTCCTAGACACGAGCTGAGAAATTGCAAACGTCGATCAATTGCTCAGAGATGAAAAGTGCCAGCACTGGAAGCTGTTGCTAGCCAGCACCCTTCCTTGGAAGCGCTTTTGTAGGCCTAAGAAGACTGGGGCTCTGGGCTTCTCTAGCCACCTCATCTTCTGCTCATCCTCTCGCGCACTCTAAAGAGAGCTCAGGTGAGAAATTGCAAACGTCGAGCAATTGCTCAGAGATGAAAAGTGCCAGCACTGAAAGCTCTTGCTAGCCAGCACCCTTCCTTGGAAGTGCTTTCACAGGCGCAGCAACACTGGGGCTTTGCGCTTCTATACGCACCAAACGTCACGGTCCTTCTCTTTCCGTCTCGTAGACACGAGCTGAGAAATTGCAAACGTCGAGCAATTGCTCAGAGATGAAAAGTGCCAGCACTGAAAGCTCTTGCTAGCCAGTACCCTTCCTTGGAAGCGCTTTTGTAGGCCTAAGAAGACTGGGGCTCTGGGCTTCTCTAGCCACCTAATCTTCTGCTCATCCTCTCGCGCACTCTAAAGAGAGCTCAGGTGAGAAATTGCAAACGTCGAGCAATTGCTCAGAGATGAAAAGTGCCAGCACTGAAAGCTCTTGCTAGCCAGCACCCTTCCTTGGAAGCGCTTTCACAGGCGCAGCAACACTGGGGCTTTGCGCTTCTCTACCCACCAAACGTCACGGTCCTTCTCTTTCCGTCTCGTAGACACGAGCTGAGAAATTGCAAACGTCGAGCAATTGCTCAGAGATGAAAAGTGCCAGCACTGAAAGCTGTTGCTAGCCAGCACCCTTCCTTGGAAGCGCTTTCACAGGCGCAGCAACACTGGGGCTTTGCGCTTCTCTACCCACCAAACGTCACGGTCCTTCTCTTTCCGTCTCCTAGACACGAGCTGAGAAATTGCAAACGTCGATCAATTGCTCAGAGATGAAAAGTGCCAGCACTGAAAGCTGTTGCTAGCCAGCACCCTTCCTTGGAAGCGCTTTTGTAGGCCTAAGAAGACTGGGGCTCTGGGCTTCTCTAGCCACCTAATCTTCTGCTCATCCTCTCGCGCTCTCTAAAGAGAGCTGAGGTGAGAAATTGCAAACGTCGAGCAATTGCTCAGAGATGAAAAGTGCCAGCACTGAAAGCTGTTGCTAGCCAGCACCCTTCCTTGGAAGCGCTTTTGTAGGCCTAAGAAGACTGGGGCTCTGGGCTTCTCTAGCCACCTCATCTTCTGCTCATCCTCTCGCGCACTCTAAAGAGAGCTCAGGTGAGAAATTGCAAACGTCGAGCAATTGCTCAGAGATGAAAAGTGCCAGCACTGAAAGCTCTTGCTAGCCAGCACCCTTCCTTGGAAGCGCTTTCACAGGCGCAGCAACACTGGGGCTTTGCGCTTCTCTAGCCACCAAACGTCACGGTCACTCTCTCTCCGTCTCGTAGACACGAGCTGAGAAATTGCAAACGTCGAGCAATTGCTCAGAGATGAAAAGTGCCAGCACTGGAAGCTGTTGCTAGCCAGCACCCTTCCTTGGAAGCGCTTTTGTAGGCCTAAGAACACTGGGGCTCTGGGCTTCTCTAGCCACCTCATCTTCTGCTCATCCTCTCGCGCACTCTAAAGAGAGCTCAGGTGAGAAATTGCAAACGTCGAGCAATTGCTCAGAGATGAAAAGTGCCAGCACTGAAAGCTCTTGCTAGCCAGCACCCTTCCTTGGAAGCGCTTTCACAGGCGCAGCAACACTGGGGCTTTGCGCTTCTCTACCCACCAAACGTCACGGTCCTTCTCTTTCCGTCTCGTAGACACGAGCTGAGAAATTGCAAACGTCGAGCAATTGCTCAGAGATGAAAAGTGCCAGCACTGAAAGCTCTTGCTAGCCAGCACCCTTCCTTGGAAGTGCTTTTGTAGGCGCAGCAACACTGGGGCTTTGCGCTTCTCTAGCCACCAAACGTCACGGTCCTTCTCTTTCCGTCTCGTAGACACGAGCTGAGAAATTGCAAACGTCGAGCAATTGCTCAGAGATGAAAAGTGCCAGCACTGAAAGCTGTTGCTAGCCAGCACCCTTCCTTGGAAGCGCTTTTGTAGGCCTAAGAAGACTGGGGCTCTGGGCTTCTCTAGCCACCTAATCTTCTGCTCATCCTCTCGCGCACTCTAAAGAGAGCTCAGGTGAGAAATTGCAAACGTCGAGCAATTGCTCAGAGATGAAAAGTGCCAGCACTGAAAGCTCTTGCTAGCCAGCACCCTTCCTTGGAAGCGCTTTACAGGCGCAGCAACACTGGGGCTTTGCGCTTCTCTAGCCACCAAACGTCACGGTCCTTCTCTTTCCGTCTCGTAGACACGAGCTGAGAAATTGCAAACGTCGAGCAATTGCTCAGAGATGAAAAGTGCCAGCACTGAAAGCTCTTGCTAGCCAGCACCCTTCCTTGGAAGCGCTTTTGTAGGCGCAGCAACACTGGGGCTTTGCGCTTCTCTAGCCACCAAACTTCATGGTCACTATCTCTCCGTCTCGTAGACACGAGCTGAGAAATTGCAAACGTCGATCAATTGCTCAGAGATGAAAAGTGCCAGCACTGAAAGCTGTTGCTAGCCAGCACCCTTCCTTGGAAGCGCTTTTGTAGGCCTAAGAAGACTGGGGCTCTGGGCTTCTCTAGCCACCTCATCTTCTGCTCATCCTCTCGCGCACTCTAAAGAGAGCTCAGGTGAGAAATTGCAAACGTCGATCAATTGCTCAGAGATGAAAAGTGCCAGCACTGAAAGCTGTTGCTAGCCAGCACCCTTCCTTGGAAGCACTTTCACAGGCGCAGTAACACTGGGGCTTTGCGCTTCTCTACCCACCAAACGTCACGGTCCTTCTCTTTCCGTCTCGTAGACACGAGCTGAGAAATTGCAAACGTCGAGCAATTGCTCAGAGATGAAAAGTGCCAGCACTGAAAGCTCTTGCTAGCCAGCACCCTTCCTTGGAAGCGCTTTCAGAGGCGCAGTAACACTGGGGCTTTGCGCTTCTCTAGCCACCAAACGTCACGGTCCTTCTCTTTCCGTCTCGTAGACACGAGCTGAGAAATTGCAAACGTCGAGCAATTGCTCAGAGATGAAAAGTGCCAGCACTGAAAGCTGTTGCTAGCCAGCACCCTTCCTTGGAAGCGCTTTTGTAGCCCTTAGAACAGTGGGGCTCTGGGCTTCTCTAGCCACCTAATCTTCTGCTCATCCTCTCGCGCACTCTAAAGAGAGCTCAGGTGAGAAATTGCAAACGTCGAGCAATTGCTCAGAGATGAAAAGTGCCAGCACTGAAAGCTCTTGCTAGCCAGCACCCTTCCTTGGAAGCGCTTTCACAGGCGCAGCAACACTGGGGCTTTGCGCTTCTCTACCCACCAAACGTCACGGTCCTTCTCTTTCCGTCTCGTAGACACGAGCTGAGAAATTGCAAACGTCGAGCAATTGCTCAGAGATGAAAAGTGCCAGCACTGAAAGCTCTTGCTAGCCAGCACCCTTCCTTGGAAGCGCTTTTGTAGGCGCAGCAACACTGGGGCTTTGCGCTTCTCTAGCCACCAAACTTCATGGTCACTATCTCTCCGCCTCCTAGACACGAGCTGAGAAATTGCAAACGTCGATCAATTGCTCAGAGATGAAAAGTGCCAGCACTGGAAGCTGTTGCTAGCCAGCACCCTTCCTTGGAAGCGCTTTTGTAGGCCTAAGAACACTGGGGCTCTGGGCTTCTCTACCCACCTCATCTTCTGCTCATCCTCTCGCGCACTCTAAAGAGAGCTCAGGTGAGAAATTGCAAACGTCGAGCAATTGCTCAGAGATGAAAAGTGCCAGCACTGAAAGCTCTTGCTAGCCAGCACCCTTCCTTGGAAGCGCTTTTGTAGGCCTAAGAACACTGGGGCTCTGGGCTTCTCTAGCCACCTCATCTTCTGCTCATCCTCTCGCGCACTCTAAAGAGAGCTCAGGTGAGAAATTGCAAACGTCGAGCAATTGCTCAGAGATGAAAAGTGCCAGCACTGAAAGCTCTTGCTAGCCAGCACCCTTCCTTGGAAGCGCTTTCACAGGCGCAGCAACACTGGGGCTTTGCGCTTCTCTACCCACCAAACGTCACGGTCCTTCTCTTTCCGTCTCGTAGACACGAGCTGAGAAATTGCAAACGTCGAGCAATTGCTCAGAGATGAAAAGTGCCAGCACTGAAAGCTGTTGCTAGCCAGCAGCCTTCCTTGGAAGCGCTTTCACAGGCGCAGCAACACTGGGGCTTTGCGCTTCTCTAGCCACCAAACGTCACGGTCCTTCTCTTTCCGTCTCCTAGACACGAGCTGAGAAATTGCAAACGTCGATCAATTGCTCAGAGATGAAAAGTGCCAGCACTGAAAGCTGTTGCTAGCCAGCACCCTTCCTTGGAAGCGCTTTTGTAGGCCTAAGAACACTGGGGCTCTGGGCTTCTCTAGCCACCTAATCTTCTGCTCATCCTCTCGCGCTCTCTAAAGAGAGCTGAGGTGAGAAATTGCAAACGTCGAGCAATTGCTCAGAGATGAAAAGTGCCAGCACTGAAAGCTGTTGCTAGCCAGCACCCTTCCTTGGAAGCGCTTTTGTAGGCCTAAGAAGACTGGGGCTCTGGGCTTCTCTAGCCACCTCATCTTCTGCTCATCCTCTCGCGCACTCTAAAGAGAGCTCAGGTGAGAAATTGCAAACGTCGAGCAATTGCTCAGAGATGAAAAGTGCCAGCACTGAAAGCTCTTGCTAGCCAGCACCCTTCCTTGGAAGCGCTTTCACAGGCGCAGCAACACTGGGGCTTTGCGCTTCTCTAGCCACCAAACGTCACGGTCACTCTCTCTCCGTCTCGTAGACACGAGCTGAGAAATTGCAAACGTCGAGCAATTGCTCAGAGATGAAAAGTGCCAGCACTGGAAGCTGTTGCTAGCCAGCACCCTTCCTTGGAAGCGCTTTTGTAGGCCTAAGAACACTGGGGCTCTGGGCTTCTCTAGCCACCTCATCTTCTGCTCATCCTCTCGCGCACTCTAAAGAGAGCTCAGGTGAGAAATTGCAAACGTCGATCAATTGCTCAGAGATGAAAAGTGCCAGCACTGAAAGCTCTTGCTAGCCAGCACCCTTCCTTGGAAGCGCTTTCACAGGCGCAGCAACACTGGGGCTTTGCGCTTCTCTACCCACCAAACGTCACGGTCCTTCTCTTTCCGTCTCGTAGACACGAGCTGAGAAATTGCAAACGTCGAGCAATTGCTCAGAGATGAAAAGTGCCAGCACTGAAAGCTCTTGCTAGCCAGCACCCTTCCTTGGAAGCGCTTTTGTAGGCGCAGCAACACTGGGGCTTTGCGCTTCTCTAGCCACCAAACTTCATGGTCACTATCTCTCCGCCTCCTAGACACGAGCTGAGAAATTGCAAACGTCGATCAATTGCTCAGAGATGAAAAGTGCCAGCACTGGAAGCTGTTGCTAGCCAGCACCCTTCCTTGGAAGCGCTTTTGTAGGCCTAAGAAGACTGGGGCTCTGGGCTTCTCTACCCACCTCATCTTCTGCTCATCCTCTCGCGCACTCTAAAGAGAGCTCAGGTGAGAAATTGCAAACGTCGAGCAATTGCTCAGAGATGAAAAGTGCCAGCACTGAAAGCTCTTGCTAGCCAGCACCCTTCCTTGGAAGCGCTTTCACAGGCGCAGCAACACTGGGGCTTTGCGCTTCTATACGCACCAAACGTCACGGTCCTTCTCTTTCCGTCTCGTAGACACGAGCTGAGAAATTGCAAACGTCGAGCAATTGCTCAGAGATGAAAAGTGCCAGCACTGAAAGCTCTTGCTAGCCAGTACCCTTCCTTGGAAGCGCTTTTGTAGGCCTAAGAACACTGGGGCTCTGGGCTTCTCTAGCCACCTAATCTTCTGCTCATCCTCTCGCGCACTCTAAAGAGAGCTCAGGTGAGAAATTGCAAACGTCGAGCAATTGCTCAGAGATGAAAAGTGCCAGCACTGAAAGCTCTTGCTAGCCAGCACCCTTCCTTGGAAGCGCTTTCACAGGCGCAGCAACACTGGGGCTTTGCGCTTCTCTACCCACCAAAAGTCACGGTCCTTCTCTTTCCGTCTCCTAGACACGAGCTGAGAAATTGCAAACGTCGAGCAATTGCTCAGAGATGAAAAGTGCCAGCACTGAAAGCTGTTGCTAGCCAGCACCCTTCCTTGGAAGCGCTTTCACAGGCGCAGCAACACTGGGGCTTTGCGCTTCTCTACCCACCAAACGTCACGGTCCTTCTCTTTCCGTCTCCTAGACACGAGCTGAGAAATTGCAAACGTCGATCAATTGCTCAGAGATGAAAAGTGCCAGCACTGAAAGCTGTTGCTAGCCAGCACCCTTCCTTGGAAGCGCTTTTGTAGGCCTAAGAAGACTGGGGCTCTGGGCTTCTCTAGCCACCTAATCTTCTGCTCATCCTCTCGCGCTCTCTAAAGAGAGCTGAGGTGAGAAATTGCAAACGTCGAGCAATTGCTCAGAGATGAAAAGTGCCAGCACTGAAAGCTGTTGCTAGCCAGCACCCTTCCTTGGAAGCGCTTTTGTAGGCCTAAGAAGACTGGGGCTCTGGGCTTCTCTAGCCACCTCATCTTCTGCTCATCCTCTCGCGCACTCTAAAGAGAGCTCAGGTGAGAAATTGCAAACGTCGAGCAATTGCTCAGAGATGAAAAGTGCCAGCCCTGAAAGCTGTTGCTAGCCAGCACCCTTCCTTGGAAGCGCTTTCACAGGCGCAGCAACACTGGGGCTTTGCGCTTCTCTAGCCACCAAACGTCACGGTCACTCTCTCTCCGTCTCGTAGACACGAGCTGAGAAATTGCAAACGTCGAGCAATTGCTCAGAGATGAAAAGTGCCAGCACTGGAAGCTGTTGCTAGCCAGCACCCTTCCTTGGAAGCGCTTTTGTAGGCCTAAGAACACTGGGGCTCTGGGCTTCTCTAGCCACTTCATCTTCTGCTCATCCTCTCGCGCACTCTAAAGAGAGCTCAGGTGAGAAATTGCAAACGTCGAGCAATTGCTCAGAGATGAAAAGTGCCAGCACTGAAAGCTCTTGCTAGCGAGCACCCTTCCTTGGAAGCGCTTTCACAGGCGCAGTAACACTGGGGCTTTGCGCTTCTCTACCCACCAAACGTCACGGTCCTTCTCTTTCCGTCTCGTAGACACGAGCTGAGAAATTGCAAACGTCGAGCAATTGCTCAGAGATGAAAAGTGCCAGCACTGAAAGCTGTTGCTAGCCAGCACCCTTCCTTGGAAGCGCTTTTGTAGGCCTAAGAAGACTGGGGCTCTGGGCTTCTCTAGCCACCTCATCTTCTGCTCATCCTCTCGCGCACTCTAAAGAGAGCTCAGGTGAGAAATTGCAAACGTCGATCAATTGCTCAGAGATGAAAAGTGCCAGCACTGAAAGCTCTTGCTAGCCAGCACCCTTCCTTGGAAGCGCTTTTGTAGGCCTAAGAACACTGGGGCTCTGGGCTTCTCTAGCCACCTCATCTTCTGCTCATCCTCTCGCGCACTCTAAAGAGAGCTCAGGTGAGAAATTGCAAACGTCGAGCAATTGCTCAGAGATGAAAAGTGCCAGCACTGAAAGCTCTTGCTAGCCAGCACCCTTCCTTGGAAGCGCTTTCACAGGCGCAGCAACACTGGGGCTTTGCGCTTCTCTAGCCACCAAACGTCACGGTCCTTCTCTTTCCGTCTCGTAGACACGAGCTGAGAAATTGCAAACGTCGAGCAATTGCTCAGAGATGAAAAGTGCCAGCACTGAAAGCTGTTGCTAGCCAGCACCCTTCCTTGGAAGCGCTTTCACAGGCGCAGTAACACTGGGGCTTTGCGCTTCTCTAGCCACCAAACGTCACGGTCACTATCTCTCCGTCTCGTAGACACGAGCTGAGAAATTGCAAACGTCGATCAATTGCTCAGAGATGAAAAGTGCCAGCACTGAAAGCTGTTGCTAGCCAGCACCCTTCCTTGGAAGCGCTTTTGTAGGCCTAAGAACACTGGGGCTCTGCGCTTCTGTAGCCACCTCATCTTCTGCTCATCCTCTCGCGCACTCTAAAGAGAGCTCAGGTGAGAAATTGCAAACGTCGAGCAATTGCTCAGAGATGAAAAGTGCCAGCACTGAAAGCTGTTGCTAGCCAGCACCCTTCCTTGGAAGCACTTTCACAGGCGCAGTAACACTGGGGCTTTGCGCTTCTCTAGCCACCAAACGTCACGGTCCTTCTCTTTCCGTCTCGTAGACACGAGCTGAGAAATTGCAAACGTCGAGCAATTGCTCAGAGATGAAAAGTGCCAGCACTGAAAGCTCTTGCTAGCCAGCACCCTTCCTTGGAAGCGCTTTCACAGGCGCAGTAACACTGGGGCTTTGCGCTTCTCTAGCCACCAAACGTCACGGTCCTTCTCTTTCCGTCTCGTAGACACGAGCTGAGAAATTGCAAACGTCGAGCAATTGCTCAGAGATGAAAAGTGCCAGCACTGAAAGCTGTTGCTAGCCAGCACCCTTCCTTGGAAGCGCTTTTGTAGGCCTAAGAAGACTGGGGCTCTGGGCTTCTCTAGCCACCTCATCTTCTGCTCATCCTCTCGCGCACTCTAAAGAGAGCTCAGGTGAGAAATTGCAAACGTCGAGCAATTGCTCAGAGACGAAAAGTGCCAGCACTGAAAGCTGTTGCTAGCCAGCACCCTTCCTTGGAAGCGCTTTACAGGCGCAGCAACACTGGGGCTTTGCGCTTCTCTACCCACCAAACGTCACGGTCCTTCTCTTTCCGTCTCGTAGACACGAGCTGAGAAATTGCAAACGTCCAGCAATTGCTCAGAGATGAAAAGTGCCAGCACTGAAAGCTCTTGCTAGCCAGCACCCTTCCTTGGAAGCGCTTTTGTAGGCGCAGCAACACTGGGGCTTTGCGCTTCTCTAGCCACCAAACTTCATGGTCACTATCTCTCCGTCTCGTAGACACGAGCTGAGAAATTGCAAACGTCGATCAATTGCTCAGAGATGAAAAGTGCCAGCACTGAAAGCTCTTGCTAGCCAGCACCCTTCCTTGGAAGCGCTTTTGTAGGCGCAGCAACACTGGGGCTTTGCGCTTCTCTAGCCACCAAACTTCATGGTCACTATCTCTCCGCCTCCTAGACACGAGCTGAGAAATTGCAAACGTCGATCAATTGCTCAGAGATGAAAAGTGCCAGCACTGGAAGCTGTTGCTAGCCAGCACCCTTCCTTGGAAGCGCTTTTGTAGGCCTAAGAAGACTGGGGCTCTGGGCTTCTCTACCCACCTCATCTTCTGCTCATCCTCTCGCGCACTCTAAAGAGAGCTCAGGTGAGAAATTGCAAACGTCGAGCAATTGCTCAGAGATGAAAAGTGCCAGCACTGAAAGCTCTTGCTAGCCAGCACCCTTCCTTGGAAGCGCTTTCACAGGCGCAGCAACACTGGGGCTTTGCGCTTCTATACGCACCAAACGTCACGGTCCTTCTCTTTCCGTCTCGTAGACACGAGCTGAGAAATTGCAAACGTCGAGCAATTGCTCAGAGATGAAAAGTGCCAGCACTGAAAGCTCTTGCTAGCCAGTACCCTTCCTTGGAAGCGCTTTTGTAGGCCTAAGAACACTGGGGCTCTGGGCTTCTCTAGCCACCTAATCTTCTGCTCATCCTCTCGCGCACTCTAAAGAGAGCTCAGGTGAGAAATTGCAAACGTCGAGCAATTGCTCAGAGATGAAAAGTGCCAGCACTGAAAGCTCTTGCTAGCCAGCACCCTTCCTTGGAAGCGCTTTCACAGGCGCAGCAACACTGGGGCTTTGCGCTTCTCTACCCACCAAACGTCACGGTCCTTCTCTTTCCGTCTCCTAGACACGAGCTGAGAAATTGCAAACGTCGAGCAATTGCTCAGAGATGAAAAGTGCCAGCACTGAAAGCTGTTGCTAGCCAGCACCCTTCCTTGGAAGCGCTTTCACAGGCGCAGCAACACTGGGGCTTTGCGCTTCTCTACCCACCAAACGTCACGGTCCTTCTCTTTCCGTCTCCTAGACACGAGCTGAGAAATTGCAAACGTCGATCAATTGCTCAGAGATGAAAAGTGCCAGCACTGAAAGCTGTTGCTAGCCAGCACCCTTCCTTGGAAGCGCTTTTGTAGGCCTAAGAAGACTGGGGCTCTGGGCTTCTCTAGCCACCTAATCTTCTGCTCATCCTCTCGCGCTCTCTAAAGAGAGCTGAGGTGAGAAATTGCAAACGTCGAGCAATTGCTCAGAGATGAAAAGTGCCAGCACTGAAAGCTGTTGCTAGCCAGCACCCTTCCTTGGAAGCGCTTTTGTAGGCCTAAGAAGACTGGGGCTCTGGGCTTCTCTAGCCACCTCATCTTCTGCTCATCCTCTCGCGCACTCTAAAGAGAGCTCAGGTGAGAAATTGCAAACGTCGAGCAATTGCTCAGAGATGAAAAGTGCCAGCACTGAAAGCTCTTGCTAGCCAGCACCCTTCCTTGGAAGCGCTTTCACAGGCGCAGCAACACTGGGGCTTTGCGCTTCTCTAGCCACCAAACGTCACGGTCACTCTCTCTCCGTCTCGTAGACACGAGCTGAGAAATTGCAAACGTCGAGCAATTGCTCAGAGATGAAAAGTGCCAGCACTGGAAGCTGTTGCTAGCCAGCACCCTTCCTTGGAAGCGCTTTTGTAGGCCTAAGAAGACTGGGGCTCTGGGCTTCTCTAGCCACCTAATCTTCTGCTCATCCTCTCGCGCACTCTAAAGAGAGCTCAGGTGAGAAATTGCAAACGTCGAGCAATTGCTCAGAGATGAAAAGTGCCAGCACTGAAAGCTCTTGCTAGCGAGCACCCTTCCTTGGAAGCGCTTTCACAGGCGCAGTAACACTGGGGCTTTGCGCTTCTCTACCCACCAAACGTCACGGTCCTTCTCTTTCCGTCTCGTAGACACGAGCTGAGAAATTGCAAACGTCGAGCAATTGCTCAGAGATGAAAAGTGCCAGCACTGAAAGCTGTTGCTAGCCAGCACCCTTCCTTGGAAGCGCTTTTGTAGGCCTAAGAAGACTGGGGCTCTGGGCTTCTCTAGCCACCTCATCTTCTGCTCATCCTCTCGCGCACTCTAAAGAGAGCTCAGGTGAGAAATTGCAAACGTCGATCAATTGCTCAGAGATGAAAAGTGCCAGCACTGAAAGCTCTTGCTAGCCAGCACCCTTCCTTGGAAGCGCTTTTGTAGGCCTAAGAACACTGGGGCTCTGGGCTTCTCTAGCCACCTCATCTTCTGCTCATCCTCTCGCGCACTCTAAAGAGAGCTCAGGTGAGAAATTGCAAACGTCGAGCAATTGCTCAGAGATGAAAAGTGCCAGCACTGAAAGCTCTTGCTAGCCAGCACCCTTCCTTGGAAGCGCTTTCACAGGCGCAGCAACACTGGGGCTTTGCGCTTCTCTAGCCACCAAACGTCACGGTCCTTCTCTTTCCGTCTCGTAGACACGAGCTGAGAAATTGCAAACGTCGAGCAATTGCTCAGAGATGAAAAGTGCCAGCACTGAAAGCTGTTGCTAGCCAGCACCCTTCCTTGGAAGCGCTTTCACAGGCGCAGTAACACTGGGGCTTTGCGCTTCTCTAGCCACCAAACGTCACGGTC
Organism: Sarcoramphus papa; assembly: GCA_037962945.1. NCBI lineage: Eukaryota > Metazoa > Chordata > Aves > Accipitriformes > Cathartidae > Sarcoramphus > Sarcoramphus papa. The sequence continues at coordinate 172,360 of JBBMRM010000121.1, forward strand.
ACTATCTCTCCGTCTCGTAGACACGAGCTGAGAAATTGCAAACGTCGATCAATTGCTCAGAGATGAAAAGTGCCAGCACTGAAAGCTGTTGCTAGCCAGCACCCTTCCTTGGAAGCGCTTTTGTAGGCCTAAGAACACTGGGGCTCTGCGCTTCTGTAGCCACCTCATCTTCTGCTCATCCTCTCGCGCACTCTAAAGAGAGCTCAGGTGAGAAATTGCAAACGTCGAGCAATTGCTCAGAGATGAAAAGTGCCAGCACTGAAAGCTGTTGCTAGCCAGCACCCTTCCTTGGAAGCACTTTCACAGGCGCAGTAACACTGGGGCTTTGCGCTTCTCTAGCCACCAAACGTCACGGTCCTTCTCTTTCCGTCTCGTAGACACGAGCTGAGAAATTGCAAACGTCGAGCAATTGCTCAGAGATGAAAAGTGCCAGCACTGAAAGCTCTTGCTAGCCAGCACCCTTCCTTGGAAGCGCTTTCACAGGCGCAGTAACACTGGGGCTTTGCGCTTCTCTAGCCACCAAACGTCACGGTCCTTCTCTTTCCGTCTCGTAGACACGAGCTGAGAAATTGCAAACGTCGAGCAATTGCTCAGAGATGAAAAGTGCCAGCACTGAAAGCTGTTGCTAGCCAGCACCCTTCCTTGGAAGCGCTTTTGTAGGCCTAAGAAGACTGGGGCTCTGGGCTTCTCTAGCCACCTCATCTTCTGCTCATCCTCTCGCGCACTCTAAAGAGAGCTCAGGTGAGAAATTGCAAACGTCGAGCAATTGCTCAGAGACGAAAAGTGCCAGCACTGAAAGCTGTTGCTAGCCAGCACCCTTCCTTGGAAGCGCTTTACAGGCGCAGCAACACTGGGGCTTTGCGCTTCTCTAGCCACCAAACGTCACGGTCCTTCTCTTTCCGTCTCGTAGACACGAGCTGAGAAATTGCAAACGTCGAGCAATTGCTCAGAGATGAAAAGTGCCAGCACTGAAAGCTCTTGCTAGCCAGCACCCTTCCTTGGAAGCGCTTTTGTAGGCGCAGCAACACTGGGGCTTTGCGCTTCTCTAGCCACCAAACTTCATGGTCACTATCTCTCCGTCTCGTAGACACGAGCTGAGAAATTGCAAACGTCGATCAATTGCTCAGAGATGAAAAGTGCCAGCACTGAAAGCTGTTGCTAGCCAGCACCCTTCCTTGGAAGCGCTTTTGTAGGCCTAAGAAGACTGGGGCTCTGGGCTTCTCTAGCCACCTCATCTTCTGCTCATCCTCTCGCGCACTCTAAAGAGAGCTCAGGTGAGAAATTGCAAACGTCCAGCAATTGCTCAGAGATGAAAAGTGCCAGCACTGAAAGCTGTTGCTAGCCAGCACCCTTCCTTGGAAGCACTTTCACAGGCGCAGTAACACTGGGGCTTTGCGCTTCTCTACCCACCAAACGTCACGGTCCTTCTCTTTCCGTCTCCTAGACACGAGCTGAGAAATTGCAAACGTCGAGCAATTGCTCAGAGATGAAAAGTGCCAGCACTGAAAGCTCTTGCTAGCCAGCACCCTTCCTTGGAAGCGCTTTCAGAGGCGCAGTAACACTGGGGCTTTGCGCTTCTCTAGCCACCAAACGTCACGGTCCTTCTCTTTCCGTCTCGTAGACACGAGCTGAGAAATTGCAAACGTCGAGCAATTGCTCAGAGATGAAAAGTGCCAGCACTGAAAGCTGTTGCTAGCCAGCACCCTTCCTTGGAAGCGCTTTTGTAGCCCTTAGAACAGTGGGGCTCTGGGCTTCTCTAGCCACCTAATCTTCTGCTCATCCTCTCGCGCACTCTAAAGAGAGCTGAGGTGAGAAATTGCAAACGTCGAGCAATTGCTCAGAGATGAAAAGTGCCAGCACTGAAAGCTCTTGCTAGCCAGCACCCTTCCTTGGAAGCGCTTTCACAGGCGCAGCAACACTGGGGCTTTGCGCTTCTCTACCCACCAAACGTCACGGTCCTTCTCTTTCCGTCTCGTAGACACGAGCTGAGAAATTGCAAACGTCGAGCAATTGCTCAGAGATGAAAAGTGCCAGCACTGAAAGCTCTTGCTAGCCAGCACCCTTCCTTGGAAGCGCTTTTGTAGGCGCAGCAACACTGGGGCTTTGCGCTTCTCTAGCCACCAAACTTCATGGTCACTATCTCTCCGCCTCCTAGACACGAGCTGAGAAATTGCAAACGTCGAGCAATTGCTCAGAGATGAAAAGTGCCAGCACTGAAAGCTCTTGCTAGCCAGTACCCTTCCTTGGAAGCGCTTTTGTAGGCCTAAGAAGACTGGGGCTCTGGGCTTCTCTAGCCACCTAATCTTCTGCTCATCCTCTCGCGCACTCTAAAGAGAGCTCAGGTGAGAAATTGCAAACGTCGAGCAATTGCTCAGAGATGAAAAGTGCCAGCACTGAAAGCTCTTGCTAGCCAGCACCCTTCCTTGGAAGCGCTTTCACAGGCGCAGCAACACTGGGGCTTTGCGCTTCTCTACCCACCAAACGTCACGGTCCTTCTCTTTCCGTCTCGTAGACACGAGCTGAGAAATTGCAAACGTCGAGCAATTGCTCAGAGATGAAAAGTGCCAGCACTGAAAGCTGTTGCTAGCCAGCAGCCTTCCTTGGAAGCGCTTTCACAGGCGCAGCAACACTGGGGCTTTGCGCTTCTCTAGCCACCAAACGTCACGGTCCTTCTCTTTCCGTCTCCTAGACACGAGCTGAGAAATTGCAAACGTCGATCAATTGCTCAGAGATGAAAAGTGCCAGCACTGAAAGCTGTTGCTAGCCAGCACCCTTCCTTGGAAGCGCTTTTGTAGGCCTAAGAAGACTGGGGCTCTGGGCTTCTCTAGCCACCTAATCTTCTGCTCATCCTCTCGCGCTCTCTAAAGAGAGCTGAGGTGAGAAATTGCAAACGTCGAGCAATTGCTCAGAGATGAAAAGTGCCAGCACTGAAAGCTGTTGCTAGCCAGCACCCTTCCTTGGAAGCGCTTTTGTAGGCCTAAGAACACTGGGGCTCTGGGCTTCTCTAGCCACCTCATCTTCTGCTCATCCTCTCGCGCACTCTAAAGAGAGCTCAGGTGAGAAATTGCAAACGTCGAGCAATTGCTCAGAGATGAAAAGTGCCAGCACTGAAAGCTCTTGCTAGCCAGCACCCTTCCTTGGAAGCGCTTTCACAGGCGCAGCAACACTGGGGCTTTGCGCTTCTCTAGCCACCAAACGTCACGGTCACTCTCTCTCCGTCTCGTAGACACGAGCTGAGAAATTGCAAACGTCGAGCAATTGCTCAGAGATGAAAAGTGCCAGCACTGGAAGCTGTTGCTAGCCAGCACCCTTCCTTGGAAGCGCTTTTGTAGGCCTAAGAACACTGGGGCTCTGGGCTTCTCTAGCCACCTCATCTTCTGCTCATCCTCTCGCGCACTCTAAAGAGAGCTCAGGTGAGAAATTGCAAACGTCGAGCAATTGCTCAGAGATGAAAAGTGCCAGCACTGAAAGCTCTTGCTAGCCAGCACCCTTCCTTGGAAGCGCTTTCACAGGCGCAGCAACACTGGGGCTTTGCGCTTCTCTACCCACCAAACGTCACGGTCCTTCTCTTTCCGTCTCGTAGACACGAGCTGAGAAATTGCAAACGTCGAGCAATTGCTCAGAGATGAAAAGTGCCAGCACTGAAAGCTCTTGCTAGCCAGCACCCTTCCTTGGAAGCGCTTTTGTAGGCGCAGCAACACTGGGGCTTTGCGCTTCTCTAGCCACCAAACTTCATGGTCACTATCTCTCCGCCTCCTAGACACGAGCTGAGAAATTGCAAACGTCGATCAATTGCTCAGAGATGAAAAGTGCCAGCACTGGAAGCTGTTGCTAGCCAGCACCCTTCCTTGGAAGCGCTTTTGTAGGCCTAAGAAGACTGGGGCTCTGGGCTTCTCTACCCACCTCATCTTCTGCTCATCCTCTCGCGCACTCTAAAGAGAGCTCAGGTGAGAAATTGCAAACGTCGAGCAATTGCTCAGAGATGAAAAGTGCCAGCACTGAAAGCTGTTGCTAGCCAGCACCCTTCCTTGGAAGCGCTTTCACAGGCGCAGCAACACTGGGGCTTTGCGCTTCTATACGCACCAAACGTCACGGTCCTTCTCTTTCCGTCTCGTAGACACGAGCTGAGAAATTGCAAACGTCGAGCAATTGCTCAGAGATGAAAAGTGCCAGCACTGAAAGCTCTTGCTAGCCAGTACCCTTCCTTGGAAGCGCTTTTGTAGGCCTAAGAACACTGGGGCTCTGGGCTTCTCTAGCCACCTAATCTTCTGCTCATCCTCTCGCGCACTCTAAAGAGAGCTCAGGTGAGAAATTGCAAACGTCGAGCAATTGCTCAGAGATGAAAAGTGCCAGCACTGAAAGCTCTTGCTAGCCAGCACCCTTCCTTGGAAGCGCTTTCACAGGCGCAGCAACACTGGGGCTTTGCGCTTCTCTACCCACCAAACGTCACGGTCCTTCTCTTTCCGTCTCCTAGACACGAGCTGAGAAATTGCAAACGTCGAGCAATTGCTCAGAGATGAAAAGTGCCAGCACTGAAAGCTGTTGCTAGCCAGCACCCTTCCTTGGAAGCGCTTTCACAGGCGCAGCAACACTGGGGCTTTGCGCTTCTCTACCCACCAAACGTCACGGTCCTTCTCTTTCCGTCTCCTAGACACGAGCTGAGAAATTGCAAACGTCGATCAATTGCTCAGAGATGAAAAGTGCCAGCACTGAAAGCTGTTGCTAGCCAGCACCCTTCCTTGGAAGCGCTTTTGTAGGCCTAAGAAGACTGGGGCTCTGGGCTTCTCTAGCCACCTAATCTTCTGCTCATCCTCTCGCGCTCTCTAAAGAGAGCTGAGGTGAGAAATTGCAAACGTCGAGCAATTGCTCAGAGATGAAAAGTGCCAGCACTGAAAGCTGTTGCTAGCCAGCACCCTTCCTTGGAAGCGCTTTTGTAGGCCTAAGAAGACTGGGGCTCTGGGCTTCTCTAGCCACCTCATCTTCTGCTCATCCTCTCGCGCACTCTAAAGAGAGCTCAGGTGAGAAATTGCAAACGTCGAGCAATTGCTCAGAGATGAAAAGTGCCAGCACTGAAAGCTCTTGCTAGCCAGCACCCTTCCTTGGAAGCGCTTTCACAGGCGCAGCAACACTGGGGCTTTGCGCTTCTCTAGCCACCAAACGTCACGGTCACTCTCTCTCCGTCTCGTAGACACGAGCTGAGAAATTGCAAACGTCGAGCAATTGCTCAGAGATGAAAAGTGCCAGCACTGGAAGCTGTTGCTAGCCAGCACCCTTCCTTGGAAGCGCTTTTGTAGGCCTAAGAAGACTGGGGCTCTGGGCTTCTCTAGCCACCTAATCTTCTGCTCATCCTCTCGCGCACTCTAAAGAGAGCTCAGGTGAGAAATTGCAAACGTCGAGCAATTGCTCAGAGACGAAAAGTGCCAGCACTGAAAGCTCTTGCTAGCGAGCACCCTTCCTTGGAAGCGCTTTCACAGGCGCAGTAACACTGGGGCTTTGCGCTTCTCTACCCACCAAACGTCACGGTCCTTCTCTTTCCGTCTCGTAGACACGAGCTGAGAAATTGCAAACGTCGAGCAATTGCTCAGAGATGAAAAGTGCCAGCACTGAAAGCTGTTGCTAGCCAGCACCCTTCCTTGGAAGCGCTTTTGTAGGCCTAAGAAGACTGGGGCTCTGGGCTTCTCTAGCCACCTCATCTTCTGCTCATCCTCTCGCGCACTCTAAAGAGAGCTCAGGTGAGAAATTGCAAACGTCGATCAATTGCTCAGAGATGAAAAGTGCCAGCACTGAAAGCTCTTGCTAGCCAGCACCCTTCCTTGGAAGCGCTTTTGTAGGCCTAAGAACACTGGGGCTCTGGGCTTCTCTAGCCACCTCATCTTCTGCTCATCCTCTCGCGCACTCTAAAGAGAGCTCAGGTGAGAAATTGCAAACGTCGAGCAATTGCTCAGAGATGAAAAGTGCCAGCACTGAAAGCTCTTGCTAGCCAGCACCCTTCCTTGGAAGCGCTTTCACAGGCGCAGCAACACTGGGGCTTTGCGCTTCTCTAGCCACCAAACGTCACGGTCCTTCTCTTTCCGTCTCGTAGACACGAGCTGAGAAATTGCAAACGTCGAGCAATTGCTCAGAGATGAAAAGTGCCAGCACTGAAAGCTGTTGCTAGCCAGCACCCTTCCTTGGAAGCGCTTTCACAGGCGCAGTAACACTGGGGCTTTGCGCTTCTCTAGCCACCAAACGTCACGGTCACTATCTCTCCGTCTCGTAGACACGAGCTGAGAAATTGCAAACGTCGATCAATTGCTCAGAGATGAAAAGTGCCAGCACTGAAAGCTGTTGCTAGCCAGCACCCTTCCTTGGAAGCGCTTTTGTAGGCCTAAGAACACTGGGGCTCTGCGCTTCTGTAGCCACCTCATCTTCTGCTCATCCTCTCGCGCACTCTAAAGAGAGCTCAGGTGAGAAATTGCAAACGTCGAGCAATTGCTCAGAGATGAAAAGTGCCAGCACTGAAAGCTGTTGCTAGCCAGCACCCTTCCTTGGAAGCACTTTCACAGGCGCAGTAACACTGGGGCTTTGCGCTTCTCTAGCCACCAAACGTCACGGTCCTTCTCTTTCCGTCTCGTAGACACGAGCTGAGAAATTGCAAACGTCGAGCAATTGCTCAGAGATGAAAAGTGCCAGCACTGAAAGCTCTTGCTAGCCAGCACCCTTCCTTGGAAGCGCTTTCACAGGCGCAGTAACACTGGGGCTTTGCGCTTCTCTAGCCACCAAACGTCACGGTCCTTCTCTTTCCGTCTCGTAGACACGAGCTGAGAAATTGCAAACGTCGAGCAATTGCTCAGAGATGAAAAGTGCCAGCACTGAAAGCTGTTGCTAGCCAGCACCCTTCCTTGGAAGCGCTTTTGTAGGCCTAAGAAGACTGGGGCTCTGGGCTTCTCTAGCCACCTCATCTTCTGCTCATCCTCTCGCGCACTCTAAAGAGAGCTCAGGTGAGAAATTGCAAACGTCGAGCAATTGCTCAGAGACGAAAAGTGCCAGCACTGAAAGCTGTTGCTAGCCAGCACCCTTCCTTGGAAGCGCTTTCACAGGCGCAGTAACACTGGGGCTTTGCGCTTCTCTACCCACCAAACGTCACGGTCCTTCTCTTTCCGTCTCGTAGACACGAGCTGAGAAATTGCAAACGTCGAGCAATTGCTCAGAGATGAAAAGTGCCAGCACTGAAAGCTGTTGCTAGCCAGCACCCTTCCTTGGAAGCGCTTTTGTAGCCCTTAGAACACTGGGGCTCTGGGCTTCTCTAGCCACCTCATCTTCTGCTCATCCTCTCACGCACTCTAAAGAGAGCTCAGGTGAGAAATTGCAAACGTCGAGCAATTGCTCAGAGATGAAAAGTGCCAGCACTGAAAGCTGTTGCTAGCCAGCACCCTTCCTTGGAAGCGCTTTCACAGGCGCAGTAACACTGGGGCTTTGCGCTTCTCTAGCCACCAAACGTCACGGTCCTTCTCTTTCCGTCTCGTAGACACGAGCTGAGAAATTGCAAACGTCGATCAATTGCTCAGAGATGAAAAGTGCCAGCACTGAAAGCTGTTGCTAGCCAGCACCCTTCCTTGGAAGCGCTTTCACAGGCGCAGCAACACTGGGGCTTTGCGCTTCTCTACCCACCAAACGTCACGGTCCTTCTCTTTCCGTCTCCTAGACACGAGCTGAGAAATTGCAAACGTCGAGCAATTGCTCAGAGATGAAAAGTGCCAGCACTGAAAGCTGTTGCTAGCCAGCACCCTTCCTTGGAAGCGCTTTTGTAGGCCTAAGAACACTGGGGCTCTGGGCTTCTCTAGCCACCTAATCTTCTGCTCATCCTCTCGCGCTCTCTAAAGAGAGCTGAGGTGAGAAATTGCAAACGTCGAGCAATTGCTCAGAGATGAAAAGTGCCAGCCCTGAAAGCTGTTGCTAGCCAGCACCCTTCCTTGGACGCGCTTTTGTAGGCCTAAGAAGACTGGGGCTCTGGGCTTCTCTAGCCACCTCATCTTCTGCTCATCCTCTCGCGCAGTCTAAAGAGAGCTCAGGTGAGAAATTGCAAACGTCGAGCAATTGCTCAGAGATGAAAAGTGCCAGCACTGAAAGCTGTTGCTAGCCAGCACCCTTCCTTGGAAGCGCTTTCACAGGCGCAGTAACACTGGGGCTTTGCGCTTCTCTACCCACCAAACGTCACGGTCCTTCTCTTTCCGTCTCCTAGACACGAGCTGAGAAATTGCAAACGTCGATCAATTGCTCAGAGATGAAAAGTGCCAGCACTGAAAGCTGTTGCTAGCCAGCACCCTTCCTTGGAAGCGCTTTCACAGGCGCAGCAACACTGGGGCTTTGCGCTTCTCTACCCACCAAACGTCACGGTCCTTCTCTTTCCGTCTCCTAGACACGAGCTGAGAAATTGCAAACGTCGAGCAATTGCTCAGAGATGAAAAGTGCCAGCACTGAAAGCTGTTGCTAGCCAGCACCCTTCCTTGGAAGCGCTTTTGTAGGCCTAAGAAGACTGGGGCTCTGGGCTTCTCTAGCCACCTAATCTTCTGCTCATCCTCTCGCGCTCTCTAAAGAGAGCTGAGGTGAGAAATTGCAAACGTCGAGCAATTGCTCAGAGATGAAAAGTGCCAGCCCTGAAAGCTGTTGCTAGCCAGCACCCTTCCTTGGACGCGCTTTTGTAGGCCTAAGAAGACTGGGGCTCTGGGCTTCTCTAGCCACCTCATCTTCTGCTCATCCTCTCGCGCACTCTAAAGAGAGCTCAGGTGAGAAATTGCAAACGTCGAGCAATTGCTCAGAGATGAAAAGTGCCAGCACTGAAAGCTCTTGCTAGCCAGCACCCTTCCTTGGAAGCGCTTTCACAGGCGCAGCAACACTGGGGCTTTGCGCTTCTCTAGCCACCAAACGTCACGGTCCTTCTCTTTCCGTCTCCTAGACACGAGCTGAGAAATTGCAAACGTCGAGCAATTGCTCAGAGATGAAAAGTGCCAGCACTGAAAGCTGTTGCTAGCCAGCACCCTTCCTTGGAAGCGCTTTTGTAGGCCTAAGAACACTGGGGCTCTGGGCTTCTCTAGCCACCTCATCTTCTGCTCATCCTCTCGCGCACTCTAAAGAGAGCTCAGGTGAGAAATTGCAAACGTCAAGCAATTGCTCAGAGATGAAAAGTGCCAGCACTGAAAGCTCTTGCTAGCGAGCACCCTTCCTTGGAAGCGCTTTCACAGGCGCAGTAACACTGGGGCTTTGCGCTTCTCTACCCACCAAACGTCACTGTCATTCTCTTTCCGTCTCGTAGACACGAGCTGAGAAATTGCAAACGTCGAGCAATTGCTCAGAGATGAAAAGTGCCAGCACTGAAAGCTGTTGCTAGCCAGCACCCTTCCTTGGAAGCGCTTTTGTAGGCCTAAGAAGACTGGGGCTCTGGGCTTCTCTAGCCACCTCATCTTCTGCTCATCCTCTCGCGCACTCTAAAGAGAGCTCAGGTGAGAAATTGCAAACGTCGATCAATTGCTCAGAGATGAAAAGTGCCAGCACTGAAAGCTGTTGCTAGCCAGCACCCTTCCTTGGAAGCGCTTTTGTAGGCCTAAGAACACTGGGGCTCTGGGCTTCTCTAGCCACCTCATCTTCTGCTCATCCTCGCGCGCACTCTAAAGAGAGCTCAGGTGAGAAATTGCAAACGTCGAGCAATTGCTCAGAGATGAAAAGTGCCAGCACTGAAAGCTGTTGCTAGCCAGCACCCTTCCTTGGAAGCGCTTTCACAGGCGCAGCAACACTGGGGCTTTGCGCTTCTCTACCCACCAAACGTCACGGTCCTTCTCTTTCCGTCTCGTAGACACGAGCTGAGAAATTGCAAACGTCCAGCAATTGCTCAGAGATGAAAAGTGCCAGCACTGAAAGCTCTTGCTAGCCAGCACCCTTCCTTGGAAGCGCTTTTGTAGGCCTAAGAACAGTGGGGCTCTGGGCTTCTCTAGCCACCTCATCTTCTGCTCATCCTCTCGCGCAGTATAAAGAGAGCTCAGGTGAGAAATTGCAAACGTCGAGCAATTGCTCAGAGATGAAAAGTGCCAGCACTGAAAGCTGTTGCTAGCCAGCACCCTTCCTTGGAAGCGCTTTCACAGGCGCAGTAACACTGGGGCTTTGCGCTTCTCTAGCCACCAAACGTCACGGTCCTTCTCTTTCCGTCTCGTAGACACGAGCTGAGAAATTGCAAACGTCGAGCAATTGCTCAGAGATGAAAAGTGCCAGCACTGAAAGCTCTTGCTAGCCAGCACCCTTCCTTGGAAGTGCTTTCACAGGCGCAGTAACACTGGGGCTTTGCGCTTCTCTAGCCACCAAACGTCACGGTCACTATCTCTCCGTCTCGTAGACACGAGCTGAGAAATTGCAAACGTCGATCAATTGCTCAGAGATGAAAAGTGCCAGCACTGAAAGCTCTTGCTAGCCAGCACCCTTCCTTGGAAGCGCTTTTGTAGGCGCAGCAACACTGGGGCTTTGCGCTTCTCTAGCCACCAAACTTCATGGTCACTATCTCTCCGCCTCCTAGACACGAGCTGAGAAATTGCAAACGTCGATCAATTGCTCAGAGATGAAAAGTGCCAGCACTGGAAGCTGTTGCTAGCCAGCACCCTTCCTTGGAAGCGCTTTTGTAGGCCTAAGAAGACTGGGGCTCTGGGCTTCTCTACCCACCTCATCTTCTGCTCATCCTCTCGCGCACTCTAAAGAGAGCTCAGGTGAGAAATTGCAAACGTCGAGCAATTGCTCAGAGATGAAAAGTGCCAGCACTGAAAGCTCTTGCTAGCCAGCACCCTTCCTTGGAAGCGCTTTCACAGGCGCAGCAACACTGGGGCTTTGCGCTTCTATACGCACCAAACGTCACGGTCCTTCTCTTTCCGTCTCGTAGACACGAGCTGAGAAATTGCAAACGTCGAGCAATTGCTCAGAGATGAAAAGTGCCAGCACTGAAAGCTCTTGCTAGCCAGTACCCTTCCTTGGAAGCGCTTTTGTAGGCCTAAGAACACTGGGGCTCTGGGCTTCTCTAGCCACCTAATCTTCTGCTCATCCTCTCGCGCACTCTAAAGAGAGCTCAGGTGAGAAATTGCAAACGTCGAGCAATTGCTCAGAGATGAAAAGTGCCAGCACTGAAAGCTCTTGCTAGCCAGCACCCTTCCTTGGAAGCGCTTTCACAGGCGCAGCAACACTGGGGCTTTGCGCTTCTCTACCCACCAAACGTCACGGTCCTTCTCTTTCCGTCTCCTAGACACGAGCTGAGAAATTGCAAACGTCGAGCAATTGCTCAGAGATGAAAAGTGCCAGCACTGAAAGCTGTTGCTAGCCAGCACCCTTCCTTGGAAGCGCTTTCACAGGCGCAGCAACACTGGGGCTTTGCGCTTCTCTACCCACCAAACGTCACGGTCCTTCTCTTTCCGTCTCCTAGACACGAGCTGAGAAATTGCAAACGTCGATCAATTGCTCAGAGATGAAAAGTGCCAGCACTGAAAGCTGTTGCTAGCCAGCACCCTTCCTTGGAAGCGCTTTTGTAGGCCTAAGAAGACTGGGGCTCTGGGCTTCTCTAGCCACCTAATCTTCTGCTCATCCTCTCGCGCTCTCTAAAGAGAGCTGAGGTGAGAAATTGCAAACGTCGAGCAATTGCTCAGAGATGAAAAGTGCCAGCACTGAAAGCTGTTGCTAGCCAGCACCCTTCCTTGGAAGCGCTTTTGTAGGCCTAAGAAGACTGGGGCTCTGGGCTTCTCTAGCCACCTCATCTTCTGCTCATCCTCTCGCGCACTCTAAAGAGAGCTCAGGTGAGAAATTGCAAACGTCGAGCAATTGCTCAGAGATGAAAAGTGCCAGCACTGAAAGCTCTTGCTAGCCAGCACCCTTCCTTGGAAGCGCTTTCACAGGCGCAGCAACACTGGGGCTTTGCGCTTCTCTAGCCACCAAACGTCACGGTCACTCTCTCTCCGTCTCGTAGACACGAGCTGAGAAATTGCAAACGTCGAGCAATTGCTCAGAGATGAAAAGTGCCAGCACTGGAAGCTGTTGCTAGCCAGCACCCTTCCTTGGAAGCGCTTTTGTAGGCCTAAGAAGACTGGGGCTCTGGGCTTCTCTAGCCACCTAATCTTCTGCTCATCCTCTCGCGCACTCTAAAGAGAGCTCAGGTGAGAAATTGCAAACGTCGAGCAATTGCTCAGAGATGAAAAGTGCCAGCACTGAAAGCTCTTGCTAGCGAGCACCCTTCCTTGGAAGCGCTTTCACAGGCGCAGTAACACTGGGGCTTTGCGCTTCTCTACCCACCAAACGTCACGGTCCTTCTCTTTCCGTCTCGTAGACACGAGCTGAGAAATTGCAAACGTCGAGCAATTGCTCAGAGATGAAAAGTGCCAGCACTGAAAGCTGTTGCTAGCCAGCACCCTTCCTTGGAAGCGCTTTTGTAGGCCTAAGAAGACTGGGGCTCTGGGCTTCTCTAGCCACCTCATCTTCTGCTCATCCTCTCGCGCACTCTAAAGAGAGCTCAGGTGAGAAATTGCAAACGTCGATCAATTGCTCAGAGATGAAAAGTGCCAGCACTGAAAGCTCTTGCTAGCCAGCACCCTTCCTTGGAAGCGCTTTTGTAGGCCTAAGAAGACTGGGGCTCTGGGCTTCTCTAGCCACCTCATCTTCTGCTCATCCTCTCGCGCACTCTAAAGAGAGCTCAGGTGAGAAATTGCAAACGTCGAGCAATTGCTCAGAGATGAAAAGTGCCAGCACTGAAAGCTCTTGCTAGCCAGCACCCTTCCTTGGAAGCGCTTTCACAGGCGCAGCAACACTGGGGCTTTGCGCTTCTCTAGCCACCAAACGTCACGGTCCTTCTCTTTCCGTCTCGTAGACACGAGCTGAGAAATTGCAAACGTCGAGCAATTGCTCAGAGATGAAAAGTGCCAGCACTGAAAGCTGTTGCTAGCCAGCACCCTTCCTTGGAAGCGCTTTCACAGGCGCAGTAACACTGGGGCTTTGCGCTTCTCTAGCCACCAAACGTCACGGTCACTATCTCTCCGTCTCGTAGACACGAGCTGAGAAATTGCAAACGTCGATCAATTGCTCAGAGATGAAAAGTGCCAGCACTGAAAGCTGTTGCTAGCCAGCACCCTTCCTTGGAAGCGCTTTTGTAGGCCTAAGAACACTGGGGCTCTGCGCTTCTGTAGCCACCTCATCTTCTGCTCATCCTCTCGCGCACTCTAAAGAGAGCTCAGGTGAGAAATTGCAAACGTCGAGCAATTGCTCAGAGATGAAAAGTGCCAGCACTGAAAGCTGTTGCTAGCCAGCACCCTTCCTTGGAAGCACTTTCACAGGCGCAGTAACACTGGGGCTTTGCGCTTCTCTAGCCACCAAACGTCACGGTCCTTCTCTTTCCGTCTCGTAGACACGAGCTGAGAAATTGCAAACGTCGAGCAATTGCTCAGAGATGAAAAGTGCCAGCACTGAAAGCTCTTGCTAGCCAGCACCCTTCCTTGGAAGCGCTTTCACAGGCGCAGTAACACTGGGGCTTTGCGCTTCTCTAGCCACCAAACGTCACGGTCCTTCTCTTTCCGTCTCGTAGACACGAGCTGAGAAATTGCAAACGTCGAGCAATTGCTCAGAGATGAAAAGTGCCAGCACTGAAAGCTGTTGCTAGCCAGCACCCTTCCTTGGAAGCGCTTTTGTAGGCCTAAGAAGACTGGGGCTCTGGGCTTCTCTAGCCACCTAATCTTCTGCTCATCCTCTCGCGCACTCTAAAGAGAGCTCAGGTGAGAAATTGCAAACGTCGAGCAATTGCTCAGAGATGAAAAGTGCCAGCACTGAAAGCTGTTGCTAGCCAGCACCCTTCCTTGGAAGCGCTTTCACAGGCGCAGTAACACTGGGGCTTTGCGCTTCTCTACCCACCAAACGTCACGGTCCTTCTCTTTCCGTCTCGTAGACACGAGCTGAGAAATTGCAAACGTCGAGCAATTGCTCAGAGATGAAAAGTGCCAGCACTGAAAGCTGTTGCTAGCCAGCACCCTTCCTTGGAAGCGCTTTTGTAGCCCTTAGAACACTGGGGCTCTGGGCTTCTCTAGCCACCTCATCTTCTGCTCATCCTCTCACGCACTCTAAAGAGAGCTCAGGTGAGAAATTGCAAACGTCGAGCAATTGCTCAGAGATGAAAAGTGCCAGCACTGAAAGCTGTTGCTAGCCAGCACCCTTCCTTGGAAGCGCTTTCACAGGCGCAGTAACACTGGGGCTTTGCGCTTCTCTACCCACCAAACGTCACGGTCCTTCTCTTTCCGTCTCGTAGACACGAGCTGAGAAATTGCAAACGTCGATCAATTGCTCAGAGATGAAAAGTGCCAGCACTGAAAGCTGTTGCTAGCCAGCACCCTTCCTTGGAAGCGCTTTCACAGGCGCAGCAACACTGGGGCTTTGCGCTTCTCTACCCACCAAACGTCACGGTCCTTCTCTTTCCGTCTCCTAGACACGAGCTGAGAAATTGCAAACGTCGAGCAATTGCTCAGAGATGAAAAGTGCCAGCACTGAAAGCTGTTGCTAGCCAGCACCCTTCCTTGGAAGCGCTTTTGTAGGCCTAAGAACACTGGGGCTCTGGGCTTCTCTAGCCACCTAATCTTCTGCTCATCCTCTCGCGCTCTCTAAAGAGAGCTGAGGTGAGAAATTGCAAACGTCGAGCAATTGCTCAGAGATGAAAAGTGCCAGCCCTGAAAGCTGTTGCTAGCCAGCACCCTTCCTTGGACGCGCTTTTGTAGGCCTAAGAAGACTGGGGCTCTGGGCTTCTCTAGCCACCTCATCTTCTGCTCATCCTCTCGCGCAGTCTAAAGAGAGCTCAGGTGAGAAATTGCAAACGTCGAGCAATTGCTCAGAGATGAAAAGTGCCAGCACTGAAAGCTGTTGCTAGCCAGCACCCTTCCTTGGAAGCGCTTTCACAGGCGCAGTAACACTGGGGCTTTGCGCTTCTCTACCCACCAAACGTCACGGTCCTTCTCTTTCCGTCTCCTAGACACGAGCTGAGAAATTGCAAACGTCGATCAATTGCTCAGAGATGAAAAGTGCCAGCACTGAAAGCTGTTGCTAGCCAGCACCCTTCCTTGGAAGCGCTTTCACAGGCGCAGCAACACTGGGGCTTTGCGCTTCTCTACCCACCAAACGTCACGGTCCTTCTCTTTCCGTCTCCTAGACACGAGCTGAGAAATTGCAAACGTCGAGCAATTGCTCAGAGATGAAAAGTGCCAGCACTGAAAGCTGTTGCTAGCCAGCACCCTTCCTTGGAAGCGCTTTTGTAGGCCTAAGAAGACTGGGGCTCTGGGCTTCTCTAGCCACCTAATCTTCTGCTCATCCTCTCGCGCTCTCTAAAGAGAGCTGAGGTGAGAAATTGCAAACGTCGAGCAATTGCTCAGAGATGAAAAGTGCCAGCCCTGAAAGCTGTTGCTAGCCAGCACCCTTCCTTGGACGCGCTTTTGTAGGCCTAAGAAGACTGGGGCTCTGGGCTTCTCTAGCCACCTCATCTTCTGCTCATCCTCTCGCGCACTCTAAAGAGAGCTCAGGTGAGAAATTGCAAACGTCGAGCAATTGCTCAGAGATGAAAAGTGCCAGCACTGAAAGCTCTTGCTAGCCAGCACCCTTCCTTGGAAGCGCTTTCACAGGCGCAGCAACACTGGGGCTTTGCGCTTCTCTAGCCACCAAACGTCACGGTCCTTCTCTTTCCGTCTCGTAGACACGAGCTGAGAAATTGCAAACGTCGAGCAATTGCTCAGAGATGAAAAGTGCCAGCACTGAAAGCTGTTGCTAGCCAGCACCCTTCCTTGGAAGCGCTTTTGTAGGCCTAAGAACACTGGGGCTCTGGGCTTCTCTAGCCACCTCATCTTCTGCTCATCCTCTCGCGCACTCTAAAGAGAGCTCAGGTGAGAAATTGCAAACGTCAAGCAATTGCTCAGAGATGAAAAGTGCCAGCACTGAAAGCTCTTGCTAGCGAGCACCCTTCCTTGGAAGCGCTTTCACAGGCGCAGTAACACTGGGGCTTTGCGCTTCTCTACCCACCAAACGTCACTGTCATTCTCTTTCCGTCTCGTAGACACGAGCTGAGAAATTGCAAACGTCGAGCAATTGCTCAGAGATGAAAAGTGCCAGCACTGAAAGCTGTTGCTAGCCAGCACCCTTCCTTGGAAGCGCTTTTGTAGGCCTAAGAAGACTGGGGCTCTGGGCTTCTCTAGCCACCTCATCTTCTGCTCATCCTCTCGCGCACTCTAAAGAGAGCTCAGGTGAGAAATTGCAAACGTCGATCAATTGCTCAGAGATGAAAAGTGCCAGCACTGAAAGCTGTTGCTAGCCAGCACCCTTCCTTGGAAGCGCTTTTGTAGGCCTAAGAACACTGGGGCTCTGGGCTTCTCTAGCCACCTCATCTTCTGCTCATCCTCGCGCGCACTCTAAAGAGAGCTCAGGTGAGAAATTGCAAACGTCGAGCAATTGCTCAGAGATGAAAAGTGCCAGCACTGAAAGCTGTTGCTAGCCAGCACCCTTCCTTGGAAGCGCTTTCACAGGCGCAGCAACACTGGGGCTTTGCGCTTCTCTACCCACCAAACGTCATGGTCCTTCTCTTTCCGTCTCGTAGACACGAGCTGAGAAATTGCAAACGTCCAGCAATTGCTCAGAGATGAAAAGTGCCAGCACTGAAAGCTCTTGCTAGCCAGCACCCTTCCTTGGAAGCGCTTTTGTAGGCCTAAGAACAGTGGGGCTCTGGGCTTCTCTAGCCACCTCATCTTCTGCTCATCCTCTCGCGCAGTATAAAGAGAGCTCAGGTGAGAAATTGCAAACGTCGAGCAATTGCTCAGAGATGAAAAGTGCCAGCACTGAAAGCTGTTGCTAGCCAGCACCCTTCCTTGGAAGCGCTTTCACAGGCGCAGTAACACTGGGGCTTTGCGCTTCTCTAGCCACCAAACGTCACGGTCCTTCTCTTTCCGTCTCGTAGACACGAGCTGAGAAATTGCAAACGTCGAGCAATTGCTCAGAGATGAAAAGTGCCAGCACTGAAAGCTCTTGCTAGCCAGCACCCTTCCTTGGAAGTGCTTTCACAGGCGCAGTAACACTGGGGCTTTGCGCTTCTCTAGCCACCAAACGTCACGGTCACTATCTCTCCGTCTCGTAGACACGAGCTGAGAAATTGCAAACGTCGATCAATTGCTCAGAGATGAAAAGTGCCAGCACTGAAAGCTGTTGCTAGCCAGCACCCTTCCTTGAAGCGCTTTTGTAGGCCTAAGAACACTGGGGCTCTGGGCTTCTCTAGCCACCTAATCTTCTGCTCATCCTCTCACGCACTCTAAAGAGAGCTCAGGTGAGAAATTGCAAACGTCGAGCAATTGCTCAGAGATGAAAAGTGCCAGCACTGAAAGCTGTTGCTAGCCAGCACCCTTCCTTGGAAGCGCTTTCACAGGCGCAGTAACACTGGGGCTTTGCGCTTCTCTAACCACCAAACGTCACGGTCCTTCTCTTTCCGTCTCGTAGACACGAGCTGAGAAATTGCAAACGTCGATCAATTGCTCAGAGATGAAAAGTGCCAGCACTGAAAGCTGTTGCTAGCCAGCACCCTTCCTTGGAAGCGCTTTTGTAGGCCTAAGAACACTGGGGCTCTGGGCTTCTCTAGCCACCTAATCTTCTGCTCATCCTCTCGCGCTCTCTAAAGAGAGCTCAGGTGAGAAATTGCAAACGTCCAGCAATTGCTCAGAGATGAAAAGTGCCAGCACTGAAAGCTGTTGCTAGCCAGCACCCTTCCTTGGAAGCGCTTTCACAGGCGCAGTAACACTGGGGCTTTGCGCTTCTCTAGCCACCAAACGTCACGGTCCTTCTCTTTCCATCTCGTAGACACGAGCTGAGAAATTGCAAACGTCGAGCAATTGCTCAGAGATGAAAAGTGCCAGCACTGAAAGCTCTTGCTAGCCAGCACCCTTCCTTGGAAGCGCTTTTGTAGGCCTAAGAACACTGGGGCTCTGGGCTTCTCTAGCCACCTCATCTTCTGCTCATCCTCTCGCGCACTCTAAAGAGAGCTCAGGTGAGAAATTGCAAACGTCGAGCAATTGCTCAGAGATGAAAAGTGCCAGCACTGAAAGCTCTTGCTAGCCAGCACCCTTCCTTGGAAGCGCTTTCACAGGCGCAGCAACACTGGGGCTTTGCGCTTCTCTAGCCACCAAACGTCACGGTCCTTCTCTTTCCGTCTCGTAGACACGAGCTGAGAAATTGCAAACGTCGAGCAATTGCTCAGAGATGAAAAGTGCCAGCACTGAAAGCTCTTGCTAGCCAGTACCCTTCCTTGGAAGCGCTTTTGTAGGCCTAAGAACACTGGGGCTCTGGGCTTCTCTAGCCACCTAATCTTCTGCTCATCCTCTCGCGCACTCTAAAGAGAGCTCAGGTGAGAAATTGCAAACGTCGAGCAATTGCTCAGAGATGAAAAGTGCCAGCACTGAAAGCTCTTGCTAGCCAGCACCCTTCCTTGGAAGCGCTTTCACAGGCGCAGCAACACTGGGGCTTTGCGCTTCTCTAGCCACCAAACGTCATGGTCCTTCTCTTTCCGTCTCATAGACACGAGCTGAGAAATTGCAAACGTCGAGCAATTGCTCAGAGATGAAAAGTGCCAGCACTGAAAGCTCTTGCTAGCCAGCACCCTTCCTTGGAAGCGCTTTCACAGGCGCAGCAACACTGGGGCTTTGCGCTTCTCTACCCACCAAACGTCACGGTCCTTCTCTTTCCGTCTCGTAGACACGAGGTGAGAAATTGCAAACGTCGATCAATTGCTCAGAGATGAAAAGTGCCAGCACTGAAAGCTGTTGCTAGCCAGCACCCTTCCTTGGAAGCGCTTTTGTAGGCCTAAGAACACTGGGGCTCTGGGCTTCTCTAGCCACCTAATCTTCTGCTCATCCTCTCGCGCTCTCTAAAGAGAGCTGAGGTGAGAAATTGCAAACGTCGAGCAATTGCTCAGAGATGAAAAGTGCCAGCACTGAAAGCTGTTGCTAGCCAGCACCCTTCCTTGGAAGCGCTTTCACAGGCGCAGTAACACTGGGGCTTTGCGCTTCTCTAGCCACCAAACGTCACGGTCCTTCTCTTTCCGTCTCGTAGACACGAGCTGAGAAATTGCAAACGTCGAGCAATTGCTCAGAGATGAAAAGTGCCAGCACTGAAAGCTGTTGCTAGCCAGCACCCTTCCTTGGAAGCGCTTTTGTAGGCCTAAGAACACTGGGGCTCTGGGCTTCTCTAGCCACCTCATCTTCTGCTCATCCTCTCGCGCACTCTAAAGAGAGCTCAGGTGAGAAATTGCAAACGTCGAGCAATTGCTCAGAGATGAAAAGTGCCAGCACTTAAAGCTCTTGCTAGCCAGCACCCTTCCTTGGAAGCGCTTTCACAAGCGCAGTAACACTGGGGCTTTGCGCTTCTCTACCCACCAAACGTAACGGTCATTCTCTTTCTGTCTCGTAGACACGAGCTGAGAAATTGCAAACGTCGAGCAATTGCTCAGAGATGAAAAGTGCCAGCACTTAAAGCTCTTGCTAGCCAGCACCCTTCCTTGGAAGCGCTTTCACAGGCGCAGCAACACTGGGGCTTTGCACTTCTCTACCCACCAAACGTCACGGTCATTCTCTTTCCGTCTCGTAGACACGAGCTGAGAAATTGCAAACGTCGAGCAATTGCTCAGAGATGAAAAGTGCCAGCACTGAAAGCTGTTGCTAGCCAGCACCCTTCCTTGGAAGCGCTTTCACAGGCGCAGTAACACTGGGGCTTTGCGCTTCTCTACCCACCAAACGTCACGGTCCTTCTCTTTCCGTCTCGTAGACACGAGCTGAGAAATTGCAAACGTCGAGCAATTGCTCAGAGATGAAAAGTGCCAGCACTGAAAGCTCTTGCTAGCCAGCACCCTTCCTTGGAAGCGCTTTTGTAGGCCTAAGAACACTGGGGCTCTGGGCTTCTCTAGCCACCTCATCTTCTGCTCATCCTCTCGCGCACTCTAAAGAGAGCTGAGGTGAGAAATTGCAAACGTCGAGCAATTGCTCAGAGATGAAAAGTGCCAGCACTGAAAGCTGTTGCTAGCCAGCACCCTTCCTTGGAAGCGCTTTTGTAGGCCTAAGAAGACTGGGGCTCTGGGCTTCTCTAGCCACCTCATCTTCTGCTCATCCTCTCGCGCTCTCTAAAGAGAGCTCAGGTGAGAAATTGCAAACGTCGAGCAATTGCTCAGAGATGAAAAGTGCCAGCACTGAAAGCTGTTGCTAGCCAGCACCCTTCCTTGGAAGCGCTTTCACAGGCGCAGTAACACTGGGGCTTTGTGCTTCTCTAGCCACCAAACGTCACGGTCCTTCTCTTTCCGTCTCGTAGACACGAGCTGAGAAATTGCAAACGTCGAGCAATTGCTCAGAGATGAAAAGTGCCAGCACTGAAAGCTCTTGCTAGCCAGCACCCTTCCTTGGAAGCGCTTTCACAGGCGCAGCAACACTGGGGCTTTGCGCTTCTCTACCCACCAAACGTCACGGTCCTTCTCTTTCCGTCTCATAGACACGAGCTGAGAAATTGCAAACGTCGAGCAATTGCTCAGAGATGAAAAGTGCCAGCACTGAAAGCTCTTGCTAGCCAGCACCCTTCCTTGGAAGCGCTTTCACAGGCGCAGCAACACTGGGGCTTTGCGCTTCTCTACCCACCAAACGTCACGGTCCTTCTCTTTCCGTCTCGTAGACACGAGCTGAGAAATTGCAAACGTCGAGCAATTGCTCAGAGATGAAAAGTGCCAGCACTGAAAGCTGTTGCTAGCCAGCACCCTTCCTTGGAAGCGCTTTTGTAGGCCTAAGAAGACTGGGGCTCTGGGCTTCTCTAGCCACCTCATCTTCTGCTCATCCTCTCGCGCTCTCTAAAGAGAGCTCAGGTGAGAAATTGCAAACGTCGAGCAATTGCTCAGAGATGAAAAGTGCCAGCACTGAAAGCTGTTGCTAGCCAGCACCCTTCCTTGGAAGCGCTTTCACAGGCGCAGTAACACTGGGGCTTTGTGCTTCTCTAGCCACCAAACGTCACGGTCCTTCTCTTTCCGTCTCGTAGACACGAGCTGAGAAATTGCAAACGTCGAGCAATTGCTCAGAGATGAAAAGTGCCAGCACTGAAAGCTGTTGCTAGCCAGCACCCTTCCTTGGAAGCGCTTTTGTAGGCCTAAGAACACTGGGGCTCTGGGCTTCTCTAGCCACCTCATCTTCTGCTCATCCTCTCGCGCACTCTAAAGAGAGCTCAGGTGAGAAATTGCAAACGTCGAGCAATTGCTCAGAGATGAAAAGTGCCAGCACTGAAAGCTGTTGCTAGCCAGCACCCTTCCTTGGAAGCGCTTTCACAGGCGCAGCAACACTGGGGCTTTGCGCTTCTCTATGCACCAAACGTCACGGTCCTTCTCTTTCCGCCTCGTAGACACGAGCTGAGAAATTGCAAACGTCGAGCAATTGCTCAGAGATGAAAAGTGCCAGCACTGAAAGCTGTTGCTAGCCAGCACCCTTCCTTGGAAGCGCTTTCACAGGCGCAGCAACACTGGGGCTTTGCGCTTCTCTAGCCACCAAACGTCACAGTCCTTCTCTTTCCGTCTCGTAGACACGAGCTGAGAAATTGCAAACGTCGAGCAATTGCTCAGAGATGAAAAGTGCCAGCACTTAAAGCTCTTGCTAGCCAGCACCCTTCCTTGGAAGCGCTTTCACAGGCGCAGCAACACTGGGGCTTTGCGCTTCTCTAGCCACCAAACTTCACGGTCACTATCTCTCCGTCTCCTAGACACGAGCTGAGAAATTGCAAACGTCGATCAATTGCTCAGAGAGGAAAAGTGCCAGCACTGGAAGCTGTTGCTAGCCAGCACCCTTCCTTGGAAGCGCTTTTGTAGGCCTAAGAACACTGGGGCTCTGGGCTTCTCTAGCCACCTCATCTTCTGCTCATCCTCTCGCGCTCTCTAAAGAGAGCTGAGGTGAGAAATTGCAAACGTCGAGCAATTGCTCAGAGATGAAAAGTGCCAGCACTGAAAGCTCTTGCTAGCCAGCACCCTTCCTTGGAAGCGCTTTCACAGGCGCAGTAACACTGGGGCTTTGCGCTTCTCTACCCACCAAACGTCACGGTCCTTCTCTTTCCGTCTCGTAGACACGAGCTGAGAAATTGCAAACGTCGAGCAATTGCTCAGAGATGAAAAGTGCCAGCACTGAAAGCTGTTGCTAGCCAGCACCCTTCCTTGGAAGCGCTTTTGTAGGCCTAAGAACACTGGGGCTCTGGGCTTCTCTAGCCACCTCATCTTCTGCTCATCCTCTCGCGCACTCTAAAGAGAGCTCAGGTGAGAAATTGCAAACGTCGAGCAATTGCTCAGAGATGAAAAGTGCCAGCACTGAAAGCTCTTGCTAGCCAGCACCCTTCCTTGGAAGCGCTTTCACAAGCGCAGTAACACTGGGGCTTTGCGCTTCTCTACCCACCAAACGTAACGGTCATTCTCTTTCTGTCTCGTAGACATGAGCTGAGAAATTGCAAACGTCGAGCAATTGCTCAGAGATGAAAAGTGCCAGCACTGAAAGCTGTTGCTAGCCAGCACCCTTCCTTGGAAGCGCTTTCACAGGCGCAGCAACACTGGGGCTTTGCGCTTCTCTAGCCACCAAACGTCACGGTCCTTCTCTTTCCGTCTCGTAGACACGAGCTGAGAAATTGCAAACATCGAGCAATTGCTCAGAGATGAAAAGTGCCAGCACTGAAAGCTGTTGCTAGCCAGCACCCTTCCTTGGAAGCGCTTTTGTAGGCCTAAGAAGACTGGGGCTCTGGGCTTCTCTAGCCACCTAATCTTCTGCTCATCCTCTCGCGCACTCTAAAGAGAGCTCAGGTGAGAAATTGCAAACGTCGAGCAATTGCTCAGAGATGAAAAGTGCCAGCACTTAAAGCTCTTGCTAGCCAGCACCCTTCCTTGGAAGCGCTTTCACAAGCGCAGTAACACTGGGGCTTTGCGCTTCTATACCCACCAAACGTAACGGTCATTCTCTTTCTGTCTCGTAGACACGAGCTGAGAAATTGCAAACGTCGATCAATTGCTCAGAGATGAAAAGTGCCAGCACTGAAAGCTCTTGCTAGCCAGCACCCTTCCTTGGAAGCGCTTTCACAGGCGCAGCAACACTGGGGCTTTGCACTTCTCTACCCACCAAACGTCACGGTCATTCTCTTTCCGTCTCGTAGACACGAGCTGAGAAATTGCAAACGTCCAGCAATTGCTCAGAGATGAAAAGTGCCAGCACTGAAAGCTGTTGCTAGCCAGCACCCTTCCTTGGAAGCGCTTTCACAGGCGCAGTAACACTGGGGCTTTGCGCTTCTCTACCCACCAAACGTCACGGTCCTTCTCTTTCCGTCTCGTAGACACGAGCTGAGAAATTGCAAACGTCGAGCAATTGCTCAGAGATGAAAAGTGCCAGCACTGAAAGCTCTTGCTAGCCAGCACCCTTCCTTGGAAGCGCTTTTGTAGGCCTAAGAACACTGGGGCTCTGGGCTTCTCTAGCCACCTCATCTTCTGCTCATCCTCTCGCGCACTCTAAAGAGAGCTCAGGTGAGAAATTGCAAACGTCGAGCAATTGCTCAGAGATGAAAAGTGCCAGCACTGAAAGCTGTTGCTAGCCAGCACCCTTCCTTGGAAGCGCTTTCACAGGCGCAGCAACACTGGGGCTTTGCGCTTCTCTAGCCACCAAACGTCACGGTCCTTCTCTTTCCGTCTCATAGACACGAGCTGAGAAATTGCAAACATCGAGCAATTGCTCAGAGATGAAAAGTGCCAGCACTGAAAGCTCTTGCTAGCCAGCACCCTTCCTTGGAAGCGCTTTCACAGGCGCAGCAACACTGGGGCTTTGCGCTTCTCTACCCACCAAACATCACGGTCCTTCTCTTTCCGTCTCGTAGACACGAGCTGAGAAATTGCAAACGTCGAGCAATTGCTCAGAGAGGAAAAGTGCCAGCACTGAAAGCTGTTGCTAGCCAGCACCCTTCCTTGGAAGCGCTTTTGTAGGCCTAAGAACACTGGGGCTCTGGGCTTCTCTAGCCACCTAATCTTCTGCTCATCCTCTCGCGCTCTCTAAAGAGAGCTCAGGTGAGAAATTGCAACCGTCGAGCAATTGCTCAGAGATGAAAAGTGCCAGCACTGAAAGCTGTTGCTAGCCAGCACCCTTCCTTGGAAGCGCTTTCACAGGCACAGTAACACTGGGGCTTTGTGCTTCTCTAGCCACCAAACGTCACGGTCCTTCTCTTTCCGTCTCGTAGACACGAGCTGAGAAATTGCAAACGTCGAGCAATTGCTCAGAGATGAAAAGTGCCAGCACTGAAAGCTGTTGCTAGCCAGCACCCTTCCTTGGAAGCGCTTTTGTAGGCCTAAGAACACTGGGGCTCTGGGCTTCTCTAGCCACCTCATCTTCTGCTCATCCTCTCGCGCACTCTAAAGAGAGCTCAGGTGAGAAATTGCAAACGTCGAGCAATTGCTCAGAGATGAAAACTGCCAGCACTGAAAGCTGTTGCTAGCCAGCACCCTTCCTTGGAAGCGCTTTCACAGGCGCAGCAACACTGGGGCTTTGCGCTTCTCTACCCACCAAACGTCACGGTCCTTCTCTTTCCGTCTCGTAGACACGAGCTGAGAAATTGCAAACGTCGAGCAATTGCTCAGAGATGAAAAGTGCCAGCACTGAAAGCTCTTGCTAGCCAGTACCCTTCCTTGGAAGCGCTTTTGTAGGCCTAAGAAGACTGGGGCTCTGGGCTTCTCTAGCCACCTAATCTTCTGCTCATCCTCTCGCGCACTCTAAAGAGAGCTCAGGTGAGAAATTGCAAACGTCGAGCAATTGCTCAGAGATGAAAAGTGCCAGCACTGAAAGCTGTTGCTAGCCAGCACCCTTCCTTGGAAGCGCTTTCACAGGCGCAGCAACACTGGGGCTTTGCGCTTCTCTAGCCACCAAACGTCACGGTCCTTCTCTTTCCGTCTCCTAGACACGAGCTGAGAAATTGCAAACGTCGAGCAATTGCTCAGAGATGAAAAGTGCCAGCACTGAAAGCTGTTGCTAGCCAGCACCCTTCCTTGGAAGCGCTTTTGTAGGCCTAAGAACACTGGGGCTCTGGGCTTCTCTAGCCACCTAATCTTCTGCTCATCCTCTCGCGCTCTCTAAAGAGAGCTGAGGTGAGAAATTGCAAACGTCGAGCAATTGCTCAGAGATGAAAAGTGCCAGCACTGAAAGCTCTTGCTAGCCAGCACCCTTCCTTGGAAGCGCTTTCACAGGCGCAGTAACACTGGGGCTTTGCGCTTCTCTAGCCACCAAACGTCACGGTCCTTCTCTTTCCGTCTCGTAGACACGAGCTGAGAAATTGCAAACGTCGAGCAATTGCTCAGAGATGAAAAGTGCCAGCACTGAAAGCTGTTGCTAGCCAGCACCCTTCCTTGGAAGCGCTTTTGTAGGCCTAAGAACACTGGGGCTCTGGGCTTCTCTAGCCACCTCATCTTCTGCTCATCCTCTCGCGCACTCTAAAGAGAGCTCAGGTGAGAAATTGCAAACGTCGAGCAATTGCTCAGAGATGAAAAGTGCCAGCACTGAAAGCTGTTGCTAGCCAGCACCCTTCCTTGGAAGCGCTTTCACAAGCGCAGTAACACTGGGGCTTTGCGCTTCTCTACCCACCAAACGTAACGGTCCTTCTCTTTCTGTCTCGTAGACATGAGCTGAGAAATTGCAAACGTCGAGCAATTGCTCAGAGATGAAAAGTGCCAGCACTTAAAGCTCTTGCTAGCCAGCACCCTTCCTTGGAAGCGCTTTCACAGGCGCAGCAACACTGGGGCTTTGCGCTTCTCTAGCCACCAAACTTCACGGTCACTATCTCTCCGTCTCCTAGACACGAGCTGAGAAATTGCAAACGTCGATCAATTGCTCAGAGAGGAAAAGTGCCAGCACTGGAAGCTGTTGCTAGCCAGCACCCTTCCTTGGAAGCGCTTTTGTAGGCCTAAGAACACTGGGGCTCTGGGCTTCTCTAGCCACCTCATCTTCTGCTCATCCTCTCGCGCTCTCTAAAGAGAGCTGAGGTGAGAAATTGCAAACGTCGAGCAATTGCTCAGAGATGAAAAGTGCCAGCACTGAAAGCTGTTGCTAGCCAGCACCCTTCCTTGGAAGCGCTTTCACAGGCGCAGTAACACTGGGGCTTTGCGCTTCTCTAGCCACCAAACGTCACGGTCACTATCTCTCCGTCTCGTAGACACGAGCTGAGAAATTGCAAACGTCCAGCAATTGCTCAGAGATGAAAAGTGCCAGCACTGAAAGCTGTTGCTAGCCAGCACCCTTCCTTGGAAGCGCTTTTGTAGGCCTAAGAACACTGGGGCTTTGCGCTTCTTTAGCCACCTCATCTTCTGCTCATCCTCTCGCGCACTCTAAAGAGAGCTCAGGTGAGAAATTGCAAACGTCAAGCAATTGCTCAGAGATGAAAAGTGCCAGCACTGAAAGCTGTTGCTAGCCAGCACCCTTCCTTGGAAGCGCTTTCACAGGCGCAGTAACACTGGGGCTTTGCGCTTCTCTACCCACCAAACGTCACGGTCCTTCTCTTTCCGTCTCGTAGACACGAGCTGAGAAATTGCAAACGTCGAGCAATTGCTCAGAGATGAAAAGTGCCAGCACTGGAAGCTGTTGCTAGCCAGCACCCTTCCTTGGAAGCGCTTTTGTAGGCCTAAGAACACTGGGGCTCTGGGCTTCTCTAGCCACCTCATCTTCTGCTCATCCTCTCGCGCACTCTGAAGAGAGCTCAGGTGAGAAATTGCAAACGTCGAGCAATTGCTCAGAGATGAAAAGTGCCAGCACTGAAAGCTCTTGCTAGCCAGCACCCTTCCTTGGAAGCGCTTTCACAGGCGCAGTAACACTGGGGCTTTGCGCTTCTCTACCCACCAAACGTCACGGTCACTCTCTCTCCGTCTCGTAGACACGAGCTGAGAAATTGCAAACGTCGAGCAATTGCTCAGAGATGAAAAGTGCCAGCACTGAAAGCTGTTGCTAGCCAGCACCCTTCCTTGGAAGCGCTTTTGTAGGCCTAAGAACACTGGGGCTCTGGGCTTCTCTAGCCACCTAATCTTCTGCTCATCCTCTCGCGCACTCTAAAGAGAGCTCAGGTGAGAAATTGCAAACGTCGAGCAATTGCTCAGAGATGAAAAGTGCCAGCACTGAAAGCTGTTGCTAGCCAGCACCCTTCCTTGGAAGCGCTTTCACAGGCGCAGCAACACTGGGGCTTTGCGCTTCTCTACCCACCAAACGTCACGGTCCTTCTCTTTCCGTCTCGTAGACACGAGCTGAGAAATTGCAAACGTCGAGCAATTGCTCAGAGATGAAAAGTGCCAGCACTGAAAGCTCTTGCTAGCCAGCACCCTTCCTTGGAAGCGCTTTCACAGGCGCAGCAACACTGGGGCTTTGCGCTTCTCTAGCCACCAAACTTCATGGTCACTATCTCTCCGTCTCCTAGACACGAGCTGAGAAATTGCAAACGTCGATCAATTGCTCAGAGATGAAAAGTGCCAGCACTGAAAGCTGTTGCTAGCCAGCACCCTTCCTTGGAAGCGCTTTTGTAGGCCTAAGAACACTGGGGCTCTGGGCTTCTCTAGCCACCTAATCTTCTGCTCATCCTCTCGCGCACTCTGAAGAGAGCTCAGGTGAGAAATTGCAAACGTCGAGCAATTGCTCAGAGATGAAAAGTGCCAGCACTGAAAGCTCTTGCTAGCCAGCACCCTTCCTTGGAAGCGCTTTCACAGGCGCAGTAACACTGGGGCTTTGCGCTTCTCTACCCACCAAACGTCACGGTCACTCTCTCTCCGTCTCGTAGACACGAGCTGAGAAATTGCAAACGTCGAGCAATTGCTCAGAGATGAAAAGTGCCAGCACTGAAAGCTGTTGCTAGCCAGCACCCTTCCTTGGAAGCGCTTTTGTAGGCCTAAGAACACTGGGGCTCTGGGCTTCTCTAGCCACCTAATCTTCTGCTCATCCTCTCGCGCACTCTAAAGAGAGCTCAGGTGAGAAATTGCAAACGTCGAGCAATTGCTCAGAGATGAAAAGTGCCAGCACTGAAAGCTGTTGCTAGCCAGCACCCTTCCTTGGAAGCGCTTTCACAGGCGCAGCAACACTGGGGCTTTGCGCTTCTCTACCCACCAAACGTCACGGTCCTTCTCTTTCCGTCTCGTAGACACGAGCTGAGAAATTGCAAACGTCGAGCAATTGCTCAGAGATGAAAAGTGCCAGCACTGAAAGCTCTTGCTAGCCAGCACCCTTCCTTGGAAGCGCTTTCACAGGCGCAGCAACACTGGGGCTTTGCGCTTCTCTAGCCACCAAACTTCATGGTCACTATCTCTCCGTCTCCTAGACACGAGCTGAGAAATTGCAAACGTCGATCAATTGCTCAGAGATGAAAAGTGCCAGCACTGAAAGCTGTTGCTAGCCAGCACCCTTCCTTGGAAGCGCTTTTGTAGGCCTAAGAACACTGGGGCTCTGGGCTTCTCTAGCCACCTAATCTTCTGCTCATCCTCTCGCGCTCTCTAAAGAGAGCTGAGGTGAGAAATTGCAAACGTCGAGCAATTGCTCAGAGATGAAAAGTGCCAGCACTGAAAGCTGTTGCTAGCCAGCACCCTTCCTTGGAAGCGCTTTCACAGGCGCAGTAACACTGGGGCTTTGCGCTTCTCTAGCCACCAAACGTCACGGTCCTTCTCTTTCCGTCTCGTAGACACGAGCTGAGAAATTGCAAACGTCGAGCAATTGCTCAGAGATGAAAAGTGCCAGCACTGAAAGCTGTTGCTAGCCAGCACCCTTCCTTGGAAGCGCTTTTGTAGGCCTAAGAACACTGGGGCTCTGGGCTTCTCTAGCCACCTCATCTTCTGCTCATCCTCTCGCGCAGTCTAAAGAGAGCTCAGGTGAGAAATTGCAAACGTCGATCAATTGCTCAGAGATGAAAAGTGCCAGCACTGAAAGCTGTTGCTAGCCAGCACCCTTCCTTGGAAGCGCTATCACAAGCGCAGTAACACTGGGGCTTTGCGCTTCTCTACCCACCAAACGTAACGGTCATTCTCTTTCCGTCTCATAGACATGAGCTGAGAAATTGCAAACGTCGAGCAATTGCTCAGAGATGAAAAGTGCCAGCACTGAAAGCTGTTGCTAGCCAGCACCCTTCCTTGGAAGCGCTTTCACAGGCGCAGTAACACTGGGGCTTTGCGCTTCTCTAGCCACCAAACTTCACGGTCACTATCTCTCCGTCTCCTAGACACGAGCTGAGAAATTGCAAACGTCGAGCAATTGCTCAGAGATGAAAAGTGCCAGCACTGGAAGCTGTTGCTAGCCAGCACCCTTCCTTGGAAGCGCTTTTGTAGGCCTAAGAACACTGGGGCTCTGGGCTTCTCTAGCCACCTAATCTTCTGCTCATCCTCTCGCGCACTCTAAAGAGAGCTCAGGTGAGAAATTGCAAACGTCCAGCAATTGCTCAGAGATGAAAAGTGCCAGCACTGAAAGCTCTTGCTAGCCAGCACCCTTCCTTGGAAGCGCTTTCACAAGCGCAGTAACACTGGGGTTTTGCGCTTCTCTAGCCACCAAACGTCACGGTCCTTCTCTTTCCGTCTCGTAGACACGAGCTGAGAAATTGCAAACGTCGAGCAATTGCTCAGAGATGAAAAGTGCCAGCACTGAAAGCTGTTGCTAGCCAGCACCCTTCCTTGGAAGCGCTTTCACAAGCGCAGCAACACTGGGGCTTTGCGCTTCTCTAGCCACCAAACGTCACGGTCCTTCTCTTTCCGTCTCGTAGACACGAGCTGAGAAATTGCAAACGTCGAGCAATTGCTCAGAGAGGAAAAGTGCCAGCACTGAAAGCTGTTGCTAGCCAGCACCCTTCCTTGGAAGCGCTTTTGTAGGCCTAAGAACACTGGGGCTCTGGGCTTCTTTAGCCACCTCATCTTCTGCTCATCCTCTCGCGCACTCTAAAGAGAGCTCAGGTGAGAAATTGCAAACGTCGAGCAATTGCTCAGAGATGAAAAGTGCCAGCACTGAAAGCTGTTGCTAGCCAGCCCCCTTCCTTGGAAGCGCTTTCAGAGGCGCAGCAACACTGGGGCTTTGCGCTTCTCTAGCCACCAAACGTCACGGTCCTTCTCTTTCCGTCTCGTAGACACGAGCTGAGAAATTGCAAACGTCGAGCAATTGCTCAGAGATGAAAAGTGCCAGCACTGAAAGCTGTTGCTAGCCAGCACCCTTCCTTGGAAGCGCTTTCACAGGCGCAGCAACACTGGGGCTTTGCGCTTCTCTACCCACCAAACGTCACGGTCCTTCTCTTTCCGTCTCGTAGACACGAGCTGAGAAATTGCAAACGTCGAGCAATTGCTCAGAGATGAAAAGTGCCAGCACTTAAAGCTCTTGCTAGCCAGCACCCTTCCTTGGAAGCGCTTTCACAGGCGCAGTAACACTGGGGCTTTGCGCTTCTCTAGCCACCAAACGTCACGGTCACTCTCTCTCCGTCTCATAGACACGAGCTGAGAAATTGCAAACGTCGAGCAATTGCTCAGAGATGAAAAGTGCCAGCACTGAAAGCTCTTGCTAGCCAGCACCCTTCCTTGGAAGCGCTTTCACAGGCGCAGCAACACTGGGGCTTTGCGCTTCTCTACCCACCAAACTTCATGGTCACTATCTCTCCGTCTCCTAGACACGAGCTGAGAAATTGCAAACGTCCAGCAATTGCTCAGAGATGAAAAGTGCCAGCACTGAAAGCTGTTGCTAGCCAGCACCCTTCCTTGGAAGCGCTTTTGTAGGCCTAAGAACACTGGGGCTCTGGGCTTCTCTAGCCACCTAATCTTCTGCTCATCCTCTCGCGCTCTCTAAAGAGAGCTGAGGTGAGAAATTGCAAACGTCGAGCAATTGCTCAGAGATGAAAAGTGCCAGCACTGAAAGCTGTTGCTAGCCAGCACCCTTCCTTGGAAGCGCTTTCACAGGCGCAGTAACACTGGGGCTTTGCGCTTCTCTAGCCACCAAACGTCACGGTCCTTCTCTTTCCGTCTCGTAGACACGAGCTGAGAAATTGCAAACGTCGAGCAATTGCTCAGAGATGAAAAGTGCCAGCACTGAAAGCTGTTGCTAGCCAGCACCCTTCCTTGGAAGCGCTTTTGTAGGCCTAAGAATACTGGGGCTCTGGGCTTCTCTAGCCACCTCATCTTCTGCTCATCCTCTCGCGCAGTCTAAAGAGAGCTCAGGTGAGAAATTGCAAACGTCGATCAATTGCTCAGAGATGAAAAGTGCCAGCACTGAAAGCTGTTGCTAGCCAGCCCCCTTCCTTGGAAGCGCTTTCACAAGCGCAGTAACACTGGGGCTTTGCGCTTCTCTACCCACCAAACGTAACGGTCATTCTCTTTCTGTCTCGTAGACATGAGCTGAGAAATTGCAAACGTCGAGCAATTGCTCAGAGATGAAAAGTGCCAGCACTGAAAGCTGTTGCTAGCCAGCACCCTTCCTTGGAAGCGCTTTCACAGGCGCAGCAACACTGGGGCTTTGCGCTTCTCTAGCCACCAAACTTCACGGTCACTATCTCTCCGTCTCCTAGACACGAGCTGAGAAATTGCAAACGTCGATCAATTGCTCAGAGAGGAAAAGTGCCAGCACTGGAAGCTGTTGCTAGCCAGCACCCTTCCTTGGAAGCGCTTTTGTAGGCCTAAGAACACTGGGGCTCTGGGCTTCTCTACCCACCTCATCTTCTGCTCATCCTCTCGCGCTCTCTAAAGAGAGCTGAGGTGAGAAATTGCAAACGTCGAGCAATTGCTCAGAGATGAAAAGTGCCAGCACTGAAAGCTGTTGCTAGCCAGCACCCTTCCTTGGAAGCGCTTTCACAGGCGCAGTAACACTGGGGCTTTGCGCTTCTCTAGCCACCAAACGTCACGGTCACTCTCTCTCCGTCTCGTAGACACGAGCTGAGAAATTGCAAACGTCGAGCAATTGCTCAGAGATGAAAAGTGCCAGCACTGAAAGCTGTTGCTAGCCAGCACCCTTCCTTGGAAGCGCTTTTGTAGGCCTAAGAACACTGGGGCTCTGGGCTTCTCTAGCCACCTCATCTTCTGCTCATCCTCTCGCGCACTCTAAAGAGAGCTCAGGTGAGAAATTGCAAACGTCGAGCAATTGCTCAGAGATGAAAAGTGCCAGCACTGAAAGCTGTTGCTAGCCAGCACCCTTCCTTGGAAGCGCTTTCACAGGCGCAGTAACACTGGGGCTTTGCGCTTCTCTAGCCACCAAACGTCACGGTCCTTCTCTTTCCGTCTCCTAGACACGAGCTGAGAAATTGCAAACGTCGAGCAATTGCTCAGAGATGAAAAGTGCCAGCACTGAAAGCTGTTGCTAGCCAGCACCCTTCCTTGGAAGCGCTTTTGTAGGCCTAAGAACACTGGGGCTCTGGGCTTCTCTAGCCACCTCATCTTCTGCTCATCCTCTCGCGCACTCTAAAGAGAGCTCAGGTGAGAAATTGCAAACGTCCAGCAATTGCTCAGAGATGAAAAGTGCCAGCACTGAAAGCTCTTGCTAGCCAGCACCCTTCCTTGGAAGCGCTTTCACAGGCGCAGTAACACTGGGGCTTTGCGCTTCTCTACCCACCAAACGTCACGGTCCTTCTCTTTCCGTCTCGTAGACACGAGCTGAGAAATTGCAAACGTCCAGCAATTGCTCAGAGATGAAAAGTGCCAGCACTGAAAGCTCTTGCTAGCCAGCACCCTTCCTTGGAAGCGCTTTCACAGGCGCAGTAACACTGGGGCTTTGCGCTTCTCTAGCCACCAAACGTCACGGTCACTCTCTCTCCGTCTCGTAGACACGAGCTGAGAAATTGCAAACGTCCAGCAATTGCTCAGAGATGAAAAGTGCCAGCACTGAAAGCTGTTGCTAGCCAGCACCCTTCCTTGGAAGCGCTTTTGTAGGCCTAAGAACACTGGGGCTCTGGGCTTCTCTAGCCACCTCATCTTCTGCTCATCCTCTCGCGCACTCTAAAGAGAGCTCAGGTGAGAAATTGCAAACGTCGAGCAATTGCTCAGAGATGAAAAGTGCCAGCACTGAAAGCTGTTGCTAGCCAGCACCCTTCCTTGGAAGCGCTTTCACAGGCGCAGTAACACTGGGGCTTTGCGCTTCTCTACCCACCAAACGTAACGGTCATTCTCTTTCTGTCTCGTAGACATGAGCTGAGAAATTGCAAACGTCGAGCAATTGCTCAGAGATGAAAAGTGCCAGCACTGAAAGCTGTTGCTAGCCAGCACCCTTCCTTGGAAGCGCTTTCACAGGCGCAGCAACACTGGGGCTTTGCGCTTCTCTACCCACCAAACGTCACGGTCCTTCTCTTTCCATCTCGTAGACACGAGCTGAGAAATTGCAAACGTCGAGCAATTGCTCAGAGATGAAAAGTGCCAGCACTGAAAGCTGTTGCTAGCCAGCACCCTTCCTTGGAAGCGCTTTTGTAGGCGCAGCAACACTGGGGCTTTGCGCTTCTCTACCCACCAAACGTCACGGTCCTTCTCTTTCCGTCTCGTAGACACGAGCTGAGAAATTGCAAACGTCCAGCAATTGCTCAGAGATGAAAAGTGCCAGCACTGAAAGCTCTTGCTAGCCAGCACCCTTCCTTGGAAGCGCTTTCACAGGCGCAGTAACACTGGGGCTTTGCGCTTCTCTAGCCACCAAACGTCACGGTCCTTCTCTTTCCGTCTCGTAGACACGAGCTGAGAAATTGCAAACGTCGATCAATTGCTCAGAGATGAAAAGTGCCAGCACTGAAAGCTGTTGCTAGCCAGCACCCTTCCTTGGAAGCGCTTTTGTAGGCCTAAGAAGACTGGGGCTCTGGGCTTCTCTAGCCACCTCATCTTCTGCTCATCCTCTCGCGCACTCTAAAGAGAGCTCAGGTGAGAAATTGCAAACGTCGAGCAATTGCTCAGAGATGAAAAGTGCCAGCACTGAAAGCTGTTGCTAGCCAGCACCCTTCCTTGGAAGCGCTTTCACAGGCGCAGTAACACTGGGGCTTTGCGCTTCTCTAGCCACCAAACGTCACGGTCCTTCTCTTTCCGTCTCGTAGACACGAGCTGAGAAATTGCAAACGTCGAGCAATTGCTCAGAGATGAAAAGTGCCAGCACTGAAAGCTGTTGCTAGCCAGCACCCTTCCTTGGAAGCGCTTTTGTAGGCCTAAGAACACTGGGGCTCTGGGCTTCTCTAGCCACCTCATCTTCTGCTCATCCTCTCGCGCACTCTAAAGAGAGCTCAGGTGAGAAATTGCAAACGTCGTGCAATTGCTCAGAGATGAAAAGTGCCAGCACTGAAAGCTGTTGCTAGCCAGCACCCTTCCTTGGAAGCGCTTTCACAAGCGCAGTAACACTGGGGCTTTGCGCTTCTCTACCCACCAAACGTAACGGTCATTCTCTTTCTGTCTCGTAGACATGAGCTGAGAAATTGCAAACGTCGAGCAATTGCTCAGAGATGAAAAGTGCCAGCACTTAAAGCTCTTGCTAGCCAGCACCCTTCCTTGGAAGCGCTTTCACAGGCGCAGCAACACTGGGGCTTTGCGCTTCTCTACCCACCAAACTTCACGGTCACTATCTCTCCGTATCCTAGACACGAGCTGAGAAATTGCAAACGTCGAGCAATTGCTCAGAGAGGAAAAGTGCCAGCACTGGAAGCTGTTGCTAGCCAGCACCCTTCCTTGGAAGCGCTTTTGTAGGCCTAAGAAGACTGGGGCTCTGGGCTTCTCTACCCACCTCATCTTCTGCTCATCCTCTCGCGCTCTCTAAAGAGAGCTCAGGTGAGAAATTGCAAACGTCCAGCAATTGCTCAGAGATGAAAAGTGCCAGCACTGAAAGCTGTTGCTAGCCAGCACCCTTCCTTGGAAGCGCTTTCACAGGCGCAGCAACACTGGGGCTTTGCGCTTCTCTAGCCACCAAACGTCACGGTCCTTCTCTTTCCGTCTCGTAGACACGAGCTGAGAAATTGCAAACGTCGAGCAATTGCTCAGAGATGAAAAGTGCCAGCACTGAAAGCTGTTGCTAGCCAGCACCCTTCCTTGGAAGTGCTTTCACAGGCGCAGTAACACTGGGGCTTTGCGCTTCTCTACCCACCAAAAGTCACGGTCCTTCTCTTTCCGTCTCGTAGACACGAGCTGAGAAATTGCAAACGTCGAGCAATTGCTCAGAGATGAAAAGTGCCAGCACTGGAAGCTGTTGCTAGCCAGCACCCTTCCTTGGAAGCGCTTTTGTAGGCCTAAGAAGACTGGGGCTCTGGGCTTCTCTAGCCACCTCATCTTCTGCTCATCCTCTCGCGCACTCTGAAGAGAGCTGAGGTGAGAAATTGCAAACGTCGAGCAATTGCTCAGAGATGAAAAGTGCCAGCACTGAAAGCTGTTGCTAGCCAGCACCCTTCCTTGGAAGCGCTTTCACAGGCGCAGTAACACTGGGGCTTTGCGCTTCTCTACCCACCAAACGTCACGGTCACTCTCTCTCCGTCTCGTAGACACGAGCTGAGAAATTGCAAACGTCGAGCAATTGCTCAGAGATGAAAAGTGCCAGCACTGAAAGCTGTTGCTAGCCAGCACCCTTCCTTGGAAGCGCTTTTGTAGGCCTAAGAACACTGGGGCTCTGGGCTTCTCTAGCCACCTAATCTTCTGCTCATCCTCTCGCGCTCTCTAAAGAGAGCTGAGGTGAGAAATTGCAAACGTCGAGCAATTGCTCAGAGATGAAAAGTGCCAGCACTGAAAGCTGTTGCTAGCCAGCACCCTTCCTTGGAAGCGCTTTCACAGGCGCAGCAACACTGGGGCTTTGCGCTTCTCTAGCCACCAAACGTCACGGTCCTTCTCTTTCCGTCTCGTAGACACGAGCTGAGAAATTGCAAACGTCGAGCAATTGCTCAGAGATGAAAAGTGCCAGCACTGAAAGCTGTTGCTAGCCAGCACCCTTCCTTGGAAGCGCTTTTGTAGGCCTAAGAAGACTGGGGCTCTGGGCTTCTCTAGCCACCTCATCTTCTGCTCATCCTCTCGCGCACTCTAAAGAGAGCTCAGGTGAGAAATTGCAAACGTCGAGCAATTGCTCAGAGATGAAAAGTGCCAGCACTGAAAGCTGTTGCTAGCCAGCACCCTTCCTTGGAAGCGCTTTCACAAGCGCAGTAACACTGGGGCTTTGCGCTTCTCTACCCACCAAACGTAACGGTCATTCTCTTTCTGTCTCGTAGACATGAGCTGAGAAATTGCAAACGTCGAGCAATTGCTCAGAGATGAAAAGTGCCAGCACTGAAAGCTGTTGCTAGCCAGCACCCTTCCTTGGAAGCGCTTTCACAGGCGCAGCAACACTGGGGCTTTGCGCTTCTCTAGCCACCAAACTTCACGGTCACTATCTCTCCGTATCCTAGACACGAGCTGAGAAATTGCAAACGTCGATCAATTGCTCAGAGAGGAAAAGTGCCAGCACTGGAAGCTGTTGCTAGCCAGCACCCTTCCTTGGAAGCGCTTTTGTAGGCCTAAGAACACTGGGGCTCTGGGCTTCTCTACCCACCTCATCTTCTGCTCATCCTCTCGCGCTCTCTAAAGAGAGCTGAGGTGAGAAATTGCAAACGTCGAGCAATTGCTCAGAGATGAAAAGTGCCAGCACTGAAAGCTGTTGCTAGCCAGCACCCTTCCTTGGAAGCGCTTTCACAGGCGCAGTAACACTGGGGCTTTGCGCTTCTCTAGCCACCAAACGTCACGGTCACTCTCTCTCCGTCTCGTAGACACGAGCTGAGAAATTGCAAACGTCCAGCAATTGCTCAGAGATGAAAAGTGCCAGCACTGAAAGCTGTTGCTAGCCAGCACCCTTCCTTGGAAGCGCTTTTGTAGGCCTAAGAACACTGGGGCTCTGGGCTTCTCTAGCCACCTAATCTTCTGCTCATCCTCTCGCGCACTCTAAAGAGAGCTCAGGTGAGAAATTGCAAACGTCGAGCAATTGCTCAGAGATGAAAAGTGCCAGCACTGAAAGCTGTTGCTAGCCAGCACCCTTCCTTGGAAGCGCTTTCACAGGCGCAGTAACACTGGGGCTTTGCGCTTCTCTACCCACCAAACGTCATGGTCACTCTCTCTCCGTCTCGTAGACACGAGCTGAGAAATTGCAAACGTCGAGCAATTGCTCAGAGATGAAAAGTGCCAGCACTGAAAGCTCTTGCTAGCCAGCACCCTTCCTTGGAAGCGCTTTTGTAGGCCTAAGAAGACTGGGGCTCTGGGCTTCTCTAGCCACCTCATCTTCTGCTCATCCTCTCGCGCACTCTAAAGAGAGCTCAGGTGAGAAATTGCAAACGTCGAGCAATTGCTCAGAGATGAAAAGTGCCAGCACTGAAAGCTGTTGCTAGCCAGCACCCTTCCTTGGAAGCGCTTTCACAGGCGCAGTAACACTGGGGCTTTGCGCTTCTCTAGCCACCAAACGTCACGGTCCTTCTCTTTCCGTCTCGTAGACACGAGCTGAGAAATTGCAAACGTCGAGCAATTGCTCAGAGATGAAAAGTGCCAGCACTGAAAGCTCTTGCTAGCCAGCACCCTTCCTTGGAAGCGCTTTCACAAGCGCAGCAACACTGGGGCTTTGCGCTTCTCTAGCCACCAAACGTCACTCTCATTCTCTTTCCGTCTCGTAGACACGAGCTGAGAAATTGCAAACGTCGAGCAATTGCTCAGAGAGGAAAAGTGCCAGCACTGAAAGCTGTTGCTAGCCAGCACCCTTCCTTGGAAGCGCTTTTGTAGGCCTAAGAACACTGGGGCTCTGGGCTTCTTTAGCCACCTCATCTTCTGCTCATCCTCTCGCGCACTCTAAAGAGAGCTCAGGTGAGACATTGCAAACGTCGAGCAATTGCTCAGAGATGAAAAGTGCCAGCACTGAAAGCTGTTGCTAGCCAGCCCCCTTCCTTGGAAGCGCTTTCACAGGCGCAGCAACACTGGGGCTTTGCGCTTCTCTAGCCACCAAACGTCACGGTCCTTCTCTTTCTGTCTCGTAGACACGAGCTGAGAAATTGCAAACGTCGAGCAATTGCTCAGAGATGAAAAGTGCCAGCACTGGAAGCTGTTGCTAGCCAGCACCCTTCCTTGGAAGCGCTTTTGTAGGCGCAGCAACACTGGGGCTTTGCGCTTCTCTAGCCACCAAACGTCACGGTCCTTCTCTTTCCGTCTCGTAGACACGAGCTGAGAAATTGCAAACGTCCAGCAATTGCTCAGAGATGAAAAGTGCCAGCACTGAAAGCTCTTGCTAGCCAGCACCCTTCCTTGGAAGCGCTTTCACAGGCGCAGTAACACTGGGGCTTTGCGCTTCTCTAGCCACCAAACGTCACTGTCACTCTCTCTCCGTCTCGTAGACACGAGCTGAGAAATTGCAAACGTCGATCAATTGCTCAGAGATGAAAAGTGCCAGCACTGAAAGCTGTTGCTAGCCAGCACCCTTCCTTGGAAGCGCTTTTGTAGGCCTAAGAAGACTGGGGCTCTGGGCTTCTCTAGCCACCTCATCTTCTGCTCATCCTCTCGCGCACTCTAAGGAGAGCTCAGGTGAGAAATTGCAAACGTCGAGCAATTGCTCAGAGATGAAAAGTGCCAGCACTGAAAGCTGTTGCTAGCCAGCACCCTTCCTTGGAAGCGCTTTCACAGGCGCAGTAACACTGGGGCTTTGCGCTTCTCTAGCCACCAAACGTCACGGTCCTTCTCTTTCCGTCTCGTAGACACGAGCTGAGAAATTGCAAACGTCGAGCAATTGCTCAGAGATGAAAAGTGCCAGCACTGAAAGCTGTTGCTAGCCAGCACCCTTCCTTGGAAGCGCTTTTGTAGGCCTAAGAAGACTGGGGCTCTGGGCTTCTCTAGCCACCTCATCTTCTGCTCATCCTCTCGCGCACTCTAAAGAGAGCTCAGGTGAGAAATTGCAAACGTCGTGCAATTGCTCAGAGATGAAAAGTGCCAGCACTGAAAGCTGTTGCTAGCCAGCACCCTTCCTTGGAAGCGCTTTCACAAGCGCAGTAACACTGGGGCTTTGCGCTTCTCTACCCACCAAACGTAACGGTCATTCTCTTTCTGTCTCGTAGACATGAGCTGAGAAATTGCAAACGTCGAGCAATTGCTCAGAGATGAAAAGTGCCAGCACTGAAAGCTGTTGCTAGCCAGCACCCTTCCTTGGAAGCGCTTTCACAGGCGCAGCAACACTGGGGCTTTGCGCTTCTCTAGCCACCAAACTTCACGGTCACTATCTCTCCGTATCCTAGACACGAGCTGAGAAATTGCAAACGTCGATCAATTGCTCAGAGAGGAAAAGTGCCAGCACTGGAAGCTGTTGCTAGCCAGCACCCTTCCTTGGAAGCGCTTTTGTAGGCCTAAGAACACTGGGGCTCTGGGCTTCTCTACCCACCTAATCTTCTGCTCATCCTCTCGCGCTCTCTAAAGAGAGCTGAGGTGAGAAATTGCAAACGTCGAGCAATTGCTCAGAGATGAAAAGTGCCAGCACTGAAAGCTGTTGCTAGCCAGCACCCTTCCTTGGAAGCGCTTTTGTAGGCCTAAGAACACTGGGGCTCTGGGCTTCTCTAGCCACCTCATCTTCTGCTCATCCTCTCGCGCACTCTAAAGAGAGCTCAGGTGAGAAATTGCAAACGTCGAGCAATTGCTCAGAGATGAAAAGTGCCAGCACTGAAAGCTGTTGCTAGCCAGCACCCTTCCTTGGAAGCGCTTTCACAGGCGCAGCAACACTGGGGCTTTGCGCTTCTCTAGCCACCAAACGTCACGGTCCTTCTCTTTCCGTCTCGTAGACACGAGCTGAGAAATTGCAAACGTCGAGCAATTGCTCAGAGATGAAAAGTGCCAGCACTGAAAGCTCTTGCTAGCCAGCACCCTTCCTTGGAAGCGCTTTCACAAGCGCAGCAACACTGGGGCTTTGCGCTTCTCTAGCCACCAAACGTCACGGTCACTCTCTCTCCGTCTCGTAGACACGAGCTGAGAAATTGCAAACGTCGAGCAATTGCTCAGAGATGAAAAGTGCCAGCACTGAAAGCTCTTGCTAGCCAGCACCCTTCCTTGGAAGCGCTTTTGTAGAGCTAAGAAGACTGGGGCTCTGGGCTTCTTTAGCCACCTCATCTTCTGCTCATCCTCTCGCGCACTCTAAAGAGAGCTCAGGTGAGAAATTGCAAACGTCGAGCAATTGCTCAGAGATGAAAAGTGCCAGCACTGAAAGCTCTTGCTAGCCAGCACCCTTCCTTGGAAGCGCTTTCACAGGCGCAGCAACACTGGGGCTTTGCGGTTCTATATGCACCAAATGTCACGGTCATTCTCTTTCCGTCTCGTAGACACGAGCTGAGAAATTGCAAACGTCGAGCAATTGCTCAGAGATGAAAAGTGCCAGCACTGAAAGCTGTTGCTAGCCAGCACCCTTCCTTGGAAGCGCTTTCACAGGCGCAGCAACACTGGGGCTTTGCGCTTCTCTACCCACCAAACATCAGGGTCACTATCTCTCCGTCTCATAGACACGAGCTGAGAAATTGCAAACGTCGAGCAATTGCTCAGAGATGAAAAGTGCCAGCACTGAAAGCTGTTGCTAGCCAGCACCCTTCCTTGGAAGCGCTTTTGTAGGCCTAAGAACCCTGGGGCTCTGGGCTTCTCTAGCCACCTAATCTTCTGCTCATCCTCTCGCGCACTCTAAAGAGAGCTCAGGTGAGAAATTGCAAACGTCGAGCAATTGCTCAGAGATGAAAAGTGCCAGCACTGAAAGCTGTTGCTAGCCAGCACCCTTCCTTGGAAGCGCTTTCACAGGCGCAGTAACACTGGGGCTTTGCGCTTCTCTAGCCACCAAACGTCACGGTCCTTCTCTTTCCGTCTCGTAGACACGAGCTGAGAAATTGCAAACGTCGAGCAATTGCTCAGAGATGAAAAGTGCCAGCACTGAAAGCTGTTGCTAGCCAGCACCCTTCCTTGGAAGCGCTTTTGTAGGCCTAAGAACACTGGGGCTCTGGGCTTCTCTAGCCACCTCATCTTCTGCTCATCCTCTCGCGCACTCTAAAGAGAGCTCAGGTGAGAAATTGCAAACGTCGAGCAATTGCTCAGAGATGAAAAGTGCCAGCACTGAAAGCTGTTGCTAGCCAGCACCCTTCCTTGGAAGCGCTTTCACAGGCGCAGTAACACTGGGGCTTTGCGCTTCTCTAGCCACCAAAAGTCACGGTCCTTCTCTTTCCGTCTCGTAGACACGAGCTGAGAAATTGCAAACGTCGAGCAATTGCTCAGAGATGAAAAGTGCCAGCACTGAAAGCTGTTACTAACCAGCACCCTTCCTTGGAAGCGCTTTTGTAGCCCTTAGAACACTGGGGCTCTGCGCTTCTTTAGCCACCTCATCTTCTGCTCATCCTCTCGCGCACTCTAAAGAGAGCTGATGTGAGAAATTGCAAACGTCGAGCAATTGCTCAGAGATGAAAAGTGCCAGCACTGAAAGCTGTTGCTAGCCAGCACCCTTCCTTGGAAGCGCTTTCACAGGCGCAGCAACACTGGGGCTTTGCGCTTCTCTACCCACCAAACGTCACGGTCACTATCTCTCCGTCTCCTAGACACGAGCTGAGAAATTGCAAACGTCGAGCAATTGCTCAGAGAGGAAAAGTGCCAGCACTGGAAGCTGTTGCTAGCCAGCACCCTTCCTTGGAAGCGCTTTTGTAGGCCTAAGAACACTGGGGCTCTGGGCTTCTCTAGCCACCTCATCTTCTGCTCATCCTCTCGCGCTCTCTAAAGAGAGCTGAGGTGAGAAATTGCAAACGTCGAGCAATTGCTCAGAGATGAAAAGTGCCAGCACTGAAAGCTGTTGCTAGCCAGCACCCTTCCTTGGAAGCGCTTTCACAGGCGCAGTAACACTGGGGCTTTGCGCTTCTCTAGCCACCAAACGTCACGGTCACTATCTCTCCGTCTCCTAGACACGAGCTGAGAAATTGCAAACGTCGAGCAATTGCTCAGAGATGAAAAGTGCCAGCACTGAAAGCTCTTGCTAGCCAGCACCCTTCCTTGGAAGCGCTTTTGTAGGCCTAAGAACACTGGGGCTCTGGGCTTCTCTAGCCACCTCATCTTCTGCTCATCCTCTCGCGCACTCTAAAGAGAGCTCAGGTGAGAAATTGCAAACGTCGAGCAATTGCTCAGAGATGAAAAGTGCCAGCACTGAAAGCTGTTGCTAGCCAGCACCCTTCCTTGGAAGCGCTTTCACAGGCGCAGTAACACTGGGGCTTTGCGCTTCTCTAGCCACCAAACGTCACGGTCACTCTCTCTCCGTCTCGTAGACACGAGCTGAGAAATTGCAAACGTCGAGCAATTGCTCAGAGATGAAAAGTGCCAGCACTGGAAGCTGTTGCTAGCCAGCACCCTTCCTTGGAAGCGCTTTTGTAGGCCTAAGAAGACTGGGGCTCTGGGCTTCTCTAGCCACCTCATCTTCTGCTCATCCTCTCGCGCACTCTGAAGAGAGCTCAGGTGAGAAATTGCAAACGTCGAGCAATTGCTCAGAGATGAAAAGTGCCAGCACTTAAAGCTGTTGCTAGCCAGCACCCTTCCTTGGAAGCGCTTTCACAGGCGCAGTAACACTGGGGCTTTGCGCTTCTCTACCCACCAAACGTCACGGTCACTCTCTCTCCGTCTCGTAGACACGAGCTGAGAAATTGCAAACGTCGAGCAATTGCTCAGAGATGAAAAGTGCCAGCACTGGAAGCTGTTGCTAGCCAGCACCCTTCCTTGGAAGCGCTTTTGTAGGCCTAAGAACACTGGGGCTCTGGGCTTCTCTAGCCACCTAATCTTCTGCTCATCCTCTCGCGCACTCTAAAGAGAGCTCAGGTGAGAAATTGCAAACGTCCAGCAATTGCTCAGAGATGAAAAGTGCCAGCACTGAAAGCTGTTGCTAGCCAGCACCCTTCCTTGGAAGTGCTTTCACAGGCGCAGTAACACTGGGGCTTTGCGCTTCTCTACCCACCAAACGTCACGGTCCTTCTCTTTCCGTCTCGTAGACACGAGCTGAGAAATTGCAAACGTCGAGCAATTGCTCAGAGATGAAAAGTGCCAGCACTGAAAGCTGTTGCTAGCCAGCACCCTTCCTTGGAAGCGCTTTTGTAGGCCTAAGAACACTGGGGCTCTGGGCTTCTCTAGCCACCTCATCTTCTGCTCATCCTCTCGCGCACTCTAAAGAGAGCTCAGGTGAGAAATTGCAAACGTCGAGCAATTGCTCAGAGATGAAAAGTGCCAGCACTGAAAGCTCTTGCTAGCCAGCACCCTTCCTTGGAAGCGCTTTCACAGGCGCAGTAACACTGGGGCTTTGCGCTTCTCTAGCCACCAAACGTCACGGTCCTTCTCTTTCCGTCTCGTAGACACGAGCTGAGAAATTGCAAACGTCGAGCAATTGCTCAGAGATGAAAAGTGCCAGCACTGAAAGCTGTTGCTAGCCAGCACCCTTCCTTGGAAGCGCTTTTGTAGGCCTAAGAACACTGGGGCTCTGGGCTTCTCTAGCCACCTAATCTTCTGCTCATCCTCTCGCGCACTCTAAAGAGAGCTCAGGTGAGAAATTGCAAACGTCGAGCAATTGCTCAGAGATGAAAAGTGCCAGCACTGAAAGCTGTTGCTAGCCAGCACCCTTCCTTGGAAGCGCTTTCACAGGCGCTGTAACACTGGGGCTTTGCGCTTCTCTAGCCACCAAACGTCACGGTCCTTCTCTTTCCGTCTCGTAGACACGAGCTGAGAAATTGCAAACGTCGAGCAATTGCTCAGAGATGAAAAGT
Source organism: Sarcoramphus papa (assembly GCA_037962945.1). Taxonomy (NCBI): domain Eukaryota; kingdom Metazoa; phylum Chordata; class Aves; order Accipitriformes; family Cathartidae; genus Sarcoramphus; species Sarcoramphus papa. The sequence goes on from JBBMRM010000121.1 coordinate 216,103, forward strand.
GCCAGCACTGAAAGCTGTTGCTAGCCAGCACCCTTCCTTGGAAGCGCTTTTGTAGGCCTAAGAACACTGGGGCTCTGGGCTTCTCTAGCCACCTCATCTTCTGCTCATCCTCTCGCGCACTCTAAAGAGAGCTCAGGTGAGAAATTGCAAACGTCGAGCAATTGCTCAGAGATGAAAAGTGCCAGCACTGAAAGCTCTTGCTAGCCAGCACCCTTCCTTGGAAGCGCTTTCACAGGCGCAGCAACACTGGGGCTTTGCGCTTCTCTAGCCACCAAACTTCACGGTCACTATCTCTCCGTCTCGTAGACACGAGCTGAGAAATTGCAAACGTCGAGCAATTGCTCAGAGATGAAAAGTGCCAGCACTGAAAGCTGTTGCTAGCCAGCACCCTTCCTTGGAAGCGCTTTCACAGGCGCAGTAACACTGGGGCTTTGCGCTTCTCTACCCACCAAACGTCACGGTCCTTCTCTTTCCGTCTCGTAGACACGAGCTGAGAAATTGCAAACGTCGAGCAATTGCTCAGAGATGAAAAGTGCCAGCACTGAAAGCTCTTGCTAGCCAGTACCCTTCCTTGGAAGCGCTTTTGTAGGCCTAAGAACACTGGGGCTCTGGGCTTCTCTAGCCACCTAATCTTCTGCTCATCCTCTTGCGCACTCTAAAGAGAGCTCAGGTGAGAAATTGCAAACGTCGAGCAATTGCTCAGAGATGAAAAGTGCCAGCACTGAAAGCTCTTGCTAGCCAGCACCCTTCCTTGGAAGCGCTTTCACAGGCGCAGCAACACTGGGGCTTTGCGCTTCTCTAGCCACCAAACGTCACGGTCCTTCTCTTTCCGTCTCATAGACACGAGCTGAGAAATTGCAAACATCGAGCAATTGCTCAGAGATGAAAAGTGCCAGCACTGAAAGCTGTTGCTAGCCAGCACCCTTCCTTGGAAGCGCTTTCACAGGCGCAGCAACACTGGGGCTTTGCGCTTCTCTACCCACCAAACGTCACGGTCACTATCTCTCCGTCTCCTAGACACGAGCTGAGAAATTGCAAACGTCGATCAATTGCTCAGAGAGGAAAAGTGCCAGCACTGGAAGCTGTTGCTAGCCAGCCCCCTTCCTTGGAAGCGCTTTTGTAGGCCTAAGAACACTGGGGCTCTGGGCTTCTCTAGCCACCTCATCTTCTGCTCATCCTCTCGCGCACTCTAAAGAGAGCTGAGGTGAGAAATTGCAAACGTCGAGCAATTGCTCAGAGATGAAAAGTGCCAGCACTGAAAGCTGTTGCTAGCCAGCACCCTTCCTTGGAAGCGCTTTCACAGGCGCAGTAACACTGGGGCTTTGCGCTTCTCTACCCACCAAACGTCACGGTCCTTCTCTTTCCGTCTCGTAGACACGAGCTGAGAAATTGCAAACGTCGAGCAATTGCTCAGAGATGAAAAGTGCCAGCACTGAAAGCTGTTGCTAGCCAGCACCCTTCCTTGGAAGCGCTTTTGTAGGCCTAAGAACACTGGGGCTCTGGGCTTCTCTAGCCACCTAATCTTCTGCTCATCCTCTCGCGCACTCTAAAGAGAGCTCAGGTGAGAAATTGCAAACGTCGAGCAATTGCTCAGAGATGAAAAGTGCCAGCACTGAAAGCTGTTGCTAGCCAGCACCCTTCCTTGGAAGCGCTTTCACAGGCGCAGTAACACTGGGGCTTTGCGCTTCTCTAGCCACCAAAAGTCACGGTCCTTCTCTTTCCGTCTCGTAGACACGAGCTGAGAAATTGCAAACGTCGAGCAATTGCTCAGAGATGAAAAGTGCCAGCACTGGAAGCTGTTGCTAGCCAGCACCCTTCCTTGGAAGCGCTTTTGTAGGCCTAAGAAGACTGGGGCTCTGGGCTTCTCTAGCCACCTAATCTTCTGCTCATCCTCTCGCGCACTCTGAAGAGAGCTCAGGTGAGAAATTGCAAATGTCCAGCAATTGCTCAGAGATGAAAAGTGCCAGCACTGAAAGCTGTTGCTAGCCAGCACCCTTCCTTGGAAGCGCTTTCACAGGCGCAGTAACACTGGGGCTTTGCGCTTCTCTAGCCACCAAACGTCACGGTCACTCTCTCTCCGTCTCGTAGACACGAGCTGAGAAATTGCAAACGTCGAGCAATTGCTCAGAGATGAAAACTTCCAGCACTGGAAGCTGTTGCTAGCCAGCACCCTTCCTTGGAAGCGCTTTTGTAGGCCTAAGAACACTGGGGCTCTGGGCTTCTCTAGCCACCTCATCTTCTGCTCATCCTCTCGCGCACTCTAAAGAGAGCTCAGGTGAGAAATTGCAAACGTCGAGCAATTGCTCAGAGATGAAAAGTGCCAGCACTGAAAGCTGTTGCTAGCCAGCACCCTTCCTTGGAAGTGCTTTCACAGGCGCAGTAACACTGGGGCTTTGCGCTTCTATATGCACCAAACGTCACGGTCCTTCTCTTTCCGTCTCGTAGACACGAGCTGAGAAATTGCAAACGTCGAGCAATTGCTCAGAGATGAAAAGTGCCAGCACTGAAAGCTGTTGTTAGCCAGTACCCTTCCTTGGAAGCGCTTTTGTAGGCCTAAGAACACTGGGGCTCTGGGCTTCTCTAGCCACCTAATCTTCTGCTCATCCTCTCGCGCACTCTAAAGAGAGCTCAGGTGAGAAATTGCAAACGTTGAGCAATTGCTCAGAGATGAAAAGTGCCAGCACTGAAAGCTCTTGCTAGCCAGCACCCTTCCTTGGAAGCGCTTTCACAGGCGCAGCAACACTGGGGCTTTGCGCTTCTCTACCCACCAAACGTCACGGTCCTTCTCCTTCCGTCTCATAGACACGAGCTGAGAAATTGCAAACGTCGAGCAATTGCTCAGAGATGAAAAGTGCCAGCACTGAAAGCTCTTGCTAGCCAGCACCCTTCCTTGGAAGCGCTTTCACAGGCGCAGCAACACTGGGGCTTTGCGCTTCTCTACCCACCAAACTTCATGGTCACTATCTCTCCGTCTCGTAGACACGAGCTGAGAAATTGCAAACGTCGATCAATTGCTCAGAGACGAAAAGTGCCAGCACTGAAAGCTGTTGCTAGCCAGCACCCTTCCTTGGAAGCGCTTTTGTAGGCCTAAGAACACTGGGGCTGTGGGCTTCTCTAGCCACCTAATCTTGTGCACATCCTCTCGCGCTCTCTAAAGAGAGCTGAGGTGAGAAATTGCAAACGTCGAGCAATTGCTCAGAGATGAAAAGTGCCAGCACTGAAAGCTGTTGCTAGCCAGCACCCTTCCTTGGAAGCGCTTTCACAGGCGCAGCAACACTGGGGCTTTGCGCTTCTCTAGCCACCAAACTTCACGGTCACTATCTCTCCGTCTCCTAGACACGAGCTGAGAAATTGCAAACGTCGATCAATTGCTCAGAGAGGAAAAGTGCCAGCACTGAAAGCTGTTGCTAGCCAGCACCCTTCCTTGGAAGCGCTTTTGTAGGCCTAAGAACACTGGGGCTCTGGGCTTCTCTACCCACCTCATCTTCTGCTCATCCTCTCGCGCACTCTAAAGAGAGCTCAGGTGAGAAATTGCAAACGTCGAGCAATTGCTCAGAGATGAAAAGTGCCAGCACTGAAAGCTCTTGCTAGCCAGCACCCTTCCTTGGAAGCGCTTTCACAGGCGCAGTAACACTGGGGCTTTGCGCTTCTCTAGCCACCAAACGTCACGGTCACTCTCTCTCCGTCTCGTAGACACGAGCTGAGAAATTGCAAACGTCCAGCAATTGCTCAGAGATGAAAAGTGCCAGCACTGAAAGCTGTTGCTAGCCAGCACCCTTCCTTGGAAGCGCTTTTGTAGGCCTAAGAACACTGGGGCTCTGGGCTTCTCTAGCCACCTCATCTTCTGCTCATCCTCTCGCGCACTCTAAAGAGAGCTCAGGTGAGAAATTGCAAACGTCGAGCAATTGCTCAGAGATGAAAAGTGCCAGCACTGAAAGCTGTTGCTAGCCAGCACCCTTCCTTGGAAGCGCTTTCACAGGCGCAGTAACACTGGGGCTTTGCGCTTCTCTACCCACCAAACGTCACGGTCACTCTCTCTCCGTCTCGTAGACACGAGCTGAGAAATTGCAAACGTCGAGCAATTGCTCAGAGATGAAAAGTGCCAGCACTGAAAGCTCTTGCTAGCCAGCACCCTTCCTTGGAAGCGCTTTCACAGGCGCAGTAACACTGGGGCTTTGCGCTTCTCTAGCCACCAAACGTCACGGTCCTTCTCTTTCCGTCTCGTAGACACGAGCTGAGAAATTGCAAACGTCGAGCAATTGCTCAGAGATGAAAAGTGCCAGCACTGGAAGCTGTTGCTAGCCAGCACCCTTCCTTGGAAGCGCTTTCACAGGCGCTGTAACACTGGGGCTTTGCGCTTCTCTACCCACCAAACGTCACGGTCCTTCTCTTTCCGTCTCGTAGACACGAGCTGAGAAATTGCAAACGTCGAGCAATTGCTCAGAGATGAAAAGTGCCAGCACTGAAAGCTGTTGCTAGCCAGCACCCTTCCTTGGAAGCGCTTTTGTAGGCCTAAGAACACTGGGGCTCTGGGCTTCTTTAGCCACCTCATCTTCTGCTCATCCTCTCGCGCACTCTGAAGAGAGCTCAGGTGAGAAATTGCAAACGTCGAGCAATTGCTCAGAGATGAAAAGTGCCAGCACTGAAAGCTCTTGCTAGCCAGCACCCTTCCTTGGAAGCGCTTTTGTAGGCCTAAGAAGACTGGGGCTCTGGGCTTCTCTAGCCACCTAATCTTCTGCTCATCCTCTCGCGCACTCTAAAGAGAGCTCAGGTGAGAAATTGCAAACGTCGAGCAATTGCTCAGAGATGAAAAGTGCCAGCACTGAAAGCTGTTGCTAGCCAGCACCCTTCCTTGGAAGCGCTTTCACAGGCGCAGCAACACTGGGGCTTTGCGCTTCTATATGCACCAAACGTCACGGTCATTCTCTTTCCGTCTCGTAGACACGAGCTGAGAAATTGCAAACGTCGATCAATTGCTCAGAGATGAAAAGTGCCAGCACTGAAAGCTGTTGCTAGCCAGCACCCTTCCTTGGAAGCGCTTTCACAGGCGCAGCAACACTGGGGCTTTGCGCTTCTCTACCCACCAAACATCACGGTCACTATCTCTCCGTCTCATAGACACGAGCTGAGAAATTGCAAACGTCGAGCAATTGCTCAGAGATGAAAAGTGCCAGCACTGGAAGCTCTTGCTAGCCAGCACCCTTCCTTGGAAGTGCTTTCACAGGCGCAGTAACACTGGGGCTTTGCGCTTCTCTAGCCACCAAACGTCACGGTCCTTCTCTTTCCGTCTCGTAGACACGAGCTGAGAAATTGCAAACGTCGAGCAATTGCTCAGAGATGAAAAGTGCCAGCACTGAAAGCTCTTGCTAGCCAGCACCCTTCCTTGGAAGCGCTTTTGTAGGCCTAAGAACACTGGGGCTCTGGGCTTCTCTAGCCACCTAATCTTCTGCTCATCCTCTCGCGCACTCTAAAGAGAGCTCAGGTGAGAAATTGCAAACGTCGAGCAATTGCTCAGAGATGAAAAGTGCCAGCACTGAAAGCTCTTGCTAGCCAGCACCCTTCCTTGGAAGCGCTTTCACAGGCGCAGCAACACTGGGGCTTTGCGCTTCTCTAGCCACCAAACGTCACGGTCAATATCTCTCCGTCTCGTAGACACGAGCTGAGAAATTGCAAACGTCGAGCAATTGCTCAGAGATGAAAAGTGCCAGCACTGAAAGCTGTTGCTAGCCAGCACCCTTCCTTGGAAGCGCTTTCACAGGCGCAGCAACACTGGGGCTTTGCGCTTCTCTACCTACCAAACATCACGGTCACTATCTCTCCGTCTCATAGACACGAGCTGAGAAATTGCAAACGTCGAGCAATTGCTCAGAGATGAAAAGTGCCAGCACTGAAAGCTGTTGCTAGCCAGCACCCTTCCTTGGAAGCGCTTTCACAGGCGCAGCAACACTGGGGCTTTGCGCTTCTCTAGCCACCAAACGTCACGGTCAATATCTCTCCGTCTCGTAGACACGAGCTGAGAAATTGCAAACATCGAGCAATTGCTCAGAGATGAAAAGTGCCAGCACTGAAAGCTCTTGCTAGCCAGCACCCTTCCTTGGAAGCGCTTTTGTAGGCCTAAGAACACTGGGGCTCTGGGCTTCTCTAGCCACCTAATCTTCTGCTCATCCTCTCGCGCACTCTAAAGAGAGCTCAGGTGAGAAATTGCAAACGTCGAGCAATTGCTCAGAGATGAAAAGTGCCAGCACTGAAAGCTCTTGCTAGCCAGCACCCTTCCTTGGAAGCGCTTTCACAGGCGCAGCAACACTGGGGCTTTGCGCTTCTCTAGCCACCAAACGTCACGGTCCTTCTCTTTCCGTCTCGTAGACACGAGCTGAGAAATTGCAAACGTCGAGCAATTGCTCAGAGATGAAAAGTGCCAGCACTGAAAGCTGTTGCTAGCCAGCACCCTTCCTTGGAAGCGCTTTCACAGGCGCAGCAACACTGGGGCTTTGCGCTTCTCTACCCACCAAACATCACGGTCACTATCTCTCCGTCTCATAGACACGAGCTGAGAAATTGCAAACGTCGAGCAATTGCTCAGAGATGAAAAGTGCCAGCACTGGAAGCTGTTGCTAGCCAGCACCCTTCCTTGGAAGTGCTTTCACAGGCGCAGTAACACTGGGGCTTTGCGCTTCTCTACCCACCAAACGTCACAGTCCTTCTCTTTCCGTCTCGTAGACACGAGCTGAGAAATTGCAAACGTCGAGCAATTGCTCAGAGATGAAAAGTGCCAGCACTGAAAGCTCTTGCTAGCCAGCACCCTTCCTTGGAAGCGCTTTTGAAGGCCTAAGAACACTGGGGCTCTGGGCTTCTCTAGCCACCTAATCTTCTGCTCATCCTCTCGCGCACTCTAATGAGAGCTCAGGTGAGAAATTGCAAACGTCGAGCAATTGCTCAGAGATGAAAAGTGCCAGCACTGAAAGCTCTTGCTAGCCAGCACCCTTCCTTGGAAGCGCTTTCACAGGCGCAGCAACACTGGGGCTTTGCGCTTCTCTAGCCACCAAACGTCACGGTCACTATCTCTCCGTCTCCTAGACACGAGCTGAGAAATTGCAAACGTCGAGCAATTGCTCAGAGATGAAAAGTGCCAGCACTGAAAGCTGTTACTAGCCAGCACCCTTCCTTGGAAGCGCTTTTGTAGCCCTTAGAACACTGGGGCTCTGCGCTTCTTTAGCCACCTAATCTTCTGCTCATCCTCTCGCGCACTCTAAAGAGAGCTCAGGTGAGAAATTGCAAACGTCGAGCAATTGCTCAGAGATGAAAAGTGCCAGCACTGAAAGCTGTTGCTAGCCAGCACCCTTCCTTTGAAGTGCTTTCACAGGCGCAGTAACACTGGGGCTTTGCGCTTCTCTAGCCACCAAACGTCACGGTCCTTCTCTTTCCGTCTCGTAGACACGAGCTGAGAAATTGCAAACGTCGAGCAATTGCTCAGAGATGAAAAGTGCCAGCACTGAAAGCTCTTGCTAGCCAGCACCCTTCCTTGGAAGCGCTTTTGTAGGCCTAAGAACACTGGGGCTCTGGGCTTCTCTAGCCACCTAATCTTCTGCTCATCCTCTCGCGCACTCTAAAGAGAGCTCAGGTGAGAAATTGCAAACGTCGAGCAATTGCTCAGAGATGAAAAGTGCCAGCACTGAAAGCTCTTGCTAGCCAGCACCCTTCCTTGGAAGCGCTTTCACAGGCGCAGTAACACTGGGGCTTTGCGCTTCTCTAGCCACCAAACGTCACGGTCCTTCTCTTTCCGTCTCGTAGACACGAGCTGAGAAATTGCAAACGTCGAGCAATTGCTCAGAGAGGAAAAGTGCCAGCACTGAAAGCTGTTGCTAGCCAGCACCCTTCCTTGGAAGCGCTTTTGTAGGCCTAAGAAGACTGGGGCTCTGGGCTTCTCTAGCCACCTCATCTTCTGCTCATCCTCTCGCGCAGTCTAAAGAGAGCTCAGGTGAGAAATTGCAAACGTCGAGCAATTGCTCAGAGATGAAAAGTGCCAGCACTGAAAGCTCTTGCTAGCCAGCACCCTTCCTTGGAAGCGCTTTCACAGGCGCAGCAACACTGGGGCTTTGCGCTTCTCTACCCACCAAACGTCACGGTCCTTCTCTTTCCGTCTCGTAGACACGAGCTGAGAAATTGCAAACGTCGAGCAATTGCTCAGAGATGAAAAGTGCCAGCACTGAAAGCTCTTGCTAGCCAGTACCCTTCCTTGGAAGCGCTTTTGTAGGCCTAAGAACACTGGGGCTCTGGGCTTCTCTAGCCACCTAATCTTCTGCTCATCCTCTCGCGCACTCTGAAGAGAGCTCAGGTGAGAAATTGCAAACGTCGAGCAATTGCTCAGAGATGAAAAGTGCCAGCACTGAAAGCTGTTGCTAGCCAGCACCCTTCCTTGGAAGCGCTTTCACAGGCGCAGCAACACTGGGGCTTTGCGCTTCTCTAGCCACCAAACGTCACGGTCCTTCTCTTTCCGTCTCATAGACACGAGCTGAGAAATTGCAAACGTCCAGCAATTGCTCAGAGATGAAAAGTGCCAGCACTGAAAGCTGTTGCTAGCCAGCACCCTTCCTTGGAAGCGCTTTCACAGGCGCAGCAACACTGGGGCTTTGCGCTTCTCTAGCCACCAAACTTCATGGTCACTATCTCTCCGTCTCGTAGACACGAGCTGAGAAATTGCAAACGTCGATCAATTGCTCAGAGATGAAAAGTGCCAGCACTGGAAGCTGTTGCTAGCCAGCACCCTTCCTTGGAAGCGCTTTCACAGGCGCTGTAACACTGGGGCTTTGCGCTTCTCTAGCCACCAAACGTCACTCTCATTCTCTTTCCGTCTCGTAGACACGAGCTGAGAAATTGCAAACGTCGAGCAATTGCTCAGAGATGAAAAGTGCCAGCACTGAAAGCTGTTGCTAGCCAGCACCCTTCCTTGGAAGCGCTTTCACAGGCGCAGCAACACTGGGGCTTTGCGCTTCTCTAGCCACCAAACGTCACGGTCAATATCTCTCCGTCTCGTAGACACGAGCTGAGAAATTGCAAACATCGAGCAATTGCTCAGAGATGAAAAGTGCCAGCACTGAAAGCTGTTGCTAGCCAGCACCCTTCCTTGGAAGCGCTTTTGTAGGCCTAAGAACACTGGGGCTCTGGGCTTCTCTAGCCACCTCATCTTCTGCTCATCCTCTCGCGCACTCTAAAGAGAGCTCAGGTGAGAAATTGCAAACGTCGAGCAATTGCTCAGAGATGAAAAGTGCCAGCACTGAAAGCTCTTGCTAGCCAGCACCCTTCCTTGGAAGCGCTTTCACAGGCGCAGCAACACTGGGGCTTTGCGCTTCTATATGCACCAAACGTCACGGTCCTTCTCTTTCCGTCTCGTAGACACGAGCTGAGAAATTGCAAACGTCGAGCAATTGCTCAGAGATGAAAAGTGCCAGCACTGAAAGCTGTTGCTAGCCAGCACCCTTCCTTGGAAGCGCTTTCACAGGCGCAGCAACACTGGGGCTTTGCGCTTCTCTACCCACCAAACATCACGGTCACTATCTCTCCGTCTCATAGACACGAGCTGAGAAATTGCAAACGTCGAGCAATTGCTCAGAGATGAAAAGTGCCAGCACTGAAAGCTGTTGCTAGCCAGCACCCTTCCTTGGAAGCGCTTTCACAGGCGCAGCAACACTGGGGCTTTGCGCTTCTCTACCCACCAAACGTCACGGTCAATATCTCTCCGTCTCGTAGACACGAGCTGAGAAATTGCAAACATCGAGCAATTGCTCAGAGATGAAAAGTGCCAGCACTGAAAGCTCTTGCTAGCCAGCACCCTTCCTTGGAAGCGCTTTTGTAGGCCTAAGAACACTGGGGCTCTGGGCTTCTCTAGCCACCTAATCTTCTGCTCATCCTCTCGCGCACTCTAAAGAGAGCTCAGGTGAGAAATTGCAAACGTCGAGCAATTGCTCAGAGATGAAAAGTGCCAGCACTGAAAGCTCTTGCTAGCCAGCACCCTTCCTTGGAAGCGCTTTCACAGGCGCAGCAACACTGGGGCTTTGCGCTTCTATATGCACCAAACGTCACGGTCATTCTCTTTCCGTCTCGTAGACACGAGCTGAGAAATTGCAAACGTCGAGCAATTGCTCAGAGATGAAAAGTGCCAGCACTGAAAGCTGTTGCTAGCCAGCACCCTTCCTTGGAAGCGCTTTCACAGGCGCAGCAACACTGGGGCTTTGCGCTTCTCTACCCACCAAACATCACGGTCACTATCTCTCCGTCTCATAGACACGAGCTGAGAAATTGCAAACGTCGAGCAATTGCTCAGAGATGAAAAGTGCCAGCACTGGAAGCTGTTGCTAGCCAGCACCCTTCCTTGGAAGTGCTTTCACAGGCGCAGTAACACTGGGGCTTTGCGCTTCTCTACCCACCAAACGTCACGGTCCTTCTCTTTCCGTCTCGTAGACACGAGCTGAGAAATTGCAAACGTCGAGCAATTGCTCAGAGATGAAAAGTGCCAGCACTGAAAGCTCTTGCTAGCCAGCACCCTTCCTTGGAAGCGCTTTTGTAGGCCTAAGAACACTGGGGCTCTGGGCTTCTCTAGCCACCTAATCTTCTGCTCATCCTCTCGCGCACTCTAATGAGAGCTCAGGTGAGAAATTGCAAACGTCGAGCAATTGCTCAGAGATGAAAAGTGCCAGCACTGAAAGCTCTTGCTAGCCAGCACCCTTCCTTGGAAGCGCTTTCACAGGCGCAGCAACACTGGGGCTTTGCGCTTCTCTAGCCACCAAACGTCACGGTCACTATCTCTCCGTCTCCTAGACACGAGCTGAGAAATTGCAAACGTCGAGCAATTGCTCAGAGAGGAAAAGTGCCAGCACTGAAAGCTGTTGCTAGCCAGCACCCTTCCTTGGAAGCGCTTTTGTAGGCCTAAGAACACTGGGGCTCTGGGCTTCTCCAGCCACCTCATCTTCTGCTCATCCTCTCGCGCACTCTAAAGAGAGCTCAGGTGAGAAATTGCAAACGTCGAGCAATTGCTCAGAGATGAAAAGTGCCAGCACTGAAAGCTGTTGCTAGCCAGCACCCTTCCTTGGAAGCGCTTTCACAGGCGCAGTAACACTGGGGCTTTGCGCTTCTCTAGCCACCAAACGTCACGGTCCTTCTCTTTCCGTCTCGTAGACACGAGCTGAGAAATTGCAAACGTCAAGCAATTGCTCAGAGATGAAAAGTGCCAGCACTGAAAGCTGTTACTAGCCAGCACCCTTCCTTGGAAGCGCTTTTGTAGCCCTTAGAACACTGGGGCTCTGCGCTTCTTTAGCCACCTAATCTTCTGCTCATCCTCTCGCGCACTCTAAAGAGAGCTCAGGTGAGAAATTGCAAACGTCGAGCAATTGCTCAGAGATGAAAAGTGCCAGCACTGAAAGCTGTTGCTAGCCAGCACCCTTCCTTTGAAGTGCTTTCACAGGCGCAGTAACACTGGGGCTTTGCGCTTCTCTAGCCACCAAACGTCACGGTCCTTCTCTTTCCGTCTCGTAGACACGAGCTGAGAAATTGCAAACGTCGAGCAATTGCTCAGAGATGAAAAGTGCCAGCACTGAAAGCTGTTGCTAGCCAGCACCCTTCCTTGGAAGCGCTTTTGTAGGCCTTAGAACACTGGGGCTCTGGGCTTCTCTAGCCACCTAATCTTCTGCTCATCCTCTCGCGCACTCTAAAGAGAGCTCAGGTGAGAAATTGCAAACGTCGAGCAATTGCTCAGAGATGAAAAGTGCCAGCACTGAAAGCTGTTGCTAGCCAGCACCCTTCCTTGGAAGCGCTTTCACAGGCGCAGCAACACTGGGGCTTTGCGCTTCTCTACCCACCAAACGTCACGGTCACTATCTCTCCGTCTCGTAGACACGAGCTGAGAAATTGCAAACGTCGAGCAATTGCTCAGAGATGAAAAGTGCCAGCACTGAAAGCTGTTGCTAGCCAGCACCCTTCCTTGGAAGCGCTTTTGTAGGCCTAAGAACACTGGGGCTCTGGGCTTCTCTAGCCACCTCATCTTCTGCTCATCCTCTCGCGCACTCTAAAGAGAGCTCAGGTGAGAAATTGCAAACGTCGAGCAATTGCTCAGAGATGAAAAGTGCCAGCACTGAAAGCTGTTGCTAGCCAGCACCCTTCCTTGGAAGCGCTTTCACAGGCGCAGTAACACTGGGGCTTTGCGCTTCTCTAGCCACCAAACGTCACGGTCCTTCTCTTTCCGTCTCGTAGACACGAGCTGAGAAATTGCAAACGTCGAGCAATTGCTCAGAGATGAAAAGTGCCAGCACTGAAAGCTGTTGCTAGCCAGCACCCTTCCTTGGAAGCGCTTTTGTAGGCCTAAGAACACTGGGGCTCTGGGCTTCTCTAGCCACCTCATCTTCTGCTCATCCTCTCGCGCACTCTAAAGAGAGCTCAGGTGAGAAATTGCAAACGTCGAGCAATTGCTCAGAGATGAAAAGTGCCAGCACTGAAAGCTCTTGCTAGCCAGCACCCTTCCTTGGAAGCGCTTTCACAGGCGCAGCAACACTGGGGCTTTGCGCTTCTCTACCCACCAAACGTCACGGTCCTTCTCTTTCCGTCTCGTAGACACGAGCTGAGAAATTGCAAACGTCGAGCAATTGCTCAGAGATGAAAAGTGCCAGCACTGAAAGCTCTTGCTAGCCAGTACCCTTCCTTGGAAGCGCTTTTGTAGGCCTAAGAACACTGGGGCTCTGGGCTTCTCTAGCCACCTAATCTTCTGCTCATCCTCTCGCGCACTCTGAAGAGAGCTCAGGTGAGAAATTGCAAACGTCGAGCAATTGCTCAGAGATGAAAAGTGCCAGCACTGAAAGCTGTTGCTAGCCAGCACCCTTCCTTGGAAGCGCTTTCACAGGCGCAGCAACACTGGGGCTTTGCGCTTCTCTAGCCACCAAACGTCACGGTCCTTCTCTTTCCGTCTCGTAGACACGAGCTGAGAAATTGCAAATGTCCAGCAATTGCTCAGAGATGAAAAGTGCCAGCACTGAAAGCTGTTGCTAGCCAGCACCCTTCCTTGGAAGCGCTTTCACAGGCGCAGCAACACTGGGGCTTTGCGCTTCTCTACCCACCAAACTTCATGGTCACTATCTCTCCGTCTCGTAGACACGAGCTGAGAAATTGCAAACGTCGATCAATTGCTCAGAGATGAAAAGTGCCAGCACTGAAAGCTGTTGCTAGCCAGCACCCTTCCTTGGAAGAGCTTTTGTAGGCCTAAGAACACTGGGGCTCTGGGCTTCTCTAGCCACCTAATCTTCTGCTCATCCTCTCGCGCTCTCTAAAGAGAGCTCAGGTGAGAAATTGCAAACGTCGAGCAATTGCTCAGAGATGAAAAGTGCCAGCACTGAAAGCTGTTGCTAGCCAGCACCCTTCCTTGGAAGCGCTTTCACAGGCGCAGTAACACTGGGGCTTTGCGCTTCTCTAGCCACCAAACTTCATGGTCACTATCTCTCCGTCTCCTAGACACGAGCTGAGAAATTGCAAACGTCGATCAATTGCTCAGAGATGAAAAGTGCCAGCACTGAAAGCTGTTGCTAGCCAGCACCCTTCCTTGGAAGCGCTTTTGTAGGCCTAAGAAGACTGGGGCTCTGGGCTTCTCTAGCCACCTAATCTTCTGCTCATCCTCTCGCGCACTCTAAAGAGAGCTCAGGTGAGAAATTGCAAACGTCGAGCAATTGCTCAGAGATGAAAAGTGCCAGCACTGAAAGCTGTTGCTAGCCAGCACCCTTCCTTGGAAGCGCTTTCACAGGCGCAGTAACACTGGGGCTTTGCGCTTCTCTAGCCACCAAACGTCACGGTCACTATCTCTCCGTCTCGTAGACACGAGCTGAGAAATTGCAAACGTCGAGCAATTGCTCAGAGATGAAAAGTGCCAGCACTGAAAGCTGTTGCTAGCCAGCACCCTTCCTTGGAAGCGCTTTTGTAGGCCTAAGAACACTGGGGCTCTGGGCTTCTCTAGCCACCTCATCTTCTGCTCATCCTCTCGCGCACTCTAAAGAGAGCTCAGGTGAGAAATTGCAAAGGTCGAGCAATTGCTCAGAGATGAAAAGTGCCAGCACTGAAAGCTCTTGCTAGCCAGCACCCTTCCTTGGAAGCGCTTTCACAGGCGCAGCAACACTGGGGCTTTGCGCTTCTCTACCCACCAAACGTCACGGTCACTATCTCTCCGTCTCCTAGACACGAGCTGAGAAATTGCAAACGTCGAGCAATTGCTCAGAGAGGAAAAGTGCCAGCACTGAAAGCTCTTGCTAGCCAGCACCCTTCCTTGGAAGCGCTTTTGTAGGCCTAAGAACACTGGGGCTCTGGGCTTCTCTAGCCACCTCATCTTCTGCTCATCCTCTCGCGCACTCTAAAGAGAGCTGATGTGAGAAATTGCAAACGTCGAGCAATTGCTCAGAGATGAAAAGTGCCAGCACTGAAAGCTGTTGCTAGCCAGCACCCTTCCTTGGAAGCGCTTTCACAGGCGCAGTAACACTGGGGCTTTGCGCTTCTCTAGCCACCAAACGTCACGGTCCTTCTCTTTCCGTCTCGTAGACACGAGCTGAGAAATTGCAAACGTCGAGCAATTGCTCAGAGATGAAAAGTGCCAGCACTGAAAGCTGTTGCTAGCCAGCACCCTTCCTTGGAAGCGCTTTTGTAGGCCTAAGAACACTGGGGCTCTGGGCTTCTCTAGCCACCTCATCTTCTGCTCATCCTCTCGCGCACTCTAAAGAGAGCTGAGGTGAGAAATTGCAAACGTCGAGCAATTGCTCAGAGATGAAAAGTGCCAGCACTGAAAGCTCTTGCTAGCCAGCACCCTTCCTTGGAAGCGCTTTCACAGGCGCAGCAACACTGGGGCTTTGCGCTTCTCTACCCACCAAACGTCACGGTCCTTCTCTTTCCGTCTCGTAGACACGAGCTGAGAAATTGCAAACGTCGAGCAATTGCTCAGAGATGAAAAGTGCCAGCACTGAAAGCTCTTGCTAGCCAGCACCCTTCCTTGGAAGCGCTTTTGTAGGCCTAAGAAGACTGGGGCTCTGGGCTTCTCTAGCCACCTAATCTTCTGCTCATCCTCTCGCGCACTCTGAAGAGAGCTCAGGTGAGAAATTGCAAACGTCGAGCAATTGCTCAGAGATGAAAAGTGCCAGCACTGAAAGCTGTTGCTAGCCAGCACCCTTCCTTGGAAGCGCTTTCACAGGCGCAGCAACACTGGGGCTTTGCGCTTCTCTAGCCACCAAACGTCACGGTCCTTCTCTTTCCGTCTCATAGACACGAGCTGAGAAATTGCAAACGTCGAGCAATTGCTCAGAGATGAAAAGTGCCAGCACTGAAAGCTGTTGCTAGCCAGCACCCTTCCTTGGAAGCGCTTTCACAGGCGCAGCAACACTGGGGCTTTGCGCTTCTCTACCCACCAAACTTCATGGTCACTCTCTCTCCGTCTCGTAGACACGAGCTGAGAAATTGCAAACGTCGATCAATTGCTCAGAGATGAAAAGTGCCAGCACTGAAAGCTGTTGCTAGCCAGCACCCTTCCTTGGAAGCGCTTTTGTAGGCCTAAGAACACTGGGGCTCTGGGCTTCTCTAGCCACCTAATCTTCTGCTCATCCTCTCGCGCACTCTGAAGAGAGCTCAGGTGAGAAATTGCAAACGTCGAGCAATTGCTCAGAGATGAAAAGTGCCAGCACTGAAAGCTCTTGCTAGCCAGCACCCTTCCTTGGAAGCGCTTTCACAGGCGCAGTAACACTGGGGCTTTGCGCTTCTCTAGCCACCAAACGTCACGGTCCTTCTCTTTCCGTCTCGTAGACACGAGCTGAGAAATTGCAAACGTCGAGCAATTGCTCAGAGATGAAAAGTGCCAGCACTGGAAGCTGTTGCTAGCCAGCCCCCTTCCTTGGAAGCGCTTTTGTAGGCCTAAGAACACTGGGGCTCTGGGCTTCTCTAGCCACCTCATCTTCTGCTCATCCTCTCGCGCACTCTAAAGAGAGCTCAGGTGAGAAATTGCAAACGTCGAGCAATTGCTCAGAGATGAAAAGTGCCAGCACTGAAAGCTGTTGCTAGCCAGCACCCTTCCTTGGAAGCGCTTTCACAGGCGCAGTAACACTGGGGCTTTGTGCTTCTCTACCCACCAAACGTCACGGTCACTCTCTCTCCGTCTCGTAGACACGAGCTGAGAAATTGCAAAGGTCGAGCAATTGCTCAGAGATGAAAAGTGCCAGCACTGAAAGCTGTTGCTAGCCAGCACCCTTCCTTGGAAGCGCTTTTGTAGGCCTAAGAAGACTGGGGCTCTGGGCTTCTCTAGCCACCTCATCTTCTGCTCATCCTCTCGCGCACTCTGAAGAGAGCTGAGGTGAGAAATTGCAAACGTCGAGCAATTGCTCAGAGATGAAAAGTGCCAGCACTGAAAGCTCTTGCTAGCCAGCACCCTTCCTTGGAAGTGCTTTCACAGGCGCAGTAACACTGGGGCTTTGCGCTTCTCTACCCACCAAACGTCACGGTCCTTCTCTTTCCGTCTCGTAGACACGAGCTGAGAAATTGCAAACGTCGAGCAATTGCTCAGAGATGAAAAGTGCCAGCACTGAAAGCTGTTGCTAGCCAGCACCCTTCCTTGGAAGTGCTTTTGTAGGCCTAAGAACACTGGGGCTCTGGGCTTCTCTAGCCACCTCATCTTCTGCTCATCCTCTCGCGCACTCTAAAGAGAGCTCAGGTGAGAAATTGCAAACGTCGAGCAATTGCTCAGAGATGAAAAGTGCCAGCACTGAAAGCTCTTGCTAGCCAGCACCCTTCCTTGGAAGCGCTTTCACAGGCGCAGTAACACTGGGGCTTTGCGCTTCTCTACCCACCAAACGTCACGGTCCTTCTCTTTCCGTCTCGTAGACACGAGCTGAGAAATTGCAAACGTCGAGCAATTGCTCAGAGATGAAAAGTGCCAGCACTGAAAGCTCTTGCTAGCCAGTACCCTTCCTTGGAAGCGCTTTTGTAGGCCTAAGCACACTGGGGCTCTGGGCTTCTCTAGCCACCTAATCTTCTGCTCATCCTCTCGCGCACTCTAAAGAGAGCTCAGGTGAGAAATTGCAAACGTCGAGCAATTGCTCAGAGATGAAAAGTGCCAGCACTGAAAGCTCTTGCTAGCCAGCACCCTTCCTTGGAAGCGCTTTCACAGGCGCAGCAACACTGGGGCTTTGCGCTTCTCTACCCACCAAACGTCACGGTCCTTCTCTTTCCGTCTCATAGACACGAGCTGAGAAATTGCAAACGTCGAGCAATTGCTCAGAGATGAAAAGTGCCAGCACTGAAAGCTCTTGCTAGCCAGCACCCTTCCTTGGAAGCGCTTTCACAGGCGCAGCAACACTGGGGCTTTGCGCTTCTCTACCCACCAAACTTCATGGTCACTATCTCTCCGTCTCGTAGACACGAGCTGAGAAATTGCAAACGTCGATCAATTGCTCAGAGATGAAAAGTGCCAGCACTGAAAGCTGTTGCTAGCCAGCACCCTTCCTTGGAAGCGCTTTTGTAGGCCTAAGAACACTGGGGCTCTGGGCTTCTCTAGCCACCTAATCTTCTGCTCATCCTCTCGCGCTCTCTAAAGAGAGCTGAGGTGAGAAATTGCAAACGTCGAGCAATTGCTCAGAGATGAAAAGTGCCAGCACTGAAAGCTGTTGCTAGCCAGCACCCTTCCTTGGAAGCGCTTTTGTAGGCCTAAGAAGACTGGGGCTCTGGGCTTCTCTAGCCACCAAACGTCACGGTCCTTCTCTTTCCGTCTCGTAGACACGAGCTGAGAAATTGCAAACGTCGAGCAATTGCTCAGAGATGAAAAGTGCCAGCACTGAAAGCTGTTGCTAGCCAGCACCCTTCCTTGGAAGCGCTTTTGTAGGCCTAAGAAGACTGGGGCTCTGGGCTTCTCTAGCCACCTAATCTTCTGCTCATCCTCTCGCGCACTCTGAAGAGAGCTCAGGTGAGAAATTGCAAACGTCGAACAATTGCTCAGAGATGAAAAGTGCCAGCACTGAAAGCTGTTGCTAGCCAGCACCCTTCCTTGGAAGCGCTTTCACAGGCGCAGTAACACTGGGGCTTTGCGCTTCTCTACCCACCAAACGTCACGGTCACTATCTCTCCGTCTCGTAGACACGAGCTGAGAAATTGCAAACGTCGAGCAATTGCTCAGAGATGAAAAGTGCCAGCACTGAAAGCTCTTGCTAGCCAGCACCCTTCCTTGGAAGCGCTTTTGTAGGCCTAAGAACACTGGGGCTTTGCGCTTCTTTAGCCACCTAATCTTCTGCTCATCCTCTCGCGCACTCTAAAGAGAGCTCAGGTGAGAAATTGCAAACGTCAAGCAATTGCTCAGAGATGAAAAGTGCCAGCACTGAAAGCTGTTGCTAGCCAGCCCCCTTCCTTGGAAGCGCTTTCACAGGCGCAGTAACACTGGGGCTTTGCGCTTCTCTACCCACCAAAAGTCACGGTCCTTCTCTTTCCGTCTCGTAGACACGAGCTGAGAAATTGCAAACGTCGAGCAATTGCTCAGAGATGAAAAGTGCCAGCACTGGAAGCTGTTGCTAGCCAGCACCCTTCCTTGGAAGCGCTTTTGTAGGCCTAAGAACACTGGGGCTCTGGGCTTCTCTAGCCACCTAATCTTCTGCTCATCCTCTCGCGCACTCTAAAGAGAGCTCAGGTGAGAAATTGCAAACGTCGAGCAATTGCTCAGAGATGAAAAGTGCCAGCACTGAAAGCTGTTGCTAGCCAGCACCCTTCCTTGGAAGCGCTTTCACAGGCGCAGTAACACTGGGGCTTTGTGCTTCTCTACCCACCAAACGTCATGGTCACTCTCTCTCCGTCTCGTAGACACGAGCTGAGAAATTGCAAACGTCGAGCAATTGCTCAGAGATGAAAAGTGCCAGCACTTAAAGCTCTTGCTAGCCAGCACCCTTCCTTGGAAGCGCTTTTGTAGGCCTAAGAACACTGGGGCTCTGGGCTTCTCTAGCCACCTAATCTTCTGCTCATCCTCTCGCGCACTCTAAAGAGAGCTCAGGTGAGAAATTGCAAACGTCCAGCAATTGCTCAGAGATGAAAAGTGCCAGCACTGAAAGCTCTTGCTAGCCAGCACCCTTCCTTGGAAGCGCTTTCACAGGCGCAGTAACACTGGGGCTTTGCGCTTCTCTAGCCACCAAACGTCACAGTCCTTCGCTTTCCGTCTCGTAGACACGAGCTGAGAAATTGCAAACGTCGAGCAATTGCTCAGAGATGAAAAGTGCCAGCACTGGAAGCTGTTGCTAGCCAGCACCCTTCCTTGGAAGCGCTTTCACAAGCACAGCAACACTGGGGCTTTGCGCTTCTCTAGCCACCAAACGTCACTGTCATTCTCTTTCCGTCTCGTAGACACGAGCTGAGAAATTGCAAACGTCGAGCAATTGCTCAGAGATGAAAAGTGCCAGCACTGAAAGCTCTTGCTAGCCAGCACCCTTCCTTGGAAGCGCTTTTGTAGGCCTAAGAACACTGGGGCTCTGGGCTTCTTTAGCCACCTCATCTTCTGCTCATCCTCTCGCGCACTCTAAAGAGAGCTGATGTGAGAAATTGCAAACGTCGAGCAATTGCTCAGAGATGAAAAGTGCCAGCACTGAAAGCTGTTGCTAGCCAGCACCCTTCCTTGGAAGCGCTTTCACAGGCGCAGCAACACTGGGGCTTTGCGCTTCTCTAGCCACCAAACGTCACGGTCACTCTCTCTCCGTCTCGTAGACACGAGCTGAGAAATTGCAAACGTCGAGCAATTGCTCAGAGATGAAAAGTGCCAGCACTGAAAGCTGTTGCTAGCCAGCACCCTTCCTTGGAAGCGCTTTTGTAGACCTAAGAAGACTGGGGCTCTGGGCTTCTCTAGCCACCTAATCTTCTGCTCATCCTCTCGCGCACTCTAAAGAGAGCTCAGGTGAGAAATTGCAAACGTTGAGCAATTGCTCAGAGATGAAAAGTGCCAGCACTGAAAGCTCTTGCTAGCCAGCACCCTTCCTTGGAAGCGCTTTTGTAGGCCTAAGAACACTGGGGCTTTGCGCTTCTCTACCCACCAAACGTCACGGTCATTCTCTTTCCGTCTCGTAGACACGAGCTGAGAAATTGCAAACGTCGAGCAATTGCTCAGAGATGAAAAGTGCCAGCACTGAAAGCTGTTGCTAGCCAGCACCCTTCCTTGGAAGCGCTTTCACAGGCGCAGTAACACTGGGGCTTTGCGCTTCTCTACCCACCAAACATCACGGTCACTATCTCTCCGTCTCATAGACACGAGCTGAGAAATTGCAAACGTCGAGCAATTGCTCAGAGATGAAAAGTGCCAGCACTGGAAGCTGTTGCTAGCCAGCACCCTTCCTTGGAAGCGCTTTTGTAGGCCTAAGAACACTGGGGCTCTGGGCTTCTCTAGCCACCTAATCTTCTGCTCATCCTCTCGCGCACTCTAAAGAGAGCTCAGGTGAGAAATTGCAAACGTCGAGCAATTGCTCAGAGATGAAAAGTGCCAGCACTGAAAGCTGTTGCTAGCCAGCACCCTTCCTTGGAAGCGCTTTCACAGGCGCAGTAACACTGGGGCTTTGCGCTTCTCTAGCCACCAAACGTCACGGTCACTCTCTCTCCGTCTCGTAGACACGAGCTGAGAAATTGCAAACGTCCAGCAATTGCTCAGAGATGAAAAGTGCCAGCACTGAAAGCTGTTGCTAGCCAGCACCCTTCCTTGGAAGCGCTTTTGTAGGCCTAAGAAGACTGGGGCTCTGGGCTTCTCTAGCCACCTCATCTTCTGCTCATCCTCTCGCGCACTCTGAAGAGAGCTCAGGTGAGAAATTGCAAACGTCGAGCAATTGCTCAGAGATGAAAAGTGCCAGCACTGAAAGCTGTTGCTAGCCAGCACCCTTCCTTGGAAGCGCTTTCACAGGCGCAGTAACACTGGGGCTTTGCGCTTCTCTACCCACCAAACGTCACGGTCACTATCTCTCCGTCTCGTAGACACGAGCTGAGAAATTGCAAACGTCGAGCAATTGCTCAGAGAGGAAAAGTGCCAGCACTGAAAGCTCTTGCTAGCCAGCACCCTTCCTTGGAAGCGCTTTTGTAGGCCTAAGAACACTGGGGCTTTGCGCTTCTTTAGCCACCTAATCTTCTGCTCATCCTCTCGCGCACTCTAAAGAGAGCTCAGGTGAGAAATTGCAAACGTCAAGCAATTGCTCAGAGATGAAAAGTGCCAGCACTGAAAGCTGTTGCTAGCCAGCACCCTTCCTTGGAAGCGCTTTCACAGGCGCAGTAACACTGGGGCTTTGCGCTTCTCTACCCACCAAAAGTCACGGTCCTTCTCTTTCCGTCTCGTAGACACGAGCTGAGAAATTGCAAACGTCGAGCAATTGCTCAGAGATGAAAAGTGCCAGCACTGAAAGCTGTTGCTAGCCAGCACCCTTCCTTGGAAGCGCTTTTGTAGGCCTAAGAACACTGGGGCTCTGGGCTTCTCTAGCCACCTAATCTTCTGCTCATCCTCTCGCGCAGTCTAAAGAGAGCTCAGGTGAGAAATTGCAAACGTCGAGCAATTGCTCAGAGATGAAAAGTGCCAGCACTGAAAGCTCTTGCTAGCCAGCACCCTTCCTTGGAAGCGCTTTCACAGGCGCAGTAACACTGGGGCTTTGCGCTTCTCTACCCACCAAACCTCATGGTCACTCTCTCTCCGTCTCGTAGACACGAGCTGAGAAATTGCAAACGTCGATCAATTGCTCAGAGATGAAAAGTGCCAGCACTGGAAGCTGTTGCTAGCCAGCACCCTTCCTTGGAAGCGCTTTTGTAGGCCTAAGAACACTGGGGCTCTGGGCTTCTCTAGCCACCTAATCTTCTGCTCATCCTCTCGCGCACTCTAAAGAGAGCTCAGGTGAGAAATTGCAAACGTCCAGCAATTGCTCAGAGATGAAAAGTGCCAGCACTGAAAGCTCTTGCTAGCCAGCCCCCTTCCTTGGAAGCGCTTTCACAGGCGCTGTAACACTGGGGCTTTGCGCTTCTCTAGCCACCAAACGTCACAGTCCTTCGCTTTCCGTCTCGTAGACACGAGCTGAGAAATTGCAAACGTCGAGCAATTGCTCAGAGATGAAAAGTGCCAGCACTGGAAGCTGTTGCTAGCCAGCACCCTTCCTTGGAAGCGCTTTCACAAGCACAGCAACACTGGGGCTTTGCGCTTCTCTAGCCACCAAACGTCACTGTCATTCTCTTTCCGTCTCGTAGACACGAGCTGAGAAATTGCAAACGTCGAGCAATTGCTCAGAGAGGAAAAGTGCCAGCACTGAAAGCTCTTGCTAGCCAGCACCCTTCCTTGGAAGCGCTTTTGTAGGCCTAAGAACACTGGGGCTCTGGGCTTCTTTAGCCACCTCATCTTCTGCTCATCCTCTCGCGCACTCTAAAGAGAGCTGAGGTGAGAAATTGCAAACGTCGAGCAATTGCTCAGAGATGAAAAGTGCCAGCACTGAAAGCTGTTGCTAGCCAGCCCCCTTCCTTGGAAGCGCTTTCACAGGCGCAGTAACACTGGGGCTTTGCGCTTCTCTACCCACCAAACGTCACGGTCCTTCTCTTTCCGTCTCGTAGACACGAGCTGAGAAATTGCAAACGTCCAGCAATTGCTCAGAGATGAAAAGTGCCAGCACTGAAAGCTGTTGCTAGCCAGCACCCTTCCTTGGAAGCGCTTTTGTAGGCCTAAGAACACTGGGGCTTTGCGCTTCTCTAGCCACCAAACTTCATGGTCACTATCTCTCCGTCTCCTAGACACGAGCTGAGAAATTGCAAACGTCGATCAATTGCTCAGAGATGAAAAGTGCCAGCACTGAAAGCTGTTGCTAGCCAGCACCCTTCCTTGGAAGCGCTTTTGTAGGCCTAAGAACACTGGGGCTCTGGGCTTCTCTAGCCACCTCATCTTCTGCTCATCCTCTCGCGCACTCTAAAGAGTGCTCAGGTGAGAAATTGCAAACGTCCAGCAATTGCTCAGAGATGAAAAGTGCCAGCACTGAAAGCTCTTGCTAGCCAGCACCCTTCCTTGGAAGCGCTTTCACAGGCGCAGTAACACTGGGGCTTTGCGCTTCTCTAGCCACCAAACGTCACGGTCACTCTCTCTCCGTCTCGTAGACACGAGCTGAGAAATTGCAAACGTCCAGCAATTGCTCAGAGATGAAAAGTGCCAGCACTGAAAGCTGTTGCTAGCCAGCACCCTTCCTTGGAAGCGCTTTTGTAGGCCTAAGAACACTGGGGCTCTGGGCTTCTCTAGCCACCTCATCTTCTGCTCATCCTCTCGCGCACTCTAAAGAGAGCTCAGGTGAGAAATTGCAAACGTCGAGCAATTGCTCAGAGATGAAAAGTGCCAGCACTGAAAGCTGTTGCTAGCCAGCACCCTTCCTTGGAAGCGCTTTCACAGGCGCAGTAACACTGGGGCTTTGCGCTTCTCTACCCACCAAACGTCACGGTCCTTCTCTTTCCGTCTCGTAGACACGAGCTGAGAAATTGCAAACGTCGAGCAATTGCTCAGAGATGAAAAGTGCCAGCACTGAAAGCTGTTGCTAGCCAGCACCCTTCCTTGGAAGCGCTTTTGTAGGCCTAAGAACACTGGGGCTTTGCGCTTCTTTAGCCACCTAATCTTCTGCTCATCCTCTCGCGCACTCTAAAGAGAGCTCAGGTGAGAAATTGCAAACGTCAAGCAATTGCTCAGAGATGAAAAGTGCCAGCACTTAAAGCTGTTGCTAGCCAGCACCCTTCCTTGGAAGCGCTTTCACAGGCGCAGTAACACTGGGGCTTTGCGCTTCTCTAGCCACCAAACGTCACGGTCCTTCTCTTTCCGTCTCGTAGACACGAGCTGAGAAATTGCAAACGTCGAGCAATTGCTCAGAGATGAAAAGTGCCAGCACTGAAAGCTGTTGCTAGCCAGCCCCCTTCCTTGGAAGCGCTTTTGTAGGCCTAAGAACACTGGGGCTCTGGGCTTCTCTAGCCACCTCATCTTCTGCTCATCCTCTCGCGCACTCTAAAGAGAGCTCAGGTGAGAAATTGCAAACGTCGAGCAATTGCTCAGAGATGAAAAGTGCCAGCACTGAAAGCTGTTGCTAGCCAGCACCCTTCCTTGGAAGCGCTTTCACAGGCGCAGTAACACTGGGGCTTTGTGCTTCTCTACCCACCAAACGTCACGGTCACTCTCTCTCCGTCTCGTAGACACGAGCTGAGAAATTGCAAACGTCGAGCAATTGCTCAGAGATGAAAAGTGCCAGCACTGAAAGCTGTTGCTAGCCAGCACCCTTCCTTGGAAGCGCTTTTGTAGGCCTAAGAAGACTGGGGCTCTGGGCTTCTCTAGCCACCTCATCTTCTGCTCATCCTCTCGCGCACTCTGAAGAGAGCTGAGGTGAGAAATTGCAAACGTCGAGCAATTGCTCAGAGATGAAAAGTGCCAGCACTGAAAGCTCTTGCTAGCCAGCACCCTTCCTTGGAAGTGCTTTCACAGGCGCAGTAACACTGGGGCTTTGCGCTTCTCTACCCACCAAACGTCACGGTCCTTCTCTTTCCGTCTCGTAGACACGAGCTGAGAAATTGCAAACGTCGAGCAATTGCTCAGAGATGAAAAGTGCCAGCACTGAAAGCTGTTGCTAGCCAGCACCCTTCCTTGGAAGTGCTTTTGTAGGCCTAAGAACACTGGGGCTCTGGGCTTCTCTAGCCACCTCATCTTCTGCTCATCCTCTCGCGCACTCTAAAGAGAGCTCAGGTGAGAAATTGCAAACGTCGAGCAATTGCTCAGAGATGAAAAGTGCCAGCACTGAAAGCTCTTGCTAGCCAGCACCCTTCCTTGGAAGCGCTTTCAGAGGCGCAGCAACACTGGGGCTTTGCGCTTCTCTAGCCACCAAACGTCACGGTCCTTCTCTCTCCGTCTCGTAGACACGAGCTGAGAAATTGCAAACGTCGAGCAATTGCTCAGAGATGAAAAGTGCCAGCACTGAAAGCTGTTGCTAGCCAGCACCCTTCCTTGGAAGCGCTTTCACAGGCGCAGCAACACTGGGGCTTTGCGCTTCTCTACCCACCAAACGTCACGGTCCTTCTCTTTCCGTCTCGTAGACACGAGCTGAGAAATTGCAAACGTCGAGCAATTGCTCAGAGAGGAAAAGTGCCAGCACTGAAAGCTCTTGCTAGCCAGCACCCTTCCTTGGAAGCGCTTTTGTAGGCCTAAGAACACTGGGGCTCTGGGCTTCTTTAGCCACCTCATCTTCTGCTCATCCTCTCGCGCACTCTAAAGAGAGCTGAGGTGAGAAATTGCAAACGTCGAGCAATTGCTCAGAGATGAAAAGTGCCAGCACTGAAAGCTGTTGCTAGCCAGCCCCCTTCCTTGGAAGCGCTTTCACAGGCGCAGTAACACTGGGGCTTTGCGCTTCTCTACCCACCAAACGTCACGGTCCTTCTCTTTCCGTCTCGTAGACACGAGCTGAGAAATTGCAAACGTCCAGCAATTGCTCAGAGATGAAAAGTGCCAGCACTGAAAGCTGTTGCTAGCCAGCACCCTTCCTTGGAAGCGCTTTTGTAGGCCTAAGAACACTGGGGCTTTGCGCTTCTCTAGCCACCAAACTTCATGGTCACTATCTCTCCGTCTCCTAGACACGAGCTGAGAAATTGCAAACGTCGATCAATTGCTCAGAGATGAAAAGTGCCAGCACTGAAAGCTGTTGCTAGCCAGCACCCTTCCTTGGAAGCGCTTTTGTAGGCCTAAGAACACTGGGGCTCTGGGCTTCTCTAGCCACCTCATCTTCTGCTCATCCTCTCGCGCACTCTAAAGAGTGCTCAGGTGAGAAATTGCAAACGTCCAGCAATTGCTCAGAGATGAAAAGTGCCAGCACTGAAAGCTCTTGCTAGCCAGCACCCTTCCTTGGAAGCGCTTTCACAGGCGCAGTAACACTGGGGCTTTGCGCTTCTCTAGCCACCAAACGTCACGGTCACTCTCTCTCCGTCTCGTAGACACGAGCTGAGAAATTGCAAACGTCCAGCAATTGCTCAGAGATGAAAAGTGCCAGCACTGAAAGCTGTTGCTAGCCAGCACCCTTCCTTGGAAGCGCTTTTGTAGGCCTAAGAACACTGGGGCTCTGGGCTTCTCTAGCCACCTCATCTTCTGCTCATCCTCTCGCGCACTCTAAAGAGAGCTCAGGTGAGAAATTGCAAACGTCGAGCAATTGCTCAGAGATGAAAAGTGCCAGCACTGAAAGCTGTTGCTAGCCAGCACCCTTCCTTGGAAGCGCTTTCACAGGCGCAGTAACACTGGGGCTTTGCGCTTCTCTACCCACCAAACGTCACGGTCACTATCTCTCCGTCTCGTAGACACGAGCTGAGAAATTGCAAACGTCGAGCAATTGCTCAGAGATGAAAAGTGCCAGCACTGAAAGCTGTTGCTAGCCAGCACCCTTCCTTGGAAGCGCTTTTGTAGGCCTAAGAACACTGGGGCTTTGCGCTTCTTTAGCCACCTAATCTTCTGCTCATCCTCTCGCGCACTCTAAAGAGAGCTCAGGTGAGAAATTGCAAACGTCAAGCAATTGCTCAGAGATGAAAAGTGCCAGCACTTAAAGCTGTTGCTAGCCAGCACCCTTCCTTGGAAGCGCTTTCACAGGCGCAGTAACACTGGGGCTTTGCGCTTCTCTAGCCACCAAACGTCACGGTCCTTCTCTTTCCGTCTCGTAGACACGAGCTGAGAAATTGCAAACGTCGAGCAATTGCTCAGAGATGAAAAGTGCCAGCACTGAAAGCTGTTGCTAGCCAGCCCCCTTCCTTGGAAGCGCTTTTGTAGGCCTAAGAACACTGGGGCTCTGGGCTTCTCTAGCCACCTCATCTTCTGCTCATCCTCTCGCGCACTCTAAAGAGAGCTCAGGTGAGAAATTGCAAACGTCGAGCAATTGCTCAGAGATGAAAAGTGCCAGCACTGAAAGCTGTTGCTAGCCAGCACCCTTCCTTGGAAGCGCTTTCACAGGCGCAGTAACACTGGGGCTTTGTGCTTCTCTACCCACCAAACGTCACGGTCACTCTCTCTCCGTCTCGTAGACACGAGCTGAGAAATTGCAAACGTCGAGCAATTGCTCAGAGATGAAAAGTGCCAGCACTGAAAGCTGTTGCTAGCCAGCCCCCTTCCTTGGAAGCGCTTTTGTAGGCCTAAGAAGACTGGGGCTCTGGGCTTCTCTAGCCACCTCATCTTCTGCTCATCCTCTCGCGCACTCTGAAGAGAGCTGAGGTGAGAAATTGCAAACGTCGAGCAATTGCTCAGAGATGAAAAGTGCCAGCACTGAAAGCTCTTGCTAGCCAGCACCCTTCCTTGGAAGTGCTTTCACAGGCGCAGTAACACTGGGGCTTTGCGCTTCTCTACCCACCAAACGTCACGGTCCTTCTCTTTCCGTCTCGTAGACACGAGCTGAGAAATTGCAAACGTCGAGCAATTGCTCAGAGATGAAAAGTGCCAGCACTGAAAGCTGTTGCTAGCCAGCACCCTTCCTTGGAAGTGCTTTTGTAGGCCTAAGAACACTGGGGCTCTGGGCTTCTCTAGCCACCTCATCTTCTGCTCATCCTCTCGCGCACTCTAAAGAGAGCTCAGGTGAGAAATTGCAAACGTCGAGCAATTGCTCAGAGATGAAAAGTGCCAGCACTGAAAGCTCTTGCTAGCCAGCACCCTTCCTTGGAAGCGCTTTCAGAGGCGCAGCAACACTGGGGCTTTGCGCTTCTCTAGCCACCAAACGTCACGGTCCTTCTCTTTCCGTCTCGTAGACACGAGCTGAGAAATTGCAAACGTCGAGCAATTGCTCAGAGATGAAAAGTGCCAGCACTGAAAGCTGTTGCTAGCCAGCACCCTTCCTTGGAAGCGCTTTCACAGGCGCAGCAACACTGGGGCTTTGCGCTTCTCTACCCACCAAACGTCACGGTCCTTCTCTTTCCGTCTCGTAGACACGAGCTGAGAAATTGCAAACGTCGAGCAATTGCTCAGAGAGGAAAAGTGCCAGCACTGAAAGCTCTTGCTAGCCAGCACCCTTCCTTGGAAGCGCTTTTGTAGGCCTAAGAACACTGGGGCTCTGGGCTTCTTTAGCCACCTCATCTTCTGCTCATCCTCTCGCGCACTCTAAAGAGAGCTGAGGTGAGAAATTGCAAACGTCGAGCAATTGCTCAGAGATGAAAAGTGCCAGCACTGAAAGCTGTTGCTAGCCAGCCCCCTTCCTTGGAAGCGCTTTCACAGGCGCAGTAACACTGGGGCTTTGCGCTTCTCTACCCACCAAACGTCACGGTCCTTCTCTTTCCGTCTCGTAGACACGAGCTGAGAAATTGCAAACGTCCAGCAATTGCTCAGAGATGAAAAGTGCCAGCACTGAAAGCTGTTGCTAGCCAGCACCCTTCCTTGGAAGCGCTTTTGTAGGCCTAAGAACACTGGGGCTTTGCGCTTCTCTAGCCACCAAACTTCATGGTCACTATCTCTCCGTCTCCTAGACACGAGCTGAGAAATTGCAAACGTCGATCAATTGCTCAGAGATGAAAAGTGCCAGCACTGAAAGCTGTTGCTAGCCAGCACCCTTCCTTGGAAGCGCTTTTGTAGGCCTAAGAACACTGGGGCTCTGGGCTTCTCTAGCCACCTCATCTTCTGCTCATCCTCTCGCGCACTCTAAAGAGTGCTCAGGTGAGAAATTGCAAACGTCCAGCAATTGCTCAGAGATGAAAAGTGCCAGCACTGAAAGCTCTTGCTAGCCAGCACCCTTCCTTGGAAGCGCTTTCACAGGCGCAGTAACACTGGGGCTTTGCGCTTCTCTAGCCACCAAACGTCACGGTCACTCTCTCTCCGTCTCGTAGACACGAGCTGAGAAATTGCAAACGTCCAGCAATTGCTCAGAGATGAAAAGTGCCAGCACTGAAAGCTGTTGCTAGCCAGCACCCTTCCTTGGAAGCGCTTTTGTAGGCCTAAGAACACTGGGGCTCTGGGCTTCTCTAGCCACCTCATCTTCTGCTCATCCTCTCGCGCACTCTAAAGAGAGCTCAGGTGAGAAATTGCAAACGTCGAGCAATTGCTCAGAGATGAAAAGTGCCAGCACTGAAAGCTGTTGCTAGCCAGCACCCTTCCTTGGAAGCGCTTTCACAGGCGCAGTAACACTGGGGCTTTGCGCTTCTCTACGCACCAAACGTCACGGTCACTATCTCTCCGTCTCGTAGACACGAGCTGAGAAATTGCAAACGTCGAGCAATTGCTCAGAGATGAAAAGTGCCAGCACTGAAAGCTGTTGCTAGCCAGCACCCTTCCTTGGAAGCGCTTTTGTAGGCCTAAGAACACTGGGGCTTTGCGCTTCTTTAGCCACCTAATCTTCTGCTCATCCTCTCGCGCACTCTAAAGAGAGCTCAGGTGAGAAATTGCAAACGTCAAGCAATTGCTCAGAGATGAAAAGTGCCAGCACTTAAAGCTGTTGCTAGCCAGCACCCTTCCTTGGAAGCGCTTTCACAGGCGCAGTAACACTGGGGCTTTGCGCTTCTCTACCCACCAAACGTCACGGTCCTTCTCTTTCCGTCTCGTAGACACGAGCTGAGAAATTGCAAACGTCGAGCAATTGCTCAGAGATGAAAAGTGCCAGCACTGAAAGCTGTTGCTAGCCAGCCCCCTTCCTTGGAAGCGCTTTTGTAGGCCTAAGAACACTGGGGCTCTGGGCTTCTCTAGCCACCTCATCTTCTGCTCATCCTCTCGCGCACTCTAAAGAGAGCTCAGGTGAGAAATTGCAAACGTCGAGCAATTGCTCAGAGATGAAAAGTGCCAGCACTGAAAGCTGTTGCTAGCCAGCACCCTTCCTTGGAAGCGCTTTCACAGGCGCAGTAACACTGGGGCTTTGTGCTTCTCTACCCACCAAACGTCACGGTCACTCTCTCTCCGTCTCGTAGACACGAGCTGAGAAATTGCAAACGTCGAGCAATTGCTCAGAGATGAAAAGTGCCAGCACTGAAAGCTGTTGCTAGCCAGCACCCTTCCTTGGAAGCGCTTTTGTAGGCCTAATAAGACTGGGGCTCTGGGCTTCTCTAGCCACCTAATCTTCTGCTCATCCTCTCGCGCACTCTAAAGAGAGCTCAGGTGAGAAATTGCAAACGTCGAGCAATTGCTCAGAGATGAAAAGTGCCAGCACTGAAAGCTCTTGCTAGCCAGCACCCTTCCTTGGAAGTGCTTTCACAGGCGCAGTAACACTGGGGCTTTGCGCTTCTCTAGCCACCAAACGTCACGGTCCTTCTCTTTCCGTCTCGTAGACACGAGCTGAGAAATTGCAAACGTCGAGCAATTGCTCAGAGATGAAAAGTGCCAGCACTGAAAGCTGTTGCTAGCCAGCACCCTTCCTTGGAAGTGCTTTTGTAGGCCTAAGAAGACTGGGGCTCTGGACTTCTCTAGCCACCTCATCTTCTGCTCATCCTCTCGCGCACTCTAAAGAGAGCTCAGGTGAGAAATTGCAAACGTCGAGCAATTGCTCAGAGATGAAAAGTGCCAGCACTGAAAGCTCTTGCTAGCCAGCACCCTTCCTTGGAAGCGCTTTCACAGGCGCAGTAACACTGGGGCTTTGCGCTTCTCTAGCCACCAAACGTCACGGTCCTTCTCTTTCCGTCTCGTAGACACGAGCTGAGAAATTGCAAACGTCGAGCAATTGCTCAGAGATGAAAAGTGCCAGCACTGAAAGCTCTTGCTAGCCAGTACCCTTCCTTGGAAGCGCTTTTGTAGGCCTAAGAAGACTGGGGCTCTGGGCTTCTCTAGCCACCTAATCTTCTGCTCATCCTCTCGCGCACTCTAAAGAGAGCTCAGGTGAGAAATTGCAAACGTCGAGCAATTGCTCAGAGATGAAAAGTGCCAGCACTGAAAGCTGTTGCTAGCCAGCACCCTTCCTTGGAAGCGCTTTCACAGGCGCAGCAACACTGGGGCTTTGCGCTTCTCTACCCACCAAACGTCACGGTCCTTCTCTTTCCGTCTCGTAGACACGAGCTGAGAAATTGCAAACATCGAGCAATTGCTCAGAGATGAAAAGTGCCAGCACTGAAAGCTGTTGCTAGCCAGCACCCTTCCTTGGAAGCGCTTTCACAGGCGCAGTAACACTGGGGCTTTGCGCTTCTCTAGCCACCAAACTTCATGGTCACTATCTCTCCGTCTCGTAGACACGAGCTGAGAAATTGCAAATGTCGATCAATTGCTCAGAGATGAAAAGTGCCAGCACTGAAAGCTGTTGCTAGCCAGCACCCTTCCTTGGAAGCGCTTTTGTAGGCCTAAGAACACTGGGGCTCTGGGCTTCTCTAGCCACCTAATCTTCTGCTCATCCTCTCGCGCTCTCTAAAGAGAGCTGAGGTGAGAAATTGCAAACGTCGAGCAATTGCTCAGAGATGAAAAGTGCCAGCACTGAAAGCTGTTGCTAGCCAGCACCCTTCCTTGGAAGCGCTTTTGTAGGCCTAAGAAGACTGGGGCTCTGGGCTTCTCTAGCCACCAAACGTCACGGTCCTTCTCTTTCCGTCTCGTAGACACGAGCTGAGAAATTGCAAACGTCGAGCAATTGCTCAGAGATGAAAAGTGCCAGCACTGAAAGCTGTTGCTAGCCAGCACCCTTCCTTGGAAGCGCTTTTGTAGGCCTAAGAAGACTGGGGCTCTGGGCTTCTCTAGCCACCTAATCTTCTACTCATCCTCTCGCGCACTCTGAAGAGAGCTCAGGTGAGAAATTGCAAACGTCGAGCAATTGCTCAGAGATGAAAAGTGCCAGCACTGAAAGCTCTTGCTAGCCAGCACCCTTCCTTGGAAGCGCTTTTGTAGGCCTAAGAACACTGGGGCTTTGCGCTTCTTTAGCCACCTAATCTTCTGCTCATCCTCTCGCGCACTCTAAAGAGAGCTCAGGTGAGAAATTGCAAACGTCGAGCAATTGCTCAGAGATGAAAAGTGCCAGCACTGAAAGCTGTTGCTAGCCAGCACCCTTCCTTGGAAGCGCTTTCACAGGCGCAGTAACACTGGGGCTTTGCGCTTCTCTACCCACCAAAAGTCACGGTCCTTCTCTTTCCGTCTCGTAGACACGAGCTGAGAAATTGCAAACGTCGAGCAATTGCTCAGAGATGAAAAGTGCCAGCACTGGAAGCTGTTGCTAGCCAGCACCCTTCCTTGGAAGCGCTTTTGTAGGCCTAAGAACACTGGGGCTCTGGGCTTCTCTAGCCACCTAATCTTCTGCTCATCCTCTCGCGCACTCTAAAGAGAGCTCAGGTGAGAAATTGCAAACGTCCAGCAATTGCTCAGAGATGAAAAGTGCCAGCACTGAAAGCTCTTGCTAGCCAGCACCCTTCCTTGGAAGCGCTTTCACAGGCGCAGTAACACTGGGGCTTTGCGCTTCTCTACCCACCAAACGTCATGGTCACTCTCTCTCCGTCTCGTAGACACGAGCTGAGAAATTGCAAACGTCGAGCAATTGCTCAGAGATGAAAAGTGCCAGCACTGAAAGCTCTTGCTAGCCAGCACCCTTCCTTGGAAGCGCTTTTGTAGGCCTAAGAACACTGGGGCTCTGGGCTTCTCTAGCCACCTAATCTTCTGCTCATCCTCTCGCGCACTCTAAAGAGAGCTCAGGTGAGAAATTGCAAACGTCCAGCAATTGCTCAGAGATGAAAAGTGCCAGCACTGAAAGCTCTTGCTAGCCAGCACCCTTCCTTGGAAGCGCTTTCACAGGCGCTGTAACACTGGGGCTTTGCGCTTCTCTAGCCACCAAACGTCACAGTCCTTCGCTTTCCGTCTCGTAGACACGAGCTGAGAAATTGCAAACGTCGAGCAATTGCTCAGAGAGGAAAAGTGCCAGCACTGGAAGCTGTTGCTAGCCAGCACCCTTCCTTGGAAGCGCTTTTGTAGGCCTAAGAACACTGGGGCTCTGGGCTTCTTTAGCCACCTCATCTTCTGCTCATCCTCTCGCGCACTCTAAAGAGAGCTGATGTGAGAAATTGCAAACGTCGAGCAATTGCTCAGAGATGAAAAGTGCCAGCACTGAAAGCTGTTGCTAGCCAGCCCCCTTCCTTGGAAGCGCTTTCACAGGCGCAGCAACACTGGGGCTTTGCGCTTCTCTAGCCACCAAACGTCACGGTCACTCTCTCTCCGTCTCGTAGACACGAGCTGAGAAATTGCAAACGTCGAGCAATTGCTCAGAGATGAAAAGTGCCAGCACTGAAAGCTGTTGCTAGCCAGCACCCTTCCTTGGAAGCGCTTTTGTAGACCTAAGAAGACTGGGGCTCTGGGCTTCTCTAGCCACCTAATCTTCTGCTCATCCTCTCGCGCACTCTAAAGAGAGCTCAGGTGAGAAATTGCAAACGTTGAGCAATTGCTCAGAGATGAAAAGTGCCAGCACTGAAAGCTGTTGCTAGCCAGCACCCTTCCTTGGAAGCGCTTTCACAGGCGCAGCAACACTGGGGCTTTGCGCTTCTCTACCCACCAAACGTCACGGTCATTCTCTTTCCGTCTCGTAGACACGAGCTGAGAAATTGCAAACGTCGAGCAATTGCTCCGAGATGAAAAGTGCCAGCACTGAAAGCTGTTGCTAGCCAGCACCCTTCCTTGGAAGCGCTTTCACAGGCGCAGTAACACTGGGGCTTTGCGCTTCTCTACCCACCAAACATCACGGTCACTATCTCTCCGTCTCATAGACACGAGCTGAGAAATTGCAAACGTCGAGCAATTGCTCAGAGATGAAAAGTGCCAGCACTGGAAGCTGTTGCTAGCCAGCACCCTTCCTTGGAAGCGCTTTTGTAGGCCTAAGAACACTGGGGCTCTGGGCTTCTCTAGCCACCTAATCTTCTGCTCATCCTCTCGCGCACTCTAAAGAGAGCACAGGTGAGAAATTGCAAACGTCGAACAATTGCTCAGAGATGAAAAGTGCCAGCACTGAAAGCTGTTGCTAGCCAGCACCCTTCCTTGGAAGCGCTTTCACAGGCGCAGTAACACTGGGGCTTTGCGCTTCTCTAGCCACCAAACGTCACGGTCACTCTCTCTCCGTCTCGTAGACACGAGCTGAGAAATTGCAAACGTCCAGCAATTGCTCAGAGATGAAAAGTGCCAGCACTGAAAGCTGTTGCTAGCCAGCACCCTTCCTTGGAAGCGCTTTTGTAGGCCTAAGAAGACTGGGGCTCTGGGCTTCTCTAGCCACCTAATCTTCTGCTCATCCTCTCGCGCACTCTAAAGAGAGCTCAGGTGAGAAATTGCAAACGTCGAGCAATTGCTCAGAGATGAAAAGTGCCAGCACTGAAAGCTGTTGCTAGCCAGCACCCTTCCTTGGAAGCGCTTTCACAGGCGCAGTAACACTGGGGCTTTGCGCTTCTCTACCCACCAAACTTCATGGTCACTATCTGTCCGTCTCCTAGACACGAGCTGAGAAATTGCAAACGTCGATCAATTGCTCAGAGATGAAAAGTGCCAGCACTGAAAGCTGTTGCTAGCCAGCACCCTTCCTTGGAAGCGCTTTTGTAGGCCTAAGAACACTGGGGCTCTGGGCTTCTCTAGCCACCTAATCTTCTGCTCATCCTCTCGCGCTCTCTAAAGAGAGCTCAGGTGAGAAATTGCAAACGTCGAGCAATTGCTCAGAGATGAAAAGTGCCAGCACTGAAAGCTGTTGCTAGCCAGCACCCTTCCTTGGAAGCGCTTTCACAGGCGCAGTAACACTGGGGCTTTGCGCTTCTCTACCCACCAAACTTCATGGTCACTATCTCTCCGTCTCCTAGACACGAGCTGAGAAATTGCAAACGTCGAGCAATTGCTCAGAGATGAAAAGTGCCAGCACTGGAAGCTGTTGCTAGCCAGCACCCTTCCTTGGAAGCGCTTTTGTAGGCCTAAGAACACTGGGGCTCTGGGCTTCTCTAGCCACCTAATCTTCTGCTCATCCTCTCGCGCTCTCTAAAGAGAGCTCAGGTGAGAAATTGCAAACGTCGATCAATTGCTCAGAGATGAAAAGTGCCAGCACTGAAAGCTGTTGCTAGCCAGCACCCTTCCTTGGAAGCGCTTTCACAGGCGCAGTAACACTGGGGCTTTGCGCTTCTCTAGCCACCAAACGTCACGGTCACTATCTCTCCGTCTCGTAGACACGAGCTGAGAAATTGCAAACGTCGAGCAATTGCTCAGAGATGAAAAGTGCCAGCACTGAAAGCTGTTGCTAGCCAGCACCCTTCCTTGGAAGCGCTTTTGTAGGCCTAAGAAGACTGGGGCTCTGGGCTTCTCTAGCCACCTCATCTTCTGCTCATCCTCTCGCGCACTCTAAAGAGAGCTCAGGTGAGAAATTGCAAAGGTCGAGCAATTGCTCAGAGATGAAAAGTGCCAGCACTGAAAGCTGTTGCTAGCCAGCACCCTTCCTTGGAAGCGCTTTCACAGGCGCAGTAACACTGGGGCTTTGCGCTTCTCTACCCACCAAACGTCACGGTCACTCTCTCTCCGTCTCGTAGACACGAGCTGAGAAATTGCAAACGTCCAGCAATTGCTCAGAGATGAAAAGTGCCAGCACTGAAAGCTGTTGCTAGCCAGCACCCTTCCTTGGAAGCGCTTTTGTAGGCCTAAGAACACTGGGGCTCTGGGCTTCTCTAGCCACCTCATCTTCTGCTCATCCTCTCGCGCACTCTAAAGAGAGCTCAGGTGAGAAATTGCAAACGTCGAGCAATTGCTCAGAGATGAAAAGTGCCAGCACTGAAAGCTGTTGCTAGCCAGCACCCTTCCTTGGAAGCGCTTTCACAGGCGCAGTAACACTGGGGCTTTGCGCTTCTCTACCCACCAAACGTCACGGTCACTATCTCTCCGTCTCGTAGACACGAGCTGAGAAATTGCAAACGTCGAGCAATTGCTCAGAGATGAAAAGTGCCAGCACTGAAAGCTGTTGCTAGCCAGCACCCTTCCTTGGAAGCGCTTTTGTAGGCCTAAGAACACTGGGGCTTTGCGCTTCTTTAGCCACCTAATCTTCTGCTCATCCTCTCGCGCACTCTAAAGAGAGCTCAGGTGAGAAATTGCAAACGTCAAGCAATTGCTCAGAGATGAAAAGTGCCAGCACTTAAAGCTGTTGCTAGCCAGCACCCTTCCTTGGAAGCGCTTTCACAGGCGCAGTAACACTGGGGCTTTGCGCTTCTCTAGCCACCAAACGTCACGGTCCTTCTCTTTCCGTCTCGTAGACACGAGCTGAGAAATTGCAAACGTCGAGCAATTGCTCAGAGATGAAAAGTGCCAGCACTGGAAGCTGTTGCTAGCCAGCCCCCTTCCTTGGAAGCGCTTTTGTAGGCCTAAGAACACTGGGGCTCTGGGCTTCTCTAGCCACCTCATCTTCTGCTCATCCTCTCGCGCACTCTAAAGAGAGCTCAGGTGAGAAATTGCAAACGTCGAGCAATTGCTCAGAGATGAAAAGTGCCAGCACTGAAAGCTGTTGCTAGCCAGCACCCTTCCTTGGAAGCGCTTTCACAGGCGCAGTAACACTGGGGCTTTGTGCTTCTCTACCCACCAAACGTCACGGTCACTCTCTCTCCGTCTCGTAGACACGAGCTGAGAAATTGCAAACGTCGAGCAATTGCTCAGAGATGAAAAGTGCCAGCACTGAAAGCTGTTGCTAGCCAGCACCCTTCCTTGGAAGCGCTTTTGTAGGCCTAAGAAGACTGGGGCTCTGGGCTTCTCTAGCCACCTCATCTTCTGCTCATCCTCTCGCGCACTCTGAAGAGAGCTGAGGTGAGAAATTGCAAACGTCGAGCAATTGCTCAGAGATGAAAAGTGCCAGCACTGAAAGCTCTTGCTAGCCAGCACCCTTCCTTGGAAGTGCTTTCACAGGCGCAGTAACACTGGGGCTTTGCGCTTCTCTACCCACCAAACGTCACGGTCCTTCTCTTTCCGTCTCGTAGACACGAGCTGAGAAATTGCAAACGTCGAGCAATTGCTCAGAGATGAAAAGTGCCAGCACTGAAAGCTGTTGCTAGCCAGCACCCTTCCTTGGAAGCGCTTTTGTAGGCCTAAGAAGACTGGGGCTCTGGGCTTCTCTAGCCACCTAATCTTCTGCTCATCCTCTCGCGCACTCTAAAGAGAGCTCAGGTGAGAAATTGCAAACGTCGAGCAATTGCTCAGAGATGAAAAGTGCCAGCACTGAAAGCTCTTGCTAGCCAGCACCCTTCCTTGGAAGCGCTTTCACAGGCGCAGCAACACTGGGGCTTTGCGCTTCTCTACCCACCAAAAGTCACGGTCCTTCTCTTTCCGTCTCGTAGACACGAGCTGAGAAATTGCAAACGTCGAGCAATTGCTCAGAGATGAAAAGTGCCAGCACTGAAAGCTCTTGCTAGCCAGCACCCTTCCTTGGAAGCGCTTTCACAGGCGCAGCAACACTGGGGCTTTGCGCTTCTCTACCCACCAAACTTCATGGTCACTATCTCTCCGTCTCGTAGACACGAGCTGAGAAATTGCAAACGTCGATCAATTGCTCAGAGATGAAAAGTGCCAGCACTGAAAGCTGTTGCTAGCCAGCACCCTTCCTTGGAAGCGCTTTTGTAGGCCTAAGAACACTGGGGCTCTGGGCTTCTCTAGCCACCTCATCTTCTGCTCATCCTCTCGCGCTCTCTAAAGAGAGCTGAGGTGAGAAATTGCAAACGTCGAGCAATTGCTCAGAGATGAAAAGTGCCAGCACTGAAAGCTGTTGCTAGCCAGCACCCTTCCTTGGAAGCGCTTTTGTAGGCCTAAGAAGACTGGGGCTCTGGGCTTCTCTAGCCACCAAACGTCACGGTCCTTCTCTTTCCGTCTCGTAGACACGAGCTGAGAAATTGCAAACGTCGAGCAATTGCTCAGAGATGAAAAGTGCCAGCACTGAAAGCTGTTGCTAGCCAGCACCCTTCCTTGGAAGCGCTTTTGTAGGCCTAAGAAGACTGGGGCTCTGGGCTTCTCTAGCCACCTAATCTTCTGCTCATCCTCTCGCGCACTCTGAAGAGAGCTCAGGTGAGAAATTGCAAACGTCGAACAATTGCTCAGAGATGAAAAGTGCCAGCACTGAAAGCTGTTGCTAGCCAGCACCCTTCCTTGGAAGCGCTTTCACAGGCGCAGTAACACTGGGGCTTTGCGCTTCTCTACCCACCAAACGTCACGGTCACTATCTCTCCGTCTCGTAGACACGAGCTGAGAAATTGCAAACGTCGAGCAATTGCTCAGAGATGAAAAGTGCCAGCACTGAAAGCTCTTGCTAGCCAGCACCCTTCCTTGGAAGCGCTTTTGTAGGCCTAAGAACACTGGGGCTTTGCGCTTCTTTAGCCACCTAATCTTCTGCTCATCCTCTCGCGCACTCTAAAGAGAGCTCAGGTGAGAAATTGCAAACGTCAAGCAATTGCTCAGAGATGAAAAGTGCCAGCACTGAAAGCTGTTGCTAGCCAGCACCCTTCCTTGGAAGCGCTTTCACAGGCGCAGTAACACTGGGGCTTTGCGCTTCTCTACCCACCAAAAGTCACGGTCCTTCTCTTTCCGTCTCGTAGACACGAGCTGAGAAATTGCAAACGTCGAGCAATTGCTCAGAGATGAAAAGTGCCAGCACTGGAAGCTGTTGCTAGCCAGCACCCTTCCTTGGAAGCGTTTTTGTAGGCCTAAGAACACTGGGGCTCTGGGCTTCTCTAGCCACCTAATCTTCTGCTCATCCTCTCGCGCACTCTAAAGAGAGCTCAGGTGAGAAATTGCAAACGTCGAGCAATTGCTCAGAGATGAAAAGTGCCAGCACTGAAAGCTGTTGCTAGCCAGCACCCTTCCTTGGAAGCGCTTTCACAGGCGCAGTAACACTGGGGCTTTGCGCTTCTCTACCCACCAAACGTCATGGTCACTCTCTCTCCGTCTCGTAGACACGAGCTGAGAAATTGCAAACGTCGAGCAATTGCTCAGAGATGAAAAGTGCCAGCACTGAAAGCTCTTGCTAGCCAGCACCCTTCCTTGGAAGCGCTTTCACAAGCACAGCAACACTGGGGCTTTGCACTTCTCTAGCCACCAAACGTCACTGTCATTCTCTTTCCGTCTCGTAGACACGAGCTGAGAAATTGCAAACGTCGAGCAATTGCTCAGAGAGGAAAAGTGCCAGCACTGAAAGCTCTTGCTAGCCAGCACCCTTCCTTGGAAGCGCTTTTGTAGGCCTAAGAAGACTGGGGCTCTGGGCTTCTTTAGCCACCTCATCTTCTGCTCATCCTCTCGCGCACTCTAAAGAGAGCTGATGTGAGAAATTGCAAACGTCGAGCAATTGCTCAGAGATGAAAAGTGCCAGCACTGAAAGCTGTTGCTAGCCAGCACCCTTCCTTGGAAGCGCTTTCACAGGCGCAGCAACACTGGGGCTTTGCGCTTCTCTAGCCACCAAACGTCACGGTCACTCTCTCTCCGTCTCGTAGACACGAGCTGAGAAATTGCAAACGTCGAGCAATTGCTCAGAGATGAAAAGTGCCAGCACTGAAAGCTGTTGCTAGCCAGCACCCTTCCTTGGAAGCGCTTTTGTAGACCTAAGAAGACTGGGGCTCTGGGCTTCTCTAGCCACCTAATCTTCTGCTCATCCTCTCGCGCACTCTAAAGAGAGCTCAGGTGAGAAATTGCAAACGTCGAGCAATTGCTCAGAGATGAAAAGTGCCAGCACTGAAAGCTGTTGCTAGCCAGCACCCTTCCTTGGAAGTGCTTTTGTAGGCCTAAGAACACTGGGGCTTTGCGCTTCTCTACCCACCAAACGTCACGGTCATTCTCTTTCCGTCTCGTAGACACGAGCTGAGAAATTGCAAACGTCGAGCAATTGCTCCGAGATGAAAAGTGCCAGCACTGAAAGCTGTTGCTAGCCAGCACCCTTCCTTGGAAGCGCTTTCACAGGCGCAGTAACACTGGGGCTTTGCGCTTCTCTACCCACCAAACATCACGGTCACTATCTCTCCGTCTCATAGACACGAGCTGAGAAATTGCAAACGTCGAGCAATTGCTCAGAGATGAAAAGTGCCAGCACTGGAAGCTGTTGCTAGCCAGCACCCTTCCTTGGAAGCGCTTTTGTAGGCCTAAGAACACTGGGGCTCTGGGCTTCTCTAGCCACCTAATCTTCTGCTCATCCTCTCGCGCACTCTAAAGAGAGCTCAGGTGAGAAATTGCAAACGTCGAACAATTGCTCAGAGATGAAAAGTGCCAGCACTGAAAGCTGTTGCTAGCCAGCACCCTTCCTTGGAAGCGCTTTCACAGGCGCAGTAACACTGGGGCTTTGCGCTTCTCTAGCCACCAAACGTCACGGTCACTCTCTCTCCGTCTCGTAGACACGAGCTGAGAAATTGCAAACGTCGAGCAATTGCTCAGAGAGGAAAAGTGCCAGCACTGAAAGCTCTTGCTAGCCAGCACCCTTCCTTGGAAGCGCTTTTGTAGGCCTAAGAAGACTGGGGCTCTGGGCTTCTCTAGCCACCTAATCTTCTGCTCATCCTCTCGCGCACTCTGAAGAGAGCTCAGGTGAGAAATTGCAAACGTCGAGCAATTGCTCAGAGATGAAAAGTGCCAGCACTGAAAGCTGTTGCTAGCCAGCACCCTTCCTTGGAAGCGCTTTCACAGGCGCAGTAACACTGGGGCTTTGCGCTTCTCTACCCACCAAACGTCACGGTCACTATCTCTCCGTCTCGTAGACACGAGCTGAGAAATTGCAAACGTCGAGCAATTGCTCAGAGAGGAAAAGTGCCAGCACTGAAAGCTCTTGCTAGCCAGCACCCTTCCTTGGAAGCGCTTTTGTAGGCCTAAGAACACTGGGGCTTTGCGCTTCTTTAGCCACCTAATCTTCTGCTCATCCTCTCGCGCACTCTAAAGAGAGCTCAGGTGAGAAATTGCAAACGTCAAGCAATTGCTCAGAGATGAAAAGTGCCAGCACTGAAAGCTGTTGCTAGCCAGCACCCTTCCTTGGAAGCGCTTTCACAGGCGCAGTAACACTGGGGCTTTGCGCTTCTCTACCCACCAAAAGTCACGGTCCTTCTCTTTCCGTCTCGTAGACACGAGCTGAGAAATTGCAAACGTCGAGCAATTGCTCAGAGATGAAAAGTGCCAGCACTGAAAGCTGTTGCTAGCCAGCACCCTTCCTTGGAAGCGCTTTTGTAGGCCTAAGAAGACTGGGGCTCTGGGCTTCTCTAGCCACCTAATCTTCTGCTCATCCTCTCGCGCAGTCTAAAGAGAGCTCAGGTGAGAAATTGCAAACGTCGAGCAATTGCTCAGAGATGAAAAGTGCCAGCACTGAAAGCTGTTGCTAGCCAGCACCCTTCCTTGGAAGCGCTTTCACAGGCGCAGTAACACTGGGGCTTTGCGCTTCTCTACCCACCAAACGTCATGGTCACTCTCTCTCCGTCTCGTAGACACGAGCTGAGAAATTGCAAACGTCGATCAATTGCTCAGAGATGAAAAGTGCCAGCACTGGAAGCTGTTGCTAGCCAGCACCCTTCCTTGGAAGCGCTTTTGTAGGCCTAAGAACACTGGGGCTCTGGGCTTCTCTAGCCACCTAATCTTCTGCTCATCCTCTCGCGCACTCTAAAGAGAGCTCAGGTGAGAAATTGCAAACGTCCAGCAATTGCTCAGAGATGAAAAGTGCCAGCACTGAAAGCTCTTGCTAGCCAGCCCCCTTCCTTGGAAGCGCTTTCACAGGCGCTGTAACACTGGGGCTTTGCGCTTCTCTAGCCACCAAACGTCACAGTCCTTCGCTTTCCGTCTCGTAGACACGAGCTGAGAAATTGCAAACGTCGAGCAATTGCTCAGAGATGAAAAGTGCCAGCACTGGAAGCTGTTGCTAGCCAGCACCCTTCCTTGGAAGCGCTTTCACAAGCACAGCAACACTGGGGCTTTGCGCTTCTCTAGCCACCAAACGTCACTGTCATTCTCTTTCCGTCTCGTAGACACGAGCTGAGAAATTGCAAACGTCGAGCAATTGCTCAGAGATGAAAAGTGCCAGCACTGAAAGCTCTTGCTAGCCAGCACCCTTCCTTGGAAGCGCTTTTGTAGGCCTAAGAACACTGGGGCTCTGGGCTTCTTTAGCCACCTCATCTTCTGCTCATCCTCTCGCGCACTCTAAAGAGAGCTGAGGTGAGAAATTGCAAACGTCGAGCAATTGCTCAGAGATGAAAAGTGCCAGCACTGAAAGCTGTTGCTAGCCAGCCCCCTTCCTTGGAAGCGCTTTCACAGGCGCAGTAACACTGGGGCTTTGCGCTTCTCTACCCACCAAACGTCACGGTCCTTCTCTTTCCGTCTCGTAGACACGAGCTGAGAAATTGCAAACATCCAGCAATTGCTCAGAGATGAAAAGTGCCAGCACTGAAAGCTGTTGCTAGCCAGCACCCTTCCTTGGAAGCGCTTTTGTAGGCCTAAGAACACTGGGGCTTTGCGCTTCTCTAGCCACCAAACTTCATGGTCACTCTCTCTCCGTCTCCTAGACACGAGCTGAGAAATTGCAAACGTCGATCAATTGCTCAGAGATGAAAAGTGCCAGCACTGAAAGCTGTTGCTAGCCAGCACCCTTCCTTGGAAGCGCTTTTGTAGGCCTAAGCAGACTGGGGCTCTGGGCTTCTCTAGCCACCTCATCTTCTGCTCATCCTCTCGCGCACTCTAAAGAGAGCTCAGGTGAGAAATTGCAAACGTCGATCAATTGCTCAGAGATGAAAAGTGCCAGCACTGAAAGCTGTTGCTAGCCAGCACCCTTCCTTGGAAGCGCTTTCACAGGCGCAGTAACACTGGGGCTTTGCGCTTCTCTACCCACCAAACGTCACGGTCCTTCTCTTTCCGTCTCGTAGACACGAGCTGAGAAATTGCAAACGTCGAGCAATTGCTCAGAGATGAAAAGTGCCAGCACTGAAAGCTCTTGCTAGCCAGCACCCTTCCTTGGAAGCGCTTTTGTAGGCCTAAGAACACTGGGGCTCTGGGCTTCTCTAGCCACCTCATCTTCTGCTCATCCTCTCGCGCACTCTAAAGAGTGCTCAGGTGAGAAATTGCAAACGTCGAGCAATTGCTCAGAGATGAAAAGTGCCAGCACTGAAAGCTGTTGCTAGCCAGCACCCTTCCTTGGAAGCGCTTTCACAGGCGCAGTAACACTGGGGCTTTGCGCTTCTCTAGCCACCAAACGTCACGGTCCTTCTCTTTCCGTCTCGTAGACACGAGCTGAGAAATTGCAAACGTCGAGCAATTGCTCAGAGATGAAAAGTGCCAGCACTGAAAGCTGTTGCTAGCCAGCACCCTTCCTTGGAAGCGCTTTTGTAGGCCTAAGAACACTGGGGCTCTGGGCTTCTCTAGCCACCTCATCTTCTGCTCATCCTCTCGCGCACTCTAAAGAGAGCTCAGGTGAGAAATTGCAAACGTCGAGCAATTGCTCAGAGATGAAAAGTGCCAGCACTGAAAGCTGTTGCTAGCCAGCACCCTTCCTTGGAAGCGCTTTCACAGGCGCAGTAACACTGGGGCTTTGCGCTTCTCTACCCACCAAACGTCACGGTCACTATCTCTCCGTCTCGTAGACACGAGCTGAGAAATTGCAAACGTCGAGCAATTGCTCAGAGATGAAAAGTGCCAGCACTGAAAGCTGTTGCTAGCCAGCACCCTTCCTTGGAAGCGCTTTTGTAGGCCTAAGAACACTGGGGCTTTGCGCTTCTTTAGCCACCTAATCTTCTGCTCATCCTCTCGCGCACTCTAAAGAGAGCTCAGGTGAGAAATTGCAAACGTCAAGCAATTGCTCAGAGATGAAAAGTGCCAGCACTTAAAGCTGTTGCTAGCCAGCACCCTTCCTTGGAAGCGCTTTCACAGGCGCAGTAACACTGGGGCTTTGCGCTTCTCTAGCCACCAAACGTCACGGTCCTTCTCTTTCCGTCTCGTAGACACGAGCTGAGAAATTGCAAACGTCGAGCAATTGCTCAGAGATGAAAAGTGCCAGCACTGAAAGCTGTTGCTAGCCAGCCCCCTTCCTTGGAAGCGCTTTTGTAGGCCTAAGAACACTGGGGCTCTGGGCTTCTCTAGCCACCTCATCTTCTGCTCATCCTCTCGCGCACTCTAAAGAGAGCTCAGGTGAGAAATTGCAAACGTCGAGCAATTGCTCAGAGATGAAAAGTGCCAGCACTGAAAGCTGTTGCTAGCCAGCACCCTTCCTTGGAAGCGCTTTCACAGGCGCAGTAACACTGGGGCTTTGTGCTTCTCTACCCACCAAACGTCACGGTCACTCTCTCTCCGTCTCGTAGACACGAGCTGAGAAATTGCAAACGTCGAGCAATTGCTCAGAGATGAAAAGTGCCAGCACTGAAAGCTGTTGCTAGCCAGCACCCTTCCTTGGAAGCGCTTTTGTAGGCCTAAGAAGACTGGGGCTCTGGGCTTCTCTAGCCACCTCATCTTCTGCTCATCCTCTCGCGCACTCTGAAGAGAGCTGAGGTGAGAAATTGCAAAGGTCGAGCAATTGCTCAGAGATGAAAAGTGCCAGCACTGAAAGCTCTTGCTAGCCAGCACCCTTCCTTGGAAGTGCTTTCACAGGCGCAGTAACACTGGGGCTTTGCGCTTCTCTACCCACCAAACGTCACGGTCCTTCTCTTTCCGTCTCGTAGACACGAGCTGAGAAATTGCAAACGTCGAGCAATTGCTCAGAGATGAAAAGTGCCAGCACTGAAAGCTGTTGCTAGCCAGCACCCTTCCTTGGAAGTGCTTTTGTAGGCCTAAGAACACTGGGGCTCTGGGCTTCTCTAGCCACCTCATTTTCTGCTCATCCTCTCGCGCACTCTAAAGAGAGCTCAGGTGAGAAATTGCAAACGTCGAGCAATTGCTCAGAGATGAAAAGTGCCAGCACTGAAAGCTCTTGCTAGCCAGCACCCTTCCTTGGAAGCGCTTTCACAGGCGCAGTAACACTGGGGCTTTGCGCTTCTCTACCCACCAAACGTCACGGTCCTTCTCTTTCCGTCTCGTAGACACGAGCTGAGAAATTGCAAACGTCGAGCAATTGCTCAGAGATGAAAAGTGCCAGCACTGAAAGCTCTTGCTAGCCAGTACCCTTCCTTGGAAGCGCTTTTGTAGGCCT
The DNA here is from genome assembly GCA_037962945.1 of Sarcoramphus papa. Classification (NCBI taxonomy): domain Eukaryota; kingdom Metazoa; phylum Chordata; class Aves; order Accipitriformes; family Cathartidae; genus Sarcoramphus; species Sarcoramphus papa. Next base: position 261,093 of record JBBMRM010000121.1, read on the forward strand.
AAGAAGACTGGGGCTCTGGGCTTCTCTAGCCACCTAATCTTCTGCTCATCCTCTCGCGCACTCTAAAGAGAGCTCAGGTGAGAAATTGCAAACGTCGAGCAATTGCTCAGAGATGAAAAGTGCCAGCACTGAAAGCTGTTGCTAGCCAGCACCCTTCCTTGGAAGCGCTTTCACAGGCGCAGCAACACTGGGGCTTTGCGCTTCTCTACCCACCAAACGTCACGGTCATTCTCTTTCCGTCTCGTAGACACGAGCTGAGAAATTGCAAACGTCGAGCAATTGCTCAGAGATGAAAAGTGCCAGCACTGAAAGCTCTTGCTAGCCAGCACCCTTCCTTGGAAGCGCTTTCACAGGCGCAGCAACACTGGGGCTTTGTGCTTCTCTAGCCACCAAACTTCATGGTCACTATCTCTCCGTCTCGTAGACACGAGCTGAGAAATTGCAAACGTCGATCAATTGCTCAGAGATGAAAAGTGCCAGCACTGAAAGCTGTTGCTAGCCAGCACCCTTCCTTGGAAGCGCTTTTGTAGGCCTAAGAACACTGGGGCTCTGGGCTTCTCTAGCCACCTAATCTTCTGCTCATCCTCTCGCGCTCTCTAAAGAGAGCTGAGGTGAGAAATTGCAAACGTCGAGCAATTGCTCAGAGATGAAAAGTGCCAGCACTGAAAGCTGTTGCTAGCCAGCACCCTTCCTTGGAAGCGCTTTTGTAGGCCTAAGAAGACTGGGGCTCTGGGCTTCTCTAGCCACCAAACGTCACGGTCCTTCTCTTTCCGTCTCGTAGACACGAGCTGAGAAATTGCAAACGTCGAGCAATTGCTCAGAGATGAAAAGTGCCAGCACTGAAAGCTCTTGCTAGCCAGCACCCTTCCTTGGAAGCGCTTTTGTAGGCCTAAGAACACTGGGGCTTTGCGCTTCTTTAGCCACCTAATCTTCTGCTCATCCTCTCGCGCACTCTAAAGAGAGCTCAGGTGAGAAATTGCAAACGTCAAGCAATTGCTCAGAGATGAAAAGTGCCAGCACTGAAAGCTGTTGCTAGCCAGCACCCTTCCTTGGAAGCGCTTTCACAGGCGCAGTAACACTGGGGCTTTGCGCTTCTCTACCCACCAAAAGTCACGGTCCTTCTCTTTCCGTCTCGTAGACACGAGCTGAGAAATTGCAAACGTCGAGCAATTGCTCAGAGATGAAAAGTGCCAGCACTGGAAGCTGTTGCTAGCCAGCACCCTTCCTTGGAAGCACTTTTGTAGGCCTAAGAACACTGGGGCTCTGGGCTTCTCTAGCCACCTAATCTTCTGCTCATCCTCTCGCGCACTCTAAAGAGAGCTCAGGTGAGAAATTGCAAACGTCGAGCAATTGCTCAGAGATGAAAAGTGCCAGCACTGAAAGTTGTTGCTAGCCAGCACCCTTCCTTGGAAGCGCTTTCACAGGCGCTGTAACACTGGGGCTTTGCGCTTCTCTACCCACCAAACGTCATGGTCACTCTCTCTCCGTCTCGTAGACACGAGCTGAGAAATTGCAAACGTCGAGCAATTGCTCAGAGATTGAAAGTGCGAGCACTGAAAGCTCTTGCTAGCCAGCACCCTTCCTTGGAAGCGCTTTTGTAGGCCTAAGAACACTGGGGCTCTGGGCTTCTCTAGCCACCTCATCTTCTGCTCATCCTCTCGCGCACTCTAAAGAGAGCTCAGGTGAGAAATTGCAAACGTCGAGCAATTGCTCAGAGATGAAAAGTGCCAGCACTGGAAGCTGTTGCTAGCCAGCACCCTTCCTTGGAAGCGCTTTCACAAGCACAGCAACACTGGGGCTTTGCGCTTCTCTAGCCACCAAACGTCACTGTCATTCTCTTTCCGTCTCGTAGACACGAGCTGAGAAATTGCAAACGTCGAGCAATTGCTCAGAGAGGAAAAGTGCCAGCACTGAAAGCTCTTGCTAGCCAGCACCCTTCCTTGGAAGCGCTTTTGTAGGCCTAAGAACACTGGGGCTCTGGGCTTCTTTAGCCACCTAATCTTCTGCTCATCCTCTCGCGCACACTAAAGAGAGCTCAGGTGAGAAATTGCAAACGTTGAGCAATTGCTCAGAGATGAAAAGTGCCAGCACTGAAAGCTGTTGCTAGCCAGCACCCTTCCTTGGAAGCGCTTTCACAGGCGCAGCAACACTGGGGCTTTGCGCTTCTCTAGCCACCAAACGTCACGGTCATTCTCTTTCCGTCTCGTAGACACGAGCTGAGAAATTGCAAACGTCGAGCAATTGCTCCGAGATGAAAAGTGCCAGCACTGAAAGCTGTTGCTAGCCAGCACCCTTCCTTGGAAGCGCTTTCACAGGCGCAGTAACACTGGGGCTTTGCGCTTCTCTACCCACCAAACATCACGGTCACTATCTCTCCGTCTCATAGACACGAGCTGAGAAATTGCAAACGTCGAGCAATTGCTCAGAGATGAAAAGTGCCAGCACTGGAAGCTGTTGCTAGCCAGCACCCTTCCTTGGAAGCGCTTTTGTAGGCCTAAGAAGACTGGGGCTCTGGGCTTCTCTAGCCACCTAATCTTCTGCTCATCCTCTCGCGCACTCTAAAGAGAGCTCAGGTGAGAAATTGCAAACGTCGAACAATTGCTCAGAGATGAAAAGTGCCAGCACTGAAAGCTGTTGCTAGCCAGCACCCTTCCTTGGAAGCGCTTTCACAGGCGCAGTAACACTGGGGCTTTGCGCTTCTCTAGCCACCAAACGTCACGGTCACTCTCTCTCCGTCTCGTAGACACGAGCTGAGAAATTGCAAACGTCCAGCAATTGCTCAGAGATGAAAAGTGCCAGCACTGAAAGCTGTTGCTAGCCAGCACCCTTCCTTGGAAGCGCTTTTGTAGGCCTAAGAAGACTGGGGCTCTGGGCTTCTCTAGCCACCTAATCTTCTGCTCATCCTCTCGCGCACTCTGAAGAGAGCTCAGGTGAGAAATTGCAAACGTCGAGCAATTGCTCAGAGATGAAAAGTGCCAGCACTGAAAGCTGTTGCTAGCCAGCACCCTTCCTTGGAAGCGCTTTCACAGGCGCAGTAACACTGGGGCTTTGCGCTTCTCTACCCACCAAACGTCACGGTCACTATCTCTCCGTCTCGTAGACACGAGCTGAGAAATTGCAAACGTCGAGCAATTGCTCAGAGATGAAAAGTGCCAGCACTGAAAGCTCTTGCTAGCCAGCACCCTTCCTTGGAAGCGCTTTTGTAGGCCTAAGAACACTGGGGCTTTGCGCTTCTTTAGCCACCTAATCTTCTGCTCATCCTCTCGCGCACTCTAAAGAGAGCTCAGGTGAGAAATTGCAAACGTCAAGCAATTGCTCAGAGATGAAAAGTGCCAGCACTGAAAGCTGTTGCTAGCCAGCACCCTTCCTTGGAAGCGCTTTCACAGGCGCAGTAACACTGGGGCTTTGCGCTTCTCTAGCCACCAAACGTCACAGTCCTTCGCTTTCCGTCTCGTAGACACGAGCTGAGAAATTGCAAACGTCGAGCAATTGCTCAGAGATGAAAAGTGCCAGCACTGGAAGCTGTTGCTAGCCAGCACCCTTCCTTGGAAGCGCTTTCACAAGCACAGCAACACTGGGGCTTTGCGCTTCTCTAGCCACCAAACGTCACTGTCATTCTCTTTCCGTCTCGTAGACACGAGCTGAGAAATTGCAAACGTCGAGCAATTGCTCAGAGATGAAAAGTGCCAGCACTGAAAGCTCTTGCTAGCCAGCACCCTTCCTTGGAAGCGCTTTTGTAGGCCTAAGAACACTGGGGCTCTGGGCTTCTTTAGCCACCTCATCTTCTGCTCATCCTCTCGCGCACTCTAAAGAGAGCTGAGGTGAGAAATTGCAAACGTCGAGCAATTGCTCAGAGATGAAAAGTGCCAGCACTGAAAGCTGTTGCTAGCCAGCCCCCTTCCTTGGAAGCGCTTTCACAGGCGCAGTAACACTGGGGCTTTGCGCTTCTCTACCCACCAAACGTCACGGTCCTTCTCTTTCCGTCTCGTAGACACGAGCTGAGAAATTGCAAACGTCCAGCAATTGCTCAGAGATGAAAAGTGCCAGCACTGAAAGCTGTTGCTAGCCAGCACCCTTCCTTGGAAGCGCTTTTGTAGGCCTAAGAACACTGGGGCTTTGCGCTTCTCTACCCACCAAACTTCATGGTCACTATCTCTCCGTCTCCTAGACACGAGCTGAGAAATTGCAAACGTCGATCAATTGCTCAGAGATGAAAAGTGCCAGCACTGAAAGCTGTTGCTAGCCAGCACCCTTCCTTGGAAGCGCTTTTGTAGGCCTAAGAACACTGGGGCTCTGGGCTTCTCTAGCCACCTCATCTTCTGCTCATCCTCTCGCGCACTCTAAAGAGAGCTCAGGTGAGAAATTGCAAACGTCGAGCAATTGCTCAGAGATGAAAAGTGCCAGCACTGAAAGCTGTTGCTAGCCAGCACCCTTCCTTGGAAGCGCTTTCACAGGCGCAGTAACACTGGGGCTTTGCGCTTCTCTACCCACCAAACGTCACGGTCCTTCTCTTTCCGTCTCGTAGACACGAGCTGAGAAATTGCAAACGTCGAGCAATTGCTCAGAGATGAAAAGTGCCAGCGCTGAAAGCTCTTGCTAGCCAGCACCCTTCCTTGGAAGCGCTTTTGTAGGCCTAAGAACACTGGGGCTCTGGGCTTCTCTAGCCACCTCATCTTCTGCTCATCCTCTCGCGCACTCTAAAGAGTGCTCAGGTGAGAAATTGCAAACGTCCAGCAATTGCTCAGAGATGAAAAGTGCCAGCACTGAAAGCTGTTGCTAGCCAGCACCCTTCCTTGGAAGCGCTTTCACAGGCGCAGCAACACTGGGGCTTTGCGCTTCTCTAGCCACCAAACTTCATGGTCACTATCTCTCCGTCTCCTAGACACGAGCTGAGAAATTGCAAACGTCCAGCAATTGCTCAGAGATGAAAAGTGCCAGCACTGGAAGCTGTTGCTAGCCAGCACCCTTCCTTGGAAGCGCTTTTGTAGGCCTAAGAACACTGGGGCTCTGGGCTTCTCTAGCCACCTCATCTTCTGCTCATCCTCTCGCGCACTCTAAAGAGAGCTCAGGTGAGAAATTGCAAACGTCGAGCAATTGCTCAGAGATGAAAAGTGCCAGCACTGAAAGTTGTTGCTAGCCAGCACCCTTCCTTGGAAGCGCTTTCACAGGCGCTGTAACACTGGGGCTTTGCGCTTCTCTACCCACCAAACGTCACGGTCCTTCTCTTTCCGTCTCGTGGACACGAGCTGAGAAATTGCAAACGTCGACCAATTGCTCAGAGATGAAAAGTGCCAGCACTGAAAGCTCTTGCTAGCCAGCACCCTTCCTTGGAAGCGCTTTTGTAGGCCTAAGAAGACTGGGGCTCTGGGCTTCTCTAGCCACCTAATCTTCTGCTCATCCTCTCGCGCACTCTAAAGAGAGCTGAGGTGAGAAATTGCAAACGTCGAGCAATTGCTCAGAGATGAAAAGTGCCAGCACTGAAAGCTGTTGCTAGCCAGCACCCTTCCTTGGAAGTGCTTTCAAAGGCGCAGTAACACTGGGGCTTTGCGCTTCTATATGCACCAAACGTCACGGTCATTCTCTTTCCGTCTCGTAGACACGAGCTGAGAAATTGCAAACGTCGATCAATTGCTCAGAGAGGAAAAGTGCCAGCACTTAAAGCTGTTGCTAGCCAGCACCCTTCCTTGGAAGCGCTTTTGTAGGCCTAAGAACACTGGGGCTCTGGGCTTCTCTAGCCACCTAATCTTCTGCTCATCCTCTCGCGCTCTCTAAAGAGAGCTCAGGTGAGAAATTGCAAACGTCGAGCAATTGCTCAGAGATGAAAAGTGCCAGCACTGAAAGCTGTTGCTAGCCAGCCCCCTTCCTTGGAAGCGCTTTCACAGGCGCAGTAACACTGGGGCTTTGCGCTTCTCTACCCACCAAACGTCACGGTCCTTCTCTTTCCGTCTCGTAGACACGAGCTGAGAAATTGCAAACGTCGAGCAATTGCTCAGAGAGGAAAAGTGCCAGCACTGGAAGCTGTTGCTAGCCAGCACCCTTCCTTGGAAGCGCTTTTGTAGGCCTAAGAAGACTGGGGCTCTGGGCTTCTCTAGCCACCTAATCTTCTGCTCATCCTCTCGCGCACTCTAAAGAGAGCTCAGGTGAGAAATTGCAAACGTCGAGCAATTGCTCAGAGATGAAAAGTGCCAGCACTGAAAGCTCTTGCTAGCCAGCACCCTTCCTTGGAAGCGCTTTCACAGGCGCAGCAACACTGGGGCTTTGCGCTTCTATGTGCACCAAACGTCACAGTCATTCACTTTCCGTCTCGTAGACACGAGCTGAGAAATTGCAAACGTCGAGCAATTGCTCAGAGATGAAAAGTGCCAGCACTGAAAGCTGTTGCTAGCCAGCACCCTTCCTTGGAAGCGCTTTCACAGGCGCAGCAACACTGGGGCTTTGCGCTTCTCTTCGCACCAAACGTCACGGTCCTTCTCTTTCCGTCTCGTAGACACGAGCTGAGAAATTGCAAACGTCGAGCAATTGCTCAGAGAGGAAAAGTGCCAGCACTGAAAGCTGTTGCTAGCCAGCACCCTTCCTTGGAAGCGCTTTTGTAGGCCTAAGAAGACTGGGGCTCTGGGCTTCTCTAGCCACCTAATCTTCTGCTCATCCTCTCGCGCACTCTAAAGAGAGCTCAGGTGAGAAATTGCAAACGTCGAGCAATTGCTCAGAGATGAAAAGTGCCAGCACTGAAAGCTGTTGCTAGCCAGCACCCTTCCTTGGAAGCGCTTTCACAGGCGCAGCAACACTGGGGCTTTGCGCTTCTCTACCCACCAAACGTCACGGTCCTTCTCTTTCCGTCTCGTAGACACGAGCTGAGAAATTGCAAACATCCAGCAATTGCTCAGAGATGAAAAGTGCCAGCACTGAAAGCTGTTGCTAGCCAGCACCCTTCCTTGGAAGCGCTTTTGTAGGCCTAAGAACACTGGGGCTTTGCGCTTCTCTAGCCACCAAACTTCATGGTCACTATCTCTCCGTCTCGTAGACACGAGCTGAGAAATTGCAAACGTCGATCAATTGCTCAGAGATGAAAAGTGCCAGCACTGAAAGCTGTTGCTAGCCAGCACCCTTCCTTGGAAGCGCTTTTGTAGGCCTAAGAACACTGGGGCTCTGGGCTTCTCTAGCCACCTCATCTTCTGCTCATCCTCTCGCGCACTCTAAAGAGAGCTCAGGTGAGAAATTGCAAACGTCGAGCAATTGCTCAGAGATGAAAAGTGCCAGCACTGAAAGCTGTTGCTAGCCAGCACCCTTCCTTGGAAGCGCTTTCACAGGCGCAGCAACACTGGGGCTTTGCGCTTCTCTACCCACCAAACGTCACGGTCCTTCTCTTTCCGTCTCTTAGACACGAGCTGAGAAATTGCAAACGTCGAGCAATTGCTCAGAGATGAAAAGTGCCAGCACTGAAAGCTCTTGCTAGCCAGCACCCTTCCTTGGAAGCGCTTTTGTAGGCCTAAGAACACTGGGGCTCTGGGCTTCTCTAGCCACCTCATCTTCTGCTCATCCTCTCGCGCACTCTAAAGAGAGCTCAGGTGAGAAATTGCAAACGTCGAGCAATTGCTCAGAGATGAAAAGTGCCAGCACTGAAAGCTCTTGCTAGCCAGCACCCTTCCTTGGAAGCGCTTTCAGAGGCGCAGCAACACTGGGGCTTTGCGCTTCTCTTCGCACCAAACGTCACGGTCCTTCTCTTTCCGTCTCGTAGACACGAGCTGAGAAATTGCAAACGTCGAGCAATTGCTCAGAGAGGAAAAGTGCCAGCACTGAAAGCTCTTGCTAGCCAGCACCCTTCCTTGGAAGCGCTTTTGTAGGCCTAAGAACACTGGGGCTCTGGGCTTCTCTAGCCACCTAATCTTCTGCTCATCCTCTCGCGCTCTCTAAAGAGAGCTGAGGTGAGAAATTGCAAACGTCGAGCAATTGCTCAGAGATGAAAAGTGCCAGCACTGAAAGCTGTTGCTAGCCAGCACCCTTCCTTGGAAGCGCTTTTGTAGGCCTAAGAACACTGGGGCTCTGGGCTTCTCTACCCACCTAATCTTCTGCTCATCCTCTCGCGCACTCTAAAGAGAGCTCAGGTGAGAAATTGCAAACGTCGAGCAATTGCTCAGAGATGAAATGTGCCAGCACTGGAAGCTGTTGCTAGCCAGCACCCTTCCTTGGAAGCGCTTTCACAGGCGCAGTAACACTGGGGCTTTGCGCTTCTCTATGCACCATACGTCACGGTCCTTCTCTTTCCGTCTCGTAGACACGAGCTGAGAAATTGCAAACGTCCAGCAATTGCTCAGAGATGAAAAGTGCCAGCACTGAAAGCTGTTGCTAGCCAGCACCCTTCCTTGGAAGCGCTTTCACAGGCGCAGCAACACTGGGGCTTTGCGCTTCTCTAGCCACCAAACGTCACGGTCACTCTCTCTCCGTCTCGTAGACACGAGCTGAGAAATTGCAAACGTCGAGCAATTGCTCAGAGATGAAAAGTGCCAGCACTGAAAGCTGTTGCTAGCCAGCACCCTTCCTTGGAAGCGCTTTTGTAGGCCCAAGAACACTGGGGCTCTGGGCTTCTCTAGCCACCTAATCTTCTGCTCATCCTCTCGCGCACTCTAAAGAGAGTTCAGGTGAGAAATTGCAAACATCGAGCAATTGCTCAGAGATGAAAAGTGCCAGCACTGAAAGCTGTTGCTAGCCAGCACCCTTCCTTGGAAGCGCTTTCACAGGCGCAGTAACACTGGGGCTTTGCGCTTCTCTACCCACCAAACGTAACGGTCCTTCTCTTTCCGTCTCGTAGACACGAGCTGAGAAATTGCAAACGTCGAGCAATTGCTCAGAGATGAAAAGTGCCAGCACTGAAAGCTGTTGCTAGCCAGCACCCTTCCTTGGAAGCGCTTTTGTAGGCCTAAGAACACTGGGGCTCTGGGCTTCTCTAGCCACCTAATCTTCTGCTCATCCTCTCGCGCTCTCTAAAGAGAGCTGAGGTGAGAAATTGCAAACGTCGAGCAATTGCTCAGAGATGAAAAGTGCCAGCACTGAAAGCTCTTGCTAGCCAGCACCCTTCCTTGGAAGCGCTTTCACAGGCGCAGCAACACTGGGGCTTTGCGCTTCTCTAGCCACCAAACGTCACGGTCCTTCTCTTTCCGTCTCGTAGACACGAGCTGAGAAATTGCAAACGTCGAGCAATTGCTCAGAGAGCAAAAGTGCCAGCACTGGAAGCTGTTGCTAGCCAGCACCCTTCCTTGGAAGCGCTTTTGTAGGCCTAAGAACACTGGGGCTCTGGGCTTCTCTAGCCACCTAATCTTCTGCTCATCCTCTCGCGCACTCTAAAGAGAGCTCAGGTGAGAAATTGCAAACGTCGAGCAATTGCTCAGAGATGAAAAGTGCCAGCACTGAAAGCTCTTGCTAGCCAGCACCCTTCCTTGGAAGCGCTTTCACAGGCGCAGCAACACTGGGGCTTTGCGCTTCTATGTGCACCAAACGTCACAGTCATTCTCTTTCCGTCTCGTAGACACGAGCTGAGAAATTGCAAACGTCGAGCAATTGCTCAGAGATGAAAAGTGCCAGCACTGAAAGCTGTTGCTAGCCAGCACCCTTCCTTGGAAGCGCTTTCACAGGCGCAGTAACACTGGGGCTTTGCGCTTCTCTAGCCACCAAACGTCACGGTCCTTCTCTTTCCGTCTCCTAGACACGAGCTGAGAAATTGCAAACGTCGATCAATTGCTCAGAGATGAAAAGTGCCAGCACTGGAAGCTGTTGCTAGCCAGCACCCTTCCTTGGAAGCGCTTTTGTAGGCCTAAGAACACTGGGGCTCTGGGCTTCTCTAGCCACCTCATCTTCTGCTCATCCTCTCGCGCACTCTAAAGAGAGCTCAGGTGAGAAACTGCAAACGTCGAGCAATTGCTCAGAGATGAAAAGTGCCAGCACTGAAAGCTGTTGCTAGCCAGCACCCTTCCTTGGAAGCGCTTTCACAGGCGCAGTAACACTGGGGCTTTGCGCTTCTCTAGCCACCAAACGTCACGGTCCTTCTCTTTCCGTCTCGTAGACACGAGCTGAGAAATTGCAAACGTCGAGCAATTGCTCAGAGATGAAAAGTGCCAGCACTGAAAGCTGTTGCTAGCCAGCACCCTTCCTTGGAAGCGCTTTTGTAGCCCTTAGAACACTGGGGCTCTGGGCTTCTCTAGCCACCTCATCTTCTGCTCATCCTCTCGCGCACTCTAAAGAGAGCTCAGGTGAGAAACTGCAAATGTCGAGCAATTGCTCAGAGATGAAAAGTGCCAGCACTGAAAGCTGTTGCTAGCCAGCACCCTTCCTTGGAAGCGCTTTTGTAGGCCTAATAAGACTGGGGCTCTGGGCTTCTCTAGCCACCTAATCTTCTGCTCATCCTCTCGCGCACTCTAAAGAGAGCTCAGGTGAGAAATTGCAAACGTCGAGCAATTGCTCAGAGATGAAAAGTGCCAGCACTGAAAGCTGTTGCTAGCCAGCACCCTTCCTTGGAAGCGCTTTCACAGGCGCTGTAACACTGGGGCTCTGCGCTTCTCTACCCACCAAACGTCACGGTCATTCTCTTTCCGTCTCATAGACACGAGCTGAGAAATTGCAAACGTCGAGCAATTGCTCAGAGATGAAAAGTGCCAGCACTGAAAGCTCTTGCTAGCCAGCACCCTTCCTTGGAAGTGCTTTCAAAGGCGCAGTAACACTGGGGCTTTGCGCTTCTATATGCACCAAACGTCACGGTCCTTCTCTTTCCGTCTCGTAGACACGAGCTGAGAAATTGCAAACGTCGAGCAATTGCTCAGAGATGAAAAGTGCCAGCACTGAAAGCTGTTGCTAGCCAGCACCCTTCCTTGGAAGCGCTTTCACAGGCGCAGTAACACTGGGGCTTTGCGCTTCTCTAGCCACCAAACTTCATGGTCACTATCTCTCCGTCTCGTAGACACGAGCTGAGAAATTGCAAACGTCGATCAATTGCTCAGAGATGAAAAGTGCCAGCACTGAAAGCTGTTGCTAGCCAGCACCCTTCCTTGGAAGCGCTTTTGTAGGCCTAAGAACACTGGGGCTCTGGGCTTCTCTAGCCACCTCATCTTCTGCTCATCCTCTCGCGCACTCTAAAGAGAGCTCAGGTGAGAAATTGCAAACGTCGAGCAATTGCTCAGAGATGAAAAGTGCCAGCACTGAAAGCTGTTGCTAGCCAGCACCCTTCCTTGGAAGCGCTTTCACAGGCGCAGCAACACTGGGGCTTTGCGCTTCTCTACCCACCAAACGTCACGGTCCTTCTCTTTCCGTCTCGTAGACACGAGCTGAGAAATTGCAAACGTCGAGCAATTGCTCAGAGATGAAAAGTGCCAGCACTGAAAGCTGTTGCTAGCCAGCACCCTTCCTTGGAAGCGCTTTTGTAGGCCTAAGAACACTGGGGCTCTGGGCTTCTCTAGCCACCTGATCTTCTGCTCATCCTCTCGCGCACTCTAAAGAGAGCTCAGGTGAGAAATTGCAAACGTGGAGCAATTGCTCAGAGATGAAAAGTGCCAGCACTGAAAGCTCTTGCTAGCCAGCACCCTTCCTTGGAAGCGCTTTCACAGGCGCAGCAACACTGGGGCTTTGCGCTTCTCTACGCACCAAACGTCACGGTCCTTCTCTTTCCGTCTCGTAGACACGAGCTGAGAAATTGCAAACGTCTAGCAATTGCTCAGAGAGGAAAAGTGCCAGCACTGAAAGCTCTTGCTAGCCAGCACCCTTCCTTGGAAGCGCTTTTGTAGGCCTAAGAACACTGGGGCTCTGGGCTTCTCTAGCCACCTAATCTTCTGCTCATCCTCTCGCGCTCTCTAAAGAGAGCTGAGGTGAGAAATTGCAAACGTCGAGCAATTGCTCAGAGATGAAAAGTGCCAGCACTGAAAGCTGTTGCTAGCCAGCACCCTTCCTTGGAAGCGCTTTTGTAGGCCTAAGAACACTGGGGCTCTGGGCTTCTCTACCCACCTAATCTTCTGCTCATCCTCTCGCGCACTCTAAAGAGAGCTCAGGTGAGAAATTGCAAACGTCGAGCAATTGCTCAGAGATGAAATGTGCCAGCACTGGAAGCTGTTGCTAGCCAGCACCCTTCCTTGGAAGCGCTTTCACAGGCGCAGCAACACTGGGGCTTTGCGCTTCTCTATGCACCATACGTCACGGTCCTTCTCTTTCCGTCTCGTAGACACGAGCTGAGAAATTGCAAACGTCCAGCAATTGCTCAGAGATGAAAAGTGCCAGCACTGAAAGCTGTTGCTAGCCAGCACCCTTCCTTGGAAGCGCTTTCACAGGCGCAGCAACACTGGGGCTTTGCGCTTCTCTACCCACCAAACGTCACGGTCACTCTCTCTCCGTCTCGTAGACACGAGCTGAGAAATTGCAAACGTCAAGCAATTGCTCAGAGATGAAAAGTGCCAGCACTGAAAGCTGTTGCTAGCCAGCACCCTTCCTTGGAAGCGCTTTTGTAGGCCCAAGAACACTGGGGCTCTGGGCTTCTCTAGCCACCTAATCTTCTGCTCATCCTCTCGCGCACTCTAAAGAGAGTTCAGGTGAGAAATTGCAAACGTCGAGCAATTGCTCAGAGATGAAAAGTGCCAGCACTGAAAGCTGTTGCTAGCCAGCACCCTTCCTTGGAAGCGCTTTCACAGGCGCAGTAACACTGGGGCTTTGCGCTTCTCTACCCACCAAACGTAACGGTCCTTCTCTTTCCGTCTCGTAGACACGAGCTGAGAAATTGCAAACGTCGAGCAATTGCTCAGAGATGAAAAGTGCCAGCACTGAAAGCTCTTGCTAGCCAGCACCCTTCCTTGGAAGCGCTTTTGTAGGCCTAAGAACACTGGGGCTCTGGGCTTCTCTAGCCACCTCATCTTCTGCTCATCCTCTCGCGCACTCTAAAGAGAGCTCAGGTGAGAAATTGCAAACGTCGAGCAATTGCTCAGAGATGAAAAGTGCCAGCACTGGAAGCTGTTGCTAGCCAGCACCCTTCCTTGGAAGCGCTTTCACAGGCGCAGTAACACTGGGGCTTTGCGCTTCTCTAGCCACCAAACGTAACGGTCCTTCTCTTTCTGTCTCGTAGATATGAGCTGAGAAATTGCAAACGTCGAGCAATTGCTCAGAGATGAAAAGTGCCAGCACTTAAAGCTCTTGCTAGCCAGCACCCTTCCTTGGAAGCGCTTTTGTAGGCCTAAGAACACTGGGGCTCTGGGCTTCTCTAGCCACCTAATCTTCTGCTCATCCTCTCGCGCAGTCTAAAGAGAGCTCAGGTGAGAAATTGCAAACGTCGAGCAATTGCTCAGAGATGAAAAGTGCCAGCACTGGAAGCTGTTGCTAGCCAGCACCCTTCCTTGGAAGCGCTTTTGTAGGCCTAAGAACCCTGGGGCTCTGGGCTTCTCTAGCCACCTAATCTTCTGCTCATCCTCTCGCGCACTCTAAAGAGAGCTCAGGTGAGAAACTGCAAACGTCGAGCAATTGCTCAGAGATGAAAAGTGCCAGCACTGAAAGCTGTTGCTAGCCAGCACCCTTCCTTGGAAGCGCTTTCACAGGCGCAGTAACACTGGGGCTTTGCGCTTCTCTACCCACCAAACGTAACGTTCCTTCTCTTTCCGTCTCGTAGACACGAGCTGAGAAATTGCAAACGTCGAGCAATTGCTCAGAGATGAAAAGTGCCAGCACTGAAAGCTGTTGCTAGCCAGCACCCTTCCTTGGAAGCGCTTTTGTAGCCCTTAGAACACTGGGGCTCTGGGCTTCTCTAGCCACCTCATCTTCTGCTCATCCTCTCGCGCACTCTAAAGAGAGCTCAGGTGAGAAATTGCAAACGTCGAGCAATTGCTCAGAGATGAAAAGTGCCAGCACTGAAAGCTGTTGCTAGCCAGCACCCTTCCTTGGAAGCGCTTTTGTAGGCCTAAGAAGACTGGGGCTCTGGGCTTCTCTAGCCACCTAATCTTCTGCTCATCCTCTCGCGCACTCTAAAGAGAGCTCAGGTGAGAAATTGCAAACGTCGAGCAATTGCTCAGAGATGAAAAGTGCCAGCACTGAAAGCTGTTGCTAGCCAGCACCCTTCCTTGGAAGCGCTTTCACAGGCGCTGTAACACTGGGGCTCTGCGCTTCTCTACCCACCAAACGTCACGGTCATTCTCTTTCCGTCTCATAGACACGAGCTGAGAAATTGCAAACGTCGAGCAATTGCTCAGAGATGAAAAGTGCCAGCACTGAAAGCTCTTGCTAGCCAGCACCCTTCCTTGGAAGTGCTTTCAAAGGCGCAGTAACACTGGGGCTTTGCGCTTCTATATGCACCAAACGTCACGGTCCTTCTCTTTCCGTCTCGTAGACACGAGCTGAGAAATTGCAAACGTCGAGCAATTGCTCAGAGATGAAAAGTGCCAGCACTGAAAGCTGTTGCTAGCCAGCACCCTTCCTTGGAAGCGCTTTCACAGGCGCAGTAACACTGGGGCTTTGCGCTTCTCTAGCCACCAAACTTCATGGTCACTATCTCTCCGTCTCCTAGACACGAGCTGAGAAATTGCAAACGTCGATCAATTGCTCAGAGATGAAAAGTGCCAGCACTGAAAGCTGTTGCTAGCCAGCACCCTTCCTTGGAAGCGCTTTTGTAGGCCTAAGAACACTGGGGCTCTGGGCTTCTCTAGCCACCTAATCTTCTGCTCATCCTCTCGCGCACTCTAAAGAGAGCTCAGGTGAGAAATTGCAAACGTCGAGCAATTGCTCAGAGATGAAAAGTGCCAGCACTGAAAGCTGTTGCTAGCCAGCACCCTTCCTTGGAAGCGCTTTCACAGGCGCAGCAACACTGGGGCTTTGCGCTTCTCTACCCACCAAACGTCACGGTCCTTCTCTTTCCGTCTCGTAGACACGAGCTGAGAAATTGCAAACATCCAGCAATTGCTCAGAGATGAAAAGTGCCAGCACTGAAAGCTGTTGCTAGCCAGCACCCTTCCTTGGAAGCGCTTTTGTAGGCCTAAGAACACTGGGGCTTTGCGCTTCTCTACCCACCAAACTTCATGGTCACTATCTCTCCGTCTCGTAGACACGAGCTGAGAAATTGCAAACGTCGATCAATTGCTCAGAGATGAAAAGTGCCAGCACTGAAAGCTGTTGCTAGCCAGCACCCTTCCTTGGAAGCGCTTTTGTAGGCCTAAGAACACTGGGGCTCTGGGCTTCTCTAGCCACCTCATCTTCTGCTCATCCTCTCGCGCACTCTAAAGAGAGCTCAGGTGAGAAATTGCAAACGTCGAGCAATTGCTCAGAGATGAAAAGTGCCAGCACTGAAAGCTGTTGCTAGCCAGCACCCTTCCTTGGAAGCGCTTTCACAGGCGCAGCAACACTGGGGCTTTGCGCTTCTCTACCCACCAAACGTCACGGTCCTTCTATTTCCGTCTCGTAGACACGAGCTGAGAAATTGCAAACGTCGAGCAATTGCTCAGAGATGAAAAGTGCCAGCACTGAAAGCTGTTGCTAGCCAGCACCCTTCCTTGGAAGCGCTTTTGTAGGCCTAAGAACACTGGGGCTCTGGGCTTCTCTAGCCACCTCATCTTCTGCTCATCCTCTCGCGCACTCTAAAGAGAGCTCAGGTGAGAAATTGCAAACGTCGAGCAATTGCTCAGAGATGAAAAGTGCCAGCACTGAAAGCTGTTGCTAGCCAGCACCCTTCCTTGGAAGCGCTTTCACAGGCGCAGCAACACTGGGGCTTTGCGCTTCTCTACGCACCAAACGTCACGGTCCTTCTCTTTCCGTCTTGTAGACACGAGCTGAGAAATTGCAAACGTCGAGCAATTGCTCAGAGAGGAAAAGTGCCAGCACTGAAAGCTCTTGCTAGCCAGCACCCTTCCTTGGAAGCGCTTTTGTAGGCCTAAGAACACTGGGGCTCTGGGCTTCTCTAGCCACCTAATCTTCTGCTCATCCTCTCGCGCACTCTAAAGAGAGCTGAGGTGAGAAATTGCAAACGTCGAGCAATTGCTCAGAGATGAAAAGTGCCAGCACTGAAAGCTGTTGCTAGCCAGCACCCTTCCTTGGAAGCGCTTTTGTAGGCCTAAGAACACTGGGGCTCTGGGCTTCTCTAGCCACCTCATCTTCTGCTCATCCTCTCGCGCACTCTAAAGAGAGCTCAGGTGAGAAATTGCAAACGTCGAGCAATTGCTCAGAGATGAAATGTGCCAGCACTGGAAGCTGTTGCTAGCCAGCACCCTTCCTTGGAAGCGCTTTCACAGGCGCAGTAACACTGGGGCTTTGCGCTTCTCTATGCACCATACGTCACGGTCCTTCTCTTTCCGTCTCGTAGACACGAGCTGAGAAATTGCAAACGTCCAGCAATTGCTCAGAGATGAAAAGTGCCAGCACTGAAAGCTGTTGCTAGCCAGCACCCTTCCTTGGAAGCGCTTTCACAGGCGCAGCAACACTGGGGCTTTGCGCTTCCCTACCCACCAAACGTCACGGTCACTCTCTCTCCGTCTCGTAGACACGAGCTGAGAAATTGCAAACGTCGAGCAATTGCTCAGAGATGAAAAGTGCCAGCACTGAAAGCTGTTGCTAGCCAGCACCCTTCCTTGGAAGCGCTTTTGTAGGCCCAAGAACACTGGGGCTCTGGGCTTCTCTAGCCACCTGATCTTCTGCTCATCCTCTCGCGCACTCTAAAGAGAGTTCAGGTGAGAAATTGCAAACGTCGAGCAATTGCTCAGAGATGAAAAGTGCCAGCACTGAAAGCTGTTGCTAGCCAGCACCCTTCCTTGGAAGCGCTTTCACAGGCGCAGTAACACTGGGGCTTTGCGCTTCTCTACCCACCAAACGTCACGGTCCTTCTCTTTCCGTCTCGTAGACACGAGCTGAGAAATTGCAAACGTCGAGCAATTGCTCAGAGATGAAAAGTGCCAGCACTGAAAGCTGTTGCTAGCCAGCACCCTTCCTTGGAAGCGCTTTTGTAGGCCTAAGAAGACTGGGGCTCTGGGCTTCTCTAGCCACCTCATCTTCTGCTCATCCTCTCGCGCACTCTAAAGAGAGCTCAGGTGAGAAATTGCAAACGTCGAGCAATTGCTCAGAGATGAAAAGTGCCAGCACTGGAAGCTCTTGCTAGCCAGCACCCTTCCTTGGAAGCGCTTTCACAGGCGCAGTAACACTGGGGCTTTGCGCTTCTCTAGCCACCAAACGTAACGGTCCTTCTCTTTCTGTCTGGTAGATATGAGCTGAGAAATTGCAAACGTCGAGCAATTGCTCAGAGATGAAAAGTGCCAGCACTGAAAGCTGTTGCTAGCCAGCCCCCTTCCTTGGAAGCGCTTTTGTAGGCCTAAGAAGACTGGGGCTCTGGGCTTCTCTAGCCACCTCATCTTCTGCTCATCCTCTCGCGCACTCTAAAGAGAGCTCAGGTGAGAAATTGCAAACGTCGAGCAATTGCTCAGAGATGAAAAGTGCCAGCACTGAAAGCTGTTGCTAGCCAGCACCCTTCCTTGGAAGCGCTTTCACAGGCGCAGTAACACTGGGGCTTTGCGCTTCTCTACCCACCAAACGTCACGGTCATTCTCTTTCCGTCTCATAGACACGAGCTGAGAAATTGCAAACGTCGAGCAATTGCTCAGAGATGAAAAGTGCCAGCACTGAAAGCTCTTGCTAGCCAGCACCCTTCCTTGGAAGCGCTTTCACAGGCGCAGCAACACTGGGGCTTTGTGCTTCTCTAGCCACCAAACTTCATGGTCACTATCTCTCCGTCTCGTAGACACGAGCTGAGAAATTGCAAACGTCGAGCAATTGCTCAGAGATGAAAAGTGCCAGCACTGGAAGCTGTTGCTAGCCAGCCCCCTTCCTTGGAAGCGCTTTTGTAGGCCTAAGAACACTGGGGCTCTGGGCTTCTCTAGCCACCTCATCTTCTGCTCATCCTCTCGCGCACTCTAAAGAGAGCTCAGGTGAGAAATTGCAAACGTCGAGCAATTGCTCAGAGATGAAAAGTGCCAGCACTGAAAGCTGTTGCTAGCCAGCACCCTTCCTTGGAAGCGCTTTCACAGGCGCAGTAACACTGGGGCTTTGCGCTTCTCTACCCACCAAACGTCACGGTCCTTCTCTTTCCGTCTCGTAGACACGAGCTGAGAAATTGCAAACATCCAGCAATTGCTCAGAGATGAAAAGTGCCAGCACTGAAAGCTGTTGCTAGCCAGCACCCTTCCTTGGAAGCGCTTTCACAGGCGCAGCAACACTGGGGCTTTGCGCTTCTCTACCCACCAAACGTCACGGTCCTTCTCTTTCCGTCTCGTAGACACGAGCTGAGAAATTGCAAACGTCGAGCAATTGCTCAGAGATGAAAAGTGCCAGCACTGAAAGCTGTTGCTAGCCAGCACCCTTCCTTGGAAGCGCTTTTGTAGGCCTAAGAAGACTGGGGCTCTGGGCTTCTCTAGCCACCTCATCTTCTGCTCATCCTCTCGCGCACTCTAAAGAGAGCTCAGGTGAGAAATTGCAAACGTCGAGCAATTGCTCAGAGATGAAAAGTGCCAGCACTGAAAGCTGTTGCTAGCCAGCACCCTTCCTTGGAAGCGCTTTCACAGGCGCAGCAACACTGGGGCTTTGCGCTTCTCTAGCCACCAAACGTCACGGTCCTTCTCTTTCCGTCTCGTAGACACGAGCTGAGAAATTGCAAACGTCGAGCAATTGCTCAGAGAGGAAAAGTGCCAGCACTGAAAGCTCTTGCTAGCCAGCACCCTTCCTTGGAAGCGCTTTTGTAGGCCTAAGAACACTGGGGCTCTGGGCTTCTCTAGCCACCTAATCTTCTGCTCATCCTCTCGCGCTCTCTAAAGAGAGCTGAGGTGAGAAATTGCAAACGTCGAGCAATTGCTCAGAGATGAAAAGTGCCAGCACTGAAAGCTGTTGCTAGCCAGCACCCTTCCTTGGAAGCGCTTTTGTAGGCCTAAGAACACTGGGGCTCTGGGCTTCTCTAGCCACCTCATCTTCTGCTCATCCTCTCGCGCAGTCTAAAGAGAGCTCAGGTGAGAAATTGCAAACGTCGAGCAATTGCTCAGAGATGAAAAGTGCCAGCACTGGAAGCTGTTGCTAGCCAGCACCCTTCCTTGGAAGCGCTTTCACAGGCGCAGTAACACTGGGGCTTTGCGCTTCTCTATGCACCATACGTCACGGTCCTTCTCTTTCCGTCTCGTAGACACGAGCTGAGAAATTGCAAACGTCCAGCAATTGCTCAGAGATGAAAAGTGCCAGCACTGAAAGCTGTTGCTAGCCAGCACCCTTCCTTGGAAGCGCTTTCACAGGCGCAGCAACACTGGGGCTTTGCGCTTCTCTACCCACCAAACGTCACGGTCACTCTCTCTCCGTCTCGTAGACACGAGCTGAGAAATTGCAAACGTCGAGCAATTGCTCAGAGATGAAAAGTGCCAGCACTGAAAGCTGTTGCTAGCCAGCACCCTTCCTTGGAAGCGCTTTTGTAGGCCCAAGAACACTGGGGCTCTGGGCTTCTCTAGCCACCTAATCTTCTGCTCATCCTCTCGCGCACTCTAAAGAGAGTTCAGGTGAGAAATTGCAAACGTCGAGCAATTGCTCAGAGATGAAAAGTGCCAGCACTGAAAGCTGTTGCTAGCCAGCACCCTTCCTTGGAAGCGCTTTCACAGGCGCAGTAACACTGGGGCTTTGCGCTTCTCTACCCACCAAACGTAACGGTCCTTCTCTTTCCGTCTCGTAGACACGAGCTGAGAAATTGCAAACGTCGAGCAATTGCTCAGAGATGAAAAGTGCCAGCACTGGAAGCTGTTGCTAGCCAGCCCCCTTCCTTGGAAGCGCTTTTGTAGGCCTAAGAACACTGGGGCTCTGGGCTTCTCTAGCCACCTAATCTTCTGCTCATCCTCTCGCGCACTCTAAAGAGAGCTGAGGTGAGAAATTGCAAACGTCGAGCAATTGCTCAGAGATGAAAAGTGCCAGCACTGAAAGCTGTTGCTAGCCAGCACCCTTCCTTGGAAGCGCTTTCACAGGCGCAGCAACACTGGGGCTTTGCGCTTCTCTAGCCACCAAACGTCACGGTCCTTCTCTTTCCGTCTCGTAGACACAAGCTGAGAAATTGCAAACATCCAGCAATTGCTCAGAGATGAAAAGTGCCAGCACTGAAAGCTGTTGCTAGCCAGCACCCTTCCTTGGAAGCGCTTTTGTAGGCCTAAGAACACTGGGGCTTTGCGCTTCTCTAGCCACCAAACTTCATGGTCACTATCTCTCCGTCTCGTAGACACGAGCTGAGAAATTGCAAACGTCGATCAATTGCTCAGAGATGAAAAGTGCCAGCACTGAAAGCTGTTGCTAGCCAGCACCCTTCCTTGGAAGCGCTTTTGTAGGCCTAAGAACACTGGGGCTCTGGGCTTCTCTAGCCACCTAATCTTCTGCTCATCCTCTCGCGCACTCTAAAGAGAGCTCAGGTGAGAAATTGCAAACGTCGAGCAATTGCTCAGAGATGAAAAGTGCCAGCACTGAAAGCTGTTGCTAGCCAGCACCCTTCCTTGGAAGCGCTTTCACAGGCGCAGCAACACTGGGGCTTTGTGCTTCTCTAGCCACCAAACTTCATGGTCACTATCTCTCCGTCTCGTAGACACGAGCTGAGAAATTGCAAACGTCGAGCAATTGCTCAGAGATGAAAAGTGCCAGCACTGGAAGCTGTTGCTAGCCAGCCCCCTTGCTTGGAAGCGCTTTTGTAGGCCTAAGAAGACTGGGGCTCTGGGCTTCTCTAGCCACCTCATCTTCTGCTCATCCTCTCGCGCACTCTAAAGAGAGCTCAGGTGAGAAATTGCAAACGTCGAGCAATTGCTCAGAGATGAAAAGTGCCAGCACTGAAAGCTGTTGCTAGCCAGCACCCTTCCTTGGAAGCGCTTTCACAGGCGCAGTAACACTGGGGCTTTGCGCTTCTCTACCCACCAAACGTCACGGTCCTTCTTTTTCTGTCTCGTAGACACGAGCTGAGAAATTGCAAACGTCCAGCAATTGCTCAGAGATGAAAAGTGCCAGCACTGAAAGCTGTTGCTAGCCAGCACCCTTCCTTGGAAGCGCTTTCACTGGCGCAGCAACACTGGGGCTTTGCGCTTCTCTAGCCACCAAACTTCATGGTCGCTATCTCTCCGTCTCGTAGACACGAGCTGAGAAATTGCAAACGTCGATCAATTGCTCAGAGATGAAAAGTGCCAGCACTGAAAGCTGTTGCTAGCCAGCACCCTTCCTTGGAAGCGCTTTTGTAGGCCTAAGAAGACTGGGGCTCTGGGCTTCTCTAGCCACCTCATCTTCTGCTCATCCTCTCGCGCACTCTAAAGAGAGCTCAGGTGAGAAATTGCAAACGTCGAGCAATTGCTCAAAGATGAAAAGTGCCAGCACTGAAAGCTGTTGCTAGCCAGCACCCTTCCTTGGAAGCGCTTTCACAGGCGCAGCAACACTGGGGCTTTGCGCTTCTCTAGCCACCAAACGTCACAGTCACTCTCTATCCCTCTCGTAGACACGAGCTGAGAAATTGCAAACGTCGATCAATTGCTCAGAGATGAAAAGTGCCAGCACTGAAAGCTGTTGCTAGCCAGCACCCTTCCTTGGAAGCGCTTTTGTAGGCCTAAGAACACTGGGGCTCTGGGCTTCTCTAGCCACCTAATCTTCTGCTCATCCTCTCGCGCACTCTAAAGAGAGCTCAGGTGAGAAATTGCAAACGTCGAGCAATTGCTCAGAGATGAAAAGTGCCAGCACTGGAAGCTGTTGCTAGCCAGCACCCTTCCTTGGAAGCGCTTTCACAGGCGCAGTAACAGTGGGGCTTTGCGCTTCTCTAGCCACCAAACGTCACGGTCCTTCTCTTTCCGTCTCGTAGACACGAGCTGAGAAATTGCAAACGTCGAGCAATTGCTCAGAGATGAAAAGTGCCAGCACTGAAAGCTCTTGCTAGCCAGCACCCTTCCTTGGAAGCGCTTTTGTAGGCCTAAGAAGACTGGGGCTCTGGGCTTCTCTAGCCACCTCATCTTCTGCTCATCCTCTTGCGCACTCTAAAGAGAGCTCAGGTGAGAAATTGCAAACGTCGATCAATTGCTCAGAGATGAAAAGTGCCAGCACTGAAAGCTCTTGCTAGCCAGCACCCTTCCTTGGAAGCGCTTTCACAAGCGCAGTAACACTGGGGCTTTGCGCTTCTCTACCCACCAAACGTAACGGTCCTTCTCTTTCTGTCTCGTAGATATGAGCTGAGAAATTGCAAACGTCGAGCAATTGCTCAGAGATGAAAAGTGCCAGCACTTAAAGCTCTTGCTAGCCAGCACCCTTCCTTGGAAGCGCTTTCACAGGCGCAGTAACACTGGGGCTTTGCGCTTCTCTAGCCACCAAACGTCACGGTCACTATCTCTCCGTCTCGTAGACACGAGCTGAGAAATTGCAAACGTCGAGCAATTGCTCAGAGATGAAAAGTGCCAGCACTGAAAGCTCTTGCTAGCCAGCCCCCTTCCTTGGAAGCGCTTTTGTAGGCCTAAGAACACTGGGGCTCTGGGCTTCTCTAGCCACCTCATCTTCTGCTCATCCTCTCGCGCACTCTAAAGAGAGCTCAGGGGAGAAATTGCAAACGTCGAGCAATTGCTCAGAGAGGAAAAGTGCCAGCACTGAAAGCTGTTGCTAGCCAGCACCCTTCCTTGGAAGCGCTTTCACAGGCGCAGCAACACTGGGGCTTTGCGCTTCTCTACCCACCAAACGTCACGGTCCTTCTTTGTCTGTCTCGTAGACACGAGCTGAGAAATTGCAAACGTCCAGCAATTGCTCAGAGATGAAAAGTGCCAGCACTGAAAGCTGTTGCTAGCCAGCACCCTTCCTTGGAAGCGCTTTCACAGGCGCAGCAACACTGGGGCTTTGCGCTTCTCTAGCCACCAAACTTCATGGTCGCTATCTCTCCGTCTCGTAGACACGAGCTGAGAAATTGCAAACGTCGAGCAATTGCTCAGAGATGAAAAGTGCCAGCACTGAAAGCTGTTGCTAGCCAGCACCCTTCCTTGGAAGCGCTTTTGTAGGCCTAAGAACACTGGGGCTCTGGGCTTCTCTAGCCACCTCATCTTCTGCTCATCCTCTCGCGCAGTCTAAAGAGAGCTCAGGTGAGAAATTGCAAACGTCGAGCAATTGCTCAGAGATGAAAAGTGCCAGCACTGAAAGCTGTTGCTAGCCAGCACCCTTCCTTGGAAGCGCTTTCACAGGCGCAGTAACACTGGGGCTTTGTGCTTCTCTACCCACCAAACGTCACGGTCACTCTCTATCCCTCTCGTAGACACGAGCTGAGAAATTGCAAACGTCGAGCAATTGCTCAGAGATGAAAAGTGCCAGCACTGAAAGCTGTTGCTAGCCAGCACCCTTCCTTGGAAGCGCTTTTGTAGGCCTAAGAACACTGGGGCTCTGGGCTTCTCTAGCCACCTGATCTTCTGCTCATCCTCTCGCGCACTCTAAAGAGAGCTCAGGTGAGAAATTGCAAACGTCGAGCAATTGCTCAGAGATGAAAAGTGCCAGCACTGAAAGCTGTTGCTAGCCAGCACCCTTCCTTGGAAGCGCTTTCACAGGCGCAGCAACACTGGGGCTTTGCGCTTCTCTACCCACCAAACGTCACGGTCCTTCTCTTTCCGTCTCGTAGACACGAGCTGAGAAATTGCAAACGTCGAGCAATTGCTCAGAGAGGAAAAGTGCCAGCACTGAAAGCTCTTGCTAGCCAGCACCCTTCCTTGGAAGCGCTTTTGTAGGCCTAAGAACACTGGGGCTCTGGGCTTCTCTAGCCACCTAATCTTCTGCTCATCCTCTCGCGCTCTCTAAAGAGAGCTGAGGTGAGAAATTGCAAACGTCGAGCAATTGCTCAGAGATGAAAAGTGCCAGCACTGAAAGCTGTTGCTAGCCAGCCCCCTTCCTTGGTAGCGCTTTTGTAGGCCTAAGAACACTGGGGCTCTGGGCTTCTCTAGCCACCTCATCTTCTGCTCATCCTCTCGCGCACTCTAAAGAGAGCTCAGGTGAGAAATTGCAAACGTCGAGCAATTGCTCAGAGATGAAAAGTGCCAGCACTGAAAGCTGTTGCTAGCCAGCACCCTTCCTTGGAAGCGCTTTCACAGGCGCAGTAACACTGGGGCTTTGCGCTTCTCTATGCACCATACGTCACGGTCCTTCTCTTTCCGTCTCGTAGACACGAGCTGAGAAATTGCAAACGTCCAGCAATTGCTCAGAGATGAAAAGTGCCAGCACTGAAAGCTGTTGCTAGCCAGCACCCTTCCTTGGAAGCGCTTTCACAGGCGCAGCAACACTGGGGCTTTGCGCTTCTCTACCCACCAAACGTCACGGTCACTCTCTCTCCGTCTCGTAGACACGAGCTGAGAAATTGCAAACGTCGAGCAATTGCTCAGAGATGAAAAGTGCCAGCACTGAAAGCTGTTGCTAGCCAGCACCCTTCCTTGGAAGCGCTTTTGTAGGCCTAAGAACACTGGGGCTCTGGGCTTCTCTAGCCACCTAATCTTCTGCTCATCCTCTCGCGCACTCTAAAGAGAGTTCAGGTGAGAAATTGCAAACGTCGAGCAATTGCTCAGAGATGAAAAGTGCCAGCACTGAAAGCTGTTGCTAGCCAGCACCCTTCCTTGGAAGCGCTTTCACAGGCGCAGTAACACTGGGGCTTTGCGCTTCTCTACCCACCAAACGTAACGGTCCTTCTCTTTCCGTCTCGTAGACACGAGCTGAGAAATTGCAAACGTCGAGCAATTGCTCAGAGATGAAAAGTGCCAGCACTGGAAGCTGTTGCTAGCCAGCCCCCTTCCTTGGAAGCGCTTTTGTAGGCCTAAGAA
The DNA here is from genome assembly GCA_037962945.1 of Sarcoramphus papa. NCBI lineage: Eukaryota > Metazoa > Chordata > Aves > Accipitriformes > Cathartidae > Sarcoramphus > Sarcoramphus papa. The sequence continues at coordinate 285,887 of JBBMRM010000121.1, forward strand.
CACTGGGGCTCTGGGCTTCTCTAGCCACCTCATCTTCTGCTCATCCTCTCGCGCACTCTAAAGAGAGCTCAGGTGAGAAATTGCAAACGTCGAGCAATTGCTCAGAGATGAAAAGTGCCAGCACTGAAAGCTCTTGCTAGCCAGCACCCTTCCTTGGAAGCGCTTTCACAGGCGCAGCAACACTGGGGCTTTGCGCTTCTCTACCCACCAAACGTCACGGTCCTTCTCTTTCCGTCTCGTAGACACGAGCTGAGAAATTGCAAACATCCAGCAATTGCTCAGAGAAGAAAAGTGCCAGCACTGAAAGCTGTTGCTAGCCAGCACCCTTCCTTGGAAGCGCTTTTGTAGGCCTAAGAACACTGGGGCTCTGGGCTTCTCTAGCCACCTCATCTTCTGCTCATCCTCTCGCGCACTCTAAAGAGAGCTCAGGTGAGAAATTGCAAACATCGAGCAATTGCTCAGAGATGAAAAGTGCCAGCACTGAAAGCTCTTGCTAGCCAGCACCCTTCCTTGGAAGCGCTTTCACAGGCGCAGCAACACTGGGGCTTTGCGCTTCTCTACCCACCAAACGTCACGGTCCTTCTCTTTCCGTCTCGTAGACACGAGCTGAGAAATTGCAAACATCCAGCAATTGCTCAGAGATGAAAAGTGCCAGCACTGAAAGCTGTTGCTAGCCAGCACCCTTCCTTGGAAGCGCTTTTGTAGGCCTAAGAACACTGGGGCTTTGCGCTTCTCTAGCCACCAAACTTCATGGTCACTATCTCTCCGTCTCGTAGACACGAGCTGAGAAATTGCAAACGTCGATCAATTGCTCAGAGATGAAAAGTGCCAGCACTGAAAGCTGTTGCTAGCCAGCACCCTTCCTTGGAAGCGCTTTTGTAGGCCTAAGAACACTGGGGCTCTGGGCTTCTCTAGCCACCTCATCTTCTGCTCATCCTCTCGCGCTCTCTAAAGAGAGCTCAGGTGAGAAATTGCAAACGTCGAGCAATTGCTCAGAGATGAAAAGTGCCAGCACTGAAAGCTGTTGCTAGCCAGCACCCTTCCTTGGAAGTGCTTTCACAGGCGCAGCAACACTGGGGCTTTGCGCTTCTCTACCCACCAAACGTCACGGTCCTTCTCTTTCCGTCTCGTGGACACGAGCTGAGAAATTGCAAACGTCGAGCAATTGCTCAGAGATGAAAAGTGCCAGCACTGAAAGCTGTTGCTAGCCAGCACCCTTCCTTGGAAGCGCTTTTGTAGGCCTAAGAACACTGGGGCTCTGGGCTTCTCTAGCCACCTGATCTTCTGCTCATCCTCTCGCGCACTCTAAAGAGAGCTCAGGTGAGAAATTGCAAACGTCGAGCAATTGCTCAGAGATGAAAAGTGCCAGCACTGAAAGCTGTTGCTAGCCAGCACCCTTCCTTGGAAGCGCTTTCACAGGCGCAGCAACACTGGGGCTTTGCGCTTCTCTTCGCACCAAACGTCACGGTCCTTCTCTTTCCGTCTCGTAGACACGAGCTGAGAAATTGCAAACGTCGAGCAATTGCTCAGAGAGGAAAAGTGCCAGCACTGAAAGCTCTTGCTAGCCAGCACCCTTCCTTGGAAGCGCTTTTGTAGGCCTAAGAACACTGGGGCTCTGGGCTTCTCTAGCCACCTAATCTTCTGCTCATCCTCTCGCGCTCTCTAAAGAGAGCTGAGGTGAGAAATTGCAAACGTCGAGCAATTGCTCAGAGATGAAAAGTGCCAGCACTGAAAGCTGTTGCTAGCCAGCCCCCTTCCTTGGAAGCGCTTTTGTAGGCCTAAGAACACTGGGGCTCTGGGCTTCTCTAGCCACCTCATCTTCTGCTCATCCTCTCGCGCAGTCTAAAGAGAGCTCAGGTGAGAAATTGCAAACGTCGAGCAATTGCTCAGAGATGAAATGTGCCAGCACTGGAAGCTGTTGCTAGCCAGCACCCTTCCTTGGAAGCGCTTTCACAGGTGCAGTAACACTGGGGCTTTGCGCTTCTCTACCCACCAAACGTCACTGTCATTCTCTTTGCGTCTCGTAGACACGAGCTGAGAAATTGCAAACGTCCAGCAATTGCTCAGAGATGAAAAGTGCCAGCACTGAAAGCTGTTGCTAGCCAGCACCCTTCCTTGGAAGCGCTTTTACAGGCGCAGCAACACTGGGGCTTTGCGCTTCTCTACCCACCAAACGTCACGGTCACTCTCTCTCCGTCTCGTAGACACGAGCTGAGAAATTGCAAACGTCGAGCAATTGCTCAGAGATGAAAAGTGCCAGCACTGAAAGCTGTTGCTAGCCAGCACCCTTCCTTGGAAGCGCTTTTGTAGGCCTAAGAACACTGGGGCTCTGGGCTTCTCTAGCCACCTCATCTTCTGCTCATCCTCTCGCGCACTCTAAAGAGAGTTCAGGTGAGAAATTGCAAACGTCGAGCAATTGCTCAGAGATGAAAAGTGCCAGCACTGAAAGCTGTTGCTAGCCAGCACCCTTCCTTGGAAGCGCTTTCACAGGCGCAGTAACACTGGGGCTTTGCGCTTCTCTACCCACCAAACGTAACGGTCCTTCTCTTTCCGTCTCGTAGACACGAGCTGAGAAATTGCAAACGTCGAGCAATTGCTCAGAGATGAAAAGTGCCAGCACTGAAAGCTGTTGCTAGCCAGCACCCTTCCTTGGAAGCGCTTTTGTAGGCCTAAGAACACTGGGGCTCTGGGCTTCTCTAGCCACCTCATCTTCTGCTCATCCTCTCGCGCACTCTAAAGAGAGCTCAGGTGAGAAATTGCAAACGTCGAGCAATTGCTCAGAGATGAAAAGTGCCAGCACTGGAAGCTCTTGCTAGCCAGCACCCTTCCTTGGAAGCGCTTTCACAGGCGCAGTAACACTGGGGCTTTGCGCTTCTCTACCCACCAAACGTCACGGTCCTTCTCTTTCTGTCTCGTAGACACGAGCTGAGAAATTGCAAACGTCGAGCAATTGCTCAGAGATGAAAAGTGCCAGCACTGAAAGCTGTTGCTAGCCAGCCCCCTTCCTTGGAAGCGCTTTTGTAGGCCTAAGAACACTGGGGCTCTGGGCTTCTCTAGCCACCTCATCTTCTGCTCATCCTCTCGCGCACTCTAAAGAGAGCTCAGGTGAGAAATTGCAAACGTCGAGCAATTGCTCAGAGATGAAAAGTGCCAGCACTGAAAGCTGTTGCTAGCCAGCACCCTTCCTTGGAAGCGCTTTCACAGGCGCAGTAACACTGGGGCTTTGCGCTTCTCTAGCCACCAAACGTCACGGTCCTTCTCTTTCCGTCTCGTAGACACGAGCTGAGAAATTGCAAACGTCGAGCAATTGCTCAGAGATGAAAAGTGCCAGCACTGAAAGCTCTTGCTAGCCAGCACCCTTCCTTGGAAGCGCTTTTGTAGGCCTAAGAACACTGGGGCTCTGGGCTTCTCTAGCCACCTAATCTTCTGCTCATCCTCTCGCGCACTCTAAAGAGAGCTCAGGTGAGAAATTGCAAACGTCGAGCAATTGCTCAGAGATGAAAAGTGCCAGCACTGAAAGCTGTTGCTAGCCAGCACCCTTCCTTGGAAGCGCTTTCACAGGCGCAGTAACACTGGGGCTTTGCGCTTCTCTACCCACCAAACGTCACGGTCCTTCTCTTTCCGTCTCATAGACACGAGCTGAGAAATTGCAAACGTCGAGCAATTGCTCAGAGATGAAAAGTGCCAGCACTGAAAGCTGTTGCTAGCCAGCACCCTTCCTTGGAAGCGCTTTCACAGGCGCAGCAACACTGGGGCTTTGTGCTTCTCTAGCCACCAAACTTCATGGTCACTATCTCTCCGTCTCGTAGACACGAGCTGAGAAATTGCAAACGTCGAGCAATTGCTCAGAGATGAAAAGTGCCAGCACTGGAAGCTGTTGCTAGCCAGCCCCCTTGCTTGGAAGCGCTTTTGTAGGCCTAAGAACACTGGGGCTCTGGGCTTCTCTAGCCACCTCATCTTCTGCTCATCCTCTCGCGCACTCTAAAGAGAGCTCAGGTGAGAAATTGCAAACGTCGAGCAATTGCTCAGAGAGGAAAAGTGCCAGCACTGAAAGCTGTTGCTAGCCAGCACCCTTCCTTGGAAGCGCTTTCACAGGCGCAGCAACACTGGGGCTTTGCGCTTCTCTACCCACCAAACGTCACGGTCCTTCTTTTTCTGTCTCGTAGACACGAGCTGAGAAATTGCAAACGTCCAGCAATTGCTCAGAGATGAAAAGTGCCAGCACTGAAAGCTGTTGCTAGCCAGCACCCTTCCTTGGAAGCGCTTTCACTGGCGCAGCAACACTGGGGCTTTGCGCTTCTCTAGCCACCAAACTTCATGGTCGCTATCTCTACGTCTCGTAGACACGAGCTGAGAAATTGCAAACGTCGATCAATTGCTCAGAGATGAAAAGTGCCAGCACTGAAAGCTGTTGCTAGCCAGCACCCTTCCTTGGAAGCGCTTTTGTAGGCCTAAGAACACTGGGGCTCTGGGCTTCTCTAGCCACCTCATCTTCTGCTCATCCTCTCGCGCACTCTAAAGAGAGCTCAGGTGAGAAATTGCAAACGTCGAGCAATTGCTCAAAGATGAAAAGTGCCAGCACTGAAAGCTGTTGCTAGCCAGCACCCTTCCTTGGAAGCGCTTTCACAGGCGCAGCAACACTGGGGCTTTGCGCTTCTCTAGCCACCAAACGTCACAGTCACTCTCTATCCCTCTCGTAGACACGAGCTGAGAAATTGCAAACGTCGAGCAATTGCTCAGAGATGAAAAGTGCCAGCACTGAAAGCTGTTGCTAGCCAGCACCCTTCCTTGGAAGCGCTTTTGTAGGCCTAAGAACACTGGGGCTCTGGGCTTCTCTAGCCACCTAATCTTCTGCTCATCCTCTCGCGCACTCTAAAGAGAGCTGAGGTGAGAAATTGCAAACGTCGAGCAATTGCTCAGAGATGAAAAGTGCCAGCACTGGAAGCTGTTGCTAGCCAGCACCCTTCCTTGGAAGCGCTTTCACAGGCGCAGTAACACTGGGGCTTTGCGCTTCTCTAGCCACCAAACGTCACGGTCCTTCTCTTTCCGTCTCGTAGACACGAGCTGAGAAATTGCAAACGTCGAGCAATTGCTCAGAGATGAAAAGTGCCAGCACTGAAAGCTGTTGCTAGCCAGCACCCTTCCTTGGAAGCGCTTTCACAGGCGCAGTAACACTGGGGCTTTGCGCTTCTCTAGCCACCAAACGTCACGGTCACTATCTCTCCGTCTCGTAGACACGAGCTGAGAAATTGCAAACGTCGAGCAATTGCTCAGAGATGAAAAGTGCCAGCACTGAAAGCTGTTGCTAGCCAGCACCCTTCCTTGGAAGCGCTTTTGTAGGCCTAAGAACACTGGGGCTCTGGGCTTCTCTAGCCACCTAATCTTCTGCTCATCCTCTCGCGCACTCTAAAGAGAGCTCAGGTGAGAAATTGCAAAGGTCGAGCAATTGCTCAGAGATGAAAAGTGCCAGCACTGAAAGCTGTTGCTAGCCAGCACCCTTCCTTGGAAGCGCTTTCACAGGCGCAGTAACACTGGGGCTTTGCGCTTCTCTAGCCACCAAACGTCACGGTCACTATCTCTCCGTCTCGTAGACACGAGCTGAGAAATTGCAAACGTCCAGCAATTGCTCAGAGATGAAAAGTGCCAGCACTGAAAGCTGTTGCTAGCCAGCACCCTTCCTTGGAAGCGCTTTTGTAGGCCTAAGAACACTGGGGCTCTGGGCTTCTCTAGCCACCTCATCTTCTGCTCATCCTCTCGCGCACTCTAAAGAGAGCTCAGGTGAGAAATTGCAAACGTCCAGCAATTGCTCAGAGATGAAAAGTGCCAGCACTGAAAGCTGTTGCTAGCCAGCACCCTTCCTTGGAAGCGCTTTCACAGGCGCAGTAACACTGGGGCTTTGTGCTTCTCTACCCACCAAACGTCACGGTCACTATCTCTCCGTCTCGTAGACACGAGCTGAGAAATTGCAAACGTCGAGCAATTGCTCAGAGAGGAAAAGTGCCAGCACTGAAAGCTCTTGCTAGCCAGCACCCTTCCTTGGAAGCGCTTTTGTAGGCCTAAGAACACTGGGGCTTTGCGCTTCTTTAGCCACCTAATCTTCTGCTCATCCTCTCGCGCACTCTAAAGAGAGCTGAGGTGAGAAATTGCAAACGTCAAGCAATTGCTCAGAGATGAAAAGTGCCAGCACTGAAAGCTGTTGCTAGCCAGCACCCTTCCTTGGAAGCGCTTTCACAGGCGCAGTAACACTGGGGCTTTGCGCTTCTCTACCCACCAAAAGTCACGGTCCTTCTCTTTCCGTCTCGTAGACACGAGCTGAGAAATTGCAAACGTCGAGCAATTGCTCAGAGATGAAAAGTGCCAGCACTGGAAGCTGTTGCTAGCCAGCACCCTTCCTTGGAAGCGCTTTTGTAGGCCTAAGAACACTGGGGCTCTGGGCTTCTCTAGCCACCTCATCTTCTGCTCATCCTCTCGCGCACTCTAAAGAGAGCTCAGGTGAGAAATTGCAAACGTCGAGCAATTGCTCAGAGATGAAAAGTGTCAGCACTGAAAGCTGTTGCTAGCCAGCACCCTTCCTTGGAAGCGCTTTCACAGGCGCAGTAACACTGGGGCTTTGTGCTTCTCTACCCACCAAACGTCACGGTCACTCTCTCTCCGTCTCCTAGACACGAGCTGAGAAATTGCAAACGTCGAGCAATTGCTCAGAGATGAAAAGTGCCAGCACTGAAAGCTGTTGCTAGCCAGCACCCTTCCTTGGAAGCGCTTTTGTAGGCCTAAGAACACTGGGGCTCTGGGATTCTCTAGCCACCTCATCTTCTGCTCATCCTCTCGCGCACTCTAAAGAGAGCTCAGGTGAGAAATTGCAAACGTCGAGCAATTGCTCAGAGATGAAAAGTGCCAGCACTGAAAGCTGTTGCTAGCCAGCACCCTTCCTTGGAAGTGCTTTCACAGGCGCAGTAACACTGGGGCTTTCTGCTTCTCTACCCACCAAACGTCACGGTCACTCTCTCTCCGTCTCGTAGACACGAGCTGAGAAATTGCAAACGTCGAGCAATTGCTCAGAGATGAAAAGTGCCAGCACTGAAAGCTCTTGCTAGCCAGCACCCTTCCTTGGAAGCGCTTTTGTAGGCCTAAGAGGACTGGGGCTCTGGGCTTCTCTAGCCACCTCATCTTCTGCTCATCCTCTCGCGCACTCTGAAGAGAGCTGAGGTGAGAAATTGCAAACGTCGAGCAATTGCTCAGAGATGAAAAGTGCCAGCACTGAAAGCTGTTGCTAGCCAGCACCCTTCCTTGGAAGTGCTTTCACAGGCGCAGTAACACTGGGGCTTTGCGCTTCTTTACCCACCAAACGTCACGGTCCTTCTCTTTCCGTCTCGTAGACACGAGCTGAGAAATTGCAAACGTCGAGCAATTGCTCAGAGATGAAAAGTGCCAGCACTGAAAGCTGTTGCTAGCCAGCACCCTTCCTTGGAAGCGCTTTTGTAGGCCTAAGAACACTGGGGCTCTGGGCTTCTCTAGCCACCTCATCTTCTGCTCATCCCCTCGCGCACTCTAAAGAGAGCTCAGGTGAGAAATTGCAAAGGTTGAGCAATTGCTCAGAGATGAAAAGTGCCAGCACTGAAAGCTCTTGCTAGCCAGCACCCTTCCTTGGAAGCGCTTTCACAGGCGCAGCAACACTGGGGCTTTGCGCTTCTCTACCCACCAAACGTAACGGTCCTTCTCTTTCCGTCTCATAGACACGAGCTGAGAAATTGCAAACGTCCAGCAATTGCTCAGAGATGAAAAGTGCCAGCACTGAAAGCTCTTGCTAGCCAGCACCCTTCCTTGGAAGCGCTTTCACAGGCGCAGCAACACTGGGGCTTTGCGCTTCTCTACCCACCAAACTTCATGGTCACTATCTCTCCGTCTCCTAGACACGAGCTGAGAAATTGCAAACGTCGAGCAATTGCTCAGAGATGAAAAGTGCCAGCACTGAAAGCTGTTGCTAGCCAGCACCCTTCCTTGGAAGCGCTTTTGTAGGCCTAAGAACACTGGGGCTCTGGGCTTCTCTAGCCACCTCATCTTCTGCTCATCCTCTCGCGCACTCTGAAGAGAGCTGAGGTGAGAAATTGCAAACGTCGAGCAATTGCTCAGAGATGAAAAGTGCCAGCACTGAAAGCTGTTGCTAGCCAGCACCCTTCCTTGGAAGTGCTTTCACAGGCGCAGTAACACTGGGGCTTTGCGCTTCTTTACCCACCAAACGTCACGGTCCTTCTCTTTCCGTCTCGTAGACACGAGCTGAGAAATTGCAAACGTCGAGCAATTGCTCAGAGATGAAAAGTGCCAGCACTGAAAGCTGTTGCTAGCCAGCACCCTTCCTTGGAAGCGCTTTTGTAGGCCTAAGAACACTGGGGCTCTGGGCTTCTCTAGCCACCTCATCTTCTGCTCATCCCCTCGCGCACTCTAAAGAGAGCTCAGGTGAGAAATTGCAAACGTCGAGCAATTGCTCAGAGATGAAAAGTGCCAGCACTGAAAGCTCTTGCTAGCCAGCACCCTTCCTTGGAAGCGCTTTCACAGGCGCAGCAACACTGGGGCTTTGCGCTTCTCTACCCACCAAACGTCACGGTCCTTCTCTTTCCGTCTCGTAGACACGAGCTGAGAAATTGCAAACGTCCAGCAATTGCTCAGAGATGAAAAGTGCCAGCACTGAAAGCTGTTGCTAGCCAGCACCCTTCCTTGGAAGCGCTTTCACAGGCACAGCAACACTGGGGCTTTGCGCTTCTCTACCCACCAAACTTCATGGTCACTATCTCTCCGTCTCCTAGACACGAGCTGAGAAATTGCAAACGTCGAGCAATTGCTCAGAGATGAAAAGTGCCAGCACTGAAAGCTGTTGCTAGCCAGCCCCCTTCCTTGGAAGCGCTTTTGTAGGCCTAAGAACACTGGGGCTCTGGGCTTCTCTAGCCACCTCATCTTCTGCTCATCCTCTCGCGCACTCTGAAGAGAGCTGAGGTGAGAAATTGCAAACGTCGAGCAATTGCTCAGAGATGAAAAGTGCCAGCACTGAAAGCTGTTGCTAGCCAGCACCCTTCCTTGGAAGCGCTTTCACAGGCGCAGTAACACTGGGGCTTTGCGCTTCTTTACCCACCAAACGTCACGGTCCTTCTCTTTCCGTCTCGTAGACACGAGCTGAGAAATTGCAAACGTCGAGCAATTGCTCAGAGATGAAAAGTGCCAGCACTGAAAGCTGTTGCTAGCCAGCACCCTTCCTTGGAAGCGCTTTTGTAGGCCTAAGAACACTGGGGCTCTGGGCTTCTCTAGCCACCTCATCTTCTGCTCATCCCCTCGCGCACTCTAAAGAGAGCTCAGGTGAGAAATTGCAAACGTCGAGCAATTGCTCAGAGATGAAAAGTGCCAGCACTGAAAGCTCTTGCTAGCCAGCACCCTTCCTTGGAAGCGCTTTCACAGGCGCAGCAACACTGGGGCTTTGCGCTTCTCTACCCACCAAACGTCACGGTCCTTCTCTTTCCGTCTCATAGACACGAGCTGAGAAATTGCAAACGTCGAGCAATTGCTCAGAGATGAAAAGTGCCAGCACTGAAAGCTCTTGCTAGCCAGCACCCTTCCTTGGAAGCGCTTTCACAGGCGCAGCAACACTGGGGCTTTGCGCTTCTCTAGCCACCAAACTTCATGGTCACTATCTCTCCGTCTCCTAGACACGAGCTGAGAAATTGCAAACGTCGATCAATTGCTCAGAGATGAAAAGTGCCAGCACTGGAAGCTGTTGCTAGCCAGCACCCTTCCTTGGAAGCGCTTTTGTAGGCCTAAGAACACTGGGGCTCTGGGCTTCTCTAGCCACCTAATCTTCTGCTCATCCTCTCGCGCTCTCTAAAGAGAGCTGAGGTGAGAAATTGCAAACGTCGAGCAATTGCTCAGAGATGAAAAGTGCCAGCACTGAAAGCTCTTGCTAGCCAGCACCCTTCCTTGGAAGCGCTTTTGTAGGCCTAAGAACACTGGGGCTCTGGGCTTCTCTAGCCACCAAACGTCACGGTCCTTCTCTTTCCGTCTCGTAGACACGAGCTGAGAAATTGCAAACGTCGAGCAATTGCTCAGAGATGAAAAGTGCCAGCACTGAAAGCTGTTGCTAGCCAGCACCCTTCCTTGGAAGCGCTTTTGTAGGCCTAAGAACACTGGGGCTCTGGGCTTCTCTAGCCACCTCATCTTCTGCTCATCCTCTCGCGCACTCTAAAGAGAGCTCAGGTGAGAAATTGCAAACGTCGAGCAATTGCTCAGAGATGAAAAGTGCCAGCACTGAAAGCTCTTGCTAGCCAGCACCCTTCCTTGGAAGCGCTTTTGTAGACCTAAGAACACTGGGGCTCTGGGCTTCTCTAGCCACCTAATCTTCTGCTCATCCTCTCGCGCACTCTAAAGAGAGCTCAGGTGAGAAATTGCAAACGTCGAGCAATTGCTCAGAGATGAAAAGTGCCAGCACTGAAAGCTCTTGCTAGCCAGCACCCTTCCTTGGAAGCGCTTTCACAGGCGCAGCAACACTGGGGCTTTGCGCTTCTATATGCACCAAACGTCACGGTCATTCTCTTTCCGTCTCGTAGACACGAGCTGAGAAATTGCAAACGTCGAGCAATTGCTCAGAGATGAAAAGTGCCAGCACTGAAAGCTGTTGCTAGCCAGCACCCTTCCTTGGAAGCGCTTTCACAAGCGCAGCAACACTGGGGCTTTGCGCTTCTCTACCCACCAAACATCACGGTCCTTCTCTTTCCGTCTCGTAGACACGAGCTGAGAAATTGCAAACGTCGAGCAATTGCTCAGAGATGAAAAGTGCCAGCACTGAAAGCTGTTGCTAGCCAGCACCCTTCCTTGGAAGCGCTTTTGTAGGCCTAAGAACACTGGGGCTCTGGGCTTCTCTAGCCACCTCATCTTCTGCTCATCCCCTCGCGCACTCTAAAGAGAGCTCAGGTGAGAAATTGCAAACGTCGAGCAATTGCTCAGAGATGAAAAGTGCCAGCACTGAAAGCTCTTGCTAGCCAGCACCCTTCCTTGGAAGCGCTTTCACAGGCGCAGCAACACTGGGGCTTTGCGCTTCTCTACCCACCAAACGTAACGGTCCTTCTCTTTCCGTCTCATAGACACGAGCTGAGAAATTGCAAACGTCCAGCAATTGCTCAGAGATGAAAAGTGCCAGCACTGAAAGCTCTTGCTAGCCAGCACCCTTCCTTGGAAGCGCTTTCACAGGCGCAGCAACACTGGGGCTTTGCGCTTCTCTACCCACCAAACTTCATGGTCACTCTCTCTCCGTCTCGTAGACACGAGCTGAGAAATTGCAAACGTCGAGCAATTGCTCAGAGATGAAAAGTGCCAGCACTGAAAGCTCTTGCTAGCCAGCACCCTTCCTTGGAAGCGCTTTTGTAGGCCTAAGAAGACTGGGGCTCTGGGCTTCTCTAGCCACCTCATCTTCTGCTCATCCTCTCGCGCACTCTGAAGAGAGCTGAGGTGAGAAATTGCAAACGTCGAGCAATTGCTCAGAGATGAAAAGTGCCAGCACTGAAAGCTGTTGCTAGCCAGCACCCTTCCTTGGAAGTGCTTTCACAGGCGCAGTAACACTGGGGCTTTGCGCTTCTTTACCCACCAAACGTCACGGTCCTTCTCTTTCCGTCTCGTAGACACGAGCTGAGAAATTGCAAACGTCGAGCAATTGCTCAGAGATGAAAAGTGCCAGCACTGAAAGCTGTTGCTAGCCAGCACCCTTCCTTGGAAGCGCTTTTGTAGGCCTAAGAACACTGGGGCTCTGGGCTTCTCTAGCCACCTCATCTTCTGCTCATCCCCTCGCGCACTCTAAAGAGAGCTCAGGTGAGAAATTGCAAACGTCGAGCAATTGCTCAGAGATGAAAAGTGCCAGCACTGAAAGCTGTTGCTAGCCAGCACCCTTCCTTGGAAGCGCTTTCACAGGCGCAGCAACACTGGGGCTTTGCGCTTCTCTACCCACCAAACGTAACGGTCCTTCTCTTTCCATCTCATAGACACGAGCTGAGAAATTGCAAACGTCCAGCAATTGCTCAGAGATGAAAAGTGCCAGCACTGAAAGCTCTTGCTAGCCAGCACCCTTCCTTGGAAGCGCTTTCACAGGCGCAGCAACACTGGGGCTTTGCGCTTCTCTACCCACCAAACTTCATGGTCACTATCTCTCCGTCTCCTAGACACGAGCTGAGAAATTGCAAACGTCGAGCAATTGCTCAGAGATGAAAAGTGCCAGCACTGAAAGCTGTTGCTAGCCAGCACCCTTCCTTGGAAGCGCTTTTGTAGGCCTAAGAACACTGGGGCTCTGGGCTTCTCTAGCCACCTCATCTTCTGCTCATCCTCTCGCGCACTCTGAAGAGAGCTGAGGTGAGAAATTGCAAACGTCGAGCAATTGCTCAGAGATGAAAAGTGCCAGCACTGAAAGCTGTTGCTAGCCAGCACCCTTCCTTGGAAGCGCTTTCACAGGCGCAGTAACACTGGGGCTTTGCGCTTCTTTACCCACCAAACGTCACGGTCCTTCTCTTTCCGTCTCGTAGACACGAGCTGAGAAATTGCAAACGTCGAGCAATTGCTCAGAGATGAAAAGTGCCAGCACTGAAAGCTGTTGCTAGCCAGCACCCTTCCTTGGAAGCGCTTTTGTAGGCCTAAGAACACTGGGGCTCTGGGCTTCTCTAGCCACCTCATCTTCTGCTCATCCCCTCGCGCACTCTAAAGAGAGCTCAGGTGAGAAATTGCAAACGTCGAGCAATTGCTCAGAGATGAAAAGTGCCAGCACTGAAAGCTCTTGCTAGCCAGCACCCTTCCTTGGAAGCGCTTTCACAGGCGCAGCAACACTGGGGCTTTGCGCTTCTCTACCCACCAAACGTCACGGTCCTTCTCTTTCCGTCTCATAGACACGAGCTGAGAAATTGCAAACGTCGAGCAATTGCTCAGAGATGAAAAGTGCCAGCACTGAAAGCTCTTGCTAGCCAGCACCCTTCCTTGGAAGCGCTTTCACAGGCGCAGCAACACTGGGGCTTTGCGCTTCTCTAGCCACCAAACTTCATGGTCACTATCTCTCCGTCTCCTAGACACGAGCTGAGAAATTGCAAACGTCGATCAATTGCTCAGAGATGAAAAGTGCCAGCACTGGAAGCTGTTGCTAGCCAGCACCCTTCCTTGGAAGCGCTTTTGTAGGCCTAAGAACACTGGGGCTCTGGGCTTCTCTAGCCACCTAATCTTCTGCTCATCCTCTCGCGCTCTCTAAAGAGAGTTGAGGTGAGAAATTGCAAACGTCGAGCAATTGCTCAGAGATGAAAAGTGCCAGCACTGAAAGCTCTTGCTAGCCAGCACCCTTCCTTGGAAGCGCTTTTGTAGGCCTAAGAACACTGGGGCTCTGGGCTTCTCTAGCCACCAAACGTCACGGTCCTTCTCTTTCCGTCTCGTAGACACGAGCTGAGAAATTGCAAACGTCGAGCAATTGCTCAGGGATGAAAAGTGCCAGCACTGAAAGCTGTTGCTAGCCAGCACCCTTCCTTGGAAGCGCTTTTGTAGGCCTAAGAACACTGGGGCTCTGGGCTTCTCTAGCCACCTCATCTTCTGCTCAGCCTCTCGCGCACTCTAAAGAGAGCTCAGGTGAGAAATTGCAAACGTCGAGCAATTGCTCAGAGATGAAAAGTGCCAGCACTGAAAGCTCTTGCTAGCCAGCACCCTTCCTTGGAAGCGCTTTTGTAGACCTATGAAGACTGGGGCTCTGGGCTTCTCTAGCCACCTCATCTTCTGCTCATCCTCTCGCGCACTCTAAAGAGAGCTCAGGTGAGAAATTGCAAACGTCGAGCAATTGCTCAGAGATGAAAAGTGCCAGCACTGAAAGCTCTTGCTAGCCAGCACCCTTCCTTGGAAGCGCTTTCACAGGCACAGCAACACTGGGGCTTTGCGCTTCTATATGCACCAAACGTCACGGTCATTCTCTTTCCGTCTCGTAGACACGAGCTGAGAAATTGCAAACGTCGAGCAATTGCTCAGAGATGAAAAGTGCCAGCACTGAAAGCTGTTGCTAGCCAGCACCCTTCCTTGGAAGCGCTTTCACAAGCGCAGCAACACTGGGGCTTTGCGCTTCTCTACCCACCAAACATCACGGTCCTTCTCTTTCCGTCTCGTAGACACGAGCTGAGAAATTGCAAACGTCGAGCAATTGCTCAGAGATGAAAAGTGCCAGCACTGAAAGCTGTTGCTAGCCAGCACCCTTCCTTGGAAGCGCTTTTGTAGGCCTAAGAACACTGGGGCTCTGGGCTTCTCTAGCCACCTCATCTTCTGCTCATCCCCTCGCGCACTCTAAAGAGAGCTCAGGTGAGAAATTGCAAACGTCGAGCAATTGCTCAGAGATGAAAAGTGCCAGCACTGAAAGCTCTTGCTAGCCAGCACCCTTCCTTGGAAGCGCTTTCACAGGCGCAGCAACACTGGGGCTTTGCGCTTCTCTACCCACCAAACGTAACGGTCCTTCTCTTTCCGTCTCATAGACACGAGCTGAGAAATTGCAAACGTCCAGCAATTGCTCAGAGATGAAAAGTGCCAGCACTGAAAGCTCTTGCTAGCCAGCACCCTTCCTTGGAAGCGCTTTCACAGGCGCAGCAACACTGGGGCTTTGCGCTTCTCTACCCACCAAACTTCATGGTCACTATCTCTCCGTCTCCTAGACACGAGCTGAGAAATTGCAAACGTCGAGCAATTGCTCAGAGATGAAAAGTGCCAGCACTGAAAGCTCTTGCTAGCCAGCACCCTTCCTTGGAAGCGCTTTTGTAGGCCTAAGAACACTGGGGCTCTGGGCTTCTCTAGCCACCTCATCTTCTGCTCATCCTCTCGCGCACTCTGAAGAGAGCTGAGGTGAGAAATTGCAAACGTCGAGCAATTGCTCAGAGATGAAAAGTGCCAGCACTGAAAGCTGTTGCTAGCCAGCACCCTTCCTTGGAAGTGCTTTCACAGGCGCAGTAACACTGGGGCTTTGCGCTTCTTTACCCACCAAACGTCACGGTCCTTCTCTTTCCGTCTCGTAGACACGAGCTGAGAAATTGCAAACGTCGAGCAATTGCTCAGAGATGAAAAGTGCCAGCACTGAAAGCTGTTGCTAGCCAGCACCCTTCCTTGGAAGCGCTTTTGTAGGCCTAAGAACACTGGGGCTCTGGGCTTCTCTAGCCACCTCATCTTCTGCTCATCCCCTCGCGCACTCTAAAGAGAGCTCAGGTGAGAAATTGCAAACGTCGAGCAATTGCTCAGAGATGAAAAGTGCCAGCACTGAAAGCTCTTGCTAGCCAGCACCCTTCCTTGGAAGCGCTTTCACAGGCGCAGCAACACTGGGGCTTTGCGCTTCTCTACCCACCAAACGTCACGGTCCTTCTCTTTCCGTCTCATAGACACGAGCTGAGAAATTGCAAACGTCCAGCAATTGCTCAGAGATGAAAAGTGCCAGCACTGAAAGCTCTTGCTAGCCAGCACCCTTCCTTGGAAGCGCTTTCACAGGCGCAGCAACACTGGGGCTTTGCGCTTCTCTAGCCACCAAACGTCACTGTCACTCTCTCTCCGTCTCGTAGACACGAGCTGAGAAATTGCAAACGTCGATCAATTGCTCAGAGATGAAAAGTGCCAGCCCTGAAAGCTGTTGCTAGCCAGCACCCTTCCTTGGAAGCGCTTTTGTAGGCCTAAGAACACTGGGGCTCTGGGCTTCTCTAGCCACCTCATCTTCTGCTCAGCCTCTCGCGCACTCTAAAGAGAGCTCAGGTGAGAAATTGCAAACGTCGAGCAATTGCTCAGAGATGAAAAGTGCCAGCACTGGAAGCTGTTGCTAGCCAGCACCCTTCCTTGGAAGCGCTTTTGTAGGCCTAAGAACACTGGGGCTCTGGGCTTCTCTAGCCACCTAATCTTCTGCTCATCCTCTCGCGCTCTCTAAAGAGAGCTGAGCTGAGAAATTGCAAACGTCGAGCAATTGCTCAGAGATGAAAAGTGCCAGCACTGAAAGCTCTTGCTAGCCAGCACCCTTCCTTGGAAGCGCTTTTGTAGGCCTAAGAACACTGGGGCTCTGGGCTTCTCTAGCCACCAAACGTCACGGTCCTTCTCTTTCCGTCTCGTAGACACGAGCTGAGAAATTGCAAACGTCGAGCAATTGCTCAGAGATGAAAAGTGCCAGCACTGAAAGCTGTTGCTAGCCAGCACCCTTCCTTGGAAGCGCTTTTGTAGGCCTAAGAACACTGGGGCTCTGGGCTTCTCTAGCCACCTCATCTACTGCTCATCCTCTCGCGCACTCTAAAGAGAGCTCAGGTGAGAAATTGCAAACGTCGAGCAATTGCTCAGAGATGAAAAGTGCCAGCACTGAAAGCTGTTGCTAGCCAGCACCCTTCCTTGGAAGCGCTTTTGTAGACCTAAGAAGACTGGGGCTCTGGGCTTCTCTAGCCACCTAATCTTCTGCTCATCCTCTCGCGCACTCTAAAGAGAGCTCAGGTGAGAAATTGCAAACGTCGAGCAATTGCTCAGAGATGAAAAGTGCCAGCACTGAAAGCTCTTGCTAGCCAGCACCCTTCCTTGGAAGCGCTTTCACAGGCGCAGCAACACTGGGGCTTTGCGCTTCTATATGCACCAAACGTCACGGTCATTCTCTTTCCGTCTCGTAGACACGAGCTGAGAAATTGCAAACGTCGAGCAATTGCTCAGAGATGAAAAGTGCCAGCACTGAAAGCTGTTGCTAGCCAGCACCCTTCCTTGGAAGCGCTTTCACAAGCGCAGCAACACTGGGGCTTTGCGCTTCTCTACCCACCAAACATCACGGTCACTATCTCTCCGTCTCCTAGACACGAGCTGAGAAATTGCAAACGTCGATCAATTGCTCAGAGATGAAAAGTGCCAGCACTGGAAGCTGTTGCTAGCCAGCACCCTTCCTTGGAAGCGCTTTTGTAGGCCTAAGAACACTGGGGCTCTGGGCTTCTCTAGCCACCTCATCTTCTGCTCATCCTCTCGCGCTCTCTAAAGAGAGCTCAGGTGAGAAATTGCAAACGACGAGCAATTGCTCAGAGATGAAAAGTGCCAGCACTGAAAGCTGTTGCTAGCCAGCCCCCTTCCTTGGAAGCGCTTTTGTAGGCCTAAGAACACTGGGGCTCTGGGCTTCTCTAGCCACCTAATCTTCTGCTCATCCTCTCGCGTACTGTAAAGAGAGCTCAGGTGAGAAATTGCAAAGGTCGAGCAATTGCTCAGAGATGAAAAGTGCCAGCACTGAAAGCTGTTGCTAGCCAGCACCCTTCCTTGGAAGCGCTTTCACAGGCGCAGTAACACTGGGGCTTTGCGCTTCTCTAGCCACCAAACGTCACGGTCACTCTCTCTCCGTCTCGTAGACACGAGCTGAGAAATTGCAAAAGTCCAGCAATTGCTCAGAGATGAAAAGTGCCAGCACTGAAAGCTCTTGCTAGCCAGCACCCTTCCTTGGAAGTGCTTTTGTAGGCCTAAGAACACTGGGGCTCTGGGCTTCTCTAGCCACCTCATCTTCTGCTCATCCTCTCGCGCACTCTAAAGAGAGCTCAGGTGAGAAATTGCAAACGTCGAGCAATTGCTCAGAGATGAAAAGTGCCAGCACTGAAAGCTGTTGCTAGCCAGCACCCTTCCTTGGAAGCGCTTTCACAGGCGCAGTAACACTGGGGCTTTGTGCTTCTCTACCCACCAAACGTCACGGTCACTATCTCTCCGTCTCGTAGACACGAGCTGAGAAATTGCAAACGTCGAGCAATTGCTCAGAGAGGAAAAGTGCCAGCACTGAAAGCTCTTGCTAGCCAGCACCCTTCCTTGGAAGCGCTTTTGTAGGCCTAAGAACACTGGGGCTTTGCGCTTCTTTAGCCACCTAATCTTCTGCTCATCCTCTCGCGCACTCTAAAGAGAGCTCAGGTGAGAAATTGCAAACGTCAAGCAATTGCTCAGAGATGAAAAGTGCCAGCACTGAAAGCTGTTGCTAGCCAGCACCCTTCCTTGGAAGCGCTTTCACAGGCGCAGTAACACTGGGGCTTTGCGCTTCTCTAGCCACCAAACGTCACGGTCCTTCTCTTTCCGTCTCGTAGACACGAGCTGAGAAATTGCAAACGTCCAGCAATTGCTCAGAGATGAAAAGTGCCAGCACTGGAAGCTGTTGCTAGCCAGCACCCTTCCTTGGAAGCGCTTTTGTAGGCCTAAGAACACTGGGGCTCTGGGCTTCTCTAGCCACCTCATCTTCTGCTCATCCTCTCGCGCACTCTAAAGAGAGCTCAGGTGAGAAATTGCAAACGTCGAGCAATTGCTCAGAGATGAAAAGTGCCAGCACTGGAAGCTGTTGCTAGCCAGCACCCTTCCTTGGAAGCGCTTTTGTAGGCCTAAGAACACTGGGGCTCTGGGCTTCTCTAGCCACCTCATCTTCTGCTCATCCTCTCGCGCTCTCTAAAGAGAGCTCAGGTGAGAAATTGCAAACGTCGAGCAATTGCTCAGAGATGAAAAGTGCCAGCACTGAAAGCTGTTGCTAGCCAGCACCCTTCCTTGGAAGCGCTTTTGTAGGCCTAAGAAGACTGGGGCTCTGGGCTTCTCTAGCCACCTCATCTTCTGCTCATCCTCTCGCGCACTCTAAAGAGAGCTCAGGTGAGAAATTGCAAACGTCGAGCAATTGCTCAGAGATGAAAAGTGCCAGCACTGAAAGCTGTTGCTAGCCAGCACCCTTCCTTGGAAGCGCTTTCACAGGCGCAGCAACACTGGGGCTTTGCGCTTCTCTAGCCACCAAACGTCACGGTCACTCTCTCTCCGTCTCGTAGACACGAGCTGAGAAATTGCAAACGTCCAGCAATTGCTCAGAGATGAAAAGTGCCAGCACTGAAAGCTGTTGCTAGCCAGCACCCTTCCTTGGAAGCGCTTTTGTAGGCCTAAGAACACTGGGGCTCTGGGCTTCTCTAGCCACCTCATCTTCTGCTCATCCTCTCGCGCACTCTAAAGAGAGCTCAGGTGAGAAATTGCAAACGTCCAGCAATTGCTCAGAGATGAAAAGTGCCAGCACTGAAAGCTGTTGCTAGCCAGCACCCTTCCTTGGAAGCGCTTTCACAGGCGCAGTAACACTGGGGCTTTGTGCTTCTCTACCCACCAAACGTCACGGTCACTATCTCTCCGTCTCGTAGACACGAGCTGAGAAATTGCAAACGTCGAGCAATTGCTCAGAGAGGAAAAGTGCCAGCACTGAAAGCTCTTGCTAGCCAGCACCCTTCCTTGGAAGCGCTTTTGTAGGCCTAAGAACACTGGGGCTTTGCGCTTCTTTAGCCACCTAATCTTCTGCTCATCCTCTCGCGCACTCTAAAGAGAGCTCAGGTGAGAAATTGCAAACGTCAAGCAATTGCTCAGAGATGAAAAGTGCCAGCACTGAAAGCTGTTGCTAGCCAGCACCCTTCCTTGGAAGCGCTTTCACAGGCGCAGTAACACTGGGGCTTTGCGCTTCTCTACCCACCAAAAGTCACGGTCCTTCTCTTTCCGTCTCGTAGACACGAGCTGAGAAATTGCAAACGTCGAGCAATTGCTCAGAGATGAAAAGTGCCAGCACTGGAAGCTGTTGCTAGCCAGCACCCTTCCTTGGAAGCGCTTTTGTAGGCCTAAGAACACTGGGGCTCTGGGCTTCTCTAGCCACCTCATCTTCTGCTCATCCTCTCGCGCACTCTAAAGAGAGCTCAGGTGAGAAATTGCAAACGTCGAGCAATTGCTCAGAGATGAAAAGTGCCAGCACTGAAAGCTGTTGCTAGCCAGCACCCTTCCTTGGAAGCGCTTTCACAGGCGCAGTAACACTGGGGCTTTGTGCTTCTCTACCCACCAAACGTCACGGTCACTCTCTCTCCGTCTCCTAGACACGAGCTGAGAAATTGCAAACGTCGAGCAATTGCTCAGAGATGAAAAGTGCCAGCACTGAAAGCTCTTGCTAGCCAGCACCCTTCCTTGGAAGCGCTTTTGTAGGCCTAAGAACACTGGGGCTCTGGGATTCTCTAGCCACCTCATCTTCTGCTCATCCTCTCGCGCACTCTAAAGAGAGCTCAGGTGAGAAATTGCAAACGTCGAGCAATTGCTCAGAGATGAAAAGTGCCAGCACTGAAAGCTGTTGCTAGCCAGCACCCTTCCTTGGAAGTGCTTTCACAGGCGCAGTAACACTGGGGCTTTCTGCTTCTCTACCCACCAAACGTCACGGTCACTCTCTCTCCGTCTCGTAGACACGAGCTGAGAAATTGCAAACGTCGAGCAATTGCTCAGAGATGAAAAGTGCCAGCACTGAAAGCTGTTGCTAGCCAGCACCCTTCCTTGGAAGCGCTTTTGTAGGCCTAAGAACACTGGGGCTCTGGGCTTCTCTAGCCACCTAATCTTCTGCTCATCCTCTCGCGCACTCTAAAGAGAGCTCAGGTGAGAAATTGCAAACGTCGAGCAATTGCTCAGAGATGAAAAGTGCCAGCACTGAAAGCTGTTGCTAGCCAGCACCCTTCCTTGGAAGCGCTTTCACAGGCGCTGTAACACTGGGGCTTTGCGCTTCTCTACCCACCAAACGTCACGGTCCTTCTCTTTCCGTCTCGTAGACACGAGCTGAGAAATTGCAAACGTCGAGCAATTGCTCAGAGATGAAAAGTGCCAGCACTGAAAGCTGTTGCTAGCCAGCACCCTTCCTTGGAAGCGCTTTTGTAGGCCTAAGAACACTGGGGCTCTGGGCTTCTCTAGCCACCTCATCTTCTGCTCATCCTCTCGCGCACTCTAAAGAGAGCTCAGGTGAGAAATTGCAAACGTCGAGCAATTGCTCAGAGATGAAAAGTGCCAGCACTGAAAGCTGTTGCTAGCCAGCACCCTTCCTTGGAAGCGCTTTCAAAGGCGCAGTAACACTGGGGCTTTGCGCTTCTATATGCACCAAACGTCACGGTAATTCTCTTTCCGTCTCGTAGACACGAGCTGAGAAATTGCAAACGTCGAGCAATTGCTCAGAGATGAAAAGTGCCAGCACTTAAAGCTGTTGCTAGCCAGCACGCTTCCTTGGAAGCGCTTTCACAGGCGCAGCAACACTGGGGCTTTGCGCTTCTCTAGCCACCAAACTTCATGGTCACTCTCTCTCCGTCTCGTAGACACGAGCTGAGAAATTGCAAACGTCGAGCAATTGCTCAGAGAGGAAAAGTGCCAGCACTGAAAGCTGTTGCTAGCCAGCACCCTTCCTTGGAAGCGCTTTTGTAGGCCTAAGAACACTGGGGCTCTGGGCTTCTCTAGCCACCTCATCTTCTGCTCATCCTCTCGCGCTCTCTAAAGAGAGCTCAGGTGAGAAATTGCAAACGTCGAGCAATTGCTCAGAGATGAAAAATGCCAGCACTGAAAGCTGTTGCTAGCCAGCACCCTTCCTTGGAAGCGCTTTCACAGGCGCAGTAACACTGGGGCTTTGCGCTTCTCTAGCCACCAAACGTCACGGTCCTTCTCTTTCCGTCTCGTAGACACGAGCTGAGAAATTGCAAACGTCGATCAATTGCTCAGAGATGAAAAGTGCCAGCACTGAAAGCTCTTGCTAGCCAGCACCCTTCCTTGGAAGCGCTTTTGTAGCCCTTAGAACACTGGGGCTCTGGGCTTCTCTAGCCACCTCATCTTCTGCTCATCCTCTCGCGCACTCTAAAGAGAGCTCAGGTGAGAAATTGCAAACGTCGAGCAATTGCTCAGAGATGAAAAGTGCCAGCACTGAAAGCTGTTGCTAGCCAGCACCCTTCCTTGGAAGCGCTTTCACAGGCGCAGTAACACTGGGGCTTTGCGCTTCTCTAGCCACCAAAAGTCACGGTCCTTCTCTTTCCGTCTCGTAGACACGAGCTGAGAAATAGCAAACATCGAGCAATTGCTCAGAGATGAAAAGTGCCAGCACTGAAAGCTCTTGCTAGCCAGCACCCTTCCTTGGAAGCGCTTTCACAAGCGCAGCAACACTGGGGCTTTGCGCTTCTCTAGCCACCAAACTTCATGGTCACTATCTCTCCGTCTAGTAGACACGAGCTGAGAAACTGCAAACGTCGAGCAATTGCTCAGAGATGAAAAGTGCCAGCACTGAAAGCTGTTGCTAGCCAGCACCCTTCCTTGGAAGCGCTTTTGTAGGCCTAAGAACACTGGGGCTCTGGGCTTCTCTAGCCACCTCATCTTCTGCTCATCCTCTCGCGCACTCTAAAGAGAGTTCAGGTGAGAAATTGCAAACGTCGAGCAATTGCTCAGAGATGAAAAGTGCCAGCACTGAAAGCTCTTGCTAGCCAGCACCCTTCCGTGGAAGCGCTTTTACAAGCGCAGTAACACCGGGGCTTTGCGCTTCTCTACCCACCAAACGTAACGGTCCTTATCTTTCCGTCTCGTAGACACGAGCTGAGAAATTGCAAACGTCGATCAATTGCTCAGAGATGAAAAGTGCCAGCACTGAAAGCTGTTGCTAGCCAGCACCCTTCCTTGGAAGCGCTTTTGTAGGCCTAAGAACACTGGGGCTCTGGGCTTCTCTAGCCACCTCATGTTCTGCTTATCCTCTCGCGCACTCTAAAGAGAGCTCAGGTGAGAAATTGCAAACGTCGAGCAATTGCTCAGAGATGAAAAGTGCCAGCACTGAAAGCTGTTGCTAGCCAGCACCCTTCCTTGGAAGCGCTTTCACAGGCGCAGCAACACTGGGGCTTTGCGCTTCTATATGCACCAAACGTCACGGTCCTTCTCTTTCCGTCTCGTAGACACGAGCTGAGAAATTGCAAACGTCGAGCAATTGCTCAGAGATGAAAAGTGCCAGCACTGAAAGCTGTTGCTAGCCAGCACCCTTCCTTGGAAGCGCTTTCACAGGCGCAGTAACACTGGGGCTTTGCGCTTCTCTAGCCACCAAACGTCACGGTCACTATCTCTCCGTCTCATAGACACGAGCTGAGAAATTGCAAACGTCGAGCAATTGCTCAGAGATGAAAAGTGCCAGCACTGGAAGCTGTTGCTAGCCAGCACCCTTCCTTGGAAGCGCTTTTGTAGGCCTAAGAACACTGGGGCTCTGGGCTTCTCTAGCCACCTAATCTTCTGCTCATCCTCTCGCGCACTCTAAAGAGAGCTCAGGTGAGAAATTGCAAACGTCGAGCAATTGCTCAGAGATGAAAAGTGCCAGCACTGAAAGCTGTTGCTAGCCAGCACCCTTCCTTGGAAGCGCTTTTGTAGGCCTAAGAACACTGGGGCTCTGGGCTTCTCTAGCCACCAAACGTCACGGTCCTTCTCTTTCCGTCTCGTAGACACGAGCTGAGAAATTGCAAACGTCGAGCAATTGCTCAGAGATGAAAAGTGCCAGCACTGAAAGCTCTTGCTAGCCAGCACCCTTCCTTGGAAGCGCTTTTGTAGGCCTAAGAACAGTGGGGCTCTGGGCTTCTCTAGCCACCTCATCTTCTGCTCATCCTCTCGCGCAGTCTAAAGAGAGTTCAGGTGAGAAATTGCAAACGTCGAGCAATTGCTCAGAGATGAAAAGTGCCAGCACTGAAAGCTGTTGCTAGCCAGCACCCTTCCTTGGAAGTGCTTTCAAAGGCGCAGTAACACTGGGGCTTTGCGCTTCTATATGCACCAAACGTCACGGTCATTCTCTTTCCGTCTCATAGACACGAGCTGAGAAATTGCAAACGTCGAGCAATTGCTCAGAGATGAAAAGTGCCAGCACTGAAAGCTCTTGCTAGCCAGCACCCTTCCTTGGAAGCGCTTTCACAGGCGCAGCAACACTGGGGCTTTGCGCTTCTCTAGCCACCAAACTTCATGGTCACTATCTCTCCGTCTCCTAGACACGAGCTGAGAAATTGCAAACGTCGATCAATTGCTCAGAGATGAAAAGTGCCAGCACTGAAAGCTGTTGCTAGCCAGCACCCTTCCTTGGAAGCGCTTTTGTAGGCCTAAGAACACTGGGGCTCTGGGCTTCTCTAGCCACCTAATCTTCTGCTCATCCTCTCGCGCACTCTAAAGAGAGCTGAGGTGAGAAATTGCAAACGTCGAGCAATTGCTCAGAGATGAAAAGTGCCAGCACTGAAAGCTGTTGCTAGCCAGCACCCTTCCTTGGAAGCGCTTTCACAGGCGCAGTAACACTGGGGCTTTGCGCTTCTCTACCCACCAAACGTCACGGTCACTATCTCTCCGTCTCGTAGACACGAGCTGAGAAATTGCAGACGTCGATCAATTGCTCAGAGATGAAAAGTGCCAGCACTGAAAGCTGTTGCTAGCCAGCACCCTTCCTTGGAAGCGCTTTTGTAGGCCTAAGAACACTGGGGCTCTGGGCTTCTCTAGCCACCTAATCTTCTGCTCATCCTCTCGCGCACTCTAAAGAGAGCTGAGGTGAGAAATTGCAAACGTCGAGCAATTGCTCAGAGATGAAAAGTGCCAGCACTGAAAGCTGTTGCTAGCCAGCACCCTTCCTTGGAAGCGCTTTCACAGGCGCAGTAACACTGGGGCTTTGCGCTTCTCTACCCACCAAACGTCACGGTCACTATCTCTCCGTCTCGTAGACACGAGCTGAGAAATTGCAGACGTCGATCAATTGCTCAGAGATGAAAAGTGCCAGCACTGAAAGCTGTTGCTAGCCAGCACCCTTCCTTGGAAGCGCTTTTGTAGGCCTAAGAACACTGGGGCTCTGGGCTTCTCTAGCCACCTAATCTTCTGCTCATCCTCTCGCGCACTCTAAAGAGAGCTGAGGTGAGAAATTGCAAACGTCGAGCAATTGCTCAGAGATGAAAAGTGCCAGCACTGAAAGCTGTTGCTAGCCAGCACCCTTCCTTGGAAGCGCTTTCACAGGCGCAGTAACACTGGGGCTTTGCGCTTCTCTACCCACCAAACGTCACGGTCCTTCTCTTTCCGTCTCGTAGACACGAGCTGAGAAATTGCAAACGTCGAGCAATTGCTCAGAGATGAAAAGTGCCAGCACTGAAAGCTGTTGCTAGCCAGCACCCTTCCTTGGAAGCGCTTTCACAGGCGCAGCAACACTGGGGCTTTGCGCTTCTCTAGCCACCAAACGTCACGGTCACTCTCTCTCCGTCTCGTAGACACGAGCTGAGAAATTGCAAACGTCGATCAATTGCTCAGAGATGAAAAGTGCCAGCACTGAAAGCTGTTGCTAGCCAGCACCCTTCCTTGGAAGCGCTTTTGTAGGCCTAAGAAGACTGGGGCTCTGGGCTTCTCTAGCCACCTAATCTTCTGCTCATCCTCTCGTGCTCTCTAAAGAGAGCTCAGGTGAGAAATTGCAAACGTCAAGCAATTGCTCAGAGATGAAAAGTGCCAGCACTGAAAGCTGTTGCTAGCCAGCACCCTTCCTTGGAAGCGCTTTCACAGGCGCAGTAACACTGGGGCTTTGCGCTTCTCTAGCCACCAAACATCACGGTCCTTCTCTTTCCGTCTCGTAGACACGAGCTGAGAAATTGCAAACGTCGATCAATTGCTCAGAGATGAAAAGTGCCAGCACTGAAAGCTCTTGCTAGCCAGCACCCTTCCTTGGAAGCGCTTTTGTAGCCCTTAGAACACTGGGGCTCTGGGCTTCTCTAGCCACCTCATCTTCTGCTCATCCTCTCGCGCACTCTAAAGAGAGCTCAGGTGAGAAATTGCAAACATCGAGCAATTGCTCAGAGATGAAAAGTGCCAGCACTGAAAGCTGTTGCTAGCCAGCACCCTTCCTTGGAAGCGCTTTCAGAGGCGCAGTAACACTGGGGCTTTGCGCTTCTCTAGCCACCAAACGTCACGGTCCTTCTCTTTCCGTCTCGTAGACACGAGCTGAGAAATAGCAAACATCGAGCAATTGCTCAGAGATGAAATGTGCCAGCACTTAAAGTTGTTGCTAGCCAGCACCCTTCCTTGGAAGCGCTTTCACAGGCGCAGCAACACTGGGGCTTTGCGCTTCTCTAGCCACCAAACTTCATGGTCACTATCTCTCCGTCTCGTAGACACGAGCTGAGAAATTGCAAACGTCGAGCAATTGCTCAGAGATGAAAAGTGCCAGCACTGAAAGCTGTTGCTAGCCAGCACCCTTCCTTGGAAGCGCTTTTGTAGGCCTAAGAACACTGGGGCTCTGGGCTTCTCTAGCCACCTCATCTTCTGCTCATCCTCTCGCGCACTCTAAAGAGAGTTCAGGTGAGAAATTGCAAACGTCGAGCAATTGCTCAGAGATGAAAAGTGCCAGCACTGAAAGCTCTTGCTAGCCAGCACCCTTCCTTGGAAGCGCTTTCACAAGCGCAGTAACACCGGGGCTTTGCGCTTCTCTACCCACCAAACGTAACGGTCCTTCTCTTTCCGTCTCGTAGACACGAGCTGAGAAATTGCAAACGTCGAGCAATTGCTCAGAGATGAAAAGTGCCAGCACTGAAAGCTGTTGCTAGCCAGCACCCTTCCTTGGAAGCGCTTTCACAGGCGCAGTAACACTGGGGCTCTGGGCTTCTCTAGCCACCTCATCTTCTGCTTATCCTCTCGCGCACTCTAAAGAGAGCTCAGGTGAGAAATTGCAAACGTCGAGCAATTGCTCAGAGATGAAAAGTGCCAGCACTGAAAGCTCTTGCTAGCCAGCACCCTTCCTTGGAAGCGCTTTCACAGGCGCAGCAACACTGGGGCTTTGCGCTTCTATATGCACCAAACGTCACGGTCCTTCTCTTTCCGTCTCGTAGACACGAGCTGAGAAATTGCAAACGTCGAGCAATTGCTCAGAGATGAAAAGTGCCAGCACTGAAAGCTGTTGCTAGCCAGCACCCTTCCTTGGAAGCGCTTTCACAGGCGCAGCAACACTGGGGCTTTGCGCTTCTCTAGCCACCAAACATCACGGTCACTATCTCTCCGTCTCATAGACACGAGCTGAGAAATTGCAAACGTCGAGCAATTGCTCAGAGATGAAAAGTGCCAGCACTGGAAGCTGTTGCTAGCCAGCACCCTTCCTTGGAAGCGCTTTTGTAGGCCTAAGAACACTGGGGCTCTGGGCTTCTCTAGCCACCTCATCTTCTGCTCATCCTCTCGCGCTCTCTAAAGAGAGCTCAGGTGAGAAATTGCAAACGTCGAGCAATTGCTCAGAGATGAAAAGTGCCAGCACTGAAAGCTGTTGCTAGCCAGCACCCTTCCTTGGAAGCGCTTTCACAGGCGCTGTAACACTGGGGCTTTGCGCTTCTCTAGCCACCAAACGTCACGGTCCTTCTCTTTCCGTCTCGTAGACACGAGCTGAGAAATTGCAAACGTCGAGCAATTGCTCAGAGATGAAAAGTGCCAGCACTGAAAGCTCTTGCTAGCCAGCACCCTTCCTTGGAAGCGCTTTTGTAGGCCTAAGAACACTGGGGCTCTGGGCTTCTCTAGCCACCTAATCTTCTGCTCATCCTCTCGCGCACTCTAAAGAGAGCTCAGGTGAGAAATTGCAAACGTCGAGCAATTGCTCAGAGATGAAAAGTGCCAGCACTGAAAGCTGTTGCTAGCCAGCACCCTTCCTTGGAAGTGCTTTCAAAGGCGCAGTAACACTGGGGCTTTGCGCTTCTATATGCACCAAACGTCACGGTCCTTCTCTTTCCGTCTCATAGACACGAGCTGAGAAATTGCAAACGTCGAGCAATTGCTCAGAGATGAAAAGTGCCAGCACTGAAAGCTGTTGCTAGCCAGCACCCTTCCTTTGAAGCGCTTTCACAGGCGCAGCAACACTGGGGCTTTGCGCTTCTCTACCCACCAAACTTCATGGTCACTATCTCTCCGTCTCCTAGACACGAGCTGAGAAATTGCAAACGTCGATCAATTGCTCAGAGATGAAAAGTGCCAGCACTGAAAGCTGTTGCTAGCCAGCACCCTTCCTTGGAAGCGCTTTTGTAGGCCTAAGAACACTGGAGCTCTGGGCTTCTCTAGCCACCTAATCTTCTGCTCATCCTCTCGCGCTCTCTAAAGAGAGCTGAGGTGAGAAATTGCAAACGTCGAGCAATTGCTCAGAGATGAAAAGTGCCAGCACTGAAAGCTGTTGCTAGCCAGCACCCTTCCTTGGAAGCGCTTTCACAGGCGCAGTAACACTGGGGCTTTGCGCTTCTCTACCCACCAAACGTCACGGTCACTATCTCTCCGTCTCGTAGACACGAGCTGAGAAATTGCAGACGTCGATCAATTGCTCAGAGATGAAAAGTGCCAGCACTGAAAGCTGTTGCTAGCCAGCACCCTTCCTTGGAAGCGCTTTTGTAGGCCTAAGAACACTGGGGCTCTGGGCTTCTCTAGCCACCTAATCTTCTGCTCATCCTCTCGCGCACTCTAAAGAGAGCTGAGGTGAGAAATTGCAAACGTCGAGCAATTGCTCAGAGATGAAAAGTGCCAGCACTGAAAGCTCTTGCTAGCCAGCACCCTTCCTTGGAAGCGCTTTCACAGGCGCAGTAACACTGGGGCTTTGCGCTTCTCTACCCACCAAATGTCACGGTCCTTCTCTTTCCGTCTCGTAGACACGAGCTGAGAAATTGCAAACGTCGAGCAATTGCTCAGAGATGAAAAGTGCCAGCACTGAAAGCTGTTGCTAGCCAGCACCCTTCCTTGGAAGCGCTTTCACAGGCGCAGTAACACTGGGGCTTTGCGCTTCTCTAGCCACCAAACGTCACGGTCCTTCTCTTTCCGTCTCGTAGACACGAGCTGAGAAATTGCAAACGTCGAGCAATTGCTCAGAGATGAAAAGTGCCAGCACTGAAAGCTGTTGCTAGCCAGCACCCTTCCTTGGAAGCGCTTTTGTAGGCCTAAGAAGACTGGGGCTCTGGGCTTCTCTAGCCACCTAATCTTCTGTTCATCCTCTCGCGCACTCTAAAGAGAGCTCAGGTGAGAAATTGCAAACGTCGAGCAATTGCTCAGAGATGAAAAGTGCCAGCACTGAAAGCTGTTGCTAGCCAGCACCCTTCCTTGGAAGCGCTTTTGTAGGCGCAGCAACACTGGGGCTTTGCGCTTCTCTAGCCACCAAACGTCACGGTCACTATCTCTCCGTCTCGTAGACATGAGCTGAGAAATTGCAAACGTCGAGCAATTGCTCAGAGATGAAAAGTGCCAGCACTGAAAGCTGTTGCTAGCCAGCACCCTTCCTTGGAAGCGCTTTCACAGGCGCAGTAACACTGGGGCTTTGCGCTTCTCTAGCCACCAAACTTCATGGTCACTATCTCTCCGTCTCGTAGACACGAGCTGAGAAATTGCAAACATCGAGCAATTGCTCAGAGATGAAAAGTGCCAGCACTGAAAGCTGTTGCTAGCCAGCACCCTTCCTTGGAAGCGCTTTCACAGGCGCAGCAACACTGCGGCTTTGCGATTCTCTACCCACCAAACGTCACGGTCCTTTTCTTTCCGTCTCGTAGACACGAGCTGAGAAATTGCAAACGTCGAGCAATTGCTCAGAGATGAAAAGTGCCAGCACTGAAAGCTGTTGCTAGCCAGCACCCTTCCTTGGAGGCGCTATTGTAGGCGTAAGAACACTGGGGCTTTGCGCTTCTCTACCCACCAAACTTCACGGTCACTATCTCTCCGTCTCCTAGACACGAGCTGAGAAATTGCAAACGTCGATCAATTGCTCAGAGATGAAAAGTGCCAGCACTGAAAGCTGTTGCTAGCCAGCACCCTTCCTTGGAAGCGCTTTTGTAGGCCTAAGAACACTGGGGCTCTGGGCTTCTCTAGCCACCTCATCTTCTGCTCATCCTCTCGCGCACTCTAAAGAGAGCTCAGGTGAGAAATTGCAAACGTCGAGCAATTGCTCAGAGATGAAAAGTGCCAGCACTGAAAGCTGTTGCTAGCCAGCACCCTTCCTTGGAAGCGCTTTCACAGGCGCAGTAACACTGTGGCTTTGCGCTTCTCTAGCCACCAAACGTCACGGTCCTTCTCTTTCCGTCTCGTAGACACGAGCTGAGAAATTGCAAACGTCGAGCAATTGCTCAGAGATGAAAAGTGCCAGCACTGAAAGCTGTTGCTAGCCAGCACCCTTCCTTGGAAGCGCTTTTGTAGGCCTAAGAACACTGGGGCTCTGGGCTTCTCTAGCCACCTCATCTTCTGCTCATCCTCTCACGCACTCTAAAGAGAGCTCAGGTGAGAAATTGCAAACGTCGAGCAATTGCTCAGAGATGAAAAGTGCCAGCACTGAAAGCTCTTGCTAGTCAGCACCCTTCCTTGGAAGCGCTTTCACAGGCGCAGCAACACTGGGGCTTTGCGCTTCTCTACCCACCAAACGTCACGGTCCTTCTCTTTCCGTCTCATAGACACGAGCTGAGAAATTGCAAACGTCGAGCAATTGCTCAGAGATGAAAAGTGCCAGCACTGGAAGCTGTTGCTAGCCAGCACCCTTCCTTGGAAGCGCTTTTGTAGGCCTAAGAACACTGGGGCTCTGGGCTTCTCTAGCCACCTAATCTTCTGCTCATCCTCTCGCGCACTCCAAAGAGAGCTCAGGTGAGAAACTGCAAACGTCGAGCAATTGCTCAGAGATGAAAAGTGCCAGCACTGGAAGCTGTTGCTAGCCAGCACCCTTCCTTGGAAGCGCTTTTGTAGGCCTAAGAACAGTGGGGCTCTGGGCTTCTCTAGCCACCTCATCTTCTGCTCATCCCCTCGCGCACTCTAAAGAGAGTTCAGGTGAGAAATTGCAAACGTCGAGCAATTGCTCAGAGATGAAAAGTGCCAGCACTGAAAGCTCTTGCTAGCCAGCACCCTTCCTTGGAAGCGCTTTCACAAGCGCAGTAACACCGGGGCTTTGCGCTTCTCTACCCACCAAACGTAACGGTCCTTCTATTTCCGTCTCGTAGACACGAGCTGAGAAATTGCAAACGTCGAGCAATTGCTCAGAGATGAAAAGTGCCAGCACTGAAAGCTGTTGCTAGCCGGCACCCTTCCTTGGAAGCGCTTTCACAGGCGCAGTAACACTGGGGCTCTGGGCTTCTCTAGCCACCTCATCTTCTGCTTATCCTCTCGCGCACTCTAAAGAGAGCTCAGGTGAGAAATTGCAAACGTCGAGCAATTGCTCAGAGATGAAAAGTGCCAGCACTGAAAGCTGTTGCTAGCCAGCACCCTTCCTTGGAAGCGCTTTTGTAGACCTAAGAAGACTGGGGCTCTGGGCTTCTCTAGCCACCTAATCTTCTGCTCATCCTCTCGCGCACTCTAAAGAGAGCTCAGGTGAGAAATTGCAAACGTCGAGCAATTGCTCAGAGATGAAAAGTGCCAGCACTGAAAGCTCTTGCTAGCCAGCACCCTTCCTTGGAAGCGCTTTCACAGGCGCAGCAACACTGGGGCTTTGCGCTTCTATATGCACCAAACGTCACGGTCCTTCTCTTTCCGTCTCGTAGGCACGAGCTGAGAAATTGCAAACGTCGAGCAATTGCTCAGAGATGAAAAGTGCCAGCACTGAAAGCTGTTGCTAGCCAGCACCCTTCCTTGGAAGCGCTTTCACAGGCGCAGCAACACTGGGGCTTTGCGCTTCTCTAGCCACCAAACATCACGGTCACTATCTCTCCGTCTCATAGACACGAGCTGAGAAATTGCAAACGTCGAGCAATTGCTCAGAGATGAAAAGTGCCAGCACTGGAAGCTGTTGCTAGCCAGCACCCTTCCTTGGAAGCGCTTTTGTAGGCCTAAGAACACTGGGGCTCTGGGCTTCTCTAGCCACCTCATCTTCTGCTCATCCTCTCGCGCACTCTAAAGAGAGCTCAGGTGAGAAATTGCAAACGTCGAGCAATTGCTCAGAGATGAAAAGTGCCAGCACTGAAAGCTGTTGCTAGCCAGCACCCTTCCTTGGTAGCGCTTTCACAGGCGCAGCAACACTGGGGCTTTGCGCTTCTCTAGCCACCAAACGTCACGGTCCTTCTCTTTCCGTCTCGTAGACACGAGCTGAGAAATTGCAAACGTCGAGCAATTGCTCAGAGATGAAAAGTGCCAGCACTGAAAGCTCTTGCTAGCCAGCACCCTTCCTTGGAAGCGCTTTTGTAGGCCTAAGAACACTGGGGCTCTGGGCTTCTCTAGCCACCTAATCTTCTGCTCATCCTCTCGCGCACTCTAAAGAGAGCTCAGGTGAGAAATTGCAAACGTCGAGCAATTGCTCAGAGATGAAAAGTGCCAGCACTGAAAGCTGTTGCTAGCCAGCACCCTTCCTTGGAAGTGCTTTCAAAGGCGCAGTAACACTGGGGCTTTGCGCTTCTATATGCACCAAACGTCACGGTCCTTCTCTTTCCGTCTCATAGACACGAGCTGAGAAATTGCAAACGTCGAGCAATTGCTCAGAGATGAAAAGTGCCAGCACTGAAAGCTGTTGCTAGCCAGCACCCTTCCTTTGAAGCGCTTTCACAGGCGCAGCAACACTGGGGCTTTGCGCTTCTCTACCCACCAAACTTCATGGTCACTATCTCTCCGTCTCCTAGACACGAGCTGAGAAATTGCAAACGTCGATCAATTGCTCAGAGATGAAAAGTGCCAGCACTGAAAGCTGTTGCTAGCCAGCACCCTTCCTTGGAAGCGCTTTTGTAGGCCTAAGAACACTGGAGCTCTGGGCTTCTCTAGCCACCTAATCTTCTGCTCATCCTCTCGCGCTCTCTAAAGAGAGCTGAGGTGAGAAATTGCAAACGTCGAGCAATTGCTCAGAGATGAAAAGTGCCAGCACTGAAAGCTGTTGCTAGCCAGCACCCTTCCTTGGAAGCGCTTTCACAGGCGCA
Organism: Sarcoramphus papa; assembly: GCA_037962945.1. Lineage (NCBI taxonomy): Eukaryota > Metazoa > Chordata > Aves > Accipitriformes > Cathartidae > Sarcoramphus > Sarcoramphus papa. The sequence goes on from JBBMRM010000121.1 coordinate 318,520, forward strand.
GTAACACTGGGGCTTTGCGCTTCTCTACCCACCAAACGTCACGGTCACTATCTCTCCGTCTCGTAGACACGAGCTGAGAAATTGCAGACGTCGATCAATTGCTCAGAGATGAAAAGTGCCAGCACTGAAAGCTGTTGCTAGCCAGCACCCTTCCTTGGAAGCGCTTTTGTAGGCCTAAGAACACTGGGGCTCTGGGCTTCTCTAGCCACCTAATCTTCTGCTCATCCTCTCGCGCACTCTAAAGAGAGCTGAGGTGAGAAATTGCAAACGTCGAGCAATTGCTCAGAGATGAAAAGTGCCAGCACTGAAAGCTGTTGCTAGCCAGCACCCTTCCTTGGAAGCGCTTTCACAGGCGCAGTAACACTGGGGCTTTGCGCTTCTCTAGCCACCAAATGTCACGGTCCTTCTCTTTCCGTCTCGTAGACACGAGCTGAGAAATTGCAAACGTCGAGCAATTGCTCAGAGATGAAAAGTGCCAGCACTGAAAGCTGTTGCTAGCCAGCACCCTTCCTTGGAAGCGCTTTCACAGGCGCAGTAACACTGGGGCTTTGCGCTTCTCTAGCCACCAAACGTCACGGTCCTTCTCTTTCCGTCTCGTAGACACGAGCTGAGAAATTGCAAACGTCGAGCAATTGCTCAGAGATGAAAAGTGCCAGCACTGAAAGCTGTTGCTAGCCAGCACCCTTCCTTGGAAGCGCTTTTGTAGGCCTAAGAAGACTGGGGCTCTGGGCTTCTCTAGCCACCTAATCTTCTGTTCATCCTCTCGCGCACTCTAAAGAGAGCTCAGGTGAGAAATTGCAAACGTCGAGCAATTGCTCAGAGATGAAAAGTGCCAGCACTGAAAGCTGTTGCTAGCCAGCACCCTTCCTTGGAAGCGCTTTTGTAGGCGCAGCAACACTGGGGCTTTGCGCTTCTCTAGCCACCAAACGTCACGGTCCTTCTCTTTCCGTCTCGTAGACATGAGCTGAGAAATTGCAAACGTCGAGCAATTGCTCAGAGATGAAAAGTGCCAGCACTGAAAGCTGTTGCTAGCCAGCACCCTTCCTTGGAAGCGCTTTCACAGGCGCAGTAACACTGGGGCTTTGCGCTTCTCTAGCCACCAAACTTCATGGTCACTATCTCTCCGTCTCGTAGACACGAGCTGAGAAATTGCAAACATCGAGCAATTGCTCAGAGATGAAAAGTGCCAGCACTGAAAGCTGTTGCTAGCCAGCACCCTTCCTTGGAAGCGCTTTCACAGGCGCAGCAACACTGCGGCTTTGCGATTCTCTACCCACCAAACGTCACGGTCCTTTTCTTTCCGTCTCGTAGACACGAGCTGAGAAATTGCAAACGTCGAGCAATTGCTCAGAGATGAAAAGTGCCAGCACTGAAAGCTGTTGCTAGCCAGCACCCTTCCTTGGAGGCGCTATTGTAGGCGTAAGAACACTGGGGCTTTGCGCTTCTCTACCCACCAAACTTCACGGTCACTATCTCTCCGTCTCCTAGACACGAGCTGAGAAATTGCAAACGTCGATCAATTGCTCAGAGATGAAAAGTGCCAGCACTGAAAGCTGTTGCTAGCCAGCACCCTTCCTTGGAAGCGCTTTTGTAGGCCTAAGAACACTGGGGCTCTGGGCTTCTCTAGCCACCTCATCTTCTGCTCATCCTCTCGCGCACTCTAAAGAGAGCTCAGGTGAGAAATTGCAAACGTCGAGCAATTGCTCAGAGATGAAAAGTGCCAGCACTGAAAGCTGTTGCTAGCCAGCACCCTTCCTTGGAAGCGCTTTCACAGGCGCAGTAACACTGTGGCTTTGCGCTTCTCTAGCCACCAAACGTCACGGTCCTTCTCTTTCCGTCTCGTAGACACGAGCTGAGAAATTGCAAACGTCGAGCAATTGCTCAGAGATGAAAAGTGCCAGCACTGAAAGCTGTTGCTAGCCAGCACCCTTCCTTGGAAGCGCTTTTGTAGGCCTAAGAACACTGGGGCTCTGGGCTTCTCTAGCCACCTCATCTTCTGCTCATCCTCTCACGCACTCTAAAGAGAGCTCAGGTGAGAAATTGCAAACGTCGAGCAATTGCTCAGAGATGAAAAGTGCCAGCACTGAAAGCTCTTGCTAGTCAGCACCCTTCCTTGGAAGCGCTTTCACAGGCGCAGCAACACTGGGGCTTTGCGCTTCTCTACCCACCAAACGTCACGGTCCTTCTCTTTCCGTCTCATAGACACGAGCTGAGAAATTGCAAACGTCGAGCAATTGCTCAGAGATGAAAAGTGCCAGCACTGGAAGCTGTTGCTAGCCAGCACCCTTCCTTGGAAGCGCTTTTGTAGGCCTAAGAACACTGGGGCTCTGGGCTTCTCTAGCCACCTAATCTTCTGCTCATCCTCTCGCGCACTCCAAAGAGAGCTCAGGTGAGAAACTGCAAACGTTGAGCAATTGCTCAGAGATGAAAAGTGCCAGCACTGAAAGCTGTTGCTAGCCAGCACCCTTCCTTGGAAGCGCTTTCACAGGCGCAGTAACACTGGGGCTTTGCGCTTCTATATGCACCAAACGTCACGGTCCTTCTCTTTCCGTCTCGTAGACACGAGCTGAGAAATTGCAAACGTCGAGCAATTGCTCAGAGATGAAAAGTGCCAGCACTGAAAGCTCTTGCTAGCCAGCACCCTTCCTTGGAAGCGCTTTCACAGGCGCAGCAACACTGGGGCTTTGCGCTTCTCTAGCCACCAAACGTCACGGTCCTTCTCTTTCCGTCTCGTAGACACGAGCTGAGAAATTGCAAACGTCGAGCAATTGCTCAGAGATGAAAAGTGCCAGCACTGAAAGCTGTTGCTAGCCAGCACCCTTCCTTGGAAGCGCTTTCACAGGCGCAGCAACACTGGGGCTTTGCGCTTGTCTAGCCACCAAACGTCACAGTCACTCTCTATCCCTCTCGTAGACACGAGCTGAGAAATTGCAAACGTCGAGCAATTGCTCAGAGATGAAAAGTGCCAGCACTGAAAGCTCTTGCTAGCCAGCACCCTTCCTTGGAAGCACTTTCACAGGCGCAGTAACACTGGGGCTTTGCGCTTCTCTACCCACCAAACGTCACGGTCCTTCTCTTTCCGTCTCGTAGACACGAGCTGAGAAATTGCAAACGTCGAGCAATTGCTCAGAGATGAAAAGTGCCAGCACTGAAAGCTGTTGCTAGCCAGCACCCTTCCTTGGAAGCGCTTTCACAAGCGCAGCAACACTGGGGCTTTGCGCTTCTCTAGCCACCAAACGTCACTCTCATTCTCTTTCCGTCTCGTAGACACGAGCTGAGAAATTGCAAACGTCGAGCAATTGCTCAGAGATGAAAAGTGCCAGCACTGAAAGCTGTTGCTAGCCAGCACCCTTCCTTGGAATCGCTTTCACAGGCGCAGCAACACTGGGGCTTTGCGCTTCTCTAGCCACCAAACGTCACAGTCACTCTCTATCCCTCTCGTAGACATGAGCTGAGAAATTGCAAACGTCGATCAATTGCTCAGAGATGAAAAGTGCCAGCACTGAAAGCTGTTGCTAGCCAGCACCCTTCCTTGGAAGCGCTTTTGTAGGCCTAAGAACACTGGGGCTCTGGGCTTCTCTAGCCACCTCATCTTCTGCTCATCCTCTCGCGCACTCTAAAGAGAGCTCAGGTGAGAAATTGCAAACGTCGAGCAATTGCTCAGAGATGAAATGTGCCAGCACTGGAAGCTCTTGCTAGCCAGCACCCTTCCTTGGAAGCGCTTTCACAGGCGCAGTAACACTGGGGCTTTGCGCTTCTCTAGCCACCAAACGTCACGGTCCTTCTCTTTCCGTCTCGTAGACACGAGCTGAGAAATTGCAAACGTCGAGCAATTGCTCAGAGATGAAAAGTGCCAGCACTGAAAGCTGTTGCTAGCCAGCACCCTTCCTTGGAAGCGCTTTTGTAGGCCTAAGAACACTGGGGCTCTGGGCTTCTCTAGCCACCTCATCTTCTGCTCATCCTCTCGCGCACTCTAAAGAGAGCTCAGGTGAGAAATTGCAAACGTCGAGCAATTGCTCAGAGATGAAAAGTGCCAGCACTGGAAGCTGTTGCTAGCCAGCACCCTTCCTTGGAAGCGCTTTCACAAGCGCAGTAACACTGGGGCTTTGCGCTTCTCTACCCACCAAACGTAACGGTCATTCTCTTTCCGTCTCGTAGATATGAGCTGAGAAATTGCAAACGTCGAGCAATTGCTCAGAGATGAAAAGTGCCAGCACTTAAAGCTGTTGCTAGCCAGCACCCTTCCTTGGAAGCACTTTTGTAGGCCTAAGAACACTGGGGCTCTGGGCTTCTCTAGCCACCTCATCTTCTGCTCATCCTCTCGCGCACTCTAAAGAGAGCTCAGGTGAGAAATTGCAAACGTCGAGCAATTGCTCAGAGATGAAAAGTGCCAGCACTGAAAGCTGTTGCTAGCCAGCACCCTTCCTTGGAAGCGCTTTCACAGGCGCAGTAACACTGGGGCTTTGCGCTTCTCTAGCCACCAAACGTCACGGTCACTCTCTTTCCGTCTCATAGACACGAGCTGAGAAATTGCAAACGTCGAGCAATTGCTCAGAGATGAAAAGTGCCAGCACTGAAAGCTCTTGCTAGCCAGCACCCTTCCTTGGAAGCGCTTTCACAGGCACAGCAACACTGGGGCTTTGTGCTTCTATACGCACCAAACTTCATGGTCACTATCTCTCCGTCTCGTAGACACGAGCTGAGAAATTGCAAACGTCGAGCAATTGCTCAGAGATGAAAAGTGCCAGCACTGAAAGCTGTTGCTAGCCAGCACCCTTCCTTGGAAGCGCTTTTGTAGGCCTAAGAACACTGGGGCTCTGGGCTTCTCTAGCCACCTCATCTTCTGCTCATCCTCTCGCGCACTCTAAAGAGAGCTCAGGTGAGAAATTGCAAACGTCGAGCAATTGCTCAGAGATGAAAAGTGCCAGCACTGAAAGCTGTTGCTAGCCAGCACCCTTCCTTGGAAGCGCTTTCACAGGCGCAGCAACACTGGGGCTTTGCGCTTCTCTACCCACCAAACGTAACGGTCCTTCTTTTTCTGTCTCGTAGACACGAGCTGAGAAATTGCAAACGTCGAGCAATTGCTCAGAGATGAAAAGTGCCAGCACTGAAAGCTGTTGCTAGCCAGCACCCTTCCTTGGAAGCGCTTTCACAGGCGCAGCAACACTGGGGCTTTGCGCTTCTCTAGCCACCAAACTTCATGGTCGCTATCTCTCCGTCTCGTAGACACGAGCTGAGAAATTGCAAACGTCGATCAATTGCTCAGAGATGAAAAGTGCCAGCACTGAAAGCTGTTGCTAGCCAGCACCCTTCCTTGGAAGCGCTTTTGTAGGCCTAAGAAGACTGGGGCTCTGGGCTTCTCTAGCCACCTCATCTTCTGCTCATCCTCTCGCGCACTCTAAAGAGAGCTCAGGTGAGAAATTGCAAACGTCGAGCAATTGCTCAGAGATGAAAAGTGCCAGCACTGAAAGCTGTTGCTAGCCAGCACCCTTCCTTGGAAGCGCTTTCACAGGCGCAGCAACACTGGGGCTTTGCGCTTCTCTAGCCACCAAACGTCACAGTCACTCTCTATCCCTCTCGTAGACACGAGCTGAGAAATTGCAAACGTCGAGCAATTGCTCAGAGATGAAAAGTGCCAGCACTGAAAGCTGTTGCTAGCCAGCACCCTTCCTTGGAAGCGCTTTTGTAGGCCTAAGAACACTGGGGCTCTGGGCTTCTCTACCCACCTCATCTTCTGCTCATCCTCTCGCGCACTCTAAAGAGAGTTCAGGTGAGAAATTGCAAACGTCGAGCAATTGCTCAGAGATGAAATGTGCCAGCACTGGAAGCTGTTGCTAGCCAGCACCCTTCCTTGGAAGCGCTTTCACAGGCGCAGTAACACTGGGGCTTTGCGCTTCTCTAGCCACCAAACGTCACGGTCCTTCTCTTTCCGTCTCGTAGACACGAGCTGAGAAATTGCAAACGTCGAGCAATTGCTCAGAGATGAAAAGTGCCAGCACTGAAAGCTGTTGCTAGCCAGCACCCTTCCTTGGAAGCGCTTTCACAGGCGCAGTAACACCGGGGCTTTGCGCTTCTCTACCCACCAAACGTCACGGTCACTATCTCTCCGTCTCGTAGACACGAGCTGAGAAATTGCAAACGTCGATCAATTGCTCAGAGATGAAAAGTGCCAGCACTGAAAGCTGTTGCTAGCCAGCACCCTTCCTTGGAAGCGCTTTTGTAGGCCTAAGAACACTGGGGCTCTGGGCTTCTCTAGCCACCTCATCTTCTGCTCATCCTCTCGCGCACTCTAAAGAGAGTTCAGGTGAGAAATTGCAAACGTCGAGCAATTGCTCAGAGATGAAAAGTGCCAGCACTGAAAGCTGTTGCTAGCCAGCACCCTTCCTTGGAAGCGCTTTCACAGGCGCAGTAACACTGGGGCTTTGCGCTTCTCTACCCACCAAACGTCACGGTCCTTCTCTTTCCGTCTCGTAGACACGAGCTGAGAAATTGCAAACGTCGAGCAATTGCTCAGAGATGAAAAGTGCCAGCACTGAAAGCTGTTGCTAGCCAGCACCCTTCCTTGGAAGCGCTTTTGTAGGCCTAAGAAGACTGGGGCTCTGGGCTTCTCTAGCCACCTCATCTTCTGCTCATCCTCTCGCGCACTCTAAAGAGAGCTCAGGTGAGAAATTGCAAACGTCGAGCAATTGCTCAGAGATGAAAAGTGCCAGCACTGAAAGCTCTTGCTAGCCAGCACCCTTCCTTGGAAGCGCTTTCACAAGCGCAGTAACACTGGGGCTTTGCGCTTCTCTACCCACCAAACGTCACGGTCCTTGTTTTTCTGTCTCGTAGACACGAGCTGAGAAATTGCAAACGTCCAGCAATTGCTCCGAGATGAAAAGTGCCAGCACTTAAAGCTCTTGCTAGCCAGCACCCTTCCTTGGAAGCGCTTTTGTAGGCCTAAGAACACTGGGGCTCTGGGCTTCTCTAGCCACCTCATCTTCTGCTCATCCTCTCGCGCACTCTAAAGAGAGCTCAGGTGAGAAATTGCAAAGGTCGAGCAATTGCTCAGAGATGAAAAGTGCCAGCACTGAAAGCTGTTGCTAGCCAGCACCCTTCCTTGGAAGCGCTTTCACAGGCGCAGTAACACTGGGGCTTTGCGCTTCTCTAGCCACCAAACGTCACGGTCACTCTCTCTCCGTCTCGTAGACACGAGCTGAGAAATTGCAAACGTCCAGCAATTGCTCAGAGATGAAAAGTGCCAGCACTGAAAGCTGTTGCTAGCCAGCACCCTTCCTTGGAAGCGCTTTTGTAGGCCTAAGAACACTGGGGCTCTGGGCTTCTCTAGCCACCTCATCTTCTGCTCATCCTCTCGCGCACTCTAAAGAGAGCTCAGGTGAGAAATTGCAAACGTCGAGCAATTGCTCAGAGATGAAAAGTGCCAGCACTGAAAGCTGTTGCTAGCCAGCACCCTTCCTTGGAAGCGCTTTTGTAGGCGCAGTAACACTGGGGCTTTGTGCTTCTCTACCCACCAAACGTCACGGTCACTCTCTCTCCGTCTCGTAGACACGAGCTGAGAAATTGCAAACGTCGAGCAATTGCTCAGAGAGGAAAAGTGCCAGCACTGAAAGCTCTTGCTAGCCAGCACCCTTCCTTGGAAGCGCTTTTGTAGGCCTAAGAACACTGGGGCTTTGCGCTTCTTTAGCCACCTAATCTTCTGCTCATCCTCTCGCGCACTCTAAAGAGAGCTCAGGTGAGAAATTGCAAACGTCAAGCAATTGCTCAGAGATGAAAAGTGCCAGCACTGAAAGCTGTTGCTAGCCAGCACCCTTCCTTGGAAGCGCTTTCACAGGCGCAGTAACACTGGGGCTTTGCGCTTCTCTACCCACCAAACATCACGGTCCTTCTCTTTCCGTCTCGTAGACACGAGCTGAGAAATTGCAAACGTCGAGCAATTGCTCAGAGATGAAAAGTGCCAGCACTGGAAGCTGTTGCTAGCCAGCACCCTTCCTTGGAAGCGCTTTTGTAGGCCTAAGAACACTGGGGCTCTGGGCTTCTCTAGCCACCTAATCTTCTGCTCATCCTCTCACGCACTCTAAAGAGAGCTCAGGTGAGAAATTGCAAACGTCGAGCAATTGCTCAGAGATGAAAAGTGCCAGCACTGAAAGCTGTTGCTAGCCAGCACCCTTCCTTGGAAGCGCTTTCACAGGCGCAGCAACACTGGGGCTTTGTGCTTCTCTACCCACCAAACGTAACGGTCACTCTCTCTCCGTCTCGTAGACACGAGCTGAGAAATTGCAAACGTCGAGCAATTGCTCAGAGATGAAAAGTGCCAGCACTGAAAGCTGTTGCTAGCCAGCACCCTTCCTTGGAAGCGCTTTTGTAGGCCTAAGAACACTGGGGCTCTGGGCTTCTCTAGCCACCTCATCTTCTGCTCATCCTCTCGCGCACTCTGAAGAGAGCTGAGGTGAGAAATTGCAAACGTCGAGCAATTGCTCAGAGAGGAAAAGTGCCAGCACTGAAAGCTGTTGCTAGCCAGCACCCTTCCTTGGAAGCGCTTTCACAGGCGCAGTAACACTGGGGCTTTGTGCTTCTCTACCCACCAAACGTCACGGTCACTATCTCTCCGTCTCGTAGACACGAGCTGAGAAATTGCAAACGTCGATCAATTGCTCAGAGATGAAAAGTGCCAGCACTGAAAGCTGTTGCTAGCCAGCACCCTTCCTTGGAAGCGCTTTTGTAGGCCTAAGAACACTGGGGCTCTGGGCTTCTCTAGCCACCTCATCTTCTGCTCATCCTCTCACGCACTCTGAAGAGAGCTGAGGTGAGAAATTGCAAACGTCGAGCAATTGCTCAGAGATGAAAAGTGCCAGCACTGAAAGCTGTTGCTAGCCAGCACCCTTCCTTGGAAGCGCTTTCACAGGCGCAGTAACACTGGGGCTTTGCGCTTCTCTACCCACCAAACGTCACGGTCCTTCTCTTTCCGTCTCGTAGACACGAGCTGAGAAATTGCAAACGTCGATCAATTGCTCAGAGAGGAAAAGTGCCAGCACTGAAAGCTGTTGCTAGCCAGCACCCTTCCTTGGAAGCGCTTTTGTAGGCCTAAGAAGACTGGGGCTCTGGGCTTCTCTAGCCACCTCATCTTCTGCTCATCCTCTCGCGCACTCTAAAGAGAGCTCAGGTGAGAAATTGCAAACGTCGAGCAATTGCTCAGAGATGAAAAGTGCCAGCACTGAAAGCTCTTGCTAGCCAGCACCCTTCCTTGGAAGCGCTTTCACAGGCGCAGTAACACTGGGGCTTTGCGCTTCTCTAGCCACCAAACGTCACGGTCACTCTCTCTCCGTCTCGTAGACACGAGCTGAGAAATTGCAAACGTCCAGCAATTGCTCAGAGATGAAAAGTGCCAGCACTGAAAGCTGTTGCTAGCCAGCACCCTTCCTTGGAAGCGCTTTTGTAGGCCTAAGAACACTGGGGCTCTGGGCTTCTCTAGCCACCTCATCTTCTGCTCATCCTCTCGCGCACTCTAAAGAGAGCTCAGGTGAGAAATTGCAAACGTCGAGCAATTGCTCAGAGATGAAAAGTGCCAGCACTGAAAGCTGTTGCTAGCCAGCACCCTTCCTTGGAAGCGCTTTCACAGGCGCAGTAACACTGGGGCTTTGCGCTTCTCTACCCACCAAACGTCACGGTCACTCTCTCTCCGTCTCGTAGACACGAGCTGAGAAATTGCAAACGTCGAGCAATTGCTCAGAGAGGAAAAGTGCCAGCACTGAAAGCTCTTGCTAGCCAGCCCCCTTCCTTGGAAGCGCTTTTGTAGGCCTAAGAACACTGGGGCTTTGCGCTTCTTTAGCCACCTAATCTTCTGCTCATCCTCTCGCGCACTCTAAAGAGAGCTCAGGTGAGAAATTGCAAACGTCAAGCAATTGCTCAGAGATGAAAAGTGCCAGCACTGAAAGCTGTTGCTAGCCAGCACCCTTCCTTGGAAGCGCTTTCACAGGCGCAGTAACACTGGGGCTTTGCGCTTCTCTACCCACCAAACATCACGGTCCTTCTCTTTCCGTCTCGTAGACACGAGCTGAGAAATTGCAAACGTCGATCAATTGCTCAGAGATGAAAAGTGCCAGCACTGAAAGCTGTTGCTAGCCAGCACCCTTCCTTGGAAGCGCTTTTGTAGGCCTAAGAACACTGGGGCTCTGGGCTTCTCTAGCCACCTAATCTTCTGCTCATCCTCTCACGCACTCTAAAGAGAGCTCAGGTGAGAAATTGCAAACGTCGAGCAATTGCTCAGAGATGAAAAGTGCCAGCACTGAAAGCTGTTGCTAGCCAGCACCCTTCCTTGGAAGCGCTTTCACAGGCGCAGCAACACTGGGGCTTTGTGCTTCTCTACCCACCAAACGTCACGGTCACTCTCTCTCCGTCTCGTAGACACGAGCTGAGAAATTGCAAACGTCGAGCAATTGCTCAGAGATGAAAAGTGCCAGCACTGAAAGCTGTTGCTAGCCAGCACCCTTCCTTGGAAGCGCTTTTGTAGGCCTAAGAACACTGGGGCTCTGGGCTTCTCTAGCCACCTCATCTTCTGCTCATCCTCTCGCGCACTCTAAAGAGAGCTCAGGTGAGAAATTGCAAATGTCGAGCAATTGCTCAGAGATGAAAAGTGCCAGCACTGAAAGCTGTTGCTAGCCAGCACTCTTCCTTGGAAGCGCTTTCACAGGCGCAGTAACACTGGGGCTTTGTGCTTCTCTAGCCACCAAACGTCACGGTCACTCTCTCTCCGTCTCGTAGACACGAGCTGAGAAATTGCAAACGTCGAGCAATTGCTCAGAGATGAAAAGTGCCAGCACTGGAAGCTGTTGCTAGCCAGCACCCTTCCTTGGAAGCGCTTTTGTAGGCCTAAGAACACTGGGGCTCTGGGCTTCTCTAGCCACCTCATCTTCTGCTCATCCTCTCGCGCACTCTGAAGAGAGCTGAGGTGAGAAATTGCAAACGTCGAGGAATTGCTCAGAGAGGAAAAGTGCCAGCACTGAAAGCTGTTGCTAGCCAGCACCCTTCCTTGGAAGTGCTTTCACAGGCGCAGTAACACTGGGGCTTTGCGCTTCTCTACCCACCAAACATCACGGTCCTTCTCTTTCCGTCTCGTAGACACGAGCTGAGAAATTGCAAACATCCAGCAATTGCTCAGAGATGAAAAGTGCCAGCACTGAAAGCTGTTGCTAGCCAGCACCCTTCCTTGGAAGCGCTTTTGTAGGCCTAAGAACACTGGGGCTCTGGGCTTCTCTAGCCACCTCATCTTCTGCTCATCCTCTCGCGCACTCTAAAGAGAGCTCAGGTGAGAAATTGCAAACGTCGAGCAATTGCTCAGAGATGAAAAGTGCCAGCACTGAAAGCTCTTGCTAGCCAGCACCCTTCCTTGGAAGCGCTTTCATAGGCGCAGTAACACTGGGGCTTTGCGCTTCTCTAGCCACCAAACGTCACGGTCCTTCTCTTTCCGTCTCGTAGACACGAGCTGAGAAATTGCAAACGTCGAGCAATTGCTCAGAGATGAAAAGTGCCAGCACTGAAAGCTGTTGCTAGCCAGCACCCTTCCTTGGAAGCGCTTTTGTAGGCCTAAGAAGACTGGGGCTCTGGGCTTCTCTAGCCACCTCATCTTCTGCTCATCCTCTCGCGCACTCTAAAGAGAGCTCAGGTGAGAAATTGCAAACGTCGAGCAATTGCTCAGAGATGAAAAGTGCCAGCACTGAAAGCTCTTGCTAGCCAGCACCCTTCCTTGGAAGCGCTTTCACAAGCGCAGTAACACTGGGGCTTTGCGCTTCTCTACCCACCAAACGTCACGGTCCTTCTCTTTCCGTCTCGTAGACATGAGCTGAGAAATTGCAAACGTCGAGCAATTGCTCAGAGATGAAAAGTGCCAGCACTTAAAGCTCTTGCTAGCCAGCACCCTTCCTTGGAAGCGCTTTTGTAGGCCTAAGAACACTGGGGCTCTGGGCTTCTCTAGCCACCTCATCTTCTGCTCATCCTCTCGCGCACTCTAAAGAGAGCTCAGGTGAGAAATTGCAAAGGTCGAGCAATTGCTCAGAGATGAAAAGTGCCAGCACTGAAAGCTGTTGCTAGCCAGCACCCTTCCTTGGAAGCGCTTTCACAGGCGCAGTAACACTGGGGCTTTGCGCTTCTCTAGCCACCAAACGTCACGGTCACTCTCTCTCCGTCTCGTAGACACGAGCTGAGAAATTGCAAACGTCCAGCAATTGCTCAGAGATGAAAAGTGCCAGCACTGAAAGCTGTTGCTAGCCAGCACCCTTCCTTGGAAGCGCTTTTGTAGGCCTAAGAACACTGGGGCTCTGGGCTTCTCTAGCCACCTCATCTTCTGCTCATCCTCTCGCGCACTCTGAAGAGAGCTGAGGTGAGAAATTGCAAACGTCGAGGAATTGCTCAGAGAGGAAAAGTGCCAGCACTGAAAGCTGTTGCTAGCCAGCACCCTTCCTTGGAAGTGCTTTCACAGGCGCAGTAACACTGGGGCTTTGCGCTTCTCTACCCACCAAACATCACGGTCCTTCTCTTTCCGTCTCGTAGACACGAGCTGAGAAATTGCAAACATCCAGCAATTGCTCAGAGATGAAAAGTGCCAGCACTGAAAGCTGTTGCTAGCCAGCACCCTTCCTTGGAAGCGCTTTTGTAGGCCTAAGAACACTGGGGCTCTGGGCTTCTCTAGCCACCTCATCTTCTGCTCATCCTCTCGCGCACTCTAAAGAGAGCTCAGGTGAGAAATTGCAAACGTCGAGCAATTGCTCAGAGATGAAAAGTGCCAGCACTGAAAGCTCTTGCTAGCCAGCACCCTTCCTTGGAAGCGCTTTCATAGGCGCAGTAACACTGGGGCTTTGCGCTTCTCTAGCCACCAAACGTCACGGTCCTTCTCTTTCCGTCTCGTAGACACGAGCTGAGAAATTGCAAACGTCGAGCAATTGCTCAGAGATGAAAAGTGCCAGCACTGAAAGCTGTTGCTAGCCAGCACCCTTCCTTGGAAGCGCTTTTGTAGGCCTAAGAAGACTGGGGCTCTGGGCTTCTCTAGCCACCTCATCTTCTGCTCATCCTCTCGCGCACTCTAAAGAGAGCTCAGGTGAGAAATTGCAAACGTCGAGCAATTGCTCAGAGATGAAAAGTGCCAGCACTGAAAGCTCTTGCTAGCCAGCACCCTTCCTTGGAAGCGCTTTCACAAGCGCAGTAACACTGGGGCTTTGCGCTTCTCTACCCACCAAACGTCACGGTCCTTCTCTTTCCGTCTCGTAGACATGAGCTGAGAAATTGCAAACGTCGAGCAATTGCTCAGAGATGAAAAGTGCCAGCACTTAAAGCTCTTGCTAGCCAGCACCCTTCCTTGGAAGCGCTTTTGTAGGCCTAAGAACACTGGGGCTCTGGGCTTCTCTAGCCACCTCATCTTCTGCTCATCCTCTCGCGCACTCTAAAGAGAGCTCAGGTGAGAAATTGCAAAGGTCGAGCAATTGCTCAGAGATGAAAAGTGCCAGCACTGAAAGCTGTTGCTAGCCAGCACCCTTCCTTGGAAGCGCTTTCACAGGCGCAGTAACACTGGGGCTTTGCGCTTCTCTAGCCACCAAACGTCACGGTCACTCTCTCTCCGTCTCGTAGACACGAGCTGAGAAATTGCAAACGTCCAGCAATTGCTCAGAGATGAAAAGTGCCAGCACTGAAAGCTGTTGCTAGCCAGCACCCTTCCTTGGAAGCGCTTTTGTAGGCCTAAGAACACTGGGGCTCTGGGCTTCTCTAGCCACCTCATCTTCTGCTCATCCTCTCGCGCACTCTAAAGAGAGCTCAGGTGAGAAATTGCAAACGTCGAGCAATTGCTCAGAGATGAAAAGTGCCAGCACTTAAAGCTCTTGCTAGCCAGCACCCTTCCTTGGAAGCGCTTTTGTAGGCGCAGTAACACTGGGGCTTTGTGCTTCTCTACCCACCAAACGTCACGGTCACTCTCTCTCCGTCTCGTAGACACGAGCTGAGAAATTGCAAACGTCGAGCAATTGCTCAGAGAGGAAAAGTGCCAGCACTGAAAGCTCTTGCTAGCCAGCACCCTTCCTTGGAAGCGCTTTTGTAGGCCTAAGAACACTGGGGCTTTGCGCTTCTTTAGCCACCTAATCTTCTGCTCATCCTCTCACGCACTCTAAAGAGAGCTCAGGTGAGAAATTGCAAACGTCAAGCAATTGCTCAGAGATGAAAAGTGCCAGCACTGAAAGCTGTTGCTAGCCAGCACCCTTCCTTGGAAGCGCTTTCACAGGCGCAGTAACACTGGGGCTTTGCGCTTCTCTACCCACCAAACATCACGGTCCTTCTCTTTCCGTCTCGTAGACACGAGCTGAGAAATTGCAAACGTCGAGCAATTGCTCAGAGATGAAAAGTGCCAGCACTGGAAGCTGTTGCTAGCCAGCACCCTTCCTTGGAAGCGCTTTTGTAGGCCTAAGAACACTGGGGCTCTGGGCTTCTCTAGCCACCTCATCTTCTGCTCATCCTCTCGCGCACTCTAAAGAGAGCTCAGGTGAGAAATTGCAAACGTCGAGCAATTGCTCAGAGATGAAAAGTGCCAGCACTGAAAGCTGTTGCTAGCCAGCACTCTTCCTTGGAAGCGCTTTCACAGGCGCAGCAACACTGGGGCTTTGTGCTTCTCTACCCACCAAACGTCACGGTCACTCTCTCTCCGTCTCGTAGACACGAGCTGAGAAATTGCAAACGTCGAGCAGTTGCTCAGAGATGAAAAGTGCCAGCACTGAAAGCTGTTGCTAGCCAGCACCCTTCCTTGGAAGCGCTTTTGTAGGCCTAAGAACACTGGGGCTCTGGGCTTCTCTAGCCACCTCATCTTCTGCTCATCCTCTCGCGCACTCTAAAGAGAGCTCAGGTGAGAAATTGCAAATGTCGAGCAATTGCTCAGAGATGAAAAGTGCCAGCACTGAAAGCTGTTGCTAGCCAGCACTCTTCCTTGGAAGCGCTTTCACAGGCGCAGTAACACTGGGGCTTTGTGCTTCTCTAGCCACCAAACGTCACGGTCACTCTCTCTCCGTCTCGTAGACACGAGCTGAGAAATTGCAAACGTCGAGCAATTGCTCAGAGATGAAAAGTGCCAGCACTGGAAGCTGTTGCTAGCCAGCACCCTTCCTTGGAAGCGCTTTTGTAGGCCTAAGAACACTGGGGCTCTGGGCTTCTCTAGCCACCTCATCTTCTGCTCATCCTCTCGCGCACTCTGAAGAGAGCTGAGGTGAGAAATTGCAAACGTCGAGCAATTGCTCAGAGATGAAAAGTGCCAGCACTGAAAGCTGTTGCTAGCCAGCACCCTTCCTTGGAAGTGCTTTCACAGGCGCAGTAACACTGGGGCTTTGCGCTTCTCTACCCACCAAACATCACGGTCCTTCTCTTTCCGTCTCGTAGACACGAGCTGAGAAATTGCAAACATCCAGCAATTGCTCAGAGATGAAAAGTGCCAGCACTGAAAGCTGTTGCTAGCCAGCACCCTTCCTTGGAAGCGCTTTTGTAGGCCTAAGAACACTGGGGCTCTGGGCTTCTCTAGCCACCTCATCTTCTGCTCATCCTCTCGCGCACTCTAAAGAGAGCTCAGGTGAGAAATTGCAAACGTCGAGCAATTGCTCAGAGATGAAAAGTGCCAGCACTGAAAGCTCTTGCTAGCCAGCACCCTTCCTTGGAAGCGCTTTCATAGGCGCAGTAACACTGGGGCTTTGCGCTTCTCTAGCCACCAAACGTCACGGTCCTTCTCTTTCCGTCTCGTAGACACGAGCTGAGAAATTGCAAACGTCGAGCAATTGCTCAGAGATGAAAAGTGCCAGCACTGAAAGCTGTTGCTAGCCAGCACCCTTCCTTGGAAGCGCTTTTGTAGGCCTAAGAACACTGGGGCTCTGGGCTTCTCTAGCCACCTAATCTTCTGCTCATCCTCTCGCGCACTCTAAAGAGAGCTCAGGTGAGAAATTGCAAACGTCGAGCAATTGCTCAGAGATGAAAAGTGCCAGCACTGAAAGCTGTTGCTAGCCAGCACCCTTCCTTGGAAGCGCTTTCACAGGCGCAGCAACACTGGGGCTTTGCGCTTCTCTACCCACCAAACGTCACGGTCCTTCTCTTTCCGTCTCATAGACACGAGCTGAGAAATTGCAAACGTCCAGCAATTGCTCAGAGATGAAAAGTGCCAGCACTGAAAGCTGTTGCTAGCCAGCACCCTTCCTTGGAAGCGCTTTCACAGGCGCAGCAACACTGGGGCTTTGCGCTTCTCTACCCACCAAACTTCATGGTCACTATCTCTCCGTCTCCTAGACACGAGCTGAGAAATTGCAAACGTCGATCAATTGCTCAGAGATGAAAAGTGCCAGCACTGAAAGCTGTTGCTAGCCAGCACCCTTCCTTGGAAGCGCTTTTGTAGGCCTAAGAACACTGGGGCTCTGGGCTTCTCTAGCCACCTAATCTTCTGCTCATCCTCTCGCGCTCTCTAAAGAGAGCTGAGGTGAGAAATTGCAAACGTCGAGCAATTGCTCAGAGATGAAAAGTGCCAGCACTGAAAGCTCTTGCTAGCCAGCACCCTTCCTTGGAAGCGCTTTTGTAGGCCTAAGAACACTGGGGCTCTGGGCTTCTCTAGCCACCAAAAGTCACGGTCCTTCTCTTTCCGTCTCGTAGACACGAGCTGAGAAATTGCAAACGTCGAGCAATTGCTCAGAGATGAAAAGTGCCAGCACTGAAAGCTGTTGCTAGCCAGCACCCTTCCTTGGAAGCGCTTTCACAGGCGCAGTAACACCGGGGCTTTGCGCTTCTCTACCCACCAAACATCACGGTCACTATCTCTTTCCGTCTCATAGACACGAGCTGAGAAATTGCAAACGTCGAGCAATTGCTCAGAGATGAAAAGTGCCAGCACTGAAAGCTCTTGCTAGCCAGCACCCTTCCTTGGAAGCGCTTTTGTAGGCCTAAGAACACTGGGGCTCTGGGCTTCTCTAGCCACCTCATCTTCTGCTCATCCTCTCGCGCACTCTAAAGAGAGCTCAGGTGAGAAATTGCAAACGTCGAGCAATTGCTCAGAGATGAAAAGTGCCAGCACTGAAAGCTGTTGCTAGCCAGCACCCTTCCTTGGAAGCGCTTTCACAGGCGCTGTAACACTGGGGCTTTGCGCTTCTCTACCCACCAAACGTCACGGTCACTCTCTCTCCGTCTCATAGACACGAGCTGAGAAATTGCAAACGTCGACCAATTGCTCAGAGATGAAAAGTGCCAGCACTGAAAGCTGTTGCTAGCCAGCCCCCTTCCTTGGAAGCGCTTTTGTAGGCCTAAGAAGACTGGGGCTCTGGGCTTCTCTAGCCACCTAATCTTCTGCTCATCCTCTCGCGCTCTCTAAAGAGAGCTCAGGTGAGAAATTGCAAACGTCGAGCAATTGCTCAGAGATGAAAAGTGCCAGCACTGAAAGCTGTTGCTAGCCAGCACCCTTCCTTGGAAGCGCTTTCACAGGTGCTGTAACACTGGGGCTTTGCGCTTCTCTACCCACCAAACGTCACGGTCCTTCTCTTTCCGTCTCGTAGACACGAGCTGAGAAATTGCAAACGTCGAGCAATTGCTCAGAGATGAAAAGTGCCAGCACTGAAAGCTCTTGCTAGCCAGCACCCTTCCTTGGAAGCGCTTTTGTAGGCCTAAGAAGACTGGGGCTCTGGGCTTCTCTAGCCACCTAATCTTCTGCTCATCCTCTCGCGCACTCTAAAGAGAGCTCAGGTGAGAAATTGCAAAGGTCGAGCAATTGCTCAGAGATGAAAAGTGCCAGCACTGAAAGCTGTTGCTAGCCAGCACCCTTCCTTGGAAGTGCTTTCACAGGCGCAGTAACACTGGGGCTTTGCGCTTCTCTACCCACCAAACGTCACGGTCCTTCTCTTTCCGTCTCGTAGACACGAGCTGAGAAATTGCAAACGTCGAGCAATTGCTCAGAGATGAAAAGTGCCAGCACTGGAAGCTGTTGCTAGCCAGCACCCTTCCTTGGAAGCGCTTTTGTAGGCCTAAGAAGACTGGGGCTCTGGGCTTCTCTAGCCACCTAATCTTCTGCTCATCCTCTCGCGCTCTCTAAAGAGAGCTCAGGTGAGAAATTGCAAACGTCGAGCAATTGCTCAGAGATGAAAAGTGCCAGCACTGAAAGCTGTTGCTAGCCAGCACCCTTCCTTGGAAGCGCTTTCACAGGCGCTGTAACACTGGGGCTTTGCTCTTCTCTACCCACCAAACGTCACGGTCCTTCTCTTTCCGTCTCGTAGACACGAGCTGAGAAATTGCAAACGTCGAGCAATTGCTCAGAGATGAAAAGTGCCAGCACTGAAAGCTCTTGCTAGCCAGCACCCTTCCTTGGAAGCGCTTTCACAGGCGCAGCAACACTGGGGCTTTGCGCTTCTCTACCCACCAAACTTCATGGTCACTATCTCTCCGTCTCCTAGACACGAGCTGAGAAATTGCAAACGTCGATCAATTGCTCAGAGATGAAAAGTGCCAGCACTGGAAGCTGTTGCTAGCCAGCACCCTTCCTTGGAAGCGCTTTTGTAGGCCTAAGAACACTGGGGCTCTGGGCTTCTCTAGCCACCTAATCTTCTGCTCATCCTCTCGCGCTCTCTAAAGAGAGCTGAGGTGAGAAATTGCAAACGTCGAGCAATTGCTCAGAGATGAAAAGTGCCAGCACTGAAAGCTGTTGCTAGCCAGCACCCTTCCTTGGAAGCGCTTTCAGAGGCGCAGTAACACTGGGGCTTTGCGCTTCTCTAGCCACCAAACGTCACGGTCCTTCTCTTTCCGTCTCGTAGACACGAGCTGAGAAATTGCAAACGTCGAGCAATTGCTCAGAGATGAAAAGTGCCAGCACTGAAAGCTGTTGATAGCCAGCACCCTTCCTTGGAAGCGCTTTTGTAGCCCTTAGAACACTGGGGCTCTGGGCTTCTCTAGCCACCTCATCTTCTGCTCATCCTCTCGCGCACTCTAAAGAGAGCTCAGGTGAGAAATTGCAAACGTCGAGCAATTGCTCAGAGATGAAAAGTGCCAGCACTGAAAGCTCTTGCTAGCCAGCACCCTTCCTTGGAAGCGCTTTCACAAGCGCAGTAACACTGGGGCTTTGCGCTTCTCTACCCACCAAACGTAACGGTCCTTCTCTTTCCGTCTCGTAGACACGAGCTGAGAAATTGCAAACGTCGAGCAATTGCTCAGAGATGAATAGTGCCAGCACTGAAAGCTGTTGCTAGCCAGCACCCTTCCTTGGAAGCGCTTTCACAGGCGCAGTAACACTGGGGCTTTGCGCTTCTCTAGCCACCAAACGTCACGGTCACTATCTCTCCGTCTCGTAGACACGAGCTGAGAAATTGCAGACGTCGAGCAATTGCTCAGAGATGAAAAGTGCCAGCACTGAAAGCTGTTGCTAGCCAGCACCCTTCCTTGGAAGCGCTTTTGTAGGCCTAAGAAGACTGGGGCTCTGGGCTTCTCTAGCCACCTCATCTTCTGCTCATCCTCTCGCGCACTCTAAAGAGAGCTGAGGTGAGAAATTGCAAACGTCGAGCAATTGCTCAGAGATGAAAAGTGCCAGCACTGAAAGCTGTTGCTAGCCAGCACCCTTCCTTGGAAGCGCTTTCACAGGCGCAGTAACACTGGGGCTTTGCGCTTCTCTACCCACCAAACGTCACGGTCCTTCTCTTTCCGTCTCGTAGACACGAGCTGAGAAATTGCAAACGTCGAGCAATTGCTCAGAGATGAAAAGTGCCAGCACTGAAAGCTGTTGCTAGCCAGCACCCTTCCTTGGAAGCGCTTTCACAGGCGCAGTAACACTGGGGCTTTGCGCTTCTCTAGCCACCAAACGTCACGGTCCTTCTCTTTCCGTCTCGTAGACACGAGCTGAGAAATTGCAAACGTCCAGCAATTGCTCAGAGATGAAAAGTGCCAGCACTGAAAGCTCTTGCTAGCCAGCACCCTTCCTTGGAAGCGCTTTTGTAGGCCTAAGAACACTGGGGCTTTGCGCTTCTCTAGCCACCAAACTTCATGGTCACTATCTCTCCGTCTCGTAGACACGAGCTGAGAAATTGCAAACGTCGATCAATTGCTCAGAGATGAAAAGTGCCAGCACTGAAAGCTGTTGCTAGCCAGCCCCCTTCCTTGGAAGCGCTTTTGTAGGCCTAAGAACACTGGGGCTCTGGGCTTCTCTAGCCACCTCATCTTCTGCTCATCCTCTCGCGCACTCTAAAGAGAGCTCAGGTGAGAAATTGCAAACGTCGAGCAATTGCTCAGAGATGAAAAGTGCCAGCACTGAAAGCTGTTGCTAGCCAGCACCCTTCCTTGGAAGCGCTTTCACAGGCGCAGTAACACTGGGGCTTTGCGCTTCTCTAGCCACCAAACGTCACGGTCCTTCTCTTTCCGTCTCGTAGACACGAGCTGAGAAATTGCAAACGTCGAGCAATTGCTCAGAGATGAAAAGTGCCAGCACTGAAAGCTGTTGCTAGCCAGCACCCTTCCTTGGAAGCGCTTTTGTAGGCGTAAGAAGACTGGGGCTCTGGGCTTCTCTAGCCACCTCATCTTCTGCTCATCCTCTCGCGCACTCTAAAGAGAGCTCAGGTGAGAAATTGCAAACGTCGAGCAATTGCTCAGAGATGAAAAGTGCCAGCACTGAAAGCTGTTGCTAGCCAGCACCCTTCCTTGGAAGCGCTTTCACAGGCGCAGCAACACTGGGGCTTTGCGCTTCTCTACCCACCAAACGTAACGGTCCTTCTCTTTCCGTCTCATAGACACGAGCTGAGAAATTGCAAACGTCGAGCAATTGCTCAGAGATGAAAAGTGCCAGCACTGGAAGCTGTTGCTAGCCAGCACCCTTCCTTGGAAGCGCTTTTGTAGGCCTAAGAACACTGGGGCTCTGGGCTTCTCTAGCCACCTAATCTTCTGCTCATCCTCTCGCGCACTCCAAAGAGAGCTCAGGTGAGAAATTGCAAACGTCCAGCAATTGCTCAGAGATGAAAAGTGCCAGCACTGAAAGCTCTTGCTAGCCAGCACCCTTCCTTGGAAGCGCTTTCACAGGCGCAGTAACACTGGGGCTTTGTGCTTCTCTACCCACCAAACGTCACGGTCCTTCTCTTTCCGTCTCGTAGACACGAGCTGAGAAATTGCAAACGTCGAGCAATTGCTCAGAGATGAAAAGTGCCAGCACTGAAAGCTGTTGCTAGCCAGCACCCTTCCTTGGAAGCGCTTTCACAAGCGCAGCAACACTGGGGCTTTGCGCTTCTCTAGCCACCAAACGTCACTCTCATTCTCTTTCCGTCTCGTAGACACGAGCTGAGAAATTGCAAACGTCGAGCAATTGCTCAGAGATGAAAAGTGCCAGCACTGAAAGCTGTTGCTAGCCAGCACCCTTCCTTGGAAGCGCTTTTGTAGGCCTAAGAACACTGGGGCTCTGGGCTTCTCTAGCCACCTCATCTTCTGCTCATCCTCTCGCGCACTCTAAAGAGAGCTCAGGTGAGAAATTGCAAACGTCGAGCAATTGCTCA
The DNA here is from genome assembly GCA_037962945.1 of Sarcoramphus papa. Taxonomy (NCBI): domain Eukaryota; kingdom Metazoa; phylum Chordata; class Aves; order Accipitriformes; family Cathartidae; genus Sarcoramphus; species Sarcoramphus papa. Next base: position 340,020 of record JBBMRM010000121.1, read on the forward strand.
GAGAAGTAAAGTGCCAGCACTGAAAGCTGTTGCTAGCCAGCACCCTTCCTTGGAAGCGCTTTCACAGGCGCAGCAACACTGGGGCTTTGCGCTTCTCTACCCACCAAACGTCACGGTCCTTGTTTTTCTGTCTCGTAGACACGAGCTGAGAAATTGCAAACGTCCAGCAATTGCTCCGAGATGAAAAGTGCCAGCACTGAAAGCTCTTGCTAGCCAGCACCCTTCCTTGGAAGCGCTTTCACAGGCGCAGCAACACTGGGGCTTTGCGCTTCTCTACGCACCAAACGTCACTCTCATTCTCTTTCCGTCTCGTAGACACGAGCTGAGAAATTGCAAACGTCGATCAATTGCTCAGAGAGGAAAAGTGCCAGCACTGAAAGCTCTTGCTAGCCAGCACCCTTCCTTGGAAGCGCTTTTGTAGGCCTAAGAACACTGGGGCTCTGGGCTTCTCTAGCCACCTCATCTTCTGCTCATCCTCTCGCGCACTCTAAAGAGAGCTCAGGTGAGAAATTGCAAACGTCGAGCAATTGCTCAGAGATGAAAAGTGCCAGCACTGAAAGCTCTTGCTAGCCAGCACCCTTCCTTGGAAGCGCTTTCACAGGCGCAGCAACACTGGGGCTTTGCGCTTCTCTACCCACCAAACGTCACGGTCCTTCTCTTTCCGTCTCGTAGACACGAGCTGAGAAATTGCAAACGTCCAGCAATTGCTCAGAGATGAAAAGTGCCAGCACTGAAAGCTGTTGCTAGCCAGCCCCCTTCCTTGGAAGCGCTTTTGTAGGCCTAAGAACACTGGGGCTTTGCGCTTCTCTAGCCACCAAACTTCATGGTCACTATCTCTCCGTCTCATAGACACGAGCTGAGAAATTGCAAACGTCGATCAATTGCTCAGAGATGAAAAGTGCCAGCACTGAAAGCTGTTGCTAGCCAGCACCCTTCCTTGGAAGCGCTTTTGTAGGCCTAAGAAGACTGGGGCTCTGGGCTTCTCTAGCCACCTCATCTTCTGCTCATCCTCTCGCGCACTCTAAAGAGAGCTCAGGTGAGAAATTGCAAACGTCGAGCAATTGCTCAGAGATGAAAAGTGCCAGCACTGAAAGCTGTTGCTAGCCAGCACCCTTCCTTGGAAGCGCTTTCACAGGCGCAGCAACACTGGGGCTTTGCGCTTCTCTACCCACCAAACGTCACGGTCCTTCTCTTTCCGTCTCATAGACACGAGCTGAGAAATTCCAAACGTCCAGCAATTGCTCAGAGATGAAAAGTGCCAGCACTGAAAGCTGTTGCTAGCCAGCACCCTTCCTTGGAAGCGCTTTCACAGGCGCAGCAACACTGGGGCTTTGCGCTTCTCTACCCACCAAACTTCATGGTCACTATCCCTCCGTCTCCTAGACACGAGCTGAGAAATTGCAAACGTCGATCAATTGCTCAGAGATGAAAAGTGCCAGCACTGAAAGCTGTTGCTAGCCAGCACCCTTCCTTGGAAGCGCTTTTGTAGGCCTAAGAACACTGGGGCTCTGGGCTTCTCTAGCCACCTAATCTTCTGCTCATCCTCTCGCGCTCTCTAAAGAGAGCTGAGGTGAGAAATTGCAAACGTCGAGCAATTGCTCAGAGATGAAAAGTGCCAGCACTGAAAGCTCTTGCTAGCCAGCACCCTTCCTTGGAAGCGCTTTTGTAGGCCTAAGAACACTGGGGCTCTGGGCTTCTCTAGCCACCAAAAGTCACGGTCCTTCTCTTTCCGTCTCGTAGACACGAGCTGAGAAATTGCAAACGTCGAGCAATTGCTCAGAGATGAAAAGTGCCAGCACTGAAAGCTGTTGCTAGCCAGCACCCTTCCTTGGAAGCGCTTTTGTAGGCCTAAGAACACTGGGGCTCTGGGCTTCTCTAGCCACCTCATCTTCTGCTCATCCTCTCGCGCACTCTAAAGAGAGCTCAGGTGAGAAATTGCAAACGTCGAACAATTGCTCAGAGATGAAAAGTGCCAGCACTGAAAGCTCTTGCTAGCCAGCACCCTTCCTTGGAAGCGCTTTTGTAGACCTAAGAAGACTGGGGCTCTGGGCTTCTCTAGCCACCTCATCTTCTGCTCATCCTCTCGCGCACTCTAAAGAGAGCTCAGGTGAGAAATTGCAAACGTCGAGCAATTGCTCAGAGATGAAAAGTGCCAGCACTGAAAGCTGTTGCTAGCCAGCACCCTTCCTTGGAAGCGCTTTCACAGGCGCAGCAACACTGGGGCTTTGCGCTTCTATATGCACCAAACGTCACGGTCCTTCTCTTTCCGTCTCGTAGACACGAGCTGAGAAATTGCAAACGTCGAGCAATTGCTCAGAGATGAAAAGTGCCAGCACTGAAAGCTGTTGCTAGCCAGCACCCTTCCTTGGAAGCGCTTTCACAGGCGCAGTAACACCGGGGCTTTGCGCTTCTCTACCCACCAAACATCACGGTCACTATCTCTCCGTCTCATAGACACGAGCTGAGAAATTGCAAACGTCGAGCAATTGCTCAGAGATGAAAAGTGCCAGCACTGAAAGCTCTTGCTAGCCAGCACCCTTCCTTGGAAGCGCTTTTGTAGGCCTAAGAACACTGGGGCTCTGGGCTTCTCTAGCCACCTCATCTTCTGCTCATCCTCTCGCGCACTCTAAAGAGAGCTCAGGTGAGAAATTGCAAACGTCGAGCAATTGCTCAGAGATGAAAAGTGCCAGCACTGAAAGCTGTTGCTAGCCAGCACCCTTCCTTGGAAGCGCTTTCACAGGCGCTGTAACACTGGGGCTTTGCGCTTCTCTACCCACCAAACGTCACGGTCACTCTCTCTCCGTCTCATAGACACGAGCTGAGAAATTGCAAACGTCGACCAATTGCTCAGAGATGAAAAGTGCCAGCACTGAAAGCTGTTGCTAGCCAGCCCCCTTCCTTGGAAGCGCTTTTGTAGGCCTAAGAAGACTGGGGCTCTGGGCTTCTCTAGCCACCTAATCTTCTGCTCATCCTCTCGCGCTCTCTAAAGAGAGCTCAGGTGAGAAATTGCAAACGTCGAGCAATTGCTCAGAGATGAAAAGTGCCAGCACTGAAAGCTGTTGCTAGCCAGCACCCTTCCTTGGAAGCGCTTTCACAGGTGCTGTAACACTGGGGCTTTGCGCTTCTCTACCCACCAAACGTCACGGTCCTTCTCTTTCCGTCTCGTAGACACGAGCTGAGAAATTGCAAACGTCGAGCAATTGCTCAGAGATGAAAAGTGCCAGCACTGAAAGCTCTTGCTAGCCAGCACCCTTCCTTGGAAGCGCTTTTGTAGGCCTAAGAAGACTGGGGCTCTGGGCTTCTCTAGCCACCTAATCTTCTGCTCATCCTCTCGCGCACTCTAAAGAGAGCTCAGGTGAGAAATTGCAAAGGTCGAGCAATTGCTCAGAGATGAAAAGTGCCAGCACTGAAAGCTGTTGCTAGCCAGCACCCTTCCTTGGAAGTGCTTTCACAGGCGCAGTAACACTGGGGCTTTGCGCTTCTCTACCCACCAAACGTCACGGTCCTTCTCTTTCCGTCTCGTAGACACGAGCTGAGAAATTGCAAACGTCGAGCAATTGCTCAGAGATGAAAAGTGCCAGCACTGGAAGCTGTTGCTAGCCAGCACCCTTCCTTGGAAGCGCTTTTGTAGGCCTAAGAAGACTGGGGCTCTGGGCTTCTCTAGCCACCTAATCTTCTGCTCATCCTCTCGCGCTCTCTAAAGAGAGCTCAGGTGAGAAATTGCAAACGTCGAGCAATTGCTCAGAGATGAAAAGTGCCAGCACTGAAAGCTCTTGCTAGCCAGCACCCTTCCTTGGAAGCGCTTTCACAGGCGCTGTAACACTGGGGCTTTGCGCTTCTCTACCCACCAAACGTCACGGTCCTTCTCTTTCCGTCTCGTAGACACGAGCTGAGAAATTGCAAACGTCGAGCAATTGCTCAGAGATGAAAAGTGCCAGCACTGAAAGCTGTTGCTAGCCAGCACCCTTCCTTGGAAGCGCTTTTGTAGGCCTAAGAACACTGGGGCTCTGGGCTTCTCTAGCCACCTAATCTTCTGCTCATCCTCTCGCGCACTCTAAAGAGAGCTCAGGTGAGAAATTGCAAACGTCGAGCAATTGCTCAGAGATGAAAAGTGCCAGCACTGAAAGCTGTTGCTAGCCAGCACCCTTCCTTGGAAGCGCTTTCACAGGCGCAGTAACACTGGGGCTTTGCGCTTCTATATGCACCAAACGTCACGGTCCTTCTCTTTCCGTCTCATAGACACGAGCTGAGAAATTGCAAACGTCGAGCAATTGCTCAGAGATGAAAAGTGCCAGCACTGAAAGCTCTTGCTAGCCAGCACCCTTCCTTGGAAGCGCTTTCACAGGCGCAGCAACACTGGGGCTTTGCGCTTCTCTACCCACCAAACTTCATGGTCACTATCTCTCCGTCTCCTAGACACGAGCTGAGAAATTGCAAACGTCGATCAATTGCTCAGAGATGAAAAGTGCCAGCACTGGAAGCTGTTGCTAGCCAGCACCCTTCCTTGGAAGCGCTTTTGTAGGCCTAAGAACACTGGGGCTCTGGGCTTCTCTAGCCACCTAATCTTCTGCTCATCCTCTCGCGCTCTCTAAAGAGAGCTCAGGTGAGAAATTGCAAACGTCGAGCAATTGCTCAGAGATGAAAAGTGCCAGCACTGAAAGCTGTTGCTAGCCAGCACCCTTCCTTGGAAGCGCTTTCAGAGGCGCAGTAACACTGGGGCTTTGCGCTTCTCTAGCCACCAAACGTCACGGTCCTTCTCTTTCCGTCTCGTAGACACGAGCTGAGAAATTGCAAACGTCGAGCAATTGCTCAGAGATGAAAAGTGCCAGCACTGAAAGCTGTTGATAGCCAGCACCCTTCCTTGGAAGCGCTTTTGTAGCCCTTAGAACACTGGGGCTCTGGGCTTCTCTAGCCACCTCATCTTCTGCTCATCCTCTCGCGCACTCTAAAGAGAGCTGAGGTGAGAAATTGCAAACGTCGAGCAATTGCTCAGAGATGAAAAGTGCCAGCACTGAAAGCTGTTGCTAGCCAGCACCCTTCCTTGGAAGCGCTTTCACAAGCGCAGTAACACTGGGGCTTTGCGCTTCTCTACCCACCAAACGTAACGGTCCTTCTCTTTCCGTCTCGTAGACACGAGCTGAGAAATTGCAAACGTCGAGCAATTGCTCAGAGATGAATAGTGCCAGCACTGAAAGCTGTTGCTAGCCAGCACCCTTCCTTGGAAGCGCTTTCACAGGCGCAGTAACACTGGGGCTTTGCGCTTCTCTAGCCACCAAACGTCACGGTCACTATCTCTCCATCTCGTAGACACGAGCTGAGAAATTGCAGACGTCGAGCAATTGCTCAGAGATGAAAAGTGCCAGCACTGAAAGCTGTTGCTAGCCAGCACCCTTCCTTGGAAGCGCTTTTGTAGGCCTAAGAAGACTGGGGCTCTGGGCTTCTCTAGCCACCTCATCTTCTGCTCATCCTCTCGCGCACTCTAAAGAGAGCTGAGGTGAGAAATTGCAAACGTCGAGCAATTGCTCAGAGATGAAAAGTGCCAGCACTGAAAGCTGTTGCTAGCCAGCACCCTTCCTTGGAAGCGCTTTCACAGGCGCAGTAACACTGGGGCTTTGCGCTTCTCTACCCACCAAACGTCACGGTCCTTCTCTTTCCGTCTCGTAGACACGAGCTGAGAAATTGCAAACGTCGAGCAATTGCTCAGAGATGAAAAGTGCCAGCACTGAAAGCTGTTGCTAGCCAGCACCCTTCCTTGGAAGCGCTTTCACAGGCGCAGTAACACTGGGGCTTTGCGCTTCTCTAGCCACCAAACGTCACGGTCCTTCTCTTTCCGTCTCGTAGACACGAGCTGAGAAATTGCAAACGTCGAGCAATTGCTCAGAGACGAAAAGTGCCAGCACTGAAAGCTGTTGCTAGCCAGCACCCTTCCTTGGAAGCGCTTTTGTAGGCCTAAGAACACTGGGGCTCTGGGCTTCTCTAGCCACCTCATCTTCTGCTCATCCTCTCGCGCACTCTAAAGAGAGCTGAGGTGAGAAATTGCAAACGTCGAGCAATTGCTCAGAGATGAAAAGTGCCAGCACTGAAAGCTGTTGCTAGCCAGCACCCTTCCTTGGAAGCGCTTTCACAGGCGCAGCAACACTGGGGCTTTGCGCTTCTCTACCCACCAAACGTCACGGTCCTTCTCTTTCCGTCTCGTAGACACGAGCTGAGAAATTGCAAACGTCGAGCAATTGCTCAGAGATGAAAAGTGCCAGCACTGAAAGCTCTTGCTAGCCAGCACCCTTCCTTGGAAGCGCTTTTGTAGGCCTAAGAACACTGGGGCTTTGCGCTTCTCTAGCCACCAAACTTCATGGTCACTATCTCTCCGTCTCGTAGACACGAGCTGAGAAATTGCAAACGTCGATCAATTGCTCAGAGATGAAAAGTGCCAGCACTGAAAGCTGTTGCTAGCCAGCCCCCTTCCTTGGAAGTGCTTTTGTAGGCCTAAGAACACTGGGGCTCTGGGCTTCTCTAGCCACCTCATCTTCTGCTCATCCTCTCGCGCACTCTAAAGAGAGCTCAGGTGAGAAATTGCAAACGTCGAGCAATTGCTCAGAGATGAAAAGTGCCAGCACTGAAAGCTGTTGCTAGCCAGCACCCTTCCTTGGAAGCGCTTTCACAGGCGCAGTAACACTGGGGCTTTGCGCTTCTCTAGCCACCAAACGTCACGGTCCTTCTCTTTCCGTCTCGTAGACACGAGCTGAGAAATTGCAAACGTCGAGCAATTGCTCAGAGATGAAAAGTGCCAGCACTGAAAGCTCTTGCTAGCCAGCACCCTTCCTTGGAAGCGCTTTTGTAGGCCTAAGAAGACTGGGGCTCTGGGCTTCTCTAGCCACCTCATCTTCTGCTCATCCTCTCGCGCACTCTAAAGAGAGCTCAGGTGAGAAATTGCAAACGTCGAGCAATTGCTCAGAGATGAAAAGTGCCAGCACTGAAAGCTGTTGCTAGCCAGCACCCTTCCTTGGAAGCGCTTTCACAGGCGCAGCAACACTGGGGCTTTGCGCTTCTCTACCCACCAAACGTAACGGTCCTTCTCTTTCCGTCTCATAGACACGAGCTGAGAAATTGCAAACGTCGAGCAATTGCTCAGAGATGAAAAGTGCCAGCACTGGAAGCTGTTGCTAGCCAGCACCCTTCCTTGGAAGCGCTTTTGTAGGCCTAAAAACACTGGGGCTCTGGGCTTCTCTAGCCACCTAATCTTCTGCTCATCCTCTCGCGCACTCCAAAGAGAGCTCAGGTGAGAAATTGCAAACGTCCAGCAATTGCTCAGAGATGAAAAGTGCCAGCACTGAAAGCTCTTGCTAGCCAGCACCCTTCCTTGGAAGCGCTTTCACAGGCGCAGTAACACTGGGGCTTTGTGCTTCTCTACCCACCAAACGTCACGGTCCTTCTCTTTCCGTCTCGTAGACACGAGCTGAGAAATTGCAAACGTCGAGCAATTGCTCAGAGATGAAAAGTGCCAGCACTGAAAGCTCTTGCTAGCCAGCACCCTTCCTTGGAAGCGCTTTCACAAGCGCAGCAACACTGGGGCTTTGCGCTTCTCTAGCCACCAAACGTCACTCTCATTCTCTTTCCGTCTCGTAGACACGAGCTGAGAAATTGCAAACGTCGAGCAATTGCTCAGAGATGAAAAGTGCCAGCACTGAAAGCTGTTGCTAGCCAGCACCCTTCCTTGGAAGCGCTTTTGTAGGCCTAAGAACACTGGGGCTCTGGGCTTCTCTAGCCACCTCATCTTCTGCTCATCCTCTCGCGCACTCTAAAGAGAGCTCAGGTGAGAAATTGCAAACGTCGAGCAATTGCTCAGAGAAGTAAAGTGCCAGCACTGAAAGCTGTTGCTAGCCAGCACCCTTCCTTGGAAGCGCTTTCACAGGCGCAGCAACACTGGGGCTTTGCGCTTCTCTACCCACCAAACGTCACGGTCCTTGTTTTTCTGTCTCGTAGACACGAGCTGAGAAATTGCAAACGTCCAGCAATTGCTCCGAGATGAAAAGTGCCAGCACTGAAAGCTCTTGCTAGCCAGCACCCTTCCTTGGAAGCGCTTTCACAGGCGCAGCAACACTGGGGCTTTGCGCTTCTCTACGCACCAAACGTCACTCTCATTCTCTTTCCGTCTCGTAGACACGAGCTGAGAAATTGCAAACGTCGATCAATTGCTCAGAGAGGAAAAGTGCCAGCACTGAAAGCTCTTGCTAGCCAGCACCCTTCCTTGGAAGCGCTTTTGTAGGCCTAAGAACACTGGGGCTCTGGGCTTCTCTAGCCACCTCATCTTCTGCTCATCCTCTCGCGCACTCTAAAGAGAGCTCAGGTGAGAAATTGCAAACGTCCAGCAATTGCTCAGAGATGAAAAGTGCCAGCACTGAAAGCTCTTGCTAGCCAGCACCCTTCCTTGGAAGCGCTTTCACAGGCGCAGCAACACTGGGGCTTTGCGCTTCTCTACCCACCAAACGTCACGGTCCTTCTCTTTCCGTCTCGTAGACACGAGCTGAGAAATTCCAAACGTCCAGCAATTGCTCAGAGATGAAAAGTGCCAGCACTGAAAGCTCTTGCTAGCCAGCCCCCTTCCTTGGAAGCGCTTTTGTAGGCCTAAGAACACTGGGGCTTTGCGCTTCTCTAGCCACCAAACTTCATGGTCACTATCTCTCCGTCTCGTAGACACGAGCTGAGAAATTGCAAACGTCGATCAATTGCTCAGAGATGAAAAGTGCCAGCACTGAAAGCTGTTGCTAGCCAGCACCCTTCCTTGGAAGCGCTTTTGTAGGCCTAAGAAGACTGGGGCTCTGGGCTTCTCTAGCCACCTCATCTTCTGCTCATCCTCTCGCGCACTCTAAAGAGAGCTCAGGTGAGAAATTGCAAACGTCGAGCAATTGCTCAGAGATGAAAAGTGCCAGCACTGAAAGCTGTTGCTAGCCAGCACCCTTCCTTGGAAGCGCTTTCACAGGCGCAGTAACACTGGGGCTTTGCGCTTCTCTACCCACCAAACGTCACGGTCCTTCTCTTTCCGTCTCGTAGACACGAGCTGAGAAATTGCAAACGTCGAGCAATTGCTCAGAGATGAAAAGTGCCAGCACTGAAAGCTGTTGCTAGCCAGCACCCTTCCTTGGAAGCGCTTTTGTAGGCCTAAGAACACTGGGGCTCTGGGCTTCTCTAGCCACCTCATCTTCTGCTCATCCTCTCGCGCACTCTAAAGAGAGCTCAGGTGAGAAATTGCAAACGTCGAGCAATTGCTCAGAGATGAAAAGTGCCAGCACTGAAAGCTCTTGCTAGCCAGCACCCTTCCTTGGAAGCGCTTTCACAGGCGCAGCAACACTGGGGCTTTGCGCTTCTCTACCCACCAAACGTCACGGTCCTTCTCTTTCCGTCTCATAGACACGAGCTGAGAAATTGCAAACGTCGAGCAATTGCTCAGAGATGAAAAGTGCCAGCACTGGAAGCTGTTGCTAGCCAGCACCCTTCCTTGGAAGCGCTTTTGTAGGCCTAAGAACACTGGGGCTCTGGGCTTCTCTAGCCACCTAATCTTCTGCTCATCCTCTCGCGCACTCCAAAGAGAGCTCAGGTGAGAAATTGCAAACGTCCAGCAATTGCTCAGAGATGAAAAGTGCCAGCACTGAAAGCTCTTGCTAGCCAGCACCCTTCCTTGGAAGCGCTTTCACAGGCGCAGTAACACTGGGGCTTTGCGCTTCTCTAGCCACCAAACGTCACGGTCCTTCTCTTTCCGTCTCGTAGACACGAGCTGAGAAATTGCAAACGTCGAGCAATTGCTCAGAGATGAAAAGTGCCAGCACTGAAAGCTGTTGCTAGCCAGCACCCTTCCTTGGAAGCGCTTTCACAAGCGCAGCAACACTGGGGCTTTGCGCTTCTCTAGCCACCAAACGTCACTCTCATTCTCTTTCCGTCTCGTAGACACGAGCTGAGAAATTGCAAAGGTCGAGCAATTGCTCAGAGATGAAAAGTGCCAGCACTGAAAGCTGTTGCTAGCCAGCACCCTTCCTTGGAAGCGCTTTTGTAGGCCTAAGAACACTGGGGCTCTGGGCTTCTCTAGCCACCTAATCTTCTGCTCATCCTCTCGCGCACTCTAAAGAGAGCTCAGGTGAGAAATTGCAAACGTCGAGCAATTGCTCAGAGATGAAATGTGCCAGCACTGGAAGCTGTTGCTAGCCAGCACCCTTCCTTGGAAGCGCTTTCACAGGCGCTGTAACACTGGGGCTTTGCGCTTCTCTATGCACCAAACGTCACGGTCCTTCTCTTTCCGTCTCGTAGACACGAGCTGAGAAATTGCAAACGTCCAGCAATTGCTCAGAGATGAAAAGTGCCAGCACTGAAAGCTGTTGCTAGCCAGCACCCTTCCTTGGAAGCGCTTTCACAGGCGCAGCAACACCGGGGCTTTGCGCTTCTCTAGCCACCAAACGTCACGGTCACTCTCTCTCCGTCTCGTAGACACGAGCTGAGAAATTGCAAACGTCGAGCAATTGCTCAGAGATGAAAAGTGCCAGCACTGAAAGCTGTTGCTAGCCAGCACCCTTCCTTGGAAGCGCTTTTGTAGGCCTAAGAACACTGGGGCTCTGGGCTTCTCTAGCCACCTAATCTTCTGCTCATCCTCTCGCGCACTCTAAAGAGAGCTCAGGTGAGAAATTGCAAACGTCGAGCAATTGCTCAGAGATGAAAAGTGCCAGCACTGAAAGCTCTTGCTAGCCAGCACCCTTCCTTGGAAGCGCTTTCACAGGCGCAGTAACACTGGGGCTTTGCGCTTCTCTAGCCACCAAACGTCACGGTCACTCTCTCTCCGTCTCGTAGACACGAGCTGAGAAATTGCAAACGTCCAGCAATTGCTCAGAGATGAAAAGTGCCAGCACTGAAAGCTGTTGCTAGCCAGCACCCTTCCTTGGAAGCGCTTTTGTAGGCCTAAGAACACTGGGGCTCTGGGCTTCTCTAGCCACCTATTCTTCTGCTCATCCTCTCGCGCACTCTAAAGAGAGCTCAGGTGAGAAATTGCAAACGTCCAGCAATTGCTCAGAGATGAAAAGTGCCAGCACTGAAAGCTGTTGCTAGCCAGCACCCTTCCTTGGAAGCGCTTTCACAGGCGCAGCAACACTGGGGCTTTGCGCTTCTCTACCCACCAAACGTCACGGTCCTTCTCTTTCCGTCTCATAGACACGAGCTGAGAAATTGCAAACGTCGAGCAATTGCTCAGAGATGAAAAGTGCGAGCACTGAAAGCTCTTGCTAGCCAGCACCCTTCCTTGGAAGCGCTTTCACAGGCGCAGCAACACTGGGGCTTTGTGCTTCTCTAGCCACCAAACTTCATGGTCACTATCTCTCCGTCTCGTAGACACGAGCTGAGAAATTGCAAACGTCGAGCAATTGCTCAGAGATGAAAAGTGCCAGCACTGAAAGCTGTTGCTAGCCAGCCCCCTTCCTTGGAAGCGCTTTTGTAGGCCTAAGAACACTGGGGCTCTGGGCTTCTCTAGCCACCTCATCTTCTGCTCATCCTCTCGCGCACTCTAAAGAGAGCTCAGGTGAGAAATTGCAAACGTCGAGCAATTGCTCAGAGATGAAAAGTGCCAGCACTGAAAGCTGTTGCTAGCCAGCACCCTTCCTTGGAAGCGCTTTCACAGGCGCAGCAACACTGGGGCTTTGCGCTTCTCTACCCACCAAACGTCACGGTCCTTCTTTTTCTGTCTCGTAGACACGAGCTGAGAAATTGCAAACGTCCAGCAATTGCTCAGAGATGAAAAGTGCCAGCACTGAAAGCTGTTGCTAGCCAGCACCCTTCCTTGGAAGCGCTTTCACAGGCGCAGTAACACTGGGGCTTTGCGCTTCTCTAGCCACCAAACGTCACGGTCCTTCTCTTTCCGTCTCGTAGACACGAGCTGAGAAATTGCAAACGTCGAGCAATTGCTCAGAGATGAAAAGTGCCAGCACTGAAAGCTGTTGCTAGCCAGCACCCTTCCTTGGAAGCGCTTTTGTAGCCCTTAGAACACTGGGGCTCTGGGCTTCTCTAGCCACCTCATCTTCTGCTCATCCTCTCGCGCACTCTAAAGAGAGCTCAGGTGAGAAATTGCAAACGTCGAGCAATTGCTCAGAGAAGAAAAGTGCCAGCACTGAAAGCTCTTGCTAGCCAGCACCCTTCCTTGGAAGCGCTTTCACAGGCGCTGTAACACTGGGGCTTTGCGCTTCTCTACCCACCAAACGTCACGGTCCTTCTCTTTCCGTCTCGTAGACACGAGCTGAGAAATTGCAAACGTCGAGCAATTGCTCAGAGATGAAAAGTGCCAGCACTGAAAGCTGTTGCTAGCCAGTACCCTTCCTTGGAAGCGCTTTTGTAGGCCTAAGAAGACTGGGGCTCTGGGCTTCTCTAGCCACCTCATCTTCTGCTCATCCTCTCGCGCACTCTAAAGAGAGCTCAGGTGAGAAATTGCAAACGTCGAGCAATTGCTCAGAGATGAAAAGTGCCAGCACTGAAAGCTCTTGCTAGCCAGCACCCTTCCTTGGAAGCGCTTTCACAGGCGCAGCAACACTGGGGCTTTGCGCTTCTCTACCCACCAAAAGTCACGGTCCTTCTCTTTCCGTCTCATAGACTCGAGCTGAGAAATTGCAAACGTCGAGCAATTGCTCAGAGATGAAAAGTGCCAGCACTGGAAGCTGTTGCTAGCCAGCACCCTTCCTTGGAAGCGCTTTTGTAGGCCTAAGAACACTGGGGCTCTGGGCTTCTCTAGCCACCTCATCTTCTGCTCATCCTCTCGCGCACTCTAAAGAGAGCTCAGGTGAGAAATTGCAAACGTCGAGCAATTGCTCAGAGATGAAAAGTGCCAGCACTGAAAGCTCTTGCTAGCCAGCACCCTTCCTTGGAAGCGCTTTCACAGGCGCAGTAACACTGGGGCTTTGCGCTTCTCTAGCCACCAAAAGACACGGTCCTTCTCTTTCCGTCTCGTAGACACGAGCTGAGAAATTGCAAACGTCGATCAATTGCTCAGAGATGAAAAGTGCCAGCACTGAAAGCTGTTGCTAGCCAGCACCCTTCCTTGGAAGCGCTTTCACAAGCGCAGCAACACTGGGGCTTTGCGCTTCTCTACCCACCAAACGTCACTCTCATTCTCTTTCCGTCTCGTAGACACGAGCTGAGAAATTGCAAACGTCGAGCAATTGCTCAGAGAGGAAAAGTGCCAGCACTGAAAGCTCTTGCTAGCCAGCACCCTTCCTTGGAAGCGCTTTTGTAGGCCTAAGAACACTGGGGCTCTGGGCTTCTCTAGCCACCTAATCTTCTGCTCATCCTCTCGCGCACTCTAAAGAGAGCTGAGGTGACAAATTGCAAACGTCGAGCAATTGCTCAGAGATGAAAAGTGCCAGCACTGAAAGCTCTTGCTAGCCAGCACCCTTCCTTGGAAGCGCTTTCACAAGCGCAGTAACACTGGGGCTTTGCGCTTCTCTACCCACCAAACGTAACGGTCCTTCTCTTTCTGTCTCGTAGATATAAGCTGAAAAATTGCAAACGTCGAGCAATTGCTCAGAGATGAAAAGTGCCAGCACTTAAAGCTCTTGCTAGCCAGCACCCTTCCTTGGAAGCGCTTTCACAGGCGCAGTAACACTGGGGCTTTGCGCTTCTCTACCCACCAAACGTCACGGTCACTATCTCTCCGTCTCGTAGACACGAGCTGAGAAATTGCAGACATCGAGCAATTGCTCAGAGATGAAAAGTGCCAGCACTGAAAGCTGTTGCTAGCCAGCACCCTTCCTTGGAAGCGCTTTTGTAGGCCTAAGAACACTGGGGTTCTGGGCTTCTCTAGCCACCTAATCTTCTGCTCATCCTCTCGCGCTCTCTAAAGAGAGCTCAGGTGAGAAATTGCAAACGTCGAGCAATTGCTCAGAGATGAAAAGTGCCAGCACTGAAAGCTCTTGCTAGCCAGCACCCTTCCTTGGAAGCGCTTTCACAGGCGCAGTAACACTGGGGCTTTGCGCTTCTCTATGCACCAAACGTCACGGTCCTTCTCTTTCCGTCTCGTAGACATGAGCTGAGAAATTGCAAACGTCGAGCAATTGCTCAGAGATGAAAAGTGCCAGCACTTAAAGCTCTTGCTAGCCAGCACCCTTCCTTGGAAGCGCTTTCACAGGCGCAGTAACACTGGGGCTTTGCGCTTCTCTACCCACCAAACGTCACGGTCACTATCTCTCCGTCTCGTAGACACGAGCTGAGAAATTGCAAACGTCGAGCAATTGCTCAGAGATGAAAAGTGCCAGCACTGAAAGCTGTTGCTAGCCAGCACCCTTCCTTGGAAGCGCTTTTGTAGGCCTAAGAACACTGGGGCTCTGGGCTTCTCTAGCCACCTCATCTTCTGCTCATCCTCTCGCGCACTCTAAAGAGAGCTCAGGTGAGAAATTGCAAACGTCGAGCAATTGCTCAGAGATGAAAAGTGCCAGCACTGAAAGCTCTTGCTAGCCAGCACCCTTCCTTGGAAGCGCTTTCACAGGCGCAGCAACACTGGGGCTTTGCGCTTCTCTACCCACCAAACGTCACGGTCCTTCTATTTCCGTCTCATAGACACGAGCTGAGAAATTGCAAACGTCGAGCAATTGCTCAGAGATGAAAAGTGCCAGCACTGAAAGCTGTTGCTAGCCAGCACCCTTCCTTGGAAGCGCTTTCACAGGCGCAGTAACACTGGGGCTTTGCGCTTCTCTACCCACCAAACGTCACGGTCACTATCTCTCCGTCTCATAGACACGAGCTGAGAAATTGCAAACGTCGAGCAATTGCTCAGAGACGAAAAGTGCCAGCACTGAAAGCTCTTGCTAGCCAGCACCCTTCCTTGGAAGCGCTTTTGTAGGCCTAAGAACACTGGGGCTCTGGGCTTCTCTACCCACCTAATCTTCTGCTCATCCTCTCGCGCTCTCTAAAGAGAGCTGAGGTGAGAAATTGCAAACGTCGAGCAATTGCTCAGAGATGAAAAGTGCCAGCACTGAAAGCTGTTGCTAGCCAGCACCCTTCCTTGGAAGCGCTTTCACAGGCGCAGTAACACTGGGGCTTTGCGCTTCTCTACCCACCAAACGTCACGGTCCTTCTCTTTCCGTCTCGTAGACACGAGCTGAGAAATTGCAAACGTCGAGCAATTGCTCAGAGATGAAAAGTGCCAGCACTGAAAGCTCTTGCTAGCCAGCACCCTTCCTTGGAAGCGCTTTTGTAGGCCTAAGAACACTGGGGCTCTGGGCTTCTCTAGCCACCTCATCTTCTGCTCATCCTCTCGCGCACTCTAAAGAGAGCTCAGGTGAGAAATTGCAAACGTCGAGCAATTGCTCAGAGATGAAAAGTGCCAGCACTGAAAGCTGTTGCTAGCCAGCACCCTACCTTGGAAGCGCTTTCACAGGCGCAGTAACACTGGGGCTTTGCGCTTCTCTATGCACCAAACGTAACGGTCACTATCTCTCCGTCTCGTAGACACGAGCTGAGAAATTGCAAACGTCGAGCAATTGCTCAGAGATGAAAAGTGCCAGCACTGAAAGCTGTTGCTAGCCAGCACCCTTCCTTGGAAGCGCTTTCACAGGCGCAGCAACACTGGGGCTTTGCGCTTCTCTACCCACCAAACGTCACAGTCACTCTCTATCCCTCTCGTAGACACGAGGTGAGAAATTGCAAACGTCGAGCAATTGCTCAGAGATGAAAAGTGCCAGCACTGAAAGCTGTTGCTAGCCAGCACCCTTCCTTGGAAGCGCTTTTGTAGGCCTAAGAACACTGGGGCTCTGGGCTTCTTTAGCCACCTCATCTTCTGCCCATCCTCTCGCGCACTCTAAAGAGAGCTCAGGTGAGAAATTGCAAACGTCGAGCAATTGCTCAGAGATGAAATGTGCCAGCACTGGAAGCTGTTGCTAGCCAGCACCCTTCCTTGGAAGCGCTTTCACAGGCGCAGTAACACTGGGGCTTTGCGCTTCTCTATGCACCAAACGTCACGGTCCTTCTCTTTCCGTCTCGTAGACACGAGCTGAGAAATTGCAAACGTCGAGCAATTGCTCAGAGATGAAAAGTGCCAGCACTGAAAGCTGTTGCTAGCCAGCACCCTTCCTTGGAAGCGCTTTCACAGGCGCAGCAACACCGGGGCTTTGCGCTTCTCTAGCCACCAAACGTCACGGTCACTATCTCTCCGTCTCGTAGACACGAGCTGAGAAATTGCAAACGTCGAGCAATTGCTCAGAGATGAAAAGTGCCAGCACTGAAAGCTGTTGCTAGCCAGCACCCTTCCTTGGAAGCGCTTTTGTAGGCCTAAGAACACTGGGGCTCTGGGCTTCTCTAGCCACCTCATCTTCTGCTCATCCTCTCGCGCACTCTAAAGAGAGTTCAGGTGAGAAATTGCAAACGTCGAGCAATTGCTCAGAGATGAAAAGTGCCAGCACTGAAAGCTGTTGCTAGCCAGCACCCTTCCTTGGAAGCGCTTTCACAGGCGCAGTAACACTGGGGCTTTGCGCTTCTCTACCCACCAAACGTCACGGTCCTTCTCTTTCCGTCTCGTAGACACGAGCTGAGAAATTGCAAACGTCGAGCAATTGCTCAGAGAGGAAAAGTGCCAGCACTGAAAGCTGTTGCTAGCCAGCACCCTTCCTTGGAAGCGCTTTTGTAGGCCTAAGAACACTGGGGCTCTGGGCTTCTCTAGCCACCTAATCTTCTGCTCATCCTCTCGCGCACTCTAAAGAGAGCTCAGGTGAGAAATTGCAAACGTCGAGCAATTGCTCAGAGATGAAATGTGCCAGCACTGAAAGCTCTTGCTAGCCAGCACCCTTCCTTGGAAGCGCTTTCACAGGCGCAGTAACACTGGGGCTTTGCGCTTCTCTATGCACCAAACGTCACGGTCCTTCTCTTTCCGTCTCGTAGACACGAGCTGAGAAATTGCAAACGTCGAGCAATTGCTCAGAGATGAAAAGTGCCAGCACTGAAAGCTGTTGCTAGCCAGCACCCTTCCTTGGAAGCGCTTTCACAGGCGCAGCAACACCGGGGCTTTGCGCTTCTCTACCCACCAAACGTAACGGTCCTTCTCTTTCTGTCTCGTAGATATAAGCTGAAAAATTGCAAACGTCGAGCAATTGCTCAGAGATGAAAAGTGCCAGCACTGAAAGCTGTTGCTAGCCAGCACCCTTCCTTGGAAGCGCTTTCACAGGCGCAGTAACACTGGGGCTTTGCGCTTCTCTATGCACCAAACGTCACGGTCCTTCTCTTTCCGTCTCGTAGACACGAGCTGAGAAATTGCAAACGTCGAGCAATTGCTCAGAGATGAAAAGTGCCAGCACTGAAAGCTCTTGCTAGCCAGCACCCTTCCTTGGAAGCGCTTTTGTAGGCCTAAGAAGACTGGGGCTCTGGGCTTCTCTAGCCACCTAATCTTCTGCTCATCCTCTCGCGCACTCTAAAGAGAGCTCAGGTGAGAAATTGCAAACGTCGGGCAATTGCTCAGAGATGAAAAGTGCCAGCACTGAAAGCTGTTGCTAGCCAGCACCCTTCCTTGGAAGCGCTTTCACAGGCGCAGTAACACTGGGGCTTTGCGCTTCTCTATGCACCAAACGTCACGGTCCTTCTCTTTCCGTCTCGTAGACACGAGCTGAGAAACTGCAAACGTCGAGCAATTGCTCAGAGATGAAAAGTGCCAGCACTGAAAGCTGTTGCTAGCCAGCACCCTTCCTTGGAAGCGCTTTTGTAGGCCTAAGAACACTGGGGCTCTGGGCTTCTCTAGCCACCTCATCTTCTGCTCATCCTCTCGCGCACTCTAAAGAGAGCTCAGGTGAGAAATTGCAAACGTCGTGCAATTGCTCAGAGATGAAAAGTGCCAGCACTGAAAGCTGTTGCTAGCCAGCACCCTTCCTTGGAAGCGCTTTCACAAGCGCAGTAACACTGGGGCTTTGCGCTTCTCTACCCACCAAACGTAACGGTCATTCTCTTTCCGTCTCGTAGACACGAGCTGAGAAATTGCAAACGTCGAGCAATTGCTCAGAGATGAAAAGTGCCAGCACTGAAAGCTGTTGCTAGCCAGCACCCTTCCTTGGAAGCGCTTTCACAGGCGCAGCAACACTGGGGCTTTGCGCTTCTCTACCCACCAAACGTCACAGTCACTCTCTATCCCTCTCGTAGACACGAGGTGAGAAATTGCAAACGTCGAGCAATTGCTCAGAGATGAAAAGTGCCAGCACTGAAAGCTGTTGCTAGCCAGCACCCTTCCTTGGAAGCGCTTTTGTAGGCCTAAGAACACTGGGGCTCTGGGCTTCTCTAGCCACCTAATCTTCTGCTCATCCTCTCGCGCACTCTAAAGAGAGCTCAGGTGAGAAATTGCAAACGTCGAGCAATTGCTCAGAGATGAAATGTGCCAGCACTGGAAGCTGTTGCTAGCCAGCACCCTTCCTTGGAAGCGCTTTCACAGGCGCAGTAACACTGGGGCTTTGCGCTTCTCTATGCACCAAACGTCACGGTCCTTCTCTTTCCGTCTCGTAGACACGAGCTGAGAAATTGCAAACGTCGAGCAATTGCTCAGAGATGAAAAGTGCCAGCACTGAAAGCTGTTGCTAGCCAGCACCCTTCCTTGGAAGCGCTTTCACAGGCGCAGCAACACCGGGGCTTTGCGCTTCTCTACCCACCAAACGTCACGGTCACTATCTCTCCGTCTCGTAGACGCGAGCTGAGAAATTGCAAACGTCGAGCAATTGCTCAGAGATGAAAAGTGCCAGCACTGAAAGCTGTTGCTAGCCAGCACCCTTCCTTGGAAGCGCTTTTGTAGGCCTAAGAACACTGGGGCTCTGGGCTTCTCTAGCCACCTAATCTTCTGCTCATCCTCTCGCGCACTCTAAAGAGAGCTCAGGTGAGAAATTGCAAAGGTCGAGCAATTGCTCAGAGATGAAAAGTGCCAGCACTGAAAGCTGTTGCTAGCCAGCACCCTTCCTTGGAAGCGCTTTCACAGGCACAGTAACATTGGGGCTTTGCGCTTCTCTACCCACCAAACGTCACGGTCCTTCTCTTTCCGTCTCGTAGACACGAGCTGAGAAATTGCAAACGTCGAGCAATTGCTCAGAGATGAAAAGTGCCAGCACTGAAAGCTGTTGCTAGCCAGCACCCTTCCTTGGAAGCGCTTTTGTAGGCCTAAGAACACTGGGGCTCTGGGCTTCTCTAGCCACCTCATCTTCTGCTCATCCTCTCGCGCACTCTAAAGAGAGCTCAGGTGAGAAATTGCAAACGTCGAGCAATTGCTCAGAGATGAAAAGTGCCAGCACTGGAAGCTGTTGCTAGCCAGCACCCTTCCTTGGAAGCGCTTTCACAGGCGCAGTAACACTGGGGCTTTGCGCTTCTCTATGCACCAAACGTCACGGTCCTTCTCTTTCCGTCTCGTAGACACGAGCTGAGAAATTGCAAACGTCGAGCAATTGCTCAGAGATGAAAAGTGCCAGCACTGAAAGCTGTTGCTAGCCAGCACCCTTCCTTGGAAGCGCTTTCACAGGCGCAGCAACACCGGGGCTTTGCGCTTCTCTACCCACCAAACGTCACGGTCACTATCTCTCCGTCTCGTAGACACGAGCTGAGAAATTGCAAACGTCGAGCAATTGCTCAGAGATGAAAAGTGCCAGCACTGAAAGCTGTTGCTAGCCAGCACCCTTCCTTGGAAGCGCTTTTGTAGGCCTAAGAACACTGGGGCTCTGGGCTTCTCTAGCCACCTAATCTTCTGCTCATCCTCTCGCGCACTCTAAAGAGAGCTCAGGTGAGAAATTGCAAACGTCGAGCAATTGCTCAGAGATGAAAAGTGCCAGCACTGAAAGCTGTTGCTAGCCAGCACCCTTCCTTGGAAGCGCTTTCACAGGCGCAGCAACACTGGGGCTTTGCGCTTCTCTACGCACCAAACGTCACGGTCCTTCTCTTTCCGTCTCATAGACACGAGCTGAGAAATTGCAAACGTCGAGCAATTGCTCAGAGATGAAAAGTGCCAGCACTGAAAGCTGTTGCTAGCCAGCACCCTTCCTTGGAAGCGCTTTCACAGGCGCAGTAACACTGGGGCTTTGCGCTTCTCTACCCACCAAACTTCATGGTCACTATCTCTCCGTCTCATAGACACGAGCTGAGAAATTGCAAACGTCGAGCAATTGCTCAGAGACGAAAAGTGCCAGCACTGAAAGCTCTTGCTAGCCAGCACCCTTCCTTGGAAGCGCTTTTGTAGGCCTAAGAAGACTGGGGCTCTGGGCTTCTCTAGCCACCTAATCTTCTGCTCATCCTCTCGCGCTCTCTAAAGAGAGCTGAGGTGAGAAATTGCAAACGTCGAGCAATTGCTCAGAGATGAAAAGTGCCAGCACTGAAAGCTGTTGCTAGCCAGCACCCTTCCTTGGAAGCGCTTTCACAGGCGCAGTAACACTGGGGCTTTGCGCTTCTCTACCCACCAAACGTCACGGTCCTTCTCTTTCCGTCTCGTAGACACGAGCTGAGAAATTGCAAACGTCGAGCAATTGCTCAGAGATGAAAAGTGCCAGCACTGAAAGCTGTTGCTAGCCAGCACCCTTCCTTGGAAGCGCTTTTGTAGGCCTAAGAACACTGGGGCTCTGGGCTTCTCTAGCCACCTCATCTTCTGCTCATCCTCTCGCGCACTCTAAAGAGAGCTCAGGTGAGAAATTGCAAACGTCGAGCAATTGCTCAGAGATGAAAAGTGCCAGCACTGAAAGCTGTTGCTAGCCAGCACCCTTCCTTGGAAGCGCTTTCACAGGCGCAGTAACACTGGGGCTTTGCGCTTCTCTAGCCACCAAACTTCACGGTCCTTCTCTTTCCGTCTCGTAGACACGAGCTGAGAAATTGCAAACGTCGAGCAATTGCTCAGAGATGAAAAGTGCCAGCACTGAAAGCTGTTGCTAGCCAGCACCCTTCCTTGGAAGCGCTTTTGTAGGCCTAAGAACACTGGGGCTCTGGGCTTCTCTAGCCACCTCATCTTCTGCTCATCCTCTCGCGCACTCTAAAGAGAGCTCAGGTGAGAAATTGCAAACGTCGTGCAATTGCTCAGAGATGAAAAGTGCCAGCACTGAAAGCTGTTGCTAGCCAGCACCCTTCCTTGGAAGCGCTTTCACAAGCGCAGTAACACTGGGGCTTTGCGCTTCTCTACCCACCAAACGTAACGGTCATTCTCTTTCCGTCTCGTAGACATGAGCTGAGAAATTGCAAACGTCGAGCAATTGCTCAGAGATGAAAAGTGCCAGCACTGAAAGCTCTTGCTAGCCAGCACCCTTCCTTGGAAGCGCTTTCACAGGCGCAGCAACACTGGGGCTTTGCGCTTCTCTAGCCACCAAACTTCATGGTCACTATCTCTCCGTCTCCTAGACACGAGCTGAGAAATTGCAAACGTCGAGCAATTGCTCAGAGATGAAAAGTGCCAGCACTGGAAGCTGTTGCTAGCCAGCCCCCTTCCTTGGAAGCGCTTTTGTAGGCCTAAGAACACTGGGGCTCTGGGCTTCTCTAGCCACCTAATCTTCTGCTCATCCTCTCGCGCTCTCTAAAGAGAGCTGAGGTGAGAAATTGCAAACGTCGAGCAATTGCTCAGAGATGAAAAGTGCCAGCACTGAAAGCTCTTGCTAGCCAGCACCCTTCCTTGGAAGCGCTTTCACAGGCGCAGTAACACTGGGGCTTTGCGCTTCTCTACCCACCAAACGTCACGGTCATTCTCTCTCCGTCTCGTAGACACGAGCTGAGAAATTGCAGACATCGAGCAATTGCTCAGAGATGAAAAGTGCCAGCACTGAAAGCTGTTGCTAGCCAGCACCCTTCCTTGGAAGCGCTTTTGTAGGCCTAAGAACACTGGGGCTCTGGGCTTCTCTAGCCACCTAATCTTCTGCTCATCCTCTCGCGCTCTCTAAAGAGAGCTCAGGTGAGAAATTGCAAACGTCGAGCAATTGCTCAGAGATGAAAAGTGCCAGCACTGAAAGCTCTTGCTAGCCAGCACCCTTCCTTGGAAGCGCTTTCACAGGCGCAGTAACACTGGGGCTTTGCGCTTCTCTACCCACCAAACGTCACGGTCACTATCTCTCCGTCTCGTAGACACGAGCTGAGAAATTGCAAACGTCGAGCAATTGCTCAGAGATGAAAAGTGCCAGCACTGGAAGCTGTTGCTAGCCAGCACCATTCCTTGGAAGCGCTTTTGTAGGCCTAAGAACACTGGGGCTCTGGGCTTCTCTAGCCACCTCATCTTCTGCTCATCCTCTCGCGCACTCTAAAGAGAGCTCAGGTGAGAAATTGCAAACGTCGAGCAATTGCTCAGAGATGAAAAGTGCCAGCACTGAAAGCTCTTGCTAGCCAGCACCCTTCCTTGGAAGCGCTTTCACAGGCGCAGCAACACTGGGGCTTTGCGCTTCTCTACCCACCAAACGTCACGGTCCTTCTCTTTCCGTCTCATAGACACGAGCTGAGAAATTGCAAACGTCGAGCAATTGCTCAGAGATGAAAAGTGCCAGCACTGAAAGCTGTTGCTAGCCAGCACCCTTCCTTGGAAGCGCTTTCACAGGCGCAGTAACACTGGGGCTTTGCGCTTCTCTACCCACCAAACGTCACGGTCATTATCTCTCCGTCTCATAGACACGAGCTGAGAAATTGCAAACGTCGAGCAATTGCTCAGAGACGAAAAGTGCCAGCACTGAAAGCTGTTGCTAGCCAGCACCCTTCCTTGGAAGCGCTTTTGTAGGCCTAAGAACACTGGGGCTCTGGGCTTCTCTAGCCACCTCATCTTCTGCTCATCCTCTCGCGCACTCTAAAGAGAGCTGAGGTGAGAAATTGCAAACGTCGTGCAATTGCTCAGAGATGAAAAGTGCCAGCACTGAAAGCTGTTGCTAGCCAGCACCCTTCCTTGGAAGCGCTTTCACAAGCGCAGTAACACTGGGGCTTTGCGCTTCTCTACCCACCAAACGTAACGGTCATTCTCTTTCTGTCTCGTAGACATGAGCTGAGAAATTGCAAACGTCGAGCAATTGCTCAGAGATGAAAAGTGCCAGCACTGAAAGCTCTTGCTAGCCAGCACCCTTCCTTGGAAGCGCTTTCACAGGCGCAGCAACACTGGGGCTTTGCGCTTCTCTAGCCACCAAACTTCATGGTCACTATCTCTCCGTCTCCTAGACACGAGCTGAGAAATTGCAAACGTCGAGCAATTGCTCAGAGATGAAAAGTGCCAGCACTGAAAGCTGTTGCTAGCCAGCCCCCTTCCTTGGAAGCGCTTTTGTAGGCCTAAGAACACTGGGGCTCTGGGCTTCTCTAGCCACCTCATCTTCTGCTCATCCTCTCGCGCTCTCTAAAGAGAGCTGAGGTGAGAAATTGCAAATGTCGAGCAATTGCTCAGAGATGAAAAGTGCCAGCACTGAAAGCTCTTGCTAGCCAGCACCCTTCCTTGGAAGCGCTTTCACAGGCGCAGTAACACTGGGGCTTTGCGCTTCTCTAGCCACCAAACGTCACGGTCACTATCTCTCCGTCTCGTAGACACGAGCTGAGAAATTGCAAACGTCGAGCAATTGCTCAGAGATGAAAAGTGCCAGCACTGAAAGCTGTTGCTAGCCAGCACCCTTCCTTGGAAGCGCTTTTGTAGGCCTAAGAACACTGGGGCTCTGGGCTTCTCTAGCCACCTCATCTTCTGCTCATCCTCTCGCGCACTCTGAAGAGAGCTCAGGTGAGAAATTGCAAACGTCGAGCAATTGCTCAGAGATGAAAAGTGCCAGCACTGAAAGCTGTTGCTAGCCAGCACCCTTCCTTGGAAGCGCTTTACAGGCGGAGCAACACTGGGGCTTTGCGCTTCTCTACCCACCAAACGTCACGGTCACTATCTCTCCGTCTCATAGACACGAGCTGAGAAATTGCAAACGTCGAGCAATTGCTCAGAGATGAAAAGTGCCAGCACTGAAAGCTGTTGCTAGCCAGCACCCTTCCTTGGAAGCGCTTTCACAGGCGCAGTAACACTGGGGCTTTGCGCTTCTCTACCCACCAAACGTCACGGTCACTATCTCTCCGTCTCGTAGACACGAGCTGAGAAATTGCAAACGTCGAGCAATTGCTCAGAGATGAAAAGTGCCAGCACTGAAAGCTGTTGCTAGCCAGCACCCTTCCTTGGAAGCGCTTTTGTAGGCCTAAGAACACTGGGGCTTTGCGCTTCTTTAGCCACCTCATCTTCTGCTCATCCTCTCGCGCTCTCTAAAGAGAGCTCAGGTGAGAAATTGCAAACGTCAAGCAATTGCTCAGAGATGAAAAGTGCCAGCACTGAAAGCTGTTGCTAGCCAGCACCCTTCCTTGGAAGCGCTTTCAGAGGCGCAGTAACACTGGGGCTTTGCGCTTCTCTAGCCACCAAAAGTCACGGTCCTTCTCTTTCCGTCTCGTAGACACGAGCTGAGAAATTGCAAACGTCGAGCAATTGCTCAGAGAGGAAAAGTGCCAGCACTGAAAGCTGTTGCTAGCCAGCACCCTTCCTTGGAAGCGCTTTTGTAGGCCTAAGAACACTGGGGCTCTGGGCTTCTCTAGCCACCTCATCTTCTGCTCATCCTCTCGCGCACTCTAAAGAGAGCTCAGGTGAGAAATTGCAAACGTCGAGCAATTGCTCAGAGATGAAAAGTGCCAGCACTGAAAGCTCTTGCTAGCCAGCACCCTTCCTTGGAAGCGCTTTCACAGGCGCAGTAACACTGGGGCTTTGCGCTTCTCTAGCCACCAAACGTCACGGTCACTCTCTCTCCGTCTCGTAGACACGAGCTGAGAAATTGCAAACGTCGAGCAATTGCTCAGAGATGAAAAGTGCCAGCACTGAAAGCTCTTGCTAGCCAGCACCCTTCCTTGGAAGCGCTTTTGTAGGCCTAAGAACACTGGGGCTCTGGGCTTCTCTAGCCACCTCATCTTCTGCTCATCCTCTCGCGCACTCTAAAGAGAGCTCAGGTGAGAAATTGCAAACGTCGAGCAATTGCTCAGAGATGAAAAGTGCCAGCACTGAAAGCTGTTGCTAGCCAGCACCCTTCCTTGGAAGCGCTTTCACAGGCGCAGTAACACTGGGGCTTTGCGCTTCTCTAGCCACCAAACGTCACGGTCACTCTCTCTCCGTCTCCTAGACACGAGCTGAGAAATTGCAAACGTCGATCAATTGCTCAGAGATGAAAAGTGCCAGCACTGGAAGCTGTTGCTAGCCAGCACCCTTCCTTGGAAGCGCTTTTGTAGGCCTAAGAACACTGGGGCTCTGGGCTTCTCTAGCCACCTCATCTTCTGCTCATCCTCTCGCGCACTCTAAAGAGAGCTCAGGTGAGAAATTGCAAACGTCGAGCAATTGCTCAGAGATGAAAAGTGCCAGCACTGAAAGCTGTTGCTAGCCAGCACCCTTCCTTGGAAGCGCTTTCACAGGCGCAGTAACACTGGGGCTTTGCGCTTCTCTACCCACCAAACTTCACGGTCCTTCTCTTTCCATCTCGTAGACACGAGCTGAGAAATTGCAAACGTCGAGCAATTGCTCAGAGATGAAAAGTGCCAGCACTGAAAGCTGTTGCTAGCCAGCACCCTTCCTTGGAAGCGCTTTTGTAGGCCTTAGAACACTGGGGCTCTGGGCTTCTCTAGCCACCTCATCTTCTGCTCATCCTCTCGCGCTCTCTAAAGAGAGCTGAGGTGAGAAATTGCAAACGTCGAGCAATTGCTCAGAGATGAAAAGTGCCAGCACTGAAAGCTGTTGCTAGCCAGCACCCTTCCTTGGAAGCGCTTTCACAGGCGCTGTAACACTGGGGCTTTGCGCTTCTCTACCCACCAAACGTCACGGTCACTATCTCTCCGTCTCGTAGACACGAGCTGAGAAATTGCAAACGTCGAGCAATTGCTCAGAGATGAAAAGTGCCAGCACTGAAAGCTGTTGCTAGCCAGCACCCTTCCTTGGAAGCGCTTTTGTAGGCCTAAGAAGACTGGGGCTCTGGGCTTCTCTAGCCACCTCATCTTCTGCTCATCCTCTCGCGCACTCTAAAGAGAGCTCAGGTGAGAAATTGCAAACGTCGAGCAATTGCTCAGAGATGAAAAGTGCCAGCACTGAAAGCTGTTGCTAGCCAGCACCCTTCCTTGGAAGCGCTTTCACAGGCGCAGTAACACTGGGGCTTTGCGCTTCTCTAGCCACCAAACGTCACGGTCCTTCTCTTTCCGTCTCGTAGACACGAGCTGAGAAATTGCAAACGTCGAGCAATTGCTCAGAGATGAAAAGTGCCAGCACTGAAAGCTCTTGCTAGCCAGTACCCTTCCTTGGAAGCGCTTTTGTAGGCCTAAGAACACTGGGGCTCTGGGCTTCTCTAGCCACCTCATCTTCTGCTCATCCTCTCGCGCACTCTAAAGAGAGCTCAGGTGAGAAATTGCAAACGTCGAGCAATTGCTCAGAGATGAAAAGTGCCAGCACTGAAAGCTGTTGCTAGCCAGCACCCTTCCTTGGAAGCGCTTTCACAGGCGCAGTAACACTGGGGCTTTGCGCTTCTCTAGCCACCAAACTTCACGGTCATTCTCTTTCCATCTCGTAGACACGAGCTGAGAAATTGCAAACGTCGAGCAATTGCTCAGAGATGAAAAGTGCCAGCACTGAAAGCTGTTGCTAGCCAGCACCCTTCCTTGGAAGCGCTTTCACAGGCGCAGCAACACTGGGGCTTTGCGCTTCTCTAGCCACCAAACGTCACGGTCCTTCTCTTTCCGTCTCGTAGACACGAGCTGAGAAATTGCAGACGTCGAGCAATTGCTCAGAGATGAAAAGTGCCAGCACTGAAAGCTGTTGCTAGCCAGCCCCCTTCCTTGGAAGCGCTTTTGTAGGCCTTAGAACACTGGGGCTCTGGGCTTCTCTAGCCACCTCATCTTCTGCTCATCCTCTCGCGCTCTCTAAAGAGAGCTGAGGTGAGAAATTGCAAACGTCGAGCAATTGCTCAGAGATGAAAAGTGCCAGCACTGAAAGCTGTTGCTAGCCAGCACCCTTCCTTGGAAGCGCTTTCACAGGCGCTGTAACACTGGGGCTTTGCGCTTCTCTACCCACCAAACGTCACGGTCACTATCTCTCCGTCTCGTAGACAAGAGCTGAGAAATTGCAAACGTCGAGCAATTGCTCAGAGATGAAAAGTGCCAGCACTGAAAGCTGTTGCTAGCCAGCACCCTTCCTTGGAAGCGCTTTTGTAGGCCTAAGAACACTGGGGCTCTGGGCTTCTCTAGCCACCTCATCTTCTGCTCATCCTCTCGCGCACTCTAAAGAGAGCTCAGGTGAGAAATTGCAAACGTCCAGCAATTGCTCAGAGATGAAAAGTGCCAGCACTGAAAGCTGTTGCTAGCCAGCACCCTTCCTTGGAAGCGCTTTCACAGGCGCAGTAACACTGGGGCTTTGCGCTTCTCTACCCACCAAACGTCACGGTCCTTCTCTTTCCGTCTCGTAGACACGAGCTGAGAAATTGCAAACGTCGAGCAATTGCTCAGAGATGAAAAGTGCCAGCACTGAAAGCTCTTGCTAGCCAGTACCCTTCCTTGGAAGCGCTTTTGTAGGCCTAAGAACACTGGGGCTCTGGGCTTCTCTAGCCACCTCATCTTCTGCTCATCCTCTCGCGCACTCTAAAGAGAGCTCAGGTGAGAAATTGCAAACGTCGAGCAATTGCTCAGAGATGAAAAGTGCCAGCACTGAAAGCTGTTGCTAGCCAGCACCCTTCCTTGGAAGCGCTTTCACAGGCACAGTAACACTGGGGCTTTGCGCTTCTCTAGCCACCAAAAGACACGGTCCTTCTCTTTCCGTCTCATAGACACGAGCTGAGAAATTGCAAACGTCGATCAATTGCTCAGAGATGAAAAGTGCCAGCACTGAAAGCTGTTGCTAGCCAGCACCCTTCCTTGGAAGCGCTTTCACAAGCGCAGCAACACTGGGGCTTTGCGCTTCTCTACCCACCAAACGTCACTCTCATTCTCTTTCCGTCTCGTAGACACGAGCTGAGAAATTGCAAACGTCGAGCAATTGCTCAGAGAGGAAAAGTGCCAGCACTGAAAGCTCTTGCTAGCCAGCACCCTTCCTTGGAAGCGCTTTTGTAGGCCTAAGAACACTGGGGCTCTGGGCTTCTCTAGCCACCTAATCTTCTGCTCATCCTCTCGCGCACTCTAAAGAGAGCTGAGGTGAGAAATTGCAAACGTCGAGCAATTGCTCAGAGATGAAAAGTGCCAGCACTGAAAGCTCTTGCTAGCCAGCACCCTTCCTTGGAAGCGCTTTCACAAGCGCAGTAACACTGGGGCTTTGCGCTTCTCTACCCACCAAACGTAACGGTCCTTCTCTTTCTGTCTCGTAGATATAAGCTGAAAAATTGCAAACGTCGAGCAATTGCTCAGAGATGAAAAGTGCCAGCACTTAAAGCTCTTGCTAGCCAGCACCCTTCCTTGGAAGCGCTTTCACAGGCGCAGTAACACTGGGGCTTTGCGCTTCTCTACCCACCAAACGTCACGGTCACTATCTCTCCGTCTCGTAGACACGAGCTGAGAAATTGCAGACATCGAGCAATTGCTCAGAGATGAAAAGTGCCAGCACTGAAAGCTGTTGCTAGCCAGCACCCTTCCTTGGAAGCGCTTTTGTAGGCCTAAGAACACTGGGGTTCTGGGCTTCTCTAGCCACCTAATCTTCTGCTCATCCTCTCGCGCTCTCTAAAGAGAGCTCAGGTGAGAAATTGCAAACGTCGAGCAATTGCTCAGAGATGAAAAGTGCCAGCACTGAAAGCTCTTGCTAGCCAGCACCCTTCCTTGGAAGCGCTTTCACAGGCGCAGCAACACTGGGGCTTTGCGCTTCTCTACCCACCAAACGTCACGGTCCTTCTCTTTCCGTCTCATAGACACGAGCTGAGAAATTGCAAACGTCGAGCAATTGCTCAGAGATGAAAAGTGCCAGCACTGAAAGCTGTTGCTAGCCAGCACCCTTCCTTGGAAGCGCTTTCACAGGCGCAGTAACACTGGGGCTTTGCGCTTCTCTACCCACCAAACGTCACGGTCATTATCTCTCCGTCTCATAGACACGAGCTGAGAAATTGCAAACGTCGAGCAATTGCTCAGAGACGAAAAGTGCCAGCACTGAAAGCTGTTGCTAGCCAGCACCCTTCCTTGGAAGCGCTTTTGTAGGCCTAAGAACACTGGGGCTCTGGGCTTCTCTAGCCACCTCATCTTCTGCTCATCCTCTCGCGCACTCTAAAGAGAGCTGAGGTGAGAAATTGCAAACGTCGTGCAATTGCTCAGAGATGAAAAGTGCCAGCACTGAAAGCTGTTGCTAGCCAGCACCCTTCCTTGGAAGCGCTTTCACAAGCGCAGTAACACTGGGGCTTTGCGCTTCTCTACCCACCAAACGTAACGGTCATTCTCTTTCTGTCTCGTAGACATGAGCTGAGAAATTGCAAACGTCGAGCAATTGCTCAGAGATGAAAAGTGCCAGCACTGAAAGCTCTTGCTAGCCAGCACCCTTCCTTGGAAGCGCTTTCACAGGCGCAGCAACACTGGGGCTTTGCGCTTCTCTAGCCACCAAACTTCATGGTCACTATCTCTCCGTCTCCTAGACACGAGCTGAGAAATTGCAAACGTCGAGCAATTGCTCAGAGATGAAAAGTGCCAGCACTGAAAGCTGTTGCTAGCCAGCCCCCTTCCTTGGAAGCGCTTTTGTAGGCCTAAGAACACTGGGGCTCTGGGCTTCTCTAGCCACCTCATCTTCTGCTCATCCTCTCGCGCTCTCTAAAGAGAGCTGAGGTGAGAAATTGCAAATGTCGAGCAATTGCTCAGAGATGAAAAGTGCCAGCACTGAAAGCTCTTGCTAGCCAGCACCCTTCCTTGGAAGCGCTTTCACAGGCGCAGTAACACTGGGGCTTTGCGCTTCTCTAGCCACCAAACGTCACGGTCACTATCTCTCCGTCTCGTAGACACGAGCTGAGAAATTGCAAACGTCGAGCAATTGCTCAGAGATGAAAAGTGCCAGCACTGAAAGCTGTTGCTAGCCAGCACCCTTCCTTGGAAGCGCTTTTGTAGGCCTAAGAACACTGGGGCTCTGGGCTTCTCTAGCCACCTCATCTTCTGCTCATCCTCTCGCGCACTCTGAAGAGAGCTCAGGTGAGAAATTGCAAACGTCGAGCAATTGCTCAGAGATGAAAAGTGCCAGCACTGAAAGCTGTTGCTAGCCAGCACCCTTCCTTGGAAGCGCTTTACAGGCGGAGCAACACTGGGGCTTTGCGCTTCTCTACCCACCAAACGTCACGGTCACTATCTCTCCGTCTCATAGACACGAGCTGAGAAATTGCAAACGTCGAGCAATTGCTCAGAGATGAAAAGTGCCAGCACTGAAAGCTGTTGCTAGCCAGCACCCTTCCTTGGAAGCGCTTTCACAGGCGCAGTAACACTGGGGCTTTGCGCTTCTCTACCCACCAAACGTCACGGTCACTATCTCTCCGTCTCGTAGACACGAGCTGAGAAATTGCAAACGTCGAGCAATTGCTCAGAGATGAAAAGTGCCAGCACTGAAAGCTGTTGCTAGCCAGCACCCTTCCTTGGAAGCGCTTTTGTAGGCCTAAGAACACTGGGGCTTTGCGCTTCTTTAGCCACCTCATCTTCTGCTCATCCTCTCGCGCTCTCTAAAGAGAGCTCAGGTGAGAAATTGCAAACGTCAAGCAATTGCTCAGAGATGAAAAGTGCCAGCACTGAAAGCTGTTGCTAGCCAGCACCCTTCCTTGGAAGCGCTTTCAGAGGCGCAGTAACACTGGGGCTTTGCGCTTCTCTAGCCACCAAAAGTCACGGTCCTTCTCTTTCCGTCTCGTAGACACGAGCTGAGAAATTGCAAACGTCGAGCAATTGCTCAGAGAGGAAAAGTGCCAGCACTGAAAGCTGTTGCTAGCCAGCACCCTTCCTTGGAAGCGCTTTTGTAGGCCTAAGAACACTGGGGCTCTGGGCTTCTCTAGCCACCTCATCTTCTGCTCATCCTCTCGCGCACTCTAAAGAGAGCTCAGGTGAGAAATTGCAAACGTCGAGCAATTGCTCAGAGATGAAAAGTGCCAGCACTGAAAGCTCTTGCTAGCCAGCACCCTTCCTTGGAAGCGCTTTCACAGGCGCAGTAACACTGGGGCTTTGCGCTTCTCTAGCCACCAAACGTCACGGTCACTCTCTCTCCGTCTCGTAGACACGAGCTGAGAAATTGCAAACGTCGAGCAATTGCTCAGAGATGAAAAGTGCCAGCACTGAAAGCTCTTGCTAGCCAGCACCCTTCCTTGGAAGCGCTTTTGTAGGCCTAAGAACACTGGGGCTCTGGGCTTCTCTAGCCACCTCATCTTCTGCTCATCCTCTCGCGCACTCTAAAGAGAGCTCAGGTGAGAAATTGCAAACGTCGAGCAATTGCTCAGAGATGAAAAGTGCCAGCACTGAAAGCTGTTGCTAGCCAGCACCCTTCCTTGGAAGCGCTTTCACAGGCGCAGTAACACTGGGGCTTTGCGCTTCTCTAGCCACCAAACGTCACGGTCACTCTCTCTCCGTCTCCTAGACACGAGCTGAGAAATTGCAAACGTCGATCAATTGCTCAGAGATGAAAAGTGCCAGCACTGGAAGCTGTTGCTAGCCAGCACCCTTCCTTGGAAGCGCTTTTGTAGGCCTAAGAACACTGGGGCTCTGGGCTTCTCTAGCCACCTCATCTTCTGCTCATCCTCTCGCGCACTCTAAAGAGAGCTCAGGTGAGAAATTGCAAACGTCGAGCAATTGCTCAGAGATGAAAAGTGCCAGCACTGAAAGCTGTTGCTAGCCAGCACCCTTCCTTGGAAGCGCTTTCACAGGCGCAGTAACACTGGGGCTTTGCGCTTCTCTACCCACCAAACTTCACGGTCCTTCTCTTTCCATCTCGTAGACACGAGCTGAGAAATTGCAAACGTCGAGCAATTGCTCAGAGATGAAAAGTGCCAGCACTGAAAGCTGTTGCTAGCCAGCACCCTTCCTTGGAAGCGCTTTTGTAGGCCTTAGAACACTGGGGCTCTGGGCTTCTCTAGCCACCTCATCTTCTGCTCATCCTCTCGCGCTCTCTAAAGAGAGCTGAGGTGAGAAATTGCAAACGTCGAGCAATTGCTCAGAGATGAAAAGTGCCAGCACTGAAAGCTGTTGCTAGCCAGCACCCTTCCTTGGAAGCGCTTTCACAGGCGCTGTAACACTGGGGCTTTGCGCTTCTCTACCCACCAAACGTCACGGTCACTATCTCTCCGTCTCGTAGACACGAGCTGAGAAATTGCAAACGTCGAGCAATTGCTCAGAGATGAAAAGTGCCAGCACTGAAAGCTGTTGCTAGCCAGCACCCTTCCTTGGAAGCGCTTTTGTAGGCCTAAGAAGACTGGGGCTCTGGGCTTCTCTAGCCACCTCATCTTCTGCTCATCCTCTCGCGCACTCTAAAGAGAGCTCAGGTGAGAAATTGCAAACGTCGAGCAATTGCTCAGAGATGAAAAGTGCCAGCACTGAAAGCTGTTGCTAGCCAGCACCCTTCCTTGGAAGCGCTTTCACAGGCGCAGTAACACTGGGGCTTTGCGCTTCTCTAGCCACCAAACGTCACGGTCCTTCTCTTTCCGTCTCGTAGACACGAGCTGAGAAATTGCAAACGTCGAGCAATTGCTCAGAGATGAAAAGTGCCAGCACTGAAAGCTCTTGCTAGCCAGTACCCTTCCTTGGAAGCGCTTTTGTAGGCCTAAGAACACTGGGGCTCTGGGCTTCTCTAGCCACCTCATCTTCTGCTCATCCTCTCGCGCACTCTAAAGAGAGCTCAGGTGAGAAATTGCAAACGTCGAGCAATTGCTCAGAGATGAAAAGTGCCAGCACTGAAAGCTGTTGCTAGCCAGCACCCTTCCTTGGAAGCGCTTTCACAGGCGCAGTAACACTGGGGCTTTGCGCTTCTCTACCCACCAAACTTCACGGTCATTCTCTTTCCATCTCGTAGACACGAGCTGAGAAATTGCAAACGTCGAGCAATTGCTCAGAGATGAAAAGTGCCAGCACTGAAAGCTGTTGCTAGCCAGCACCCTTCCTTGGAAGCGCTTTCACAGGCGCAGCAACACTGGGGCTTTGCGCTTCTCTAGCCACCAAACGTCACGGTCCTTCTCTTTCCGTCTCGTAGACACGAGCTGAGAAATTGCAGACGTCGAGCAATTGCTCAGAGATGAAAAGTGCCAGCACTGAAAGCTGTTGCTAGCCAGCCCCCTTCCTTGGAAGCGCTTTTGTAGGCCTTAGAACACTGGGGCTCTGGGCTTCTCTAGCCACCTCATCTTCTGCTCATCCTCTCGCGCTCTCTAAAGAGAGCTGAGGTGAGAAATTGCAAACGTCGAGCAATTGCTCAGAGATGAAAAGTGCCAGCACTGAAAGCTGTTGCTAGCCAGCACCCTTCCTTGGAAGCGCTTTCACAGGCGCTGTAACACTGGGGCTTTGCGCTTCTCTACCCACCAAACGTCACGGTCACTATCTCTCCGTCTCGTAGACAAGAGCTGAGAAATTGCAAACGTCGAGCAATTGCTCAGAGATGAAAAGTGCCAGCACTGAAAGCTGTTGCTAGCCAGCACCCTTCCTTGGAAGCGCTTTTGTAGGCCTAAGAACACTGGGGCTCTGGGCTTCTCTAGCCACCTCATCTTCTGCTCATCCTCTCGCGCACTCTAAAGAGAGCTCAGGTGAGAAATTGCAAACGTCCAGCAATTGCTCAGAGATGAAAAGTGCCAGCACTGAAAGCTGTTGCTAGCCAGCACCCTTCCTTGGAAGCGCTTTCACAGGCGCAGTAACACTGGGGCTTTGCGCTTCTCTACCCACCAAACGTCACGGTCCTTCTCTTTCCGTCTCGTAGACACGAGCTGAGAAATTGCAAACGTCGAGCAATTGCTCAGAGATGAAAAGTGCCAGCACTGAAAGCTCTTGCTAGCCAGTACCCTTCCTTGGAAGCGCTTTTGTAGGCCTAAGAACACTGGGGCTCTGGGCTTCTCTAGCCACCTCATCTTCTGCTCATCCTCTCGCGCACTCTAAAGAGAGCTCAGGTGAGAAATTGCAAACGTCGAGCAATTGCTCAGAGATGAAAAGTGCCAGCACTGAAAGCTGTTGCTAGCCAGCACCCTTCCTTGGAAGCGCTTTCACAGGCGCAGCAACACTGGGGCTTTGCGCTTCTCTACCCACCAAACGTCACAGTCACTCTCTATCCCTCTCGTAGACACGAGCTGAGAAATTGCAAACGTCGATCAATTGCTCAGAGATGAAAAGTGCCAGCACTGAAAGCTGTTGCTAGCCAGCACCCTTCCTTGGAAGCGCTTTCACAAGCGCAGCAACACTGGGGCTTTGCGCTTCTCTACCCACCAAACGTCACTCTCATTCTCTTTCCGTCTCGTAGACACGAGCTGAGAAATTGCAAACGTCGAGCAATTGCTCAGAGAGGAAAAGTGCCAGCACTGAAAGCTCTTGCTAGCCAGCACCCTTCCTTGGAAGCGCTTTTGTAGGCCTAAGAACACTGGGGCTCTGGGCTTCTCTAGCCACCTAATCTTCTGCTCATCCTCTCGCGCACTCTAAAGAGAGCTGAGGTGAGAAATTGCAAACGTCGAGCAATTGCTCAGAGATGAAAAGTGCCAGCACTGAAAGCTCTTGCTAGCCAGCACCCTTCCTTGGAAGCGCTTTCACAAGCGCAGTAACACTGGGGCTTTGCGCTTCTCTACCCACCAAACGTAACGGTCCTTCTCTTTCTGTCTCGTAGATATAAGCTGAAAAATTGCAAACGTCGAGCAATTGCTCAGAGATGAAAAGTGCCAGCACTTAAAGCTCTTGCTAGCCAGCACCCTTCCTTGGAAGCGCTTTCACAGGTGCAGTAACACTGGGGCTTTGCGCTTCTCTACCCACCAAACGTCACGGTCACTATCTCTCCGTCTCGTAGACACGAGCTGAGAAATTGCAGACATCGAGCAATTGCTCAGAGATGAAAAGTGCCAGCACTGAAAGCTGTTGCTAGCCAGCACCCTTCCTTGGAAGCGCTTTTGTAGGCCTAAGAACACTGGGGTTCTGGGCTTCTCTAGCCACCTAATCTTCTGCTCATCCTCTCGCGCTCTCTAAAGAGAGCTCAGGTGAGAAATTGCAAACGTCGAGCAATTGCTCAGAGATGAAAAGTGCCAGCACTGAAAGCTCTTGCTAGCCAGCACCCTTCCTTGGAAGCGCTTTCACAGGCGCAGTAACACTGGGGCTTTGCGCTTCTCTAGCCACCAAACGTCACGGTCCTTCTCTTTCCGTCTCGTAGACATGAGCTGAGAAATTGCAAACGTCGAGCAATTGCTCAGAGATGAAAAGTGCCAGCACTTAAAGCTCTTGCTAGCCAGCACCCTTCCTTGGAAGCGCTTTCACAGGCGCAGTAACACTGGGGCTTTGCGCTTCTCTACCCACCAAACGTCACGGTCACTATCTCTCCGTCTCGTAGACACGAGCTGAGAAATTGCAAACGTCGAGCAATTGCTCAGAGATGAAAAGTGCCAGCACTGAAAGCTGTTGCTAGCCAGCACCCTTCCTTGGAAGCGCTTTTGTAGGCCTAAGAACACTGGGGCTCTGGGCTTCTCTAGCCACCTCATCTTCTGCTCATCCTCTCGCGCACTCTAAAGAGAGCTCAGGTGAGAAATTGCAAACGTCGAGCAATTGCTCAGAGATGAAAAGTGCCAGCACTGAAAGCTCTTGCTAGCCAGCACCCTTCCTTGGAAGCGCTTTCACAGGCGCAGCAACACTGGGGCTTTGCGCTTCTCTACCCACCAAACGTCACGGTCCTTCTATTTCCGTCTCATAGACACGAGCTGAGAAATTGCAAACGTCGAGCAATTGCTCAGAGATGAAAAGTGCCAGCACTGAAAGCTGTTGCTAGCCAGCACCCTTCCTTGGAAGCGCTTTCACAGGCGCAGTAACACTGGGGCTTTGCGCTTCTCTACCCACCAAACGTCACGGTCACTATCTCTCCGTCTCATAGACACGAGCTGAGAAATTGCAAACGTCGAGCAATTGCTCAGAGACGAAAAGTGCCAGCACTGAAAGCTCTTGCTAGCCAGCACCCTTCCTTGGAAGCGCTTTTGTAGCCCTTCGAACACTGGGGCTCTGGGCTTCTCTACCCACCTAATCTTCTGCTCATCCTCTCGCGCTCTCTAAAGAGAGCTGAGGTGAGAAATTGCAAACGTCGAGCAATTGCTCAGAGATGAAAAGTGCCAGCACTGAAAGCTGTTGCTAGCCAGCACCCTTCCTTGGAAGCGCTTTCACAGGCGCAGTAACACTGGGGCTTTGCGCTTCTCTACCCACCAAACGTCACGGTCCTTCTCTTTCCGTCTCGTAGACACGAGCTGAGAAATTGCAAACGTCGAGCAATTGCTCAGAGATGAAAAGTGCCAGCACTGAAAGCTCTTGCTAGCCAGCACCCTTCCTTGGAAGCGCTTTTGTAGGCCTAAGAACACTGGGGCTCTGGGCTTCTCTAGCCACCTCATCTTCTGCTCATCCTCTCGCGCACTCTAAAGAGAGCTCAGGTGAGAAATTGCAAACGTCGAGCAATTGCTCAGAGATGAAAAGTGCCAGCACTGAAAGCTGTTGCTAGCCAGCACCCTTCCTTGGAAGCGCTTTCACAGGCGCAGTAACACTGGGGCTTTGCGCTTCTCTATGCACCAAACGTAACGGTCACTATCTCTCCGTCTCGTAGACACGAGCTGAGAAATTGCAAACGTCGAGCAATTGCTCAGAGATGAAAAGTGCCAGCACTGAAAGCTGTTGCTAGCCAGCACCCTTCCTTGGAAGCGCTTTCACAGGCGCAGCAACACTGGGGCTTTGCGCTTCTCTACCCACCAAACGTCACAGTCACTCTCTATCCCTCTCGTAGACACGAGGTGAGAAATTGCAAACGTCGAGCAATTGCTCAGAGATGAAAAGTGCCAGCACTGAAAGCTGTTGCTAGCCAGCACCCTTCCTTGGAAGCGCTTTTGTAGGCCTAAGAACACTGGGGCTCTGGGCTTCTTTAGCCACCTCATCTTCTGCCCATCCTCTCGCGCACTCTAAAGAGAGCTCAGGTGAGAAATTGCAAACGTCGAGCAATTGCTCAGAGATGAAATGTGCCAGCACTGAAAGCTGTTGCTAGCCAGCACCCTTCCTTGGAAGCGCTTTCACAGGCGCAGTAACACTGGGGCTTTGCGCTTCTCTATGCACCAAACGTCACGGTCCTTCTCTTTCCGTCTCGTAGACACGAGCTGAGAAATTGCAAACGTCGAGCAATTGCTCAGAGATGAAAAGTGCCAGCACTGAAAGCTGTTGCTAGCCAGCACCCTTCCTTGGAAGCGCTTTCACAGGCGCAGCAACACCGGGGCTTTGCGCTTCTCTAGCCACCAAACGTCACGGTCACTATCTCTCCGTCTCGTAGACACGAGCTGAGAAATTGCAAACGTCGAGCAATTGCTCAGAGATGAAAAGTGCCAGCACTGAAAGCTGTTGCTAGCCAGCACCCTTCCTTGGAAGCGCTTTTGTAGGCCTAAGAACACTGGGGCTCTGGGCTTCTCTAGCCACCTCATCTTCTGCTCATCCTCTCGCGCACTCTAAAGAGAGTTCAGGTGAGAAATTGCAAACGTCGAGCAATTGCTCAGAGATGAAAAGTGCCAGCACTGAAAGCTGTTGCTAGCCAGCACCCTTCCTTGGAAGCGCTATCACAGGCGCAGTAACACTGGGGCTTTGCGCTTCTCTACCCACCAAACGTCACGGTCCTTCTCTTTCCGTCTCGTAGACACGAGCTGAGAAATTGCAAACGTCGAGCAATTGCTCAGAGAGGAAAAGTGCCAGCACTGAAAGCTGTTGCTAGCCAGCACCCTTCCTTGGAAGCGCTTTTGTAGGCCTAAGAACACTGGGGCTCTGGGCTTCTCTAGCCACCTAATCTTCTGCTCATCCTCTCGCGCACTCTAAAGAGAGCTCAGGTGAGAAATTGCAAACGTCGAGCAATTGCTCAGAGATGAAATGTGCCAGCACTGGAAGCTGTTGCTAGCCAGCACCCTTCCTTGGAAGCGCTTTCACAGGCGCAGTAACACTGGGGCTTTGCGCTTCTCTATGCACCAAACGTCACGGTCCTTCTCTTTCCGTCTCGTAGACACGAGCTGAGAAATTGCAAACGTCGAGCAATTGCTCAGAGATGAAAAGTGCCAGCACTGAAAGCTGTTGCTAGCCAGCACCCTTCCTTGGAAGCGCTTTCACAGGCGCAGCAACACCGGGGCTTTGCGCTTCTCTACCCACCAAACGTAACGGTCCCTCTCTTTCTGTCTCGTAGATATAAGCTGAAAAATTGCAAACGTCGAGCAATTGCTCAGAGATGAAAAGTGCCAGCACTGAAAGCTGTTGCTAGCCAGCACCCTTCCTTGGAAGCGCTTTCACAGGCGCAGTAACACTGGGGCTTTGCGCTTCTCTATGCACCAAACGTCACGGTCCTTCTCTTTCCGTCTCGTAGACACGAGCTGAGAAATTGCAAACGTCGAGCAATTGCTCAGAGATGAAAAGTGCCAGCACTGAAAGCTGTTGCTAGCCAGCACCCTTCCTTGGAAGCGCTTTTGTAGGCCTAAGAAGACTGGGGCTCTGGGCTTCTCTAGCCACCTAATCTTCTGCTCATCCTCTCGCGCACTCTAAAGAGAGCTCAGGTGAGAAATTGCAAACGTCGAGCAATTGCTCAGAGATGAAAAGTGCCAGCACTGAAAGCTGTTGCTAGCCAGCACCCTTCCTTGGAAGCGCTTTCACAGGCGCAGTAACACTGGGGCTTTGCGCTTCTCTATGCACCAAACGTCACGGTCCTTCTCTTTCCGTCTCGTAGACACGAGCTGAGAAATTGCAAACGTCGAGCAATTGCTCAGAGATGAAAAGTGCCAGCACTGAAAGCTGTTGCTAGCCAGCACCCTTCCTTGGAAGCGCTTTTGTAGGCCTAAGAACACTGGGGCTCTGGGCTTCTCTAGCCACCTAATCTTCTGCTCATCCTCTCGCGCACTCTAAAGAGAGCTCAGGTGAGAAATTGCAAACGTCGTGCAATTGCTCAGAGATGAAAAGTGCCAGCACTGAAAGCTGTTGCTAGCCAGCACCCTTCCTTGGAAGCGCTTTCACAAGCGCAGTAACACTGGGGCTTTGCGCTTCTCTACCCACCAAACGTAACGGTCATTCTCTTTCCGTCTCGTAGACACGAGCTGAGAAATTGCAAACGTCGAGCAATTGCTCAGAGATGAAAAGTGCCAGCACTGAAAGCTGTTGCTAGCCAGCACCCTTCCTTGGAAGCGCTTTCACAGGCGCAGCAACACTGGGGCTTTGCGCTTCTCTACCCACCAAACGTCACAGTCACTCTCTATCCCTCTCGTAGACACGAGGTGAGAAATTGCAAACGTCGAGCAATTGCTCAGAGATGAAAAGTGCCAGCACTGAAAGCTGTTGCTAGCCAGCACCCTTCCTTGGAAGCGCTTTTGTAGGCCTAAGAACACTGGGGCTCTGGGCTTCTCTAGCCACCTAATCTTCTGCTCATCCTCTCGCGCACTCTAAAGAGAGCTCAGGTGAGAAATTGCAAACGTCGAGCAATTGCTCAGAGATGAAATGTGCCAGCACTGGAAGCTGTTGCTAGCCAGCACCCTTCCTTGGAAGCGCTTTCACAGGCGCAGTAACACTGGGGCTTTGCGCTTCTCTATGCACCAAACGTCACGGTCCTTCTCTTTCCGTCTCGTAGACACGAGCTGAGAAATTGCAAACGTCGAGCAATTGCTCAGAGATGAAAAGTGCCAGCACTGAAAGCTGTTGCTAGCCAGCACCCTTCCTTGGAAGCGCTTTCACAGGCGCAGCAACACCGGGGCTTTGCGCTTCTCTACCCACCAAACGTCACGGTCACTATCTCTCCGTCTCGTAGACGCGAGCTGAGAAATTGCAAACGTCGAGCAATTGCTCAGAGATGAAAAGTGCCAGCACTGAAAGCTGTTGCTAGCCAGCACCCTTCCTTGGAAGCGCTTTTGTAGGCCTAAGAACACTGGGGCTCTGGGCTTCTCTAGCCACCTCATCTTCTGCTCATCCTCTCGCGCACTCTAAAGAGAGCTCAGGTGAGAAATTGCAAAGGTCGAGCAATTGCTCAGAGATGAAAAGTGCCAGCACTGAAAGCTGTTGCTAGCCAGCACCCTTCCTTGGAAGCGCTTTCACAGGCGCAGTAACATTGGGGCTTTGCGCTTCTCTACCCACCAAACGTCACGGTCCTTCTCTTTCCGTCTCGTAGACACGAGCTGAGAAATTGCAAACGTCGAGCAATTGCTCAGAGATGAAAAGTGCTAGCACTGAAAGCTGTTGCTAGCCAGCACCCTTCCTTGGAAGCGCTTTTGTAGGCCTAAGAACACTGGGGCTCTGGGCTTCTCTAGCCACCTCATCTTCTGCTCATCCTCTCGCGCACTCTAAAGAGAGCTCAGGTGAGAAATTGCAAACGTCGAGCAATTGCTCAGAGATGAAAAGTGCCAGCACTGGAAGCTGTTGCTAGCCAGCACCCTTCCTTGGAAGCGCTTTCACAGGCGCAGTAACACTGGGGCTTTGCGCTTCTCTATGCACCAAACGTCACGGTCCTTCTCTTTCCGTCTCGTAGACACGAGCTGAGAAATTGCAAACGTCGAGCAATTGCTCAGAGATGAAAAGTGCCAGCACTGAAAGCTGTTGCTAGCCAGCACCCTTCCTTGGAAGCGCTTTCACAGGCGCAGCAACACCGGGGCTTTGCGCTTCTCTACCCACCAAACGTCACGGTCACTATCTCTCCGTCTCGTAG
Source organism: Sarcoramphus papa (assembly GCA_037962945.1). Classification (NCBI taxonomy): domain Eukaryota; kingdom Metazoa; phylum Chordata; class Aves; order Accipitriformes; family Cathartidae; genus Sarcoramphus; species Sarcoramphus papa. The sequence goes on from JBBMRM010000121.1 coordinate 380,782, forward strand.
ACACGAGCTGAGAAATTGCAAACGTCGAGCAATTGCTCAGAGATGAAAAGTGCCAGCACTGAAAGCTGTTGCTAGCCAGCACCCTTCCTTGGAAGCGCTTTTGTAGGCCTAAGAACACTGGGGCTCTGGGCTTCTCTAGCCACCTAATCTTCTGCTCATCCTCTCGCGCACTCTAAAGAGAGCTCAGGTGAGAAATTGCAAACGTCGAGCAATTGCTCAGAGATGAAAAGTGCCAGCACTGAAAGCTGTTGCTAGCCAGCACCCTTCCTTGGAAGCGCTTTCACAGGCGCAGCAACACTGGGGCTTTGCGCTTCTCTACGCACCAAACGTCACGGTCCTTCTCTTTCCGTCTCATAGACACGAGCTGAGAAATTGCAAACGTCGAGCAATTGCTCAGAGATGAAAAGTGCCAGCACTGAAAGCTGTTGCTAGCCAGCACCCTTCCTTGGAAGCGCTTTCACAGGCGCAGTAACACTGGGGCTTTGCGCTTCTCTACCCACCAAACTTCATGGTCACTATCTCTCCGTCTCATAGACACGAGCTGAGAAATTGCAAACGTCGAGCAATTGCTCAGAGACGAAAAGTGCCAGCACTGAAAGCTCTTGCTAGCCAGCACCCTTCCTTGGAAGCGCTTTTGTAGGCCTAAGAAGACTGGGGCTCTGGGCTTCTCTAGCCACCTAATCTTCTGCTCATCCTCTCGCGCTCTCTAAAGAGAGCTGAGGTGAGAAATTGCAAACGTCGAGCAATTGCTCAGAGATGAAAAGTGCCAGCACTGAAAGCTGTTGCTAGCCAGCACCCTTCCTTGGAAGCGCTTTCACAGGCGCAGTAACACTGGGGCTTTGCGCTTCTCTACCCACCAAACGTCACGGTCCTTCTCTTTCCGTCTCGTAGACACGAGCTGAGAAATTGCAAACGTCGAGCAATTGCTCAGAGATGAAAAGTGCCAGCACTGAAAGCTGTTGCTAGCCAGCACCCTTCCTTGGAAGCGCTTTTGTAGGCCTAAGAACACTGGGGCTCTGGGCTTCTCTAGCCACCTCATCTTCTGCTCATCCTCTCGCGCACTCTAAAGAGAGCTCAGGTGAGAAATTGCAAACGTCGAGCAATTGCTCAGAGATGAAAAGTGCCAGCACTGAAAGCTGTTGCTAGCCAGCACCCTTCCTTGGAAGCGCTTTCACAGGCGCAGTAACACTGGGGCTTTGCGCTTCTCTAGCCACCAAACTTCACGGTCCTTCTCTTTCCGTCTCGTAGACACGAGCTGAGAAATTGCAAACGTCGAGCAATTGCTCAGAGATGAAAAGTGCCAGCACTGAAAGCTGTTGCTAGCCAGCACCCTTCCTTGGAAGCGCTTTTGTAGGCCTAAGAACACTGGGGCTCTGGGCTTCTCTAGCCACCTCATCTTCTGCTCATCCTCTCGCGCACTCTAAAGAGAGCTGAGGTGAGAAATTGCAAACGTCGTGCAATTGCTCAGAGATGAAAAGTGCCAGCACTGAAAGCTCTTGCTAGCCAGCACCCTTCCTTGGAAGCGCTTTCACAGGCGCAGTAACACTGGGGCTTTGCGCTTCTCTACCCACCAAACGTAACGGTCATTCTCTTTCCGTCTCGTAGACATGAGCTGAGAAATTGCAAACGTCGAGCAATTGCTCAGAGATGAAAAGTGCCAGCACTGAAAGCTCTTGCTAGCCAGCACCCTTCCTTGGAAGCGCTTTCACAGGCGCAGCAACACTGGGGCTTTGCGCTTCTCTAGCCACCAAACTTCATGGTCACTATCTCTCCGTCTCCTAGACACGAGCTGAGAAATTGCAAACGTCGAGCAATTGCTCAGAGATGAAAAGTGCCAGCACTGGAAGCTGTTGCTAGCCAGCCCCCTTCCTTGGAAGCGCTTTTGTAGGCCTAAGAACACTGGGGCTCTGGGCTTCTCTAGCCACCTAATCTTCTGCTCATCCTCTCGCGCTCTCTAAAGAGAGCTGAGGTGAGAAATTGCAAACGTCGAGCAATTGCTCAGAGATGAAAAGTGCCAGCACTGAAAGCTCTTGCTAGCCAGCACCCTTCCTTGGAAGCGCTTTCACAGGCGCAGTAACACTGGGGCTTTGCGCTTCTCTACCCACCAAACGTCACGGTCATTCTCTCTCCGTCTCGTAGACACGAGCTGAGAAATTGCAGACATCGAGCAATTGCTCAGAGATGAAAAGTGCCAGCACTGAAAGCTGTTGCTAGCCAGCACCCTTCCTTGGAAGCGCTTTTGTAGGCCTAAGAACACTGGGGCTCTGGGCTTCTCTAGCCACCTAATCTTCTGCTCATCCTCTCGCGCTCTCTAAAGAGAGCTCAGGTGAGAAATTGCAAACGTCGAGCAATTGCTCAGAGATGAAAAGTGCCAGCACTGAAAGCTCTTGCTAGCCAGCACCCTTCCTTGGAAGCGCTTTCACAGGCGCAGTAACACTGGGGCTTTGCGCTTCTCTACCCACCAAACGTCACGGTCACTATCTCTCCGTCTCGTAGACACGAGCTGAGAAATTGCAAACGTCGAGCAATTGCTCAGAGATGAAAAGTGCCAGCACTGAAAGCTGTTGCTAGCCAGCACCATTCCTTGGAAGCGCTTTTGTAGGCCTAAGAACACTGGGGCTCTGGGCTTCTCTAGCCACCTCATCTTCTGCTCATCCTCTCGCGCACTCTAAAGAGAGCTCAGGTGAGAAATTGCAAACGTCGAGCAATTGCTCAGAGATGAAAAGTGCCAGCACTGAAAGCTCTTGCTAGCCAGCACCCTTCCTTGGAAGCGCTTTCACAGGCGCAGCAACACTGGGGCTTTGCGCTTCTCTACCCACCAAACGTCACGGTCCTTCTCTTTCCGTCTCATAGACACGAGCTGAGAAATTGCAAACGTCGAGCAATTGCTCAGAGATGAAAAGTGCCAGCACTGAAAGCTGTTGCTAGCCAGCACCCTTCCTTGGAAGCGCTTTCACAGGCGCAGTAACACTGGGGCTTTGCGCTTCTCTACCCACCAAACGTCACGGTCATTATCTCTCCGTCTCATAGACACGAGCTGAGAAATTGCAAACGTCGAGCAATTGCTCAGAGACGAAAAGTGCCAGCACTGAAAGCTGTTGCTAGCCAGCACCCTTCCTTGGAAGCGCTTTTGTAGGCCTAAGAACACTGGGGCTCTGGGCTTCTCTAGCCACCTCATCTTCTGCTCATCCTCTCGCGCACTCTAAAGAGAGCTGAGGTGAGAAATTGCAAACGTCGTGCAATTGCTCAGAGATGAAAAGTGCCAGCACTGAAAGCTGTTGCTAGCCAGCACCCTTCCTTGGAAGCGCTTTCACAAGCGCAGTAACACTGGGGCTTTGCGCTTCTCTACCCACCAAACGTAACGGTCATTCTCTTTCTGTCTCGTAGACATGAGCTGAGAAATTGCAAACGTCGAGCAATTGCTCAGAGATGAAAAGTGCCAGCACTGAAAGCTCTTGCTAGCCAGCACCCTTCCTTGGAAGCGCTTTCACAGGCGCAGCAACACTGGGGCTTTGCGCTTCTCTAGCCACCAAACTTCATGGTCACTATCTCTCCGTCTCCTAGACACGAGCTGAGAAATTGCAAACGTCGAGCAATTGCTCAGAGATGAAAAGTGCCAGCACTGAAAGCTGTTGCTAGCCAGCCCCCTTCCTTGGAAGCGCTTTTGTAGGCCTAAGAACACTGGGGCTCTGGGCTTCTCTAGCCACCTCATCTTCTGCTCATCCTCTCGCGCTCTCTAAAGAGAGCTGAGGTGAGAAATTGCAAATGTCGAGCAATTGCTCAGAGATGAAAAGTGCCAGCACTGAAAGCTCTTGCTAGCCAGCACCCTTCCTTGGAAGCGCTTTCACAGGCGCAGTAACACTGGGGCTTTGCGCTTCTCTAGCCACCAAACGTCACGGTCACTATCTCTCCGTCTCGTAGACACGAGCTGAGAAATTGCAAACGTCGAGCAATTGCTCAGAGATGAAAAGTGCCAGCACTGAAAGCTGTTGCTAGCCAGCACCCTTCCTTGGAAGCGCTTTTGTAGGCCTAAGAACACTGGGGCTCTGGGCTTCTCTAGCCACCTCATCTTCTGCTCATCCTCTCGCGCACTCTGAAGAGAGCTCAGGTGAGAAATTGCAAACGTCGAGCAATTGCTCAGAGATGAAAAGTGCCAGCACTGAAAGCTGTTGCTAGCCAGCACCCTTCCTTGGAAGCGCTTTACAGGCGGAGCAACACTGGGGCTTTGCGCTTCTCTACCCACCAAACGTCACGGTCACTATCTCTCCGTCTCATAGACACGAGCTGAGAAATTGCAAACGTCGAGCAATTGCTCAGAGATGAAAAGTGCCAGCACTGAAAGCTGTTGCTAGCCAGCACCCTTCCTTGGAAGCGCTTTCACAGGCGCAGTAACACTGGGGCTTTGCGCTTCTCTACCCACCAAACGTCACGGTCACTATCTCTCCGTCTCGTAGACACGAGCTGAGAAATTGCAAACGTCGAGCAATTGCTCAGAGAGGAAAAGTGCCAGCACTGAAAGCTGTTGCTAGCCAGCACCCTTCCTTGGAAGCGCTTTCAGAGGCGCAGTAACACTGGGGCTTTGCGCTTCTCTAGCCACCAAAAGTCACGGTCCTTCTCTTTCCGTCTCGTAGACACGAGCTGAGAAATTGCAAACGTCGAGCAATTGCTCAGAGAGGAAAAGTGCCAGCACTGAAAGCTGTTGCTAGCCAGCACCCTTCCTTGGAAGCGCTTTTGTAGGCCTAAGAACACTGGGGCTCTGGGCTTCTCTAGCCACCTCATCTTCTGCTCATCCTCTCGCGCACTCTAAAGAGAGCTCAGGTGAGAAATTGCAAATGTCGAGCAATTGCTCAGAGATGAAAAGTGCCAGCACTGAAAGCTCTTGCTAGCCAGCACCCTTCCTTGGAAGCGCTTTCACAGGCGCAGTAACACTGGGGCTTTGCGCTTCTCTAGCCACCAAACGTCACGGTCACTCTCTCTCCGTCTCGTAGACACGAGCTGAGAAATTGCAAACGTCGAGCAATTGCTCAGAGATGAAAAGTGCCAGCACTGAAAGCTCTTGCTAGCCAGCACCCTTCCTTGGAAGCGCTTTTGTAGGCCTAAGAACACTGGGGCTCTGGGCTTCTCTAGCCACCTCATCTTCTGCTCATCCTCTCGCGCACTCTAAAGAGAGCTCAGGTGAGAAATTGCAAACGTCGAGCAATTGCTCAGAGATGAAAAGTGCCAGCACTGAAAGCTGTTGCTAGCCAGCACCCTTCCTTGGAAGCGCTTTCACAGGCGCAGTAACACTGGGGCTTTGCGCTTCTCTAGCCACCAAACGTCACGGTCACTCTCTCTCCGTCTCCTAGACACGAGCTGAGAAATTGCAAACGTCGATCAATTGCTCAGAGATGAAAAGTGCCAGCACTGGAAGCTGTTGCTAGCCAGCACCCTTCCTTGGAAGCGCTTTTGTAGGCCTAAGAACACTGGGGCTCTGGGCTTCTCTAGCCACCTCATCTTCTGCTCATCCTCTCGCGCACTCTAAAGAGAGCTCAGGTGAGAAATTGCAAACGTCGAGCAATTGCTCAGAGATGAAAAGTGCCAGCACTGAAAGCTGTTGCTAGCCAGCACCCTTCCTTGGAAGCGCTTTCACAGGCGCAGTAACACTGGGGCTTTGCGCTTCTCTACCCACCAAACTTCACGGTCCTTCTCTTTCCATCTCGTAGACACGAGCTGAGAAATTGCAAACGTCGAGCAATTGCTCAGAGATGAAAAGTGCCAGCACTGAAAGCTGTTGCTAGCCAGCACCCTTCCTTGGAAGCGCTTTTGTAGGCCTTAGAACACTGGGGCTCTGGGCTTCTCTAGCCACCTCATCTTCTGCTCATCCTCTCGCGCTCTCTAAAGAGAGCTGAGGTGAGAAATTGCAAACGTCGAGCAATTGCTCAGAGATGAAAAGTGCCAGCACTGAAAGCTGTTGCTAGCCAGCACCCTTCCTTGGAAGCGCTTTCACAGGCGCAGTAACACTGGGGCTTTGCGCTTCTCTATGCACCAAACGTCACGGTCCTTCTCTTTCCGTCTCGTAGACACGAGCTGAGAAATTGCAAACGTCGAGCAATTGCTCAGAGATGAAAAGTGCCAGCACTGAAAGCTCTTGCTAGCCAGCACCCTTCCTTGGAAGCGCTTTTGTAGGCCTAAGAAGACTGGGGCTCTGGGCTTCTCTAGCCACCTAATCTTCTGCTCATCCTCTCGCGCACTCTAAAGAGAGCTGAGGTGAGAAATTGCAAACGTCGAGCAATTGCTCAGAGATGAAAAGTGCCAGCACTGAAAGCTGTTGCTAGCCAGCACCCTTCCTTGGAAGCGCTTTCACAGGCGCAGTAACACTGGGGCTTTGCGCTTCTCTATGCACCAAACGTCACGGTCCTTCTCTTTCCGTCTCGTAGACACGAGCTGAGAAATTGCAAACGTCGAGCAATTGCTCAGAGATGAAAAGTGCCAGCACTGAAAGCTGTTGCTAGCCAGCACCCTTCCTTGGAAGCGCTTTTGTAGGCCTAAGAACACTGGGGCTCTGGGCTTCTCTAGCCACCTCATCTTCTGCTCATCCTCTCGCGCACTCTAAAGAGAGCTCAGGTGAGAAATTGCAAACGTCGTGCAATTGCTCAGAGATGAAAAGTGCCAGCACTGAAAGCTGTTGCTAGCCAGCACCCTTCCTTGGAAGCGCTTTCACAAGCGCAGTAACACTGGGGCTTTGCGCTTCTCTACCCACCAAACGTAACGGTCATTCTCTTTCCGTCTCGTAGACACGAGCTGAGAAATTGCAAACGTCGAGCAATTGCTCAGAGATGAAAAGTGCCAGCACTGAAAGCTGTTGCTAGCCAGCACCCTTCCTTGGAAGCGCTTTCACAGGCGCAGCAACACTGGGGCTTTGCGCTTCTCTACCCACCAAACGTCACAGTCACTCTCTATCCCTCTCGTAGACACGAGGTGAGAAATTGCAAACGTCGAGCAATTGCTCAGAGATGAAAAGTGCCAGCACTGAAAGCTGTTGCTAGCCAGCACCCTTCCTTGGAAGCGCTTTTGTAGGCCTTAGAACACTGGGGCTCTGGGCTTCTCTAGCCACCTCATCTTCTGCTCATCCTCTCGCGCTCTCTAAAGAGAGCTGAGGTGAGAAATTGCAAACGTCGAGCAATTGCTCAGAGATGAAAAGTGCCAGCACTGAAAGCTGTTGCTAGCCAGCACCCTTCCTTGGAAGCGCTTTCACAGGCGCAGTAACACTGGGGCTTTGCGCTTCTCTATGCACCAAACGTCACGGTCCTTCTCTTTCCGTCTCGTAGACACGAGCTGAGAAATTGCAAACGTCGAGCAATTGCTCAGAGATGAAAAGTGCCAGCACTGAAAGCTCTTGCTAGCCAGCACCCTTCCTTGGAAGCGCTTTTGTAGGCCTAAGAAGACTGGGGCTCTGGGCTTCTCTAGCCACCTAATCTTCTGCTCATCCTCTCGCGCACTCTAAAGAGAGCTCAGGTGAGAAATTGCAAACGTCGAGCAATTGCTCAGAGATGAAAAGTGCCAGCACTGAAAGCTGTTGCTAGCCAGCACCCTTCCTTGGAAGCGCTTTCACAGGCGCAGTAACACTGGGGCTTTGCGCTTCTCTATGCACCAAACGTCACGGTCCTTCTCTTTCCGTCTCGTAGACACGAGCTGAGAAATTGCAAACGTCGAGCAATTGCTCAGAGATGAAAAGTGCCAGCACTGAAAGCTGTTGCTAGCCAGCACCCTTCCTTGGAAGCGCTTTTGTAGGCCTAAGAACACTGGGGCTCTGGGCTTCTCTAGCCACCTCATCTTCTGCTCATCCTCTCGCGCACTCTAAAGAGAGCTCAGGTGAGAAATTGCAAACGTCGTGCAATTGCTCAGAGATGAAAAGTGCCAGCACTGAAAGCTGTTGCTAGCCAGCACCCTTCCTTGGAAGCGCTTTCACAAGCGCAGTAACACTGGGGCTTTGCGCTTCTCTACCCACCAAACGTAACGGTCATTCTCTTTCCGTCTCGTAGACACGAGCTGAGAAATTGCAAACGTCGAGCAATTGCTCAGAGATGAAAAGTGCCAGCACTGAAAGCTGTTGCTAGCCAGCACCCTTCCTTGGAAGCGCTTTCACAGGCGCAGCAACACTGGGGCTTTGCGCTTCTCTACCCACCAAACGTCACAGTCACTCTCTATCCCTCTCGTAGACACGAGGTGAGAAATTGCAAACGTCGAGCAATTGCTCAGAGATGAAAAGTGCCAGCACTGAAAGCTGTTGCTAGCCAGCACCCTTCCTTGGAAGCGCTTTTGTAGGCCTAAGAACACTGGGGCTCTGGGCTTCTCTAGCCACCTAATCTTCTGCTCATCCTCTCGCGCACTCTAAAGAGAGCTCAGGTGAGAAATTGCAAACGTCCAGCAATTGCTCAGAGATGAAATGTGCCAGCACTGGAAGCTGTTGCTAGCCAGCACCCTTCCTTGGAAGCGCTTTCACAGGCGCAGTAACACTGGGGCTTTGCGCTTCTCTATGCACCAAACGTCACGGTCCTTCTCTTTCCGTCTCGTAGACACGAGCTGAGAAATTGCAAACGTCGAGCAATTGCTCAGAGATGAAAAGTGCCAGCACTGAAAGCTGTTGCTAGCCAGCACCCTTCCTTGGAAGCGCTTTCACAGGCGCAGCAACACCGGGGCTTTGCGCTTCTCTACCCACCAAACGTCACGGTCACTATCTCTCCGTCTCGTAGACGCGAGCTGAGAAATTGCAAACGTCGAGCAATTGCTCAGAGATGAAAAGTGCCAGCACTGAAAGCTGTTGCTAGCCAGCACCCTTCCTTGGAAGCGCTTTTGTAGGCCTAAGAACACTGGGGCTCTGGGCTTCTCTAGCCACCTAATCTTCTGCTCATCCTCTCGCGCACTCTAAAGAGAGCTCAGGTGAGAAATTGCAAAGGTCGAGCAATTGCTCAGAGATGAAAAGTGCCAGCACTGAAAGCTGTTGCTAGCCAGCACCCTTCCTTGGAAGCGCTTTCACAGGCGCAGTAACATTGGGGCTTTGCGCTTCTCTACCCACCAAACGTCACGGTCCTTCTCTTTCCGTCTCGTAGACACGAGCTGAGAAATTGCAAACGTCGAGCAATTGCTCAGAGATGAAAAGTGCTAGCACTGAAAGCTGTTGCTAGCCAGCACCCTTCCTTGGAAGCGCTTTTGTAGGCCTAAGAACACTGGGGCTCTGGGCTTCTCTAGCCACCTCATCTTCTGCTCATCCTCTCGCGCACTCTAAAGAGAGCTCAGGTGAGAAATTGCAAACGTCGAGCAATTGCTCAGAGATGAAAAGTGCCAGCACTGGAAGCTGTTGCTAGCCAGCACCCTTCCTTGGAAGCGCTTTCACAGGCGCAGTAACACTGGGGCTTTGCGCTTCTCTATGCACCAAACGTCACGGTCCTTCTCTTTCCGTCTCGTAGACACGAGCTGAGAAATTGCAAACGTCGAGCAATTGCTCAGAGATGAAAAGTGCCAGCACTGAAAGCTGTTGCTAGCCAGCACCCTTCCTTGGAAGCGCTTTCACAGGCGCAGCAACACCGGGGCTTTGCGCTTCTCTAGCCACCAAACGTCACGGTCACTATCTCTCCGTCTCGTAGACACGAGCTGAGAAATTGCAAACGTCGAGCAATTGCTCAGAGATGAAAAGTGCCAGCACTGAAAGCTGTTGCTAGCCAGCACCCTTCCTTGGAAGCGCTTTTGTAGGCCTAAGAACACTGGGGCTCTGGGCTTCTCTAGCCACCTAATCTTCTGCTCATCCTCTCGCGCACTCTAAAGAGAGCTCAGGTGAGAAATTGCAAACGTCGAGCAATTGCTCAGAGATGAAAAGTGCCAGCACTGAAAGCTGTTGCTAGCCAGCACCCTTCCTTGGAAGCGCTTTCACAGGCGCAGCAACACTGGGGCTTTGCGCTTCTCTACGCACCAAACGTCACGGTCATTCTCTTTCCGTCTCATAGACACGAGCTGAGAAATTGCAAACGTCGAGCAATTGCTCAGAGATGAAAAGTGCCAGCACTGAAAGCTGTTGCTAGCCAGCACCCTTCCTTGGAAGCGCTTTCACAGGCGCAGTAACACTGGGGCTTTGCGCTTCTCTACCCACCAAACTTCATGGTCACTATCTCTCCGTCTCATAGACACGAGCTGAGAAATTGCAAACGTCGAGCAATTGCTCAGAGACGAAAAGTGCCAGCACTGAAAGCTCTTGCTAGCCAGCACCCTTCCTTGGAAGCGCTTTTGTAGGCCTAAGAAGACTGGGGCTCTGGGCTTCTCTAGCCACCTAATCTTCTGCTCATCCTCTCGCGCTCTCTAAAGAGAGCTGAGGTGAGAAATTGCAAACGTCGAGCAATTGCTCAGAGATGAAAAGTGCCAGCACTGAAAGCTGTTGCTAGCCAGCACCCTTCCTTGGAAGCGCTTTCACAGGCGCAGTAACACTGGGGCTTTGCGCTTCTCTACCCACCAAACGTCACGGTCCTTCTCTTTCCGTCTCGTAGACACGAGCTGAGAAATTGCAAACGTCGAGCAATTGCTCAGAGATGAAAAGTGCCAGCACTGAAAGCTGTTGCTAGCCAGCACCCTTCCTTGGAAGCGCTTTTGTAGGCCTAAGAACACTGGGGCTCTGGGCTTCTCTAGCCACCTCATCTTCTGCTCATCCTCTCGCGCACTCTAAAGAGAGCTCAGGTGAGAAATTGCAAACGTCGAGCAATTGCTCAGAGATGAAAAGTGCCAGCACTGAAAGCTGTTGCTAGCCAGCACCCTTCCTTGGAAGCGCTTTCACAGGCGCAGTAACACTGGGGCTTTGCGCTTCTCTAGCCACCAAACTTCACGGTCCTTCTCTTTCCGTCTCGTAGACACGAGCTGAGAAATTGCAAACGTCGAGCAATTGCTCAGAGATGAAAAGTGCCAGCACTGAAAGCTGTTGCTAGCCAGCACCCTTCCTTGGAAGCGCTTTTGTAGGCCTAAGAACACTGGGGCTCTGGGCTTCTCTAGCCACCTCATCTTCTGCTCATCCTCTCGCGCACTCTAAAGAGAGCTGAGGTGAGAAATTGCAAACGTCGTGCAATTGCTCAGAGATGAAAAGTGCCAGCACTGAAAGCTCTTGCTAGCCAGCACCCTTCCTTGGAAGCGCTTTCACAGGCGCAGTAACACTGGGGCTTTGCGCTTCTCTACCCACCAAACGTAACGGTCATTCTCTTTCCGTCTCGTAGACATGAGCTGAGAAATTGCAAACGTCGAGCAATTGCTCAGAGATGAAAAGTGCCAGCACTGAAAGCTCTTGCTAGCCAGCACCCTTCCTTGGAAGCGCTTTCACAGGCGCAGCAACACTGGGGCTTTGCGCTTCTCTAGCCACCAAACTTCATGGTCACTATCTCTCCGTCTCCTAGACACGAGCTGAGAAATTGCAAACGTCGAGCAATTGCTCAGAGATGAAAAGTGCCAGCACTGGAAGCTGTTGCTAGCCAGCCCCCTTCCTTGGAAGCGCTTTTGTAGGCCTAAGAACACTGGGGCTCTGGGCTTCTCTAGCCACCTAATCTTCTGCTCATCCTCTCGCGCTCTCTAAAGAGAGCTGAGGTGAGAAATTGCAAACGTCGAGCAATTGCTCAGAGATGAAAAGTGCCAGCACTGAAAGCTCTTGCTAGCCAGCACCCTTCCTTGGAAGCGCTTTCACAGGCGCAGTAACACTGGGGCTTTGCGCTTCTCTACCCACCAAACGTCACGGTCATTCTCTCTCCGTCTCGTAGACACGAGCTGAGAAATTGCAGACATCGAGCAATTGCTCAGAGATGAAAAGTGCCAGCACTGAAAGCTGTTGCTAGCCAGCACCCTTCCTTGGAAGCGCTTTTGTAGGCCTAAGAACACTGGGGCTCTGGGCTTCTCTAGCCACCTAATCTTCTGCTCATCCTCTCGCGCTCTCTAAAGAGAGCTCAGGTGAGAAATTGCAAACGTCGATCAATTGCTCAGAGATGAAAAGTGCCAGCACTGAAAGCTGTTGCTAGCCAGCACCCTTCCTTGGAAGCGCTTTCACAGGCGCAGTAACACTGGGGCTTTGCGCTTCTCTACCCACCAAACGTCACGGTCACTATCTCTCCGTCTCGTAGACACGAGCTGAGAAATTGCAAACGTCGAGCAATTGCTCAGAGATGAAAAGTGCCAGCACTGGAAGCTGTTGCTAGCCAGCACCATTCCTTGGAAGCGCTTTTGTAGGCCTAAGAACACTGGGGCTCTGGGCTTCTCTAGCCACCTCATCTTCTGCTCATCCTCTCGCGCACTCTAAAGAGAGCTCAGGTGAGAAATTGCAAACGTCGAGCAATTGCTCAGAGATGAAAAGTGCCAGCACTGAAAGCTCTTGCTAGCCAGCACCCTTCCTTGGAAGCGCTTTCACAGGCGCAGCAACACTGGGGCTTTGCGCTTCTCTACCCACCAAACGTCACGGTCCTTCTCTTTCCGTCTCATAGACACGAGCTGAGAAATTGCAAACGTCGAGCAATTGCTCAGAGATGAAAAGTGCCAGCACTGAAAGCTGTTGCTAGCCAGCACCCTTCCTTGGAAGCGCTTTCACAGGCGCAGTAACACTGGGGCTTTGCGCTTCTCTACCCACCAAACGTCACGGTCATTATCTCTCCGTCTCATAGACACGAGCTGAGAAATTGCAAACGTCGAGCAATTGCTCAGAGACGAAAAGTGCCAGCACTGAAAGCTGTTGCTAGCCAGCACCCTTCCTTGGAAGCGCTTTTGTAGGCCTAAGAACACTGGGGCTCTGGGCTTCTCTAGCCACCTCATCTTCTGCTCATCCTCTCGCGCACTCTAAAGAGAGCTGAGGTGAGAAATTGCAAACGTCGTGCAATTGCTCAGAGATGAAAAGTGCCAGCACTGAAAGCTGTTGCTAGCCAGCACCCTTCCTTGGAAGCGCTTTCACAAGCGCAGTAACACTGGGGCTTTGCGCTTCTCTACCCACCAAACGTAACGGTCATTCTCTTTCTGTCTCGTAGACATGAGCTGAGAAATTGCAAACGTCGAGCAATTGCTCAGAGATGAAAAGTGCCAGCACTGAAAGCTCTTGCTAGCCAGCACCCTTCCTTGGAAGCGCTTTCACAGGCGCAGCAACACTGGGGCTTTGCGCTTCTCTAGCCACCAAACTTCATGGTCACTATCTCTCCGTCTCCTAGACACGAGCTGAGAAATTGCAAACGTCGAGCAATTGCTCAGAGATGAAAAGTGCCAGCACTGAAAGCTGTTGCTAGCCAGCCCCCTTCCTTGGAAGCGCTTTTGTAGGCCTAAGAACACTGGGGCTCTGGGCTTCTCTAGCCACCTCATCTTCTGCTCATCCTCTCGCGCTCTCTAAAGAGAGCTGAGGTGAGAAATTGCAAATGTCGAGCAATTGCTCAGAGATGAAAAGTGCCAGCACTGAAAGCTCTTGCTAGCCAGCACCCTTCCTTGGAAGCGCTTTCACAGGCGCAGTAACACTGGGGCTTTGCGCTTCTCTAGCCACCAAACGTCACGGTCACTATGTCTCCGTCTCGTAGACACGAGCTGAGAAATTGCAAACGTCGAGCAATTGCTCAGAGATGAAAAGTGCCAGCACTGAAAGCTGTTGCTAGCCAGCACCCTTCCTTGGAAGCGCTTTTGTAGGCCTAAGAACACTGGGGCTCTGGGCTTCTCTAGCCACCTCATCTTCTGCTCATCCTCTCGCGCACTCTGAAGAGAGCTCAGGTGAGAAATTGCAAACGTCGAGCAATTGCTCAGAGATGAAAAGTGCCAGCACTGAAAGCTGTTGCTAGCCAGCACCCTTCCTTGGAAGCGCTTTACAGGCGGAGCAACACTGGGGCTTTGCGCTTCTCTACCCACCAAACGTCACGGTCACTATCTCTCCGTCTCATAGACACGAGCTGAGAAATTGCAAACGTCGAGCAATTGCTCAGAGATGAAAAGTGCCAGCACTGAAAGCTGTTGCTAGCCAGCACCCTTCCTTGGAAGCGCTTTCACAGGCGCAGTAACACTGGGGCTTTGCGCTTCTCTACCCACCAAACGTCACGGTCACTATCTCTCCGTCTCGTAGACACGAGCTGAGAAATTGCAAACGTCGAGCAATTGCTCAGAGATGAAAAGTGCCAGCACTGAAAGCTGTTGCTAGCCAGCACCCTTCCTTGGAAGCGCTTTTGTAGGCCTAAGAACACTGGGGCTTTGCGCTTCTTTAGCCACCTAATCTTCTGCTCATCCTCTCGCGCTCTCTAAAGAGAGCTCAGGTGAGAAATTGCAAACGTCAAGCAATTGCTCAGAGATGAAAAGTGCCAGCACTGAAAGCTGTTGCTAGCCAGCACCCTTCCTTGGAAGCGCTTTCAGAGGCGCAGTAACACTGGGGCTTTGCGCTTCTCTAGCCACCAAAAGTCACGGTCCTTCTCTTTCCGTCTCGTAGACACGAGCTGAGAAATTGCAAACGTCGAGCAATTGCTCAGAGAGGAAAAGTGCCAGCACTGAAAGCTGTTGCTAGCCAGCACCCTTCCTTGGAAGCGCTTTTGTAGGCCTAAGAACACTGGGGCTCTGGGCTTCTCTAGCCACCTCATCTTCTGCTCATCCTCTCGCGCACTCTAAAGAGAGCTCAGGTGAGAAATTGCAAATGTCGAGCAATTGCTCAGAGATGAAAAGTGCCAGCACTGAAAGCTCTTGCTAGCCAGCACCCTTCCTTGGAAGCGCTTTCACAGGCGCAGTAACACTGGGGCTTTGCGCTTCTCTAGCCACCAAACGTCACGGTCACTCTCTCTCCGTCTCGTAGACACGAGCTGAGAAATTGCAAACGTCGAGCAATTGCTCAGAGATGAAAAGTGCCAGCACTGAAAGCTCTTGCTAGCCAGCACCCTTCCTTGGAAGCGCTTTTGTAGGCCTAAGAACACTGGGGCTCTGGGCTTCTCTAGCCACCTCATCTTCTGCTCATCCTCTCGCGCACTCTAAAGAGAGCTCAGGTGAGAAATTGCAAACGTCGAGCAATTGCTCAGAGATGAAAAGTGCCAGCACTGAAAGCTGTTGCTAGCCAGCACCCTTCCTTGGAAGCGCTTTCACAGGCGCAGTAACACTGGGGCTTTGCGCTTCTCTAGCCACCAAACGTCACGGTCACTCTCTCTCCGTCTCCTAGACACGAGCTGAGAAATTGCAAACGTCGATCAATTGCTCAGAGATGAAAAGTGCCAGCACTGGAAGCTGTTGCTAGCCAGCACCCTTCCTTGGAAGCGCTTTTGTAGGCCTAAGAACACTGGGGCTCTGGGCTTCTCTAGCCACCTCATCTTCTGCTCATCCTCTCGCGCACTCTAAAGAGAGCTCAGGTGAGAAATTGCAAACGTCGAGCAATTGCTCAGAGATGAAAAGTGCCAGCACTGAAAGCTGTTGCTAGCCAGCACCCTTCCTTGGAAGCGCTTTCACAGGCGCAGTAACACTGGGGCTTTGCGCTTCTCTACCCACCAAACTTCACGGTCCTTCTCTTTCCATCTCGTAGACACGAGCTGAGAAATTGCAAACGTCGAGCAATTGCTCAGAGATGAAAAGTGCCAGCACTGAAAGCTGTTGCTAGCCAGCACCCTTCCTTGGAAGCGCTTTTGTAGGCCTTAGAACACTGGGGCTCTGGGCTTCTCTAGCCACCTCATCTTCTGCTCATCCTCTCGCGCTCTCTAAAGAGAGCTGAGGTGAGAAATTGCAAACGTCGAGCAATTGCTCAGAGATGAAAAGTGCCAGCACTGAAAGCTGTTGCTAGCCAGCACCCTTCCTTGGAAGCGCTTTCACAGGCGCTGTAACACTGGGGCTTTGCGCTTCTCTACCCACCAAACGTCACGGTCACTATCTCTCCGTCTCGTAGACAAGAGCTGAGAAATTGCAAACGTCGAGCAATTGCTCAGAGATGAAAAGTGCCAGCACTGAAAGCTGTTGCTAGCCAGCACCCTTCCTTGGAAGCGCTTTTGTAGGCCTAAGAAGACTGGGGCTCTGGGCTTCTCTAGCCACCTCATCTTCTGCTCATCCTCTCGCGCAGTCTAAAGAGAGCTCAGGTGAGAAATTGCAAACGTCCAGCAATTGCTCAGAGATGAAAAGTGCCAGCACTGAAAGCTGTTGCTAGCCAGCACCCTTCCTTGGAAGCGCTTTCACAGGCGCAGTAACACTGGGGCTTTGCGCTTCTCTAGCCACCAAACGTCACGGTCCTTCTCTTTCCGTCTTGTAGACACGAGCTGAGAAATTGCAAACGTCGAGCAATTGCTCAGAGATGAAAAGTGCCAGCACTGAAAGCTCTTGCTAGCCAGTACCCTTCCTTGGAAGCGCTTTTGTAGGCCTAAGAACACTGGGGCTCTGGGCTTCTCTAGCCACCTCATCTTCTGCTCATCCTCTCGCGCACTCTAAAGAGAGCTCAGGTGAGAAATTGCAAACGTCGAGCAATTGCTCAGAGATGAAAAGTGCCAGCACTGAAAGCTGTTGCTAGCCAGCACCCTTCCTTGGAAGCGCTTTCACAGGCGCAGTAACACTGGGGCTTTGCGCTTCTCTACCCACCAAACTTCACGGTCATTCTCTTTCCATCTCGTAGACACGAGCTGAGAAATTGCAAACGTCGAGCAATTGCTCAGAGATGAAAAGTGCCAGCACTGAAAGCTCTTGCTAGCCAGCACCCTTCCTTGGAAGCGCTTTCACAGGCGCAGCAACACTGGGGCTTTGCGCTTCTCTAGCCACCAAACGTCACGGTCCTTCTCTTTCCGTCTCGTAGACACGAGCTGAGAAATTGCAAACGTCGATCAATTGCTCAGAGATGAAAAGTGCCAGCACTGAAAGCTGTTGCTAGCCAGCCCCCTTCCTTGGAAGCGCTTTTGTAGGCCTTAGAACACTGGGGCTCTGGGCTTCTCTAGCCACCTCATCTTCTGCTCATCCTCTCGCGCTCTCTAAAGAGAGCTGAGGTGAGAAATTGCAAACGTCGAGCAATTGCTCAGAGATGAAAAGTGCCAGCACTGAAAGCTGTTGCTAGCCAGCACCCTTCCTTGGAAGCGCTTTCACAGGCGCTGTAACACTGGGGCTTTGCGCTTCTCTACCCACCAAACGTCACGGTCACTATCTCTCCGTCTCGTAGACAAGAGCTGAGAAATTGCAAACGTCGAGCAATTGCTCAGAGATGAAAAGTGCCAGCACTGAAAGCTGTTGCTAGCCAGCACCCTTCCTTGGAAGCGCTTTTGTAGGCCTAAGAACATTGGGGCTCTGGACTTCTCTAGCCACCTCATCTTCTGCTCATCCTCTCGCGCACTCTAAAGAGAGCTCAGGTGAGAAATTGCAAACGTCCAGCAATTGCTCAGAGATGAAAAGTGCCAGCACTGAAAGCTGTTGCTAGCCAGCACCCTTCCTTGGAAGCGCTTTCACAGGCGCAGTAACACTGGGGCTTTGCGCTTCTCTACCCACCAAACGTCACGGTCCTTCTCTTTCCGTCTCGTAGACACGAGCTGAGAAATTGCAAACGTCGAGCAATTGCTCAGAGATGAAAAGTGCCAGCACTGAAAGCTCTTGCTAGCCAGTACCCTTCCTTGGAAGCGCTTTTGTAGGCCTAAGAACACTGGGGCTCTGGGCTTCTCTAGCCACCTCATCTTCTGCTCATCCTCTCGCGCACTCTAAAGAGAGCTCAGGTGAGAAATTGCAAACGTCCAGCAATTGCTCAGAGATGAAAAGTGCCAGCACTGAAAGCTGTTGCTAGCCAGCACCCTTCCTTGGAAGCGCTTTCACAGGCACAGTAACACTGGGGCTTTGCGCTTCTATACGCACCAAACGTCACGGTCCTTCTCTTTCCGTCTCATAGACACGAGCTGAGAAATTGCAAACGTCGAGCAATTGCTCAGAGATGAAAAGTGCCAGCACTGAAAGCTGTTGCTAGCCAGCACCCTTCCTTGGAAGCGCTTTCACAGGCGCAGTAACACTGGGGCTTTGCGCTTCTCTACCCACCAAACTTCATGGTCACTATCTCTCCGTCTCCTAGACACGAGCTGAGAAATCGCAAACGTCGATCAATTGCTCAGAGATGAAAAGTGCCAGCACTGAAAGCTGTTGCTAGCCAGCACCCTTCCTTGGAAGCGCTTTTGTAGGCCTAAGAAGACTGGGGCTTTGTGCTTCTCTAGCCACCTAACGTCATGGTCACTATCTTTCCGTCTCATAGACACGAACTGAGAAATCGAAAACGTCCAGCAATTGCTCAGAGATGAAAAGTGCCAGCACTGAAAGCTGTTGCTAGCCAGCACCCTCCCTTGGAAGCGCTTTTGTAGGCCTAAGAAGACTGGGGCTCTGGGCTTCTCTAGCCACCTCATCTTCTGCTCATCCTCTCGCGCACTCTAAAGAGAGCTCAGGTGAGAAATTGCAAACGTCCAGCAATTGCTCAGAGATGAAAAGTGCCAGCACTGAAAGCTGTTGCTAGCCAGCACCCTTCCTTGGAAGCGCTTTCACAGGCGCAGTAACACTGGGGCTTTGCGCTTCTATACGCACCAAACGTCACGGTCCTTCTCTTTCCGTCTCATAGACACGAGCTGAGAAATTGCAAACGTCGAGCAATTGCTCAGAGATGAAAAGTGCCAGCACTGAAAGCTGTTGCTAGCCAGCACCCTTCCTTGGAAGCGCTTTCACAGGCGCAGTAACACTGGGGCTTTGCGCTTCTCTACCCACCAAACTTCATGGTCACTATCTCTCCGTCTCCTAGACACGAGCTGAGAAATCGCAAACGTCGATCAATTGCTCAGAGATGAAAAGTGCCAGCACTGAAAGCTGTTGCTAGCCAGCACCCTTCCTTGGAAGCGCTTTTGTAGGCCTAAGAAGACTGGGGCTTTGTGCTTCTCTAGCCACCTAACGTAACGGTCACTATCTTTCCGTCTCATAGACACCAACTGAGAAATCGAAAACGTCCAGCAATTGCTCAGAGATGAAAAGTGCCAGCACTGAAAGCTGTTGCTAGCCAGCACCCTCCCTTGGAAGCGCTTTTGTAGGCCTAAGAACACTGGGGCTCTGAGCTTCTCTAGCCACCTAATCTTCTGCTCATCCTCTCGCGCTCTCTAAAGAGAGCTGAGGTGAGAAATTGCAAACGTCGAGCAATTGCTCAGAGATGAAAAGTGCCAGCACTGAAAGCTGTTGCTAGCCAGCACCCTTCCTTGGAAGCGCTTTCACAGGCGCAGTAACACTGGGGCTTTGCGCTTCTCTACCCACCAAACGTCACGGTCCTTCTCTTTCCGTCTCGTAGACACGAGCTGAGAAATTGCAAACGTCGAGCAATTGCTCCGAGATGAAAAGTGCCAGCACTGAAAGCTGTTGCTAGCCAGCACCCTTCCTTGGAAGCGCTTTTGTAGGCCTAAGAACACTGGGGCTCTGGGCTTCTCTAGCCACCTCATCTTCTGCTCATCCTCTCGCGCACTCTAAAGAGAGCTCAGGTGAGAAATTGCAAACGTCGAGCAATTGCTCAGAGATGAAAAGTGCCAGCACTGAAAGCTGTTGCTAGCCAGCACCCTTCCTTGGAAGCGCTTTCACAGGCGCAGCAACACTGGGGCTTTGCGCTTCTCTACCCACCAAACTTCATGGTCACTATCTCTCCGTCTCCTAGACACGAGCTGAGAAATTGCAAACGTCGAGCAATTGCTCAGAGAGGAAAAGTGCCAGCACTGGAAGCTGTTGCTAGCCAGCACCCTTCCTTGGAAGCGCTTTTGTAGGCCTAAGAACACTGGGGCTTTGCGCTTCTTTAGCCACCTAATCTTCTGCTCATCCTCTCGCGCACTCTAAAGAGAGCTCAGGTGAGAAATTGCAAACGTCAAGCAATTGCTCAGAGATGAAAAGTGCCAGCACTGAAAGCTGTTGCTAGCCAGCACCCTTCCTTGGAAGCGCTTTCACAGGCGCAGTAACACTGGGGCTTTACGCTTCTCTACCCACCAAAAGTCACGGTCCTTCTCTTTCCGTCTCGTAGACACGAGCTGAGAAATTGCAAACGTCGAGCAATTGCTCAGAGATGAAAAGTGCCAGCACTGAAAGCTCTTGCTAGCCAGCACCCTTCCTTGGAAGCGCTTTTGTAGGCCTAAGAACACTGGGGCTCTGGGCTTCTCTAGCCACCTCATCTTCTGCTCATCCTCTCGCGCACTCTAAAGAGAGCTCAGGTGAGAAATTGCAAACGTCCAGCAATTGCTCAGAGATGAAAAGTGCCAGCACTGAAAGCTGTTGCTAGCCAGCACCCTTCCTTGGAAGCGCTTTTGTAGGCCTAAGAACACTGGGGCTCTGGGCTTCTCTAGCCACCTAATCTTCTGCTCATCCTCTCGCGCACTCTAAAGAGAGCTCAGGTGAGAAATTGCAAACGTCCAGCAATTGCTCAGAGATGAAAAGTGCCAGCACTGAAAGCTGTTGCTAGCCAGCACCCTTCCTTGGAAGCGCTTTCACAGGCGCAGTAACACTGGGGCTTTGCGCTTCTCTACCCACCAAACGTCACGGTCCTTCTCTTTCCGTCTCGTAGACACGAGCTGAGAAATTGCAAACGTCGAGCAATTGCTCAGAGATGAAAAGTGCCAGCACTGAAAGCTGTTGCTAGCCAGCACCCTTCCTTGGAAGCGCTTTCACAGGCGCAGCAACACTGGGGCTTTGCGCTTCTCTAGCCACCAAACGTCACGGTCCTTCTCTTTCCGTCTCGTAGACACGAGCTGAGAAATTGCAAACGTCGATCAATTGCTCAGAGATGAAAAGTGCCAGCACTGAAAGCTGTTGCTAGCCAGCACCCTTCCTTGGAAGCGCTTTTGTAGGCCTTAGAACACTGGGGCTCTGGGCTTCTCTAGCCACCTCATCTTCTGCTCATCCTCTCGCGCTCTCTAAAGAGAGCTCAGGTGAGAAATTGCAAACGTCGAGCAATTGCTCAGAGATGAAAAGTGCCAGCACTGAAAGCTCTTGCTAGCCAGCACCCTTCCTTGGAAGCGCTTTCACAGGCGCAGCAACACTGGGGCTTTGCGCTTCTCTACCCACCAAACATCACGGTCCTTCTCTTTCCATCTCGTAGACACGAGCTGAGAAATTGCAAACGTCGAGCAATTGCTCAGAGATGAAAAGTGCCAGCACTGAAAGCTCTTGCTAGCCAGCACCCTTCCTTGGAAGCGCTTTTGTAGGCCTTAGAACACTGGGGCTCTGGGCTTCTCTAGCCACCTCATCTTCTGCTCATCCTCTCGCGCACTCTAAAGAGAGCTCAGGTGAGAAATTGCAAACGTCCAGCAATTGCTCAGAGATGAAAAGTGCCAGCACTGAAAGCTGTTGCTAGCCAGCACCCTTCCTTGGAAGCGCTTTCACAGGCGCAGTAACACTGGGGCTTTGCGCTTCTCTAGCCACCAAACGTCACGGTCCTTCTCTTTCCGTCTCGTAGACACGAGCTGAGAAATTGCAAACGTCGAGCAATTGCTCAGAGATGAAAAGTGCCAGCACTGAAAGCTCTTGCTAGCCAGCACCCTTCCTTGGAAGCGCTTTTGTAGGCCTAAGAACACTGGGGCTCTGGGCTTCTCTAGCCACCTCATCTTCTGCTCATCCTCTCGCGCACTCTAAAGAGAGCTCAGGTGAGAAATTGCAAACGTCGAGCAATTGCTCAGAGATGAAAAGTGCCAGCACTGAAAGCTGTTGCTAGCCAGCACCCTTCCTTGGAAGCGCTTTCACAGGCGCAGCAACACTGGGGCTTTGCGCTTCTCTACCCACCAAACGTCACAGTCACTCTCTATCCCTCTCGTAGACACGAGCTGAGAAATTGCAAACGTCGAGCAATTGCTCAGAGATGAAAAGTGCCAGCACTGAAAGCTGTTGCTAGCCAGCACCCTTCCTTGGAAGCGCTTTTGTAGGCCTAAGAACACTGGGGCTCTGGGCTTCTCTACCCACCTAATCTTCTGCTAATCCTCTCGCGCACTCTAAAGAGAGCTCAGGTGAGAAATTGCAAACGTCGAGCAATTGCTCAGAGATGAAATGTGCCAGCACTGGAAGCTGTTGCTAGCCAGCACCCTTCCTTGGAAGCGCTTTCACAGGCGCAGCAACACTGGGGCTTTGCGCTTCTCTACCCACCAAACGTCACGGTCCTTCTCTTTCCGTCTCGTAGACACGAGCTGAGAAATTGCAAACGTCGATCAATTGCTCAGAGATGAAAAGTGCCAGCACTGAAAGCTGTTGCTAGCCAGCACCCTTCCTTGGAAGCGCTTTCACAGGCGCAGCAACACCGGGGCTTTGCGCTTCTCTAGCCACCAAACGTCACGGTCACTATCTCTCCGTCTCGTAGACACGAGCTGAGAAATTGCAAACGTCGAGCAATTGCTCAGAGATGAAAAGTGCCAGCACTGAAAGCTCTTGCTAGCCAGCACCCTTCCTTGGAAGCGCTTTTGTAGGCCTAAGAACACTGGGGCTCTGGGCTTCTCTAGCCACCTAATCTTCTGCTCATCCTCTCGCGCACTCTAAAGAGAGCTCAGGTGAGAAATTGCAAACGTCAAGCAATTGCTCAGAGATGAAAAGTGCCAGCACTGAAAGCTGTTGCTAGCCAGCACCCTTCCTTGGAAGCGCTTTCACAGGCGCAGTAACACTGGGGCTTTGCGCTTCTCTAGCCACCAAACGTCACGGTCCTTCTCTTTCCGTCTCGTAGACACGAGCTGAGAAATTGCAAACGTCGAGCAATTGCTCAGAGATGAAAAGTGCCAGCACTGAAAGCTGTTGCTAGCCAGCACCCTTCCTTGGAAGCGCTTTTGTAGGCCTAAGAAGACTGGGGCTCTGGGCTCTCTAGCCACCTCATCTTCTGCTCATCCTCTCGCGCACTCTAAAGAGAGCTCAGGTGAGAAATTGCAAACGTCGAGCAATTGCTCAGAGATGAAAAGTGCCAGCACTGAAAGCTGTTGCTAGCCAGCACCCTTCCTTGGAAGCGCTTTCACAGGCGCAGTAACACTGGGGCTTTGCGCTTCTCTACCCACCAAACGTCACGGTCCTTCTCTTCCTGTCTCGTTGATATAAGCTGAAAAATTGCAAACGTCGAGCAATTGCTCAGAGATGAAAAGTGCCAGCACTTAAAGCTCTTGCTAGCCAGCACCCTTCCTTGGAAGCGCTTTCACAGGCGCAGTAACACTGGGGCTTTGCGCTTCTCTACCCACCAAACGTCACGGTCACTATCTCTCCGTCTCGTAGACACGAGCTGAGAAATTGCAGACATCGAGCAATTGCTCAGAGATGAAAAGTGCCAGCACTGAAAGCTGTTGCTAGCCAGCACCCTTCCTTGGAAGCGCTTTTGTAGGCCTAAGAACACTGGGGTTCTGGGCTTCTCTAGCCACCTAATCTTCTGCTCATCCTCTCGCGCTCTCTAAAGAGAGCTGAGGTGAGAAATTGCAAACGTCGAGCAATTGCTCAGAGATGAAAAGTGCCAGCACTGAAAGCTGTTGCTAGCCAGCACCCTTCCTTGGAAGCGCTTTCACAGGCGCAGTAACACTGGGGCTTTGCGCTTCTCTACCCACCAAAAGTCACGGTCCTTCTCTTTCCGCCTCGTAGACATGAGCTGAGAAATTGCAAACGTCGAGCAATTGCTCAGAGATGAAAAGTGCCAGCACTTAAAGCTCTTGCTAGCCAGCACCCTTCCTTGGAAGCGCTTTCACAAGCGCAGTAACACTGGGGCTTTGCGCTTCTCTACCCACCAAACGTCACGGTCACTATCTCTCCGTCTCGTAGACACGAGCTGAGAAATTGCAAACGTCGAGCAATTGCTCAGAGATGAAAAGTGCCAGCACTGAAAGCTGTTGCTAGCCAGCACCCTTCCTTGGAAGCGCTTTCACAGGCGCAGTAACACTGGGGCTTTGCGCTTCTCTAGCCACCAAACGTCACGGTCACTCTCTCTCCGTCTCCTAGACACGAGCTGAGAAATTGCAAACGTCGATCAATTGCTCAGAGATGAAAAGTGCCAGCACTGAAAGCTGTTGCTAGCCAGCCCCCTTCCTTGGAAGCGCTTTTGTAGGCCTAAGAACACTGGGGCTCTGGGCTTCTCTAGCCACCTCATCTTCTGCTCATCCTCTCGCGCACTCTAAAGAGAGCTCAGGTGAGAAATTGCAAACGTCGAGCAATTGCTCAGAGATGAAAAGTGCCAGCACTGAAAGCTCTTGCTAGCCAGCACCCTTCCTTGGAAGCGCTTTCACAGGCGCAGTAACACTGGGGCTTTGCGCTTCTCTACCCACCAAACGTCACGGTCCTTCTCTTTCCGTCTCGTAGACACGAGCTGAGAAATTGCAAACGTCGAGCAATTGCTCAGAGATGAAAAGTGCCAGCACTGAAAGCTGTTGCTAGCCAGCACCCTTCCTTGGAAGCGCTTTCACAGGCGCAGCAACACTGGGGCTTTGCGCTTCTCTAGCCACCAAACGTCACGGTCCTTCTCTTTCCGTCTCGTAGACACGAGCTGAGAAATTGCAAACGTCGATCAATTGCTCAGAGATGAAAAGTGCCAGCACTGAAAGCTGTTGCTAGCCAGCACCCTTCCTTGGAAGCGCTTTTGTAGGCCTTAGAACACTGGGGCTCTGGGCTTCTCTAGCCACCTCATCTTCTGCTCATCCTCTCGCGCTCTCTAAAGAGAGCTCAGGTGAGAAATTGCAAACGTCGAGCAATTGCTCAGAGATGAAAAGTGCCAGCACTGAAAGCTGTTGCTAGCCAGCACCCTTCCTTGGAAGCGCTTTCACAGGCGCTGTAACACTGGGGCTTTGCGCTTCTCTACCCACCAAACGTCACGGTCCTTCTCTTTCCATCTCGTAGACACGAGCTGAGAAATTGCAAACGTCGAGCAATTGCTCAGAGATGAAAAGTGCCAGCACTGAAAGCTCTTGCTAGCCAGCACCCTTCCTTGGAAGCGCTTTTGTAGGCCTTAGAACACTGGGGCTCTGGGCTTCTCTAGCCACCTCATCTTCTGCTCATCCTCTCGCGCACTCTAAAGAGAGCTCAGGTGAGAAATTGCAAACGTCGAGCAATTGCTCAGAGATGAAAAGTGCCAGCACTGAAAGCTGTTGCTAGCCAGCACCCTTCCTTGGAAGCGCTTTCACAGGCGCAGTAACACTGGGGCTTTGCGCTTCTCTAGCCACCAAACGTCACGGTCCTTCTCTTTCCGTCTCGTAGACACGAGCTGAGAAATTGCAAACGTCGAGCAATTGCTCAGAGATGAAAAGTGCCAGCACTGAAAGCTCTTGCTAGCCAGCACCCTTCCTTGGAAGCGCTTTTGTAGGCCTAAGAACACTGGGGCTCTGGGCTTCTCTAGCCACCTAATCTTCTGCTCATCCTCTCGCGCACTCTAAAGAGAGCTCAGGTGAGAAATTGCAAAAGTCGAGCAATTGCTCAGAGATGAAAAGTGCCAGCTCTGAAAGCTGTTGCTAGCCAGCACCCTTCCTTGGAAGCGCTTTCACAGGCGCAGTAACACTGGGGCTTTGCGCTTCTCTACCCACCAAACGTCACGGTCCTTCTCTTTCCGTCTCGTAGACACGAGCTGAGAAATTGCAAACGTCGAGCAATTGCTCAGAGATGAAAAGTGCCAGCACTGAAAGCTGTTGCTAGCCAGCACCCTTCCTTGGAAGCGCTTTTGTAGGCCTAAGAAC
Source organism: Sarcoramphus papa (assembly GCA_037962945.1). Lineage (NCBI taxonomy): Eukaryota > Metazoa > Chordata > Aves > Accipitriformes > Cathartidae > Sarcoramphus > Sarcoramphus papa. The sequence continues at coordinate 406,383 of JBBMRM010000121.1, forward strand.
ACTGGGGCTCTGGGCTTCTCTAGCCACCTCATCTTCTGCTCATCCTCTCGCGCACTCTAAAGAGAGCTCAGGTGAGAAATTGCAAACGTCGTGCAATTGCTCAGAGATGAAAAGTGCCAGCACTGAAAGCTGTTGCTAGCCAGCACCCTTCCTTGGAAGCGCTTTCACAAGCGCAGTAACACTGGGGCTTTGCGCTTCTCTACCCACCAAACGTAACGGTCATTCTCTTTCTGTCTCGTAGACATGAGCTGAGAAATTGCAAACGTCGAGCAATTGCTCAGAGATGAAAAGTGCCAGCACTGAAAGCTGTTGCTAGCCAGCACCCTTCCTTGGAAGCGCTTTCACAGGCGCAGCAACACCGGGGCTTTGCGCTTCTCTACCCACCAAACGTCACGGTCACTATCTCTCCGTCTCGTAGACACGAGCTGAGAAATTGCAAACGTCGAGCAATTGCTCAGAGATGAAAAGTGCCAGCACTGAAAGCTGTTGCTAGCCAGCACCCTTCCTTGGAAGCGCTTTTGTAGGCCTAAGAACACTGGGGCTCTGGGCTTCTCTAGCCACCTAATCTTCTGCTCATCCTCTCGCGCACTCTAAAGAGAGTTCAGGTGAGAAATTGCAAACGTCGAGCAATTGCTCAGAGATGAAAAGTGCCAGCAGTGGAAGCTGTTGCTAGCCAGCACCCTTCCTTGGAAGCGCTTTCACAGGCGCAGTAACACTGGGGCTTTGCGCTTCTCTAGCCACCAAACGTCACGGTCCTTCTCTTTCCGTCTCGTAGACACGAGCTGAGAAATTGCAAACGTCGAGCAATTGCTCAGAGATGAAAAGTGCCAGCACTGAAAGCTGTTGCTAGCCAGCACCCTTCCTTGGAAGCGCTTTTGTAGGCCTAAGAAGACTGGGGCTCTGGGCTTCTCTAGCCACCTCATCTTCTGCTCATCCTCTCGCGCACTCTAAAGAGAGCTCAGGTGAGAAATTGCAAACGTCGAGCAATTGCTCAGAGATGAAAAGTGCCAGCACTGAAAGCTCTTGCTAGCCAGCACCCTTCCTTGGAAGCGCTTTCACAGGCGCAGTAACACTGGGGCTTTGCGCTTCTCTACCCACCAAACGTCACGGTCACTATCTCTCCGTCTCGTAGACACGAGCTGAGAAATTGCAAACGTCGAGCAATTGCTCAGAGATGAAAAGTGCCAGCACTTAAAGCTCTTGCTAGCCAGCACCCTTCCTTGGAAGCGCTTTCACAAGCGCAGTAACACTGGGGCTTTGCGCTTCTCTACCCACCAAACGTCACGGTCACTATCTCTCCGTCTCGTAGACACGAGCTGAGAAATTGCAAACGTCGAGCAATTGCTCAGAGATGAAAAGTGCCAGCACTGAAAGCTGTTGCTAGCCAGCACCCTTCCTTGGAAGCGCTTTTGTAGGCCTAAGAACACTGGGGCTCTGGGCTTCTCTAGCCACCTCATCTTCTGCTCATCCTCTCGCGCACTCTAAAGAGAGCTCAGGTGAGAAATTGCAAACGTCGAGCAATTGCTCAGAGATGAAAAGTGCCAGCACTGAAAGCTCTTGCTAGCCAGCACCCTTCCTTGGAAGCGCTTTCACAGGCGCAGTAACACTGGGGCTTTGCGCTTCTCTACCCACCAAACGTCACGGTCCTTCTCTTTCCGTCTCATAGACACGAGTTGAGAAATTGCAAACGTCGAGCAATTGCTCAGAGATGAAAAGTGCCAGCACTGAAAGCTGTTGCTAGCCAGCACCCTTCCTTGGAAGCTCTTTCAGAGGCGCAGCAACACTGGGGCTTTGCGCTTCTCTACCCACCAAACGTCACGGTCCTTCTCTTTCCGTCTCGTAGACACGAGCTGAGAAATTGCAAACGTCGAGCAATTGCTCAGAGATGAAAAGTGCCAGCACTGAAAGCTCTTGCTAGCCAGCACCCTTCCTTGGAAGCGCTTTTGTAGCCCTTAGAACACTGGGGCTCTGGGCTTCTCTAGCCACCTCATCTTCTGCTCATCCTCTCGCGCACTCTAAAGAGAGCTCAGGTGAGAAATTGCAAACGTCGAGCAATTGCTCAGAGATTAAAAGTGCCAGCACTGAAAGCTGTTGCTAGCCAGCACCCTTCCTTGGAAGCGCTTTCACAGGCGCAGTAACACTGGGGCTTTGCGCTTCTCTAGCCACCAAACGTCACGGTCCTTCTCTTTCCGTCTCGTAGACACGAGCTGAGAAATTGCAAACGTCGAGCAATTGCTCAGAGATGAAAAGTGCCAGCACTGAAAGCTGTTGCTAGCCAGCACCCTTCCTTGGAAGCGCTTTTGTAGGCCTAAGAACACTGGGGCTCTGGGCTTCTCTAGCCACCTAATCTTCTGCTCATCCTCTCGCGCACTCTAAAGAGAGCTCAGGTGAGAAACTGCAAACGTCGAGCAATTGCTCAGAGATGAAAAGTGCCAGCACTGAAAGCTCTTGCTAGCCAGCACCCTTCCTTGGAAGCGCTTTCACAGGCACAGTAACACTGGGGCTTTGCGCTTCTCTAGCCACCAAAAGTCACGGTCCTTCTCTTTCCGTCTCGTAGACACGAGCTGAGAAATTGCAAACGTCGAGCAATTGCTCAGAGATGAAAAGTGCCAGCACTGAAAGCTGTTGCTAGCCAGCCCCCTTCCTTGGAAGCGCTTTTGTAGGCCTAAGAACACTGGGGCTCTGGGCTTCTCTAGCCACCTCATCTTCTGCTCATCCTCTCGCGCACTCTAAAGAGAGCTGAGGTGAGAAATTGCAAACGTCGAGCAATTGCTCAGAGATGAAAAGTGCCAGCACTGAAAGCTGTTGCTAGCCAGCACCCTTCCTTGGAAGCGCTTTCACAAGCGCAGTAACACTGGGGCTTTGCGCTTCTCTACCCACCAAACGTAACGGTCATTCTCTTTCTGTCTCGTAGACATGAGCTGAGAAATTGCAAACGTCGAGCAATTGCTCAGAGATGAAAAGTGCCAGCACTGAAAGCTGTTGCTAGCCAGCACCCTTCCTTGGAAGCGCTTTCACAGGCGCAGCAACACTGGGGCTTTGCGCTTCTCTAGCCACCAAACTTCATGGTCACTATCTCTCCGTCTCCTAGACACGAGCTGAGAAATTGCAAACGTCGAGCAATTGCTCAGAGAGGAAAAGTGCCAGCACTGAAAGCTGTTGCTAGCCAGCACCCTTCCTTGGAAGCGCTTTTGTAGGCCTAAGAACACTGGGGCTCTGGGCTTCTCTAGCCACCTCATCTTCTGCTCATCCTCTCGCGCACTCTAAAGAGAGCTCAGGTGAGAAATTGCAAACGTCGTGCAATTGCTCAGAGATGAAAAGTGCCAGCACTGAAAGCTGTTGCTAGCCAGCACCCTTCCTTGGAAGCGCTTTTGTAGGCCTAAGAACACTGGGGCTCTGGGCTTCTCTAGCCACCTAATCTTCTGCTCATCCTCTCGCGCACTCTAAAGAGAGTTCAGGTGAGAAATTGCAAACGTCGAGCAATTGCTCAGAGATGAAAAGTGCCAGCAGTGGAAGCTGTTGCTAGCCAGCACCCTTCCTTGGAAGCGCTTTCACAGGCGCAGTAACACTGGGGCTTTGCGCTTCTCTAGCCACCAAACGTCACGGTCCTTCTCTTTCCGTCTCGTAGACACGAGCTGAGAAATTGCAAACGTCGAGCAATTGCTCAGAGATGAAAAGTGCCAGCACTGAAAGCTGTTGCTAGCCAGCACCCTTCCTTGGAAGCGCTTTTGTAGGCCTAAGAACACTGGGGCTCTGGGCTTCTCTAGCCACCTAATCTTCTGCTCATCCTCTCGCGCACTCTAAAGAGAGTTCAGGTGAGAAATTGCAAACGTCGAGCAATTGCTCAGAGATGAAAAGTGCCAGCAGTGGAAGCTGTTGCTAGCCAGCACCCTTCCTTGGAAGCGCTTTCACAGGCGCAGTAACACTGGGGCTTTGCGCTTCTCTAGCCACCAAACGTCACGGTCCTTCTCTTTCCGTCTCGTAGACACGAGCTGAGAAATTGCAAACGTCGAGCAATTGCTCAGAGATGAAAAGTGCCAGCACTGAAAGCTGTTGCTAGCCAGCACCCTTCCTTGGAAGCGCTTTTGTAGGCCTAAGAAGACTGGGGCTCTGGGCTTCTCTAGCCACCTCATCTTCTGCTCATCCTCTCGCGCACTCTAAAGAGAGCTCAGGTGAGAAATTGCAAACGTCGAGCAATTGCTCAGAGATGAAAAGTGCCAGCACTGAAAGCTCTTGCTAGCCAGCACCCTTCCTTGGAAGCGCTTTCACAGGCGCAGTAACACTGGGGCTTTGCGCTTCTCTACCCACCAAACGTCATGGTCACTATCTCTCCGTCTCGTAGACACGAGCTGAGAAATTGCAAACGTCGAGCAATTGCTCAGAGATGAAAAGTGCCAGCACTTAAAGCTCTTGCTAGCCAGCACCCTTCCTTGGAAGCGCTTTCACAAGCGCAGTAACACTGGGGCTTTGCGCTTCTCTACCCACCAAACGTCACGGTCACTATCTCTCCGTCTCGTAGACACGAGCTGAGAAATTGCAAACGTCGAGCAATTGCTCAGAGATGAAAAGTGCCAGCACTGAAAGCTGTTGCTAGCCAGCACCCTTCCTTGGAAGCGCTTTTGTAGGCCTAAGAACACTGGGGCTCTGGGCTTCTCTAGCCACCTCATCTTCTGCTCATCCTCTCGCGCACTCTAAAGAGAGCTCAGGTGAGAAATTGCAAACGTCGAGCAATTGCTCAGAGATGAAAAGTGCCAGCACTGAAAGCTCTTGCTAGCCAGCACCCTTCCTTGGAAGCGCTTTCACAGGCGCAGTAACACTGGGGCTTTGCGCTTCTCTACCCACCAAACGTCACGGTCCTTCTCTTTCCGTCTCATAGACACGAGTTGAGAAATTGCAAACGTCGAGCAATTGCTCAGAGATGAAAAGTGCCAGCACTGAAAGCTGTTGCTAGCCAGCACCCTTCCTTGGAAGCTCTTTCAGAGGCGCAGCAACACTGGGGCTTTGCGCTTCTCTACCCACCAAACGTCACGGTCCTTCTCTTTCCGTCTCGTAGACACGAGCTGAGAAATTGCAAACGTCGAGCAATTGCTCAGAGATGAAAAGTGCCAGCACTGAAAGCTCTTGCTAGCCAGCACCCTTCCTTGGAAGCGCTTTTGTAGCCCTTAGAACACTGGGGCTCTGGGCTTCTCTAGCCACCTCATCTTCTGCTCATCCTCTCGTGCACTCTAAAGAGAGCTCAGGTGAGAAATTGCAAACGTCGAGCAATTGCTCAGAGATTAAAAGTGCCAGCACTGAAAGCTGTTGCTAGCCAGCACCCTTCCTTGGAAGCGCTTTCACAGGCGCAGTAACACTGGGGCTTTGCGCTTCTCTAGCCACCAAACGTCACGGTCCTTCTCTTTCCGTCTCGTAGACACGAGCTGAGAAATTGCAAACGTCGAGCAATTGCTCAGAGATGAAAAGTGCCAGCACTGAAAGCTCTTGCTAGCCAGCACCCTTCCTTGGAAGCGCTTTTGTAGGCCTAAGAACACTGGGGCTCTGGGCTTCTCTAGCCACCTAATCTTCTGCTCATCCTCTCGCGCACTCTAAAGAGAGCTCAGGTGAGAAACTGCAAACGTCGAGCAATTGCTCAGAGATGAAAAGTGCCAGCACTGAAAGCTCTTGCTAGCCAGCACCCTTCCTTGGAAGCGCTTTCACAGGCACAGTAACACTGGGGCTTTGCGCTTCTCTAGCCACCAAAAGTCACGGTCCTTCTCTTTCCGTCTCGTAGACACGAGCTGAGAAATTGCAAACGTCGAGCAATTGCTCAGAGATGAAAAGTGCCAGCACTGAAAGCTGTTGCTAGCCAGCCCCCTTCCTTGGAAGCGCTTTTGTAGGCCTAAGAACACTGGGGCTCTGGGCTTCTCTAGCCACCTCATCTTCTGCTCATCCTCTCGCGCACTCTAAAGAGAGCTGAGGTGAGAAATTGCAAACGTCGAGCAATTGCTCAGAGATGAAAAGTGCCAGCACTGAAAGCTGTTGCTAGCCAGCACCCTTCCTTGGAAGCGCTTTCACAAGCGCAGTAACACTGGGGCTTTGCGCTTCTCTACCCACCAAACGTAACGGTCCTTCTCTTTCCGTCTCGTAGACATGAGCTGAGAAATTGCAAACGTCGAGCAATTGCTCAGAGATGAAAAGTGCCAGCACTGAAAGCTGTTGCTAGCCAGCACCCTTCCTTGGAAGCGCTTTCACAGGCGCAGCAACACTGGGGCTTTGCGCTTCTCTAGCCACCAAACTTCATGGTCACTATCTCTCCGTCTCCTAGACACGAGCTGAGAAATTGCAAACGTCGAGCAATTGCTCAGAGATGAAAAGTGCCAGCACTGAAAGCTCTTGCTAGCCAGCACCCTTCCTTGGAAGCGCTTTTGTAGCCCTTAGAACACTGGGGCTCTGGGCTTCTCTAGCCACCTCATCTTCTGCTCATCCTCTCGCGCACTCTAAAGAGAGCTCAGGTGAGAAATTGCAAACGTCGAGCAATTGCTCAGAGATTAAAAGTGCCAGCACTGAAAGCTGTTGCTAGCCAGCACCCTTCCTTGGAAGCGCTTTCACAGGCGCAGTAACACTGGGGCTTTGCGCTTCTCTAGCCACCAAACGTCACGGTCCTTCTCTTTCCGTCTCGTAGACACGAGCTGAGAAATTGCAAACGTCGAGCAATTGCTCAGAGATGAAAAGTGCCAGCACTGAAAGCTCTTGCTAGCCAGCACCCTTCCTTGGAAGCGCTTTTGTAGGCCTAAGAACACTGGGGCTCTGGGCTTCTCTAGCCACCTAATCTTCTGCTCATCCTCTCGCGCACTCTAAAGAGAGCTCAGGTGAGAAACTGCAAACGTCGAGCAATTGCTCAGAGATGAAAAGTGCCAGCACTGAAAGCTCTTGCTAGCCAGCACCCTTCCTTGGAAGCGCTTTCACAGGCACAGTAACACTGGGGCTTTGCGCTTCTCTAGCCACCAAAAGTCACGGTCCTTCTCTTTCCGTCTCGTAGACACGAGCTGAGAAATTGCAAACGTCGAGCAATTGCTCAGAGATGAAAAGTGCCAGCACTGAAAGCTGTTGCTAGCCAGCCCCCTTCCTTGGAAGCGCTTTTGTAGGCCTAAGAACACTGGGGCTCTGGGCTTCTCTAGCCACCTCATCTTCTGCTCATCCTCTCGCGCACTCTAAAGAGAGCTCAGGTGAGAAATTGCAAACGTCGAGCAATTGCTCAGAGATGAAAAGTGCCAGCACTGAAAGCTGTTGCTAGCCAGCACCCTTCCTTGGAAGCGCTTTCACAAGCGCAGTAACACTGGGGCTTTGCGCTTCTCTACCCACCAAACGTAACGGTCCTTCTCTTTCCGTCTCGTAGACATGAGCTGAGAAATTGCAAACGTCGAGCAATTGCTCAGAGATGAAAAGTGCCAGCACTGAAAGCTGTTGCTAGCCAGCACCCTTCCTTGGAAGCGCTTTCACAGGCGCAGCAACACTGGGGCTTTGCGCTTCTCTAGCCACCAAACTTCATGGTCACTATCTCTCCGTCTCCTAGACACGAGCTGAGAAATTGCAAACGTCGAGCAATTGCTCAGAGAGGAAAAGTGCCAGCACTGAAAGCTGTTGCTAGCCAGCACCCTTCCTTGGAAGCGCTTTTGTAGGCCTAAGAACACTGGGGCTTTGCGCTTCTTTAGCCACCTAATCTTCTGCTCATCCTCTCGCGCACTCTAAAGAGAGCTCAGGTGAGAAATTGCAAACGTCAAGCAATTGCTCAGAGATGAAAAGTGCCAGCACTGAAAGCTGTTGCTAGCCAGCACCCTTCCTTGGAAGTGCTTTCACAGGCGCAGTAACACTGGGGCTTTGCGCTTCTCTAGACACCAAAAGTCACGGTCCTTCTCTTTCCGTCTCGTAGACACGAGCTGAGAAATTGCAAACGTCGAGCAATTGCTCAGAGATGAAAAGTGCCAGCACTGAAAGCTCTTGCTAGCCAGCACCCTTCCTTGGAAGCGCTTTTGTAGGCCTAAGAACACTGGGGCTCTGGGCTTCTCTAGCCACCTCATCTTCTGCTCATCCTCTCGCGCACTCTAAAGAGAGCTCAGGTGAGAAATTGCAAACGTCGAGCAATTGCTCAGAGATGAAAAGTGCCAGCACTGAAAGCTGTTGCTAGCCAGCACCCTTCCTTGGAAGCGCTTTCACAGGTGCAGTAACACTGGGGCTTTGCGCTTCTCTAGCCACCAAACGTCACGGTCACTCTCTCTCCGTCTCGTAGACACGAGCTGAGAAATTGCAAACGTCGAGCAATTGCTCAGAGATGAAAAGTGCCAGCACTGAAAGCTGTTGCTAGCCAGCACCCTTCCTTGGAAGCGCTTTTGTAGGCCTAAGAACACTGGGGCTCTGGGCTTCTCTAGCCACCTCATCTTCTGCTCATCCTCTCGCGCACTCTAAAGAGAGCTCAGGTGAGAAATTGCAAACGTCGAGCAATTGCTCAGAGATGAAAAGTGCCAGCACTGAAAGCTGTTGCTAGCCAGCACCCTTCCTTGGAAGCGCTTTCACAGGCGCAGCAACACTGGGGCTTTGCGCTTCTCTACCCACCAAACGTCACGGTCCTTCTCTTTCCGTCTCGTAGACACGAGCTGAGAAATTGCAAACGTCGAGCAATTGCTCAGAGATGAAAAGTGCCAGCACTGAAAGCTGTTGCTAGCCAGCACCCTTCCTTGGAAGCGCTTTCACAAGCGCAGCAACACTGGGGCTTTGCGCTTCTCTACCCACCAAACTTCATGGTCACTATCTCTCCGTCTCCTAGACACGAGCTGAGAAATTGCAAACGTCGAGCAATTGCTCAGAGATGAAAAGTGCCAGCACTGAAAGCTCTTGCTAGCCAGCACCCTTCCTTGGAAGCGCTTTCACAGGCGCAGTAACACTGGGGCTTTGCGCTTCTCTACCCACCAAACGTCACGGTCACTATCTCTCCGTCTCGTAGACACGAGCTGAGAAATTGCAAACGTCGAGCAATTGCTCAGAGATGAAAAGTGCCAGCACTGAAAGCTGTTGCTAGCCAGCACCCTTCCTTGGAAGCGCTTTTGTAGGCCTAAGAACACTGGGGCTCTGGGCTTCTCTAGCCACCTCATCTTCTGCTCATCCTCTCGCACAATCTGAAGAGAGCTCAGGTGAGAAATTGCAAACGTCGAGCAATTGCTCAGAGATGAAAAGTGCCAGCACTGAAAGCTCTTGCTAGCCAGCACCCTTCCTTGGAAGCGCTTTCACAGGCGCAGTAACACTGGGGCTTTGCGCTTCTCTACCCACCAAACGTCACGGTCCTTCTCTTTCCGTCTCGTAGACACGAGCTGAGAAATTGCAAACGTCGAGCAATTGCTCAGAGATGAAAAGTGCCAGCACTGGAAGCTGTTGCTAGCCAGCACCCTTCCTTGGAAGCGCTTTTGTAGGCCTAAGAACAGTGGGGCTCTGGGCTTCTCTAGCCACCTCATCTTCTGCTCATCCTCTCGCGCACTCTAAAGAGAGCTCAGGTGAGAAATTGCAAACGTCGAGCAATTGCTCAGAGATGAAAAGTGCCAGCACTGAAAGCTGTTGCTAGCCAGCACCCTTCCTTGGAAGCGCTTTCACAGGCGCAGTAACACTGGGGCTTTGCGCTTCTCTACCCACCAAACTTCACGGTCCTTCTCTTTCCATCTCGTAGACAAGAGCTGAGAAATTGCAAACGTCGAGCAATTGCTCAGAGATGAAAAGTGCCAGCACTGAAAGCTGTTGCTAGCCAGCACCCTTCCTTGGAAGCGCTTTCACAGGCGCAGCAACACTGGGGCTTTGCGCTTCTCTAGCCACCAAACGTCACGGTCCTTCTCTTTCCGTCTCGTAGACACGAGCTGAGAAATTGCAAACGTCGATCAATTGCTCAGAGATGAAAAGTGCCAGCACTGAAAGCTGTTGCTAGCCAGCACCCTTCCTTGGAAGCGCTTTTGTAGGCCTTAGAACACTGGGGCTCTGGGCTTCTCTAGCCACCTAATCTTCTGCTCATCCTCTCGCGCACTCTGAAGAGAGCTGAGGTGAGAAATTGCAAACGTCGAGCAATTGCTCAGAGATGAAAAGTGCCAGCACTGAAAGCTCTTGCTAGCCAGCACCCTTCCTTGGAAGCGCTTTCACAGGCGCTGTAACACTGGGGCTTTGCGCTTCTCTACCCACCAAACGTCACGGTCACTATCTCTCCGTCTCGTAGACAAGAGCTGAGAAATTGCAAACGTCGAGCAATTGCTCAGAGATGAAAAGTGCCAGCACTGAAAGCTGTTGCTAGCCAGCACCCTTCCTTGGAAGCGCTTTTGTAGGCCTAAGAACACTGGGGCTCTGGGCTTCTCTAGCCACCTCATCTTCTGCTCATCCTCTCGCGCACTCTAAAGAGAGCTCAGGTGAGAAATTGCAAACGTCCAGCAATTGCTCAGAGATGAAAAGTGCCAGCACTGAAAGCTCTTGCTAGCCAGCACCCTTCCTTGGAAGCGCTTTCACAGGCGCAGTAACACTGGGGCTTTGCGCTTCTCTACCCACCAAACGTCACGGTCCTTCTCTTTCCGTCTCGTAGACACGAGCTGAGAAATTGCAAACGTCGAGCAATTGCTCAGAGATGAAAAGTGCCAGCACTGAAAGCTCTTGCTAGCCAGCACCCTTCCTTGGAAGCGCTTTTGTAGGCCTAAGAACACTGGGGCTCTGGGCTTCTCTAGCCACCTCATCTTCTGCTCATCCTCTCGCGCACTCTAAAGAGAGCTCAGGTGAGAAATTGCAAACGTCGAGCAATTGCTCAGAGATGAAAAGTGCCAGCACTTAAAGCTCTTGCTAGCCAGCACCCTTCCTTGGAAGCGCTTTCACAGGCGCAGTAACACTGGGGCTTTGCGCTTCTCTACCCACCAAACGTCACGGTCCTTCTCTTTCCGTCTCGTAGACACGAGCTGAGAAATTGCAAACGTCGAGCAATTGCTCAGAGATGAAAAGTGCCAGCACTGGAAGCTGTTGCTAGCCAGCACCCTTCCTTGGAAGCGCTTTTGTAGGCCTAAGAACACTGGGGCTCTGGGCTTCTCTAGCCACCTCATCTTCTGCTCATCCTCTCGCGCACTCTAAAGAGAGCTCAGGTGAGAAATTGCAAACGTCCAGCAATTGCTCAGAGATGAAAAGTGCCAGCACTGAAAGCTGTTGCTAGCCAGCACCCTTCCTTGGAAGCGCTTTCACAGGCGCAGTAACACTGGGGCTTTGCGCTTCTCTACCCACCAAACGTCACGGTCCTTCTCTTTCCGTCTCGTAGACACGAGCTGAGAAATTGCAAACGTCGAGCAATTGCTCAGAGATGAAAAGTGCCAGCACTGAAAGCTGTTGCTAGCCAGCACCCTTCCTTGGAAGCGCTTTCACAGGCGCAGCAACACTGGGGCTTTGCGCTTCTCTAGCCACCAAACGTCACGGTCCTTCTCTTTCCGTCTCGTAGACACGAGCTGAGAAATTGCAAACGTCGATCAATTGCTCAGAGATGAAAAGTGCCAGCACTGAAAGCTGTTGCTAGCCAGCACCCTTCCTTGGAAGCGCTTTTGTAGGCCTTAGAACACTGGGGCTCTGGGCTTCTCTAGCCACCTCATCTTCTGCTCATCCTCTCGCGCTCTCTAAAGAGAGCTGAGGTGAGAAATTGCAAACGTCGAGCAATTGCTCAGAGATGAAAAGTGCCAGCACTGAAAGCTGTTGCTAGCCAGCACCCTTCCTTGGAAGCGCTTTCACAGGCGCTGTAACACTGGGGCTTTGCGCTTCTCTACCCACCAAACGTCACGGTCCTTCTCTTTCCGTCTCGTAGACACGAGCTGAGAAATTGCAAACGTCGAGCAATTGCTCAGAGATGAAAAGTGCCAGCACTGAAAGCTGTTGCTAGCCAGCACCCTTCCTTGGAAGCGCTTTCACAGGCGCAGCAACACTGGGGCTTTGCGCTTCTCTAGCCACCAAACGTCACGGTCCTTCTCTTTCCGTCTCGTAGACACGAGCTGAGAAATTGCAAACGTCGATCAATTGCTCAGAGATGAAAAGTGCCAGCACTGAAAGCTGTTGCTAGCCAGCCCCCTTCCTTGGAAGCGCTTTTGTAGGCCTTAGAACACTGGGGCTCTGGGCTTCTCTAGCCACCTCATCTTCTGCTCATCCTCTCGCGCACTCTAAAGAGAGCTGAGGTGAGAAATTGCAAACGTCGAGCAATTGCTCAGAGATGAAAAGTGCCAGCACTGAAAGCTCTTGCTAGCCAGCACCCTTCCTTGGAAGCGCTTTCACAGGCGCTGTAACACTGGGGCTTTGCGCTTCTCTACCCACCAAACGTCACGGTCACTATCTCTCCGTCTCCTAGACACGAGCTGAGAAATTGCAAACGTCGAGCAATTGCTCAGAGAGGAAAAGTGCCAGCACTGAAAGCTGTTGCTAGCCAGCACCCTTCCTTGGAAGCGCTTTTGTAGGCCTAAGAACACTGGGGCTCTGGGCTTCTCTAGCCACCTCATCTTCTGCTCATCCTCTCGCGCACTCTAAAGAGAGCTCAGGTGAGAAATTGCAAACGTCGTGCAATTGCTCAGAGATGAAAAGTGCCAGCACTGAAAGCTGTTGCTAGCCAGCACCCTTCCTTGGAAGCGCTTTCACAGGCGCAGCAACACTGGGGCTTTGCGCTTCTCTAGCCACCAAACTTCATGGTCACTATCTCTCCGTCTCCTAGACACGAGCTGAGAAATTGCAAACGTCGAGCAATTGCTCAGAGAGGAAAAGTGCCAGCACTGAAAGCTGTTGCTAGCCAGCACCCTTCCTTGGAAGCGCTTTTGTAGGCCTAAGAACACTGGGGCTCTGGGCTTCTCTAGCCACCTCATCTTCTGCTCATCCTCTCGCGCACTCTAAAGAGAGCTCAGGTGAGAAATTGCAAACGTCGTGCAATTGCTCAGAGATGAAAAGTGCCAGCACTGAAAGCTGTTGCTAGCCAGCACCCTTCCTTGGAAGCGCTTTCACAAGCGCAGTAACACTGGGGCTTTGCGCTTCTCTACCCACCAAACGTAACGGTCATTCTCTTTCTGTCTCGTAGACATGAGCTGAGAAATTGCAAACGTCGAGCAATTGCTCAGAGATGAAAAGTGCCAGCACTGAAAGCTGTTGCTAGCCAGCACCCTTCCTTGGAAGCGCTTTCACAGGCGCAGCAACACTGGGGCTTTGCGCTTCTCTAGCCACCAAACTTCATGGTCACTATCTCTCCGTCTCCTAGACACGAGCTGAGAAATTGCAAACGTCGAGCAATTGCTCAGAGAGGAAAAGTGCCAGCACTGAAAGCTGTTGCTAGCCAGCACCCTTCCTTGGAAGCGCTTTTGTAGGCCTAAGAACACTGGGGCTCTGGGCTTCTCTAGCCACCTCATCTTCTGCTCATCCTCTCGCGCACTCTAAAGAGAGCTCAGGTGAGAAATTGCAAACGTCGTGCAATTGCTCAGAGATGAAAAGTGCCAGCACTGAAAGCTGTTGCTAGCCAGCACCCTTCCTTGGAAGCGCTTTTGTAGGCCTAAGAACACTGGGGCTCTGGGCTTCTCTAGCCACCTAATCTTCTGCTCATCCTCTCGCGCACTCTAAAGAGAGTTCAGGTGAGAAATTGCAAACGTCGAGCAATTGCTCAGAGATGAAAAGTGCCAGCAGTGGAAGCTGTTGCTAGCCAGCACCCTTCCTTGGAAGCGCTTTCACAGGCGCAGTAACACTGGGGCTTTGCGCTTCTCTAGCCACCAAACGTCACGGTCCTTCTCTTTCCGTCTCGTAGACACGAGCTGAGAAATTGCAAACGTCGAGCAATTGCTCAGAGATGAAAAGTGCCAGCACTGAAAGCTGTTGCTAGCCAGCACCCTTCCTTGGAAGCGCTTTTGTAGGCCTAAGAACACTGGGGCTCTGGGCTTCTCTAGCCACCTAATCTTCTGCTCATCCTCTCGCGCACTCTAAAGAGAGTTCAGGTGAGAAATTGCAAACGTCGAGCAATTGCTCAGAGATGAAAAGTGCCAGCAGTGGAAGCTGTTGCTAGCCAGCACCCTTCCTTGGAAGCGCTTTCACAGGCGCAGTAACACTGGGGCTTTGCGCTTCTCTAGCCACCAAACGTCACGGTCCTTCTCTTTCCGTCTCGTAGACACGAGCTGAGAAATTGCAAACGTCGAGCAATTGCTCAGAGATGAAAAGTGCCAGCACTGAAAGCTGTTGCTAGCCAGCACCCTTCCTTGGAAGCGCTTTTGTAGGCCTAAGAAGACTGGGGCTCTGGGCTTCTCTAGCCACCTCATCTTCTGCTCATCCTCTCGCGCACTCTAAAGAGAGCTCAGGTGAGAAATTGCAAACGTCGAGCAATTGCTCAGAGATGAAAAGTGCCAGCACTGAAAGCTCTTGCTAGCCAGCACCCTTCCTTGGAAGCGCTTTCACAGGCGCAGTAACACTGGGGCTTTGCGCTTCTCTACCCACCAAACGTCATGGTCACTATCTCTCCGTCTCGTAGACACGAGCTGAGAAATTGCAAACGTCGAGCAATTGCTCAGAGATGAAAAGTGCCAGCACTTAAAGCTCTTGCTAGCCAGCACCCTTCCTTGGAAGCGCTTTCACAAGCGCAGTAACACTGGGGCTTTGCGCTTCTCTACCCACCAAACGTCACGGTCACTATCTCTCCGTCTCGTAGACACGAGCTGAGAAATTGCAAACGTCGAGCAATTGCTCAGAGATGAAAAGTGCCAGCACTGAAAGCTGTTGCTAGCCAGCACCCTTCCTTGGAAGCGCTTTTGTAGGCCTAAGAACACTGGGGCTCTGGGCTTCTCTAGCCACCTCATCTTCTGCTCATCCTCTCGCGCACTCTAAAGAGAGCTCAGGTGAGAAATTGCAAACGTCGAGCAATTGCTCAGAGATGAAAAGTGCCAGCACTGAAAGCTCTTGCTAGCCAGCACCCTTCCTTGGAAGCGCTTTCACAGGCGCAGTAACACTGGGGCTTTGCGCTTCTCTACCCACCAAACGTCACGGTCCTTCTCTTTCCGTCTCATAGACACGAGTTGAGAAATTGCAAACGTCGAGCAATTGCTCAGAGATGAAAAGTGCCAGCACTGAAAGCTGTTGCTAGCCAGCACCCTTCCTTGGAAGCTCTTTCAGAGGCGCAGCAACACTGGGGCTTTGCGCTTCTCTACCCACCAAACGTCACGGTCCTTCTCTTTCCGTCTCGTAGACACGAGCTGAGAAATTGCAAACGTCGAGCAATTGCTCAGAGATGAAAAGTGCCAGCACTGAAAGCTCTTGCTAGCCAGCACCCTTCCTTGGAAGCGCTTTTGTAGCCCTTAGAACACTGGGGCTCTGGGCTTCTCTAGCCACCTCATCTTCTGCTCATCCTCTCGTGCACTCTAAAGAGAGCTCAGGTGAGAAATTGCAAACGTCGAGCAATTGCTCAGAGATTAAAAGTGCCAGCACTGAAAGCTGTTGCTAGCCAGCACCCTTCCTTGGAAGCGCTTTCACAGGCGCAGTAACACTGGGGCTTTGCGCTTCTCTAGCCACCAAACGTCACGGTCCTTCTCTTTCCGTCTCGTAGACACGAGCTGAGAAATTGCAAACGTCGAGCAATTGCTCAGAGATGAAAAGTGCCAGCACTGAAAGCTCTTGCTAGCCAGCACCCTTCCTTGGAAGCGCTTTTGTAGGCCTAAGAACACTGGGGCTCTGGGCTTCTCTAGCCACCTAATCTTCTGCTCATCCTCTCGCGCACTCTAAAGAGAGCTCAGGTGAGAAACTGCAAACGTCGAGCAATTGCTCAGAGATGAAAAGTGCCAGCACTGAAAGCTCTTGCTAGCCAGCACCCTTCCTTGGAAGCGCTTTCACAGGCACAGTAACACTGGGGCTTTGCGCTTCTCTAGCCACCAAAAGTCACGGTCCTTCTCTTTCCGTCTCGTAGACACGAGCTGAGAAATTGCAAACGTCGAGCAATTGCTCAGAGATGAAAAGTGCCAGCACTGAAAGCTGTTGCTAGCCAGCCCCCTTCCTTGGAAGCGCTTTTGTAGGCCTAAGAACACTGGGGCTCTGGGCTTCTCTAGCCACCTCATCTTCTGCTCATCCTCTCGCGCACTCTAAAGAGAGCTGAGGTGAGAAATTGCAAACGTCGAGCAATTGCTCAGAGATGAAAAGTGCCAGCACTGAAAGCTGTTGCTAGCCAGCACCCTTCCTTGGAAGCGCTTTCACAAGCGCAGTAACACTGGGGCTTTGCGCTTCTCTACCCACCAAACGTAACGGTCCTTCTCTTTCCGTCTCGTAGACATGAGCTGAGAAATTGCAAACGTCGAGCAATTGCTCAGAGATGAAAAGTGCCAGCACTGAAAGCTGTTGCTAGCCAGCACCCTTCCTTGGAAGCGCTTTCACAGGCGCAGCAACACTGGGGCTTTGCGCTTCTCTAGCCACCAAACTTCATGGTCACTATCTCTCCGTCTCCTAGACACGAGCTGAGAAATTGCAAACGTCGAGCAATTGCTCAGAGAGGAAAAGTGCCAGCACTGAAAGCTGTTGCTAGCCAGCACCCTTCCTTGGAAGCGCTTTTGTAGGCCTAAGAACACTGGGGCTTTGCGCTTCTTTAGCCACCTAATCTTCTGCTCATCCTCTCGCGCACTCTAAAGAGAGCTCAGGTGAGAAATTGCAAACGTCAAGCAATTGCTCAGAGATGAAAAGTGCCAGCACTGAAAGCTGTTGCTAGCCAGCACCCTTCCTTGGAAGTGCTTTCACAGGCGCAGTAACACTGGGGCTTTGCGCTTCTCTAGACACCAAAAGTCACGGTCCTTCTCTTTCCGTCTCGTAGACACGAGCTGAGAAATTGCAAACGTCGAGCAATTGCTCAGAGATGAAAAGTGCCAGCACTGAAAGCTCTTGCTAGCCAGCACCCTTCCTTGGAAGCGCTTTTGTAGGCCTAAGAACACTGGGGCTCTGGGCTTCTCTAGCCACCTCATCTTCTGCTCATCCTCTCGCGCACTCTAAAGAGAGCTCAGGTGAGAAATTGCAAACGTCGAGCAATTGCTCAGAGATGAAAAGTGCCAGCACTGAAAGCTGTTGCTAGCCAGCACCCTTCCTTGGAAGCGCTTTCACAGGTGCAGTAACACTGGGGCTTTGCGCTTCTCTAGCCACCAAACGTCACGGTCACTCTCTCTCCGTCTCGTAGACACGAGCTGAGAAATTGCAAACGTCGAGCAATTGCTCAGAGATGAAAAGTGCCAGCACTGAAAGCTGTTGCTAGCCAGCACCCTTCCTTGGAAGCGCTTTTGTAGGCCTAAGAACACTGGGGCTCTGGGCTTCTCTAGCCACCTCATCTTCTGCTCATCCTCTCGCGCACTCTAAAGAGAGCTCAGGTGAGAAATTGCAAACGTCGAGCAATTGCTCAGAGATGAAAAGTGCCAGCACTGAAAGCTGTTGCTAGCCAGCACCCTTCCTTGGAAGCGCTTTCACAGGCGCAGCAACACTGGGGCTTTGCGCTTCTCTACCCACCAAACGTCACGGTCCTTCTCTTTCCGTCTCGTAGACACGAGCTGAGAAATTGCAAACGTCGAGCAATTGCTCAGAGATGAAAAGTGCCAGCACTGAAAGCTGTTGCTAGCCAGCACCCTTCCTTGGAAGCGCTTTCACAAGCGCAGCAACACTGGGGCTTTGCGCTTCTCTAGCCACCAAACTTCATGGTCACTATCTCTCCGTCTCCTAGACACGAGCTGAGAAATTGCAAACGTCGAGCAATTGCTCAGAGATGAAAAGTGCCAGCACTGAAAGCTCTTGCTAGCCAGCACCCTTCCTTGGAAGCGCTTTCACAGGCGCAGTAACACTGGGGCTTTGCGCTTCTCTACCCACCAAACGTCACGGTCACTATCTCTCCATCTCGTAGACACGAGCTGAGAAATTGCAAACGTCGAGCAATTGCTCAGAGATGAAAAGTGCCAGCACTGAAAGCTGTTGCTAGCCAGCACCCTTCCTTGGAAGCGCTTTTGTAGGCCTAAGAACACTGGGGCTCTGGGCTTCTCTAGCCACCTCATCTTCTGCTCATCCTCTCGCACAATCTGAAGAGAGCTCAGGTGAGAAATTGCAAACGTCGAGCAATTGCTCAGAGATGAAAAGTGCCAGCACTGAAAGCTCTTGCTAGCCAGCACCCTTCCTTGGAAGCGCTTTCACAGGCGCAGTAACACTGGGGCTTTGCGCTTCTCTACCCACCAAACGTCACGGTCCTTCTCTTTCCGTCTCGTAGACACGAGCTGAGAAATTGCAAACGTCGAGCAATTGCTCAGAGATGAAAAGTGCCAGCACTGGAAGCTGTTGCTAGCCAGCACCCTTCCTTGGAAGCGCTTTTGTAGGCCTAAGAACAGTGGGGCTCTGGGCTTCTCTAGCCACCTCATCTTCTGCTCATCCTCTCGCGCACTCTAAAGAGAGCTCAGGTGAGAAATTGCAAACGTCGAGCAATTGCTCAGAGATGAAAAGTGCCAGCACTGAAAGCTGTTGCTAGCCAGCACCCTTCCTTGGAAGCGCTTTCACAGGCGCAGTAACACTGGGGCTTTGCGCTTCTCTACCCACCAAACTTCACGGTCCTTCTCTTTCCATCTCGTAGACAAGAGCTGAGAAATTGCAAACGTCGAGCAATTGCTCAGAGATGAAAAGTGCCAGCACTGAAAGCTGTTGCTAGCCAGCACCCTTCCTTGGAAGCGCTTTCACAGGCGCAGCAACACTGGGGCTTTGCGCTTCTCTAGCCACCAAACGTCACGGTCCTTCTCTTTCCGTCTCGTAGACACGAGCTGAGAAATTGCAAACGTCGATCAATTGCTCAGAGATGAAAAGTGCCAGCACTGAAAGCTGTTGCTAGCCAGCACCCTTCCTTGGAAGCGCTTTTGTAGGCCTTAGAACACTGGGGCTCTGGGCTTCTCTAGCCACCTAATCTTCTGCTCATCCTCTCGCGCACTCTGAAGAGAGCTGAGGTGAGAAATTGCAAACGTCGAGCAATTGCTCAGAGATGAAAAGTGCCAGCACTGAAAGCTCTTGCTAGCCAGCACCCTTCCTTGGAAGCGCTTTCACAGGCGCTGTAACACTGGGGCTTTGCGCTTCTCTACCCACCAAACGTCACGGTCACTATCTCTCCGTCTCGTAGACAAGAGCTGAGAAATTGCAAACGTCGAGCAATTGCTCAGAGATGAAAAGTGCCAGCACTGAAAGCTGTTGCTAGCCAGCACCCTTCCTTGGAAGCGCTTTTGTAGGCCTAAGAACACTGGGGCTCTGGGCTTCTCTAGCCACCTCATCTTCTGCTCATCCTCTCGCGCACTCTAAAGAGAGCTCAGGTGAGAAATTGCAAACGTCCAGCAATTGCTCAGAGATGAAAAGTGCCAGCACTGAAAGCTGTTGCTAGCCAGCACCCTTCCTTGGAAGCGCTTTCACAGGCGCAGTAACACTGGGGCTTTGCGCTTCTCTACCCACCAAACGTCACGGTCCTTCTCTTTCCGTCTCGTAGACACGAGCTGAGAAATTGCAAACGTCGAGCAATTGCTCAGAGATGAAAAGTGCCAGCACTGAAAGCTCTTGCTAGCCAGCACCCTTCCTTGGAAGCGCTTTTGTAGGCCTAAGAACACTGGGGCTCTGGGCTTCTCTAGCCACCTCATCTTCTGCTCATCCTCTCGCGCACTCTAAAGAGAGCTCAGGTGAGAAATTGCAAACGTCGAGCAATTGCTCAGAGATGAAAAGTGCCAGCACTTAAAGCTCTTGCTAGCCAGCACCCTTCCTTGGAAGCGCTTTCACAGGCGCAGTAACACTGGGGCTTTGCGCTTCTCTACCCACCAAACGTCACGGTCCTTCTCTTTCCGTCTCGTAGACACGAGCTGAGAAATTGCAAACGTCGAGCAATTGCTCAGAGATGAAAAGTGCCAGCACTGGAAGCTGTTGCTAGCCAGCACCCTTCCTTGGAAGCGCTTTTGTAGGCCTAAGAACACTGGGGCTCTGGGCTTCTCTAGCCACCTCATCTTCTGCTCATCCTCTCGCGCACTCTAAAGAGAGCTCAGGTGAGAAATTGCAAACGTCCAGCAATTGCTCAGAGATGAAAAGTGCCAGCACTGAAAGCTGTTGCTAGCCAGCACCCTTCCTTGGAAGCGCTTTCACAGGCGCAGTAACACTGGGGCTTTGCGCTTCTCTACCCACCAAACGTCACGGTCCTTCTCTTTCCGTCTCGTAGACACGAGCTGAGAAATTGCAAACGTCGAGCAATTGCTCAGAGATGAAAAGTGCCAGCACTGAAAGCTGTTGCTAGCCAGCACCCTTCCTTGGAAGCGCTTTCACAGGCGCAGCAACACTGGGGCTTTGCGCTTCTCTAGCCACCAAACGTCACGGTCCTTCTCTTTCCGTCTCGTAGACACGAGCTGAGAAATTGCAAACGTCGATCAATTGCTCAGAGATGAAAAGTGCCAGCACTGAAAGCTGTTGCTAGCCAGCCCCCTTCCTTGGAAGCGCTTTTGTAGGCCTTAGAACACTGGGGCTCTGGGCTTCTCTAGCCACCTCATCTTCTGCTCATCCTCTCGCGCTCTCTAAAGAGAGCTGAGGTGAGAAATTGCAAACGTCGAGCAATTGCTCAGAGATGAAAAGTGCCAGCACTGAAAGCTGTTGCTAGCCAGCACCCTTCCTTGGAAGCGCTTTCACAGGCGCTGTAACACTGGGGCTTTGCGCTTCTCTACCCACCAAACGTCACGGTCCTTCTCTTTCCGTCTCGTAGACACGAGCTGAGAAATTGCAAACGTCGAGCAATTGCTCAGAGATGAAAAGTGCCAGCACTGAAAGCTGTTGCTAGCCAGCACCCTTCCTTGGAAGCGCTTTCACAGGCGCAGCAACACTGGGGCTTTGCGCTTCTCTAGCCACCAAACGTCACGGTCCTTCTCTTTCCGTCTCGTAGACACGAGCTGAGAAATTGCAAACGTCGATCAATTGCTCAGAGATGAAAAGTGCCAGCACTGAAAGCTGTTGCTAGCCAGCCCCCTTCCTTGGAAGCGCTTTTGTAGGCCTTAGAACACTGGGGCTCTGGGCTTCTCTAGCCACCTCATCTTCTGCTCATCCTCTCGCGCACTCTAAAGAGAGCTGAGGTGAGAAATTGCAAACGTCGAGCAATTGCTCAGAGATGAAAAGTGCCAGCACTGAAAGCTCTTGCTAGCCAGCACCCTTCCTTGGAAGCGCTTTCACAGGCGCTGTAACACTGGGGCTTTGCGCTTCTCTACCCACCAAACGTCACGGTCACTATCTCTCCGTCTCGTAGACACGAGCTGAGAAATTGCAAACGTCGAGCAATTGCTCAGAGATGAAAAGTGCCAGCACTGAAAGCTGTTGCTAGCCAGCACCCTTCCTTGGAAGCGCTTTTGTAGGCCTAAAAACACTGGGGCTCTGGGCTTCTCTAGCCACCTCATCTTCTGCTCATCCTCTCGCGCACTCTAAAGAGAGCTCAGGTGAGAAATTGCAAACGTCCAGCAATTGCTCAGAGATGAAAAGTGCCAGCACTGAAAGCTGTTGCTAGCCAGCACCCTTCCTTGGAAGCGCTTTCACAGGCGCAGTAACACTGGGGCTTTGCGCTTCTCTAGCCACCAAACGTCACGGTCCTTCTCTTTCCGTCTCGTAGACATGAGCTGAGAAATTGCAAACGTCGAGCAATTGCTCAGAGATGAAAAGTGCCAGCACTTAAAGCTCTTGCTAGCCAGCACCCTTCCTTGGAAGCGCTTTTGTAGGCCTAAGAACACTGGGGCTCTGGGCTTCTCTAGCCACCTCATCTTCTGCTCATCCTCTCGCGCACTCTAAAGAGAGCTCAGGTGAGAAATTGCAAACGTCCAGCAATTGCTCAGAGATGAAAAGTGCCAGCACTGAAAGCTGTTGCTAGCCAGCACCCTTCCTTGGAAGCGCTTTCACAGGCGCAGTAACACTGGGGCTTTGCGCTTCTATACGCACCAAACGTCACGGTCCTTCTCTTTCCGTCTCATAGACACGAGCTGAGAAATTGCAAACGTCGAGCAATTGCTCAGAGATGAAAAGTGCCAGCACTGAAAGCTGTTGCTAGCCAGCACCCTTCCTTGGAAGCGCTTTCACAGGCGCAGTAACACTGGGGCTTTGCGCTTCTCTAGCCACCAAACTTCATGGTCACTATCTCTCCGTCTCCTAGACACGAGCTGAGAAATTGCAAACGTCGATCAATTGCTCAGAGATGAAAAGTGCCAGCACTGAAAGCTGTTGCTAGCCAGCACCCTTCCTTGGAAGCGCTTTTGTAGGCCTAAGAAGACTGGGGCTTTGTGCTTCTCTAGCCACCTAACGTCATGGTCACTATATTTCCGTCTCATAGACACCAACTGAGAAATCGAAAACGTCCAGCAATTGCTCAGAGATGAAAAGTGCCAGCACTGAAAGCTCTTGCTAGCCAGCACCCTCCCTTGGAAGCGTTTTTGTAGGCCTAAGAACACTGGGGCTCTGGGCTTCTCTACCCACCTAATCTTCTGCTCATCCTCTCGCGCACTCTAAAGAGAGCTCAGGTGAGAAATTGCAAACGTCGAGCAATTGCTCAGAGATGAAAAGTGCCAGCACTGAAAGCTGTTGCTAGCCAGCACCCTTCCTTGGAAGCGCTTTCACAGGCGCAGTAACACTGGGGCTTTGCGCTTCTCTACCCACCAAACGTCACGGTCCTTCTCTTTCCGTCTCGTAGACACGAGCTGAGAAATTGCAAACGTCGAGCAATTGCTCAGAGATGAAAAGTGCCAGCACTGGAAGCTGTTGCTAGCCAGCACCCTTCCTTGGAAGCGCTTTTGTAGGCCTAAGAACACTGGGGCTCTGGGCTTCTCTAGCCACCTAATCTTCTGCTCATCCTCTCGCGCACTCTAAAGAGAGCTGAGGTGAGAAATTGCAAACGTCGAGCAATTGCTCAGAGATGAAAAGTGCCAGCACTGAAAGCTGTTGCTAGCCAGCACCCTTCCTTGGAAGCGCTTTCACAGGCGCAGCAACACTGGGGCTTTGCGCTTCTCTACCCACCAAACGTCACGGTCACTATCTCTCCGTCTCCTAGACACGAGCTGAGAAATTGCAAACGTCGAGCAATTGCTCAGAGAGGAAAAGTGCCAGCACTGGAAGCTGTTGCTAGCCAGCACCCTTCCTTGGAAGCGCTTTTGTAGGCCTAAGAACACTGGGGCTTTGCGCTTCTTTAGCCACCTAATCTTCTGCTCATCCTCTCGCGCACTCTAAAGAGAGCTCAGGTGAGAAATTGCAAACGTCAAGCAATTGCTCAGAGATGAAAAGTGCCAGCACTGAAAGCTGTTGCTAGCCAGCACCCTTCCTTGGAAGCGCTTTCACAGGCGCAGTAACACTGGGGCTTTGCGCTTCTCTACCCACCAAAAGTCACGGTCCTTCTCTTTCCGTCTCGTAGACACGAGCTGAGAAATTGCAAACGTCGAGCAATTGCTCAGAGATGAAAAGTGCCAGCACTGAAAGCTCTTGCTAGCCAGCACCCTTCCTTGGAAGCGCTTTTGTAGGCCTAAGAACACTGGGGCTCTGGGCTTCTCTAGCCACCTCATCTTCTGCTCATCCTCTCGCGCTCTCTAAAGAGAGCTCAGGTGAGAAATTGCAAACGTCGAGCAATTGCTCAGAGATGAAAAGTGCCAGCACTGAAAGCTGTTGCTAGCCAGCACCCTTCCTTGGAAGCGCTTTCACAGGCGCAGCAACACTGGGGCTTTGCGCTTCTCTACCCACCAAACGTCACGGTCACTATCTCTCCGTCTCGTAGACACGAGCTGAGAAATTGCAAACGTCGAGCAATTGCTCAGAGATGAAAAGTGCCAGCACTGAAAGCTGTTGCTAGCCAGCACCCTTCCTTGGAAGCGCTTTTGTAGGCCTAAGAACACTGGGGCTCTGGGCTTCTCTAGCCACCTCATCTTCTGCTCATCCTCTCGCGCACTCTAAAGAGAGCTCAGGTGAGAAATTGCAAACGTCCAGCAATTGCTCAGAGATGAAAAGTGCCAGCACTGAAAGCTGTTGCTAGCCAGCACCCTTCCTTGGAAGCGCTTTCACAGGCGCAGTAACACTGGGGCTTTGCGCTTCTCTACCCACCAAACGTCACGGTCCTTCTCTTTCCGTCTCGTAGACACGAGCTGAGAAATTGCAAACGTCGAGCAATTGCTCAGAGATGAAAAGTGCCAGCACTGAAAGCTCTTGCTAGCCAGTACCCTTCCTTGGAAGCGCTTTTGTAGGCCTAAGAACACTGGGGCTCTGGGCTTCTCTAGCCACCTCATCTTCTGCTCATCCTCTCGCGCACTCTAAAGAGAGCTCAGGTGAGAAATTGCAAACGTCGAGCAATTGCTCAGAGATGAAAAGTGCCAGCACTGAAAGCTGTTGCTAGCCAGCACCCTTCCTTGGAAGCGCTTTCACAGGCGCAGTAACACTGGGGCTTTGCGCTTCTCTAGCCACCAAACGTCACGGTCCTTCTCTTTCCGTCTCCTAGACACGAGCTGAGAAATTGCAAACGTCGATCAATTGCTCAGAGATGAAAAGTGCCAGCACTGAAAGCTGTTGCTAGCCAGCACCCTTCCTTGGAAGCGCTTTTGTAGGCCTAAGAACACTGGGGCTCTGGGCTTCTCTAGCCACCTCATCTTCTGCTCATCCTCTCGCGCACTCTAAAGAGAGCTCAGGTGAGAAATTGCAAACGTCGAGCAATTGCTCAGAGATGAAAAGTGCCAGCACTGAAAGCTGTTGCTAGCCAGCACCCTTCCTTGGAAGCGCTTTCACAGGCGCAGTAACACTGGGGCTTTGCGCTTCTCTACCCACCAAACTTCACGGTCCTTCTCTTTCCATCTCGTAGACACGAGCTGAGAAATTGCAAACGTCGAGCAATTGCTCAGAGATGAAAAGTGCCAGCACTGAAAGCTGTTGCTAGCCAGCACCCTTCCTTGGAAGCGCTTTCACAGGCGCAGCAACACTGGGGCTTTGCGCTTCTCTAGCCACCAAACGTCACGGTCCTTCTCTTTCCGTCTCGTAGACACGAGCTGAGAAATTGCAAACGTCGATCAATTGCTCAGAGATGAAAAGTGCCAGCACTGAAAGCTGTTGCTAGCCAGCACCCTTCCTTGGAAGCGCTTTTGTAGGCCTTAGAACACTGGGGCTCTGGGCTTCTCTAGCCACCTCATCTTCTGCTCATCCTCTCGCGCTCTCTAAAGAGAGCTGAGGTGAGAAATTGCAAACGACGAGCAATTGCTCAGAGATGAAATGTGCCAGCACTGAAAGCTGTTGCTAGCCAGCACCCTTCCTTGGAAGCGCTTTCACAGGCGCTGTAACACTGGGGCTTTGCGCTTCTCTACCCACCAAACATCACGGTCACTATCTCTCCGTCTCGTAGACAAGAGCTGAGAAATTGCAAACGTCGAGCAATTGCTCAGAGATGAAAAGTGCCAGCACTGAAAGCTGTTGCTAGCCAGCCCCCTTCCTTGGAAGCGCTTTTGTAGGCCTAAGAACACTGGGGCTCTGGGCTTCTCTAGCCACCTCATCTTCTGCTCATCCTCTCGCGCACTCTAAAGAGAGCTCAGGTGAGAAATTGCAAACGTCGAGCAATTGCTCAGAGATGAAAAGTGCCAGCACTGAAAGCTGTTGCTAGCCAGCACCCTTCCTTGGAAGCGCTTTCACAGGCGCAGTAACACTGGGGCTTTGCGCTTCTCTACCCACCAAACGTCACGGTCCTTCTCTTTCCGTCTCGTAGACACGAGCTGAGAAATTGCAAACGTCGAGCAATTGCTCAGAGATGAAAAGTGCCAGCACTGAAAGCTGTTGCTAGCCAGTACCCTTCCTTGGAAGCGCTTTTGTAGGCCTAAGAACAGTGGGGCTCTGGGCTTCTCTAGCCACCTCATCTTCTGCTCATCCTCTCGCGCACTCTAAAGAGAGCTCAGGTGAGAAATTGCAAACGTCGAGCAATTGCTCAGAGAAGAAAAGTGCCAGCACTGAAAGCTGTTGCTAGCCAGCACCCTTCCTTGGAAGCGCTTTCACAGGCGCAGTAACACTGGGGCTTTGCGCTTCTCTACCCACCAAACGTCACGGTCCTTCTCTTTCCGTCTCGTAGACACGAGCTGAGAAATTGCAAACGTCGAGCAATTGCTCAGAGATGAAAAGTGCCAGCACTGAAAGCTCTTGCTAGCCAGCACCCTTCCTTGGAAGCGCTTTTGTAGGCCTAAGAACACTGGGGCTCTGGGCTTCTCTAGCCACCTCATCTTCTGCTCATCCTCTCGCGCACTCTAAAGAGAGCTCAGGTGAGAAATTGCAAACGTCCAGCAATTGCTCAGAGATGAAAAGTGCCAGCACTGAAAGCTGTTGCTAGCCAGCACCCTTCCTTGGAAGCGCTTTCACAGGCGCAGTAACACTGGGGCTTTGCGCTTCTATACGCACCAAACGTCACGGTCCTTCTCTTTCCGTCTCATAGACACGAGCTGAGAAATTGCAAACGTCGAGCAATTGCTCAGAGATGAAAAGTGCCAGCACTGAAAGCTGTTGCTAGCCAGCACCCTTCCTTGGAAGCGCTTTCACAGGCGCAGTAACACTGGGGCTTTGCGCTTCTCTAGCCACCAAACTTCATGGTCACTATCTCTCCGTCTCCTAGACACGAGCTGAGAAATCGCAAACGTCGATCAATTGCTCAGAGATGAAAAGTGCCAGCACTGGAAGCTGTTGCTAGCCAGCACCCTTCCTTGGAAGCGCTTTTGTAGGCCTAAGAAGACTGGGGCTTTGTGCTTCTCTAGCCACCTAACGTCATGGTCACTATCTTTCCGTCTCATAGACACCAACTGAGAAATCGAAAACGTCCAGCAATTGCTCAGAGATGAAAAGTGCCAGCACTGAAAGCTCTTGCTAGCCAGCACCCTTCCTTGGAAGTGCTTTTGTAGGCCTAAGAACACTGGGGCTCTGGGCTTCTCTAGCCACCTAATCTTCTGCTCATCCTCTCGTGCTCTCTAAAGAGAGCTCAGGTGAGAAATTGCAAACGTCAAGCAATTGCTCAGAGATGAAAAGTGCCAGCACTGAAAGCTGTTGCTAGCCAGCACCCTTCCTTGGAAGCGCTTTCACAGGCGCAGTAACACTGGGGCTTTGCGCTTCTCTACCCACCAAACGTCACGGTCCTTCTCTTTCCGTCTCGTAGACACGAGCTGAGAAATTGCAAACGTCGAGCAATTGCTCAGAGATGAAAAGTGCCAGCACTGGAAGCTGTTGCTAGCCAGCACCCTTCCTTGGAAGCGCTTTTGTAGGCCTAAGAAGACTGGGGCTCTGGGCTTCTCTAGCCACCTCATCTTCTGCTCATCCTCTCGCGCACTCTAAAGAGAGCTCAGGTGAGAAATTGCAAACGTCGAGCAATTGCTCAGAGATGAAAAGTGCCAGCACTGAAAGCTCTTGCTAGCCAGCACCCTTCCTTGGAAGCGCTTTCACAGGCGCAGCAACACTGGGGCTTTGCGCTTCTCTACCCACCAATTTTCATGGTCACTATCTCTCCGTCTCCTAGACACGAGCTGAGAAATTGCAAACGTCGAGCAATTGCTCAGAGAGGAAAAGTGCCAGCACTGGAAGCTGTTGCTAGCCAGCACCCTTCCTTGGAAGCGCTTTTGTAGGCCTAAGAACACTGGGGCTTTGCGCTTCTTTAGCCACCTAATCTTCTGCTCATCCTCTCGCGCACTCTAAAGAGAGCTCAGGTGAGAAATTGCAAACGTCAAGCAATTGCTCAGACATGAAAAGTGCCAGCACTGAAAGCTGTTGCTAGCCAGCACCCTTCCTTGGAAGCGCTTTCACAGGCGCAGTAACACTGGGGCTTTGCGCTTCTCTACCCACCAAACGTCACGGTCACTATCTCTCCGTCTCGTAGACACGAGCTGAGAAATTGCAAACGTCGAGCAATTGCTCAGAGATGAAAAGTGCCAGCACTGAAAGCTGTTGCTAGCCAGCACCCTTCCTTGGAAGCGCTTTTGTAGGCCTAAGAACACTGGGGCTCTGGGCTTCTCTAGCCACCTCATCTTCTGCTCATCCTCTCGCGCACTCTAAAGAGAGCTCAGGTGAGAAATTGCAAACGTCGAGCAATTGCTCAGAGATGAAAAGTGCCAGCACTGAAAGCTGTTGCTAGCCAGCACCCTTCCTTGGAAGCGCTTTCACAGGCGCAGTAACACTGGGGCTTTGCGCTTCTCTACCCACCAAACTTCACGGTCCTTCTCTTTCCATCTCGTAGACACGAGCTGAGAAATTGCAAACGTCGAGCAATTGCTCAGAGATGAAAAGTGCCAGCACTGAAAGCTGTTGCTAGCCAGCACCCTTCCTTGGAAGCGCTTTCACAGGCGCAGCAACACTGGGGCTTTGCGCTTCTCTAGCCACCAAACGTCACGGTCCTTCTCTTTCCGTCTCGTAGACACGAGCTGAGAAATTGCAAACGTCGATCAATTGCTCAGAGATGAAAAGTGCCAGCACTGAAAGCTGTTGCTAGCCAGCCCCCTTCCTTGGAAGCGCTTTTGTAGGCCTTAGAACACTGGGGCTCTGGGCTTCTCTAGCCACCTCATCTTCTGCTCATCCTCTCGCGCTCTCTAAAGAGAGCTCAGGTGAGAAATTGCAAACGTCGAGCAATTGCTCAGAGATGAAAAGTGCCAGCACTGAAAGCTGTTGCTAGCCAGCACCCTTCCTTGGAAGCGCTTTCACAGGCGCAGTAACACTGGGGCTTTGCGCTTCTCTACCCACCAAACGTCACGGTCATTCTCTTTCCGTCTCGTAGACACGAGCTGAGAAATTGCAAACGTCGAGCAATTGCTCAGAGATGAAAAGTGCCAGCACTGAAAGCTGTTGCTAGCCAGTACCCTTCCTTGGAAGCGCTTTTGTAGGCCTAAGAACAGTGGGGCTCTGGGCTTCTCTAGCCACCTCATCTTCTGCTCATCCTCTCGCGCACTCTAAAGAGAGCTCAGGTGAGAAATTGCAAACGTCGAGCAATTGCTCAGAGAAGAAAAGTGCCAGCACTGAAAGCTGTTGCTAGCCAGCACCCTTCCTTGGAAGCGCTTTCACAGGCGCTGTAACACTGGGGCTTTGCGCTTCTCTACCCACCAAACGTCACGGTCACTATCTCTCCGTCTCGTAGACAAGAGCTGAGAAATTGCAAACGTCGAGCAATTGCTCAGAGATGAAAAGTGCCAGCACTGAAAGCTGTTGCTAGCCAGCCCCCTTCCTTGGAAGCGCTTTTGTAGGCCTAAGAACACTGGGGCTCTGGGCTTCTCTAGCCACCTCATCTTCTGCTCATCCTCTCGCGCACTCTAAAGAGAGCTCAGGTGAGAAATTGCAAACGTCGAGCAATTGCTCAGAGATGAAAAGTGCCAGCACTGAAAGCTCTTGCTAGCCAGCACCCTTCCTTGGAAGCGCTTTCACAGGCGCAGTAACACTGGGGCTTTGCGCTTCTCTACCCACCAAACGTCACGGTCCTTCTCTTTCCGTCTCGTAGACACGAGCTGAGAAATTGCAAACGTCGAGCAATTGCTCAGAGATGAAAAGTGCCAGCACTGAAAGCTCTTGCTAGCCAGCACCCTTCCTTGGAAGCGCTTTTGTAGGCCTAAGAACACTGGGGCTCTGGGCTTCTCTAGCCACCTCATCTTCTGCTCATCCTCTCGCGCACTCTAAAGAGAGCTCAGGTGAGAAATTGCAAACGTCCAGCAATTGCTCAGAGATGAAAAGTGCCAGCACTGAAAGCTGTTGCTAGCCAGCACCCTTCCTTGGAAGCGCTTTCACAGGCGCAGTAACACTGGGGCTTTGCGCTTCTATACGCACCAAACGTCACGGTCCTTCTCTTTCCGTCTCATAGACACGAGCTGAGAAATTGCAAACGTCGAGCAATTGCTCAGAGATGAAAAGTGCCAGCACTGAAAGCTGTTGCTAGCCAGCACCCTTCCTTGGAAGCGCTTTCACAGGCGCAGTAACACTGGGGCTTTGCGCTTCTCTAGCCACCAAACTTCATGGTCACTATCTCTCCGTCTCCTAGACACGAGCTGAGAAATCGCAAACGTCGATCAATTGCTCAGAGATGAAAAGTGCCTGCACTGGAAGCTGTTGCTAGCCAGCACCCTTCCTTGGAAGCGCTTTTGTAGGCCTAAGAAGACTGGGGCTTTGTGCTTCTCTAGCCACCTAACGTCATGGTCACTATCTTTCCGTCTCATAGACACCAACTGAGAAATCGAAAACGTCCAGCAATTGCTCAGAGATGAAAAGTGCCAGCACTGAAAGCTCTTGCTAGCCAGCACCCTTCCTTGGAAGTGCTTTTGTAGGCCTAAGAACACTGGGGCTCTGGGCTTCTCTAGCCACCTAATCTTCTGCTCATCCTCTCGTGCTCTCTAAAGAGAGCTCAGGTGAGAAATTGCAAACGTCAAGCAATTGCTCAGAGATGAAAAGTGCCAGCACTGAAAGCTGTTGCTAGCCAGCACCCTTCCTTGGAAGCGCTTTCACAGGCGCTGTAACACTGGGGCTTTGCGCTTCTCTACCCACCAAACGTCACGGTCCTTCTCTTTCCGTCTCGTAGACACGAGCTGAGAAATTGCAAACGTCGAGCAATTGCTCAGAGATGAAAAGTGCCAGCACTGGAAGCTGTTGCTAGCCAGCACCCTTCCTTGGAAGCGCTTTTGTAGGCCTAAGAAGACTGGGGCTCTGGGCTTCTCTAGCCACCTCATCTTCTGCTCATCCTCTCGCGCACTCTAAAGAGAGCTCAGGTGAGAAATTGCAAACGTCGAGCAATTGCTCAGAGATGAAAAGTGCCAGCACTGAAAGCTCTTGCTAGCCAGCACCCTTCCTTGGAAGCGCTTTCACAGGCGCAGCAACACTGGGGCTTTGCGCTTCTCTACCCACCAATTTTCATGGTCACTATCTCTCCGTCTCCTAGACACGAGCTGAGAAATTGCAAACGTCGAGCAATTGCTCAGAGAGGAAAAGTGCCAGCACTGGAAGCTGTTGCTAGCCAGCACCCTTCCTTGGAAGCGCTTTTGTAGGCCTAAGAACACTGGGGCTTTGCGCTTCTTTAGCCACCTAATCTTCTGCTCATCCTCTCGCGCACTCTAAAGAGAGCTCAGGTGAGAAATTGCAAACGTCAAGCAATTGCTCAGACATGAAAAGTGCCAGCACTGAAAGCTGTTGCTAGCCAGCACCCTTCCTTGGAAGCGCTTTCACAGGCGCAGTAACACTGGGGCTTTGCGCTTCTCTAGCCACCAAACGTCACGGTCCTTCTCTTTCCGTCTCGTAGACACGAGCTGAGAAATTGCAAACGTCGAGCAATTGCTCAGAGATGAAAAGTGCCAGCACTGAAAGCTGTTGCTAGCCAGCACCCTTCCTTGGAAGCGCTTTCACAGGCGCAGCAACACTGGGGCTTTGCGCTTCTCTAGCCACCAAACGTCACGGTCCTTCTCTTTCCGTCTCGTAGACACGAGCTGAGAAATTGCAAACGTCGATCAATTGCTCAGAGATGAAAAGTGCCAGCACTGAAAGCTGTTGCTAGCCAGCACCCTTCCTTGGAAGCGCTTTTGTAGGCCTTAGAACACTGGGGCTCTGGGCTTCTCTAGCCACCTCATCTTCTGCTCATCCTCTCGCGCACTCTAAAGAGAGCTCAGGTGAGAAATTGCAAACGTCGAGCAATTGCTCAGAGATGAAAAGTGCCAGCACTGAAAGCTGTTGCTAGCCAGCACCCTTCCTTGGAAGCGCTTTCACAGGCGCTGTAACACTGGGGCTTTGCGCTTCTCTACCCACCAAACGTCACGGTCACTATCTCTCCGTCTCGTAGACACGAGCTGAGAAATTGCAAACGTCGAGCAATTGCTCAGAGATGAAAAGTGCCAGCACTGAAAGCTGTTGCTAGCCAGCCCCCTTCCTTGGAAGCGCTTTTGTAGGCCTAAGCAGACTGGGGCTCTGGGCTTCTCTAGCCACCTCATCTTCTGCTCATCCCCTCGCGCACTCTAAAGAGAGCTCAGGTGAGAAATTGCAAACGTCGAGCAATTGCTCAGAGATGAAAAGTGCCAGCACTGAAAGCTGTTGCTAGCCAGCACCCTTCCTTGGAAGCGCTTTCACAGGCGCAGTAACACTGGGGCTTTGCGCTTCTCTACCCACCAAACGTCACGGTCCTTCTCTTTCCGTCTCGTAGACACGAGCTGAGAAATTGCAAACGTCGAGCAATTGCTCAGAGATGAAAAGTGCCAGCACTGAAAGCTGTTGCTAGCCAGCACCCTTCCTTGGAAGCGCTTTCACAGGCGCAGTAACACTGGGGCTTTGCGCTTCTATACGCACCAAACGTCACGGTCCTTCTCTTTCCGTCTCATAGACACGAGCTGAGAAATTGCAAACGTCGAGCAAATGCTCAGAGATGAAAAGTGCCAGCACTGAAAGCTCTTGCTAGCCAGCACCCTTCCTTGGAAGCGCTTTCACAGGCGCAGTAACACTGGGGCTTTGCGCTTCTCTAGCCACCAAACTTCACGGTCACTATCTCTCCGTCTCCTAGACACGAGCTGAGAAATCGCAAACGTCGATCAATTGCTCAGAGATGAAAAGTGCCAGCACTGAAAGCTCTTGCTAGCCAGCACCCTTCCTTGGAAGCGCTTTTGTAGGCCTAAGAACACTGGGGCTTTGTGCTTCTCTAGCCACCTAACGTCATGGTCACTATCTTTCCGTCTCATAGACACCAACTGAGAAATCGAAAACGTCCAGCAATTGCTCAGAGATGAAAAGTGCCAGCACTGAAAGCTCTTGCTAGCCAGCACCCTCCCTTGGAAGCGCTTTTGTAGGCCTAAGAACACTGGGGCTCTGGGCTTCTCTAGCCACCTAATCTTCTGCTCATCCTCTCGTGCTCTCTAAAGAGAGCTCAGGTGAGAAATTGCAAACGTCGAGCAATTGCTCAGAGATGAAAAGTGCCAGCACTGAAAGCTGTTGCTAGCCAGCACCCTTCCTTGGAAGCGCTTTCACAGGCGCAGTAACACTGGGGCTTTGCGCTTCTCTACCCACCAAACGTCACGGTCCTTCTCTTTCCGTCTCGTAGACACGAGCTGAGAAATTGCAAACGTCGAGCAATTGCTCAGAGATGAAAAGTGCCAGCACTGAAAGCTGTTGCTAGCCAGCACCCTTCCTTGGAAGCGCTTTTGTAGGCCTAAGAAGACTGGGGCTCTGGGCTTCTCTAGCCACCTCATCTTCTGCTCATCCTCTCGCACACTCTAAAGAGAGCTCAGGTGAGAAATTGCAAACGTCGAGCAATTGCTCAGAGATGAAAAGTGCCAGCACTGAAAGCTGTTGCTAGCCAGCACCCTTCCTTGGAAGCGCTTTCACAGGCGCAGCAACACTGGGGCTTTGCGCTTCTCTAGCCACCAATTTTCATGGTCACTATCTCTCCGTCTCCTAGACACGAGCTGAGAAATTGCAAACGTCGAGCAATTGCTCAGAGAGGAAAAGTGCCAGCACTGGAAGCTGTTGCTAGCCAGCACCCTTCCTTGGAAGCGCTTTTGTAGGCCTAAGAACACTGGGGCTTTGCGCTTCTTTAGCCACCTAATCTTCTGCTCATCCTCTCGCGCACTCTAAAGAGAGCTCAGGTGAGAAATTGCAAACGTCAAGCAATTGCTCAGAGATGAAAAGTGCCAGCACTGAAAGCTGTTGCTAGCCAGCACCCTTCCTTGGAAGCGCTTTCACAGGCGCAGTAACACTGGGGCTTTGCGCTTCTCTACCCACCAAAAGTCACGGTCCTTCTCTTTCCGTCTCGTAGACACGAGCTGAGAAATTGCAAACGTCGAGCAATTGCTCAGAGATGAAAAGTGCCAGCACTGGAAGCTGTTGCTAGCCAGCACCCTTCCTTGGAAGCGCTTTTGTAGGCCTAAGAACACTGGGGCTCTGGGCTTCTCTAGCCACCTCATCTTCTGCTCATCCTCTTGCGCACTCTAAAGAGAGCTCAGGTGAGAAATTGCAAACGTCGAGCAATTGCTCAGAGAGGAAAAGTGCCAGCACTGAAAGCTGTTGCTAGCCAGCACCCTTCCTTGGAAGCGCTTTCACAGGCGCAGTAACACTGGGGCTTTGCGCTTCTCTAGCCACCAAACGTCACGGTCACTCTCTCTCCGTCTCGTAGACACGAGCTGAGAAATTGCAAACGTCGATCAATTGCTCAGAGATGAAAAGTGCCAGCACTGAAAGCTGTTGCTATCCAGCCCCCTTCCTTGGAAGCGCTTTTGTAGGCCTAAGAACACTGGGGCTCTGGGCTTCTCTAGCCACCTAATCTTCTGCTCATCCTCTCGCGCACTCTAAAGAGAGCTCAGGTGAGAAATTGCAAACGTCGAGCAATTGCTCAGAGATGAAAAGTGCCAGCACTGAAAGCTGTTGCTAGCCAGCACCCTTCCTTGGAAGCGCTTTCACAGGCGCAGTAACACTGGGGCTTTGCGCTTCTCTACCCACCAAACGTCACGGTCCTTCTCTTTCCATCTCGTAGACACGAGCTGAGAAATTGCAAACGTCGAGCAATTGCTCAGAGCTGAAAAGTGCCAGCACTGAAAGCTGTTGCTAGCCAGCACCCTTCCTTGGAAGCGCTTTTGTAGGCCTAAGAAGACTGGGGCTCTGGGCTTCTCTAGCCACCTAATCTTCTGCTCATCCTCTCGCGCACTCTAAAGAGAGCTCAGGTGAGAAATTGCAAACGTCGAGCAATTGCTCAGAGATGAAAAGTGCCAGCACTGAAAGCT
Organism: Sarcoramphus papa; assembly: GCA_037962945.1. Taxonomy (NCBI): domain Eukaryota; kingdom Metazoa; phylum Chordata; class Aves; order Accipitriformes; family Cathartidae; genus Sarcoramphus; species Sarcoramphus papa. The sequence continues at coordinate 441,095 of JBBMRM010000121.1, forward strand.
CTTGCTAGCCAGCACCCTTCCTTGGAAGCGCTTTCACAGGCGCAGTAACACTGGGGCTTTGCGCTTCTATACGCACCAAACGTCACGGTCCTTCTCTTTCCGTCTCATAGACACGAGCTGAGAAATTGCAAACGTCGAGCAAATGCTCAGAGATGAAAAGTGCCAGCACTGAAAGCTCTTGCTAGCCAGCACCCTTCCTTGGAAGCGCTTTCACAGGCGCAGTAACACTGGGGCTTTGTGCTTCTCTACCCACCAAACTTCATGGTCACTATCTCTCCGTCTCCTAGACACGAGCTGAGAAATCGCAAACGTCGATCAATTGCTCAGAGATGAAAAGTGCCAGCACTGAAAGCTCTTGCTAGCCAGCACCCTTCCTTGGAAGCGCTTTTGTAGGCCTAAGAACACTGGGGCTCTGGGCTTCTCTAGCCACCTCATCTTCTGCTCATCCTCTCGCGCTCTCTAAAGAGAGCTCAGGTGAGAAATTGCAAACGTCGAGCAATTGCTCAGAGATGAAAAGTGCCAGCACTGAAAGCTGTTGCTAGCCAGCACCCTTCCTTGGAAGCGCTTTCACAGGCGCAGTAACACTGGGGCTTTGCGCTTCTCTAGCCACCAAACGTCACGGTCCTTCTCTTTCCGTCTCGTAGACACGAGCTGAGAAATTGCAAACGTGGAGCAATTGCTCAGAGATGAAAAGTGCCAGCACTGGAAGCTGTTGCTAGCCAGCACCCTTCCTTGGAAGCGCTTTTGTAGGCCTAAGAACACTGGGGCTCTGGGCTTCTCTAGCCACCTCATCTTCTGCTCATCCTCTCGCGCACTCTAAAGAGAGCTCAGGTGAGAAATTGCAAACGTCGAGCAATTGCTCAGAGATGAAAAGTGCCAGCACTGAAAGCTGTTGCTAGCCAGCACCCTTCCTTGGAAGCGCTTTCACAAGCGCAGTAACACTGGGGCTTTGCGCTTCTCTACCCACCAAACGTCACGGTCCTTCTCTTTCTGTCTCGTAGACATGAGCTGAGAAATTGCAAACGTCGAGCAATTGCTCAGAGATGAAAAGTGCCAGCACTTAAAGCTCTTGCTAGCCAGCACCCTTCCTTGGAAGCGCTTTCACAGGCGCAGTAACACTGGGGCTTTGCGCTTCTCTAGCCACCAAACTTCATGGTCACTATCTCTCCGTCTCCTAGACACGAGCTGAGAAATTGCAAAAGTCGAGCAATTGCTCAGAGATGAAAAGTGCCAGCACTGAAAGCTGTTGCTAGCCAGCACCCTTCCTTGGAAGCGCTTTTGTAGGCCTAAGAACACTGGGGCTCTGGGCTTCTCTAGCCACCTCATCTTCTGCTCATCCTCTCGCGCACTCTAAAGAGAGCTCAGGTGAGAAATTGCAAACGTCGAGCAATTGCTCAGAGATGAAAAGTGCCAGCACTGAAAGCTCTTGCTAGCCAGCACCCTTCCTTGGAAGCGCTTTCACAAGCGCAGCAACACTGGGGCTTTGCGCTTCTCTACCCACCAAACGTCACGGTCCTTCTCTTTCCATCTCGTAGACACGAGCTGAGAAATTGCAAACGTCGAGCAATTGCTCAGAGATGAAAAGTGCCAGCACTGAAAGCTGTTGCTAGCCAGCACCCTTCCTTGGAAGCGCTTTCACAGGCGCAGCAACACTGGGGCTTTGCGCTTCTCTAGCCACCAAACGTCACGGTCCTTCTCTTTCCGTCTCGTAGACACGAGCTGAGAAATTGCAAACGTCGATCAATTGCTCAGAGATGAAAAGTGCCAGCACTGAAAGCTGTTGCTAGCCAGCACCCTTCCTTGGAAGCGCTTTTGTAGGCCTAAGCACACTGGGGCTCTGGGCTTCTCTAGCCACCTCATCTTCTGCTCATCCTCTCGCGCTCTCTAAAGAGAGCTGAGGTGAGAAATTGCAAACGTCGAGCAATTGCTCAGAGATGAAAAGTGCCAGCACTGAAAGCTCTTGCTAGCCAGCACCCTTCCTTGGAAGCGCTTTCACAGGCGCTGTAACACTGGGGCTTTGCGCTTCTCTACCCACCAAACGTCACGGTCACTATCTCTCCGTCTCGTAGACACGAGCTGAGAAATTGCAAACGTCGAGCAATTGCTCAGAGATGAAAAGTGCCAGCACTGAAAGCTGTTGCTAGCCAGCCCCCTTCCTTGGAAGCGCTTTTGTAGGCCTAAGAACACTGGGGCTCTGGGCTTCTCTAGCCACCTCATCTTCTGCTCATCCTCTCGCGCACTCTAAAGAGAGCTCAGGTGAGAAATTGCAAACGTCGAGCAATTGCTCAGAGATGAAAAGTGCCAGCACTGAAAGCTGTTGCTAGCCAGCACCCTTCCTTGGAAGCGCTTTCACAGGCGCAGTAACACTGGGGCTTTGCGCTTCTCTACCCACCAAACATCACGGTCCTTCTCTTTCCGTCTCGTAGACACGAGCTGAGAAATTGCAAACGTCGAGCAATTGCTCAGAGATGAAAAGTGCCAGCACTGAAAGCTCTTGCTAGCCAGTACCCTTCCTTGGAAGCGCTTTTGTAGACCTAAGAACACTGGGGCTCTGGGCTTCTCTAGCCACCTCATCTTCTGCTCATCCTCTCGCGCACTCTAAAGAGAGCTCAGGTGAGAAATTGCAAACGTCGAGCAATTGCTCAGAGATGAAAAGTGCCAGCACTGAAAGCTGTTGCTAGCCAGCACCCTTCCTTGGAAGCGCTTTCACAGGCGCAGTAACACTGGGGCTTTGCGCTTCTATACGCACCAAACGTCACGGTCCTTCTCTTTCCGTCTCATAGACACGAGCTGAGAAATTGCAAACGTCGAGCAAATGCTCAGAGATGAAAAGTGCCAGCACTGAAAGCTCTTGCTAGCCAGCACCCTTCCTTGGAAGCGCTTTCACAGGCGCAGTAACACTGGGGCTTTGCGCTTCTCTACGCACCAAACGTCACGGTCCTTCTCTTTCCGTCTCGTAGACACGAGCTGAGAAATTGCAAACGTCGAGCAATTGCTCAGAGATGAAAAGTGCCAGCACTGAAAGCTGTTGCTAGCCAGCACCCTTCCTTGGAAGCGCTTTTGTAGGCCTTAGAACACTGGGGCTCTGGGCTTCTCTAGCCACCTCATCTTCTGCTCATCCTCTCGCGCACTCTAAAGAGAGCTGAGGTGAGAAATTGCAAACGTCGAGCAATTGCTCAGAGATGAAAAGTGCCAGCACTGAAAGCTGTTGCTAGCCAGCACCCTTCCTTGGAAGCGCTTTCACAGGCGCAGTAACACTGGGGCTTTGCGCTTCTCTACCCACCAAACGTCACGGTCACTATCTCTCCGTCTCGTAGACACGAGCTGAGAAATTGCAAACGTCGAGCAATTGCTCAGAGGTGAAAAGTGCCAGCACTGAAAGCTGTTGCTATCCAGCCCCCTTCCTTGGAAGCGCTTTTGTAGGCCTAAGCACACTGGGGCTCTGGGCTTCTCTAGCCACCTCATCTTCTGCTCATCCTCTCGCGCACTCTAAAGAGAGCTCAGGTGAGAAATTGCAAACGTCGAGCAATTGCTCAGAGATGAAAAGTGCCAGCACTGAAAGCTGTTGCTAGCCAGCACCCTTCCTTGGAAGCGCTTTCACAGGCGCAGTAACACTGGGGCTTTGCACTTCTCTACGCACCAAACGTCACGGTCATTCTCTTTCCGTCTCGTAGACACGAGCTGAGAAATTGCAAACGTCGAGCAATTGCTCAGAGATGAAAAGTGCCAGCACTGAAAGCTGTTGCTAGCCAGCAGCCTTCCTTGGAAGCGCTTTCACAGGCGCAGCAACACTGGGGCTTTGCGCTTCTCTACCCACCAAACGTCACGGTCACTATTTCTCCGTCTCGTAGACACGAGCTGAGAAATTGCAAACGTCGAGCAATTGCTCAGAGATGAAAAGTGCCAGCACTGAAAGCTCTTGCTAGCCAGCACCCTTCCTTGGAAGCGCTTTTGTAGGCCTAAGAACACTGGGGCTCTGGGCTTCTCTAGCCACCTCATCTTCTGCTCATCCTCTCGCGCACTCTAAATAGAGCTCAGGTGAGAAATTGCAAACGTCGAGCAATTGCTCAGAGATGAAAAGTGCCAGCACTGAAAGCTGTTGCTAGCCAGCACCCTTCCTTGGAAGCGCTTTCACAGGCACTGTAACACTGGGGCTTTGCGCTTCTCTACCCACCAAACGTCACGGTCCTTCTCTTTCCGTCTCGTAGACACGAGCTGAGAAATTGCAAACGTCCAGCAATTGCTCAGAGATGAAAAGTGCCAGCACTGAAAGCTCTTGCTAGCCAGCACCCTTCCTTGGAAGCGCTTTCACAGGCGCAGCAACACTGGGGCTTTGCGCTTCTCTACCCACCACACTTCATGGTCACTATCTCTCCGTCTCCTAGACACGAGCTGAGAAATTGCAAACGTCGAGCAATTGCTCAGAGATGAAAAGTGCCAGCACTGAAAGCTGTTGCTAGCCAGCACCCTTCCTTGGAAGCGCTTTTGTAGGCCTAAGAACACTGGGGCTCTGGGCTTCTCTAGCCACCTCATCTTCTGCTCATCCTATCGCGCTCTCTAAAGAGAGCTGAGGTGAGAAATTGCAAACGTCGAGCAATTGCTCAGAGATGAAAAGTGCCAGCACTGAAAGCTGTTGCTAGCCAGCACCCTTCCTTGGAAGCGCTTTCACAGGCGCAGTAACACTGGGGCTTTGCGCTTCTCTACCCACCAAACGTCACGGTCCTTCTCTTTCCGTCTCGTAGACACGAGCTGAGAAATTGCAAACGTCGAGCAATTGCTCAGAGATGAAAAGTGCCAGCACTGAAAGCTGTTGCTAGCCAGCACCCTTCCTTGGAAGCGCTTTTGTAGGCCTAAGAACACTGGGGCTCTGGGCTTCTCTAGCCACCTCATCTTCTGCTCATCCTCTCGCGCACTCTAAAGAGAGCTCAGGTGAGAAATTGCAAACGTCGAGCAATTGCTCAGAGATGAAAAGTGCCAGCACTGAAAGCTGTTGCTAGCCAGCACCCTTCCTTGGAAGCGCTTTCACAGGCGCAGTAACACTGGGGCTTTGTGCTTCTCTAGCCACCAAACGTCACGGTCCTTCTCTTTCCGTCTCGTAGACACGAGCTGAGAAATTGCAAACGTCGAGCAATTGCTCAGAGAGGAAAAGTGCCAGCACTGGAAGCTGTTGGTAGCCAGCACCCTTCCTTGGAAGCGCTTTTGTAGGCCTAAGAACACTGGGGCTCTGGGCTTCTCTAGCCACCTCATCTTCTGCTCATCCTCTCGCGCACTCTAAAGAGAGCTCAGGTGAGAAATTGCAAACGTCGAGCAATTGCTCAGAGATGAAAAGTGCCAGCACTGAAAGCTGTTGCTAGCCAGCACCCTTCCTTGGAAGCGCTTTCACAGGCACTGTAACACTGGGGCTTTGCGCTTCTCTAGCCACCAAACGTCACGGTCCTTCTCTTTCCGTCTCATAGACACGAGCTGAGAAATTGCAAACGTCGAGCAATTGCTCAGAGATGAAAAGTGCCAGCACTGAAAGCTGTTGCTAGCCAGCACCCTTCCTTGGAAGCGCTTTTGTAGGCCTAAGAACACTGGGGCTCTGGGCTTCTCTAGCCACCTCATCTTCTGCTCATCCTCTCGCGCACTCTAAAGAGAGCTGAGGTGAGAAATTGCAAATGTCCAGCAATTGCTCAGAGATGAAAAGTGCCAGCACTGAAAGCTGTTGCTAGCCAGCACCCTTCCTTGGAAGCGCTTTCACAGGCGCAGTAACACTGGGGCTTTGTGCTTCTCTAGCCACCAAACGTCACGGTCCTTCTCTTTCCGTCTCGTAGACACGAGCTGAGAAATTGCAAACGTCGAGCAATTGCTCAGAGATGAAAAGTGCCAGCACTGAAAGCTCTTGCTAGTCAGCACCCTTCCTTGGAAGCGCTTTTGTAGGCCTAAGAACACTGGGGCTCTGGGCTTCTCTAGCCACCTCATCTTCTGCTCATCCTCTCGCGCACTCTAAAGAGAGCTGAGGTGAGAAATTGCAAACGTCGAGCAATTGCTCAGAGATGAAAAGTGCCAGCACTTAAAGCTCTTGCTAGCCAGCACCCTTCCTTGGAAGTGCTTTCAAAGGCGCAGTAACACTGGGGCTTTGCGCTTCTACATGCACCAAACGTCACGGTCGTTCTCTTTCCATCTCATAGACACGAGCTGAGAAATTGCAAACGTCGAGCAATTGCTCAGAGATGAAAAGTGCCAGCACTGAAAGCTCTTGCTAGCCAGCACCCTTCCTTGGAAGCGCTTTCACAGGCGCAGCAACACTGGGGCTTTGCGCTTCTCTAGCCACCAAACATCACGGTCACTATCTCTCCGTCTCGTAGACACGAGCTGAGAAATTGCAAACGTCGAGCAATTGCTCAGAGATGAAAAGTGCCAGCACTGAAAGCTGTTGCTAGCCAGCACCCTTCCTTGGAAGCGCTTTTGTAGCCCTTAGAACACTGGGGCTCTGGGCTTCTCTAGCCACCTAATCTTCTGCTCATCCTCTCGCACACTCTGAAGAGAGCTCAGGTGAGAAATTGCAAACGTCCAGCAATTGCTCAGAGATGAAAAGTGCCAGCACTTAAAGCTCTTGCTAGCCAGCACCCTTCCTTGGAAGCGCTTTCACAGGCGCAGTAACACTGGGGCTTTGCGCTTCTCTAGCCACCAAACGTCACGGTCACTATCTCTCCGTCTCGTAGACACGAGCTGAGAAATTGCAAACGTCGAGCAATTGCTCAGAGATGAAAAGTGCCAGCACTGAAAGCTGTTGCTAGCCAGCCCCCTTCCTTGGAAGCGCTTTTGTAGGCCTAAGAACACTGGGGCTCTGGGCTTCTCTAGCCACCTCATCTTCTGCTCATCCTCTCGCGCACTCTAAAGAGAGCTCAGGTGAGAAATTGCAAATGTCGAGCAATTGCTCAGAGATGAAAAGTGCCAGCACTGAAAGCTCTTGCTAGCCAGCACCCTTCCTTGGAAGCGCTTTCACAGGCGCAGTAACACTGGGGCTTTGCGCTTCTCTAGCCACCAAACATCACGGTCACTATCTCTCCGTCTCGTAGACACGAGCTGAGAAATTGCAAACGTCGAGCAATTGCTCAGAGAGGAAAAGTGCCAGCACTGAAAGCTCTTGCTAGCCAGCACCCTTCCTTGGAAGCGCTTTTGTAGGCCTAAGAACACTGGGGCTCTGGGCTTCTCTAGCCACCTAATCTTCTGCTCATCCTCTCGCGCACTCTGAAGAGAGCTCAGGTGAGAAATTGCAAATGTCCAGCAATTGCTCAGAGATGAAAAGTGCCAGCACTGAAAGCTCTTGCTAGCCAGCACCCTTCCTTGGAAGCGCTTTCACAGGCGCAGTTACACTGGGGCTTTGCGCTTCTCTAGCCACCAAACGTCACGGTCACTATCTCTCCGTCTCGTAGACACGAGCTGAGAAATTGCAAACGTCGAGCAATTGCTCAGAGATGAAAAGTGCCAGCACTGAAAGCTGTTGCTAGCCAGCACCCTTCCTTGGAAGCGCTTTTGTAGGCCTAAGAAGACTGGGGCTCTGGGCTTCTCTAGCCACCTCATCTTCTGCTCATCCTCTCGCGCACTCTAAAGAGAGCTCAGGTGAGAAATTGCAAACGTCGAGCAATTGCTCAGAGATGAAAAGTGCCAGCACTGAAAGCTGTTGCTAGCCAGCACCCTTCCTTGGAAGCGCTTTCACAGGCGCAGCAACACTGGGGCTCTGCGCTTCTCTACCCACCAAACTTCATGGTCACTATCTCTCCGTCTCCTAGACACGAGCTGAGAAATTGCAAACGTCGATCAATTGCTCAGAGAGGAAAAGTGCCAGCACTGGAAGCTGTTGCTAGCCAGCACCCTTCCTTGGAAGCGCTTTTGTAGGCCTAAGAAGACTGGGGCTCTGGGCTTCTCTAGCCACCTCATCTTCTGCTCATCCTCTCGCGCACTCTAAAGAGAGCTCAGGTGAGAAATTGCAAACGTCGAGCAATTGCTCAGAGATGAAAAGTGCCAGCACTGAAAGCTGTTGCTAGCCAGCACCCTTCCTTGGAAGTGCTTTCAAAGGCGCAGTAACACTGGGGCTTTGCGCTTCTCTAGCCACCAAACGTCACGGTCATTCTCTTTCCGTCTCGTAGACACGAGCTGAGAAATTGCAAACGTCGAGCAATTGCTCAGAGATGAAAAGTGCCAGCACTGAAAGCTGTTGCTAGCCAGCACCCTTCCTTGGAAGCGCTTTCACAGGCGCAGCAACACTGGGGCTTTGCGCTTCTCTACCCACCAAACTTCATGGTCACTATCTCTCCGTCTCCTAGACACGAGCTGAGAAATTGCAAACGTCGATCAATTGCTCAGAGAGGAAAAGTGCCAGCACTGGAAGCTGTTGCTAGCCAGCCCCCTTCCTTGGAAGCGCTTTTGTAGGCCTAAGAAGACTGGGGCTCTGGGCTTCTCTAGCCACCTCATCTTCTGCTCATCCTCTCGCGCAGTCTAAAGAGAGCTCAGGTGAGAAATTGCAAACGTCGAGCAATTGCTCAGAGATGAAAAGTGCCAGCACTGAAAGCTGTTGCTAGCCAGCACCCTTCCTTGGAAGCGCTTTCACAGGCGCAGTAACACTGGGGCTTTGCGCTTCTCTACCCACCAAACATCACGGTCACTATCTCTCCGTCTCGTAGACACGAGCTGAGAAATTGCAAACGTCAAGCAATTGCTCAGAGAGGAAAAGTGCCAGCACTGAAAGCTGTTGCTAGCCAGCACCCTTCCTTGGAAGCGCTTTTGTAGGCCTAAGAACACTGGGGCTCTGGGCTTCTCTAGCCACCTAATCTGCTCATCCTCTCGCGCACTCTAAAGAGAGCTCAGGTGAGAAATTGCAAACGTCGAGCAATTGCTCAGAGATGAAAAGTGCCAGCACTGAAAGCTCTTGCTAGCCAGCACCCTTCCTTGGAAGCGCTTTTGTAGGCCTTAGAACACTGGGGCTCTGGGCTTCTCTAGCCACCTAATCTTCTGCTCATCCTCTCGCGCTCTCTAAAGAGAGCTCAGGTGAGAAATTGCAAACGTCGAGCAATTGCTCAGAGATGAAAAGTGCCAGCACTGAAAGCTCTTGCTAGCCAGCACCCTTCCTTGGAAGCGCTTTCACAGGCGCAGTAACACTGGGGCTTTGCGCTTCTCTAGCCACCAAACGTCACGGTCACTATCTCTCCGTCTCGTAGACACGAGCTGAGAAATTGCAAACGTCGAGCAATTGCTCAGAGATGAAAAGTGCCAGCACTGAAAGCTGTTGCTAGCCAGCCCCCTTCCTTGGAAGCGCTTTTGTAGGCCTAAGAACACTGGGGCTCTGGGCTTCTCTAGCCACCTAATCTTCTGCTCATCCTCTCGCGCACTCTAAAGAGAGCTGAGGTGAGAAATTGCAAACGTCGAGCAATTGCTCAGAGATGAAAAGTGCCAGCACTGAAAGCTCTTGCTAGCCAGCACCCTTCCTTGGAAGCGCTTTCACAGGCGCAGTAACACTGGGGCTTTGCGCTTCTACATGCACCAAACGTCACGGTCCTTCTCTTTCCGTCTCGTAGACACGAGCTGAGAAATTGCAAACGTCGAGCAATTGCTCAGAGATGAAAAGTGCCAGCACTGAAAGCTCTTGCTAGTCAGCACCCTTCCTTGGAAGCGCTTTTGTAGGCCTAAGAACACTGGGGCTCTGGGCTTCTCTAGCCACCTCATCTCCTGCTCATCCTCTCGCGCACTCTAAAGAGAGCTCAGGTGAGAAATTGCAAACGTCCAGCAATTGCTCAGAGATGAAAAGTGCCAGCACTTAAAGCTCTTGCTAGCCAGCACCCTTCCTTGGAAGTGCTTTCAAAGGCGCAGTAACACTGGGGCTTTGCGCTTCTACATGCACCAAACGTCACGGTCATTCTCTTTCCGTCTCGTAGACACGAGCTGAGAAATTGCAAACGTCGAGCAATTGCTCAGAGATGAAAAGTGCCAGCACTGAAAGCTGTTGCTAGCCAGCAGCCTTCCTTGGAAGCGCTTTTGTAGGCCTAAGAAGACTGGGGCTCTGGGCTTCTCTAGCCACCTCATCTTCTGCTCATCCTCTCGCGCACTCTAAAGAGAGCTCAGGTGAGAAATTGCAAACGTCGAGCAATTGCTCAGAGATGAAAAGTGCCAGCACTGAAAGCTGTTGCTAGCCAGCACCCTTCCTTGGAAGCGCTTTCACAGGCGCAGCAACACTGGGGCTTTGCGCTTCTCTAGCCACCAAACTTCATGGTCACTATCTCTCCGTCTCCTAGGCACGAGCTGAGAAATTGCAAACGTCGATCAATTGCTCAGAGATGAAAAGTGCCAGCACTGGAAGCTGTTGCTAGCCAGCACCCTTCCTTGCAAGCGCTTTTGTAGGCCTAAGAACACTGGGGCTCTGGGCTTCTCTAGCCACCTCATCTTCTGCTCATCCTCTCGCGCACTCTAAAGAGAGCTCAGGTGAGAAATTGCAAACGTCGAGCAATTGCTCAGAGATGAAAAGTGCCAGCACTGAAAGCTGTTGCTAGCCAGCACCCTTCCTTGGAAGCGCTTTCACAGGCGCAGCAACACTGGGGCTTTGCGCTTCTCTACCCACCAAACATCACGGTCACTATCTCTCCGTCTCGTAGACACGAGCTGAGAAATTGCAAACGTCGAGCAATTGCTCAGAGATGAAAAGTGCCAGCACTGAAAGCTGTTGCTAGCCAGCACCCTTCCTTGGAAGCGCTTTTGTAGCCCTTAGAACACTGGGGCTCTGGGCTTCTCTAGCCACCTAATCTTCTGCTCATCCTCTCGCACACTCTGAAGAGAGCTCAGGTGAGAAATTGCAAACGTCCAGCAATTGCTCAGAGATGAAAAGTGCCAGCACTGAAAGCTCTTGCTAGCCAGCACCCTTCCTTGGAAGCGCTTTCACAGGTGCTTTAACACTGGGGCTTTGCGCTTCTCTACCCACCAAACGTCACGGTCACTATCTCTCCGTCTCGTAGACACGAGCTGAGAAATTGCAAACGTCGAGCAATTGCTCAGAGATGAAAAGTGCCAGCACTGAAAGCTGTTGCTAGCCAGCACCCTTCCTTGGAAGCGCTTTTGTAGGCCTAAGAACACTGGGGCTCTGGGCTTCTCTAGCCACCTCATCTTCTGCTCATCCTCTCGCGCACTCTAAAGAGAGCTCAGGTGAGAAATTGCAAACGTCGAGCAATTGCTCAGAGATGAAAAGTGCCAGCACTGAAAGCTGTTGCTAGCCAGCACCCTTCCTTGGAAGTGCTTTCAAAGGCGCAGTAACACTGGGGCTTTGCGCTTCTCTACGCACCAAACGTCACGGTCATTCTCTTTCCGCCTCATAGACACGAGCTGAGAAATTGCAAACGTCCAGCAATTGCTCAGAGATGAAAAGTGCCAGCACTGAAAGCTGTTGCTAGCCAGCACCCTTCCTTGGAAGCGCTTTCACAGGCGCAGCAACACTGGGGCTTTGCGCTTCTCTACCCACCAAACTTCATGGTCACTATCTCTCCGTCTCCTAGACACGAGCTGAGAAATTGCAAACGTCGATCAATTGCTCAGAGAGGAAAAGTGCCAGCACTGGAAGCTGTTGCTAGCCAGCACCCTTCCTTGGAAGCGCTTTTGTAGGCCTAAGAAGACTGGGGCTCTGGGCTTCTCTAGCCACCTCATCTTCTGCTCATCCTCTCGCGCACTCTAAAGAGAGCTCAGGTGAGAAATTGCAAACGTCGAGCAATTGCTCAGAGATGAAAAGTGCCAGCACTGAAAGCTCTTGCTAGCCAGCACCCTTCCTTGGAAGCGCTTTCACAGGCACAGTAACACTGGGGCTTTGCGCTTCTCTACCCACCAAACATCACGGTCACTATCTCTCCGTCTCGTAGACACGAGCTGAGAAATTGCAAACGTCGAGCAATTGCTCAGAGAGGAAAAGTGCCAGCACTGAAAGCTGTTGCTAGCCAGCACCCTTCCTTGGAAGCGCTTTTGTAGCCCTTAGAACACTGGGGCTCTGGGCTTCTCTAGCCACCTCATCTTCTGCTCATCCTCTCGCGCACTCTAAAGAGAGCTGAGGTGAGAAATTGCAAACGTCGAGCAATTGCTCAGAGATGAAAAGTGCCAGCACTGGAAGCTGTTGCTAGCCAGCACCCTTCCTTGGAAGCGCTTTTGTAGGCCTAAGAACAGTGGGGCTCTGGGCTTCTCTAGCCACCTAATCTTCTGCTCATCCTCTCGCGCACTCTAAAGAGAGCTGAGGTGAGAAATTGCAAACGTCGAGCAATTGCTCAGAGATGAAAAGTGCCAGCACTGAAAGCTCTTGCTAGCCAGCACCCTTCCTTGGAAGCGCTTTCACAGGCGCAGTAACACTGGGGCTTTGCGCTTCTCTAGCCACCAAACGTCACGGTCACTATCTCTCCGTCTCATAGACACGAGCTGAGAAATTGCAAACGTCGAGCAATTGCTCAGAGATGAAAAGTGCCAGCACTGAAAGCTGTTGCTAGCCAGCACCCTTCCTTGGAAGCGCTTTTGTAGGCCTAAGAACACTGGGGCTCTGGACTTCTCTAGCCACCTCATCTTCTGCTCATCCTCTCGCGCACTCTAAAGAGAGCTCAGGTGAGAAATTGCAAACGTCGAGCAATTGCTCAGAGATGAAAAGTGCCAGCACTGAAAGCTCTTGCTAGCCAGCACCCTTCCTTGGAAGCGCTTTCACAGGCGCAGCAACACTGGGGCTTTGCGCTTCTCTACCCACCAAAAGTCACGGTCCTTCTCTTTCCGTCTCGTAGACACGAGCTGAGAAATTGCAAACGTCGAGCAATTGCTCAGAGATGAAAAGTGCCAGCACTGAAAGCTGTTGCTAGCCAGCACCCTTCCTTGGAAGCGCTTTTGTAGCCCTTAGAACACTGGGGCTCTGGGCTTCTCTAGCCACCTAATCTTCTGCTCATCCTCTCGCGCACTCTAAAGAGAGCTCAGGTGAGAAATTGCAAACGTCCAGCAATTGCTCAGAGATGAAAAGTGCCAGCACTGAAAGCTGTTGCTAGCCAGCACCCTTCCTTGGAAGCGCTTTCACAGGCGCAGTAACACTGGGGCTTTGTGCTTCTCTAGCCACCAAACGTCACGGTCCTTCTCTTTCCGTCTTGTAGACACGAGCTGAGAAATTGCAAACGTCGAGCAATTGCTCAGAGATGAAAAGTGCCAGCACTGAAAGCTCTTGCTAGCCAGCACCCTTCCTTGGAAGCGCTTTTGTAGGCCTAAGAACACTGGGGCTCTGGGCTTCTCTAGCCACCTCATCTTCTGCTCATCCTCTCGCGCACTCTAAAGAGAGCTCAGGTGAGAAATTGCAAACGTCGAGCAATTGCTCAGAGATGAAAAGTGCCAGCACTTAAAGCTCTTGCTAGCCAGCACCCTTCCTTGGAAGTGCTTTCAAAGGCGCAGTAACACTGGGGCTTTGCGCTTCTCTAGCCACCAAACTTCATGGTCACTATCTCTCCGTCTCCTAGGCACGAGCTGAGAAATTGCAAACGTCGATCAATTGCTCAGAGATGAAAAGTGCCAGCACTGGAAGCTGTTGCTAGCCAGCACCCTTCCTTGGAAGCGCTTTTGTAGGCCTAAGAAGACTGGGGCTCTGGGCTTCTCTAGCCACCTAATCTTCTGCTCATCCTCTCGCGCACTCTAAAGAGAGCTCAGGTGAGAAATTGCAAACGTCGAGCAATTGCTCAGAGATGAAAAGTGCCAGCACTGAAAGCTGTTGCTAGCCAGCACCCTTCCTTGGAAGCGCTTTTGTAGCCCTTAGAACCCTGGGGCTCTGGGCTTCTCTAGCCACCTAATCTTCTGCTCATCCTCTCGCACACTCTGAAGAGAGCTCAGGTGAGAAATTGCAAATGTCCAGCAATTGCTCAGAGATGAAAAGTGCCAGCACTTAAAGCTCTTGCTAGCCAGCACCCTTCCTTGGAAGCGCTTTCACAGGCGCAGTAACACTGGGGCTTTGCGCTTCTCTAGCCACCAAACGTCACGGTCACTATCTCTCCGTCTCGTAGACACGAGCTGAGAAATTGCAAACGTCGAGCAATTGCTCCGAGATGAAAAGTGCCAGCACTGAAAGCTGTTGCTAGCCAGCACCCTTCCTTGGAAGCGCTTTTGTAGGCCTAAGAAGACTGGGGCTCTGGGCTTCTCTAGCCACCTCATCTTCTGCTCATCCTCTCGCGCACTCTAAAGAGAGCTCAGGTGAGAAATTGCAAACGTCGAGCAATTGCTCAGAGATGAAAAGTGCCAGCACTGAAAGCTCTTGCTAGCCAGCACCCTTCCTTGGAAGCGCTTTCACAGGCGCAGCAACACTGGGGCTTTGCGCTTCTCTAGCCACCAAACGTCACGGTCACTATCTCTCCGTCTCGTAGACACGAGCTGAGAAATTGCAAACGTCGAGCAATTGCTCAGAGATGAAAAGTGCCAGCACTGAAAGCTGTTGCTAGCCAGCCCCCTTCCTTGGAAGCGCTTTTGTAGGCCTAAGAACACTGGGGCTCTGGGCTTCTCTAGCCACCTAATCTTCTGCTCATCCTCTCGCGCACTCTGAAGAGAGCTCAGGTGAGAAATTGCAAACGTCCAGCAATTGCTCAGAGATGAAAAGTGCCAGCACTGAAAGCTCTTGCTAGCCAGCACCCTTCCTTGGAAGCGCTTTCACAGGCGCAGTAACACTGGGGCTTTGCGCTTCTCTACCCACCAAACGTCACGGTCACTATCTCTCCGTCTCGTAGACACGAGCTGAGAAATTGCAAACGTCGAGCAATTGCTCAGAGAGGAAAAGTGCCAGCACTGAAAGCTGTTGCTAGCCAGCACCCTTCCTTGGAAGCGCTTTTGTAGGCCTAAGAACACTGGGGCTCTGGGCTTCTCTAGCCACCTCATCTTCTGCTCATCCTCTCACGCACTCTAAAGAGAGCTCAGGTGAGAAATTGCAAACATCGAGCAATTGCTCAGAGATGAAATGTGCCAGCACTGAAAGCTGTTGCTAGCCAGCACCCTTCCTTGGAAGTGCTTTCAAAGGCGCAGTAACACTGGGGCTTTGCGCTTCTATATGCACCAAACGTCACGGTCATTCTCTTTCCGCCTCATAGACACGAGCTGAGAAATTGCAAACGTCCAGCAATTGCTCAGAGATGAAAAGTGCCAGCACTGAAAGCTGTTGCTAGCCAGCACCCTTCCTTGGAAGCGCTTTCACAGGCGCAGCAACACTGGGGCTTTGCGCTTCTCTACCCACCAAACTTCACGGTCACTATCTCTCCGTCTCCTAGACACGAGCTGAGAAATTGCAAACGTCGATCAATTGCTCAGAGCTGAAAAGTGCCAGCACTGGAAGCTGTTGCTAGCCAGCACCCTTCCTTGGAAGCGCTTTTGTAGGCCTAAGCACAGTGGGGCTCTGGGCTTCTCTAGCCACCTAATCTTCTGCTCATCCTCTCGCGCACTCTAAAGAGAGCTCAGGTGAGAAATTGCAAACGTCGAGCAATTGCTCAGAGATGAAAAGTGCCAGCACTGAAAGCTGTTGCTAGCCAGCACCCTTCCTTGGAAGCGCTTTCACAGGCGCAGCAACACTGGGGCTTTGCGCTTCTCTACCCACCAAACATCACGGTCACTATCTCTCCGTCTCGTAGACACGAGCTGAGAAATTGCAAACGTCGAGCAATTGCTCAGAGATGAAAAGTGCCAGCACTGAAAGCTGTTGCTAGCCAGCCCCCTTCCTTGGAAGCGCTTTTGTAGGCCTAAGAACACTGGGGCTCTGGGCTTCTCTAGCCACCTAATCTTCTGCTCATCCTCTCGCGCTCTCTAAAGAGAGCTGAGGTGAGAAATTGCAAACGTCGAGCAATTGCTCAGAGATGAAAAGTGCCAGCACTGAAAGCTCTTGCTAGCCAGCACCCTTCCTTGGAAGCGCTTTCACAGGCGCAGCAACACTGGGGCTTTGCGCTTCTCTACCCACCAAACGTCACGGTCCTTCTCTTTCCGTCTCGTAGACACGAGCTGAGAAATTGCAAACGTCGAGCAATTGCTCAGAGATGAAAAGTGCCAGCACTGAAAGCTCTTGCTAGCCAGCACCCTTCCTTGGAAGCGCTTTCACAGGCGCAGCAACACTGGGACTTTGCGCTTCTCTAGCCACCAAACTTCATGGTCACTATCTCTCCGTCTCCTAGACACGAGCTGAGAAATTGCAAACGTCGAGCAATTGCTCAGAGAGGAAAAGTGCCAGCACTGAAAGCTGTTGCTAGCCAGCACCCTTCCTTGGAAGCGCTTTTGTAGGCCTAAGAACACTGGGGCTCTGGGCTTCTTTAGCCACCTAATCTTCTGCTCATCCTCTCGCGCACTCTAAAGAGAGCTCAGGTGAGAAATTGCAAACGTCGAGCAATTGCTCAGAGATGAAAAGTGCCAGCACTGAAAGCTCTTGCTAGCCAGCACCCTTCCTTGGAAGCGCTTTCACAGGCGCAGTAACACTGGGGCTTTGCGCTTCTCTAGCCACCAAACGTCACGGTCCTTCTCTTTCCGTCTCGTAGACACGAGCTGAGAAATTGCAAACGTCGAGCAATTGCTCAGAGAGGAAAAGTGCCAGCACTGAAAGCTGTTGCTAGCCAGCACCCTTCCTTGGAAGCGCTTTTGTAGGCCTAAGAACACTGGGGCTCTGGGCTTCTCTAGCCACCTCATCTTCTGCTCATCCTATCGCGCTCTCTAAAGAGAGCTGAGGTGAGAAATTGCAAACGTCGAGCAATTGCTCAGAGATGAAAAGTGCCAGCACTGAAAGCTGTTGCTAGCCAGCACCCTTCCTTGGAAGCGCTTTCACAGGCGCAGTAACACTGGGGCTTTGCGCTTCTCTACCCACCAAACGTCACGGTCCTTCTCTTTCCGTCTCGTAGACACGAGCTGAGAAATTGCAAACGTCGAGCAATTGCTCAGAGATGAAAAGTGCCAGCACTGAAAGCTGTTGCTAGCCAGCACCCTTCCTTGGAAGCGCTTTTGTAGGCCTAAGAACACTGGGGCTCTGGGCTTCTCTAGCCACCTCATCTTCTGCTCATCCTCTCGCGCACTCTAAAGAGAGCTCAGGTGAGAAATTGCAAACGTCGAGCAATTGCTCAGAGATGAAAAGTGCCAGCACTGAAAGCTGTTGCTAGCCAGCACCCTTCCTTGGAAGCGCTTTCACAGGCGCAGTAACACTGGGGCTTTGTGCTTCTCTAGCCACCAAACGTCACGGTCCTTCTCTTTCCGTCTCGTAGACACGAGCTGAGAAATTGCAAACGTCGAGCAATTGCTCAGAGAGGAAAAGTGCCAGCACTGGAAGCTGTTGGTAGCCAGCACCCTTCCTTGGAAGCGCTTTTGTAGGCCTAAGAACACTGGGGCTCTGGGCTTCTCTAGCCACCTCATCTTCTGCTCATCCTCTCGCGCACTCTAAAGAGAGCTCAGGTGAGAAATTGCAAACGTCGAGCAATTGCTCAGAGATGAAAAGTGCCAGCACTGAAAGCTGTTGCTAGCCAGCACCCTTCCTTGGAAGCGCTTTCACAGGCACTGTAACACTGGGGCTTTGCGCTTCTCTAGCCACCAAACGTCACGGTCCTTCTCTTTCCGTCTCATAGACACGAGCTGAGAAATTGCAAACGTCGAGCAATTGCTCAGAGATGAAAAGTGCCAGCACTGAAAGCTGTTGCTAGCCAGCACCCTTCCTTGGAAGCGCTTTTGTAGGCCTAAGAACACTGGGGCTCTGGGCTTCTCTAGCCACCTCATCTTCTGCTCATCCTCTCGCGCACTCTAAAGAGAGCTGAGGTGAGAAATTGCAAATGTCCAGCAATTGCTCAGAGATGAAAAGTGCCAGCACTGAAAGCTGTTGCTAGCCAGCACCCTTCCTTGGAAGCGCTTTCACAGGCGCAGTAACACTGGGGCTTTGTGCTTCTCTAGCCACCAAACGTCACGGTCCTTCTCTTTCCGTCTCGTAGACACGAGCTGAGAAATTGCAAACGTCGAGCAATTGCTCAGAGATGAAAAGTGCCAGCACTGAAAGCTCTTGCTAGTCAGCACCCTTCCTTGGAAGCGCTTTTGTAGGCCTAAGAACACTGGGGCTCTGGGCTTCTCTAGCCACCTCATCTTCTGCTCATCCTCTCGCGCACTCTAAAGAGAGCTCAGGTGAGAAATTGCAAACGTCGAGCAATTGCTCAGAGATGAAAAGTGCCAGCACTTAAAGCTCTTGCTAGCCAGCACCCTTCCTTGGAATTGCTTTCAAAGGCGCAGTAACACTGGGGCTTTGCGCTTCTACATGCACCAAACGTCACGGTCGTTCTCTTTCCATCTCATAGACACGAGCTGAGAAATTGCAAACGTCGAGCAATTGCTCAGAGATGAAAAGTGCCAGCACTGAAAGCTCTTGCTAGCCAGCACCCTTCCTTGGAAGCGCTTTCACAGGCGCAGCAACACTGGGGCTTTGCGCTTCTCTACGCACCAAACGTCACGGTCACTATCTCTCCGTCTCGTAGACACGAGCTGAGAAATTGCAAACGTCGAGCAATTGCTCAGAGATGAAAAGTGCCAGCACTGAAAGCTGTTGCTAGCCAGCACCCTTCCTTGGAAGCGCTTTTGTAGCCCTTAGAACACTGGGGCTCTGGGCTTCTCTAGCCACCTAATCTTCTGCTCATCCTCTCGCACACTCTGAAGAGAGCTCAGGTGAGAAATTGCAAACGTCCAGCAATTGCTCAGAGATGAAAAGTGCCAGCACTTAAAGCTCTTGCTAGCCAGCACCCTTCCTTGGAAGCGCTTTCACAGGCGCAGTAACACTGGGGCTTTGCGCTTCTCTAGCCACCAAACGTCACGGTCACTATCTCTCCGTCTCGTAGACACGAGCTGAGAAATTGCAAACGTCGAGCAATTGCTCAGAGATGAAAAGTGCCAGCACTGAAAGCTGTTGCTAGCCAGCCCCCTTCCTTGGAAGCGCTTTTGTAGGCCTAAGAACACTGGGGCTCTGGGCTTCTCTAGCCACCTCATCTTCTGCTCATCCTCTCGCGCACTCTAAAGAGAGCTCAGGTGAGAAATTGCAAACGTCGAGCAATTGCTCAGAGATGAAAAGTGCCAGCACTGAAAGCTCTTGCTAGCCAGCACCCTTCCTTGGAAGCGCTTTCACAGGCGCAGCAACACTGGGGCTTTGCGCTTCTCTAGCCACCAAACATCACGGTCACTATCTCTCCGTCTCGTAGACACGAGCTGAGAAATTGCAAACGTCGAGCAATTGCTCAGAGATGAAAAGTGCCAGCACTGAAAGCTCTTGCTAGCCAGCACCCTTCCTTGGAAGCGCTTTTGTAGGCCTAAGAACACTGGGGCTCTGGGCTTCTCTAGCCACCTAATCTTCTGCTCATCCTCTCGCGCACTCTGAAGAGAGCTCAGGTGAGAAATTGCAAACGTCGAGCAATTGCTCAGAGATGAAAAGTGCCAGCACTGAAAGCTCTTGCTAGCCAGCACCCTTCCTTGGAAGCGCTTTCACAGGCGCAGTTACACTGGGGCTTTGCGCTTCTCTAGCCACCAAACGTCACGGTCACTATCTCTCCGTCTCGTAGACACGAGCTGAGAAATTGCAAACGTCGAGCAATTGCTCAGAGATGAAAAGTGCCAGCACTGAAAGCTGTTGCTAGCCAGCACCCTTCCTTGGAAGCGCTTTTGTAGGCCTAAGAAGACTGGGGCTCTGGGCTTCTCTAGCCACCTCATCTTCTGCTCATCCTCTCGCGCACTCTAAAGAGAGCTCAGGTGAGAAATTGCAAACGTCGAGCAATTGCTCAGAGATGAAAAGTGCCAGCACTGAAAGCTGTTGCTAGCCAGCACCCTTCCTTGGAAGCGCTTTCACAGGCGCAGCAACACTGGGGCTCTGCGCTTCTCTACCCACCAAACTTCATGGTCACTATCTCTCCGTCTCCTAGACACGAGCTGAGAAATTGCAAACGTCGATCAATTGCTCAGAGAGGAAAAGTGCCAGCACTGGAAGCTGTTGCTAGCCAGCACCCTTCCTTGGAAGCGCTTTTGTAGGCCTAAGAAGACTGGGGCTCTGGGCTTCTCTAGCCACCTCATCTTCTGCTCATCCTCTCGCGCACTCTAAAGAGAGCTCAGGTGAGAAATTGCAAACGTCGAGCAATTGCTCAGAGATGAAAAGTGCCAGCACTGAAAGCTGTTGCTAGCCAGCACCCTTCCTTGGAAGTGCTTTCAAAGGCGCAGTAACACTGGGGCTTTGCGCTTCTCTACCCACCAAACGTCACGGTCATTCTCTTTCCGTCTCGTAGACACGAGCTGAGAAATTGCAAACGTCGAGCAATTGCTCAGAGATGAAAAGTGCCAGCACTGAAAGCTGTTGCTAGCCAGCACCCTTCCTTGGAAGCGCTTTCACAGGCGCAGCAACACTGGGGCTTTGCGCTTCTCTACCCACCAAACTTCATGGTCACTATCTCTCCGTCTCCTAGACACGAGCTGAGAAATTGCAAACGTCGATCAATTGCTCAGAGAGGAAAAGTGCCAGCACTGGAAGCTGTTGCTAGCCAGCCCCCTTCCTTGGAAGCGCTTTTGTAGGCCTAAGAAGACTGGGGCTCTGGGCTTCTCTAGCCACCTCATCTTCTGCTCATCCTCTCGCGCAGTCTAAAGAGAGCTCAGGTGAGAAATTGCAAACGTCGAGCAATTGCTCAGAGATGAAAAGTGCCAGCACTGAAAGCTGTTGCTAGCCAGCACCCTTCCTTGGAAGCGCTTTCACAGGCGCAGTAACACTGGGGCTTTGCGCTTCTCTACCCACCAAACATCACGGTCACTATCTCTCCGTCTCGTAGACACGAGCTGAGAAATTGCAAACGTCAAGCAATTGCTCAGAGAGGAAAAGTGCCAGCACTGAAAGCTGTTGCTAGCCAGCACCCTTCCTTGGAAGCGCTTTTGTAGGCCTAAGAACACTGGGGCTCTGGGCTTCTCTAGCCACCTAATCTGCTCATCCTCTCGCGCACTCTAAAGAGAGCTCAGGTGAGAAATTGCAAACGTCGAGCAATTGCTCAGAGATGAAAAGTGCCAGCACTGAAAGCTCTTGCTAGCCAGCACCCTTCCTTGGAAGCGCTTTTGTAGGCCTTAGAACACTGGGGCTCTGGGCTTCTCTAGCCACCTAATCTTCTGCTCATCCTCTCGCGCTCTCTAAAGAGAGCTCAGGTGAGAAATTGCAAACGTCGAGCAATTGCTCAGAGATGAAAAGTGCCAGCACTGAAAGCTCTTGCTAGCCAGCACCCTTCCTTGGAAGCGCTTTCACAGGCGCAGTAACACTGGGGCTTTGCGCTTCTCTAGCCACCAAACGTCACGGTCACTATCTCTCCGTCTCGTAGACACGAGCTGAGAAATTGCAAACGTCGAGCAATTGCTCAGAGATGAAAAGTGCCAGCACTGAAAGCTGTTGCTAGCCAGCCCCCTTCCTTGGAAGCGCTTTTGTAGGCCTAAGAACACTGGGGCTCTGGGCTTCTCTAGCCACCTAATCTTCTGCTCATCCTCTCGCGCACTCTAAAGAGAGCTGAGGTGAGAAATTGCAAACGTCGAGCAATTGCTCAGAGATGAAAAGTGCCAGCACTGAAAGCTCTTGCTAGCCAGCACCCTTCCTTGGAAGCGCTTTCACAGGCGCAGTAACACTGGGGCTTTGCGCTTCTACATGCACCAAACGTCACGGTCCTTCTCTTTCCGTCTCGTAGACACGAGCTGAGAAATTGCAAACGTCGAGCAATTGCTCAGAGATGAAAAGTGCCAGCACTGAAAGCTCTTGCTAGTCAGCACCCTTCCTTGGAAGCGCTTTTGTAGGCCTAAGAACACTGGGGCTCTGGGCTTCTCTAGCCACCTCATCTTCTGCTCATCCTCTCGCGCACTCTAAAGAGAGCTCAGGTGAGAAATTGCAAACGTCGAGCAATTGCTCAGAGATGAAAAGTGCCAGCACTTAAAGCTCTTGCTAGCCAGCACCCTTCCTTGGAAGTGCTTTCAAAGGCGCAGTAACACTGGGGCTTTGCGCTTCTACATGCACCAAACGTCACGGTCATTCTCTTTCCGTCTCGTAGACACGAGCTGAGAAATTGCAAACGTCGAGCAATTGCTCAGAGATGAAAAGTGCCAGCACTGAAAGCTGTTGCTAGCCAGCACCCTTCCTTGGAAGCGCTTTTGTAGGCCTAAGAAGACTGGGGCTCTGGGCTTCTCTAGCCACCTCATCTTCTGCTCATCCTCTCGCGCACTCTAAAGAGAGCTCAGGTGAGAAATTGCAAACGTCGAGCAATTGCTCAGAGATGAAAAGTGCCAGCACTGAAAGCTGTTGCTAGCCAGCACCCTTCCTTGGAAGCGCTTTCACAGGCGCAGCAACACTGGGGCTTTGCGCTTCTCTAGCCACCAAACTTCATGGTCACTATCTCTCCGTCTCCTAGGCACGAGCTGAGAAATTGCAAACGTCGATCAATTGCTCAGAGATGAAAAGTGCCAGCACTGGAAGCTGTTGCTAGCCAGCACCCTTCCTTGCAAGCGCTTTTGTAGGCCTAAGAACACTGGGGCTCTGGGCTTCTCTAGCCACCTCATCTTCTGCTCATCCTCTCGCGCACTCTAAAGAGAGCTCAGGTGAGAAATTGCAAACGTCGAGCAATTGCTCAGAGATGAAAAGTGCCAGCACTGAAAGCTGTTGCTAGCCAGCACCCTTCCTTGGAAGCGCTTTCACAGGCGCAGCAACACTGGGGCTTTGCGCTTCTCTACCCACCAAACATCACGGTCACTATCTCTCCGTCTCGTAGACACGAGCTGAGAAATTGCAAACGTCGAGCAATTGCTCAGAGATGAAAAGTGCCAGCACTGAAAGCTGTTGCTAGCCAGCACCCTTCCTTGGAAGCGCTTTTGTAGCCCTTAGAACACTGGGGCTCTGGGCTTCTCTAGCCACCTAATCTTCTGCTCATCCTCTCGCACACTCTGAAGAGAGCTCAGGTGAGAAATTGCAAACGTCCAGCAATTGCTCAGAGATGAAAAGTGCCAGCACTGAAAGCTCTTGCTAGCCAGCACCCTTCCTTGGAAGCGCTTTCACAGGTGCTTTAACACTGGGGCTTTGCGCTTCTCTACCCACCAAACGTCACGGTCACTATCTCTCCGTCTCGTAGACACGAGCTGAGAAATTGCAAACGTCGAGCAATTGCTCAGAGATGAAAAGTGCCAGCACTGAAAGCTGTTGCTAGCCAGCACCCTTCCTTGGAAGCGCTTTTGTAGGCCTAAGAACACTGGGGCTCTGGGCTTCTCTAGCCACCTCATCTTCTGCTCATCCTCTCGCGCACTCTAAAGAGAGCTCAGGTGAGAAATTGCAAACGTCGAGCAATTGCTCAGAGATGAAAAGTGCCAGCACTGAAAGCTGTTGCTAGCCAGCACCCTTCCTTGGAAGTGCTTTCAAAGGCGCAGTAACACTGGGGCTTTGCGCTTCTCTACGCACCAAACGTCACGGTCATTCTCTTTCCGCCTCATAGACACGAGCTGAGAAATTGCAAACGTCGAGCAATTGCTCAGAGATGAAAAGTGCCAGCACTGAAAGCTCTTGCTAGCCAGCACCCTTCCTTGGAAGCGCTTTCACAGGCGCAGCAACACTGGGGCTTTGCGCTTCTCTACCCACCAAACTTCATGGTCACTATCTCTCCGTCTCCTAGACACGAGCTGAGAAATTGCAAACGTCGATCAATTGCTCAGAGAGGAAAAGTGCCAGCACTGGAAGCTGTTGCTAGCCAGCACCCTTCCTTGGAAGCGCTTTTGTAGGCCTAAGAAGACTGGGGCTCTGGGCTTCTCTAGCCACCTCATCTTCTGCTCATCCTCTCGCGCACTCTAAAGAGAGCTCAGGTGAGAAATTGCAAACGTCGAGCAATTGCTCAGAGATGAAAAGTGCCAGCACTGAAAGCTCTTGCTAGCCAGCACCCTTCCTTGGAAGCGCTTTCACAGGCACAGTAACACTGGGGCTTTGCGCTTCTCTACCCACCAAACATCACGGTCACTATCTCTCCGTCTCGTAGACACGAGCTGAGAAATTGCAAACGTCGAGCAATTGCTCAGAGAGGAAAAGTGCCAGCACTGAAAGCTGTTGCTAGCCAGCACCCTTCCTTGGAAGCGCTTTTGTAGCCCTTAGAACACTGGGGCTCTGGGCTTCTCTAGCCACCTCATCTTCTGCTCATCCTCTCGCGCACTCTAAAGAGAGCTGAGGTGAGAAATTGCAAACGTCGAGCAATTGCTCAGAGATGAAAAGTGCCAGCACTGGAAGCTGTTGCTAGCCAGCACCCTTCCTTGGAAGCGCTTTTGTAGGCCTAAGAACAGTGGGGCTCTGGGCTTCTCTAGCCACCTAATCTTCTGCTCATCCTCTCGCGCACTCTAAAGAGAGCTGAGGTGAGAAATTGCAAACGTCGAGCAATTGCTCAGAGATGAAAAGTGCCAGCACTGAAAGCTCTTGCTAGCCAGCACCCTTCCTTGGAAGCGCTTTCACAGGCGCAGTAACACTGGGGCTTTGCGCTTCTCTAGCCACCAAACGTCACGGTCACTATCTCTCCGTCTCATAGACACGAGCTGAGAAATTGCAAACGTCGAGCAATTGCTCAGAGATGAAAAGTGCCAGCACTGAAAGCTGTTGCTAGCCAGCACCCTTCCTTGGAAGCGCTTTTGTAGGCCTAAGCACACTGGGGCTCTGGACTTCTCTAGCCACCTCATCTTCTGCTCATCCTCTCGCGCACTCTAAAGAGAGCTCAGGTGAGAAATTGCAAACGTCGAGCAATTGCTCAGAGATGAAAAGTGCCAGCACTGAAAGCTCTTGCTAGCCAGCACCCTTCCTTGGAAGCGCTTTCACAGGCGCAGCAACACTGGGGCTTTGCGCTTCTCTACCCACCAAAAGTCACGGTCCTTCTCTTTCCGTCTCGTAGACACGAGCTGAGAAATTGCAAACGTCGAGCAATTGCTCAGAGATGAAAAGTGCCAGCACTGAAAGCTGTTGCTAGCCAGCACCCTTCCTTGGAAGCGCTTTTGTAGCCCTTAGAACACTGGGGCTCTGGGCTTCTCTAGCCACCTAATCTTCTGCTCATCCTCTCGCGCACTCTAAAGAGAGCTCAGGTGAGAAATTGCAAACGTCCAGCAATTGCTCAGAGATGAAAAGTGCCAGCACTGAAAGCTGTTGCTAGCCAGCACCCTTCCTTGGAAGCGCTTTCACAGGCGCAGTAACACTGGGGCTTTGTGCTTCTCTAGCCACCAAACGTCACGGTCCTTCTCTTTCCGTCTCGTAGACACGAGCTGAGAAATTGCAAACGTCGAGCAATTGCTCAGAGATGAAAAGTGCCAGCACTGAAAGCTCTTGCTAGCCAGCACCCTTCCTTGGAAGCGCTTTTGTAGGCCTAAGAACACTGGGGCTCTGGGCTTCTCTAGCCACCTCATCTTCTGCTCATCCTCTCGCGCACTCTAAAGAGAGCTCAGGTGAGAAATTGCAAACGTCGAGCAATTGCTCAGAGATGAAAAGTGCCAGCACTTAAAGCTCTTGCTAGCCAGCACCCTTCCTTGGAAGTGCTTTCAAAGGCGCAGTAACACTGGGGCTTTGCGCTTCTCTAGCCACCAAACTTCATGGTCACTATCTCTCCGTCTCCTAGGCACGAGCTGAGAAATTGCAAACGTCGATCAATTGCTCAGAGATGAAAAGTGCCAGCACTGGAAGCTGTTGCTAGCCAGCACCCTTCCTTGGAAGCGCTTTTGTAGGCCTAAGAAGACTGGGGCTCTGGGCTTCTCTAGCCACCTCATCTTCTGCTCATCCTCTCGCGCACTCTAAAGAGAGCTCAGGTGAGAAATTGCAAACGTCGAGCAATTGCTCAGAGATGAAAAGTGCCAGCACTGAAAGCTGTTGCTAGCCAGCACCCTTCCTTGGAAGCGCTTTTGTAGCCCTTAGAACCCTGGGGCTCTGGGCTTCTCTAGCCACCTAATCTTCTGCTCATCCTCTCGCACACTCTGAAGAGAGCTCAGGTGAGAAATTGCAAATGTCCAGCAATTGCTCAGAGATGAAAAGTGCCAGCACTTAAAGCTCTTGCTAGCCAGCACCCTTCCTTGGAAGCGCTTTCACAGGCGCAGTAACACTGGGGCTTTGCGCTTCTCTAGCCACCAAACGTCACGGTCACTATCTCTCCGTCTCGTAGACACGAGCTGAGAAATTGCAAACGTCGAGCAATTGCTCCGAGATGAAAAGTGCCAGCACTGAAAGCTGTTGCTAGCCAGCACCCTTCCTTGGAAGCGCTTTTGTAGGCCTAAGAAGACTGGGGCTCTGGGCTTCTCTAGCCACCTCATCTTCTGCTCATCCTCTCGCGCACTCTAAAGAGAGCTCAGGTGAGAAATTGCAAACGTCGAGCAATTGCTCAGAGATGAAAAGTGCCAGCACTGAAAGCTCTTGCTAGCCAGCACCCTTCCTTGGAAGCGCTTTCACAGGCGCAGCAACACTGGGGCTTTGCGCTTCTCTAGCCACCAAACGTCACGGTCACTATCTCTCCGTCTCGTAGACACGAGCTGAGAAATTGCAAACGTCGAGCAATTGCTCAGAGATGAAAAGTGCCAGCACTGAAAGCTGTTGCTAGCCAGCCCCCTTCCTTGGAAGCGCTTTTGTAGGCCTAAGAACACTGGGGCTCTGGGCTTCTCTAGCCACCTAATCTTCTGCTCATCCTCTCGCGCACTCTGAAGAGAGCTCAGGTGAGAAATTGCAAACGTCCAGCAATTGCTCAGAGATGAAAAGTGCCAGCACTGAAAGCTCTTGCTAGCCAGCACCCTTCCTTGGAAGCGCTTTCACAGGCGCAGTAACACTGGGGCTTTGCGCTTCTCTACCCACCAAACGTCACGGTCACTATCTCTCCGTCTCGTAGACACGAGCTGAGAAATTGCAAACGTCGAGCAATTGCTCCGAGATGAAAAGTGCCAGCACTGAAAGCTGTTGCTAGCCAGCACCCTTCCTTGGAAGCGCTTTTGTAGGCCTAAGAACACTGGGGCTCTGGGCTTCTCTAGCCACCTCATCTTCTGCTCATCCTCTCGCGCACTCTAAAGAGAGCTCAGGTGAGAAATTGCAAACGTCGAGCAATTGCTCAGAGATGAAAAGTGCCAGCACTGAAAGCTGTTGCTAGCCAGCACCCTTCCTTGGAAGTGCTTTCAAAGGCGCAGTAACACTGGGGCTTTGCGCTTCTCTACGCACCAAACGTCACGGTCATTCTCTTTCCGCCTCATAGACACGAGCTGAGAAATTGCAAACGTCCAGCAATTGCTCAGAGATGAAAAGTGCCAGCACTGAAAGCTCTTGCTAGCCAGCACCCTTCCTTGGAAGCGCTTTCACAGGCGCAGCAACACTGGGGCTTTGCGCTTCTCTACCCACCAAACTTCATGGTCACTATCTCTCCGTCTCCTAGACACGAGCTGAGAAATTGCAAACGTCGATCAATTGCTCAGAGAGGAAAAGTGCCAGCACTGGAAGCTGTTGCTAGCCAGCACCCTTCCTTGGAAGCGCTTTTGTAGGCCTAAGAAGACTGGGGCTCTGGGCTTCTCTAGCCACCTCATCTTCTGCTCATCCTCTCGCGCACTCTAAAGAGAGCTCAGGTGAGAAATTGCAAACGTCGAGCAATTGCTCAGAGATGAAAAGTGCCAGCACTGAAAGCTCTTGCTAGCCAGCACCCTTCCTTGGAAGCGCTTTCACAGGCACAGTAACACTGGGGCTTTGCGCTTCTCTACCCACCAAACATCACGGTCACTATCTCTCCGTCTCGTAGACACGAGCTGAGAAATTGCAAACGTCGAGCAATTGCTCAGAGAGGAAAAGTGCCAGCACTGAAAGCTGTTGCTAGCCAGCACCCTTCCTTGGAAGCGCTTTTGTAGCCCTTAGAACACTGGGGCTCTGGGCTTCTCTAGCCACCTCATCTTCTGCTCATCCTCTCGCGCACTCTAAAGAGAGCTGAGGTGAGAAATTGCAAACGTCGAGCAATTGCTCAGAGATGAAAAGTGCCAGCACTGGAAGCTGTTGCTAGCCAGCACCCTTCCTTGGAAGCGCTTTTGTAGGCCTAAGAACAGTGGGGCTCTGGGCTTCTCTAGCCACCTAATCTTCTGCTCATCCTCTCGCGCACTCTAAAGAGAGCTGAGGTGAGAAATTGCAAACGTCGAGCAATTGCTCAGAGATGAAAAGTGCCAGCACTGAAAGCTCTTGCTAGCCAGCACCCTTCCTTGGAAGCGCTTTCACAGGCGCAGTAACACTGGGGCTTTGCGCTTCTCTAGCCACCAAACGTCACGGTCACTATCTCTCCGTCTCATAGACACGAGCTGAGAAATTGCAAACGTCGAGCAATTGCTCAGAGATGAAAAGTGCCAGCACTGAAAGCTGTTGCTAGCCAGCACCCTTCCTTGGAAGCGCTTTTGTAGGCCTAAGAACACTGGGGCTCTGGACTTCTCTAGCCACCTCATCTTCTGCTCATCCTCTCGCGCACTCTAAAGAGAGCTCAGGTGAGAAATTGCAAACGTCGAGCAATTGCTCAGAGATGAAAAGTGCCAGCACTGAAAGCTCTTGCTAGCCAGCACCCTTCCTTGGAAGCGCTTTCACAGGCGCAGCAACACTGGGGCTTTGCGCTTCTCTACCCACCAAAAGTCACGGTCCTTCTCTTTCCGTCTCGTAGACACGAGCTGAGAAATTGCAAACGTCGAGCAATTGCTCAGAGATGAAAAGTGCCAGCACTGAAAGCTGTTGCTAGCCAGCACCCTTCCTTGGAAGCGCTTTTGTAGCCCTTAGAACACTGGGGCTCTGGGCTTCTCTAGCCACCTAATCTTCTGCTCATCCTCTCGCGCACTCTAAAGAGAGCTCAGGTGAGAAATTGCAAACGTCCAGCAATTGCTCAGAGATGAAAAGTGCCAGCACTGAAAGCTGTTGCTAGCCAGCACCCTTCCTTGGAAGCGCTTTCACAGGCGCAGTAACACTGGGGCTTTGTGCTTCTCTAGCCACCAAACGTCACGGTCCTTCTCTTTCCGTCTCGTAGACACGAGCTGAGAAATTGCAAACGTCGAGCAATTGCTCAGAGATGAAAAGTGCCAGCACTGAAAGCTCTTGCTAGCCAGCACCCTTCCTTGGAAGCGCTTTTGTAGGCCTAAGAACACTGGGGCTCTGGGCTTCTCTAGCCACCTCATCTTCTGCTCATCCTCTCGCGCACTCTAAAGAGAGCTCAGGTGAGAAATTGCAAACGTCGAGCAATTGCTCAGAGATGAAAAGTGCCAGCACTTAAAGCTCTTGCTAGCCAGCACCCTTCCTTGGAAGTGCTTTCAAAGGCGCAGTAACACTGGGGCTTTGCGCTTCTCTAGCCACCAAACTTCATGGTCACTATCTCTCCGTCTCCTAGGCACGAGCTGAGAAATTGCAAACGTCGATCAATTGCTCAGAGATGAAAAGTGCCAGCACTGGAAGCTGTTGCTAGCCAGCACCCTTCCTTGGAAGCGCTTTTGTAGGCCTAAGAAGACTGGGGCTCTGGGCTTCTCTAGCCACCTCATCTTCTGCTCATCCTCTCGCGCACTCTAAAGAGAGCTCAGGTGAGAAATTGCAAACGTCGAGCAATTGCTCAGAGATGAAAAGTGCCAGCACTGAAAGCTGTTGCTAGCCAGCACCCTTCCTTGGAAGCGCTTTTGTAGCCCTTAGAACCCTGGGGCTCTGGGCTTCTCTAGCCACCTAATCTTCTGCTCATCCTCTCGCACACTCTGAAGAGAGCTCAGGTGAGAAATTGCAAATGTCCAGCAATTGCTCAGAGATGAAAAGTGCCAGCACTTAAAGCTCTTGCTAGCCAGCACCCTTCCTTGGAAGCGCTTTCACAGGCGCAGTAACACTGGGGCTTTGCGCTTCTCTAGCCACCAAACGTCACGGTCACTATCTCTCCGTCTCGTAGACACGAGCTGAGAAATTGCAAACGTCGAGCAATTGCTCCGAGATGAAAAGTGCCAGCACTGAAAGCTGTTGCTAGCCAGCACCCTTCCTTGGAAGCGCTTTTGTAGGCCTAAGAAGACTGGGGCTCTGGGCTTCTCTAGCCACCTCATCTTCTGCTCATCCTCTCGCGCACTCTAAAGAGAGCTCAGGTGAGAAATTGCAAACGTCGAGCAATTGCTCAGAGATGAAAAGTGCCAGCACTGAAAGCTCTTGCTAGCCAGCACCCTTCCTTGGAAGCGCTTTCACAGGCGCAGCAACACTGGGGCTTTGCGCTTCTCTAGCCACCAAACGTCACGGTCACTATCTCTCCGTCTCGTAGACACGAGCTGAGAAATTGCAAACGTCGAGCAATTGCTCAGAGATGAAAAGTGCCAGCACTGAAAGCTGTTGCTAGCCAGCCCCCTTCCTTGGAAGCGCTTTTGTAGGCCTAAGAACACTGGGGCTCTGGGCTTCTCTAGCCACCTAATCTTCTGCTCATCCTCTCGCGCACTCTGAAGAGAGCTCAGGTGAGAAATTGCAAACGTCCAGCAATTGCTCAGAGATGAAAAGTGCCAGCACTGAAAGCTCTTGCTAGCCAGCACCCTTCCTTGGAAGCGCTTTCACAGGCGCAGTAACACTGGGGCTTTGCGCTTCTCTAGCCACCAAACGTCACGGTCACTATCTCTCCGTCTCGTAGACACGAGCTGAGAAATTGCAAACGTCGAGCAATTGCTCAGAGAGGAAAAGTGCCAGCACTGAAAGCTGTTGCTAGCCAGCACCCTTCCTTGGAAGCGCTTTTGTAGGCCTAAGAACACTGGGGCTCTGGGCTTCTCTAGCCACCTCATCTTCTGCTCATCCTCTCACGCACTCTAAAGAGAGCTCAGGTGAGAAATTGCAAACGTCGAGCAATTGCTCAGAGATGAAAAGTGCCAGCACTGAAAGCTGTTGCTAGCCAGCACCCTTCCTTGGAAGTGCTTTCAAAGGCGCAGTAACACTGGGGCTTTGCGCTTCTATATGCACCAAACGTCACGGTCATTCTCTTTCCGCCTCATAGACACGAGCTGAGAAATTGCAAACGTCCAGCAATTGCTCAGAGATGAAAAGTGCCAGCACTGAAAGCTGTTGCTAGCCAGCACCCTTCCTTGGAAGCGCTTTCACAGGCGCAGCAACACTGGGGCTTTGCGCTTCTCTACCCACCAAACGTCACGGTCACTATCTCTCCGTCTCCTAGACACGAGCTGAGAAATTGCAAACGTCGATCAATTGCTCAGAGCTGAAAAGTGCCAGCACTGGAAGCTGTTGCTAGCCAGCACCCTTCCTTGGAAGCGCTTTTGTAGGCCTAAGCACAGTGGGGCTCTGGGCTTCTCTAGCCACCTAATCTTCTGCTCATCCTCTCGCGCACTCTAAAGAGAGCTCAGGTGAGAAATTGCAAACGTCGAGCAATTGCTCAGAGATGAAAAGTGCCAGCACTGAAAGCTGTTGCTAGCCAGCACCCTTCCTTGGAAGCGCTTTCACAGGCGCAGCAACACTGGGGCTTTGCGCTTCTCTACCCACCAAACATCACGGTCACTATCTCTCCGTCTCGTAGACACGAGCTGAGAAATTGCAAACGTCGAGCAATTGCTCAGAGATGAAAAGTGCCAGCACTGAAAGCTGTTGCTAGCCAGCCCCCTTCCTTGGAAGCGCTTTTGTAGGCCTAAGAACACTGGGGCTCTGGGCTTCTCTAGCCACCTAATCTTCTGCTCATCCTCTCGCGCTCTCTAAAGAGAGCTGAGGTGAGAAATTGCAAACGTCGAGCAATTGCTCAGAGATGAAAAGTGCCAGCACTGAAAGCTCTTGCTAGCCAGCACCCTTCCTTGGAAGCGCTTTCACAGGCGCAGCAACACTGGGGCTTTGCGCTTCTCTACCCACCAAACGTCACGGTCCTTCTCTTTCCGTCTCGTAGACACGAGCTGAGAAATTGCAAACGTCGAGCAATTGCTCAGAGAAGAAAAGTGCCAGCACTGAAAGCTCTTGCTAGCCAGCACCCTTCCTTGGAAGCGCTTTCACAGGCGCAGCAACACTGGGACTTTGCGCTTCTCTAGCCACCAAACTTCATGGTCACTATCTCTCCGTCTCCTAGACACGAGCTGAGAAATTGCAAACGTCGAGCAATTGCTCAGAGAGGAAAAGTGCCAGCACTGAAAGCTGTTGCTAGCCAGCACCCTTCCTTGGAAGCGCTTTTGTAGGCCTAAGAACACTGGGGCTCTGGGCTTCTTTAGCCACCTAATCTTCTGCTCATCCTCTCGCGCACTCTAAAGAGAGCTCAGGTGAGAAATTGCAAACGTCGAGCAATTGCTCAGAGATGAAAAGTGCCAGCACTGAAAGCTGTTGCTAGCCAGCACCCTTCCTTGGAAGCGCTTTCACAGGCGCAGTAACACTGGGGCTTTGCGCTTCTCTAGCCACCAAACGTCACGGTCCTTCTCTTTCCGTCTCGTAGACACGAGCTGAGAAATTGCAAACGTCGAGCAATTGCTCAGAGAGGAAAAGTGCCAGCACTGAAAGCTGTTGCTAGCCAGCACCCTTCCTTGGAAGCGCTTTTGTAGGCCTAAGAACACTGGGGCTCTGGGCTTCTCTAGCCACCTCATCTTCTGCTCATCCTCTCGCGCACTCTAAAGAGAGCTCAGGTGA
This sequence comes from Sarcoramphus papa, assembly GCA_037962945.1. Classification (NCBI taxonomy): domain Eukaryota; kingdom Metazoa; phylum Chordata; class Aves; order Accipitriformes; family Cathartidae; genus Sarcoramphus; species Sarcoramphus papa. The sequence goes on from JBBMRM010000121.1 coordinate 473,685, forward strand.
GAAATTGCAAACGTCGAGCAATTGCTCAGAGAGGAAAAGTGCCAGCACTGAAAGCTCTTGCTAGCCAGCACCCTTCCTTGGAAGCGCTTTCACAGGCGCAGCAACACTGGGGCTTTGCGCTTCTCTAGCCACCAAACGTCACGGTCATTCTCTTTCCGTCTCGTAGACACGAGCTGAGAAATTGCAAACGTCGAGCAATTGCTCAGACATGAAAAGTGCCAGCACTGAAAGCTGTTGCTAGCCAGCACCCTTCCTTGGAAGCGCTTTTGTAGGCGCAGCAACACTGGGGCTTTGCGCTTCTCTAGCCACCAAACGTCACGGTCCTTCTCTTTCCGTCTCGTAGACACGAGCTGAGAAATTGCAAACGTCCAGCAATTGCTCAGAGATGAAAAGTGCCAGCACTGGAAGCTGTTGCTAGCCAGCCCCCTTCCTTGGAAGCGCTTTCGTAGGCCTAAGAACAGTGGGGCTCTGGGCTTCTCTAGCCACCTCATCTTCTGCTCATCCTCTCGCGCACTCTAAAGAGAGCTCAGGTGAGAAATTGCAAACGTCGAGCAATTGCTCAGAGATGAAAAGTGCCAGCACTGAAAGCTCTTGCTAGCCAGCACCCTTCCTTGGAAGCGCTTTCACAGGCGCAGCAACACTGGGGCTTTGCGCTTCTATATGCACCAAACGTCACGGTCATTCTCTTTCCGTCTCGTACACACAAGCTGAGAAATTGCAAACGTCCAGCAATTGCTCAGAGATGAAAAGTGCCAGCACTGAAAGCTGTTGCTAGCCAGCACCCTTCCTTGGAAGCGCTTTCACAGGCGCAGCAACACTGGGGCTTTGCGCTTCTCTACCCACCAAACTTCACGGTCCTTCTCTTTCCGTCTCGTAGACACGAGCTGAGAAATTGCAAACGTCGAGCAATTGCTCAGAGATGAAAAGTGCCAGCACTGAAAGCTGTTGCTAGCCAGCACCCTTCCTTGGAAGCGCTTTTGTAGGCCTAAGAACACTGGGGCTCTGGGCTTCTCTAGCCACCTACTCTTCCCCTCATCCTCTCGCGCAGTCGAAAGAGAGCTCAGGTGAGAAATTGCAAACGTCGAGCAATTGCTCAGAGATGAAAAGTGCCAGCACTGAAAGCTGTTGCTAGCCAGCACCCTTCCTTGGAAGCGCTTTTGTAGGCGCAGCAACACTGGGGCTTTGCGCTTCTCTAGCCACCAAACGTCACGGTCACTCTCTCTCCGTCTCGTAGACACGAGCTGAGAAATTGCAAACGTCGAGCAATTGCTCAGAGATGAAAAGTGCCAGCACTGAAAGCTGTTGCTAGCCAGCACCCTTCCTTGGAAGCGCTTTTGTAGGCCTAAGAACAGTGGGGCTCTGGGCTTCTCTAGCCACCTCATCTTCTGCTCATCCTCTCGCGCACTCTAAAGAGAGCTCAGGTGAGAAATTGCAAACGTCGAGCAATTGCTCAGAGATGAAAAGTGCCAGCACTGAAAGCTGTTGCTAGCCAGCACCCTTCCTTGGAAGCGCTTTCACAGGCGCAGCAACACTGGGGCTTTGCGCTTCTATATGCACCAAACGTCACGGTCCTTCTCTTTCCGTCTCGTAGACACGAGCTGAGAAATTGCAAACGTCGAGCACTTGCTCAGAGATGAAAAGTGCCAGCACTGAAAGCTGTTGCTAGCCAGCACCCTTCCTTGGAAGCGCTTTCACAGGCGCAGCAACACTGGGGCTTTGCGCTTCTCTACGCACCAAACGTCACGGTCCTTCTCTTTCCGTCTCCTAGACACGAGCTGAGAAATTGCAAACGTCCAGCAATTGCTCAGAGATGAAAAGTGCCAGCACTTAAAGCTCTTGCTAGCCAGCACCCTTCCTTGGAAGCGCTTTACAGGCGCAGTAACACTGGGGCTTTGCGCTTCTCTACCCACCAAACGTCACGGTCCTTCTCTTTCCGTCTCGTAGACACGAGCTGAGAAATTGCAAACGTCGAGCAATTGCTCAGAGATGAAAAGTGCCAGCACTGAAAGCTGTTGCTAGCCAGCACCCTTCCTTGGAAGCGCTTTTGTAGGCCTAAGAACACTGGGGCTCTGGGCTTCTCTAGCCACCTAATCTTCTGCTCATCCTCTCGCGCAATCTAAAGAGAGCTCAGGTGAGAAATTGCAAACGTCGAGCAATTGCTCAGAGATGAAAAGTGCCAGCACTGAAAGCTCTTGCTAGCCAGCCCCCTTCCTTGGAAGCGCTTTCACAGGCGCAGCAACACTGCGGCTTTGCGCTTCTCTAGCCACCAAACGTCACGGTCACTCTCTCTCCGTCTCGTAGACACGAGCTGAGAAATTGCAAACGTCGAGCAATTGCTCAGAGATGAAAAGTGCCAGCACTGGAAGCTGTTGCTAGCCAGCACCCTTCCTTGGAAGCGCTTTTGTAGGCCTAAGAACAGTGGGGCTCTGGGCTTCTCTAGCCACCTAATCTTCTGCTCATCCTCTCGCGCACTCTAAAGAGAGCTGAGGTGAGAAATTGCAAACGTCGAGCAATTGCTCAGAGATGAAAAGTGCCAGCACTGAAAGCTCTTGCTAGCCAGCACCCTTCCTTGGAAGCGCTTTCACAGGCGCAGTAACACTGGGGCTTTGCGCTTCTACATGCACCAAACGTCACGGTCCTTCTCTTTCCGTCTCGTAGACACGAGCTGAGAAATTGCAAACGTCGAGCAATTGCTCAGAGATGAAAAGTGCCAGCACTGAAAGCTCTTGCTAGTCAGCACCCTTCCTTGGAAGCGCTTTTGTAGGCCTAAGAACACTGGGGCTCTGGGCTTCTCTAGCCACCTCATCTTCTGCTCATCCTCTCGCGCACTCTAAAGAGAGCTCAGGTGAGAAATTGCAAACGTCGAGCAATTGCTCAGAGATGAAAAGTGCCAGCACTTAAAGCTCTTGCTAGCCAGCACCCTTCCTTGGAAGTGCTTTCAAAGGCGCAGTAACACTGGGGCTTTGCGCTTCTACATGCACCAAACGTCACGGTCATTCTCTTTCCGTCTCGTAGACACGAGCTGAGAAATTGCAAACGTCGAGCAATTGCTCAGAGATGAAAAGTGCCAGCACTGAAAGCTCTTGCTAGCCAGCACCCTTCCTTGGAAGCGCTTTTGTAGGCCTAAGAACACTGGGGCTCTGGGCTTCTCTAGCCACCTCATCTTCTGCTCATCCTCTCGCGCACTCTAAAGAGAGCTCAGGTGAGAAATTGCAAACGTCGAGCAATTGCTCAGAGATGAAAAGTGCCAGCACTTAAAGCTCTTGCTAGCCAGCACCCTTCCTTGGAAGTGCTTTCAAAGGCGCAGTAACACTGGGGCTTTGCGCTTCTCTAGCCACCAAACGTCACGGTCATTCTCTTTCCATCTCATAGACACGAGCTGAGAAATTGCAAACGTCGAGCAATTGCTCAGAGAGGAAAAGTGCCAGCACTGAAAGCTGTTGCTAGCCAGCACCCTTCCTTGGAAGCGCTTTTGTAGCCCTTAGAACACTGGGGCTCTGGGCTTCTCTAGCCACCTAATCTTCTGCTCATCCTCTCGCACACTCTGAAGAGAGCTCAGGTGAGAAATTGCAAACGTCCAGCAATTGCTCAGAGATGAAAAGTGCCAGCACTGAAAGCTGTTGCTAGCCAGCACCCTTCCTTGGAAGCGCTTTCACAGGTGCTTTAACACTGGGGCTTTGCGCTTCTCTACCCACCAAACGTCACGGTCACTATCTCTCCGTCTCGTAGACACGAGCTGAGAAATTGCAAACGTCGAGCAATTGCTCAGAGATGAAAAGTGCCAGCACTGAAAGCTGTTGCTAGCCAGCACCCTTCCTTGGAAGCGCTTTTGTAGGCCTAAGAACACTGGGGCTCTGGGCTTCTCTAGCCACCTCATCTTCTGCTCATCCTCTCGCGCACTCTAAAGAGAGCTCAGGTGAGAAATTGCAAACGTCGAGCAATTGCTCAGAGATGAAAAGTGCCAGCACTGAAAGCTGTTGCTAGCCAGCACCCTTCCTTGGAAGTGCTTTCAAAGGCGCAGTAACACTGGGGCTTTGCGCTTCTCTACGCACCAAACGTCACGGTCATTCTCTTTCCGCCTCATAGACACGAGCTGAGAAATTGCAAACGTCGATCAATTGCTCAGAGATGAAAAGTGCCAGCACTGGAAGCTGTTGCTAGCCAGCACCCTTCCTTGCAAGCGCTTTTGTAGGCCTAAGAAGACTGGGGCTCTGGGCTTCTCTAGCCACCTCATCTTCTGCTCATCCTCTCGCGCACTCTAAAGAGAGCTCAGGTGAGAAATTGCAAACGTCGAGCAATTGCTCAGAGATGAAAAGTGCCAGCACTGAAAGCTGTTGCTAGCCAGCACCCTTCCTTGGAAGCGCTTTCACAGGCGCAGCAACACTGGGGCTTTGCGCTTCTCTACCCACCAAACATCACGGTCACTATCTCTCCGTCTCGTAGACACGAGCTGAGAAATTGCAAACGTCGAGCAATTGCTCAGAGATGAAAAGTGCCAGCACTGAAAGCTGTTGCTAGCCAGCACCCTTCCTTGGAAGCGCTTTTGTAGCCCTTAGAACACTGGGGCTCTGGGCTTCTCTAGCCACCTAATCTTCTGCTCATCCTCTCGCACACTCTGAAGAGAGCTCAGGTGAGAAATTGCAAACGTCGAGCAATTGCTCAGAGATGAAAAGTGCCAGCACTGAAAGCTCTTGCTAGCCAGCACCCTTCCTTGGAAGCGCTTTCACAGGTGCTTTAACACTGGGGCTTTGCGCTTCTCTACCCACCAAACGTCACGGTCACTATCTCTCCGTCTCGTAGACACGAGCTGAGAAATTGCAAACGTCGAGCAATTGCTCAGAGATGAAAAGTGCCAGCACTGAAAGCTGTTGCTAGCCAGCACCCTTCCTTGGAAGCGCTTTTGTAGGCCTAAGAACACTGGGGCTCTGGGCTTCTCTAGCCACCTCATCTTCTGCTCATCCTCTCGCGCACTCTAAAGAGAGCTCAGGTGAGAAATTGCAAACGTCGAGCAATTGCTCAGAGATGAAAAGTGCCAGCACTGAAAGCTGTTGCTAGCCAGCACCCTTCCTTGGAAGTGCTTTCAAAGGCGCAGTAACACTGGGGCTTTGCGCTTCTCTACGCACCAAACGTCACGGTCATTCTCTTTCCGCCTCATAGACACGAGCTGAGAAATTGCAAACGTCCAGCAATTGCTCAGAGATGAAAAGTGCCAGCACTGAAAGCTGTTGCTAGCCAGCACCCTTCCTTGGAAGCGCTTTCACAGGCGCAGCAACACTGGGGCTTTGCGCTTCTCTACCCACCAATCTTCATGGTCACTATCTCTCCGTCTCGTAGACACGAGCTGAGAAATTGCAAACGTCGAGCAATTGCTCAGAGAGGAAAAGTGCCAGCACTGAAAGCTGTTGCTAGCCAGCACCCTTCCTTGGAAGCGCTTTCACAGGCGCAGTAACACTGGGGCTTTGCGATTCTCTACCCACCAAACGTCACGGTCACTCTCTCTCCGTCTCGTAGACACGAGCTGAGAAATTGCAAACGTCGAGCAATTGCTCAGAGATGAAAAGTGCCAGCACTGAAAGCTGTTGCTAGCCAGCACCCTTCCTTGGAAGCGCTTTCACAGGCACAGTAACACTGGGGCTTTGCGCTTCTCTACCCACCAAACATCACGGTCACTATCTCTCCGTCTCGTAGACACGAGCTGAGAAATTGCAAACGTCGAGCAATTGCTCAGAGAGGAAAAGTGCCAGCACTGAAAGCTGTTGCTAGCCAGCACCCTTCCTTGGAAGCGCTTTTGTAGGCCTAAGAACACTGGGGCTCTGGGCTTCTCTAGCCACCTAATCTTCTGCTCATCCTCTCGCGCACTCTAAAGAGAGCTCAGGTGAGAAATTGCAAACGTCGAGCAATTGCTCAGAGATGAAAAGTGCCAGCACTGAAAGCTCTTGCTAGCCAGCACCCTTCCTTGGAAGCGCTTTTGTAGGCCTAAGAACACTGGGGCTCTGGGCTTCTCTAGCCACCTAATCTTCTGCTCATCCTCTCGCGCACTCTAAAGAGAGCTGAGGTGAGAAATTGCAAACGTCGAGCAATTGCTCAGAGATGAAAAGTGCCAGCACTGAAAGCTCTTGCTAGCCAGCACCCTTCCTTGGAAGCGCTTTCACAGGCGCAGTAACACTGGGGCTTTGCGCTTCTCTACCCACCAAACATCACGGTCACTATCTCTCCGTCTCGTAGACACGAGCTGAGAAATTGCAAACGTCGAGCAATTGCTCAGAGATGAAAAGTGCCAGCACTGAAAGCTGTTGCTAGCCAGCACCCTTCCTTGGAAGCGCTTTTGTAGGCCTAAGAACACTGGGGCTCTGGACTTCTCTAGCCACCTCATCTTCTGCTCATCCTCTCGCGCACTCTAAAGAGAGCTCAGGTGAGAAATTGCAAACGTCGAGCAATTGCTCAGAGATGAAAAGTGCCAGCACTGAAAGCTGTTGCTAGCCAGCACCCTTCCTTGGAAGCGCTTTCACAGGCGCAGTAACACTGGGGCTTTGCGCTTCTCTACCCACCAAACGTCACGGTCCTTCTCTTTCCGTCTCGTAGACACGAGCTGAGAAATTGCAAACGTCGAGCAATTGCTCAGAGATGAAAAGTGCCAGCACTGAAAGCTGTTGCTAGCCAGCACCCTTCCTTGGAAGCGCTTTTGTAGGCCTAAGAACACTGGGGCTCTGGGCTTCTCTAGCCACCTAATCTTCTGCTCATCCTCTCGCGCACTCTAAAGAGAGCTCAGGTGAGAAATTGCAAACGTCCAGCAATTGCTCAGAGATGAAAAGTGCCAGCACTGAAAGCTGTTGCTAGCCAGCACCCTTCCTTGGAAGCGCTTTCACAGGCGCAGTAACACTGGGGCTTTGTGCTTCTCTAGCCACCAAACGTCACGGTCCTTCTCTTTCCGTCTCGTAGACACGAGCTGAGAAATTGCAAACGTCGAGCAATTGCTCAGAGATGAAAAGTGCCAGCACTGAAAGCTCTTGCTAGTCAGCACCCTTCCTTGGAAGCGCTTTTGTAGGCCTAAGAACACTGGGGCTCTGGGCTTCTCTAGCCACCTCATCTTCTGCTCATCCTCTCGCGCACTCTAAAGAGAGCTCAGGTGAGAAATTGCAAACGTCGAGCAATTGCTCAGAGATGAAAAGTGCCAGCACTGAAAGCTCTTGCTAGCCAGCACCCTTCCTTGGAAGTGCTTTCAAAGGCGCAGTAACACTGGGGCTTTGCGCTTCTACATGCACCAAACGTCACGGTCATTCTCTTTCCGTCTCGTAGACACGAGCTGAGAAATTGCAAACGTCGAGCAATTGCTCAGAGATGAAAAGTGCCAGCACTGAAAGCTCTTGCTAGCCAGCACCCTTCCTTGGAAGCGCTTTTGTAGGCCTAAGAACACTGGGGCTCTGGGCTTCTCTAGCCACCTCATCTTCTGCTCATCCTCTCGCGCACTCTAAAGAGAGCTCAGGTGAGAAATTGCAAACGTCCAGCAATTGCTCAGAGATGAAAAGTGCCAGCACTTAAAGCTCTTGCTAGCCAGCACCCTTCCTTGGAAGTGCTTTCAAAGGCGCAGTAACACTGGGGCTTTGCGCTTCTACATGCACCAAACGTCACGGTCATTCTCTTTCCGTCTCGTAGACACGAGCTGAGAAATTGCAAACGTCGAGCAATTGCTCAGAGATGAAAAGTGCCAGCACTGAAAGCTCTTGCTAGCCAGCACCCTTCCTTGGAAGCGCTTTCACAGGCGCAGCAACACTGGGGCTTTGCGCTTCTCTAGCCACCAAACTTCATGGTCACTATCTCTCCGTCTCCTAGGCACGAGCTGAGAAATTGCAAACGTCGATCAATTGCTCAGAGATGAAAAGTGCCAGCACTTAAAGCTCTTGCTAGCCAGCACCCTTCCTTGGAAGCGCTTTTGTAGGCCTAAGAAGACTGGGGCTCTGGGCTTCTCTAGCCACCTCATCTTCTGCTCATCCTCTCGCGCACTCTAAAGAGAGCTCAGGTGAGAAATTGCAAACGTCGAGCAATTGCTCAGAGATGAAAAGTGCCAGCACTGAAAGCTGTTGCTAGCCAGCACCCTTCCTTGGAAGCGCTTTTGTAGCCCTTAGAACCCTGGGGCTCTGGGCTTCTCTAGCCACCTAATCTTCTGCTCATCCTCTCGCACACTCTGAAGAGAGCTCAGGTGAGAAATTGCAAATGTCCAGCAATTGCTCAGAGATGAAAAGTGCCAGCACTTAAAGCTCTTGCTAGCCAGCACCCTTCCTTGGAAGCGCTTTCACAGGCGCAGTAACACTGGGGCTTTGCGCTTCTCTAGCCACCAAACGTCACGGTCACTATCTCTCCGTCTCGTAGACACGAGCTGAGAAATTGCAAACGTCGAGCAATTGCTCAGAGATGAAAAGTGCCAGCACTGAAAGCTGTTGCTAGCCAGCACCCTTCCTTGGAAGCGCTTTTGTAGGCCTAAGAACACTGGGGCTCTGGGCTTCTCTAGCCACCTCATCTTCTGCTCATCCTCTCGTGCACTCTAAAGAGAGCTCAGGTGAGAAATTGCAAACGTCGAGCAATTGCTCAGAGATGAAAAGTGCCAGCACTGAAAGCTCTTGCTAGCCAGCACCCTTCCTTGGAAGCGCTTTCACAGGCGCAGCAACACTGGGGCTTTGCGCTTCTCTAGCCACCAAACGTCACGGTCACTATCTCTCCGTCTCGTAGACACGAGCTGAGAAATTGCAAACGTCGAGCAATTGCTCAGAGATGAAAAGTGCCAGCACTGAAAGCTGTTGCTAGCCAGCCCCCTTCCTTGGAAGCGCTTTTGTAGGCCTAAGAACACTGGGGCTCTGGGCTTCTCTAGCCACCTAATCTTCTGCTCATCCTCTCGCGCACTCTGAAGAGAGCTCAGGTGAGAAATTGCAAACGTCCAGCAATTGCTCAGAGATGAAAAGTGCCAGCACTGAAAGCTCTTGCTAGCCAGCACCCTTCCTTGGAAGCGCTTTCACAGGCGCAGTAACACTGGGGCTTTGCGCTTCTCTACCCACCAAACGTCACGGTCACTATCTCTCCGTCTCGTAGACACGAGCTGAGAAATTGCAAACGTCGAGCAATTGCTCAGAGAGGAAAAGTGCCAGCACTGAAAGCTGTTGCTAGCCAGCACCCTTCCTTGGAAGCGCTTTTGTAGGCCTAAGAACACTGGGGCTCTGGGCTTCTCTAGCCACCTCATCTTCTGCTCATCCTCTCACGCACTCTAAAGAGAGCTCAGGTGAGAAATTGCAAACGTCGAGCAATTGCTCAGAGATGAAAAGTGCCAGCACTGAAAGCTGTTGCTAGCCAGCACCCTTCCTTGGAAGTGCTTTCAAAGGCGCAGTAACACTGGGGCTTTGCGCTTCTATATGCACCAAACGTCACGGTCATTCTCTTTCCGCCTCATAGACACGAGCTGAGAAATTGCAAACGTCCAGCAATTGCTCAGAGATGAAAAGTGCCAGCACTGAAAGCTGTTGCTAGCCAGCACCCTTCCTTGGAAGCGCTTTTGTAGGCGCAGCAACACTGGGGCTTTGCGCTTCTCTAGCCACCAAACGTCACGGTCACTATCTCTCCGTCTCGTAGACACGAGCTGAGAAATTGCAAACGTCGAGCAATTGCTCAGAGCTGAAAAGTGCCAGCACTGGAAGCTGTTGCTAGCCAGCACCCTTCCTTGGAAGCGCTTTTGTAGGCCTAAGAAGACTGGGGCTCTGGGCTTCTCTAGCCACCTAATCTTCTGCTCATCCTCTCGCGCAATCTAAAGAGAGCTCAGGTGAGAAATTGCAAACGTCGAGCAATTGCTCAGAGATGAAAAGTGCCAGCACTGAAAGCTGTTGCTAGCCAGCACCCTTCCTTGGAAGCGCTTTCACAGGCGCAGCAACACTGGGGCTTTGCGCTTCTCTACCCACCAAACATCACGGTCACTATCTCTCCGTCTCGTAGACACGAGCTGAGAAATTGCAAACGTCGAGCAATTGCTCAGAGATGAAAAGTGCCAGCACTGAAAGCTGTTGCTAGCCAGCACCCTTCCTTGGAAGCGCTTTTGTAGGCCTAAGAACACTGGGGCTCTGGGCTTCTCTAGCCACCTAATCTTCTGCTCATCCTCTCGCGCTCTCTAAAGAGAGCTGAGGTGAGAAATTGCAAACGTCGAGCAATTGCTCAGAGATGAAAAGTGCCAGCACTGAAAGCTGTTGCTAGCCAGCACCCTTCCTTGGAAGTGCTTTCAAAGGCGCAGTAACACTGGGGCTTTGCGCTTCTATATGCACCAAACGTCACGGTCATTCTCTTTCCGCCTCATAGACACGAGCTGAGAAATTGCAAACGTCCAGCAATTGCTCAGAGATGAAAAGTGCCAGCACTGAAAGCTGTTGCTAGCCAGCACCCTTCCTTGGAAGCGCTTTTGTAGGCGCAGCAACACTGGGGCTTTGCGCTTCTCTAGCCACCAAACGTCACGGTCACTATCTCTCCGTCTCGTAGACACGAGCTGAGAAATTGCAAACGTCGAGCAATTGCTCAGAGCTGAAAAGTGCCAGCACTGGAAGCTGTTGCTAGCCAGCACCCTTCCTTGGAAGCGCTTTTGTAGGCCTAAGAAGACTGGGGCTCTGGGCTTCTCTAGCCACCTAATCTTCTGCTCATCCTCTCGCGCAATCTAAAGAGAGCTCAGGTGAGAAATTGCAAACGTCGAGCAATTGCTCAGAGATGAAAAGTGCCAGCACTGAAAGCTGTTGCTAGCCAGCACCCTTCCTTGGAAGCGCTTTCACAGGCGCAGCAACACTGGGGCTTTGCGCTTCTCTACCCACCAAACATCACGGTCACTATCTCTCCGTCTCGTAGACACGAGCTGAGAAATTGCAAACGTCGAGCAATTGCTCAGAGATGAAAAGTGCCAGCACTGAAAGCTGTTGCTAGCCAGCACCCTTCCTTGGAAGCGCTTTTGTAGGCCTAAGAACACTGGGGCTCTGGGCTTCTCTAGCCACCTAATCTTCTGCTCATCCTCTCGCGCTCTCTAAAGAGAGCTGAGGTGAGAAATTGCAAACGTCGAGCAATTGCTCAGAGATGAAAAATGCCAGCACTGAAAGCTCTTGCTAGCCAGCACCCTTCCTTGGAAGCGCTTTCACAGGCGCAGCAACACTGGGGCTTTGCGCTTCTCTACCCACCAAACGTCACGGTCCTTCTCTTTCCGTCTCGTAGACACGAGCTGAGAAATTGCAAACGTCGAGCAATTGCTCAGAGAAGAAAAGTGCCAGCACTGAAAGCTCTTGCTAGCCAGCACCCTTCCTTGGAAGCGCTTTCACAGGCGCAGCAACACTGGGACTTTGCGCTTCTCTAGCCACCAAACTTCATGGTCACTATCTCTCCGTCTCCTAGACACGAGCTGAGAAATTGCAAACGTCGAGCAATTGCTCAGAGAGGAAAAGTGCCAGCACTGAAAGCTGTTGCTAGCCAGCACCCTTCCTTGGAAGCGCTTTTGTAGGCCTAAGAACACTGGGGCTCTGGGCTTCTTTAGCCACCTAATCTTCTGCTCATCCTCTCGCGCACTCTAAAGAGAGCTCAGGTGAGAAATTGCAAACGTCGATCAATTGCTCAGAGATGAAAAGTGCCAGCACTGAAAGCTCTTGCTAGCCAGCACCCTTCCTTGGAAGCGCTTTCACAGGCGCAGTAACACTGGGGCTTTGCGCTTCTCTAGCCACCAAACGTCACGGTCCTTCTCTTTCCGTCTCGTAGACACGAGCTGAGAAATTGCAAACGTCGAGCAATTGCTCAGAGATGAAAAGTGCCAGCACTGAAAGCTGTTGCTAGCCAGCACCCTTCCTTGGAAGCGCTTTTGTAGGCCTAAGAACACTGGGGCTCTGGGCTTCTCTAGCCACCTCATCTTCTGCTCATCCTCTCGCGCACTCTAAAGAGAGCTCAGGTGAGAAATTGCAAACGTCGAGCAATTGCTCAGAGATGAAAAGTGCCAGCACTGAAAGCTCTTGCTAGCCAGCACCCTTCCTTGGAAGCGCTTTCACAGGCGCAGCAACACTGGGGCTTTGCGCTTCTATATGCACCAAACGTCACGGTCATTCTCTTTCCGTCTCGTAGACACGAGCTGAGAAATTGCAAACGTCGAGCAATTGCTCAGAGATGAAAAGTGCCAGCACTGAAAGCTGTTGCTAGCCAGCACCCTTCCTTGGAAGCGCTTTTGTAGGCGCAGCAACACTGGGGCTTTGCGCTTCTCTAGCCACCAAACGTCACGGTCCTTCTCTTTCCGTCTCGTAGACACGAGCTGAGAAATTGCAAACGTCGATCAATTGCTCAGAGATGAAAAGTGCCAGCACTGGAAGCTGTTGCTAGCCAGCACCCTTCCTTGGAAGCGCTTTCGTAGGCCTAAGAACAGTGGGGCTCTGGGCTTCTCTAGCCACCTCATCTTCTGCTCATCCTCTCGCGCACTCTAAAGAGAGCTCAGGTGAGAAATTGCAAACGTCGAGCAATTGCTCAGAGATGAAAAGTGCCAGCACTGAAAGCTCTTGCTAGCCAGCACCCTTCCTTGGAAGCGCTTTCACAGGCGCAGCAACACTGGGGCTTTGCGCTTCTATATGCACCAAACGTCACGGTCATTCTCTTTCCGTCTCGTACACACAAGCTGAGAAATTGCAAACGTCCAGCAATTGCTCAGAGATGAAAAGTGCCAGCACTGAAAGCTGTTGCTAGCCAGCACCCTTCCTTGGAAGCGCTTTCACAGGCGCAGCAACACTGGGGCTTTGCGCTTCTCTACCCACCAAACTTCACGGTCCTTCTCTTTCCGTCTCGTAGACACGAGCTGAGAAATTGCAAACGTCGAGCAATTGCTCAGAGATGAAAAGTGCCAGCACTGAAAGCTGTTGCTAGCCAGCACCCTTCCTTGGAAGCGCTTTTGTAGGCCTAAGAACACTGGGGCTCTGGGCTTCTCTAGCCACCTAATCTTCTGCTCATCCTCTCGCGCAATCTAAAGAGAGCTCAGGTGAGAAATTGCAAACGTCGAGCAATTGCTCAGAGATGAAAAGTGCCAGCACTGAAAGCTCTTGCTAGCCAGCCCCCTTCCTTGGAAGCGCTTTCACAGGCGCAGCAACACTGCGGCTTTGCGCTTCTCTAGCCACCAAACGTCACGGTCACTATCTCTCCGTCTCGTAGACACGAGCTGAGAAATTGCAAACGTCGAGCAATTGCTCAGAGATGAAAAGTGCCAGCACTGGAAGCTGTTGCTAGCCAGCACCCTTCCTTGGAAGCGCTTTTGTAGGCCTAAGAACAGTGGGGCTCTGGGCTTCTCTAGCCACCTCATCTTCTGCTCATCCTCTCGCGCACTCTAAAGAGAGCTCAGGTGAGAAATTGCAAACGTCCAGCAATTGCTCAGAGATGAAAAGTGCCAGCACTGAAAGCTGTTGCTAGCCAGCACCCTTCCTTGGAAGCGCTTTCACAGGCGCAGCAACACTGGGGCTTTGCGCTTCTCTACCCACCAAACGTCACGGTCATTCTCTTTCCGTCTCGTAGACACGAGCTGAGAAATTGCAAACGTCGAGCAATTGCTCAGAGATGAAAAGTGCCAGCACTGAAAGCTGTTGCTAGCCAGCACCCTTCCTTGGAAGCGCTTTTGTAGGCGCAGCAACACTGGGGCTTTGCGCTTCTCTAGCCACCAAACGTCACGGTCCTTCTCTTTCCGTCTCGTAGACACGAGCTGAGAAATTGCAAACGTCGATCAATTGCTCAGAGATGAAAAGTGTCAGCACTGAAAGCTGTTGCTAGCCAGCCCCCTTCCTTGGAAGCGCTTTTGTAGGCCTAAGAACACTGGGGCTCTGGGCTTCTCTAGCCACCTCATCTTCTGCTCATCCTCTCGCGCACTCTAAAGAGAGCTCAGGTGAGAAATTGCAAACGTCGAGCAATTGCTCAGAGATGAAAAGTGCCAGCACTGAAAGCTGTTGCTAGCCAGCACCCTTCCTTGGAAGCGCTTTCACAGGCGCAGCAACACTGGGGCTTTGCGCTTCTATATGCACCAAACGTCACGGTCATTCTCTTTCCGTCTCGTAGACACGAGCTGAGAAATTGCAAACGTCGAGCAATTGCTCAGAGATGAAAAGAGCCAGCACTGAAAGCTGTTGCTAGCCAGCACCCTTCCTTGGAAGCGCTTTCACAGGCGCAGCAACACTGGGGCTTTGCGCTTCTCTAGCCACCAAACGTCACGGTCACTCTCTCTCCGTCTCGTAGACACGAGCTGAGAAATTGCAAACGTCGAGCAATTGCTCAGAGATGAAAAGTGCCAGCACTGAAAGCTGTTGCTAGCCAGCACCCTTCCTTGGAAGCGCTTTTGTAGGCCTAAGAACACTGGGGCTCTGGGCTTCTCTAGCCACCTCATCTTCTGCTCATCCTCTCGCGCACTCTAAAGAGAGCTCAGGTGAGAAATTGCAAACGTCGAGCAATTGCTCAGAGAGGAAAAGTGCCAGCACTGAAAGCTCTTGCTAGCCAGCACCCTTCCTTGGAAGCGCTTTCACAGGCGCAGCAACACTGGGGCTTTGCGCTTCTCTAGCCACCAAACGTCACGGTCCTTCTCTTTCCGTCTCGTAGACACGAGCTGAGAAATTGCAAACGTCGAGCAATTGCTCAGAGATGAAAAGTGCCAGCACTGAAAGCTGTTGCTAGCCAGCACCCTTCCTTGGAAGCGCTTTCACAGGCGCAGCAACACTGGGGCTTTGCGCTTCTCTAGCCACCAAACGTCACGGTCCTTCTCTTTCCGTCTCGTAGACACGAGCTGAGAAATTGCAAACGTCGAGCAATTGCTCAGAGATGAAAAGTGCCAGCACTGGAAGCTGTTGCTAGCCAGCACCCTTCCTTGGAAGCGCTTTTGTAGGCCTAAGAACACTGGGGCTTTGCGCTTCTTTAGCCACCTCATCTTCTGCTCATCCTCTCGCGCACTCTAAAGAGAGCTCAGGTGAGAAATTGCAAACGTCCAGCAATTGCTCAGAGATGAAAAGTGCCAGCACTGAAAGCTCTTGCTAGCCAGCACCCTTCCTTGGAAGCGCTTTCACAGGCGCAGTAACACTGGGGCTTTGCGCTTCTCTACCCACCAAACGTCACGGTCCTTCTCTTTCCGTCTCGTAGACACGAGCTGAGAAATTGCAAACGTCGATCAATTGCTCAGAGATGAAAAGTGCCAGCACTGAAAGCTGTTGCTAGCCAGCACCCTTCCTTGGAAGCGCTTTTGTAGGCCTAAGAAGACTGGGGCTCTGGGCTTCTCTAGCCACCTACTCTTCCCCTCATCCTCTCGCGCACTCTAAAGAGAGCTCAGGTGAGAAATTGCAAACGTCGAGCAATTGCTCAGAGATGAAAAGTGCCAGCACTGAAAGCTGTTGCTAGCCAGCACCCTTCCTTGGAAGCACTTTCACAGGCGCAGCAACACTGGGGCTTTGCGCTTCTCTACCCACCAAACTTCATGGTCACTATCTCTCCGTCTCCTAGACACGAGCTGAGAAATTGCAAACGTCGATCAATTGCTCAGAGATGAAAAGTGCCAGCACTGGAAGCTGTTGCTAGCCAGCACCCTTCCTTGGAAGCGCTTTTGTAGGCCTAAGAAGACTGGGGCTCTGGGCTTCTCTAGCCACCTCATCTTCTGCTCATCCTCTCGCGCACTCTAAAGAGAGCTCAGGTGAGAAATTGCAAACATCGAGCAATTGCTCAGAGATGAAAAGTGCCAGCACTGAAAGCTCTTGCTAGCCAGCACCCTTCCTTGGAAGTGCTTTCACAGGCGCAGTAACACTGGGGCTTTGCGCTTCTCTAGCCACCAAACATCACAGTCACTATCTCTCCGTCTCGTAGACACGAGCTGAGAAATTGCAAACGTCGAGCAATTGCTCAGAGACGAAAAGTGCCAGCACTGAAAGCTGTTGCTAGCCAGCACCCTTCCTTGGAAGCGCTTTTGTAGGCCTAAGAACACTGGGGCTCTGGGCTTCTCTAGCCACCTCATCTTCTGCTCATCCTCTCGCGCACTCTAAAGAGAGCTCAGGTGAGAAATTGCAAACGTCCAGCAATTGCTCAGAGATGAAAAGTGCCAGCACTGAAAGCTCTTGCTAGCCAGCCCCCTTCCTTGGAAGCGCTTTCACAGGCGCAGCAACACTGGGGCTTTGCGCTTCTCTACCCACCAAACGTCACGGTCACTATCTCTCCGTCTCGTAGACACGAGCTGAGAAATTGCAAACGTCGAGCAATTGCTCAGAGATGAAAAGTGCCAGCACTGGAAGCTGTTGCTAGCCAGCACCCTTCCTTGGAAGCGCTTTTGTAGGCCTAAGAACAGTGGGGCTCTGGGCTTCTCTAGCCACCTAATCTTCTGCTCATCCTCTCGCGCACTCTAAAGAGAGCTCAGGTGAGAAATTGCAAACGTCCAGCAATTGCTCAGAGATGAAAAGTGCCAGCACTGAAAGCTGTTGCTAGCCAGCACCCTTCCTTGGAAGCGCTTTCACAGGCGCAGCAACACTGGGGCTTTGCGCTTCTCTAGCCACCAAACGTCACGGTCATTCTCTTTCCGTCTCGTAGACACGAGCTGAGAAATTGCAAACGTCGAGCAATTGCTCAGAGATGAAAAGTGCCAGCACTGAAAGCTGTTGCTAGCCAGCACCCTTCCTTGGAAGCGCTTTTGTAGGCGCAGCAACACTGGGGCTTTGCGCTTCTCTAGCCACCAAACGTCACGGTCCTTCTCTTTCCGTCTCGTAGACACGAGCTGAGAAATTGCAAACGTCGATCAATTGCTCAGAGATGAAAAGTGTCAGCACTGAAAGCTGTTGCTAGCCAGCCCCCTTCCTTGGAAGCGCTTTTGTAGGCCTAAGAACACTGGGGCTCTGGGCTTCTCTAGCCACCTCATCTTCTGCTCATCCTCTCGCGCACTCTAAAGAGAGCTCAGGTGAGAAATTGCAAACGTCGAGCAATTGCTCAGAGATGAAAAGTGCCAGCACTGAAAGCTCTTGCTAGCCAGCACCCTTCCTTGGAAGCGCTTTCACAGGCGCAGCAACACTGGGGCTTTGCGCTTCTATATGCACCAAACGTCACGGTCATTCTCTTTCCGTCTCGTAGACACGAGCTGAGAAATTGCAAACGTCGAGCAATTGCTCAGAGATGAAAAGAGCCAGCACTGAAAGCTGTTGCTAGCCAGCACCCTTCCTTGGAAGCGCTTTCACAGGCGCAGCAACACTGGGGCTTTGCGCTTCTCTACCCACCAAACGTCACGGTCCTTCTCTTTCCGTCTCGTAGACACGAGCTGAGAAATTGCAAACGTCGAGCAATTGCTCAGAGATGAAAAGTGCCAGCACTGAAAGCTGTTGCTAGCCAGCACCCTTCCTTGGAAGCGCTTTTGTAGGCCTAAGAACACTGGGGCTCTGGGCTTCTCTAGCCACCTACACTTCCCCTCATCCTCTCGCGCAGTCGAAAGAGAGCTCAGGTGAGAAATTGCAAAAGTCGAGCAATTGCTCAGAGATGAAAAGTGCCAGCACTGAAAGCTGTTGCTAGCCAGCACCCTTCCTTGGAAGCGCTTTTGTAGGCGCAGCAACACTGGGGCTTTGCGCTTCTCTAGCCACCAAACGTCACGGTCACTCTCTCTCCGTCTCGTAGACACGAGCTGAGAAATTGCAAACGTCGATCAATTGCTCAGAGATGAAAAGTGCCAGCACTGAAAGCTCTTGCTAGCCAGCACCCTTCCTTGGAAGCGCTTTTGTAGGCCTAAGATCACTGGGGCTCTGGGCTTCTCTAGCCACCTCATCTTCTGCTCATCCTCTCGCGCACTCTAAAGAGAGCTCAGGTGAGAAATTGCAAACGTCGAGCAATTGCTCAGAGAGGAAAAGTGCCAGCACTGAAAGCTCTTGCTAGCCAGCACCCTTCCTTGGAAGCGCTTTCACAGGCGCAGCAACACTGGGGCTTTGCGCTTCTCTAGCCACCAAACGTCACGGTCATTCTCTTTCCGTCTCGTAGACACGAGCTGAGAAATTGCAAACGTCCAGCAATTGCTCAGAGATGAAAAGTGCCAGCACTGAAAGCTGTTGCTAGCCAGCACCCTTCCTTGGAAGCGCTTTCACAGGCGCAGCAACACTGGGGCTTTGCGCTTCTCTAGCCACCAAACGTCACGGTCCTTCTCTTTCCGTCTCGTAGACACGAGCTGAGAAATTGCAAACGTCGAGCAATTGCTCAGAGATGAAAAGTGCCAGCACTGAAAGCTCTTGCTAGCCAGCACCCTTCCTTGGAAGCGCTTTTGTAGGCCTAAGAACACTGGGGCTCTGGGCTTCTCTAGCCACCTCATCTTCTGCTCATCCTCTCGCGCACTCTAAAGAGAGCTCAGGTGAGAAATTGCAAACGTCGAGCAATTGCTCAGAGATGAAAAGTGCCAGCACTGAAAGCTGTTGCTAGCCAGCACCCTTCCTTGGGAGTGCTTTCACAGGCGCAGTAACACTGGGGCTTTGCGCTTCTCTACCCACCAAACGTCACGGTCCTTCTCTTTCCGTCTCGTAGACACGAGCTGAGAAATTGCAAACGTCGAGCAATTGCTCAGAGAGGAAAAGTGCCAGCACTGAAAGCTGTTGCTAGCCAGCACCCTTCCTTGGAAGCGCTTTTGTAGGCCTAAGAACACTGGGGCTCTGGGCTTCTCTAGCCACCTCATCTTCTGCTCATCCTCTCGCGCACTCTAAAGAGAGCTCAGGTGAGAAATTGCAAACGTCGAGCAATTGCTCAGAGATGAAAAGTGCCAGCACTGAAAGCTGTTGCTAGCCAGCACCCTTCCTTGGAAGCGCTTTCACAAGCGCAGTAACACTGGGGCTTTGCGCTTCTCTACCCACCAAACGTCACGGTCATTCTCTTTCCATCTCGTAGACACGAGCTGAGAAATTGCAAACGTCGAGCAATTGCTCAGAGATGAAAAGTGCCAGCACTTAAAGCTGTTGCTAGCCAGCACCCTTCCTTGGAAGCGCTTTTGTAGGCGCAGCAACACTGGGGCTTTGCGCTTCTCTACCCACCAAACGTCACGGTCACTCTCTCTCCGTCTCCTAGACACGAGCTGAGAAATTGCAAACGTCGATCAATTGCTCAGAGATGAAAAGTGCCAGCACTGGAAGCTGTTGCTAGCCAGCACCCTTCCTTGGAAGCGCTTTTGTAGGCCTAAGAAGACTGGGGCTCTGGGCTTCTCTAGCCACCTCATCTTCTGCTCATCCTCTCGCGCACTCTAAAGAGAGCTCAGGTGAGAAATTGCAAACATCGAGCAATTGCTCAGAGATGAAAAGTGCCAGCACTGAAAGCTCTTGCTAGCCAGCACCCTTCCTTGGAAGTGCTTTCACAGGCGCAGTAACACTGGGGCTTTGCGCTTCTCTAGCCACCAAACATCACAGTCACTATCTCTCCGTCTCGTAGACACGAGCTGAGAAATTGCAAACGTCGAGCAATTGCTCAGAGATGAAAAGTGCCAGCACTGAAAGCTGTTGCTAGCCAGCACCCTTCCTTGGAAGCGCTTTTGTAGGCGCAGCAACACTGGGGCTTTGCGCTTCTCTAGCCACCAAACGTCACGGTCCTTCTCTTTCCGTCTCGTAGACACGAGCTGAGAAATTGCAAACGTCGATCAATTGCTCAGAGATGAAAAGTGTCAGCACTGAAAGCTGTTGCTAGCCAGCCCCCTTCCTTGGAAGCGCTTTTGTAGGCCTAAGAACACTGGGGCTCTGGGCTTCTCTAGCCACCTCATCTTCTGCTCATCCTCTCGCGCACTCTAAAGAGAGCTCAGGTGAGAAATTGCAAACGTCGAGCAATTGCTCAGAGATGAAAAGTGCCAGCACTGAAAGCTGTTGCTAGCCAGCACCCTTCCTTGGAAGCGCTTTTGTAGGCGCAGCAACACTGGGGCTTTGCGCTTCTCTACCCACCAAACGTCACGGTCACTATCTCTCCGTCTCGTAGACACGAGCTGAGAAATTGCAAACGTCGAGCAATTGCTCAGAGATGAAAAGTGCCAGCACTGGAAGCTGTTGCTAGCCAGCACCCTTCCTTGGAAGCGCTTTTGTAGGCCTAAGAACACTGGGGCTCTGGGCTTCTCTAGCCACCTCATCTTCTGCTCATCCTCTCGCGCACTCTAAAGAGAGCTCAGGTGAGAAATTGCAAACGTCGAGCAATTGCTCAGAGATGAAAAGTGCCAGCACTGAAAGCTGTTGCTAGCCAGCACCCTTCCTTGGAAGCGCTTTCACAGGCGCAGCAACACTGGGGCTTTGCGCTTCTCTAGCCACCAAACGTCACGGTCCTTCTCTTTCCGTCTCGTAGACACGAGCTGAGAAATTGCAAACGTCGAGCAATTGCTCAGAGATGAAAAGTGCCAGCACTGAAAGCTGTTGCTAGCCAGCACCCTTCCTTGGAAGCGCTTTCACAGGCGCAGCAACACTGGGGCTTTGCGCTTCTCTAGCCACCAAACGTCACGGTCCTTCTCTTTCCGTCTCGTAGACACGAGCTGAGAAATTGCAAACGTCGAGCAATTGCTCAGAGATGAAAAGTGCCAGCACTGGAAGCTGTTGCTAGCCAGCACCCTTCCTTGGAAGCGCTTTTGTAGGCCTAAGAACACTGGGGCTTTGCGCTTCTTTAGCCACCTCATCTTCTGCTCATCCTCTCGCGCACTCTAAAGAGAGCTCAGGTGAGAAATTGCAAACGTCCAGCAATTGCTCAGAGATGAAAAGTGCCAGCACTGAAAGCTCTTGCTAGCCAGCACCCTTCCTTGGAAGCGCTTTCACAGGCGCAGTAACACTGGGGCTTTGCGCTTCTCTACCCACCAAACGTCACGGTCCTTCTCTTTCCGTCTCGTAGACACGAGCTGAGAAATTGCAAACGTCGATCAATTGCTCAGAGATGAAAAGTGCCAGCACTGAAAGCTGTTGCTAGCCAGCACCCTTCCTTGGAAGCGCTTTTGTAGGCCTAAGAAGACTGGGGCTCTGGGCTTCTCTAGCCACCTACTCTTCCCCTCATCCTCTCGCGCACTCTAAAGAGAGCTCAGGTGAGAAATTGCAAACGTCGAGCAATTGCTCAGAGATGAAAAGTGCCAGCACTGAAAGCTGTTGCTAGCCAGCACCCTTCCTTGGAAGCACTTTCACAGGCGCAGCAACACTGGGGCTTTGCGCTTCTCTACCCACCAAACTTCATGGTCACTATCTCTCCGTCTCCTAGACACGAGCTGAGAAATTGCAAACGTCGATCAATTGCTCAGAGATGAAAAGTGCCAGCACTGGAAGCTGTTGCTAGCCAGCACCCTTCCTTGGAAGCGCTTTTGTAGGCCTAAGAAGACTGGGGCTCTGGGCTTCTCTAGCCACCTCATCTTCTGCTCATCCTCTCGCGCACTCTAAAGAGAGCTCAGGTGAGAAATTGCAAACATCGAGCAATTGCTCAGAGATGAAAAGTGCCAGCACTGAAAGCTGTTGCTAGCCAGCACCCTTCCTTGGAAGTGCTTTCACAGGCGCAGTAACACTGGGGCTTTGCGCTTCTCTAGCCACCAAACATCACAGTCACTATCTCTCCGTCTCGTAGACACGAGCTGAGAAATTGCAAACGTCGAGCAATTGCTCAGAGACGAAAAGTGCCAGCACTGAAAGCTGTTGCTAGCCAGCACCCTTCCTTGGAAGCGCTTTTGTAGGCCTAAGAACACTGGGGCTCTGGGCTTCTCTAGCCACCTCATCTTCTGCTCATCCTCTCGCGCACTCTAAAGAGAGCTCAGGTGAGAAATTGCAAACGTCCAGCAATTGCTCAGAGATGAAAAGTGCCAGCACTGAAAGCTCTTGCTAGCCAGCCCCCTTCCTTGGAAGCGCTTTCACAGGCGCAGCAACACTGGGGCTTTGCGCTTCTCTACCCACCAAACGTCACGGTCACTATCTCTCCGTCTCGTAGACACGAGCTGAGAAATTGCAAACGTCGAGCAATTGCTCAGAGATGAAAAGTGCCAGCACTGGAAGCTGTTGCTAGCCAGCACCCTTCCTTGGAAGCGCTTTTGTAGGCCTAAGAACAGTGGGGCTCTGGGCTTCTCTAGCCACCTAATCTTCTGCTCATCCTCTCGCGCACTCTAAAGAGAGCTCAGGTGAGAAATTGCAAACGTCCAGCAATTGCTCAGAGATGAAAAGTGCCAGCACTGAAAGCTGTTGCTAGCCAGCACCCTTCCTTGGAAGCGCTTTCACAGGCGCAGCAACACTGGGGCTTTGCGCTTCTCTAGCCACCAAACGTCACGGTCATTCTCTTTCCGTCTCGTAGACACGAGCTGAGAAATTGCAAACGTCGAGCAATTGCTCAGAGATGAAAAGTGCCAGCACTGAAAGCTGTTGCTAGCCAGCACCCTTCCTTGGAAGCGCTTTTGTAGGCGCAGCAACACTGGGGCTTTGCGCTTCTCTAGCCACCAAACGTCACGGTCCTTCTCTTTCCGTCTCGTAGACACGAGCTGAGAAATTGCAAACGTCGATCAATTGCTCAGAGATGAAAAGTGTCAGCACTGAAAGCTGTTGCTAGCCAGCCCCCTTCCTTGGAAGCGCTTTTGTAGGCCTAAGAACACTGGGGCTCTGGGCTTCTCTAGCCACCTCATCTTCTGCTCATCCTCTCGCGCACTCTAAAGAGAGCTCAGGTGAGAAATTGCAAACGTCGAGCAATTGCTCAGAGATGAAAAGTGCCAGCACTGAAAGCTCTTGCTAGCCAGCACCCTTCCTTGGAAGCGCTTTCACAGGCGCAGCAACACTGGGGCTTTGCGCTTCTATATGCACCAAACGTCACGGTCATTCTCTTTCCGTCTCGTAGACACGAGCTGAGAAATTGCAAACGTCGAGCAATTGCTCAGAGATGAAAAGAGCCAGCACTGAAAGCTGTTGCTAGCCAGCACCCTTCCTTGGAAGCGCTTTCACAGGCGCAGCAACACTGGGGCTTTGCGCTTCTCTACCCACCAAACGTCACGGTCCTTCTCTTTCCGTCTCGTAGACACGAGCTGAGAAATTGCAAACGTCGAGCAATTGCTCAGAGATGAAAAGTGCCAGCACTGAAAGCTGTTGCTAGCCAGCCCCCTTCCTTGGAAGCGCTTTTGTAGGCCTAAGAACACTGGGGCTCTGGGCTTCTCTAGCCACCTACTCTTCCCCTCATCCTCTCGCGCAGTCGAAAGAGAGCTCAGGTGAGAAATTGCAAAAGTCGAGCAATTGCTCAGAGATGAAAAGTGCCAGCACTGAAAGCTGTTGCTAGCCAGCACCCTTCCTTGGAAGCGCTTTTGTAGGCGCAGCAACACTGGGGCTTTGCGCTTCTCTAGCCACCAAACGTCACGGTCACTCTCTCTCCGTCTCGTAGACACGAGCTGAGAAATTGCAAACGTCGATCAATTGCTCAGAGATGAAAAGTGCCAGCACTGAAAGCTCTTGCTAGCCAGCACCCTTCCTTGGAAGCGCTTTTGTAGGCCTAAGATCACTGGGGCTCTGGGCTTCTCTAGCCACCTCATCTTCTGCTCATCCTCTCGCGCACTCTAAAGAGAGCTCAGGTGAGAAATTGCAAACGTCGAGCAATTGCTCAGAGAGGAAAAGTGCCAGCACTGAAAGCTCTTGCTAGCCAGCACCCTTCCTTGGAAGCGCTTTCACAGGCGCAGCAACACTGGGGCTTTGCGCTTCTCTAGCCACCAAACGTCACGGTCATTCTCTTTCCGTCTCGTAGACACGAGCTGAGAAATTGCAAACGTCCAGCAATTGCTCAGAGATGAAAAGTGCCAGCACTGAAAGCTGTTGCTAGCCAGCACCCTTCCTTGGAAGCGCTTTCACAGGCGCAGCAACACTGGGGCTTTGCGCTTCTCTAGCCACCAAACGTCACGGTCCTTCTCTTTCCGTCTCGTAGACACGAGCTGAGAAATTGCAAACGTCGAGCAATTGCTCAGAGATGAAAAGTGCCAGCACTGGAAGCTGTTGCTAGCCAGCACCCTTCCTTGGAAGCGCTTTTGTAGGCCTAAGAACACTGGGGCTCTGGGCTTCTCTAGCCACCTCATCTTCTGCTCATCCTCTCGCGCACTCTAAAGAGAGCTCAGGTGAGAAATTGCAAACGTCGAGCAATTGCTCAGAGATGAAAAGTGCCAGCACTGAAAGCTGTTGCTAGCCAGCACCCTTCCTTGGGAGTGCTTTCACAGGCGCAGTAACACTGGGGCTTTGCGCTTCTCTACCCACCAAACGTCACGGTCCTTCTCTTTCCGTCTCGTAGACACGAGCTGAGAAATTGCAAACGTCGAGCAATTGCTCAGAGAGGAAAAGTGCCAGCACTGAAAGCTGTTGCTAGCCAGCACCCTTCCTTGGAAGCGCTTTTGTAGGCCTAAGAACACTGGGGCTCTGGGCTTCTCTAGCCACCTCATCTTCTGCTCATCCTCTCGCGCACTCTAAAGAGAGCTCAGGTGAGAAATTGCAAACGTCGAGCAATTGCTCAGAGATGAAAAGTGCCAGCACTGAAAGCTGTTGCTAGCCAGCACCCTTCCTTGGAAGCGCTTTCACAAGCGCAGTAACACTGGGGCTTTGCGCTTCTCTACCCACCAAACGTCACGGTCATTCTCTTTCCATCTCGTAGACACGAGCTGAGAAATTGCAAACGTCGAGCAATTGCTCAGAGATGAAAAGTGCCAGCACTTAAAGCTGTTGCTAGCCAGCACCCTTCCTTGGAAGCGCTTTTGTAGGCGCAGCAACACTGGGGCTTTGCGCTTCTCTACCCACCAAACGTCACGGTCACTCTCTCTCCGTCTCCTAGACACGAGCTGAGAAATTGCAAACGTCGATCAATTGCTCAGAGATGAAAAGTGCCAGCACTGGAAGCTGTTGCTAGCCAGCACCCTTCCTTGGAAGCGCTTTTGTAGGCCTAAGAAGACTGGGGCTCTGGGCTTCTCTAGCCACCTCATCTTCTGCTCATCCTCTCGCGCACTCTAAAGAGAGCTCAGGTGAGAAATTGCAAACATCGAGCAATTGCTCAGAGATGAAAAGTGCCAGCACTGAAAGCTCTTGCTAGCCAGCACCCTTCCTTGGAAGTGCTTTCACAGGCGCAGTAACACTGGGGCTTTGCGCTTCTCTAGCCACCAAACATCACAGTCACTATCTCTCCGTCTCGTAGACACGAGCTGAGAAATTGCAAACGTCGAGCAATTGCTCAGAGATGAAAAGTGCCAGCACTGAAAGCTGTTGCTAGCCAGCACCCTTCCTTGGAAGCGCTTTTGTAGGCGCAGCAACACTGGGGCTTTGCGCTTCTCTAGCCACCAAACGTCACGGTCCTTCTCTTTCCGTCTCGTAGACACGAGCTGAGAAATTGCAAACGTCGATCAATTGCTCAGAGATGAAAAGTGTCAGCACTGAAAGCTGTTGCTAGCCAGCCCCCTTCCTTGGAAGCGCTTTTGTAGGCCTAAGAACACTGGGGCTCTGGGCTTCTCTAGCCACCTCATCTTCTGCTCATCCTCTCGCGCACTCTAAAGAGAGCTCAGGTGAGAAATTGCAAACGTCGAGCAATTGCTCAGAGATGAAAAGTGCCAGCACTGAAAGCTGTTGCTAGCCAGCACCCTTCCTTGGAAGCGCTTTTGTAGGCGCAGCAACACTGGGGCTTTGCGCTTCTCTACCCACCAAACGTCACGGTCACTCTCTCTCCGTCTCGTAGACACGAGCTGAGAAATTGCAAACGTCGAGCAATTGCTCAGAGATGAAAAGTGCCAGCACTGGAAGCTGTTGCTAGCCAGCACCCTTCCTTGGAAGCGCTTTTGTAGGCCTAAGAACACTGGGGCTCTGGGCTTCTCTAGCCACCTCATCTTCTGCTCATCCTCTCGCGCACTCTAAAGAGAGCTCAGGTGAGAAATTGCAAACGTCGAGCAATTGCTCAGAGATGAAAAGTGCCAGCACTGAAAGCTGTTGCTAGCCAGCACCCTTCCTTGGAAGCGCTTTCACAGGCGCAGCAACACTGGGGCTTTGCGCTTCTCTAGCCACCAAACGTCACGGTCCTTCTCTTTCCGTCTCGTAGACACGAGCTGAGAAATTGCAAACGTCGAGCAATTGCTCAGAGATGAAAAGTGCCAGCACTGAAAGCTGTTGCTAGCCAGCACCCTTCCTTGGAAGCGCTTTCACAGGCGCAGCAACACTGGGGCTTTGCGCTTCTCTAGCCACCAAACGTCACGGTCCTTCTCTTTCCGTCTCGTAGACACGAGCTGAGAAATTGCAAACGTCGAGCAATTGCTCAGAGATGAAAAGTGCCAGCACTGGAAGCTGTTGCTAGCCAGCACCCTTCCTTGGAAGCGCTTTTGTAGGCCTAAGAACACTGGGGCTTTGCGCTTCTTTAGCCACCTCATCTTCTGCTCATCCTCTCGCGCACTCTAAAGAGAGCTCAGGTGAGAAATTGCAAACGTCGAGCAATTGCTCAGAGCTGAAAAGTGCCAGCACTGAAAGCTGTTGCTAGCCAGCACCCTTCCTTGGAAGCGCTTTCACAGGCGCAGTAACACTGGGGCTTTGCGCTTCTCTACCCACCAAACGTCACGGTCCTTCTCTTTCCGTCTCGTAGACACGAGCTGAGAAATTGCAAACGTCGAGCAATTGCTCAGAGAGGAAAAGTGCCAGCACTGAAAGCTGTTGCTAGCCAGCACCCTTCCTTGGAAGCGCTTTTGTAGGCCTAAGAACACTGGGGCTCTGGGCTTCTCTAGCCACCTCATCTTCTGCTCATCCTCTCGCGCACTCTAAAGAGAGCTCAGGTGAGAAATTGCAAACGTCGAGCAATTGCTCAGAGATGAAAAGTGCCAGCACTGAAAGCTGTTGCTAGCCAGCACCCTTCCTTGGAAGCGCTTTCACAAGCGCAGTAACACTGGGGCTTTGCGCTTCTCTACCCACCAAACGTAACGGTCATTCTCTTTCCATCTCGTAGACACGAGCTGAGAAATTGCAAACGTCGAGCAATTGCTCCGAGATGAAAAGTGCCAGCACTGAAAGCTCTTGCTAGCCAGCACCCTTCCTTGGAAGCGCTTTCACAGGCGCAGCAACACTGGGGCTTTGCGCTTCTCTACCCACCAAACTTCATGGTCACTATCTCTCCGTCTCCTAGACACGAGCTGAGAAATTGCAAACGTCGATCAATTGCTCAGAGATGAAAAGTGCCAGCACTGGAAGCTGTTGCTAGCCAGCACCCTTCCTTGGAAGCGCTTTTGTAGGCCTAAGAACACTGGGGCTCTGGGCTTCTCTAGCCACCTCATCTTCTGCTCATCCTCTCGCGCACTCTAAAGAGAGCTCAGGTGAGAAATTGCAAACATCGAGCAATTGCTCAGAGATGAAAAGTGCCAGCACTGAAAGCTGTTGCTAGCCAGCACCCTTCCTTGGAAGTGCTTTCACAGGCGCAGTAACACTGGGGCTTTGCGCTTCTCTAGCCACCAAACATCACAGTCACTATCTC
Source organism: Sarcoramphus papa (assembly GCA_037962945.1). Lineage (NCBI taxonomy): Eukaryota > Metazoa > Chordata > Aves > Accipitriformes > Cathartidae > Sarcoramphus > Sarcoramphus papa. Next base: position 501,108 of record JBBMRM010000121.1, read on the forward strand.
TCCGTCTCGTAGACACGAGCTGAGAAATTGCAAACGTCGAGCAATTGCTCAGAGATGAAAAGTGCCAGCACTGAAAGCTGTTGCTAGCCAGCACCCTTCCTTGGAAGCGCTTTTGTAGGCCTAAGAACACTGGGGCTCTGGGCTTCTCTAGCCACCTCATCTTCTGCTCATCCTCTCGCGCACTCTAAAGAGAGCTCAGGTGAGAAATTGCAAACGTCGAGCAATTGCTCAGAGATGAAAAGTGCCAGCACTGAAAGCTGTTGCTAGCCAGCACCCTTCCTTGGAAGCGCTTTCACAGGCGCAGCAACACTGGGGCTTTGCGCTTCTCTACCCACCAAACGTCACGGTCCTTCTCTTTCCGTCTCGTAGACACGAGCTCAGAAATTGCAAACGTCCAGCAATTGCTCAGAGATGAAAAGTGCCAGCACTGAAAGCTGTTGCTAGCCAGCACCCTTTTTTGGAAGCGCTTTACAGGCGCAGCAACACTGGGGCTTTGCGCTTCTCTAGCCACCAAACATCACGGTCCTTCTCTTTCCATCTCATAGACACGAGCTGAGAAATTGCAAACATCGAGCAATTGCTCAGAGATGAAAAGTGCCAGCACTGAAAGCTGTTGCTAGCTAGCACCCTTCCTTGGAAGCGCTTTTGTAGGCCTTAGAACACTGGGGCTCTGTGCTTCTCTAGCCACCTCATCTTCTGCTCATCCTCTCGCGCACTCTAAAGAGAGCTCAGGTGAGAAATTGCAAACGTCGAGCAATTGCTCAGAGATGAAAAGTGCCAGCACTGAAAGCTCTTGCTAGCCAGCACCCTTCCTTGGAAGCGCTTTCACAGGCGCAGCAACACTGGGGCTTTGCGCTTCTCTAGCCACCAAACTTCACGGTCCTTCTCTCTCCGTCTCGTAGACACGAGCTGAGAAATTGCAAACGTCGAGCAATTGCTCAGAGATGAAAAGTGCCAGCACTGAAAGCTGTTGCTAGCCAGCACCCTTCCTTGGAAGCGCTTTCACAGGCGCAGCAACACTGGGGCTTTGCGCTTCTCTAGCCACCAAACATCACGGTCCTTCTCTTTCCGTCTCGTAGACACGAGCTGAGAAATTGCAAACGTCGAGCAATTGCTCAGAGATGAAAAGAGCCAGCACTGAAAGCTGTTGCTAGCCAGCACCCTTCCTTGGAAGCGCTTTTGTAGGCGCAGCAACACTGGGGCTTTGCGCTTCTCTAGCCACCAAACGTCACGGTCACTATCTCTCCGTCTCGTAGACACGAGCTGAGAAATTGCAAACGTCGAGCAATTGCTCAGAGATGAAAAGTGCCAGCACTGGAAGCTGTTGCTAGCCAGCACCCTTCCTTGGAAGTGCTTTTGTAGGCCTAAGAAGACTGGGGCTCTGGGCTTCTCTAGCCACCTCATCTTCTGCTCATCCTCTCGCGCACTCTAAAGAGAGCTCAGGTGAGAAATTGCAAACGTCGAGCAATTGCTCAGAGCTGAAAAGTGCCAGCACTGAAAGCTGTTGCTAGCCAGCACCCTTCCTTGGAAGCGCTTTCACAGGCGCTGTAACACTGGGGCTTTGCGCTTCTCTACCCACCAAACGTCATGGTCCTTCTCTTTCCGTCTCGTAGACATGAGCTGAGAAATTGCAAACGTCGAGCAATTGCTCAGAGATGAAAAGTGCCAGCACTGAAAGCTCTTGCTAGCCAGCCCCCTTCCTTGGAAGCGCTTTTGTAGGCCTAAGAACACTGGGGCTCTGGGCTTCTCTAGCCACCTCATCTTCTGCTCATCCTCTCGCGCACTCTAAAGAGAGCTCAGGTGAGAAATTGCAAACGTCGAGCAATTGCTCAGAGATGAAAAGTGCCAGCACTGAAAGCTGTTGCTAGCCAGCACCCTTCCTTGGTAGCGCTTTTGTAGGCGCAGCAACACTGGGGCTTTGCGCTTCTCTACCCACCAAACGTCACGGTCACTCTCTCTCCGTCTCGTAGACACGAGCTGAGAAATTGCAAACGTCGATCAATTGCTCAGAGATGAAAAGTGCCAGCACTGAAAGCTGTTGCTAGCCAGCACCCTTCCTTGGAAGCGCTTTTGTAGGCCTAAGAACACTGGGGCTCTGGGCTTCTCTAGCCACCTCATCTTCTGCTCATCCTCTCGCGCACTCTAAAGAGAGCTCAGGTGAGAAATTGCAAACGTCGAGCAATTGCTCAGAGATGAAAAGTGCCAGCACTGAAAGCTCTTGCTAGCCAGCACCCTTCCTTGGAAGTGCTTTCACAGGCGCAGCAACACTGGGGCTTTGCGCTTCTATATGCACCAAACGTCACGGTCATTCTCTTTCCGTCTCGTAGACACGAGCTGAGAAATTGCAAACGTCAAGCAATTGCTCAGAGATGAAAAGTGCCAGCACTGAAAGCTGTTGCTAGCCAGCACCCTTCCTTGGAAGCGCTTTCACAGGCGCAGCAACACTGGGGCTTTGCGCTTCTCTACCCACCAAACGTCACGGTCCTTCTCTTTCCGTCTCCTAGACACGAGCTGAGAAATTGCAAACGTCGAGCAATTGCTCAGAGATGAAAAGTGCCAGCACTGGAAGCTGTTGCTAGCCAGCACCCTTCCTTGGAAGCGCTTTTGTAGGCCTAAGAACACTGGGGCTTTGCGCTTCTTTAGCCACCTCATCTTCTGCTCATCCTCTCGCGCACTCTAAAGAAAGCTCAGGTGAGAAATTGCAAACGTCGAGCAATTGCTCAGAGATGAAAAGTGCCAGCACTGAAAGCTGTTGCTAGCCAGCACCCTTCCTTGGAAGCGCTTTCACAGGCGCAGCAACACTGGGGCTTTGCGCTTCTCTAGCCACCAAACATCACGGTCCTTCTCTTTCCGTCTCGTAGACATGAGCTGAGAAATTGCAAACGTCGAGCAATTGCTCAGAGCTGAAAAGTGCCAGCACTGAAAGCTCTTGCTAGCCAGCACCCTTCCTTGGAAGCGCTTTCACAGGCGCAGCAACACTGGGGCTTTGCGCTTCTCTAGCCACCAAACATCACGGTCCTTCTCTTTCCGTCTCGTAGACACGAGCTGAGAAATTGCAAACGTCGAGCAATTGCTCAGAGCTGAAAAGTGCCAGCACTGGAAGCTGTTGCTAGCCAGCACCCTTCCTTGGAAGCGCTTTTGTAGACCTAAGAACACTGGGGCTCTGGGCTTCTCTAGCCACCTAATCTTCTGCTCATCCTCTCGCGCACTCTGAAGAGAGCTCAGGTGAGAAATTGCAAACGTCGAGCAATTGCTCAGAGATGAAAAGTGCCAGCACTGAAAGCTCTTGCTAGCCAGCACCCTTCCTTGGAAGCGCTTTCACAGGCGCAGCAACACTGGGGCTTTGCGCTTCTATACGCACCAAACGTCACGATCCTTCTCTTTCCGTCTCGTAGACACGAGCTGAGAAATTGCAAACGTCGAGCAATTGCTCAGAGATGAAAAGAGCCAGCACTGAAAGCTGTTGCTAGCCAGCACCCTTCCTTGGAAGTGCTTTTGTAGGCCTAAGAACACTGGGGCTCTGGACTTCTCTAGCCACCTCATCTTCTGCTCATCCTCTCGCGCACTCTAAAGAGAGCTCAGGTGAGAAATTGCAAACGTCGAGCAATTGCTCAGAGATGAAAAGTGCCAGCACTGAAAGCTGTTGCTAGCCAGCACCCTTCCTTGGAAGCGCTTTCACAGGCGCTGTAACACTGGGGCTTTGCGCTTCTCTACCCACCAAACGTCACGGTCCTTCTCTTTCCGTCTCGTAGACACGAGCTGAGAAATTGCAAACGTCGAGCAATTGCTCAGAGATGAAAAGTGCCAGCACTGAAAGCTGTTGCTAGCCAGCCCCCTTCCTTGGAAGCGCTTTTGTAGGCCTAAGAACACTGGGGCTCTGGGCTTCTCTAGCCACCTCATCTTCTGCTCATCCTCTCGCGCACTCTAAAGAGAGCTCAGGTGAGAAATTGCAAACGTCGAGCAATTGCTCAGAGATGAAAAGTGCCAGCACTGAAAGCTCTTGCTAGCCAGCACCCTTCCTTGGAAGCGCTTTCACAGGCGCAGCAACACTGGGGCTTTGCGCTTCTCTAGCCACCAAACGTCACGGTCACTCTCTCTCCGTCTCGTAGACACGAGCTGAGAAATTGCAAACGTCGAGCAATTGCTCAGAGATGAAAAGTGCCAGCACTGAAAGCTGTTGCTAGCCAGCACCCTTCCTTGGAAGCGCTTTCACAGGCGCAGCAACACTGGGGCTTTGCGCTTCTCTAGCCACCAAACATCACGGTCCTTCTCTTTCCGTCTCGTAGACACGAGCTGAGAAATTGCAAACGTCGAGCAATTGCTCAGAGCTGAAAAGTGCCAGCACTGGAAGCTGTTGCTAGCCAGCACCCTTCCTTGGAAGCGCTTTTGTAGACCTAAGAACACTGGGGCTCTGGGCTTCTCTAGCCACCTAATCTTCTGCTCATCCTCTCGCGCACTCTAAAGAGAGCTCAGGTGAGAAATTGCAAACGTCGAGCAATTGCTCAGAGAGGAAAAGTGCCAGCACTGAAAGCTCTTGCTAGCCAGCACCCTTCCTTGGAAGCGCTTTCACAGGCGCAGCAACACTGGGGCTTTGCGCTTCTATATGCACCAAACGTCACGGTCATTCTCTTTCCGTCTCGTAGACACGAGCTGAGAAATTGCAAACGTCGAGCAATTGCTCAGAGATGAAAAGTGCCAGCACTGAAAGCTGTTGCTAGCCAGCACCCTTCCTTGGAAGCGCTTTTGTAGGCCTAAGAACACTGGGGCTTTGCGCTTCTCTAGCCACCAAACATCACGGTCCTTCTCTTTCCGTCTCGTAGACACGAGCTGAGAAATTGCAAACGTCGAGCAATTGCTCAGAGCTGAAAAGTGCCAGCACTGGAAGCTGTTGCTAGCCAGCACCCTTCCTTGGAAGCGCTTTTGTAGACCTAAGAACACTGGGGCTCTGGGCTTCTCTAGCCACCTAATCTTCTGCTCATCCTCTCGCGCACTCTGAAGAGAGCTCAGGTGAGAAATTGCAAACGTCGAGCAATTGCTCAGAGATGAAAAGTGCCAGCACTGAAAGCTCTTGCTAGCCAGCACCCTTCCTTGGAAGCGCTTTCACAGGCGCAGTAACACTGGGGCTTTGCGCTTCTCTACCCACCAAACGTCACGGTCCTTCTCTTTCCGTCTCGTAGACACGAGCTGAGAAATTGCAAACGTCCAGCAATTGCTCAGAGATGAAAAGTGCCAGCACTGAAAGCTGTTGCTAGCCAGCACCCTTCCTTGGAAGCGCTTTCACAGGCGCAGCAACACTGGGGCTTTGCGCTTCTCTAGCCACCAAACGTCACAGTCATTCTCTTTCCGTCTCGTAGACACGAGCTGAGAAATTGCAAACGTCGAGCAATTGCTCAGAGATGAAAAGTGCCAGCACTGGAAGCTGTTGCTAGCCAGCACCCTTCCTTGGAAGCGCTTTTGTAGGCCTAAGAACACTGGGGCTTTGCGCTTCTTTAGCCACCTCATCTTCTGCTCATCCTCTCGCGCACTCTAAAGAAAGCTCAGGTGAGAAATTGCAAACGTCCAGCAATTGCTCAGAGATGAAAAGTGCCAGCACTGAAAGCTGTTGCTAGCCAGCACCCTTCCTTGGAAGCGCTTTCACAGGCGCAGTAACACTGGGGCTTTGCGCTTCTCTACCCACCAAACGTCACAGTCCTTTTCTTTCCGTCTCGTAGACACGAGCTGAGAAATTGCAAACGTCGAGCAATTGCTCAGAGAGGAAAAGTGCCAGCACTGAAAGCTGTTGCTAGCCAGCACCCTTCCTTGGAAGCGCTTTTGTAGGCCTAAGAACACTGGGGCTCTGGGCTTCTCTAGCCACCTCATCTTCTGCTCATCCTCTCGCGCACTCTAAAGAGAGCTCAGGTGAGAAATTGCAAACGTCGAGCAATTGCTCAGAGATGAAAAGTGCCAGCACTGAAAGCTGTTGCTAGCCAGCACCCTTCCTTGGAAGCGCTTTCACAAGCGCAGTAACACTGGGGCTTTGCGCTTCTCTACCCACCAAACGTAACGGTCATTCTCTTTCCATCTCGTAGACACGAGCTGAGAAATTGCAAACGTCGAGCAATTGCTCAGAGATGAAAAGTGCCAGCACTTAAAGCTGTTGCTAGCCAGCACCCTTCCTTGGAAGCGCTTTCACAGGCGCAGCAACACTGGGGCTTTGCGCTTCTCTACCCACCAAACTTCATGGTCACTATCTCTCCGTCTCCTAGACACGAGCTGAGAAATTGCAAACGTCGAGCAATTGCTCAGAGATGAAAAGTGCCAGCACTGGAAGCTGTTGCTAGCCAGCCCCCTTCCTTGGAAGCGCTTTTGTAGGCCTAAGAAGACTGGGGCTCTGGGCTTCTCTAGCCACCTAATCTTCTGCTCATCCTCTCGCGCACTCTAAAGAGAGCTCAGGTGAGAAATTGCAAACATCGAGCAATTGCTCAGAGATGAAAAGTGCCAGCACTGAAAGCTCTTGCTAGCCAGCACCCTTCCTTGGAAGTGCTTTCACAGGCGCAGTAACACTGGGGCTTTGCGCTTCTCTAGCCACCAAAGATCACAGTCACTATCTCTCCGTCTCGTAGACACGAGCTGAGAAATTGCAAACGTCGAGCAATTGCTCAGAGACGAAAAGTGCCAGCACTGAAAGCTGTTGCTAGCCAGCACCCTTCCTTGGAAGCGCTTTTGTAGGCCTAAGAACACTGGGGCTCTGGGCTTCTCTAGCCACCTCATCTTCTGCTCATCCTCTCGCGCACTCTAAAGAGAGCTGAGGTGAGAAATTGCAAACGTCGAGCAATTGCTCAGAGATGAAAAGTGCCAGCACTGAAAGCTCTTGCTAGCCAGCACCCTTCCTTGGAAGCGCTTTCACAGGCACAGCAACACTGGGGCTTTGCGCTTCTCTACCCACCAAACGTCACGGTCCTTCTCTTTCCGTCTCGTAGACACGAGCTGAGAAATTGCAAACGTCCAGCAATTGCTCAGAGCTGAAAAGTGCCAGCACTGGAAGCTGTTGCTAGCCAGCCCCCTTCCTTGGAAGCGCTTTTGTAGGCCTAAGAACACTGGGGCTCTGGGCTTCTCTAGCCACCTCATCTTCTGCTCATCCTCTCGCGCACTCTAAAGAGAGCTCAGGTGAGAAATTGCAAACGTCGAGCAATTGCTCAGAGATGAAAAGTGCCAGCACTGAAAGCTCTTGCTAGCCAGCACCCTTCCTTGGAAGCGCTTTCACAGGCGCAGCAACACTGGGGCTTTGCGCTTCTCTAGCCACCAAACGTCACGGTCACTCTCTCTCCGTCTCGTAGACACGAGCTGAGAAATTGCAAACGTCGAGCAATTGCTCAGAGATGAAAAGTGCCAGCACTGAAAGCTGTTGCTAGCCAGCACCCTTCCTTGGAAGCGCTTTCACAGGCGCAGCAACACTGGGGCTTTGCGCTTCTCTAGCCACCAAACATCACGGTCCTTCTCTTTCCGTCTCGTAGACACGAGCTGAGAAATTGCAAACGTCGAGCAATTGCTCAGAGCTGAAAAGTGCCAGCACTGGAAGCTGTTGCTAGCCAGCACCCTTCCTTGGAAGCGCTTTTGTAGACCTAAGAACACTGGGGCTCTGGGCTTCTCTAGCCACCTAATCTTCTGCTCATCCTCTCGCGCACTCTGAAGAGAGCTCAGGTGAGAAATTGCAAACGTCGAGCAATTGCTCAGAGATGAAAAGTGCCAGCACTGAAAGCTGTTGCTAGCCAGCACCCTTCCTTGGAAGCGCTTTCACAGGCGCTGTAACACTGGGGCTTTGCGCTTCTCTACCCACCAAACGTCACGGTCCTTCTCTTTCCGTCTCGTAGACACGAGCTGAGAAATTGCAAACGTCGAGCAATTGCTCAGAGATGAAAAGTGCCAGCACTGAAAGCTCTTGCTAGCCAGCCCCCTTCCTTGGAAGCGCTTTTGTAGGCCTAAGAACACTGGGGCTCTGGGCTTCTCTAGCCACCTCATCTTCTGCTCATCCTCTCGCGCACTCTAAAGAGAGCTCAGGTGAGAAATTGCAAACGTCGAGCAATTGCTCAGAGATGAAAAGTGCCAGCGCTGAAAGCTCTTGCTAGTCAGCACCCTTCCTTGGAAGCGCTTTTGTAGCCCTTAGAACACTGGGGCTCTGGGCTTCTCTAGCCACCTCATCTTCTGCTCATCCTCTCGCGCACTCTGAAGAGAGCTCAGGTGAGAAATTGCAAACGTCCAGCAATTGCTCAGAGATGAAAAGTGCCAGCACTGAAAGCTGTTGCTAGCCAGCACCCTTCCTTGGAAGCGCTTTCACAGGCGCAGTAACACTGGGGCTTTGCGCTTCTCTAGCCACCAAACGTCACGGTCACTCTCTCTCCGTCTCGTAGACACGAGCTGAGAAATTGCAAACGTCGAGCAATTGCTCAGAGATGAAAAGTGCCAGCACTGAAAGCTGTTGCTAGCCAGCCCCCTTCCTTGGAAGCGCTTTTGTAGGCCTAAGAACACTGGGGCTCTGGGCTTCTCTAGCCACCTCATCTTCTGCTCATCCTCTCGCGCACTCTAAAGAGAGCTGAGGTGAGAAATTGCAAACGTCGAGCAATTGCTCAGAGATGAAAAGTGCCAGCACTGAAAGCTGTTGCTAGCCAGCACCCTTCCTTGGAAGTGCTTTCAAAGGCGCAGTAACACTGGGGCTTTGCGCTTCTCTACCCACCAAACGTCACGGTCCTTCTCTTTCCGCCTCATAGACACGAGCTGAGAAACTGCAAACGTCCAGCAATTGCTCAGAGATGAAAAGTGCCAGCACTTAAAGCTCTTGCTAGCCAGCACCCTTCCTTGGAAGCGCTTTCACAGGCGCAGCAACACTGGGTCTTTGCGCTTCTCTAGCCACCAAACTTCATGGTCACTATCTCTCCGTCTCCTAGACACGAGCTGAGAAATTGCAAACGTCGAGCAATTGCTCAGAGAGGAAAAGTGCCAGCACTGGAAGCTGTTGCTAGCCAGCACCCTTCCTTGGAAGCGCTTTTGTAGGCCTAAGAACACTGGGGCTCTGGGCTTCTCTAGCCACCTCATCTTCTGCTCATCCTCTCGCGCACTCTAAAGAGAGCTCAGGTGAGAAATTGCAAACGTCGAGCAATTGCTCAGAGATGAAAAGTGCCAGCACTGAAAGCTGTTGCTAGCCAGCACCCTTCCTTGGAAGCGCTTTCACAGGCGCAGTAACACTGGGGCTTTGCGCTTCTCTACCCACCAAACGTCACGGTCACTATCTCTCCGTCTCGTAGACACGAGCTGAGAAATTGCAAACGTCGAGCAATTGCTCAGAGATGAAAAGTGCCAGCACTGAAAGCTGTTGCTAGCCAGCACCCTTCCTTGGAAGCGCTTTTGTAGGCCTAAGAACACTGGGGCTCTGGGCTTCTCTAGCCACCTAATCTTCTGCTCATCCTCTCGCGCACTCTAAAGAGAGCTCAGGTGAGAAATTGCAAACGTCGAGCAATTGCTCAGAGAGGAAAAGTGCCAGCACTGAAAGCTGTTGCTAGCCAGCACCCTTCCTTGGAAGCGCTTTCACAGGCGCAGCAACACTGGGGCTTTGCGCTTCTCTACCCACCAAACGTCACGGTCCTTCTCTTTCCGTCTCGTAGACACGAGCTGAGAAATTGCAAACGTCGATCAATTGCTCAGAGATGAAAAGTGCCAGCACTGAAAGCTGTTGCTAGCCAGCCCCCTTCCTTGGAAGCGCTTTTGTAGACCTAAGAACACTGGGGCTCTGGGCTTCTCTAGCCACCTAATCTTCTGCTCATCCTCTCGCGCACTCTAAAGAGAGCTCAGGTGAGAAATTGCAAACGTCGAGCAATTGCTCAGAGATGAAAAGTGCCAGCACTGAAAGCTGTTGCTAGCCAGCACCCTTCCTTGGAAGCGCTTTCACAGGCGCAGTAACACTGGGGCTTTGCGCTTCTCTACACACCAAACATCACGGTCACTATCTCTCCGTCTCGTAGACACGAGCTGAGAAATTGCAAACGTCGAGCAATTGCTCAGAGATGAAAAGTGCCAGCACTGAAAGCTGTTGCTAGCCAGCACCCTTCCTTGGAAGCGCTTTTGTAGGCCTAAGAACACTGGGGCTCTGGGCTTCTCTAGCCACCTAATCTTCTGCTCATCCTCTCGCGCACTCTAAATAGAGCTCAGGTGAGAAATTGCAAACGTCGAGCAATTGCTCAGAGATGAAAAGTGCCAGCACTGAAAGCTCTTGCTAGCCAGCACCCTTCCTTGGAAGCGCTTTCACAGGCGCAGCAACACTGGGGCTTTGCGCTTCTCTACCCACCAAACGTAACGGTCCTTCTCTTTCCGTCTCGTAGACACGAGCTGAGAAATTGCAAACGTCGAGCAATTGCTCAGAGAGGAAAAGTGCCAGCACTGAAAGCTGTTGCTAGCCAGCACCCTTCCTTGGAAGCACTTTTGTAGGCCTAAGAACACTGGGGCTCTGGGCTTCTCTACCCACCTAATCTTCTGCTCATCCTCTCGCGCACTCTAAAGAGAGCTCAGGTGAGAAATTGCAAACGTCGAGCAATTGCTCAGAGATGAAAAGTGCCAGCACTGAAAGCTCTTGCTAGCCAGCACCCTTCCTTGGAAGCGCTTTCACAGGCGCAGTAACACTGGGGCTTTGCGCTTCTCTAGCCACCAAACGTCACGGTCCTTCTCTTTCCGTCTCGTAGACACGAGCTGAGAAATTGCAAACGTCGAGCAATTGCTCAGAGATGAAAAGTGCCAGCACTGAAAGCTGTTGCTAGCCAGCACCCTTCCTTGGAAGCGCTTTTGTAGGCGCAGCAACACTGGGGCTTTGCGCTTCTCTAGCCACCAAACGTCACGGTCACTATCTCTCCGTCTCGTAGACACGAGCTGAGAAATTGCAAACGTCGATCAATTGCTCAGAGATGAAAAGTGCCAGCACTGGAAGCTGTTGCTAGCCAGCACCCTTCCTTGGAAGCGCTTTTGTAGACCTAAGAACACTGGGGCTCTGGGCTTCTCTAGCCACCTCATCTTCTGCTCATCCTCTCGCGCACTCTAAAGAGAGCTCAGGTGAGAAATTGCAAACGTCGAGCAATTGCTCAGAGATGAAAAGTGCCAGCACTGAAAGCTGTTGCTAGCCAGCACCCTTCCTTGGAAGCGCTTTCACAGGCGCAGTAACACTGGGGCTTTGCGCTTCTCTACCCACCAAACGTCACGGTCACTATCTCTCCGTCTCGTAGACACGAGCTGAGAAATTGCAAACGTCGAGCAATTGCTCAGAGATGAAAAGTGCCAGCACTGAAAGCTGTTGCTAGCCAGCACCCTTCCTTGGAAGCGCTTTTGTAGGCCTAAGAACACTGGGGCTCTGGGCTTCTTTAGCCACCTCATCTTCTGCTCATCCTCTCGCGCTCTCTAAAGAGAGCTGAGGTGAGAAATTGCAAACGTCGAGCAATTGCTCAGAGATGAAAAGTGCCAGCACTGAAAGCTGTTGCTAGCCAGCACCCTTCCTTGGAAGCGCTTTCACAGGCGCAGCAACACTGGGGCTTTGCGCTTCTCTACCCACCAAACGTCACGGTCCTTCTCTTTCCGTCTCGTAGACACGAGCTGAGAAATTGCAAACGTCGATCAATTGCTCAGAGAGGAAAAGTGCCAGCACTGAAAGCTGTTGCTAGCCAGCACCCTTCCTTGGAAGCGCTTTTGTAGGCCTAAGAACACTGGGGCTCTGGGCTTCTCTAGCCACCTAATCTTCTGCTCATCCTCTCGCGCACTCTAAAGAGAGCTCAGGTGAGAAATTGCAAACATCGAGCAATTGCTCAGAGATGAAAAGTGCCAGCACTGAAAGCTCTTGCTAGCCAGCACCCTTCCTTGGAAGCGCTTTCACAAGCGCAGTAACACTGGGGCTTTGCGCTTCTCTAGCCACCAAACATCACGGTCCTTCTCTTTCCGTCTCGTAGACATGAGCTGAGAAATTGCAAACGTCGAGCAATTGCTCAGAGATGAAAAGTGCCAGCACTGAAAGCTGTTGCTAGCCAGCACCCTTCCTTGGAAGCGCTTTCACAGGCGCAGCAACACTGGGGCTTTGCGCTTCTCTAGCCACCAAACGTCACGGTCACTATCTCTCCGTCTCCTAGACACGAGCTGAGAAATTGCAAACGTCGATCAATTGCTCAGAGAGGAAAAGTGCCAGCACTGGAAGCTGTTGCTAGCCAGCACCCTTCCTTGGAAGCGCTTTTGTAGGCCTAAGAAGACTGGGGTTCTGGGCTTCTCTAGCCACCTCATCTTCTGCTCATCCTCTCGCGCACTCTAAAGAGAGCTCAGGTGAGAAATTGCAAACGTCGAGCAATTGCTCAGAGATGAAAAGTGCCAGCACTGAAAGCTCTTGCTAGCCAGCACCCTTCCTTGGAAGCGCTTTTGTAGGCGCAGCAACACTGGGGCTTTGCGCTTCTCTACCCACCAAATGTCACGGTCCTTCTCTTTCCGTCTCCTAGACACGAGCTGAGAAATTGCAAACGTCGAGCAATTGCTCAGAGATGAAAAGTGCCAGCACTGAAAGCTGTTGCTAGCCAGCCCCCTTCCTTGGAAGCGCTTTTGTAGGCCTAAGAACACTGGGGCTCTGGGCTTCTCTACCCACCTAATCTTCTGCTCATCCTCTCGCGCACTCTAAAGAGAGCTCAGGTGAGAAATTGCAAACGTCGAGCAATTGCTCAGAGATGAAAAGTGCCAGCACTGAAAGCTGTTGCTAGCCAGCACCCTTCCTTGGAAGCGCTTTCACAAGCGCAGTAACACTGGGGCTTTGCGCTTCTCTAGCCACCAAACGTCACGGTCCTTCTCTTTCCGTCTCGTAGACACGAGCTGAGAAATTGCAAACGTCGAGCAATTGCTCAGAGATGAAAAGTGCCAGCACTGAAAGCTCTTGCTAGCCAGCACCCTTCCTTGGAAGCGCTTTCACAAGCGCAGTAACACTGGGGCTTTGCGCTTCTCTAGCCACCAAACGTCACGGTCCTTCTCTTTCCGTCTCCTAGACACGAGCTGAGAAATTGCAAACGTCGAGCAATTGCTCAGAGAGGAAAAGTGCCAGCACTGAAAGCTCTTGCTAGCCAGCACCCTTCCTTGGAAGCGCTTTTGTAGGCCTAAGAACACTGGGGCTCTGGGCTTCTCTAGCCACCTAATCTTCTGCTCATCCTCTCGCGCACTCTAAAGAGAGCTCAGGTGAGAAATTGCAAACGTCGAGCAATTGCTCAGAGAGGAAAAGTGCCAGCACTGAAAGCTCTTGCTAGCCAGCCCCCTTCCTTGGAAGCGCTTTCACAGGCGCAGCAACACTGGGGCTTTGCGCTTCTCTAGCCACCAAACGTCACGGTCACTCTCTCTCCGTCTTGTAGACACGAGCTGAGAAATTGCAAACGTCGAGCAATTGCTCAGAGATGAAAAGTGCCAGCACTGAAAGCTGTTGCTAGCCAGCACCCTTCCTTGGAAGCGCTTTCACAGGCGCAGCAACACTGGGGCTTTGCGCTTCTCTAGCCACCAAACATCACGGTCCTTCTCTTTCCGTCTCGTAGACATGAGCTGAGAAATTGCAAACGTCGAGCAATTGCTCAGAGATGAAAAGTGCCAGCACTGGAAGCTGTTGCTAGCCAGCACCCTTCCTTGGAAGCGCTTTTGTAGACCTAAGAACAGTGGGGCTCTGGGCTTCTCTAGCCACCTCATCTTCTGCTCATCCTCTCGCGCACTCTGAAGAGAGCTCAGGTGAGAAATTGCAAACGTCGAGCAATTGCTCAGAGATGAAAAGTGCCAGCACTGAAAGCTGTTGCTAGCCAGCACCCTTCCTTGGAAGCGCTTTCACAGGCGCAGCAACACTGGGGCTTTGCGCTTCGATATGCACCAAACGTCACGGTCATTCTCTTTCCGTCTCGTAGACACGAGCTGAGAAATTGCAAACGTCGAGCAATTGCTCAGAGATGAAAAGTGCCAGCACTGAAAGCTGTTGCTAGCCAGCCCCCTTCCTTGGAAGCGCTTTTGTAGGCGCAGCAACACTGGGGCTTTGCGCTTCTCTAGCCACCAAACGTCACGGTCCTTCTCTCTCCGTCTCGTAGACACGAGCTGAGAAATTGCAAACGTCGAGCAATTGCTCAGAGATGAAAAGTGCCAGCACTGGAAGCTGTTGCTAGCCAGCACCCTTCCTTGGAAGTGCTTTTGTAGGCCTAAGAACACTGGGGCTCTGGGCTTCTCTAGCCACCTCATCTTCTGCTCATCCTCTCGCGCACTCTAAAGAGAGCTCAGGTGAGAAATTGCAAACGTCGAGCAATTGCTCAGAGATGAAAAGTGCCAGCACTGAAAGCTGTTGCTAGCCAGCACCCTTCCTTGGAAGCGCTTTCACAGGCGCTGTAACACTGGGGCTTTGCGCTTCTCTACCCACCAAACGTCACGGTCCTTCTCTTTCCGTCTCGTAGACACGAGCTGAGAAATTGCAAACGTCGAGCAATTGCTCAGAGATGAAAAGTGCCAGCACTGAAAGCTCTTGCTAGCCAGCCCCCTTCCTTGGAAGCGCTTTTGTAGGCCTAAGAACACTGGGGCTCTGGGTTTCTCTAGCCACCTCATCTTCTGCTCATCCTCTCGCGCACTCTAAAGAGAGCTCAGGTGAGAAATTGCAAACGTCGAGCAATTGCTCAGAGATGAAAAGTGCCAGCACTGAAAGCTCTTGCTAGCCAGCACCCTTCCTTGGAAGCGCTTTTGTAGGCCTAAGAACACTGGGGCTCTGGGCTTCTCTAGCCACCTCATCTTCTGCTCATCCTCTCGCGCACTCTAAAGAGAGCTCAGGTGAGAAATTGCAAACGTCGAGCAATTGCTCAGAGATGAAAAGTGCCAGCACTGAAAGCTGTTGCTAGCCAGCACCCTTCCTTGGAAGCGCTTTTGTAGGCGCAGCAACACTGGGGCTTTGCGCTTCTCTAGCCACCAAACGTCACGGTCCTTCTCTTTCCGTCTCGTAGACACGAGCTGAGAAATTGCAAACGTCGAGCAATTGCTCAGAGATGAAAAGTGCCAGCACTGAAAGCTGTTGCTAGCCAGCCCCCTTCCTTGGAAGCGCTTTTGTAGGCCTAAGAACACTGGGGCTCTGGGCTTCTCTACCCACCTAATCTTCTGCTCATCCTCTCGCGCACTCTAAAGAGAGCTCAGGTGAGAAATTGCAAACGTCGAGCAATTGCTCAGAGATGAAAAGTGCCAGCACTGAAAGCTGTTGCTAGCCAGCACCCTTCCTTGGAAGTGCTTTCAAAGGCGCAGTAACACTGGGGCTTTGCGCTTCTCTACCCACCAAACGTCACGGTCCTTCTCTTTCCGCCTCATAGACACGAGCTGAGAAACTGCAAACGTCGAGCAATTGCTCAGAGATGAAAAGTGCCAGCACTGAAAGCTGTTGCTAGCCAGCACCCTTCCTTGGAAGCGCTTTCACAGGCGCAGTAACACTGGGGCTTTGCGCTTCTCTACCCACCAAACTTCATGGTCACTATCTCTCCGTCTCGTAGACACGAGCTGAGAAATTGCAAACGTCGAGCAATTGCTCAGAGAGGAAAAGTGCCAGCACTGAAAGCTGTTGCTAGCCACCACCCTTCCTTGGAAGCGCTTTTGTAGGCCTAAGAACACTGGGGCTCTGGGCTTCTCTAGCCACCTCATCTTCTGCTCATCCTCTCGCGCACTCTAAAGAGAGCTCAGGTGAGAAATTGCAAACGTCGAGCAATTGCTCAGAGATGAAAAGTGCCAGCACTGAAAGCTCTTGCTAGCCAGCACCCTTCCTTGGAAGCGCTTTTGTAGGCGCAGTAACACTGGGGCTTTGCGCTTCTCTAGCCACCAAACGTCACGGTCCTTCTCTCTCCGTCTCGTAGACACGAGCTGAGAAATTGCAAACGTCGAGCAATTGCTCAGAGAGGAAAAGTGCCAGCACTGAAAGCTGTTGCTAGCCAGCACCCTTCCTTGGAAGTGCTTTTGTAGGCCTAAGAACACTGGGGCTCTGGGCTTCTCTAGCCACCTAATCTTCTGCTCATCCTCTCGCGCACTCTAAAGAGAGCTCAGGTGAGAAATTGCAAACGTCGAGCAATTGCTCAGAGATGAAAAGTGCCAGCACTGAAAGCTGTTGCTAGCCAGCACCCTTCCTTGGAAGCGCTTTCACAGGCGCTGTAACACTGGGGCTTTGCGCTTCTCTACCCACCAAACGTCACGGTCCTTCTCTTTCCGTCTCGTAGACACGAGCTGAGAAATTGCAAACGTCGAGCAATTGCTCAGAGATGAAAAGTGCCAGCACTGAAAGCTCTTGCTAGCCAGCCCCCTTCCTTGGAAGCGCTTTTGTAGGCCTAAGAACACTGGGGCTCTGGGCTTCTCTAGCCACCTCATCTTCTGCTCATCCACTCGCGCACTCTAAAGAGAGCTCAGGTGAGAAATTGCAAACGTCGAGCAATTGCTCCGAGATGAAAAGTGCCAGCACTGAAAGCTGTTGCTAGCCAGCACCCTTCCTTGGAAGCGCTTTTGTAGGCGCAGCAACACTGGGGCTTTGCGCTTCTCTAGCCACCAAACGTCACGGTCCTTCTCTTTCCGTCTCGTAGACACGAGCAGAGAAATTGCAAACGTCGAGCAATTGCTCAGAGATGAAAAGTGCCAGCACTGAAAGCTGTTGCTAGCCAGCCCCCTTCCTTGGAAGCGCTTTTGTAGGCCTAAGAACACTGGGGCTCTGGGCTTCTCTAGCCACCTAATCTTCTGCTCATCCTCTCGCGCACTCTAAAGAGAGCTCAGGTGAGAAATTGCAAACGTCGAGCAATTGCTCAGAGATGAAAAGTGCCAGCACTGAAAGCTGTTGCTAGCCAGCCCCCTTCCTTGGAAGCGCTTTCACAGGCGCAGTAACACTGGGGCTTTGCGCTTCTCTACCCACCAAACGTCACGGTCACTCTCTCTCCGTCTCGTAGACACGAGCTGAGAAATTGCAAACGTCGAGCAATTGCTCAGAGATGAAAAGTGCCAGCACTGAAAGCTGTTGCTAGCCAGCACCCTTCCTTGGAAGCGCTTTTGTAGGCCTAAGAACACTGGGGCTCTGGGCTTCTCTAGCCACCTCATCTTCTGCTCATCCTCTCGCGCTCTCTAAAGAGAGCTGAGGTGAGAAATTGCAAACGTCGAGCAATTGCTCAGAGAGGAAAAGTGCCAGCACTGAAAGCTCTTGCTAGCCAGCACCCTTCCTTGGAAGCACTTTCACAGGCGCAGCAACACTGGGGCTTTGCGCTTCTCTAGCCACCAAACGTCACGGTCCTTCTCTTTCCGTCTCGTAGACACGAGCTGAGAAATTGCAAACGTCGAGCAATTGCTCAGAGAGGAAAAGTGCCAGCACTGAAAGCTCTTGCTAGCCAGCAGCCTTCCTTGGAAGCGCTTTTGTAGGCCTAAGAAGACTGGGGCTCTGGGCTTCTCTAGCCACCTAATCTTCTGCTCATCCTCTCGCGCACTCTAAAGAGAGCTCAGGTGAGAAATTGCAAACGTCGAGCAATTGCTCAGAGACGAAAAGTGCCAGCACTGAAAGCTGTTGCTAGCCAGCACCCTTCCTTGGAAGCGCTTTCACAAGCGCAGTAACACTGGGGCTTTGCGCTTCTCTACCCACCAAACGTCACGGTCCTTCTCTTTCCGTCTCGTAGACATGAGCTGAGAAATTGCAAACGTCGAGCAATTGCTCAGAGATGAAAAGTGCCAGCACTGAAAGCTCTTGCTAGCCAGCACCCTTCCTTGGAAGCGCTTTCACAGGCGCAGCAACACTGGGGCTTTGCGCTTCTCTACCCACCAAACGTCACGGTCCTTCTCTTTCTGTCTCGTAGACACGAGCTGAGAAATTGCAAACGTCGAGCAATTGCTCAGAGATGAAAAGTGCCAGCACTGAAAGCTGTTGCTAGCCAGCACCCTTCCTTGGAAGCGCTTTTGTAGGCCTAAGAACCCTGGGGCTCTGGGCTTCTCTAGCCACCTAATCTTCTGCTCATCCTCTCGCGCACTCTAAAGAGAGCTCAGGTGAGAAATTGCAAACGTCGAGCAATTGCTCAGAGATGAAAAGTGCCAGCACTGAAAGCTCTTGCTAGCCAGCCCCCTTCCTTGGAAGCGCTTTCACAGGCGCAGCAACACTGGGGCTTTGCGCTTCTCTAGCCACCAAACGTCAAGGTCACTATCTCTCCGTCTCGTAGACACGAGCTGAGAAATTGCAAACGTCGAGCAATTGCTCAGAGATGAAAAGTGCCAGCACTGAAAGCTGTTGCTAGCCAGCACCCTTCCTTGGAAGCGCTTTTGTAGGCCTAAGAAGACTGGGGCTCTGGGCTTCTCTAGCCACCTAATCTTCTGCTCATCCTCTCGCGCACTCTAAAGAGAGCTGAGGTGAGAAATTGCAAACGTCCAGCAATTGCTCAGAGATGAAAAGTGCCAGCACTGAAAGCTCTTGCTAGCCAGCACCCTTCCTTGGAAGCGCTTTCACAGGCGCAGCAACACTGGGGCTTTGCGCTTCTATATGCACCAAACGTCACGGTCCTTCTCTTTCCGTCTCGTAGACACGAGCTGAGAAATTGCAAACGTCCAGCAATTGCTCAGAGATGAAAAGTGCCAGCACTGAAAGCTCTTGCTAGCCAGCACCCTTCCTTGGAAGCGCTTTTGTAGGCGCAGCAACACTGGGGCTTTGCGCTTCTCTAGCCACCAAACGTCACGGTCACTATCTCTCCGTCTCGTAGACACGAGCTGAGAAATTGCAAACGTCGAGCAATTGCTCAGAGAGGAAAAGTGCCAGCACTGAAAGCTCTTGCTAGCCAGCACCCTTCCTTGGAAGCGCTTTTGTAGGCCTAAGAACACTGGGGCTCTGGGCTTCTCTAGCCACCTAATCTTCTGCTCATCCTCTCGCGCACTCTAAAGAGAGCTCAGGTGAGAAATTGCAAACGTCGAGCAATTGCTCAGAGATGAAAAGTGCCAGCACTGAAAGCTCTTGCTAGCCAGCCCCCTTCCTTGGAAGCGCTTTCACAGGCGCATCAACACTGGGGCTTTGCGCTTCTCTAGCCACCAAACGTCACGGTCACTATCTCTCCGTCTCGTAGACACGAGCTGAGAAATTGCAAACGTCGAGCAATTGCTCAGAGATGAAAAGTGCCAGCACTGAAAGCTGTTGCTAGCCAGCACCCTTCCTTGGAAGCGCTTTTGTAGGCCTAAGAACACTGGGGCTCTGGGCTTCTCTAGCCACCTAATCTTCTGCTCATCCTCTCGCGCACTCTAAAGAGAGCTGAGGTGAGAAATTGCAAACGTCGAGCAATTGCTCAGAGATGAAAAGTGCCAGCACTGAAAGCTCTTGCTAGCCAGCACCCTTCCTTGGAAGCGCTTTCACAGGCGCAGCAACACTGGGGCTTTGCGCTTCTCTAGCCACCAAACGTCACGGTCATTCTCTTTCCGTCTCGTAGACACGAGCTGAGAAATTGCAAACGTCCAGCAATTGCTCAGAGATGAAAAGTGCCAGCACTGAAAGCTCTTGCTAGCCAGCACCCTTCCTTGGAAGCGCTTTCACAGGCGCAGCAACACTGGGGCTTTGCGCTTCTCTAGCCACCAAACTTCATGGTCACTATCTCTCCGTCTCGTAGACACGAGCTGAGAAATTGCAAACGTCGAGCAATTGCTCAGAGATGAAAAGTGCCAGCACTGGAAGCTGTTGCTAGCCAGCACCCTTCCTTGGAAGCGCTTTTGTAGGCCTAAGAAGACTGGGGCTCTGGGCTTCTCTAGCCACTTAATCTTCTGCTCATCCTCTCGCGCATTCTAAAGAGAGCTCAGGTGAGAAATTGCAAACATCGAGCAATTGCTCAGAGATGAAAAGTGCCAGCACTGAAAGCTGTTGCTAGCCAGCACCCTTCCTTGGAAGCGCTTTCACAGGCGCAGTAACACTGGGGCTTTGCGCTTCTCTAGCCACCAAACATCAAGGTCACTATCTCTCCGTCTCGTAGACACGAGCTGAGAAATTGCAAACGTCGAGCAATTGCTCAGAGATGAAAAGTGCCAGCACTGAAAGCTGTTGCTAGCCAGCACCCTTCCTTGGAAGCGCTTTTGTAGGCCTAAGAACACTGGGGCTCTGGGCTTCTCTAGCCACCTCATCTTCTGCTCATCCTCTCGCGCACTCTAAAGAGAGCTCAGGTGAGAAATTGCAAACGTCGAGCAATTGCTCAGAGATGAAAAGTGCCAGCACTGAAAGCTCTTGCTAGCCAGCACCCTTCCTTGGAAGCGCTTTTGTAGGCCTAAGAACACTGGGGCTCTGGGCTTCTCTAGCCACCTCATCTTCTGCTCATCCTCTCGCGCACTCTAAAGAGAGCTCAGGTGAGAAATTGCAAACGTCGAGCAATTGCTCAGAGATGAAAAGTGCCAGCACTGAAAGCTCTTGCTAGCCAGCACCCTTCCTTGGAAGCGCTTTCACAGGTGCAGCAACACTGGGGCTTTGCGCTTCTATATGCACCAAACGTCACGGTCCTTCTCTTTCCGTCTCGTAGACACGAGCTGAGAAATTGCAAACGTCGAGCAATTGCTCAGAGATGAAAAGTGCCAGCACTGAAAGCTCTTGCTAGCCAGCACCCTTCCTTGGAAGCGCTTTCACAGGCGCAGCAACACTGGGGCTTTGCGCTTCTCTAGCCACCAAACGTCACGGTCCTTCTCTTTCCGTCTCGTAGACACGAGCTGAGAAATTGCAAACGTCGAGCAATTGCTCAGAGAGGAAAAGTGCCAGCACTGAAAGCTGTTGCTAGCCAGCCCCCTTCCTTGGAAGCGCTTTTGTAGGCCTAAGAACACTGGGGCTCTGGGCTTCTTTAGCCACCTAATCTTCTGCTCATCCTCTCGCGCACTCTGAAGAGAGCTCAGGTGAGAAATTGCAAACGTCGAGCAATTGCTCAGAGATGAAAAGTGCCAGCACTGAAAGCTGTTGCTAGCCAGCCCCCTACCTTGGAAGCGCTTTCACAGGCGCAGCAACACTGGGGCATTGCGCTTCTCTAGCCACCAAACGTCACGGTCACTATCTCTCCGTCTCGTAGACACGAGCTGAGAAATTGCAAACGTCGAGCAATTGCTCAGAGATGAAAAGTGCCAGCACTGAAAGCTGTTGCTAGCCAGCACCCTTCCTTGGAAGCGCTTTCACAGGCGCAGCAACACTGGGGCTTTGCGCTTCTCTACCCACCAAACGTCACGGTCCTTCTCTTTCCGTCTCGTAGACACGAGCTGAGAAATTGCAAACGTCGAGCAATTGCTCAGAGATGAAAAGTGCCAGCACTGAAAGCTGTTGCTAGCCAGCACCCTTCCTTGGAAGCGCTTTTGTAGGCCTAAGAACACTGGGGCTCTGGGCTTCTCTAGCCACCTACTCTTCCCCTCATCCTCTCGCGCACTCTAAAGAGAGCTCAGGTGAGAAATTGCAAACGTCGAGCAATTGCTCAGAGATGAAAAGTGCCAGCACTGAAAGCTCTTGCTAGCCAGCACCCTTCCTTGGAAGCGCTTTCACAAGCGCAGTAACACTGGGGCTTTGCGCTTCTCTAGCCACCAAACGTCACGGTCACTCTCTCTCCGTCTCGTAGACACGAGCTGAGAAATTGCAAACGTCGAGCAATTGCTCAGAGATGAAAAGTGCCAGCACTGAAAGCTGTTGCTAGCCAGCACCCTTCCTTGGAAGCGCTTTCACAGGCGCAGCAACACTGGGGCTTTGCGCTTCTCTACCCACCAAACGTCACGGTCCTTCTCTTTCCGTCTCGTAGACACGAGCTGAGAAATTGCAAACGTCGAGCAATTGCTCAGAGATGAAAAGTGCCAGCACTGAAAGCTGTTGCTAGCCAGCACCCTTCCTTGGAAGCGCTTTCACAGGCGCAGCAACACTGGGGCTTTGCGCTTCTCTAGCCACCAAACTTCATGGTCACTATCTCTCCGCCTCCTAGACACGAGCTGAGAAATTGCAAACGTCGAGCAATTGCTCAGAGATGAAAAGTGCCAGCACTGGAAGCTCTTGCTAGCCAGCACCCTTCCTTGGAAGCGCTTTCACAGGCGCAGCAACACTGGGGCTTTGCGCTTCTCTAGCCACCAAACGTCACGGTCACTCTCTCTCCATCTCGTAGACACGAGCTGAGAAATTGCAAACGTCGAGCAATTGCTCAGAGATGAAAAGAGCCAGCACTGAAAGCTGTTGCTAGCCAGCACCCTTCCTTGGAACCGCTTTTGTAGGCGCAGCAACACTGGGGCTTTGCGCTTCTCTAGCCACCAAACTTCATGGTCACTCTCTGTCCGTCTCGTAGACACGAGCTGAGAAATTGCAAACGTCGAGCAATTGCTCAGAGAGGAAAAGTGCCAGCACTGGAAGCTGTTGCTAGCCAGCACCCTTCCTTGGAAGCGCTTTTGTAGGCCTAAGAACACTGGGGCTCTGGGCTTCTTTAGCCACCTAATCTTCTGCTCATCCTCTCGCGCACTCTAAAGAGAGCTCAGGTGAGAAATTGCAAACGTCGAGCAATTGCTCAGAGATGAAAAGTGCCAGCACTGAAAGCTGTTGCTAGCCAGCACCCTTCCTTGGAAGCGCTTTCACAGGCGCAGTAACACTGGGGCTTTGCGCTTCGATATGCACCAAACATCACGGTCATTCTCTCTCCGTCTCGTAGACACGAGCTGAGAAATTGCAAACGTCGAGCAATTGCTCAGAGATGAAAAGTGCCAGCACTGGAAGCTGTTGCTAGCCAGCACCCTTCCTTGGAAGCGCTTTCACAGGCGCAGCAACACTGGGGCTTTGCGCATCTCTACCCACCACACTTCATGGTCACTATCTCTCCGTCTCGTAGACATGAGCTGAGAAATTGCAAACGTCGAGCAATTGCTCAGAGATGAAAAGTGCCAGCACTGGAAGCTGTTGCTAGCCAGCACCCTTCCTTGGAAGCGCTTTTGTAGACCTAAGAACACTGGGGCTCTGGGCTTCTCTAGCCACCTAATCTTCTGCTCATCCTCTCGCGCACTCTAAAGAGAGCTCAGGTGAGAAATTGCAAACGTCGAGCAATTGCTCAGAGATGAAAAGTGCCAGCACTGGAAGCTGTTGCTAGCCAGCACCCTTCCTTGGAAGCGCTTTCACAGGCGCAGCAAAACTGGGGCTTTGCGCTTCTATATGCACCAAACGTCACGGTCCTTCTCTTTCCGTCTCGTAGACACGAGCTGAGAAATTGCAAACGTCGAGCAATTGCTCAGAGATGAAAAGAGCCAGCACTGAAAGCTCTTGCTAGCCAGCACCCTTCCTTGGAACCGCTTTTGTAGGCGCAGCAACACTGGGGCTTTGCGCTTCTCTAGCCACCAAACGTCACGGTCACTCTCTCTCCGTCTCGTAGACACGAGCTGAGAAATTGCAAACGTCGAGCAATTGCTCAGAGAGGAAAAGTGCCAGCACTGGAAGCTGTTGCTAGCCAGCACCCTTCCTTGGAAGCGCTTTTGTAGGCCTAAGAACACTGGGGCTCTGGGCTTCTTTAGCCACCTAATCTTCTGCTCATCCTCTCGCGCACTCTAAAGAGAGCTCAGGTGAGAAATTGCAAACGTCGAGCAATTGCTCAGAGATGAAAAGTGCCAGCACTGAAAGCTGTTGCTAGCCAGCACCCTTCCTTGGAAGCGCTTTCACAGGCGCAGTAACACTGGGGCTTTGCGCTTCGATATGCACCAAACATCACGGTCATTCTCTCTCCGTCTCGTAGACACGAGCTGAGAAATTGCAAACGTCGAGCAATTGCTCAGAGATGAAAAGTGCCAGCACTGGAAGCTGTTGCTAGCCAGCACCCTTCCTTGGAAGCGCTTTCACAGGCGCAGCAACACTGGGGCTTTGCGCATCTCTACCCACCACACTTCATGGTCACTATCTCTCCGTCTCGTAGACACGAGCTGAGAAATTGCAAACGTTGAGCAATTGCTCAGAGATGAAAAGTGCCAGCACTGAAAGCTGTTGCTAGCCAGCCCCCTTCCTTGGAAGCGCTTTTGTAGGCCTAAGAACACTGGGGCTTTGCGCTTCTCTACCCACCAAACGTCACGGTCCTTCTCTTTCCGTCTCGTAGACACGAGCTGAGAAATTGCAAACGTCGAGCAATTGCTCAGAGAGGAAAAGTGCCAGCACTGAAAGCTGTTGCTAGCCAGCACCCTTCCTTGGAAGCGCTTTTGTAGGCCTAAGAACACTGGGGCTCTGGGCTTCTCTAGCCACCTAATCTTCTGCTCATCCTCTCGCGCTCTCTGAAGAGAGCTGAGGTGAGAAATTGCAAACGTCGAGCAATTGCTCAGAGATGAAAAGTGCCAGCACTGAAAGCTCTTGCTAGCCAGCCCCCTTCCTTGGAAGCGCTTTCACAGGCGCAGTAACACTGGGGCTTTGCGCTTCTCTAGCCACCAAACGTCACGGTCCTTCTCTTTCCGTCTCGTAGACACGAGCTGAGAAATTGCAAACGTCGAGCAATTGCTCAGAGATGAAAAGTGCCAGCACTGGAAGCTGTTGCTAGCCAGCACCCTTCCTTGGAAGCGCTTTTGTAGGCCTAAGAACACTGGGGCTCTGGGCTTCTCTAGCCACCTAATCTTCTGCTCATCCTCTCGCGCACTCTAAAGAGAGCTCAGGTGAGAAATTGCAAACGTCGAGCAATTGCTCAGAGATTAAAAGTGCCAGCACTGGAAGCTGTTGCTAGCCAGCACCCTTCCTTGGAAGCGCTTTTGTAGGCCTAAGAACACTGGGGCTTTGCGCTTCTTTAGCCACCTCATCTTCTGCTCATCCTCTCGCGCACTCTAAAGAGAGCTCAGGTGAGAAATTGCAAACGTCGAGCAATTGCTCAGAGATGAAAAGTGCCAGCACTGAAAGCTGTTGCTAGCCAGCACCCTTCCTTGGAAGCGCTTTCACAGGCGCAGTAACACTGGGGCTTTGCGCTTCTCTACCCACCAAACATCACAGTCACTATCTCTCCGTCTCGTAGACACGAGCTGTGAAATTGCAAACGTCGAGCAATTGCTCAGAGACGAAAAGTGCCAGCACTGAAAGCTGTTGCTAGCCAGCACCCTTCCTTGGAAGCGCTTTTGTAGGCCTAAGAAGACTGGGGCTCTGGGCTTCTCTAGCCACCTCATCTTCTGCTCATCCTCTCGCGCACTCTAAAGAGAGCTCAGGTGAGAAATTGCAAACGTCGAACAATTGCTCAGAGATGAAAAGTGCCAGCACTGAAAGCTGTTGCTAGCCAGCACCCTTCCTTGGAAGCGCTTTCACAGGCGCAGCAACACTGGGGCTTTGCGCTTCTCTAGCCACCAAACTTCATGGTCACTCTCTCTCCGTCTCGTAGACACGAGCTGAGAAATTGCAAACGTCGAGCAATTGCTCAGAGAGGAAAAGTGCCAGCACTGAAAGCTGTTGCTAGCCAGCACCCTTCCTTGGAAGCGCTTTTGTAGGCCTAAGAACACTGGGGCTCTGGGCTTCTCTAGCCACCTCATCTTCTGCTCATCCTCTCGCGCACTCTAAAGAGAGCTCAGGTGAGAAATTGCAAACGTCGAGCAATTGCTCAGAGATGAAAAGTGCCAGCACTGAAAGCTCTTGCTAGCCAGCCCCCTTCCTTGGAAGCGCTTTCACAGGCGCAGTAACACTGGGGCTTTGCGCTTCTCTACCCACCAAACGTCACGGTCCTTCTCTTTCCGTCTCGTAGACACGAGCTGAGAAATTGCAAACGTCGATCAATTGCTCAGAGATGAAAAGTGCCAGCACTGAAAGCTGTTGCTAGCCAGCACCCTTCCTTGGAAGCGCTTTCACAGGCGCAGCAACACTGGGGCTTTGTGCTTCTCTACCCACCAAACGTCACGGTCCTTCTCTTTCCGTCTCGTAGACACGAGCTGAGAAATTGCAAACGTCCAGCAATTGCTCAGAGATGAAAAGTGCCAGCACTGAAAGCTGTTGCTAGCCAGCACCCTTCCTTGGAAGCGCTTTACAGGCGCAGCAACACTGGGGCTTTGCGCTTCTCTACCCACCAAACGTCACTGTCATTCTCTTTCCATCTCATAGACACGAGCTGAGAAATTGCAAACATCGAGCAATTGCTCAGAGATGAAAAGTGCCAGCACTGAAAGCTGTTGCTAGCCAGCACCCTTCCTTGGAAGCGCTTTTGTAGGCCTAAGAACACTGGGGCTCTGGGCTTCTCTACCCACCTAATCTTCTGCTCATCCTCTCGCGCACTCTAAAGAGAGCTCAGGTGAGTAATTGCAAACGTCGAGCAATTGCTCAGAGATGAAAAGTGCCAGCACTGAAAGCTCTTGCTAGCCAGCACCCTTCCTTGGAAGCGCTTTCACAGGCGCAGCAACACTGGGGCTTTGCGCTTCTCTACCCACCAAACGTCACGGTCACTCTCTCTCCGTCTCGTAGACACGAGCTGAGAAATTGCAAACATCGAGCAATTGCTCAGAGATGAAAAGTGCCAGCACTGAAAGCTGTTGCTAGCCAGCACCCTTCCTTGGAAGAGCTTTACAGGCGCAGCAACACTGGGGCTTTGCGCTTCTCTAGCCACCAAACATCACGGTCCTTCTCTTTCCGTCTCGTAGACATGAGCTGAGAAATTGCAAATGTCGAGCAATTGCTCAGAGATGAAAAGTGCCAGCACTGGAAGCTGTTGCTAGCCAGCACCCTTCCTTGGAAGCGCTTTTGTAGACCTAAGAACACTGGGGCTCTGGGCTTCTCTAGCCACCTCATCTTCTGCTCATCCTCTCGCGCACTCTAAAGAAAGCTCAGGTGAGAAATTGCAAACGTCGAGCAATTGCTCAGAGATGAAAAGTGCCAGCACTGAAAGCTGTTGCTAGCCAGCACCCTTCCTTGGAAGCGCTTTCACAGGCGCAGCAACACTGGGGCTTTGCGCTTCTCTAGCCACCAAACGTCACGGTCATTCTCTCTCCGTCTCGTAGACACGAGCTGAGAAATTGCAAACGTCGAGCAATTGCTCAGAGATGAAAAGTGCCAGCACTGAAAGCTCTTGCTAGCCAGCACCCTTCCTTGGAAGCGGTTTCACAGGCGCAGCAACACTGGGGCTTTGCGCTTCTCTACCTACCACACTTCATGGTCACTATCTCTCCGTCTCGTAGACACGAGCTGAGAAATTGCAAACGTCGAGCAATTGCTCAGAGATGAAAAGTGCCAGCACTGGAAGCTGTTGCTAGCCAGCCCCCTTCCTTGGAAGCGCTTTTGTAGGCCTAAGAACACTGGGGCTCTGGGCTTCTCTAGCCACCTCATCTTCTGCTCATCCTCTCGCGCACTCTAAAGAGAGCTCAGGTGAGAAATTGCAAACGTCGAGCAATTGCTCAGAGATGAAAAGTGCCAGCACTGAAAGCTCTTGCTAGCCAGCACCCTTCCTTGGAAGCGCTTTCACAAGCGCAGTAACACTGGGGCTTTGCGCTTCTCTACCCACCAAACGTAACGGTCATTCTCTTTCCGTCTCGTAGACATGAGCTGAGAAATTGCAAACGTCGAGCAATTGCTCAGAGATGAAAAGTGCCAGCACTGAAAGCTCTTGCTAGCCAGCACCCTTCCTTGGAAGCGCTTTCACAGGCGCAGCAACACTGGGGCTTTGCGCTTCTCTAGCCACCAAACTTCATGGTCACTATCTCTCCGCCTCCTAGACACGAGCTGAGAAATTGCAAACGTCGAGCAATTGCTCAGAGATGAAAAGTGCCAGCACTGGAAGCTCTTGCTAGCCAGCCCCCTTCCTTGGAAGCGCTTTTGTAGGCCTAAGAAGACTGGGGCTCTGGGCTTCTCTAGCCACCTCATCTTCTGCTCATCCTCTCGCGCACTCTAAAGAGAGCTGAGGTGAGAAATTGCAAACGTCGAGCAATTGCTCAGAGATGAAAAGTGCCAGCACTGAAAGCTGTTGCTAGCCAGCACCCTTCCTTGGAAGCGCTTTCACAGGCGCTGTAACACTGGGGCTTTGCGCTTCTCTAGCCACCAAACGTCACGGTCACTATCTCTCCGTCTCGTAGACACGAGCTGAGAAATTGCAAACGTCGAGCAATTGCTCAGAGATGAAAAGTGCCAGCACTGAAAGCTGTTGCTAGCCAGCCCCCTTCCTTGGAAGCGCTTTTGTAGGCCTAAGAACACTGGGGCTCTGGGCTTCTCTAGCCACCTCATCTTCTGCTCATCCTCTCGCGCACTCTGAAGAGAGCTCAGGTGAGAAATTGCAAACGTCGAGCAATTGCTCAGAGATGAAAAGTGCCAGCACTGAAAGCTGTTGCTAGCCAGCACCCTTCCTTGGAAGTGCTTTCACAGGCGCAGTAACATTGGGGCTTTGCGCTTCTCTAGCCACCAAACGTCACGGTCACTATCTCTCCGTCTCGTAGACACGAGCTGAGAAATTGCAAACGTCGAGCAATTGCTCAGAGAGGAAAAGTGCCAGCACTGAAAGCTGTTGCTAGCCAGCACCCTTCCTTGGAAGCGCTTTTGTAGGCCTAAGAACACTGGGGCTTTGCGCTTCTTTAGCCACCTAATCTTCTGCACATCCTCTCGCGCACTCTAAAGAGAGCTCAGGTGAGAAATTGCAAACGTCGAGCAATTGCTCAGAGATGAAAAGTGCCAGCACTGAAAGCTCTTGCTAGCCAGCACCCTTCCTTGGAAGCGCTTTCACAGGCGCAGTAACACTGGGGCTTTGCGCTTCTCTACCCACCAAACGTCACGGTCCTTCTCTTTCCGTCTCGTAGACACGAGCTGAGAAATTGCAAACGTCGAGCAATTGCTCAGAGAGGAAAAGTGCCAGCACTGGAAGCTGTTGCTAGCCAGCACCCTTCCTTGGAAGCGCTTTTGTAGCCCTTAGAACACTGGGGCTCTGGGCTTCTCTAGCCACCTCATCTTCTGCTCATCCTCTCGCGCACTCTAAAGAGAGCTCAGGTGAGAAATTGCAAACGTCGAGCAATTGCTCAGAGATGAAAAGTGCCAGCACTGAAAGCTCTTGCTAGCCAGCACCCTTCCTTGGAAGCGCTTTCACAGGCGCAGCAACACTGGGGCTTTGCGCTTCTATATGCACCAAACGTCACGGTCCTTCTCTTTCCGTCTCGTAGACACGAGCTGAGAAATTGCAAACGTCGAGCAATTGCTCAGAGATGAAAAGTGCCAGCACTGAAAGCTGTTGCTAGCCAGCACCCTTCCTTGGAAGCGCTTTACAGGCGCAGTAACACTGGGGCTTTGCGCTTCTCTACCCACCAAACGTCACTGTCATTCTCTTTCCATCTCGTAGAAACGAGCTGAGAAATTGCAAACATCGAGCAATTGCTCAGAGATGAAAAGTGCCAGCACTGAAAGCTGTTGCTAGCCAGCACCCTTCCTTGGAAGCGCTTTCACAGGCGCAGCAACACTGGGGCTTTGCGCTTCTCTACCCACCAAACTTCATGGTCACTATCTCTCCGTCTCCTAGACACGAGCTGAGAAATTGCAAACGTCGAGCAATTGCTCAGAGATGAAAAGTGCCAGCACTGGAAGCTGTTGCTAGCCAGCACCCTTCCTTGGAAGCGCTTTTGTAGGCCTAAGAACACTGGGGCTCTGGGCTTCTCTAGCCACCTCATCTTCTGCTCATCCTCTCGCGCACTCTAAAGAGAGCTCAGGTGAGAAATTGCAAACGTCGAGCAATTGCTCAGAGATGAAAAGTGCCAGCACTGAAAGCTGTTGCTAGCCAGCCCCCTTCCTTGGAAGCGCTTTCACAGGCGCAGTAACACTGGGGCTTTGCGCTTCTCTAGCCACCAAACGTCACGGTCACTATCTCTCCGTCTCGTAGACACGAGCTGAGAAATTGCAAACGTCCAGCAATTGCTCAGAGATGAAAAGTGCCAGCACTGAAAGCTGTTGCTAGCCAGCACCCTTCCTTGGAAGCGCTTTTGTAGGCCTAAGAACACTGGGGCTTTGCGCTTCTTTAGCCACCTAATCTTCTGCACATCCTTTCGCGCACTCTAAAGAGAGCTCAGGTGAGAAATTGCAAACGTCGAGCAATTGCTCAGAGATGAAAAGTGCCAGCACTGAAAGCTGTTGCTAGCCAGCACCCTTCCTTGGAAGCGCTTTCACAGGCGCAGCAACACTGGGGCTTTGCGCTTCTCTAGCCACCAAACGTCACGGTCACTCTCTCTCCGTCTCGTAGACACGAGCTGAGAAATTGCAAACGTCGAGCAATTGCTCAGAGATGAAAAGTGCCAGCACTGGAAGCTGTTGCTAGCCAGCACCCTTCCTTGGAAGCGCTTTTGTAGGCCTAAGAACAGTGGAGCTCTGGGCTTCTCTAGCCACCTAATCTTCTGCTCATCCTCTCGCGCACTCTAAAGAGAGCTCAGGTGAGAAATTGCAAACGTCGAGCAATTGCTCAGAGATGAAAAGTGCCAGCACTGAAAGCTCTTGCTAGCCAGCACCCTTCCTTGGAAGCGCTTTCACAGGCGCAGTAACACTGGGGCTTTGCGCTTCTCTAGCCACCAAACGTCACGGTCCTTCTCTTTCCGTCTCGTAGACACGAGCTGAGAAATTGCAAACGTCGAGCAATTGCTCAGAGATGAAAAGTGCCAGCACTGAAAGCTGTTGCTAGCCAGCACCCTTCCTTGGAAGCGCTTTTGTAGGCCTAAGAAGATTGGGGCTCTGGGCTTCTCTAGCCACCTCATCTTCTGCTCATCCTCTCGCGCACTCTAAAGAGAGCTCAGGTGAGAAATTGCAAACGTCGAGCAATTGCTCAGAGATGAAAAGTGCCAGCACTGGAAGCTGTTGCTAGCCAGCACCCTTCCTTGGAAGCGCTTTCACAAGCGCAGTAACACTGGGGCTTTGCGCTTCTCTACCCACCAAACGTCACGGTCCTTCTCTTTCCGTCTCGTAGACACGAGCTGAGAAATTGCAAACGTCGAGCAATTGCTCAGAGATGAAAAGTGCCAGCACTGAAAGCTCTTGCTAGCCAGCACCCTTCCTTGGAAGCGCTTTCACAGGCGCAGCAACACTGGGGCTTTGCGCTTCTCTACGCACCACACTTCATGGTCACTATCTCTCCGCCTCCTAGACACGAGCTGAGAAATTGCAAACGTCGAGCAATTGCTCAGAGATGAAAAGTGCCAGCACTGGAAGCTCTTGCTAGCCAGCCCCCTTCCTTGGAAGCGCTTTTGTAGGCCTAAGAACACTGGGGCTCTGGGCTTCTCTAGCCACCTCATCTTCTGCTCATCCTCTCGCGCACTCTAAAGAGAGCTCAGGGGAGAAATTGCAAACGTCGAGCAATTGCTCAGAGATGAAAAGTGCCAGCACTGAAAGCTGTTGCTAGCCAGCACCCTTCCTTGGAAGCGCTTTCACAGGCGCTGTAACACTGGGGCTTTGCGCTTCTCTAGCCACCAAACGTCACGGTCACTATCTCTCCGTCTCGTAGACACGAGCTGAGAAATTGCAAACGTCGAGCAATTGCTCAGAGAGGAAAAGTGCCAGCACTGAAAGCTGTTGCTAGCCAGCACCCTTCCTTGGAAGCGCTTTTGTAGGCCTTAGAACACTGGGGCTCTGGGCTTCTTTAGCCACCTAATCTTCTGCACATCCTCTCGCGCACTCTAAAGAGAGCTCAGGTGAGAAATTGCAAACGTCGAGCAATTGCTCAGAGATGAAAAGTGCCAGCACTGAAAGCTGTTGCTAGCCAGCACCCTTCCTTGGAAGCGCTTTCACAGGCGCAGTAACACTGGGGCTTTGCGCTTCTCTACCCACCAAACGTCACGGTCCTTCTCTTTCCGTCTCGTAGACACGAGCTGAGAAATTGCAAACGTCGAGCAATTGCTCAGAGAGGAAAAGTGCCAGCACTGGAAGCTGTTGCTAGCCAGCACCCTTCCTTGGAAGCGCTTTTGTAGGCCTAAGAACACTGGGGCTCTGGGCTTCTCTAGCCACCTCATCTTCTGCTCATCCTCTCGCGCACTCTAAAGAGAGCTCAGGTGAGAAATTGCAAACGTCCAGCAATTGCTCAGAGATGAAAAGTGCCAGCACTGAAAGCTCTTGCTAGCCAGCACCCTTCCTTGGAAGCGCTTTCACAGGCGCAGCAACACTGGGGCTTTGCGCTTCTATATGCACCAAACGTCACGGTCATTCTCTTTCCGTCTCGTAGACACGAGCTGAGAAATTGCAAACGTCGATCAATTGCTCAGAGATGAAAAGTGCCAGCACTGGAAGCTGTTGCTAGCCAGCCCCCTTCCTTGGAAGCGCTTTCACAGGCGCAGCAACACTGGGGCTTTGCGCTTCTCTACCCACCAAACGTCACGGTCACTCTCTCTCCGTCTCGTAGACACGAGCTGAGAAATTGCAAACGTCGAGCAATTGCTCAGAGAGGAAAAGTGCCAGCACTGGAAGCTGTTGCTAGCCAGCACCCTTCCTTGGAAGCGCTTTTGTAGGCCTAAGAACCCTGGGGCTTTGCGCTTCTTTAGCCACCTAATCTTCTGCACATCCTCTCGCGCACTCTAAAGAGAGCTCAGGTGAGAAATTGCAAACGTCGAGCAATTGCTCAGAGATGAAAAGTGCCAGCACTGAAAGCTGTTGCTAGCCAGCACCCTTCCTTGGAAGCGCTTTCACAGGCGCAGTAACACTGGGGCTTTGCGCTTCTCTACCCACCAAACGTCACGGTCCTTCTCTTTCCGTCTCGTAGACACGAGCTGAGAAATTGCAAACGTCGAGCAATTGCTCAGAGATGAAAAGTGCCAGCACTGAAAGCTGTTGCTAGCCAGCACCCTTCCTTGGAAGCGCTTTTGTAGGCCTAAGAAGACTGGGGCTCTGGGCTTCTCTAGCCACCTCATCTTCTGCTCATCCTCTCGCGCACTCTAAAGAGAGCTCAGGTGAGAAATTGCAAACGTCGAGCAATTGCTCAGAGATGAAAAGTGCCAGCACTGGAAGCTGTTGCTAGCCAGCACCCTTCCTTGGAAGCGCTTTCACAAGCGCAGTAACACTGGGGCTTTGCGCTTCTCTACCCACCAAACGTCACGGTCCTTCTCTTTCCGTCTCGTAGACACGAGCTGAGAAATTGCAAACGTCGAGCAATTGCTCAGAGATGAAAAGTGCCAGCACTGGAAGCTGTTGCTAGCCAGCACCCTTCCTTGGAAGCGCTTTTGTAGACCTAAGAACACTGGGGCTCTGGGCTTCTTTAGCCACCTTATCTTCTGCTCATCCTCTCGCGCACTCTAAAGAGAGCTCAGGTGAGAAATTGCAAACGTCGAGCAATTGCTCAGAGATGAAAAGTGCCAGCACTGAAAGCTCTTGCTAGCCAGCACCCTTCCTTGGAAGCGCTTTCACAGGCGCAGCAACACTGGGGCTTTGCGCTTCTCTAGCCACCAAACGTCACGGTCACTCTCTCTCCGTCTCGTAGACACGAGCTGAGAAATTGCAAACGTCGAGCAATTGCTCAGAGATGAAAAGTGCCAGCACTGAAAGCTGTTGCTATCCAGCCCCCTTCCTTGGAAGCGCTTTTGTAGGCCTAAGAACACTGGGGCTCTGGGCTTCTCTAGCCACCTCATCTTCTGCTCATCCTTTCGCGCACTCTAAAGAGAGCTCAGGTGAGAAATTGCAAACGTCGAGCAATTGCTCAGAGATGAAAAGTGCCAGCACTGAAAGCTGTTGCTAGCCAGCACCCTTCCTTGGAAGCGCTTTCACAGGCGCAGCAACACTGGGGCTTTGCGCTTCTCTAGCCACCAAACGTCACGGTCACTCTCTCTCCGTCTCGTAGACACGAGCTGAGAAATTGCAAACGTCGATCAATTGCTCAGAGATGAAAAGTGCCAGCACTGGAAGCTGTTGCTAGCCAGCACCCTTCCTTGGAAGCGCTTTTGTAGACCTAAGAAGACTGGGGCTCTGGGCTTCTATAGCCACCTCATCTTCTGCTCATCCTCTCGCGCACTCTAAAGAGAGCTCAGGTGAGAAATTGCAAACGTCGAGCAATTGCTCAGAGATGAAAAGTGCCAGCACTGAAAGCTCTTGCTAGCCAGCACCCTTCCTTGGAAGCGCTTTCACAGGCGCAGTAAAACTGGGGCTTTGCGCTTCTCTAGCCACCAAACGTCACGGTCACTCTCTCTCCGTCTCGTAGACACGAGCTGAGAAATTGAAAACGTCGAGCAATTGCTCAGAGATGAAAAGTGCCAGCACTGAAAGCTGTTGCTAGCCAGCACCCTTCCTTGGAAGCGCTTTTGTAGGCCTAGGAACACTGGGGCTCTGGGCTTCTCTAGCCACCTAATCTTCTGCTCATCCTCTCGCGCACTCTAAAGAGAGCTCAGGTGAGAAATTGCAAACGTCGAGCAATTGCTCAGAGATGAAAAGTGCCAGCACTGAAAGCTGTTGCTAGCCAGCACCCTTCCTTGGAAGCGCTTTCACAGGCGCAGCAACACTGGGGCTTTGCGCTTCTCTAGCCACCAAACGTCACGGTCACTCTCTCTCCGTCTCGTAGACACGAGCTGAGAAATTGCAAACGTCGAGCAATTGCTCAGAGATGAAAAGTGCCAGCACTGAAAGCTGTTGCTAGCCAGCACCCTTCCTTGGAAGCGCTTTTGTAGGCCTAAGAGCACTGGGGCTCTGGGCTTCTCTAGCCACCTAATCTTCTGCTCATCCTCTCGCGCACTCTAAAGAGAGCTCAGGTGAGAAATTGCAAACGTCCAGCAATTGCTCAGAGATGAAAAGTGCCAGCACTGAAAGCTCTTGCTAGCCAGCACCCTTCCTTGGAAGCGCTTTCACAGGCGCAGCAACACTGGGGCTTTGCGCTTCTATATGCACCAAACGTCACTGTCATTCTCTTTCCGTCTCGTAGACACGAGCTGAGAAATTGCAAACGTCGAGCAATTGCTCCGAGATGAAAAGTGCCAGCACTGAAAGCTGTTGCTAGGCAGCACCCTTCCTTGGAAGCGCTTTCACAGGCGCAGTAACACAGGGGCTTTGCGCTTCTCTACCCACCAAACGTCACTGTCATTCTCTTTCCGTCTCGTAGACACGAGCTGAGAAATTGCAAACGTCGAGCAATTGCTCAGAGATGAAAAGTGCCAGCACTGAAAGCTGTTGCTAGCCAGCACCCTTCCTTGGAAGCGCTTTTGTAGGCCTAAGAACACTGGGGCTTTGCGCTTCTTTAGCCACCTAATCTTCTGCACATCCTCTCGCGCACTCTAAAGAGAGCTCAGGGGAGAAATTGCAAACGTCCAGCAATTGCTCAGAGATGAAAAGTGCCAGCACTGAAAGCTGTTGCTAGCCAGCACCCTTCCTTGGAAGCGCTTTCACAGGCGCAGTAACACTGGGGCTTTGCGCTTCTCTACCCACCAAACGTCACGGTCCTTCTCTTTCCGTCTCGTAGACACGAGCTGAGAAATTGCAAACGTCCAGCAATTGCTCAGAGATGAAAAGTGCCAGCACTGGAAGCTGTTGCTAGCCAGCACCCTTCCTTGGAAGCGCTTTTGTAGGCCTAAGAACACTGGGGCTCTGGGCTTCTCTAGCCACCTCATCTTCTGCTCATCCTCTCGCGCACTCTAAAGAGAGCTCAGGTGAGAAATTGCAAACGTCGAGCAATTGCTCAGAGATGAAAAGTGCCAGCACTGAAAGCTGTTGCTAGCCAGCACCCTTCCTTGGAAGCGCTTTCACAGGCGCAGCAACACTGGGGCTTTGCGCTTCTCTACCCACCAAACGTCACGGTCATTCTCTTTCCGTCTCGTAGACACGAGCTGAGAAATTGCAAACGTCGAGCAATTGCTCAGAGATGAAAAGTGCCAGCACTGAAAGCTGTTGCTAGCCAGCACCCTTCCTTGGAAGCGCTTTTGTAGGCCTAGGAACACTGGGGCTCTGGGCTTCTCTAGCCACCTCATCTTCTGCTCATCCTCTCGCGCACTCTAAAGAGAGCTCAGGTGAGAAATTGCAAACGTCGAGCAATTGCTCAGAGATGAAAAGTGCCAGCACTGAAAGCTCTTGCTAGCCAGCACCCTTCCTTGGAAGCGCTTTCACAGGCGCAGCAACACTGGGGCTTTGCGCTTCTATATGCACCAAACGTCACGGTCCTTCTCTTTCCGTCTCGTAGACACGAGCTGAGAAATTGCAAACGTCGAGCAATTGCTCAGAGATGAAAAGTGCCAGCACTGAAAGCTGTTGCTAGCCAGCACCCTTCCTTGGAAGCGCTTTACAGGCGCAGTAACACTGGGGCTTTGCGCTTCTCTACCCACCAAACGTCACTGTCATTCTCTTTCCGTCTCGTAGACACGAGCTGAGAAATTGCAAACGTCGAGCAATTGCTCAGAGATGAAAAGTGCCAGCACTGAAAGCTGTTGCTAGCCAGCACCCTTCCTTGGAAGCACTTTTGTAGGCCTAAGAACACTGGGGCTCTGGGCTTCTCTAGCCACCTCATCTTCTGCTCATCCTCTCGCGCAATCTAAAGAGAGCTCAGGTGAGAAATTGCAAACGTCCAGCAATGGCTCAGAGATGAAAAGTGCCAGCACTGAAAGCTGTTGCTAGCCAGCACCCTTCCTTGGAAGCGCTTTCACAGGCACAGTAACACTGGGGCTTTGCACTTCTCTACCCACCAAACGTCACGGTCACTCTCTTTCCATCTCCTAGACACGAGCTGAGAAATTGCAAACGTCGAGCAATTGCTCAGAGATGAAAAGTGCCAGCACTGAAAGCTGTTGCTAGCCAGCACCCTTCCTTGGAAGCGCTTTCACAGGCGCAGTAACACTGGGGCTTTGCGCTTCTCTACCCACCAAACGTCACGGTCCTTCTCTTTCCGTCTCGTAGGCACGAGCTGAGAAATTGCAAACGTCGAGCAATTGCTCAGAGATGAAAAGTGCCAGCACTGAAAGCTGTTGCTAGCCAGCACCCTTCCTTGGAAGCGCTTTTGTAGACCTAAGAACACTGGGGCTCTGGGCTTCTTTAGCCACCTCATCTTCTGCTCATCCTCTCGCGCACTCTAAATAGAGCTCAGGTGAGAAATTGCAAACGTCCAGCAATTGCTCAGAGATGAAAAGTGCCAGCACTGAAAGCTGTTGCTAGCCAGCACCCTTCCTTGGAAGCGCTTTCACAGGCGCAGTAACACTGGGGCTTTGCGCTTCTCTACCCACCAAACGTCACGGTCCTTCTCTTTCCGTCTCGTAGACACGAGCTGAGAAATTGCAAACGTCTAGCAATTGCTCAGAGATGAAAAGTGCCAGCACTGAAAGCTGTTGCTAGCCAGCACCCTTCCTTGGAAGTGCTTTTGTAGGCCTAAGAACACTGGGGCTCTGGGCTTCTCTAGCCACCTCATCTTCTGCTCATCCTCTCGCGCACTCTAAAGAGAGCTCAGGTGAGAAATTGCAAACGTCGAGCAATTGCTCAGAGATGAAAAGTGCCAGCACTGAAAGCTCTTGCTAGCCAGCACCCTTCCTTGGAAGCGCTTTCACAGGCGCAGCAACACTGGGGCTTTGCGCTTCTCTACCCACCAAACGTAACGGTCATTCTCTTTCCGTCTCGTAGACATGAGCTGAGAAATTGCAAACGTCGAGCAATTGCTCAGAGATGAAAAGTGCCAGCACTGAAAGCTCTTGCTAGCCAGCACCCTTCCTTGGAAGCGCTTTACAGGCGCAGTAACACTGGGGCTTTGCGCTTCTCTACCCACCAAACGTCACTGTCATTCTCTTTCCGTCTCGTAGACACGAGCTGAGAAATTGCAAACGTCGAGCAATTGCTCAGAGATGAAAAGTGCCAGCACTGAAAGCTGCTGCTAGCCAGCACCCTTCCTTGGAAGCGCTTTTGTAGGCCTAAGAACACTGGGGCTCTGGGCTTCTCTAGCCACCTAATCTTCTGCTCATCCTCTCGCGCACTCTAAAGAGAGCTCAGGTGAGAAATTGCAAACGTCCAGCAATGGCTCAGAGATGAAAAGTGCCAGCACTGAAAGCTCTTGCTAGCCAGCACCCTTCCTTGGAAGCGCTTTCACAGGCGCAGTAACACTGGGGCTTTGCGCTTCTCTATGCACCAAACGTCACGGTCATTCTCTCTCCGTCTCCTAGGCACGAGCTGAGAAATTGCAAACGTCGAGCAATTGCTCAGAGATGAAAAGTGCCAGCACTGAAAGCTGTTGCTAGCCAGCACCCTTCCTTGGAAGCGCTTTTGTAGGCCTAAGACCACTGGGGCTCTGGGCTTCTTTAGCCACCTCATCTTCTGCTCATCCTCTCGCGCACTCTAAATAGAGCTCAGGTGAGAAATTGCAAACGTCCAGCAATTGCTCAGAGATGAAAAGTGCCAGCACTGAAAGCTGTTGCTAGCCAGCACCCTTCCTTGGAAGCGCTTTCACAGGCGCAGTAACACTGGGGCTTTGCGCTTCTCTACCCACCAAACGTAACGGTCATTCTCTTTCCGTCTCGTAGACACGAGCTGAGAAATTGCAAACGTCTAGCAATTGCTCAGAGATGAAAAGTGCCAGCACTGAAAGCTGTTGCTAGCCAGCACCCTTCCTTGGAAGCGCTTTTGTAGGCCTAAGAACACTGGGGCTCTGGGCTTCTCTAGCCACCTAATCTTCTGCTCATCCTCTTGCGCATTCTAAAGAGAGCTCAGGTGAGAAATTGCAAACGTCGAGCAATTGCTCAGAGATGAAAAGTGCCAGCACTGAAAGCTCTTGCTAGCCAGCACCCTTCCTTGGAAGCGCTTTCACAAGCGCAGTAACACTGGGGCTTTGCGCTTCTCTACCCACCAAACGTAACGGTCATTCTCTTTCCGTCTCGTAGACATGAGCTGAGAAATTGCAAACGTCGAGCAATTGCTCAGAGATGAAAAGTGCCAGCACTTAAAGCTCTTGCTAGCCAGCACCCTTCCTTGGAAGCGCTTTCACAGGCGCAGCAACACTGGGGCTTTGCGCTTTTCTACCCACCAAACTTCATGGTCCTCTTTCCGTCTCGTAGACACGAGCTGAGAAATTGCAAACGTTGAGCAATTGCTCAGAGATGAAAAGTGCCAGCACTGAAAGCTGTTGCTAGCCAGCACCCTTCCTTGGAAGCGCTTTTGAAGCCCTAAGAACAGTGGGGCTCTGGGCTTCTCTAGCCACCTCATCTTCTGCTCATCCTCTCGCGCACTCTAAAGAGAGCTCAGGTGAGAAATTGCAAACGTCCAGCAATTGCTCAGAGATGAAAAGTGCCAGCACTGAAAGCTGTTGCTAGCCAGCACCCTTCCTTGGAAGCGCTTTTGTAGGCCTAAGAACACTG
The DNA here is from genome assembly GCA_037962945.1 of Sarcoramphus papa. Taxonomy (NCBI): domain Eukaryota; kingdom Metazoa; phylum Chordata; class Aves; order Accipitriformes; family Cathartidae; genus Sarcoramphus; species Sarcoramphus papa. The sequence continues at coordinate 540,264 of JBBMRM010000121.1, forward strand.
GGGCTCTGGGCTTCTTTAGCCACCTCATCTTCTGCTCATCCTCTCGCGCACTCTAAATAGAGCTCAGGTGAGAAATTGCAAACGTCGAGCAATTGCTCAGAGATGAAAAGTGCCAGCACTGAAAGCTGTTGCTAGCCAGCACCCTTCCTTGGAAGCGCTTTCACAGGCGCAGCAACACTGGGGCTTTGCGCTTCTCTAGCCACCAAACGTCACGGTCCTTCTCTTTCCGTCTCGTAGACACGAGCTGAGAAATTGCAAACGTCGAGCAATTGCTCAGAGAGGAAAAGTGCCAGCACTGAAAGCTCTTGCTAGCCAGCACCCTTCCTTGGAAGCGCTTTTGTAGGCCTAAGAACACTGGGGCTCTGGGCTTCTCTAGCCACCTCATCTTCTGCTCATCCTCTCGCGCACTCTAAAGAGAGCTCAGGTGAGAAATTGCAAACGTCAAGCAATTGCTCAGAGATGAAAAGTGCCAGCACTGAAAGCTGTTGCTAGCCAGCACCCTTCCTTGGAAGCGCTTTCACAGGCGCAGTAACACTGGGGCTTTGCGCTTCTCTAGCCACCAAACGTCACGGTCCTTCTCTTTCCGTCTCGTAGACACGAGCTGAGAAATTGCAAACGTCGAGCAATTGCTCAGAGATGAAAAGTGCCAGCACTGAAAGCTGTTGCTAGCCAGCACCCTTCCTTGGAAGCGCTTTTGTAGGCCTAAGAACACTGGGGCTCTGGGCTTCTCTAGCCACCTCATCTTCTGCTCATCCTCTCGCGCACTCTAAAGAGAGCTCAGGTGAGAAATTGCAAACGTCGAGCAATTGCTCCGAGATGAAAAGTGCCAGCACTGAAAGCTCTTGCTAGCCAGCACCCTTCCTTGGAAGCGCTTTCACAAGCGCAGTAACACTGGGGCTTTGCGCTTCTCTACCCACCAAACGTCACGGTCCTTCTCTTTCCGTCTCGTAGACATGAGCTGAGAAATTGCAAACGTCGAGCAATTGCTCAGAGATGAAAAGTGCCAGCACTGAAAGCTGTTGCTAGCCAGCACCCTTCCTTGGAAGCGCTTTCACAGGCGCAGCAACACTGGGGCTTTGCGCTTCTCTAGCCACCAAACTTCATGGTCACTATCTCTCCGTCTCCTAGGCACGAGCTGAGAAATTGCAAACGTCGATCAATTGCTCAGAGATGAAAAGTGCCAGCACTGGAAGCTGTTGCTAGCCAGCACCCTTCCTTGGAAGCGCTTTTGTAGGCCTAAGAACACTGGGGCTCTGGGCTTCTCTAGCCACCTCATCTTCTGCTCATCCTCTCGCGCACTCTAAAGAGAGCTCAGGTGAGAAATTGCAAACGTCGAGCAATTGCTCAGAGATGAAAAGTGCCAGCACTGAAAGCTGTTGCTAGCCAGCACCCTTCCTTGGAAGCGCTTTCACAGGCGCAGTAACACTGGGGCTTTGCGCTTCTCTAGCCACCAAACTTCATGGTCACTCTCTTTCCGTCTCGTAGACACGAGCTGAGAAATTGCAAATTTCGAGCAATTGCTCAGAGATGAAAAGTGCCAGCACTGAAAGCTGTTGCTAGCCAGCACCCTTCCTTGGAAGCGCTTTCACAGGCACAGTAACACTGGGGCTTTGCGCTTCTCTACCCACCAAACGTCATGGTCCTTCTCTTTCCGTCTCGTAGGCACGAGCTGAGAAATTGCAAACGTCGAGCAATTGCTCAGAGATGAAAAGTGCCAGCACTGGAAGCTGTTGCTAGCCAGCACCCTTCCTTGGAAGCGCTTTCACAAGCGCAGTAACACTGGGGCTTTGCGCTTCTCTACCCACCAAACGTAACGGTCATTCTCTTTCCGTCTCGTAGATATGAGCTGAGAAATTGCAAACGTCGAGCAATTGCTCAGAGATGAAAAGTGCCAGCACTTAAAGCTCTTGCTAGCCAGCACCCTTCCTTGGAAGCGCTTTCACAGGCGCTGTAACACTGGGGCTTTGCGCTTCTCTAGCCACCAAACTTCATGGTCACTATCTCTCCGTCTCGTAGACACGAGCTGAGAAATTGCAAACGTCGAGCAATTGCTCAGAGATGAAAAGTGCCAGCACTGAAAGCTGTTGCTAGCCAGCACCCTTCCTTGGAAGCGCTTTTGTAGGCCTAAGAAGACTGGGGCTCTGGGCTTCTCTAGCCACCTAATCTTCTGCTCATCCTCTCGCGCACTCTAAAGAGAGCTCAGGTGAGAAATTGCAAACGTCCAGCAATTGCTCAGAGATGAAAAGTGCCAGCACTGAAAGCTGTTGCTAGCCAGCACCCTTCCTTGGAAGCGCTTTCACAGGCGCAGTAACACTGGGGCTTTGCGCTTCTCTAGCCACCAAACGTCACGGTCATTCTCTTTCCGTCTCGTAGACACGAGCTGAGAAATTGCAAATTTCGAGCAATTGCTCAGAGATGAAAAGTGCCAGCACTGAAAGCTGTTGCTAGCCAGCACCCTTCCTTGGAAGCGCTTTCACAGGCACAGTAACACTGGGGCTTTGCGCTTCTCTACCCACCAAACGTCATGGTCCTTCTCTTTCCGTCTCGTAGGCACGAGCTGAGAAATTGCAAACGTCGAGCAATTGCTCAGAGATGAAAAGTGCCAGCACTGGAAGCTGTTGCTAGCCAGCACCCTTCCTTGGAAGCGCTTTTGTAGGCCTAAGAACACTGGGGCTCTGGGCTTCTCTAGCCACCTAATCTTCTGCTCATCCTCTCGCGCACTCTAAAGAGAGCTCAGGTGAGAAATTGCAAACGTCGAGCAATTGCTCAGAGATGAAAAGTGCCAGCACTGAAAGCTCTTGCTAGCCAGCACCCTTCCTTGGAAGCGCTTTCACAGGCGCAGTAACACTGGGGCTTTGCGCTTCTCTACGCACCAAACGTCACGGTCCTTCTCTTTCCGTCTTGTAGACACGAGCTGAGAAATTGCAAACGTCGAGCAATTGCTCAGAGAGGAAAAGTGCCAGCACTGGAAGCTGTTGCTAGCCAGCACCCTTCCTTGGAAGCGCTTTTGTAGGCCTAAGAACAGTGGGGCTCTGGGCTTCTCTAGCCACCTCATCTTCTGCTCATCCTCTCGCGCACTCTAAAGAGAGCTCAGGTGAGAAATTGCAAACGTCGAGCAATTGCTCAGAGATGAAAAGTGCCAGCACTGAAAGCTGTTGCTAGCCAGCACCCTTCCTTGGAAGCGCTTTTGTAGGCCTAAGACCACTGGGGCTCTGGGCTTCTTTAGCCACCTCATCTTCTGCTCATCCTCTCGCGCACTCTAAATAGAGCTCAGGTGAGAAATTGCAAACGTCGAGCAATTGCTCAGAGATGAAAAGTGCCAGCACTGAAAGCTGTTGCTAGCCAGCACCCTTCCTTGGAAGCGCTTTCACAGGCGCAGTAACACTGGGGCTTTGCGCTTCTCTACCCACCAAACGTAACGGTCATTCTCTTTCCGTCTCGTAGACACGAGCTGAGAAATTGCAAACGTCTAGCAATTGCTCAGAGATGAAAAGTGCCAGCACTGAAAGCTGTTGCTAGCCAGCACCCTTCCTTGGAAGCGCTTTTGTAGGCCTAAGAACACTGGGGCTCTGGGCTTCTCTAGCCACCTAATCTTCTGCTCATCCTCTCGCGCATTCTAAAGAGAGCTCAGGTGAGAAATTGCAAACGTCGAGCAATTGCTCAGAGATGAAAAGTGCCAGCACTGAAAGCTCTTGCTAGCCAGCACCCTTCCTTGGAAGCGCTTTCACAGGCGCAGTAACACTGGGGCTTTGCGCTTCTCTACCCACCAAACGTAACGGTCATTCTCTTTCCGTCTCGTAGACATGAGCTGAGAAATTGCAAACGTCGAGCAATTGCTCAGAGATGAAAAGTGCCAGCACTTAAAGCTGTTGCTAGCCAGCACCCTTCCTTGGAAGCGCTTTCACAGGCGCAGCAACACTGGGGCTTTGCGCTTTTCTACCCACCAAACTTCATGGTCCTCTTTCCGTCTCGTAGACACGAGCTGAGAAATTGCAAACGTTGAGCAATTGCTCAGAGATGAAAAGTGCCAGCACTGAAAGCTGTTGCTAGCCAGCACCCTTCCTTGGAAGCGCTTTTGAAGCCCTAAGAACGGTGGGGCTCTGGGCTTCTCTAGCCACCTCATCTTCTGCTCATCCTCTCGCGCACTCTAAAGAGAGCTCAGGTGAGAAATTGCAAACGTCGAGCAATTGCTCCGAGATGAAAAGTGCCAGCACTGAAAGCTCTTGCTAGCCAGCACCCTTCCTTGGAAGCGCTTTTGTAGGCCTAAGAACACTGGGGCTCTGGGCTTCTTTAGCCACCTCATCTTCTGCTCATCCTCTCGCGCACTCTAAATAGAGCTCAGGTGAGAAATTGCAAACGTCGAGCAATTGCTCAGAGATGAAAAGTGCCAGCACTGAAAGCTGTTGCTAGCCAGCACCCTTCCTTGGAAGCGCTTTCACAGGCGCAGCAACACTGGGGCTTTGCGCTTCTCTAGCCACCAAACGTCACGGTCCTTCTCTTTCCGTCTCGTAGACACGAGCTGAGAAATTGCAAACGTCGATCAATTGCTCAGAGAGGAAAAGTGCCAGCACTGAAAGCTCTTGCTAGCCAGCACCCTTCCTTGGAAGCGCTTTTGTAGGCCTAAGAACACTGGGGCTCTGGGCTTCTCTAGCCACCTCATCTTCTGCTCATCCTCTCGCGCACTCTAAAGAGAGCTCAGGTGAGAAATTGCAAACGTCGAGCAATTGCTCAGAGATGAAAAGTGCCAGCACTGAAAGCTGTTGCTAGCCAGCACCCTTCCTTGGAAGCGCTTTCACAGGCGCAGTAACACTGGGGCTTTGCGCTTCTCTAGCCACCAAACGTCACGGTCCTTCTCTTTCCGTCTCGTAGACACGAGCTGAGAAATTGCAAACGTCGAGCAATTGCTCAGAGATGAAAAGTGCCAGCACTGAAAGCTGTTGCTAGCCAGCACCCTTCCTTGGAAGCGCTTTTGTAGGCCTAAGAACACTGGGGCTCTGGGCTTCTCTAGCCACCTCATCTTCTGCTCATCCTCTCGCGCACTCTAAAGAGAGCTCAGGTGAGAAATTGCAAACGTCGAGCAATTGCTCCGAGATGAAAAGTGCCAGCACTGAAAGCTCTTGCTAGCCAGCACCCTTCCTTGGAAGCGCTTTCACAAGCGCAGTAACACTGGGGCTTTGCGCTTCTCTACCCACCAAACGTCACGGTCCTTCTCTTTCCGTCTCGTAGACATGAGCTGAGAAATTGCAAACGTCGAGCAATTGCTCAGAGATGAAAAGTGCCAGCACTTAAAGCTCTTGCTAGCCAGCACCCTTCCTTGGAAGCGCTTTCACAGGCGCAGCAACACTGGGGCTTTGCGCTTCTCTAGCCACCAAACTTCATGGTCACTATCTCTCCGTCTCCTAGGCACGAGCTGAGAAATTGCAAACGTCGATCAATTGCTCAGAGATGAAAAGTGCCAGCACTGGAAGCTGTTGCTAGCCAGCACCCTTCCTTGGAAGCGCTTTTGTAGGCCTAAGAACACTGGGGCTCTGGGCTTCTCTAGCCACCTCATCTTCTGCTCATCCTCTCGCGCACTCTAAAGAGAGCTCAGGTGAGAAATTGCAAACGTCGAGCAATTGCTCAGAGATGAAAAGTGCCAGCACTGAAAGCTGTTGCTAGCCAGCACCCTTCCTTGGAAGCGCTTTCACAGGCGCAGTAACACTGGGGCTTTGCGCTTCTATATGCACCAAACGTCACGGTCCTTCTCTTTCCGTCTCGTAGACACGAGCTGAGAAATTGCAAACGTCGAGCAATTGCTCAGAGATGAAAAGTGCCAGCACTGAAAGCTGTTGCTAGCCAGCACCCTTCCTTGGAAGCGCTTTTGTAGGCCTAAGAACACTGGGGCTCTGGGCTTCTCTAGCCACCTCATCTTCTGCTCATCCTCTCGCGCACTCTAAAGAGAGCTCAGGTGAGAAATTGCAAACGTCGAGCAATTGCTCAGAGATGAAAAGTGCCAGCACTGAAAGCTCTTGCTAGCCAGCACCCTTCCTTGGAAGCGCTTTCACAGGCGCTGTAACACTGGGGCTTTGCGCTTCTCTAGCCACCAAACTTCATGGTCACTATCTCTCCGTCTCGTAGACACGAGCTGAGAAATTGCAAACGTCGAGCAATTGCTCAGAGATGAAAAGTGCCAGCACTGAAAGCTGTTGCTAGCCAGCACCCTTCCTTGGAAGCGCTTTTGTAGGCCTAAGAACACTGGGGCTCTGGGCTTCTCTAGCCACCTAATCTTCTGCTCATCCTCTCGCGCACTCTAAAGAGAGCTCAGGTGAGAAATTGCAAACGTCGAGCAATTGCTCAGAGATGAAAAGTGCCAGCACTGAAAGCTGTTGCTAGCCAGCACCCTTCCTTGGAAGCGCTTTCACAGGCGCAGTAACACTGGGGCTTTGCGCTTCTCTAGCCACCAAACGTCACGGTCATTCTCTTTCCGTCTCGTAGACACGAGCTGAGAAATTGCAAATTTCGAGCAATTGCTCAGAGATGAAAAGTGCCAGCACTGAAAGCTGTTGCTAGCCAGCACCCTTCCTTGGAAGCGCTTTCACAGGCACAGTAACACTGGGGCTTTGCGCTTCTCTACCCACCAAACGTCATGGTCCTTCTCTTTCCGTCTCGTAGGCACGAGCTGAGAAATTGCAAACGTCGAGCAATTGCTCAGAGATGAAAAGTGCCAGCACTGGAAGCTGTTGCTAGCCAGCACCCTTCCTTGGAAGCGCTTTTGTAGGCCTAAGAACACTGGGGCTCTGGGCTTCTCTAGCCACCTAATCTTCTGCTCATCCTCTCGCGCACTCTAAAGAGAGCTCAGGTGAGAAATTGCAAACGTCGAGCAATTGCTCAGAGATGAAAAGTGCCAGCACTGAAAGCTGTTGCTAGCCAGCACCCTTCCTTGGAAGCGCTTTCACAGGCGCAGTAACACTGGGGCTTTGCGCTTCTCTACGCACCAAACGTCACGGTCCTTCTCTTTCCGTCTCGTAGACACGAGCTGAGAAATTGCAAACGTCGAGCAATTGCTCAGAGATGAAAAGTGCCAGCACTGGAAGCTGTTGCTAGCCAGCACCCTTCCTTGGAAGCGCTTTTGTAGGCCTAAGAACACTGGGGCTCTGGGCTTCTCTAGCCACCTCATCTTCTGCTCATCCTCTCGCGCACTCTAAAGAGAGCTCAGGTGAGAAATTGCAAACGTCGAGCAATTGCTCAGAGATGAAAAGTGCCAGCACTGAAAGCTGTTGCTAGCCAGCACCCTTCCTTGGAAGCGCTTTCACAGGCGCAGCAACACTGGGGCTTTGCGCTTCTCTAGCCACCAAACGTCACGGTCACTCTCTCTCCGTCTCGTAGACACGAGCTGAGAAATTGCAAACGTCGAGCAATTGCTCAGAGATGAAAAGTGCCAGCACTGAAAGCTGTTGCTAGCCAGCACCCTTCCTTGGAAGCGCTTTTGTAGGCCTAAGAACACTGGGGCTCTGGGCTTCTCTAGCCACCTAATCTTCTGCTCATCCTCTCGCGCACTCTAAAGAGAGCTCAGGTGAGAAATTGCAAACGTCGAGCAATTGCTCAGAGATGAAAAGTGCCAGCACTGAAAGCTCTTGCTAGCCAGCACCCTTCCTTGGAAGCGCTTTCACAGGCGCAGCAACACTGGGGCTTTGCACTTCTCTACGCACCAAACTTCATGGTCACTATCTCTCCGTCTCCTAGGCACGAGCTGAGAAATTGCAAACGTCGATCAATTGCTCAGAGATGAAAAGTGCCAGCACTGAAAGCTGTTGCTAGCCAGCACCCTTCCTTGGAAGCGCTTTTGTAGGCCTAAGAACACTGGGGCTTTTCGCTTCTTTAGCCACCTAATCTTCTGCACATCCTCTCGCGCACTCTAAAGAGAGCTCAGGTGAGAAATTGCAAACGTCGAGCAATTGCTCAGAGATGAAAAGTGCCAGCACTGAAAGCTGTTGCTAGCCAGCACCCTTCCTTGGAAGCGCTTTCACAGGCGCAGCAACACTGGGGCTTTGCGCTTCTCTACCCACCAAACGTCACGGTCATTCTCTTTCCGTCTCGTAGACACGAGCTGAGAAATTGCAAACGTCGAGCAATTGCTCAGAGATGAAAAGTGCCAGCACTGAAAGCTGTTGCTAGCCAGCACCCTTCCTTGGAAGCGCTTTCACAGGCGCAGTAACACTGGGGCTTTGCGCTTCTCTACCCACCAAACGTCACGGTCCTTCTCTTTCCGTCTCGTAGGCACGAGCTGAGAAATTGCAAACGTCGAGCAATTGCTCAGAGATGAAAAGTGCCAGCACTGAAAGCTGTTGCTAGCCAGCACCCTTCCTTGGAAGCGCTTTTGTAGGCCTAAGAACACTGGGGCTCTGGGCTTCTCTAGCCACCTCATCTTCTGCTCATCCTCTCGCGCACTCTAAAGAGAGCTCAGGTGAGAAATTGCAAACGTCGAGCAATTGCTCAGAGATGAAAAGTGCCAGCACTGAAAGCTCTTGCTAGCCAGCACCCTTCCTTGGAAGCGCTTTCACAGGCGCAGTAACACTGGGGCTTTGCGCTTCTATATGCACCATACGTCACTGTCATTCTCTTTCCGTCTCGTAGACACGAGCTGAGAAATTGCAAACGTCGAGCAATTGCTCAGAGATGAAAAGTGCCAGCACTGAAAGCTCTTGCTAGCCAGCACCCTTCCTTGGAAGCGCTTTCACAGGCGCAGCAACACTGGGGCTTTGCGCTTCTCTAGCCACCAAACTTCATGGTCACTATCTCTCCGTCTCCTAGGCACGAGCTGAGAAATTGCAAACGTCGATCAATTGCTCAGAGATGAAAAGTGCCAGCACTGGAAGCTGTTGCTAGCCAGCACCCTTCCTTGGAAGCGCTTTTGTAGGCCTAAGAACACTGGGGCTCTGGGCTTCTCTAGCCACCTCATCTTCTGCTCATCCTCTCGCGCACTCTAAAGAGAGCTCAGGTGAGAAATTGCAAACGTCCAGCAATTGCTCAGAGATGAAAAGTGCCAGCACTGAAAGCTGTTGCTAGCCAGCACCCTTCCTTGGAAGCGCTTTCACAGGCGCAGTAACACTGGGGCTTTGCGCTTCTATATGCACCAAACGTCACGGTCCTTCTCTTTCCGTCTCGTAGACACGAGCTGAGAAATTGCAAACGTCGAGCAATTGCTCAGAGATGAAAAGTGCCAGCACTGAAAGCTGTTGCTAGCCAGCACCCTTCCTTGGAAGCGCTTTTGTAGGCCTAAGAACACTGGGGCTCTGGGCTTCTCTAGCCACCTCATCTTCTGCTCATCCTCTCGCGCACTCTAAAGAGAGCTCAGGTGAGAAATTGCAAACGTCGAGCAATTGCTCAGAGATGAAAAGTGCCAGCACTGAAAGCTCTTGCTAGCCAGCACCCTTCCTTGGAAGCGCTTTCACAAGCGCAGTAACACTGGGGCTTTGCGCTTCTCTAGCCACCAAACGTCACGGTCATTCTCTTTCCGTCTCGTAGATATGAGCTGAGAAATTGCAAACGTCGAGCAATTGCTCAGAGATGAAAAGTGCCAGCACTTAAAGCTCTTGCTAGCCAGCACCCTTCCTTGGAAGCGCTTTCACAGGCGCTGTAACACTGGGGCTTTGCGCTTCTCTAGCCACCAAACTTCATGGTCACTATCTCTCCGTCTCGTAGACACGAGCTGAGAAATTGCAAACGTCGAGCAATTGCTCAGAGATGAAAAGTGCCAGCACTGAAAGCTGTTGCTAGCCAGCACCCTTCCTTGGAAGCGCTTTTGTAGGCCTAAGAACACTGGGGCTCTGGGCTTCTCTAGCCACCTAATCTTCTGCTCATCCTCTCGCGCACTCTAAAGAGAGCTCAGGTGAGAAATTGCAAACGTCGAGCAATTGCTCAGAGATGAAAAGTGCCAGCACTGAAAGCTGTTGCTAGCCAGCACCCTTCCTTGGAAGCGCTTTCACAGGCGCAGTAACACTGGGGCTTTGCGCTTCTCTAGCCACCAAACGTCACGGTCATTCTCTTTCCGTCTCGTAGACACGAGCTGAGAAATTGCAAATTTCGAGCAATTGCTCAGAGATGAAAAGTGCCAGCACTGAAAGCTGTTGCTAGCCAGCACCCTTCCTTGGAAGCGCTTTCACAGGCACAGTAACACTGGGGCTTTGCGCTTCTCTACCCACCAAACGTCATGGTCCTTCTCTTTCCGTCTCGTAGGCACGAGCTGAGAAATTGCAAACGTCGAGCAATTGCTCAGAGATGAAAAGTGCCAGCACTGGAAGCTGTTGCTAGCCAGCACCCTTCCTTGGAAGCGCTTTTGTAGGCCTAAGAACACTGGGGCTCTGGGCTTCTCTAGCCACCTAATCTTCTGCTCATCCTCTCGCGCACTCTAAAGAGAGCTCAGGTGAGAAATTGCAAACGTCGAGCAATTGCTCAGAGATGAAAAGTGCCAGCACTGAAAGCTCTTGCTAGCCAGCACCCTTCCTTGGAAGCGCTTTCACAGGCGCAGTAACACTGGGGCTTTGCGCTTCTCTACGCACCAAACGTCACGGTCCTTCTCTTTCCGTCTCGTAGACACGAGCTGAGAAATTGCAAACGTCGAGCAATTGCTCAGAGATGAAAAGTGCCAGCACTGGAAGCTGTTGCTAGCCAGCACCCTTCCTTGGAAGCGCTTTTGTAGGCCTAAGAACACTGGGGCTCTGGGCTTCTCTAGCCACCTCATCTTCTGCTCATCCTCTCGCGCACTCTAAAGAGAGCTCAGGTGAGAAATTGCAAACGTCGAGCAATTGCTCAGAGATGAAAAGTGCCAGCACTGAAAGCTGTTGCTAGCCAGCACCCTTCCTTGGAAGCGCTTTCACAGGCGCAGTAACACTGGGGCTTTGCGCTTCTATATGCACCATACGTCACTGTCATTCTCTTTCCGTCTCGTAGACACGAGCTGAGAAATTGCAAACGTCGAGCAATTGCTCAGAGATGAAAAGTGCCAGCACTGAAAGCTCTTGCTAGCCAGCACCCTTCCTTGGAAGCGCTTTCACAGGCGCAGCAACACTGGGGCTTTGCGCTTCTCTAGCCACCAAACTTCATGGTCACTATCTCTCCGTCTCCTAGGCACGAGCTGAGAAATTGCAAACGTCGATCAATTGCTCAGAGATGAAAAGTGCCAGCACTGGAAGCTGTTGCTAGCCAGCACCCTTCCTTGGAAGCGCTTTTGTAGGCCTAAGAACACTGGGGCTCTGGGCTTCTCTAGCCACCTCATCTTCTGCTCATCCTCTCGCGCACTCTAAAGAGAGCTCAGGTGAGAAATTGCAAACGTCCAGCAATTGCTCAGAGATGAAAAGTGCCAGCACTGGAAGCTGTTGCTAGCCAGCACCCTTCCTTGGAAGCGCTTTTGTAGGCCTAAGAACACTGGGGCTCTGGGCTTCTCTAGCCACCTCATCTTCTGCTCATCCTCTCGCGCACTCTAAAGAGAGCTCAGGTGAGAAATTGCAAACGTCGAGCAATTGCTCAGAGATGAAAAGTGCCAGCACTGAAAGCTGTTGCTAGCCAGCACCCTTCCTTGGAAGCGCTTTCACAGGCGCAGCAACACTGGGGCTTTGCGCTTCTCTAGCCACCAAACGTCACGGTCACTCTCTCTCCGTCTCGTAGACACGAGCTGAGAAATTGCAAACGTCGAGCAATTGCTCAGAGATGAAAAGTGCCAGCACTGAAAGCTGTTGCTAGCCAGCACCCTTCCTTGGAAGCGCTTTTGTAGGCCTAAGAACACTGGGGCTCTGGGCTTCTCTAGCCACCTAATCTTCTGCTCATCCTCTCGCGCACTCTAAAGAGAGCTCAGGTGAGAAATTGCAAACGTCGAGCAATTGCTCAGAGATGAAAAGTGCCAGCACTGAAAGCTCTTGCTAGCCAGCACCCTTCCTTGGAAGCGCTTTCACAGGCGCAGCAACACTGGGGCTTTGCACTTCTCTACGCACCAAACTTCATGGTCACTATCTCTCCGTCTCCTAGGCACGAGCTGAGAAATTGCAAACGTCGATCAATTGCTCAGAGATGAAAAGTGCCAGCACTGAAAGCTGTTGCTAGCCAGCACCCTTCCTTGGAAGCGCTTTTGTAGGCCTAAGAACACTGGGGCTTTTCGCTTCTTTAGCCACCTAATATTCTGCACATCCTCTCGCGCACTCTAAAGAGAGCTCAGGTGAGAAATTGCAAACGTCGAGCAATTGCTCAGAGATGAAAAGTGCCAGCACTGAAAGCTGTTGCTAGCCAGCACCCTTCCTTGGAAGCGCTTTCACAGGCGCAGCAACACTGGGGCTTTGCGCTTCTCTACCCACCAAACGTCACGGTCATTCTCTTTCCGTCTCGTAGACACGAGCTGAGAAATTGCAAACGTCGAGCAATTGCTCAGAGATGAAAAGTGCCAGCACTGAAAGCTGTTGCTAGCCAGCACCCTTCCTTGGAAGCGCTTTCACAGGCGCAGTAACACTGGGGCTTTGCGCTTCTCTACCCACCAAACGTCACGGTCCTTCTCTTTCCGTCTCGTAGGCACGAGCTGAGAAATTGCAAACGTCGAGCAATTGCTCAGAGATGAAAAGTGCCAGCACTGAAAGCTGTTGCTAGCCAGCCCCCTTCCTTGGAAGCGCTTTTGTAGGCCTAAGAAGACTGGGGCTCTGGGCTTCTCTAGCCACCTAATCTTCTGCTCATCCTCTCGCGCACTCTAAAGAGAGCTCAGGGGAGAAATTGCAAACGTCGAGCAATTGCTCAGAGATGAAAAGTGCCAGCACTGAAAGCTCTTGCTAGCCAGCACCCTTCCTTGGAAGCGCTTTCACAGGCGCAGTAACACTGGGGCTTTGCGCTTCTATATGCACCATACGTCACTGTCATTCTCTTTCCGTCTCGTAGACACGAGCTGAGAAATTGCAAACGTCGAGCAATTGCTCAGAGATGAAAAGTGCCAGCACTGAAAGCTGTTGCTAGCCAGCACCCTTCCTTGGAAGCGCTTTTGTAGGCCTAAGAACACTGGGGCTCTGGGCTTCTCTAGCCACCTCATCTTCTGCTCATCCTCTCGCGCACTCTAAAGAGAGCCTAGGTGAGAAATTGCAAACGTCGAGCAATTGCTCAGAGATGAAAAGTGCCAGCACTGAAAGCTCTTGCTAGCCAGCACCCTTCCTTGGAAGCGCTTTCACAAGCGCAGTAACACTGGGGCTTTGCGCTTCTCTACCCACCAAACGTAACGGTCCTTCTCTTTCCGTCTCGTAGACATGAGCTGAGAAATTGCAAACGTCGAGCAATTGCTCAGAGAAGAAAAGTGCCAGCACTTAAAGCTCTTGCTAGCCAGCACCCTTCCTTGGAAGCGCTTTCACAGGCGCAGCAACACTGGGGCTTTGCGCTTCTCTACCCACCAAACTTCATGGTCACTATCTCTCCGTCTCCTAGGCACGAGCTGAGAAATTGCAAACGTCGATCAATTGCTCAGAGATGAAAAGTGCCAGCACTGGAAGCTGTTGCTAGCCAGCACCCTTCCTTGGAAGCGCTTTTGTAGGCCTAAGAAGACTGGGGCTCTGGGCTTCTCTAGCCACCTCATCTTCTGCTCATCCTCTCGCGCACTCTAAAGAGAGCTCAGGTGAGAAATTGCAAACGTCGAGCAATTGCTCAGAGATGAAAAGTGCCAGCACTGAAAGCTGTTGCTAGCCAGCACCCTTCCTTGGAAGCGCTTTCACAGGCGCAGTAACACTGGGGCTTTGCGCTTCTATATGCACCAAATGTCACGGTCCTTCTCTTTCCGTCTCGTAGACACGAGCTGAGAAATTGCAAACGTCTAGCAATTGCTCAGAGATGAAAAGTGCCAGCACTGAAAGCTGTTGCTAGCCAGCACCCTTCCTTGGAAGCGCTTTTGTAGGCCTAAGAACACTGGGGCTCTGGGCTTCTCTAGCCACCTAATCTTCTGCTCATCCTCTCGCGCACTCTAAAGAGAGCTCAGGTGAGAAATTGCAAACGTCGAGCAATTGCTCAGAGATGAAAAGTGCCAGCACTGAAAGCTGTTGCTAGCCAGCCCCCTTCCTTGGAAGCGCTTTCACAAGCGCAGTAACACTGGGGCTTTGCGCTTCTCTACCCACCAAACGTCACGGTCCTTCTCTTTCCGTCTCGTAGACATGAGCTGAGAAATTGCAAACGTCGAGCAATTGCTCAGAGATGAAAAGTGCCAGCACTTAAAGCTCTTGCTAGCCAGCACCCTTCCTTGGAAGCGCTTTCACAGGCGCAGCAACACAGGGGCTTTGCGCTTCTCTACCCACCAAACTTCATGGTCACTATCTCTCCGTCTCGTAGACACGAGCTGAGAAATTGCAAACGTCGAGCAATTGCTCAGAGATGAAAAGTGCCAGCACTGAAAGCTGTTGCTAGCCAGCACCCTTCCTTGGAAGCGCTTTTGTAGGCCTAAGAACACTGGGGCTCTGGGCTTCTCTAGCCACCTCATCTTCTGCTCATCCTCTCGCGCACTCTAAAGAGAGCTCAGGTGAGAAATTGCAAACGTCGAGCAATTGCTCAGAGATGAAAAGTGCCAGCACTGAAAGCTCTTGCTAGCCAGCACCCTTCCTTGGAAGCGCTTTCACAGGCGCAGTAACACTGGGGCTTTGCGCTTCTATATGCACCAAACGTCACGGTCATTCTCTTTCCGTCTCGTAGACACGAGCTGAGAAATTGCAAACGTCGAGCAATTGCTCAGAGATGAAAAGTGCCAGCACTGAAAGCTGTTGCTAGCCAGCACCCTTCCTTGGAAGCGCTTTCACAGGCGCAGTAACACTGGGGCTTTGCGCTTCTCTACCCACCAAACGTCATGGTCCTTCTCTTTCCGTCTCGTAGGCACGAGCTGAGAAATTGCAAACGTCGAGCAATTGCTCAGAGATGAAAAGTGCCAGCACTGGAAGCTGTTGCTAGCCAGCACCCTTCCTTGGAAGCGCTTTTGTAGGCCTAAGAACACTGGGGCTCTGGGCTTCTCTAGCCACCTAATCTTCTGCTCATCCTCTCGCGCACTCTAAAGAGAGCTCAGGTGAGAAATTGCAAACGTCGAGCAATTGCTCAGAGATGAAAAGTGCCAGCACTGAAAGCTCTTGCTAGCCAGCACCCTTCCTTGGAAGCGCTTTCACAGGCGCAGCAACACTGGGGCTTTGCACTTCTCTACGCACCAAACGTCACGGTCCTTCTCTTTCCGTCTCGTAGACACGAGCTGAGAAATTGCAAACGTCGAGCAATTGCTCAGAGATGAAAAGTGCCAGCACTGGAAGCTGTTGCTAGCCAGCACCCTTCCTTGGAAGCGCTTTTGTAGGCCTAAGAACAGTGGGGCTCTGGGCTTCTCTAGCCACCTCATCTTCTGCACATCCTCTCGCGCACTCTAAAGAGAGCTCAGGTGAGAAATTGCAAACGTCGAGCAATTGCTCAGAGATGAAAAGTGCCAGCACTGAAAGCTGTTGCTAGCCAGCACCCTTCCTTGGAAGCGCTTTCACAAGCGCAGTAACACTGGGGCTTTGCGCTTCTCTATGCACCAAACGTCACGGTCCTTCTCTTTCCGTCTCGTAGACATGAGCTGAGAAATTGCAAACGTCGAGCAATTGCTCAGAGATGAAAAGTGCCAGCACTTAAAGCTCTTGCTAGCCAGCACCCTTCCTTGGAAGCGCTTTCACAGGCGCAGCAACACTGGGGCTTTGCGCTTCTCTAGCCACCAAACTTCATGGTCACTATCTCTCCGTCTCCTAGGCACGAGCTGAGAAATTGCAAACGTCGAGCAATTGCTCAGAGATGAAAAGTGCCAGCACTGAAAGCTGTTGCTAGCCAGCACCCTTCCTTGGAAGCGCTTTTGTAGGCCTAAGAACACTGGGGCTCTGGGCTTCTCTAGCCACCTCATCTTCTGCTCATCCTCTCGCGCACTCTAAAGAGAGCTCAGGTGAGAAATTGCAAACGTCGAGCAATTGCTCAGAGATGAAAAGTGCCAGCACTGAAAGCTGTTGCTAGCCAGCACCCTTCCTTGGAAGCGCTTTCACAGGCGCAGCAACACTGGGGCTTTGCGCTTCTCTAGCCACCAAACGTCACGGTCACTCTCTCTCCGTCTCGTAGACACGAGCTGAGAAATTGCAAACGTCGAGCAATTGCTCAGAGATGAAAAGTGCCAGCACTGAAAGCTCTTGCTAGCCAGCACCCTTCCTTGGAAGCGCTTTTGTAGGCCTAAGAACACTGGGGCTCTGGGCTTCTCTAGCCACCTCATCTTCTGCTCATCCTCTCGCGCACTCTAAAGAGAGCTCAGGTGAGAAATTGCAAACGTCGAGCAATTGCTCAGAGATGAAAAGTGCCAGCACTGAAAGCTGTTGCTAGCCAGCACCCTTCCTTGGAAGCGCTTTCACAAGCGCAGTAACACTGGGGCTTTGCGCTTCTCTACCCACCAAACGTAACGGTCATTCTCTTTCCGTCTCGTAGACATGAGCTGAGAAATTGCAAACGTTGAGCAATTGCTCAGAGAGGAAAAGTGCCAGCACTGAAAGCTGTTGCTAGCCAGCACCCTTCCTTGGAAGCGCTTTTGTAGGCCTAAGAACACTGGGGCTCTGGGCTTCTCTAGCCACCTAATCTTCTGCTCATCCTCTCGCGCACTCTAAAGAGAGCTCAGGTGAGAAATTGCAAACGTCGAGCAATTGCTCAGAGATGAAAAGTGCCAGCACTGAAAGCTCTTGCTAGCCAGCACCCTTCCTTGGAAGCGCTTTCACAGGCGCAGTAACACTGGGGCTTTGCGCTTCTATATGCACCAAACGTCACGGTCCTTCTCTTTCCGTCTCGTAGACATGAGCTGAGAAATTGCAAACGTCGAGCAATTGCTCAGAGATGAAAAGTGCCAGCACTGAAAGCTCTTGCTAGCCAGCACCCTTCCTTGGAAGCGCTTTCACAGGCGCAGCAACACTGGGGCTTTGCGCTTCTCTAGCCACCAAACTTCATGGTCACTATCTCTCCGTCTCGTAGACACGAGCTGAGAAATTGCAAACGTCGATCAATTGCTCAGAGATGAAAAGTGCCAGCACTGAAAGCTGTTGCTAGCCAGCACCCTTCCTTGGAAGTGCTTTTGTAGGCCTAAGAACACTGGGGCTTTGCGCTTCTTTAGCCACCTAATCTTCTGCACATCCTCTCGCGCACTCTAAAGAGAGCTCAGGTGAGAAATTGCAAACGTCGATCAATTGCTCAGAGATGAAAAGTGCCAGCACTGAAAGCTGTTGCTAGCCAGCACCCTTCCTTGGAAGCGCTTTCACAGGCGCAGTAACACTGGGGCTTTGCGCTTCTATATGCACCAAACGTCACAGTCCTTCTCTTTCCGTCTCGTAGACACGAGCTGAGAAATTGCAAACGTCTACCAATTGCTCAGAGAGGAAAAGTGCCAGCACTGAAAGCTCTTGCTAGCCAGCACCCTTCCTTGGAAGCGCTTTTGTAGGCCTAAGAACACTGGGGCTCTGGGCTTCTCTAGCCACCTCATCTTCTGCTCATCCTCTCGCGCACTCTAAAGAGAGCTCAGGTGAGAAATTGCAAACGTCGAGCAATTGCTCAGAGATGAAAAGTGCCAGCACTGAAAGCTCTTGCTAGCCAGCACCCTTCCTTGGAAGCGCTTTCACAAGCGCAGTAACACTGGGGCTTTGCGCTTCTCTACCCACCAAACGTCACGGTCCTTCTCTTTCCGTCTCGTAGACACGAGCTGAGAAATTGCAAACGTCGAGCAATTGCTCAGAGATGAAAAGTGCCAGCACTGAAAGCTCTTGCTAGCCAGCACCCTTCCTTGGAAGCGCTTTCACAGGCGCAGCAACACTGGGGCTTTGCGCTTCTCTACCCACCAAACTTCATGGTCACTATCTCTCCGTCTCGTAGACACGAGCTGAGAAATTGCAAACGTCGAGCAATTGCTCAGAGATGAAAAGTGCCAGCACTGAAAGCTCTTGCTAGCCAGCACCCTTCCTTGGAAGCGCTTTTGTAGGCCTAAGAACCCTGGGGCTCTGGGCTTCTCTAGCCACCTCATCTTCTGCTCATCCTCTCGCGCACTCTAAAGAGAGCTCAGGTGAGAAATTGCAAACGTCCAGCAATTGCTCAGAGATGAAAAGTGCCAGCACTGAAAGCTGTTGCTAGCCAGCACCCTTCCTTGGAAGCGCTTTCACAGGCGCAGTAACACTGGGGCTTTGCGCTTCTATATGCACCAAACGTCACGGTCATTCTCTTTCCGTCTCGTAGACACGAGCTGAGAAATTGCAAACGTCGAGCAATTGCTCAGAGATGAAAAGTGCCAGCACTGAAAGCTCTTGCTAGCCAGCACCCTTCCTTGGAAGCGCTTTCACAAGCGCAGTAACACTGGGGCTTTGCGCTTCTCTACCCACCAAACGTCACGGTCCTTCTCTTTCCGTCTCGTAGACACGAGCTGAGAAATTGCAAACGTCGAGCAATTGCTCAGAGATGAAAAGTGCCAGCACTGAAAGCTCTTGCTAGCCAGCACCCTTCCTTGGAAGCGCTTTCACAGGCGCAGCAACACTGGGGCTTTGCGCTTCTCTAGCCACCAAACTTCATGGTCACTATCTCTCCGTCTCGTAGACACGAGCTGAGAAATTGCAAACGTCGAGCAATTGCTCAGAGATGAAAAGTGCCAGCACTGAAAGCTCTTGCTAGCCAGCACCCTTCCTTGGAAGCGCTTTTGTAGGCCTAAGAACACTGGGGCTCTGGGCTTCTCTAGCCACCTCATCTTCTGCTCATCCTCTCGCGCACTCTAAAGAGAGCTCAGGTGAGAAATTGCAAACGTCCAGCAATTGCTCAGAGATGAAAAGTGCCAGCACTGAAAGCTGTTGCTAGCCAGCACCCTTCCTTGGAAGCGCTTTCACAGGCGCAGTAACACTGGGGCTTTGCGCTTCTATATGCACCAAACGTCACGGTCATTCTCTTTCCGTCTCGTAGACACGAGCTGAGAAATTGCAAACGTCGAGCAATTGCTCAGAGATGAAAAGTGCCAGCACTGAAAGCTCTTGCTAGCCAGCACCCTTCCTTGGAAGCGCTTTCACAGGCGCAGTAACACTGGGGCTTTGCGCTTCTCTACCCACCAAACGTCACGGTCCTTCTCTTTCCGTCTCGTAGACACGAGCTGAGAAATTGCAAACGTCGAGCAATTGCTCAGAGATGAAAAGTGCCAGCACTGAAAGCTCTTGCTAGCCAGCACCCTTCCTTGGAAGCGCTTTTGTAGGCCTAAGAACACTGGGGCTCTGGGCTTCTCTAGCCACCTAATCTTCTGCTCATCCTCTCGCGCACTCTAAAGAGAGCTCAGGTGAGAAATTGCAAACGTCGAGCAATTGCTCAGAGATGAAAAGTGCCAGCACTGAAAGCTGTTGCTAGCCAGCCCCCTTCCTTGGAAGCGCTTTCACAAGCGCAGTAACACTGGGGCTTTGCGCTTCTCTACCCACCAAACGTAACGGTCATTCTCTTTCCGTCTCGTAGACATGAGCTGAGAAATTGCAAACGTCGAGCAATTGCTCAGAGATGAAAAGTGCCAGCACTTAAAGCTGTTGCTAGCCAGCACCCTTCCTTGGAAGCGCTTTCACAGGCGCAGCAACACAGGGGCTTTGCGCTTCTCTAGCCACCAAACTTCATGGTCACTATCTCTCCGTCTCGTAGACACGAGCTGAGAAATTGCAAACGTCGAGCAATTGCTCAGAGATGAAAAGTGCCAGCACTGAAAGCTGTTGCTAGCCAGCACCCTTCCTTGGAAGCGCTTTTGTAGGCCTAAGAACACTGGGGCTCTGGGCTTCTCTAGCCACCTAATCTTCTGCTCATCCTCTCGCGCACTCTAAAGAGAGCTCAGGTGAGAAATTGCAAACGTCGAGCAATTGCTCAGAGATGAAAAGTGCCAGCACTGAAAGCTCTTGCTAGCCAGCACCCTTCCTTGGAAGCGCTTTCACAGGCGCAGTAACACTGGGGCTTTGCGCTTCTATATGCACCAAACGTCACGGTCATTCTCTTTCCGTCTCGTAGACACGAGCTGAGAAATTGCAAACGTCGAGCAATTGCTCAGAGATGAAAAGTGCCAGCACTGAAAGCTGTTGCTAGCCAGCACCCTTCCTTGGAAGCGCTTTCACAGGCGCAGTAACACTGGGGCTTTGCGCTTCTCTACCCACCAAACGTCATGGTCCTTCTCTTTCCGTCTCGTAGGCACGAGCTGAGAAATTGCAAACGTCGAGCAATTGCTCAGAGATGAAAAGTGCCAGCACTGGAAGCTGTTGCTAGCCAGCACCCTTCCTTGGAAGCGCTTTTGTAGGCCTAAGAACAGTGGGGCTCTGGGCTTCTCTAGCCACCTCATCTTCTGCACATCCTCTCGCGCACTCTAAAGAGAGCTCAGGTGAGAAATTGCAAACGTCGAGCAATTGCTCAGAGATGAAAAGTGCCAGCACTGAAAGCTGTTGCTAGCCAGCACCCTTCCTTGGAAGCGCTTTCACAAGCGCAGTAACACTGGGGCTTTGCGCTTCTCTAGCCACCAAACGTAACGGTCATTCTCTTTCCGTCTCGTAGACATGAGCTGAGAAATTGCAAACGTCGAGCAATTGCTCAGAGATGAAAAGTGCCAGCACTGAAAGCTCTTGCTAGCCAGCACCCTTCCTTGGAAGCGCTTTCACAGGCGCAGCAACACTGGGGCTTTGCGCTTCTCTAGCCACCAAACTTCATGGTCACTATCTCTCCGTCTCCTAGGCACGAGCTGAGAAATTGCAAACGTCGAGCAATTGCTCAGAGATGAAAAGTGCCAGCACTGAAAGCTCTTGCTAGCCAGCCCCCTTCCTTGGAAGCGCTTTTGTAGGCCTAAGAACACTGGGGCTTTTAGCTTCTTTAGCCACCTAATCTTCTGCACATCCTCTCGCGCACTCTAAAGAGAGCTCAGGTGAGAAATTGCAAACGTCGAGCAATTGCTCAGAGATGAAAAGTGCCAGCACTGAAAGCTGTTGCTAGCCAGCACCCTTCCTTGGAAGCGCTTTCACAGGCGCAGTAACACTGGGGCTTTGCGCTTCTATATGCACCAAACGTCACGGTCCTTCTCTTTCCGTCTCGTAGACACGAGCTGAGAAATTGCAAACGTCTAGCAATTGCTCAGAGATGAAAAGTGCCAGCACTGAAAGCTGTTGCTAGCCAGCACCCTTCCTTGGAAGCGCTTTTGTAGGCCTAAGAACACTGGGGCTCTGGGCTTCTCTAGCCACCTCATCTTCTGCTCATCCTCTCGCGCACTCTAAAGAGAGCTCAGGTGAGAAATTGCAAAGGTCGAGCAATTGCTCAGAGATGAAAAGTGCCAGCACTGAAAGCTGTTGCTAGCCAGCACCCTTCCTTGGAAGCGCTTTCACAGGCGCAGCAACACTGGGGCTTTGCGCTTCTCTACCCACCAAACGTCACGGTCACTCTCTCTCCGTCTCGTAGACACGAGCTGAGAAATTGCAAACGTCGAGCAATTGCTCAGAGAGGAAAAGTGCCAGCACTGAAAGCTCTTGCTAGCCAGCACCCTTCCTTGGAAGCGCTTTTGTAGGCCTAAGAACACTGGGGCTCTGGGCTTCTCTAGCCACCTAATCTTCTGCTCATCCTCTCGCGCACTCTAAAGAGAGCTCAGGTGAGAAATTGCAAACGTCGAGCAATTGCTCAGAGATGAAAAGTGCCAGCACTGAAAGCTCTTGCTAGCCAGCACCCTTCCTTGGAAGCGCTTTCACAGGCGCAGTAACACTGGGGCTTTGCGCTTCTATATGCACCAAACGTCACGGTCCTTCTCTTTCCGTCTCGTAGACATGAGCTGAGAAATTGCAAACGTCGAGCAATTGCTCAGAGATGAAAAGTGCCAGCACTGAAAGCTGTTGCTAGCCAGCACCCTTCCTTGGAAGCGCTTTCACAGGCGCAGCAACACTGGGGCTTTGCGCTTCTCTAGCCACCAAACTTCATGGTCACTATCTCTCCGTCTCGTAGACACGAGCTGAGAAATTGCAAACGTCGAGCAATTGCTCAGAGATGAAAAGTGCCAGCACTGAAAGCTGTTGCTAGCCAGCACCCTTCCTTGGAAGTGCTTTTGTAGGCCTAAGAACACTGGGGCTTTGCGCTTCTTTAGCCACCTAATCTTCTGCACATCCTCTCGCGCACTCTAAAGAGAGCTCAGGTGAGAAATTGCAAACGTCGAGCAATTGCTCAGAGATGAAAAGTGCCAGCACTGAAAGCTGTTGCTAGCCAGCCCCCTTCCTTGGAAGCGCTTTCACAGGCGCAGTAACACTGGGGCTTTGCGCTTCTATATGCACCAAACGTCACAGTCCTTCTCTTTCCGTCTCGTAGACACGAGCTGAGAAATTGCAAACGTCTAGCAATTGCTCAGAGATGAAAAGTGCCAGCACTGAAAGCTCTTGCTAGCCAGCACCCTTCCTTGGAAGCGCTTTTGTAGGCCTAAGAACACTGGGGCTCTGGGCTTCTCTAGCCACCTCATCTTCTGCTCATCCTCTCGCGCACTCTAAAGAGAGCTCAGGTGAGAAATTGCAAACGTCGAGCAATTGCTCAGAGATGAAAAGTGCCAGCACTGAAAGCTCTTGCTAGCCAGCACCCTTCCTTGGAAGCGCTTTCACAAGCGCAGTAACACTGGGGCTTTGCGCTTCTCTACCCACCAAACGTCACGGTCCTTCTCTTTCCGTCTCGTAGACACGAGCTGAGAAATTGCAAACGTCGAGCAATTGCTCAGAGATGAAAAGTGCCAGCACTTAAAGCTCTTGCTAGCCAGCACCCTTCCTTGGAAGCGCTTTCACAGGCGCAGCAACACTGGGGCTTTGCGCTTCTCTAGCCACCAAACTTCATGGTCACTATCTCTCCGTCTCGTAGACACGAGCTGAGAAATTGCAAACGTCGATCAATTGCTCAGAGATGAAAAGTGCCAGCACTGAAAGCTCTTGCTAGCCAGCACCCTTCCTTGGAAGCGCTTTTGTAGGCCTAAGAACACTGGGGCTCTGGGCTTCTCTAGCCACCTCATCTTCTGCTCATCCTCTCGCGCACTCTAAAGAGAGCTCAGGTGAGAAATTGCAAACGTCCAGCAATTGCTCAGAGATGAAAAGTGCCAGCACTGAAAGCTGTTGCTAGCCAGCACCCTTCCTTGGAAGCGCTTTCACAGGCGCAGTAACACTGGGGCTTTGCGCTTCTATATGCACCAAACGTCACGGTCATTCTCTTTCCGTCTCGTAGACACGAGCTGAGAAATTGCAAACGTCGAGCAATTGCTCAGAGATGAAAAGTGCCAGCACTGAAAGCTCTTGCTAGCCAGCACCCTTCCTTGGAAGCGCTTTCACAGGCGCAGTAACACTGGGGCTTTGCGCTTCTCTACCCACCAAACGTCACGGTCCTTCTCTTTCCGTCTCGTAGACACGAGCTGAGAAATTGCAAACGTCGAGCAATTGCTCAGAGAGGAAAAGTGCCAGCACTGGAAGCTGTTGCTAGCCAGCACCCTTCCTTGGAAGCGCTTTTGTAGGCCTAAGAACACTGGGGCTCTGGGCTTCTCTAGCCACCTAATCTTCTGCTCATCCTCTCGCGCACTCTAAAGAGAGCTCAGGTGAGAAATTGCAAACGTCCAGCAATTGCTCAGAGATGAAAAGTGCCAGCACTGAAAGCTGTTGCTAGCCAGCCCCCTTCCTTGGAAGCGCTTTCACAGGCGCAGCAACACTGGGGCTTTGCGCTTCTCTAGCCACCAAACGTCACGGTCACTCTCTCTCCGTCTCGTAGACACGAGCTGAGAAATTGCAAACGTCGAGCAATTGCTCAGAGATGAAAAGTGCCAGCACTGAAAGCTGTTGCTAGCCAGCACCCTTCCTTGGAAGCGCTTTTGTAGGCCTAAGAACACTGGGGCTCTGGGCTTCTCTAGCCACCTCATCTTCTGCTCATCCTCTCGCGCACTCTAAAGAGAGCTCAGGTGAGAAATTGCAAACGTCGAGCAATTGCTCAGAGATGAAAAGTGCCAGCACTGAAAGCTCTTGCTAGCCAGCACCCTTCCTTGGAAGCGCTTTCACAAGCGCAGTAACACTGGGGCTTTGCGCTTCTCTACCCACCAAACGTAACGGTCCTTCTCTTTCCGTCTCGTAGACATGAGCTGAGAAATTGCAAACGTCGAGCAATTGCTCAGAGATGAAAAGTGCCAGCACTGAAAGCTGTTGCTAGCCAGCACCCTTCCTTGGAAGCGCTTTCACAGGCGCAGCAACACTGGGGCTTTGCGCTTCTCTAGCCACCAAACGTCACGGTCACTATCTCTCCGTCTCCTAGGCACGAGCTGAGAAATTGCAAACGTCGAGCAATTGCTCAGAGATGAAAAGTGCCAGCACTGAAAGCTGTTGCTAGCCAGCACCCTTCCTTGGAAGCGCTTTTGTAGGCCTAAGAACACTGGGGCTTTGCGCTTCTTTAGCCACCTAATCTTCTGCACATCCTCTCGCGCACTCTAAAGAGAGCTCAGGTGAGAAATTGCAAACGTCAAGCAATTGCTCAGAGATGAAAAGTGCCAGCACTGAAAGCTGTTGCTAGCCAGCACCCTTCCTTGGAAGCGCTTTCACAGGCGCAGTAACACTGGGGCTTTGCGCTTCTATATGCACCAAACGTCACGGTCCTTCTCTTTCCGTCTCGTAGACACGAGCTGAGAAATTGCAAACGTCTAGCAATTGCTCAGAGATGAAAAGTGCCAGCACTGAAAGCTGTTGCTAGCCAGCACCCTTCCTTGGAAGCGCTTTTGTAGGCCTAAGAACACTGGGGCTCTGGGCTTCTCTAGCCACCTAATCTTCTGCTCATCCTCTCGCGCACTCTAAAGAGAGCTCAGGTGAGAAATTGCAAACGTCGAGCAATTGCTCAGAGATGAAAAGTGCCAGCACTGAAAGCTCTTGCTAGCCAGCACCCTTCCTTGGAAGCGCTTTCACAAGCGCAGTAACACTGGGGCTTTGCGCTTCTCTACCCACCAAACGTCACGGTCCTTCTCTTTCCGTCTCGTAGACATGAGCTGAGAAATTGCAAACGTGGAGCAATTGCTCAGAGATGAAAAGTGCCAGCACTGAAAGCTGTTGCTAGCCAGCACCCTTCCTTGGAAGCGCTTTCACAGGCGCAGTAACACTGGGGCTTTGCGCTTCTCTAGCCACCAAACGTCACGGTCACTATCTCTCCGTCTCCTAGACACGAGCTGAGAAATTGCAAACGTCGATCAATTGCTCAGAGATGAAAAGTGCCAGCACTGAAAGCTGTTGCTAGCCAGCACCCTTCCTTGGAAGCGCTTTTGTAGGCCTAAGAACACTGGGGCTCTGGGCTTCTCTAGCCACCTCATCTTCTGCTCATCCTCTCGTGCACTCTAAAGAGAGCTCAGGTGAGAAATTGCAAACGTCGAGCAATTGCTCAGAGATGAAAAGTGCCAGCACTGAAAGCTGTTGCTAGCCAGCACCCTTCCTTGGAAGCGCTTTCACAGGCGCAGCAACACTGGGGCTTTGCACTTCTATATGCACCAAACGTCACGGTCATTCTCTTTCCGTCTCGTAGACACGAGCTGAGAAATTGCAAACGTCGAGCAATTGCTCAGAGATGAAAAGTGCCAGCACTGAAAGCTGTTGCTAGCCAGCCCCCTTCCTTGGAAGCGCTTTCACAGGCGCAGTAACACTGGGGCTTTGCGCTTCTCTACCCACCAAACGTCATGGTCCTTCTCTTTCCGTCTCGTAGGCACGAGCTGAGAAATTGCAAACGTCGAGCAATTGCTCAGAGATGAAAAGTGCCAGCACTGAAAGCTGTTGCTAGCCAGCACCCTTCCTTGGAAGCGCTTTTGTAGGCCTAAGAACACTGGGGCTCTGGGCTTCTTTAGCCACCTCATCTTCTGCTCATCCTCTCGCGCACTCTAAAGAGAGCTCAGGTGAGAAATTGCAAACGTCGATCAATTGCTCAGAGATGAAAAGTGCCAGCACTGAAAGCTGTTGCTAGCCAGCACCCTTCCTTGGAAGCGCTTTCACAGGCGCAGTAACACTGGGGCTTTGCGCTTCTATATGCACCAAACGTCACTGTCATTCTCTGTCCGTCTCGTAGACACGAGCTGAGAAATTGCAAACGTCGAGCAATTGCTCAGAGATGAAAAGTGCCAGCACTGAAAGCTCTTGCTAGCCAGCACCCTTCCTTGGAAGCGCTTTTGTAGGCCTAAGAACAGTGGGGCTCTGGGCTTCTTTAGCCACCTCATCTTCTGCTCATCCTCTCGCGCACTCTAAAGAGAGCTCAGGTGAGAAATTGCAAACGTCGAGCAATTGCTCAGAGATGAAAAGTGCCAGCACTGAAAGCTGTTGCTAGCCAGCACCCTTCCTTGGAAGCGCTTTCACAGGCGCAGTAACACTGGGGCTTTGCGCTTCTATATGCACCAAACGTCACTGTCATTCTCTTTCCGTCTCGTAGACACGAGCTGAGAAATTGCAAACGTCGAGCAATTGCTCAGAGATGAAAAGTGCCAGCACTGAAAGCTGTTGCTAGCCAGCACCCTTCCTTGGAAGCGCTTTTGTAGGCCTAAGAACAGTGGGGCTCTGGGCTTCTCTAGCCACCTAATCTTCTGCTCATCCTCTCGCGCACTCTAAAGAGAGCTCAGGTGAGAAATTGCAAACGTCGAGCAATTGCTCAGAGATGAAAAGTGCCAGCACTGAAAGCTCTTGCTAGCCAGCACCCTTCCTTGGAAGCGCTTTTGTAGGCCTAAGAACACTGGGGCTCTGGGCTTCTTTAGCCACCTCATCTTCTGCTCATCCTCTCGCGCACTCTAAAGAGAGCTCAGGTGAGAAATTGCAAACGTCGATCAATTGCTCAGAGATGAAAAGTGCCAGCACTGAAAGCTGTTGCTAGCCAGCACCCTTCCTTGGAAGCGCTTTCACAGGCGCAGTAACACTGGGGCTTTGCGCTTCTATATGCACCAAACGTCACTGTCATTCTCTGTCCGTCTCGTAGACACGAGCTGAGAAATTGCAAACGTCGAGCAATTGCTCAGAGATGAAAAGTGCCAGCACTGAAAGCTCTTGCTAGCCAGCACCCTTCCTTGGAAGCGCTTTTGTAGGCCTAAGAACAGTGGGGCTCTGGGCTTCTTTAGCCACCTCATCTTCTGCTCATCCTCTCGCGCACTCTAAAGAGAGCTCAGGTGAGAAATTGCAAACGTCGAGCAATTGCTCAGAGATGAAAAGTGCCAGCACTGAAAGCTGTTGCTAGCCAGCACCCTTCCTTGGAAGCGCTTTCACAGGCGCAGTAACACTGGGGCTTTGCGCTTCTATATGCACCAAACGTCACTGTCATTCTCTGTCCGTCTCGTAGACACGAGCTGAGAAATTGCAAACGTCGAGCAATTGCTCAGAGATGAAAAGTGCCAGCACTGAAAGCTCTTGCTAGCCAGCCCCCTTCCTTGGAAGCGCTTTTGTAGGCCTAAGAACAGTGGGGCTCTGGGCTTCTCTAGCCACCTCATCTTCTGCTCATCCTCTCGTGCACTCTAAAGAGAGCTCAGGTGAGAAATTGCAAACGTCGAGCAATTGCTCAGAGATGAAAAGTGCCAGCACTGAAAGCTGTTGCTAGCCAGCACCCTTCCTTGGAAGCGCTTTCACAGGCGCAGCAACACTGGGGCTTTGCACTTCTATATGCACCAAACGTCACGGTCATTCTCTTTCCGTCTCGTAGACACGAGCTGAGAAATTGCAAACGTCGAGCAATTGCTCAGAGATGAAAAGTGCCAGCACTGAAAGCTGTTGCTAGCCAGCCCCCTTCCTTGGAAGCGCTTTCACAGGCGCAGTAACACTGGGGCTTTGCGCTTCTCTACCCACCAAACGTCATGGTCCTTCTCTTTCCGTCTCGTAGGCACGAGCTGAGAAATTGCAAACGTCGAGCAATTGCTCAGAGATGAAAAGTGCCAGCACTGGAAGCTGTTGCTAGCCAGCACCCTTCCTTGGAAGCGCTTTTGTAGACCTAAGAACCCTGGGGCTCTGGGCTTCTCTAGCCACCTAATCTTCTGCTCATCCTCTCGCGCACTCTAAAGAGAGCTCAGGTGAGAAATTGCAAACGTCGATCAATTGCTCAGAGATGAAAAGTGCCAGCACTGAAAGCTGTTGCTAGCCAGCACCCTTCCTTGGAAGCGCTTTCACAGGCGCAGCAACACTGGGGCTTTGCGCTTCTCTAGCCACCAAACGTCACGGTCATTCTCTTTCCGTCTCCTAGACATGAGCTGAGAAATTGCAAACGTCGAGCAATTGCTCAGAGATGAAAAGTGCCAGCACTGAAAGCTGTTGCTAGCCAGCACCCTTCCTTGGAAGCGCTTTCACAGGCGCAGTAACACTGGGGCTTTGCGCTTCTCTACCCACCAAACGTAACGGTCCTTCTCTTTCCGTCTCGTAGACACGAGCTGAGAAATTGCAAACGTCGAGCAATTGCTCAGAGATGAAAAGTGCCAGCACTGGAAGCTGTTGCTAGCCAGCACCCTTCCTTGGAAGCGCTTTTGTAGGCCTAAGAACCCTGGGGCTCTGGGCTTCTCTAGCCACCTAATCTTCTGCTCATCCTCTCGCGCACTCTAAAGAGAGCTCAGGTGAGAAATTGCAAACGTCGAGCAATTGCTCAGAGATGAAAAGTGCCAGCACTTAAAGCTGTTGCTAGCCAGCACCCTTCCTTGGAAGCGCTTTCTCAGGCGCAGCAACACTGGGGCTTTGCGCTTCTCTAGCCACCAAACGTCACGGTCACTCTCTCTCCGTCTCGTAGACACGAGCTGAGAAATTGCAAACGTCGAGCAATTGCTCAGAGATGAAAAGTGCCAGCACTGAAAGCTCTTGCTAGCCAGCACCCTTCCTTGGAAGCGCTTTTGTAGGCCTAAGAACACTGGGGCTCTGGGCTTCTCTAGCCACCTCATCTTCTGCTCATCCTCTCGCGCACTCTAAAGAGAGCTCAGGTGAGAAATTGCAAACGTCGAGCAATTGCTCAGAGATGAAAAGTGCCAGCACTGAAAGCTGTTGCTAGCCAGCACCCTTCCTTGGAAGCGCTTTCACAGGCGCAGTAACACTGGGGCTTTGCGCTTCTCTAGCCACCAAACGTCACGGTCCTTCTCTTTCCGTCTCATAGGCACGAGCTGAGAAATTGCAAACGTCGATCAATTGCTCAGAGATGAAAAGTGCCAGCACTGGAAGCTGTTGCTAGCCAGCACCCTTCCTTGGAAGCGCTTTTGTAGGCCTAAGAACACTGGGGCTCTGGGCTTCTCTAGCCACCTCATCTTCTGCTCATCCTCTCGCGCACTCTAAAGAGAGCTCAGGTGAGAAATTGCAAACGTCGAGCAATTGCTCAGAGATGAAAAGTGCCAGCACTGAAAGCTGTTGCTAGCCAGCACCCTTCCTTGGAAGCGCTTTCACAGGCGCAGCAACACTGGGGCTTTGCGCTTCTCTACCCACCAAACGTCACGGTCACTCTCTCTCCGTCTCGTAGACACGAGCTGAGAAATTGCAAACGTCGAGCAATTGCTCAGAGATGAAAAGTGCCAGCACTGAAAGCTGTTGCTAGCCAGCACCCTTCCTTGGAAGCGCTTTTGTAGGCCTAAGAACACTGGGGCTCTGGGCTTCTCTAGCCACCTCATCTTCTGCTCATCCTCTCGCGCACTCTAAAGAGAGCTCAGGTGAGAAATTGCAAACGTCGAGCAATTGCTCAGAGATGAAAAGTGCCAGCACTGAAAGCTGTTGCTAGCCAGCACCCTTCCTTGGAAGCGCTTTCACAAGCGCAGTAACACTGGGGCTTTGCGCTTCTCTACCCACCAAACGTCACGGTCATTCTCTTTCCGTCTCGTAGACATGAGCTGAGAAATTGCAAACGTCGAGCAATTGCTCAGAGATGAAAAGTGCCAGCACTGAAAGCTCTTGCTAGCCAGCACCCTTCCTTGGAAGCGCTTTCACAGGCGCAGCAACACTGGGGCTTTGCGCTTCTCTAGCCACCAAACTTCATGGTCACTATCTCTCCGTCTCCTAGGCACGAGCTGAGAAATTGCAAACGTCGATCAATTGCTCAGAGATGAAAAGTGCCAGCACTGAAAGCTGTTGCTAGCCAGTACCCTTCCTTGGAAGCGCTTTTGTAGGCCTAAGAACCCTGGGGCTTTGCGCTTCTTTAGCCACCTAATCTTCTGCACATACTCTCGCGCACTCTAAAGAGAGCTCAGGTGAGAAATTGCAAACGTCGAGCAATTGCTCAGAGATGAAAAGTGCCAGCACTGAAAGCTGTTGCTAGCCAGCACCCTTCCTTGGAAGCGCTTTCACAGGCGCAGTAACACTGGGGCTTTGCGCTTCTATATGCACCAAACGTCACGGTCCTTCTCTTTCCGTCTCGTAGACACGAGCTGAGAAATTGCAAACGTCTAGCAATTGCTCAGAGATGAAAAGTGCCAGCACTGAAAGCTGTTGCTAGCCAGCACCCTTCCTTGGAAGCGCTTTTGTAGGCCTAAGAACACTGGGGCTCTGGGCTTCTCTACCCACCTAATCTTCTGCTCATCCTCTCGCGCACTCTAAAGAGAGCTCAGGTGAGAAATTGCAAACGTCGAGCAATTGCTCAGAGATGAAAAGTGCCAGCACTGAAAGCTCTTGCTAGCCAGCACCCTTCCTTGGAAGCGCTTTCACAGGCGCAGCAACACTGGGGCTTTGCACTTCTCTACCCACCAAACGTCACGGTCACTATCTCTCCGTCTCGTAGACACGAGCTGAGAAATTGCAAACGTCGAGCAATTGCTCAGAGAGGAAAAGTGCCAGCACTGAAAGCTGTTGCTAGCCAGCACCCTTCCTTGGAAGCGCTTTTGTAGACCTAAGAACCCTGGGGCTCTGGGCTTCTCTAGCCACCTCATCTTCTGCTCATCCTCTCGCGCACTCTAAAGAGAGCTCAGGTGAGAAATTGCAAACGTCGAGCAATTGCTCAGAGATGAAAAGTGCCAGCACTGAAAGCTCTTGCTAGCCAGCACCCTTCCTTGGAAGCGCTTTCACAAGCGCAGTAACACTGGGGCTTTGCGCTTCTCTACCCACCAAACGTCACGGTCCTTCTCTTTCCGTCTCGTAGACACGAGCTGAGAAATTGCAAACGTCGAGCAATTGCTCAGAGATGAAAAGTGCCAGCACTGAAAGCTGTTGCTAGCCAGCAGCCTTCCTTGGAAGCGCTTTCACAGGCGCAGCAACACTGGGGCTTTGCGCTTCTCTACGCACCAAACTTCATGGTCACTATCTCTCCGTCTCCTAGGCACGAGCTGAGAAATTGCAAACGTCGAGCAATTGCTCAGAGATGAAAAGTGCCAGCACTGAAAGCTGTTGCTAGCCAGCACCCTTCCTTGGAAGCGCTTTCACAGGCGCAGCAACACTGGGGCTTTGCGCTTCTCTAGCCACCAAACGTCACGGTCACTCTCTCTCCGTCTCGTAGACACGAGCTGAGAAATTGCAAACGTCGAGCAATTGCTCAGAGAGGAAAAGTGCCAGCACTGAAAGCTGTTGCTAGCCAGCACCCTTCCTTGGAAGCGCTTTTGTAGGCCTAAGAAGACTGGGGCTCTGGGCTTCTCTAGCCACCTCATCTTCTGCTCATCCTCTCGCGCACTCTAAAGAGAGCTCAGGTGAGAAATTGCAAACGTCGAGCAATTGCTCAGAGATGAAAAGTGCCAGCACTGAAAGCTGTTGCTAGCCAGCACCCTTCCTTGGAAGCGCTTTCACAAGCGCAGTAACACTGGGGCTTTGCGCTTCTCTACCCACCAAACGTAACGGTCATTCTCTTTCCGTCTCGTAGACATGAGCTGAGAAATTGCAAACGTCGAGCAATTGCTCAGAGATGAAAAGTGCCAGCACTTAAAGCTCTTGCTAGCCAGCACCCTTCCTTGGAAGCGCTTTCACAGGCGCAGCAACACTGGGGCTTTGCGCTTCTCTACCCACCAAACTTCATGGTCACTATCTCTCCG
Organism: Sarcoramphus papa; assembly: GCA_037962945.1. Classification (NCBI taxonomy): domain Eukaryota; kingdom Metazoa; phylum Chordata; class Aves; order Accipitriformes; family Cathartidae; genus Sarcoramphus; species Sarcoramphus papa. Next base: position 572,212 of record JBBMRM010000121.1, read on the forward strand.
TCTCCTAGGCACGAGCTGAGAAATTGCAAACGTCGATCAATTGCTCAGAGATGAAAAGTGCCAGCACTGAAAGCTGTTGCTAGCCAGTACCCTTCCTTGGAAGCGCTTTTGTAGGCCTAAGAACACTGGGGCTTTGCGCTTCTTTAGCCACCTAATCTTCTGCACATCCTCTCGCGCACTCTAAAGAGAGCTCAGGTGAGAAATTGCAAACGTCGAGCAATTGCTCAGAGATGAAAAGTGCCAGCACTGAAAGCTGTTGCTAGCCAGCACCCTTCCTTGGAAGCGCTTTCACAGGCGCAGTAACACTGGGGCTTTGCGCTTCTATATGCACCAAACGTCACGGTCCTTCTCTTTCCGTCTCGTAGACACGAGCTGAGAAATTGCAAACGTCGAGCAATTGCTCAGAGATGAAAAGTGCCAGCACTGAAAGCTCTTGCTAGCCAGCACCCTTCCTTGGAAGCGCTTTTGTAGGCCTAAGAACACTGGGGCTCTGGGCTTCTCTAGCCACCTAATCTTCTGCTCATCCTCTCGCGCACTCTAAAGAGAGCTCAGGTGAGAAATTGCAAACGTCGAGCAATTGCTCAGAGATGAAAAGTGCCAGCACTGAAAGCTCTTGCTAGCCAGCACCCTTCCTTGGAAGCGCTTTCACAGGCGCAGCAACACTGGGGCTTTGCACTTCTCTACCCACCAAACGTCACGGTCACTATCTCTCCGTCTCCTAGACACGAGCTGAGAAATTGCAAACGTCGAGCAATTGCTCAGAGAGGAAAAGTGCCAGCACTGAAAGCTGTTGCTAGCCAGCACCCTTCCTTGGAAGCGCTTTTGTAGACCTAAGAACCCTGGGGCTCTGGGCTTCTCTAGCCACCTAATCTTCTGCTCATCCTCTCGCGCACTCTAAAGAGAGCTCAGGTGAGAAATTGCAAACGTCGAGCAATTGCTCAGAGATGAAAAGTGCCAGCACTGAAAGCTGTTGCTAGCCAGCACCCTTCCTTGGAAGCGCTTTCACAGGCGCAGTAACACTGGGGCTTTGCGCTTCTATATGCACCAAACGTCACGGTCCTTCTCTTTCCGTCTCGTAGACACGAGCTGAGAAATTGCAAACGTCTAGCAATTGCTCAGAGATGAAAAGTGCCAGCACTGAAAGCTGTTGCTAGCCAGCACCCTTCCTTGGAAGCGCTTTTGTAGGCCTAAGAAGACTGGGGCTCTGGGCTTCTCTAGCCACCTCATCTTCTGCTCATCCTCTCGCGCACTCTAAAGAGAGCTCAGGTGAGAAATTGCAAACGTCGAGCAATTGCTCAGAGATGAAAAGTGCCAGCACTGAAAGCTCTTGCTAGCCAGCACCCTTCCTTGGAAGCGCTTTCACAAGCGCAGTAACACTGGGGCTTTGCGCTTCTCTACCCACCAAACGTAACGGTCCTTCTCTTTCCGTCTCGTAGACATGAGCTGAGAAATTGCAAACGTCGAGCAATTGCTCAGAGATGAAAAGTGCCAGCACTGAAAGCTGTTGCTAGCCAGCACCCTTCCTTGGAAGCGCTTTCACAGGCGCAGCAACACTGGGGCTTTGCGCTTCTCTACGCACCAAACTTCATGGTCACTATCTCTCCGTCTCCTAGGCACGAGCTGAGAAATTGCAAACGTCGATCAATTGCTCAGAGATGAAAAGTGCCAGCACTGAAAGCTGTTGCTAGCCAGCACCCTTCCTTGGAAGCGCTTTTGTAGGCCTAAGAACACTGGGGCTTTGCGCTTCTTTAGCCACCTAATCTTCTGCACATCCTCTCGCGCACTCTAAAGAGAGCTCAGGTGAGAAATTGCAAACGTCGAGCAATTGCTCAGAGATGAAAAGTGCCAGCACTGAAAGCTGTTGCTAGCCAGCACCCTTCCTTGGAAGCGCTTTCACAGGCGCAGCAACACTGGGGCTTTGCGCTTCTCTAGCCACCAAACGTCACGGTCCTTCTCTTTCCGTCTCGTAGACACGAGCTGAGAAATTGCAAACGTCGAGCAATTGCTCAGAGATGAAAAGTGCCAGCACTGAAAGCTGTTGCTAGCCAGCACCCTTCCTTGGAAGCGCTTTTGTAGGCCTAAGAACACTGGGGCTCTGGGCTTCTCTAGCCACCTCATCTTCTGCTCATCCTCTCGCGCACTCTAAAGAGAGCTCAGGTGAGAAATTGCAAACGTCGAGCAATTGCTCAGAGATGAAAAGTGCCAGCACTGAAAGCTCTTGCTAGCCAGCACCCTTCCTTGGAAGCGCTTTCACAGGCGCAGTAACACTGGGGCTTTGCGCTTCTCTACCCACCAAACGTAACGGTCATTCTCTTTCCGTCTCGTAGACATGAGCTGAGAAATTGCAAACGTCGAGCAATTGCTCAGAGATGAAAAGTGCCAGCACTGAAAGCTGTTGCTAGCCAGCACCCTTCCTTGGAAGCGCTTTCACAGGCGCAGCAACACTGGGGCTTTGCGCTTCTCTACCCACCAAACGTCACGGTCACTATCTCTCCATCTCCTAGACACGAGCTGAGAAATTGCAAACGTCGAGCAATTGCTCAGAGATGAAAAGTGCCAGCACTGAAAGCTGTTGCTAGCCAGCACCCTTCCTTGGAAGCGCTTTTGTAGACCTAAGAAGCCTGGGGCTCTGGGCTTCTCTAGCCACCTAATCTTCTGCTCATCCTCTCGCGCACTCTAAAGAGAGCTCAGGTGAGAAATTGCAAACGTCGAGCAATTGCTCAGAGATGAAAAGTGCCAGCACCGAAAGCTCTTGCTAGCCAGCACCCTTCCTTGGAAGCGCTTTCACAGGCGCAGCAACACTGGGGCTTTGCGCTTCTCTAGCCACCAAACGTCACGGTCCTTCTCTTTCTGTCTCGTAGACACGAGCTGAGAAATTGCAAACGTCGAGCAATTGCTCAGAGATGAAAAGTGCCAGCACTGAAAGCTGTTGCTAGCCAGCACCCTTCCTTGGAAGCGCTTTCACAGGCGCAGTAACACTGGGGCTTTGCGCTTCTCTACCCACCAAACGTCATGGTACTTCTCTTTCCGTCTCGTAGGCACGAGGTGAGAAATTGCAAACGTCGAGCAATTGCTCAGAGATGAAAAGTGCCAGCACTGAAAGCTGTTGCTAGCCAGCACCCTTCCTTGGAAGCGCTTTTGTAGGCCTAAGAACACTGGGGCTCTGGGCTTCTTTAGCCACCTCATCTTCTGCTCATCCTCTCGCGCACTCTAAAGAGAGCTCAGGTGAGAAATTGCAAACGTCGAGCAATTGCTCAGAGATGAAAAGTGCCAGCACTGAAAGCTGTTGCTAGCCAGCACCCTTCCTTGGAAGCGCTTTCACAGGCGCAGCAACACTGGGGCTTTGCGCTTCTCTACGCACCAAACTTCATGGTCACTATCTCTCCGTCTCCTAGGCACGAGCTGAGAAATTGCAAACGTCGATCAATTGCTCAGAGATGAAAAGTGCCAGCACTGAAAGCTGTTGCTAGCCAGCACCCTTCCTTGGAAGCGCTTTTGTAGGCCTAAGAACACTGGGGCTTTGCGCTTCTTTAGCCACCTAATCTTCTGCACATCCTCTCGCGCACTCTAAAGAGAGCTCAGGTGAGAAATTGCAAACGTCGAGCAATTGCTCAGAGATGAAAAGTGCCAGCACTGAAAGCTGTTGCTAGCCAGCACCCTTCCTTGGAAGCGCTTTCACAGGCGCAGCAACACTGGGGCTTTGCGCTTCTCTAGCCACCAAACGTCACGGTCCTTCTCTTTCCGTCTCGTAGACACGAGCTGAGAAATTGCAAACGTCGAGCAATTGCTCAGAGATGAAAAGTGCCAGCACTGAAAGCTGTTGCTAGCCAGCACCCTTCCTTGGAAGCGCTTTTGTAGGCCTAAGAACACTGGGGCTCTGGGCTTCTCTAGCCACCTTATCTTCTGCTCATCCTCTCGCGCACTCTAAAGAGAGCTCAGGTGAGAAATTGCAAACGTCGAGCAATTGCTCAGAGATGAAAAGTGCCAGCACTGAAAGCTGTTGCTAGCCAGCACCCTTCCTTGGAAGCGCTTTCACAGGCGCAGCAACACTGGGGCTTTGCGCTTCTATATGCACCAAACGTCACGGTCCTTCTCTTTCCGTCTCGTAGACACGAGCTGAGAAATTGCAAACGTCTAGCAATTGCTCAGAGATGAAAAGTGCCAGCACTGAAAGCTGTTGCTAGCCAGCACCCTTCCTTGGAAGCACTTTTGTAGGCCTAAGAACACTGGGGCTCTGGGCTTCTCTAGCCACCTAATCTTCTGCTCATCCTCTCGCGCACTCTAAAGAGAGCTCAGGTGAGAAATTGCAAACGTCGAGCAATTGCTCAGAGATGAAAAGTGCCAGCACTGAAAGCTCTTGCTAGCCAGCACCCTTCCTTGGAAGCGCTTTCACAGGCGCAGTAACACTGGGGCTTTGCGCTTCTCTACCCACCAAACGTAACGGTCATTCTCTTTCCGTCTCGTAGACATGAGCTGAGAAATTGCAAACGTCGAGCAATTGCTCAGAGATGAAAAGTGCCAGCACTGAAAGCTGTTGCTAGCCAGCACCCTTCCTTGGAAGCGCTTTCACAGGCGCAGCAACACTGGGGCTTTGCGCTTCTCTACCCACCAAACGTCACGGTCACTATCTCTCCATCTCCTAGACACGAGCTGAGAAATTGCAAACGTCGAGCAATTGCTCAGAGATGAAAAGTGCCAGCACTGAAAGCTGTTGCTAGCCAGCACCCTTCCTTGGAAGCGCTTTTGTAGACCTAAGAACCCTGGGGCTCTGGGCTTCTCTAGCCACCTAATCTTCTGCTCATCCTCTCGCGCACTCTAAAGAGAGCTCAGGTGAGAAATTGCAAACGTCGAGCAATTGCTCAGAGATGAAAAGTGCCAGCACTGAAAGCTCTTGCTAGCCAGCACCCTTCCTTGGAAGCGCTTTCACAGGCGCAGCAACACTGGGGCTTTGCGCTTCTCTAGCCACCAAACGTCACGGTCATTCTCTTTCCGTCTCGTAGACACGAGCTGAGAAATTGCAAACGTCGAGCAATTGCTCAGAGATGAAAAGTGCCAGCACTGAAAGCTGTTGCTAGCCAGCACCCTTCCTTGGAAGCGCTTTCACAGGCGCAGTAACACTGGGGCTTTGCGCTTCTCTACCCACCAAACGTAACGGTCATTCTCTTTCCGTCTCGTAGGCACGAGGTGAGAAATTGCAAACGTCGAGCAATTGCTCAGAGATGAAAAGTGCCAGCACTGAAAGCTGTTGCTAGCCAGCACCCTTCCTTGGAAGCGCTTTTGTAGGCCTAAGAACACTGGGGCTCTGGGCTTCTTTAGCCACCTCATCTTCTGCTCATCCTCTCGCGCACTCTAAAGAGAGCTCAGGTGAGAAATTGCAAACGTCCAGCAATTGCTCAGAGATGAAAAGTGCCAGCACTGAAAGCTGTTGCTAGCCAGCACCCTTCCTTGGAAGCGCTTTCACAGGCGCAGTAACACTGGGGCTTTGCGCTTCTATATGCACCAAACGTCACGGTCCTTCTCTTTCCGTCTCGTAGACACGAGCTGAGAAATTGCAAACGTCGAGCAATTGCTCAGAGATGAAAAGTGCCAGCACTGGAAGCTGTTGCTAGCCAGCACCCTTCCTTGGAAGCGCTTTTGTAGGCCTAAGAACACTGGGGCTCTGGGCTTCTCTAGCCACCTCATCTTCTGCTCATCCTCTCGCGCACTCTAAAGAGAGCTCAGGTGAGAAATTGCAAACGTCGAGCAATTGCTCAGAGATGAAATGTGCCAGCACTGAAAGCTCTTGCTAGCCAGCACCCTTCCTTGGAAGCGCTTTCACAAGCGCAGTAACACTGGGGCTTTGCGCTTCTCTACCCACCAAACGTAACGGTCATTCTCTTTCCGTCTCGTAGACATGAGCTGAGAAATTGCAAACGTCGAGCAATTGCTCAGAGATTAAAAGTGCCAGCACTGAAAGCTGTTGCTAGCCAGCACCCTTCCTTGGAAGCGCTTTCACAGGCGCAGCAACACTGGGGCTTTGCGCTTCTCTAGCCACCAAACTTCATGGTCACTCTCTCTCCGTCTCCTAGGCACGAGCTGAGAAATTGCAAACGTCGATCAATTGCTCAGAGATGAAAAGTGCCAGCACTGGAAGCTGTTGCTAGCCAGCACCCTTCCTTGGAAGCGCTTTTGTAGGCCTAAGAACACTGGGGCTCTGGGCTTCTCTAGCCACCTAATCTTCTGCTCTTCCTCTCGCGCACTCTAAAGAGAGCTCAGGTGAGAAATTGCAAACGTCGAGCAATTGCTCAGAGATGAAAAGTGCCAGCACTGAAAGCTCTTGCTAGCCAGCACCCTTCCTTGGAAGCGCTTTCACAGGCGCAGTAACACTGGGGCTTTGCGCTTCTCTATGCACCAAACGTCACGGTCCTTCTCTTTCCGTCTCGTAGACACGAGCTGAGAAATTGCAAACGTCGAGCAATTGCTCAGAGATGAAAAGTGCCAGCACTGAAAGCTGTTGCTAGCCAGCACCCTTCCTTGGAAGCGCTTTTGTAGGCCTAAGAACACTGGGGCTCTGGGCTTCTCTAGCCACCTCATCTTCTGCTCATCCTCTCGCGCACTCTAAAGAGAGCTCAGGTGAGAAATTGCAAACGTCGAGCAATTGCTCAGAGATGAAAAGTGCCAGCACTGAAAGCTGTTGCTAGCCAGCACCCTTCCTTGGAAGCGCTTTCACAGGCGCAGCAACACTGGGGCTTTGCGCTTCTCTACCCACCAAACGTCACGGTCATTCTCTTTCCGTCTCCTAGACATGAGCTGAGAAATTGCAAACGTCGAGCAATTGCTCAGAGATGAAAAGTGCCAGCACTGAAAGCTGTTGCTAGCCAGCACCCTTCCTTGGAAGCGCTTTTGTAGGCCTAAGAACACTGGGGCTCTGGGCTTCTCTAGCCACCTCATCTTCTGCTCATCCTCTCGCGCACTCTAAAGAGAGCTCAGGTGAGAAATTGCAAACGTCGAGCAATTGCTCAGAGATGAAAAGTGCCAGCACTGAAAGCTCTTGCTAGCCAGCACCCTTCCTTGGAAGCGCTTTCACAAGCGCAGTAACACTGGGGCTTTGCGCTTCTCTACCCACCAAACGTAACGGTCATTCTCTTTCCGTCTCGTAGACATGAGCTGAGAAATTGCAAACGTCGAGCAATTGCTCAGAGATGAAAAGTGCCAGCACTGAAAGCTCTTGCTAGCCAGCACCCTTCCTTGGAAGCGCTTTCACAGGCGCAGCAACACTGGGGCTTTGCGCTTCTCTAGCCACCAAACTTCATGGTCACTATCTCTCCGTCTCCTAGGCACGAGCTGAGAAATTGCAAACGTCGAGCAATTGCTCAGAGAGGAAAAGTGCCAGCACTGGAAGCTGTTGCTAGCCAGCACCCTTCCTTGGAAGCGCTTTTGTAGGCCTAAGAACACTGGGGCTCTGGGCTTCTCTAGCCACCTAATCTTCTGCTCATCCTCTCGCGCACTCTAAAGAGAGCTCAGGTGAGAAATTGCAAACGTCGAGCAATTGCTCAGAGATGAAAAGTGCCAGCACTGAAAGCTGTTGCTAGCCAGCACCCTTCCTTGGAAGCGCTTTCACAAGCGCAGCAACACTGGGGCTTTGCGCTTCTCTAGCCACCAAACGTCACGGTCACTCTCTCTCCGTCTCGTAGACACGAGCTGAGAAATTGCAAACGTCGAGCAATTGCTCAGAGATGAAAAGTGCCAGCACTGAAAGCTGTTGCTAGCCAGCACCCTTCCTTGGAAGCGCTTTTGTAGGCCTAAGAACACTGGGCCTCTGGGCTTCTCTAGCCACCTCATCTTCTGCTCATCCTCTCGCGCACTCTAAAGAGAGCTCAGGTGAGAAATTGCAAACGTCGAGCAATTGCTCAGAGAAGAAAAGTGCCAGCACTGAAAGCTGTTGCTAGCCAGCACCCTTCCTTGGAAGCGCTTTCACAGGCGCAGCAACACTGGGGCTTTGCGCTTCTCTATGCACCAAACGTCACGGTCCTTCTCTTTCCGTCTCGTAGACACGAGCTGAGAAATTGCAAACGTCGATCAATTGCTCAGAGATGAAAAGTGCCAGCACTGGAAGCTGTTGCTAGCCAGCACCCTTCCTTGGAAGCGCTTTCGTAGGCCTAAGAACACTGGGGCTCTGGGCTTCTCTAGCCACCTAATCTTCTGCTCATCCTCTCGCGCACTCTAAAGAGAGCTCAGGTGAGAAATTGCAAACGTCGAGCAATTGCTCAGAGATGAAAAGTGCCAGCACTGAAAGCTGTTGCTAGCCAGCAGCCTTCCTTGGAAGCGCTTTCACAGGCGCAGCAACACTGGGGCTTTGCGCTTCTCTAGCCACCAAACGTCACTGTCATTCTCTTTCCGTCTCGTAGACACGAGCTGAGAAATTGCAAACGTCGAGCAATTGCTCAGAGACGAAAAGTGCCAGCACTGGAAGCTGTTGCTAGCCAGCACCCTTCCTTGGAAGCGCTTTTGTAGGCCTAAGAACACTGGGGCTTTGCGCTTCTTTAGCCACCTAATCTTCTGCACATCCTCTCGCGCAATCTAAAGAGAGCTCAGGGGAGAAATTGCAAACGTCCAGCAATTGCTCAGAGATGAAAAGTGCCAGCACTGAAAGCTGTTGCTAGCCAGCCCCCTTCCTTGGAAGCGCTTTCACAGGCGCAGCAACACTGGGGCTTTGCGCTTCTCTACCCACCAAAAGTCACGGTCATTCTCTTTCCGTCTTGTAGACACGAGCTGAGAAATTGCAAACGTCCAGCAATTGCTCAGAGATGAAAAGTGCCAGCACTGGAAGCTGTTGCTAGCCAGCACCCTTCCTTGGAAGCGCTTTTGTAGGCCTAAGAACACTGGGGCTCTGGGCTTCTCTAGCCACCTAATCTTCTGCTCATCCTCTCGCGCACTCTAAAGAGAGCTCAGGTGAGAAATTGCAAACGTCGAGCAATTGCTCAGAGATGAAAAGTGCCAGCACTGAAAGCTCTTGCTAGCCAGCACCCTTCCTTGGAAGCGCTTTCACAGGCGCAGCAACACTGGGGCTTTGCGCTTCTCTAGCCACCAAACGTCACGGTCACTCTCTCTCCATCTCGTAGACACGAGCTGAGAAATTGCAAACGTCGAGCAATTGCTCAGAGATGAAAAGTGCCAGCACTGAAAGCTCTTGCTAGCCAGCACCCTTCCTTGGAAGCGCTTTTGTAGGCCTAAGAACACTGGGGCTCTGGGCTTCTCTAGCCACCTCATCTTCTGCTCATCCTCTCGCGCACTCTAAAGAGAGCTCAGGTGAGAAATTGCAAACGTCGAGCAATTGCTCAGAGATGAAAAGTGCCAGCACTGAAAGCTGTTGCTAGCCAGCACCCTTCCTTGGAAGCGCTTTACAGGCGCAGTAACACTGGGGCTTTGCGCTTCTCTACCCACCAAACGTCACTGTCATTCTCTTTCCATCTCATAGACACGAGCTGAGAAATTGCAAACATCGAGCAATTGCTCAGAGATGAAAAGTGCCAGCACTGAAAGCTGTTGCTAGCCAGCACCCTTCCTTGGAAGCGCTTTCACAGGCGCAGTAACACTGGGGCTTTGCGCTTCTCTAGCCACCAAACGTCACGGTCCTTCTCTTTCCGTCTCGTAGACACGAGCTGAGAAATTGCAAACGTCGAGCAATTGCTCAGAGATGAAAAGTGCCAGCACTGAAAGCTCTTGCTAGCCAGCACCCTTCCTTGGAAGCGCTTTTGTAGGCCTAAGAACACTGGGGCTCTGGGCTTCTCTAGCCACCTAATCTTCTGCTCATCCTCTCGCGCACTCTAAAGAGAGCTCAGGTGAGAAATTGCAAACGTCGAGCAATTGCTCAGAGATGAAAAGTGCCAGCACTGAAAGCTGTTGCTAGCCAGCACCCTTCCTTGGAAGCGCTTTCACAGGCGCAGTAACACTGGGGCTTTGCGCTTCTCTAGCCACCAAACGTCACGGTCCTTCTCTTTCCGTCTCATAGACACGAGCTGAGAAATTGCAAACGTCGAGCAATTGCTCAGAGATGAAAAGTGCCAGCACTGAAAGCTGTTGCTAGCCAGCACCCTTCCTTGGAAGCGCTTTTGTAGGCCTAAGAACACTGGGGCTCTGGGCTTCTCTAGCCACCTCATCTTCTGCTCATCCTCTCGCGCACTCTAAAGAGAGCTCAGGTGAGAAATTGCAAACGTCGAGCAATTGCTCAGAGATGAAAAGTGCCAGCACTGAAAGCTGTTGCTAGCCAGCACCCTTCCTTGGAAGCGCTTTCACAGGCGCAGCAACACTGGGGCTTTGCGCTTCTCTACCCACCAAACGTCACGGTCCTTCTCTTTCCGTCTCGTAGACACGAGCTGAGAAATTGCAAACGTCGAGCAATTGCTCAGAGATGAAAAGTGCCAGCACTGAAAGCTGTTGCTAGCCAGCACCCTTCCTTGGAAGCGCTTTCAGAGGCGCAGCAACACTGGGGCTTTGCGCTTCTCTAGCCACCAAACGTCACGGTCACTATCTCTCCGTCTTGTAGACACGAGCTGAGAAATTGCAAACGTCGAGCAATTGCTCAGAGATGAAAAGTGCCAGCACTGGAAGCTGTTGCTAGCCAGCACCCTTCCTTGGAAGCGCTTTCGTAGGCCTAAGAACACTGGGGCTCTGGGCTTCTCTAGCCACCTCATCTTCTGCTCATCCTCTCGCGCACTCTAAAGAGAGCTCAGGTGAGAAATTGCAAACGTCGAGCAATTGCTCAGAGATGAAAAGTGCCAGCACTGAAAGCTGTTGCTAGCCAGCACCCTTCCTTGGAAGCGCTTTCACAGGCGCAGCAACACTGGGGCTTTGCGCTTCTATATGCACCAAACGTCACGGTCCTTCTCTTTCCGTCTCGTAGACACGAGCTGAGAAATTGCAAACGTCTAGCAATTGCTCAGAGATGAAAAGTGCCAGCACTGAAAGCTGTTGCTAGCCAGCACCCTTCCTTGGAAGCGCTTTCGTAGGCCTAAGAACACTGGGGCTCTGGGCTTCTCTAGCCACCTAATCTTCTGCTCATCCTCTCGCGCACTCTAAAGAGAGCTCAGGTGAGAAATTGCAAACGTCGAGCAATTGCTCAGAGATGAAAAGTGCCAGCACTGAAAGCTCTTGCTAGCCAGCACCCTTCCTTGGAAGCGCTTTCACAGGCGCAGTAACACTGGGGCTTTGTGCTTCTCTACCCACCAAACGTAACGGTCATTCTCTTTCCGTCTCATAGACACGAGCTGAGAAATTGCAAACGTCGAGCAATTGCTCAGAGATGAAAAGTGCCAGCACTGAAAGCTCTTGCTAGCCAGCACCCTTCCTTGGAAGCGCTTTCACAGGCGCAGCAACACTGGGGCTTTGCGCTTCTCTACCCACCAAACGTCACGGTCACTATCTCTCCATCTCCTAGACACGAGTTGAGAAATTGCAAACGTCGAGCAATTGCTCAGAGATGAAAAGTGCCAGCACTGAAAGCTGTTGCTAGCCAGCACCCTTCCTTGGAAGCGCTTTTGTAGACCTAAGAACCCTGGGGCTCTGGGCTTCTCTAGCCACCTAATCTTCTGCTCATCCTCTCGCGCACTCTAAAGAGAGCTCAGGTGAGAAATTGCAAACGTCGAGCAATTGCTCAGAGATGAAAAGTGCCAGCACTGAAAGCTCTTGCTAGCCAGCACCCTTCCTTGGAAGCGCTTTCACAGGCGCAGCAACACTGGGGCTTTGCGCTTCTCTAGCCACCAAACGTCACGGTCCTTCTCTTTCCGTCTCGTAGACACGAGCTGAGAAATTGCAAACGTCGAGCAATTGCTCAGAGATGAAAAGTGCCAGCACTGAAAGCTGTTGCTAGCCAGCACCCTTCCTTGGAAGCGCTTTTGTAGGCCTAAGAACACTGGGGCTCTGGGCTTCTCTAGCCACCTCATCTTCTGCTCATCCTCTCGCGCACTCTAAAGAGAGCTCAGGTGAGAAATTGCAAAGGTCGAGCAATTGCTCAGAGATGAAAAGTGCCAGCACTGAAAGCTGTTGCTAGCCAGCACCCTTCCTTGGAAGCGCTTTCACAGGCGCAGTAACACTGGGGCTTTGCGCTTCTCTAGCCACCAAACGTCACGGTCCTTCTCTTTCCGTCTCATAGACACGAGCTGAGAAATTGCAAACGTCGAGCAATTGCTCAGAGATGAAAAGTGCCAGCACTGAAAGCTGTTGCTAGCCAGCACCCTTCCTTGGAAGCGCTTTTGTAGGCCTAAGAACACTGGGGCTCTGGGCTTCTCTAGCCACCTCATCTTCTGCTCATCCTCTCGCGCACTCTAAAGAGAGCTCAGGTGAGAACTTGCAAACGTCGAGCAATTGCTCAGAGATGAAAAGTGCCAGCACTGAAAGCTGTTGCTAGCCAGCACCCTTCCTTGGAAGCGCTTTCACAGGCGCAGCAACACTGGGGCTTTGCGCTTCTCTAGCCACGAAACGTCACGGTCCTTCTCTTTCCGTCTCGTAGACACGAGCTGAGAAATTGCAAACGTCGAGCAATTGCTCAGAGATGAAAAGTGCCAGCACTGAAAGCTCTTGCTAGCCAGCACCCTTCCTTGGAAGCGCTTTCACAGGCGCAGCAACACTGGGGCTTTGCGCTTCTCTAGCCACCAAACGTCACGGTCACTATCTCTCCGTCTCCTAGGCACGAGCTGAGAAATTGCAAACGTCGATCAATTGCTCAGAGATGAAAAGTGCCAGCACTGAAAGCTGTTGCTAGCCAGCACCCTTCCTTGGAAGCGCTTTTGTAGGCCTAAGAACACTGGGGCTTTGCGCATCTTTAGCCACCTCATCTTCTGCTCATCCTCTCGCGCACTCTAAAGAGAGCTCAGGTGAGAAATTGCAAACGTCGAGCAATTGCTCAGAGATGAAAAGTGCCAGCACTGAAAGCTGTTGCTAGCCAGCACCCTTCCTTGGAAGCGCTTTCACAGGCGCAGCAACACTGGGGCTTTGCGCTTCTCTATGCACCAAACGTCACGGTCCTTCTCTTTCCGTCTCGTAGACACGAGCTGAGAAATTGCAAACGTCGAGCAATTGCTCAGAGATGAAAAGTGCCAGCACTGAAAGCTGTTGCTAGCCAGCACCCTTCCTTGGAAGCGCTTTTGTAGGCCTAAGAACACTGGGGCTCTGGGCTTCTCTAGCCACCTAATCTTCTGCTCATCCTCTCGCGCACTCTAAAGAGAGCTCAGGTGAGAAATTGCAAACGTCGAGCAATTGCTCAGAGATGAAAAGTGCCAGCACTGAAAGCTGTTGCTAGCCAGCACCCTTCCTTGGAAGCGCTTTCACAGGCGCAGTAACACTGGGGCTTTGCGCTTCTCTACCCACCAAACGTAACGGTCATTCTCTTTCCGTCTCGTAGACATGAGCTGAGAAATTGCAAACGTCGAGCAATTGCTCAGAGATGAAAAGTGCCAGCACTGAAAGCTGTTGCTAGCCAGCACCCTTCCTTGGAAGCGCTTTCAGAGGCGCAGCAACACTGGGGCTTTGCGCTTCTCTAGCCACCAAACGTCACGGTCACTATCTCTCCGTCTTGTAGACACGAGCTGAGAAATTGCAAACGTCGAGCAATTGCTCAGAGATGAAAAGTGCCAGCACTGAAAGCTGTTGCTAGCCAGCACCCTTCCTTGGAAGCGCTTTTGTAGACCTAAGAACCCTGGGGCTCTGGGCTTCTCTAGCCACCTCATCTTCTGCTCATCCTCTCGCGCACTCTAAAGAGAGCTCAGGTGAGAAATTGCAAACGTCCAGCAATTGCTCAGAGATGAAAAGTGCCAGCACTGAAAGCTCTTGCTAGCCAGCACCCTTCCTTGGAAGCCCTTTCACAGGCGCAGCAACACTGGGGCTTTGCGCTTCTCTACCCACCAAACGTCACGGTCACTATCTCTCCATCTCCTAGACACGAGCTGAGAAATTGCAAACGTCGAGCAATTGCTCAGAGATGAAAAGTGCCAGCACTGAAAGCTGTTGCTAGCCAGCACCCTTCCTTGGAAGCGCTTTCACAGGCGCAGTAACACTGGGGCTTTGCGCTTCTCTACCCACCAAACGTCATGGTACTTCTCTTTCCGTCTCGTAGGCACGAGCTGAGAAATTGCAAACGTCGAGCAATTGCTCAGAGATGAAAAGTGCCAGCACTGAAAGCTGTTGCTAGCCAGCACCCTTCCTTGGAAGCGCTTTTGTAGGCCTAAGAACAGTGGGGCTCTGGGCTTCTTTTGCCACCTAATCTTCTGCTCATCCTCTCGCGCACTCTAAAGAGAGCTCAGGTGAGAAATTGCAAACGTCGAGCAATTGCTCAGAGATGAAAAGTGCCAGCACTGAAAGCTGTTGCTAGCCAGCACCCTTCCTTGGAAGCGCTTTCACAGGCGCAGTAACACTGGGGCTTTGCGCTTCTATATGCACCAAACGTCACGGTCCTTCTCTTTCCGTCTCGTAGACACGAGCTGAGAAATTGCAAACGTCGAGCAATTGCTCAGAGATGAAAAGTGCCAGCACTGGAAGCTGTTGCTAGCCAGCACCCTTCCTTGGAAGCGCTTTTGTAGGCCTAAGAACACTGGGGCTCTGGGCTTCTCTAGCCACCTCATCTTCTGCTCATCCTCTCGCGCACTCTAAAGAGAGCTCAGGTGAGAAATTGCAAACGTCCAGCAATTGCTCAGAGATGAAAAGTGCCAGCACTGAAAGCTGTTGCTAGCCAGCACCCTTCCTTGGAAGCGCTTTCACAGGCGCAGCAACACTGGGGCTTTGCGCTTCTCTACCCACCAAACGTAACGGTCATTCTCTTTCCGTCTCGTAGACATGAGCTGAGAAATTGCAAACGTCGAGCAATTGCTCAGAGATGAAAAGTGCCAGCACTGAAAGCTGTTGCTAGCCAGCACCCTTCCTTGGAAGCGCTTTCACAGGCGCAGCAACACTGGGGCTTTGCGCTTCTCTAGCCACCAAACTTCATGGTCACTATCTCTCCGTCTCCTAGGCACGAGCTGAGAAATTGCAAACGTCGATCAATTGCTCAGAGATGAAAAGTGCCAGCACTGAAAGCTCTTGCTAGCCAGCACCCTTCCTTGGAAGCGCTTTTGTAGGCCTAAGAACACTGGGGCTCTGGGCTTCTCTAGCCACCTCATCTTCTGCTCATCCTCTCGCGCACTCTAAAGAGAGCTCAGGTGAGAAATTGCAAACGTCGAGCAATTGCTCAGAGATGAAAAGTGCCAGCACTGAAAGCTCTTGCTAGCCAGCACCCTTCCTTGGAAGCGCTTTCACAAGCGCAGTAACACTGGGGCTTTGCGCTTCTCTACCCACCAAACGTAACGGTCATTCTCTTTCCGTCTCGTAGACATGAGCTGAGAAATTGCAAACGTCGAGCAATTGCTCAGAGATGAAAAGTGCCAGCACTGAAAGCTGTTGCTAGCCAGCACCCTTCCTTGGAAGCGCTTTCACAGGCGCAGCAACACTGGGGCTTTGCGCTTCTCTAGCCACCAAACTTCATGGTCACTATCTCTCCGTCTCCTAGGCACGAGCTGAGAAATTGCAAACGTCGATCAATTGCTCAGAGATGAAAAGTGCCAGCACTGAAAGCTCTTGCTAGCCAGCACCCTTCCTTGGAAGCGCTTTTGTAGGCCTAAGAACACTGGGGCTCTGGGCTTCTCTAGCCACCTCATCTTCTGCTCATCCTCTCGCGCACTCTAAAGAGAGCTCAGGTGAGAAATTGCAAACGTCGAGCAATTGCTCAGAGATGAAAAGTGCCAGCACTGAAAGCTCTTGCTAGCCAGCACCCTTCCTTGGAAGCGCTTTCACAGGCGCAGTAACACTGGGGCTTTGCGCTTCTCTATGCACCAAACGTCACGGTCCTTCTCTTTCCGTCTCGTAGACACGAGCTGAGAAATTGCAAACGTCGAGCAATTGCTCAGAGATGAAAAGTGCCAGCACTGAAAGCTCTTGCTAGCCAGCACCCTTCCTTGGAAGCGCTTTTGTAGGCCTAAGAAGACTGGGGCTCTGGGCTTCTCTAGCCACCTCATCTTCTGCTCATCCTCTCGCGCACTCTAAAGAGAGCTCAGGTGAGAAATTGCAAACGTCGAGCAATTGCTCAGAGATGAAAAGTGCCAGCACTGAAAGCTGTTGCTAGCCAGCCCCCTTCCTTGGAAGCGCTTTCACAGGTGCAGCAACACTGGGGCTTTGCGCTTCTCTACCCACCAAACGTCACGGTCATTCTCTTTCCGTCTCCTAGACATGAGCTGAGAAATTGCAAACGTCGAGCAATTGCTCAGAGATGAAAAGTGCCAGCACTGAAAGCTGTTGCTAGCCAGCACCCTTCCTTGGAAGCGCTTTTGTAGGCCTAAGAAGACTGGGGCTCTGGGCTTCTCTAGCCACCTAATCTTCTGCTCATCCTCTCGCGCACTCTAAAGAGAGCTCAGGTGAGAAATTGCAAACGTCGAGCAATTGCTCAGAGATGAAAAGTGCCAGCACTGAAAGCTCTTGCTAGCCAGCACCCTTCCTTGGAAGCGCTTTCACAAGCGCAGTAACACTGGGGCTTTGCGCTTCTCTACCCACCAAACGTAACGGTCATTCTCTTTCCGTCTCGTAGACATGAGCTGAGAAATTGCAAACGTCGAGCAATTGCTCAGAGATGAAAAGTGCCAGCACTGAAAGCTGTTGCTAGCCAGCACCCTTCCTTGGAAGCGCTTTCACAGGCGCAGTAACACTGGGGCTTTGCGCTTCTATATGCACCAAACGTCACGGTCCTTCTCTTTCCGTCTCGTAGACACGAGCTGAGAAATTGCAAACGTCGAGCAATTGCTCAGAGATGAAAAGTGCCAGCACTGGAAGCTGTTGCTAGCCAGCACCCTTCCTTGGAAGCGCTTTTGTAGGCCTAAGAACACTGGGGCTCTGGGCTTCTCTAGCCACCTCATCTTCTGCTCATCCTCTCGCGCACTCTAAAGAGAGCTCAGGTGAGAAATTGCAAACGTCGAGCAATTGCTCAGAGATGAAAAGTGCCAGCACTGAAAGCTCTTGCTAGCCAGCACCCTTCCTTGGAAGCGCTTTCACAAGCGCAGTAACACTGGGGCTTTGCGCTTCTCTACCCACCAAACGTAACGGTCATTCTCTTTCCGTCTCGTAGACATGAGCTGAGAAATTGCAAACGTCGAGCAATTGCTCAGAGATGAAAAGTGCCAGCACTGAAAGCTGTTGCTAGCCAGCACCCTTCATTGGAAGCGCTTTCACAGGCGCAGCAACACTGGGGCTTTGCGCTTCTCTAGCCACCAAACGTCATGGTCACTATCTCTCCGTCTCCTAGGCACGAGCTGAGAAATTGCAAACGTCGATCAATTGCTCAGAGATGAAAAGTGCCAGCACTGGAAGCTGTTGCTAGCCAGCACCCTTCCTTGGAAGCGCTTTTGTAGGCCTAAGAACACTGGGGCTCTGGGCTTCTCTAGCCACCTCATCTTCTGCTCATCCTCTCGCGCACTCTAAAGAGAGCTCAGGTGAGAAATTGCAAACGTCGAGCAATTGCTCAGAGATGAAAAGTGCCAGCACTGAAAGCTCTTGCTAGCCAGCACCCTTCCTTGGAAGCGCTTTCACAGGCGCAGTAACACTGGGGCTTTGCGCTTCTCTATGCACCAAACGTCACGGTCCTTCTCTTTCCGTCTCGTAGACACGAGCTGAGAAATTGCAAACGTCGAGCAATTGCTCAGAGATGAAAAGTGCCAGCACTGAAAGCTGTTGCTAGCCAGCACCCTTCCTTGGAAGCGCTTTTGTAGGCCTAAGAACAGTGGGGCTCTGGGCTTCTCTAGCCACCTAATCTTCTGCTCATCCTCTCGCGCACTCTAAAGAGAGCTCAGGTGAGAAATTGCAAACGTCGAGCAATTGCTCAGAGATGAAAAGTGCCAGCACTGGAAGCTGTTGCTAGCCAGCACCCTTCCTTGGAAGCGCTTTCACAGGCGCAGCAACACTGGGGCTTTGCGCTTCTCTACCCACCAAACGTCACGGTCATTCTCTTTCCGTCTCCTAGACATGAGCTGAGAAATTGCAAACGTCGAGCAATTGCTCAGAGATGAAAAGTGCCAGCACTGAAAGCTGTTGCTAGCCAGCACCCTTCCTTGGAAGCGCTTTTGTAGGCCTAAGAACACTGGGGCTCTGGGCTTCTCTAGCCACCTCATCTTCTGCTCATCCTCTCGCGCACTCTAAAGAGAGCTCAGGTGAGAAATTGCAAACGTCGAGCAATTGCTCAGAGATGAAAAGTGCCAGCACTGAAAGCTCTTGCTAGCCAGCACCCTTCCTTGGAAGCGCTTTCACAAGCGCAGTAACACTGGGGCTTTGCGCTTCTCTACCCACCAAACGTAACGGTCATTCTCTTTCCGTCTTGTAGACATGAGCTGAGAAATTGCAAACGTCGAGCAATTGCTCAGAGATGAAAAGTGCCAGCACTGAAAGCTCTTGCTAGCCAGCACCCTTCCTTGGAAGCGCTTTCACAGGCGCAGCAACACTGGGGCTTTGCGCTTCTCTAGCCACCAAACTTCATGGTCACTATCTCTCCGTCTCCTAGGCACGTGCTGAGAAATTGCAAACGTCGAGCAATTGCTCAGAGATGAAAAGTGCCAGCACTGGAAGCTGTTGCTAGCCAGCACCCTTCCTTGGAAGCGCTTTTGTAGGCCTAAGAACACTGGGGCTCTGGGCTTCTCTAGCCACCTAATCTTCTGCTCATCCTCTCGCGCACTCTAAAGAGAGCTCAGGTGAGAAATTGCAAACGTCGAGCAATTGCTCAGAGATGAAAAGTGCCAGCACTGAAAGCTGTTGCTAGCCAGCACCCTTCCTTGGAAGCGCTTTCACAGGCGCAGCAACACTGGGGCTTTGCGCTTCTCTAGCCACCAAACGTCACGGTCACTCTCTCTCCGTCTCGTAGACACGAGCTGAGAAATTGCAAACGTCGAGCAATTGCTCAGAGATGAAAAGTGCCAGCACTGAAAGCTGTTGCTAGCCAGCACCCTTCCTTGGAAGCGCTTTTGTAGGCCTAAGAACACTGGGGCTCTGGGCTTCTTTAGCCACCTAATCTTCTGCACATCCTCTCGCGCACTCTAAAGAGAGCTCAGGGGAGAAATTGCAAACGTCCAGCAATTGCTCAGAGATGAAAAGTGCCAGCACTGAAAGCTGTTGCTAGCCAGCACCCTTCCTTGGAAGCGCTTTCACAGGCGCAGCAACACTGGGGCTTTGCGCTTCTATATGCACCAAACGTCACGGTCATTCTCTTTCCGTCTTGTAGACACGAGCTGAGAAATTGCAAACGTCGATCAATTGCTCAGAGATGAAAAGTGCCAGCACTGAAAGCTGTTGCTAGCCAGCACCCTTCCTTGGAAGCGCTTTTGTAGGCCTAAGAACACTGGGGCTCTGGGCTTCTCTAGCCACCTCATCTTCTGCTCATCCTCTCGCGCACTCTAAAGAGAGCTCAGGTGAGAAATTGCAAACGTCGAGCAATTGCTCAGAGATGAAAAGTGCCAGCACTGAAAGCTCTTGCTAGCCAGCACCCTTCCTTGGAAGCGCTTTCACAGGCGCAGTAACACTGGGGCTTTGCGCTTCTCTATGCACCAAACGTCACGGTCCTTCTCTTTCCGTCTCGTAGACACGAGCTGAGAAATTGCAAACGTCGAGCAATTGCTCAGAGATGAAAAGTGCCAGCACTGAAAGCTCTTGCTAGCCAGCCCCCTTCCTTGGAAGCGCTTTTGTAGGCCTAAGAAGACTGGGGCTCTGGGCTTCTCTAGCCACCTCATCTTCTGCTCATCCTCTCGCGCACTCTAAAGAGAGCTCAGGTGAGAAATTGCAAACGTCGAGCAATTGCTCAGAGATGAAAAGTGCCAGCACTGAAAGCTGTTGCTAGCCAGCACCCTTCCTTGGAAGCCCTTTCACAGGCGCAGCAACACTGGGGCTTTGCGCTTCTCTACCCACCAAACGTCACGGTCATTCTCTTTCCGTCTCCTAGACATGAGCTGAGAAATTGCAAACGTCGAGCAATTGCTCAGAGATGAAAAGTGCCAGCACTGAAAGCTGTTGCTAGCCAGCACCCTTCCTTGGAAGCGCTTTTGTAGGCCTAAGAACACTGGGGCTCTGGGCTTCTCTAGCCACCTCATCTTCTGCTCATCCTCTCGCGCACTCTAAAGAGAGCTCAGGTGAGAAATTGCAAACGTCGAGCAATTGCTCAGAGATGAAAAGTGCCAGCACTGAAAGCTCTTGCTAGCCAGCACCCTTCCTTGGAAGCGCTTTCACAAGCGCAGCAACACTGGGGCTTTGCGCTTCTCTACCCACCAAACGTAACGGTCATTCTCTTTCCGTCTCGTAGACATGAGCTGAGAAATTGCAAACGTCGAGCAATTGCTCAGAGATGAAAAGTGCCAGCACTTAAAGCTCTTGCTAGCCAGCACCCTTCCTTGGAAGCGCTTTCACAGGCGCAGTAACACTGGGGCTTTGCGCTTCTCTAGCCACCAAACGTCATGGTCACTATCTCTCCGTCTCCTAGGCACGAGCTGAGAAATTGCAAATGTCGAGCAATTGCTCAGAGATGAAAAGTGCCAGCACTGGAAGCTGTTGCTAGCCAGCACCCTTCCTTGGAAGCGCTTTTGTAGGCCTAAGAACACTGGGGCTCTGGGCTTCTCTAGCCACCTAATCTTCTGCTCATCCTCTCGCGCACTCTAAAGAGAGCTCAGGTGAGAAATTGCAAACGTCGAGCAATTGCTCAGAGATGAAAAGTGCCAGCACTGAAAGCTGTTGCTAGCCAGCACCCTTCCTTGGAAGCGCTTTCACAGGCGCAGCAACACTGGGGCTTTGCGCTCCTCTAGCCACCAAACGTCACGGTCACTCTCTCTCCGTCTCGTAGACACGAGCTGAGAAATTGCAAACGTCGATCAATTGCTCAGAGATGAAAAGTGCCAGCACTGGAAGCTGTTGCTAGCCAGCACCCTTCCTTGGAAGCGCTTTCGTAGGCCTAAGAACACTGGGGCTCTGGGCTTCTCTAGCCACCTCATCTTCTGCTCATCCTCTCGCGCACTCTAAAGAGAGCTCAGGTGAGAAATTGCAAACGTCGAGCAATTGCTCAGAGATGAAAAGTGCCAGCACTGAAAGCTGTTGCTAGCCAGCACCCTTCCTTGGAAGCGCTTTTGTAGGCGCAGCAACACTGGGGCTTTGCGCTTCTCTAGCCACCAAACTTCATGGTCACTATCTCTCCGTCTCCTAGGCACGAGCTGAGAAATTGCAAACGTCGATCAATTGCTCAGAGATGAAAAGTGCCAGCACTGGAAGCTGTTGCTAGCCAGCACCCTTCCTTGGAAGCGCTTTTGTAGGCCTAAGAACACTGGGGCTTTGCGCTTCTTTAGCCACCTAATCTTCTGCACATCCTCTCGCGCACTCTAAAGAGAGCTCAGGGGAGAAATTGCAAACGTCCAGCAATTGCTCAGAGATGAAAAGTGCCAGCACTGAAAGCTGTTGCTAGCCAGCACCCTTCCTTGGAAGCGCTTTCACAGGCGCAGCAACACTGGGGCTTTGCGCTCCTCTAGCCACCAAACGTCACGGTCATTCTCTTTCCGTCTCGTAGACACGAGCTGAGAAATTGCAAACGTCGATCAATTGCTCAGAGATGAAAAGTGCCAGCACTGGAAGCTGTTGCTAGCCAGCACCCTTCCTTGGAAGCGCTTTTGTAGGCCTAAGAAGACTGGGGCTCTGGGCTTCTCTAGCCACCTCATCTTCTGCTCATCCTCTCGCGCACTCTAAAGAGAGCTCAGGTGAGAAATTGCAAACGTCGAGCAATTGCTCAGAGATGAAAAGTGCCAGCACTGAAAGCTCTTGCTAGCCAGCACCCTTCCTTGGAAGCGCTTTCACAGGCGCAGCAACACTGGGGCTTTGTGCTTCTCTACCCACCAAACGTCACGGTCACTCTCTCTCCATCTCGTAGACACGAGCTGAGAAATTGCAAACGTCGATCAATTGCTCAGAGATGAAAAGTGCCAGCACTGAAAGCTCTTGCTAGCCAGCACCCTTCCTTGGAAGCGCTTTTGTAGACCTAAGAAGACTGGGGCTCTGGGCTTCTCTAGCCACCTCATCTTCTGCTCATCCTCTCGCGCACTCTAAAGAGAGCTCAGGTGAGAAATTGCAAACGTCGAGCAATTGCTCAGAGATGAAAAGTGCCAGCACTGAAAGCTGTTGCTAGCCAGCACCCTTCCTTGGAAGCGCTTTCACAGGCGCAGCAACACTGGGGCTTTGCGCTTCTCTAGCCACCAAACGTCACGGTCCTTCTCTTTCCGTCTTGTAGACACGAGCTGAGAAATTGCAAACGTCGATCAATTGCTCAGAGATGAAAAGTGCCAGCACTGGAAGCTGTTGCTAGCCAGCACCCTTCCTTGGAAGCGCTTTACAGGCGCAGTAACACTGGGGCTTTGCGCTTCTCTAGCCACCAAACGTCACGGTCACTCTCTTTCCATCTCATAGACACGAGCTGAGAAATTGCAAACATCGAGCAATTGCTCAGAGATGAAAAGTGCCAGCACTGAAAGCTGTTGCTAGCCAGCACCCTTCCTTGGAAGCGCTTTCACAGGCGCAGTAACACTGGGGCTTTGCGCTTCTCTACCCACCAAACGTCACGGTCCTTCTCTTTCCGTCTCATAGACACGAGCTGAGAAATTGCAAACGTCGAGCAATTGCTCAGAGATGAAAAGTGCCAGCACTGAAAGCTGTTGCTAGCCAGCACCCTTCCTTGGAAGCGCTTTTGTAGGCCTAAGAAGACTGGGGCTCTGGGCTTCTCTAGCCACCTAATCTTCTGCTCATCCTCTCGCGCACTCTAAAGAGAGCTCAGGTGAGAAATTGCAAACGTCGAGCAATTGCTCAGAGATGAAAAGTGCCAGCACTGAAAGCTGTTGCTAGCCAGCACCCTTCCTTGGAAGCGCTTTCACAAGCGCAGTAACACTGGGGCTTTGCGCTTCTCTACCCACCAAACGTCACGGTCCTTCTCTTTCCGTCTCATAGACACGAGCTGAGAAATTGCAAACGTCGAGCAATTGCTCAGAGATGAAAAGTGCCAGCACTGAAAGCTGTTGCTAGCCAGCACCCTTCCTTGGAAGCGCTTTCACAAGCGCAGCAACACTGGGGCTTTGCGCTTCTCTACCCACCAAACGTCACGGTCATTCTCTTTCCGTCTCGTAGACACGAGCTGAGAAATTGCAAACGTCGAGCAATTGCTCAGAGATGAAAAGTGCCAGCACTGAAAGCTGTTGCTAGCCAGCACCCTTCCTTGGAAGCGCTTTCACAAGCGCAGTAACACTGGGGCTTTGCGCTTCTATATGCACCAAACGTCACGGTCCTTCTCTTTCCGTCTCGTAGACACGAGCTGAGAAATTGCAAACGTCGAGCAATTGCTCAGAGATGAAAAGTGCCAGCACTGAAAGCTGTTGCTAGCCAGCACCCTTCCTTGGAAGCGCTTTTGTAGGCCTAAGAAGACTGGGGCTCTGGGCTTCTCTAGCCACCTAATCTTCTGCTCATCCTCTCGCGCACTCTAAAGAGAGCTCAGGTGAGAAATTGCAAACGTCAAGCAATTGCTCAGAGATGAAAAGTGCCAGCACTGAAAGCTCTTGCTAGCCAGCACCCTTCCTTGGAAGCGCTTTCACAAGCGCAGTAACACTGGGGTTTGCGCTTCTCTACCCACCAAACGTAACGGTCATTCTCTTTCCGTCTCGTAGACATGAGCTGAGAAATTGCAAACGTCGAGCAATTGCTCAGAGATGAAAAGTGCCAGCACTGGAAGCTGTTGCTAGCCAGCACCCTTCCTTGGAAGCGCTTTCACAGGCGCAGTAACACTGGGGCTTTGCGCTTCTATATGCACCAAACGTCACGGTCCTTCTCTTTCCGTCTCGTAGACACGAGCTGAGAAATTGCAAACGTCGAGCAATTGCTCAGAGATGAAAAGTGCCAGCACTGGAAGCTGTTGCTAGCCAGCCCCCTTCCTTGGAAGCGCTTTTGTAGGCCTAAGAACACTGGGGCTCTGGGCTTCTCTAGCCACCTCATCTTCTGCTCATCCTCTCGCGCACTCTAAAGAGAGCTCAGGTGAGAAATTGCAAACGTCGAGCAATTGCTCAGAGATGAAAAGTGCCAGCACTGAAAGCTGTTGCTAGCCAGCACCCTTCCTTGGAAGCGCTTTCACAAGCGCAGTAACACTGGGGCTTTGCGCTTCTCTACCCACCAAACGTAACGGTCATTCTCTTTCCGTCTCGTAGACATGAGCTGAGAAATTGCAAACGTCGAGCAATTGCTCAGAGATGAAAAGTGCCAGCACTGAAAGCTGTTGCTAGCCAGCACCCTTCATTGGAAGCGCTTTCACAGGCGCAGCAACACTGGGGCTTTGCGCTTCTCTAGCCACCAAACGTCATGGTCACTATCTCTCCGTCTCCTAGGCACGAGCTGAGAAATTGCAAACGTCGATCAATTGCTCAGAGATGAAAAGTGCCAGCACTGGAAGCTGTTGCTAGCCAGCACCCTTCCTTGGAAGCGCTTTTGTAGGCCTAAGAACACTGGGGCTCTGGGCTTCTCTAGCCACCTCATCTTCTGCTCATCCTCTCGCGCACTCTAAAGAGAGCTCAGGTGAGAAATTGCAAACGTCGAGCAATTGCTCAGAGATGAAAAGTGCCAGCACTGAAAGCTCTTGCTAGCCAGCACCCTTCCTTGGAAGCGCTTTCACAGGCGCAGTAACACTGGGGCTTTGCGCTTCTCTATGCACCAAACGTCACGGTCCTTCTCTTTCCGTCTCGTAGACACGAGCTGAGAAATTGCAAACGTCGAGCAATTGCTCAGAGATGAAAAGTGCCAGCACTGAAAGCTCTTGCTAGCCAGCACCCTTCCTTGGAAGCGCTTTTGTAGGCCTAAGAACAGTGGGGCTCTGGGCTTCTCTAGCCACCTAATCTTCTGCTCATCCTCTCGCGCACTCTAAAGAGAGCTCAGGTGAGAAATTGCAAACGTCGAGCAATTGCTCAGAGATGAAAAGTGCCAGCACTGGAAGCTGTTGCTAGCCAGCACCCTTCCTTGGAAGCGCTTTCACAGGCGCAGCAACACTGGGGCTTTGCGCTTCTCTAGCCACCAAACGTCACAGTCATTCTCTTTCCGTCTCCTAGACATGAGCTGAGAAATTGCAAACGTCGAGCAATTGCTCAGAGATGAAAAGTGCCAGCACTGAAAGCTGTTGCTAGCCAGCACCCTTCCTTGGAAGCGCTTTTGTAGGCCTAAGAACACTGGGGCTCTGGGCTTCTCTAGCCACCTCATCTTCTGCTCATCCTCTCGCGCACTCTAAAGAGAGCTCAGGTGAGAAATTGCAAACGTCGAGCAATTGCTCAGAGATGAAAAGTGCCAGCACTGAAAGCTCTTGCTAGCCAGCACCCTTCCTTGGAAGCGCTTTCACAAGCGCAGTAACACTGGGGCTTTGCGCTTCTCTACCCACCAAACGTAACGGTCATTCTCTTTCCGTCTTGTAGACATGAGCTGAGAAATTGCAAACGTCGAGCAATTGCTCAGAGATGAAAAGTGCCAGCACTTAAAGCTCTTGCTAGCCAGCACCCTTCCTTGGAAGCGCTTTCACAGGCGCAGCAACACTGGGGCTTTGCGCTTCTCTAGCCACCAAACTTCATGGTCACTATCTCTCCGTCTCCTAGGCACGAGCTGAGAAATTGCAAACGTCGAGCAATTGCTCAGAGATGAAAAGTGCCAGCACTGGAAGCTGTTGCTAGCCAGCACCCTTCCTTGGAAGCGCTTTTGTAGGCCTAAGAACACTGGGGCTCTGGGCTTCTCTAGCCACCTAATCTTCTGCTCATCCTCTCGCGCACTCTAAAGAGAGCTCAGGTGAGAAATTGCAAACGTCGAGCAATTGCTCAGAGATGAAAAGTGCCAGCACTGAAAGCTGTTGCTAGCCAGCACCCTTCCTTGGAAGCGCTTTCACAGGCGCAGCAACACTGGGGCTTTGCGCTTCTCTAGCCACCAAACGTCACGGTCACTCTCTCTCCGTCTCGTAGACACGAGCTGAGAAATTGCAAACGTCGAGCAATTGCTCAGAGATGAAAAGTGCCAGCACTGAAAGCTGTTGCTAGCCAGCACCCTTCCTTGGAAGCGCTTTTGTAGGCCTAAGAACACTGGGGCTCTGGGCTTCTTTAGCCACCTAATCTTCTGCACATCCTCTCGCGCACTCTAAAGAGAGCTCAGGGGAGAAATTGCAAACGTCCAGCAATTGCTCAGAGATGAAAAGTGCCAGCACTGAAAGCTGTTGCTAGCCAGCACCCTTCCTTGGAAGCGCTTTCACAGGCGCAGCAACACTGGGGCTTTGCGCTTCTATATGCACCAAACGTCACGGTCATTCTCTTTCCGTCTTGTAGACACGAGCTGAGAAATTGCAAACGTCGATCAATTGCTCAGAGATGAAAAGTGCCAGCACTGAAAGCTGTTGCTAGCCAGCACCCTTCCTTGGAAGCGCTTTTGTAGGCCTAAGAACACTGGGGCTCTGGGCTTCTCTAGCCACCTCATCTTCTGCTCATCCTCTCGCGCACTCTAAAGAGAGCTCAGGTGAGAAATTGCAAACGTCGAGCAATTGCTCAGAGATGAAAAGTGCCAGCACTGAAAGCTCTTGCTAGCCAGCACCCTTCCTTGGAAGCGCTTTCACAGGCGCAGTAACACTGGGGCTTTGCGCTTCTCTATGCACCAAACGTCACGGTCCTTCTCTTTCCGTCTCGTAGACACGAGCTGAGAAATTGCAAACGTCGAGCAATTGCTCAGAGATGAAAAGTGCCAGCACTGAAAGCTCTTGCTAGCCAGCACCCTTCCTTGGAAGCGCTTTTGTAGGCCTAAGAACACTGGGGCTCTGGGCTTCTCTAGCCACCTCATCTTCTGCTCATCCTCTCGCGCACTCTAAAGAGAGCTCAGGTGAGAAATTGCAAACGTCGAGCAATTGCTCAGAGATGAAAAGTGCCAGCACTGAAAGCTGTTGCTAGCCAGCACCCTTCCTTGGAAGCCCTTTCACAGGCGCAGCAACACTGGGGCTTTGCGCTTCTCTACCCACCAAACGTCACGGTCATTCTCTTTCCGTCTCCTAGACATGAGCTGAGAAATTGCAAACGTCGAGCAATTGCTCAGAGATGAAAAGTGCCAGCACTGAAAGCTGTTGCTAGCCAGCACCCTTCCTTGGAAGCGCTTTTGTAGGCCTAAGAACACTGGGGCTCTGGGCTTCTCTAGCCACCTCATCTTCTGCTCATCCTCTCGCGCACTCTAAAGAGAGCTCAGGTGAGAAATTGCAAACGTCGAGCAATTGCTCAGAGATGAAAAGTGCCAGCACTGAAAGCTCTTGCTAGCCAGCACCCTTCCTTGGAAGCGCTTTCACAAGCGCAGCAACACTGGGGCTTTGCGCTTCTCTACCCACCAAACGTAACGGTCATTCTCTTTCCGTCTCGTAGACATGAGCTGAGAAATTGCAAACGTCGAGCAATTGCTCAGAGATGAAAAGTGCCAGCACTTAAAGCTCTTGCTAGCCAGCACCCTTCCTTGGAAGCGCTTTCACAGGCGCAGTAACACTGGGGCTTTGCGCTTCTCTAGCCACCAAACGTCATGGTCACTATCTCTCCGTCTCCTAGGCACGAGCTGAGAAATTGCAAATGTCGAGCAATTGCTCAGAGATGAAAAGTGCCAGCACTGGAAGCTGTTGCTAGCCAGCACCCTTCCTTGGAAGCGCTTTTGTAGGCCTAAGAACACTGGGGCTCTGGGCTTCTCTAGCCACCTAATCTTCTGCTCATCCTCTCGCGCACTCTAAAGAGAGCTCAGGTGAGAAATTGCAAACGTCGAGCAATTGCTCAGAGATGAAAAGTGCCAGCACTGAAAGCTGTTGCTAGCCAGCACCCTTCCTTGGAAGCGCTTTCACAGGCGCAGCAACACTGGGGCTTTGCGCTCCTCTAGCCACCAAACGTCACGGTCACTCTCTCTCCGTCTCGTAGACACGAGCTGAGAAATTGCAAACGTCGATCAATTGCTCAGAGATGAAAAGTGCCAGCACTGAAAGCTGTTGCTAGCCAGCACCCTTCATTGGAAGCGCTTTCACAGGCGCAGCAACACTGGGGCTTTGCGCTTCTCTAGCCACCAAACGTCATGGTCACTATCTCTCCGTCTCCTAGGCACGAGCTGAGAAATTGCAAACGTCGATCAATTGCTCAGAGATGAAAAGTGCCAGCACTGGAAGCTGTTGCTAGCCAGCACCCTTCCTTGGAAGCGCTTTTGTAGGCCTAAGAACACTGGGGCTCTGGGCTTCTCTAGCCACCTCATCTTCTGCTCATCCTCTCGCGCACTCTAAAGAGAGCTCAGGTGAGAAATTGCAAACGTCGAGCAATTGCTCAGAGATGAAAAGTGCCAGCACTGAAAGCTCTTGCTAGCCAGCACCCTTCCTTGGAAGCGCTTTCACAGGCGCAGTAACACTGGGGCTTTGCGCTTCTCTATGCACCAAACGTCACGGTCCTTCTCTTTCCGTCTCGTAGACACGAGCTGAGAAATTGCAAACGTCGAGCAATTGCTCAGAGATGAAAAGTGCCAGCACTGAAAGCTCTTGCTAGCCAGCACCCTTCCTTGGAAGCGCTTTTGTAGGCCTAAGAACAGTGGGGCTCTGGGCTTCTCTAGCCACCTAATCTTCTGCTCATCCTCTCGCGCACTCTAAAGAGAGCTCAGGTGAGAAATTGCAAACGTCGAGCAATTGCTCAGAGATGAAAAGTGCCAGCACTGGAAGCTGTTGCTAGCCAGCACCCTTCCTTGGAAGCGCTTTCACAGGCGCAGCAACACTGGGGCTTTGCGCTTCTCTAGCCACCAAACGTCACAGTCATTCTCTTTCCGTCTCCTAGACATGAGCTGAGAAATTGCAAACGTCGAGCAATTGCTCAGAGATGAAAAGTGCCAGCACTGAAAGCTGTTGCTAGCCAGCACCCTTCCTTGGAAGCGCTTTTGTAGGCCTAAGAACACTGGGGCTCTGGGCTTCTCTAGCCACCTCATCTTCTGCTCATCCTCTCGCGCACTCTAAAGAGAGCTCAGGTGAGAAATTGCAAACGTCGAGCAATTGCTCAGAGATGAAAAGTGCCAGCACTGAAAGCTCTTGCTAGCCAGCACCCTTCCTTGGAAGCGCTTTCACAAGCGCAGTAACACTGGGGCTTTGCGCTTCTCTACCCACCAAACGTAACGGTCATTCTCTTTCCGTCTTGTAGACATGAGCTGAGAAATTGCAAACGTCGAGCAATTGCTCAGAGATGAAAAGTGCCAGCACTTAAAGCTCTTGCTAGCCAGCACCCTTCCTTGGAAGCGCTTTCACAGGCGCAGCAACACTGGGGCTTTGCGCTTCTCTAGCCACCAAACTTCATGGTCACTATCTCTCCGTCTCCTAGGCACGAGCTGAGAAATTGCAAACGTCGAGCAATTGCTCAGAGATGAAAAGTGCCAGCACTGGAAGCTGTTGCTAGCCAGCACCCTTCCTTGGAAGCGCTTTTGTAGGCCTAAGAACACTGGGGCTCTGGGCTTCTCTAGCCACCTAATCTTCTGCTCATCCTCTCGCGCACTCTAAAGAGAGCTCAGGTGAGAAATTGCAAACGTCGAGCAATTGCTCAGAGATGAAAAGTGCCAGCACTGAAAGCTGTTGCTAGCCAGCACCCTTCCTTGGAAGCGCTTTCACAGGCGCAGCAACACTGGGGCTTTGCGCTTCTCTAGCCACCAAACGTCACGGTCACTCTCTCTCCGTCTCGTAGACACGAGCTGAGAAATTGCAAACGTCGAGCAATTGCTCAGAGATGAAAAGTGCCAGCACTGAAAGCTGTTGCTAGCCAGCACCCTTCCTTGGAAGCGCTTTTGTAGGCCTAAGAACACTGGGGCTCTGGGCTTCTTTAGCCACCTAATCTTCTGCACATCCTCTCGCGCACTCTAAAGAGAGCTCAGGGGAGAAATTGCAAACGTCCAGCAATTGCTCAGAGATGAAAAGTGCCAGCACTGAAAGCTGTTGCTAGCCAGCACCCTTCCTTGGAAGCGCTTTCACAGGCGCAGCAACACTGGGGCTTTGCGCTTCTATATGCACCAAACGTCACGGTCATTCTCTTTCCGTCTTGTAGACACGAGCTGAGAAATTGCAAACGTCGATCAATTGCTCAGAGATGAAAAGTGCCAGCACTGAAAGCTGTTGCTAGCCAGCACCCTTCCTTGGAAGCGCTTTTGTAGGCCTAAGAACACTGGGGCTCTGGGCTTCTCTAGCCACCTCATCTTCTGCTCATCCTCTCGCGCACTCTAAAGAGAGCTCAGGTGAGAAATTGCAAACGTCGAGCAATTGCTCAGAGATGAAAAGTGCCAGCACTGAAAGCTCTTGCTAGCCAGCACCCTTCCTTGGAAGCGCTTTCACAGGCGCAGTAACACTGGGGCTTTGCGCTTCTCTATGCACCAAACGTCACGGTCCTTCTCTTTCCGTCTCGTAGACACGAGCTGAGAAATTGCAAACGTCGAGCAATTGCTCAGAGATGAAAAGTGCCAGCACTGAAAGCTCTTGCTAGCCAGCACCCTTCCTTGGAAGCGCTTTTGTAGGCCTAAGAACACTGGGGCTCTGGGCTTCTCTAGCCACCTCATCTTCTGCTCATCCTCTCGCGCACTCTAAAGAGAGCTCAGGTGAGAAATTGCAAACGTCGAGCAATTGCTCAGAGATGAAAAGTGCCAGCACTGAAAGCTGTTGCTAGCCAGCACCCTTCCTTGGAAGCCCTTTCACAGGCGCAGCAACACTGGGGCTTTGCGCTTCTCTACCCACCAAACGTCACGGTCATTCTCTTTCCGTCTCCTAGACATGAGCTGAGAAATTGCAAACGTCGAGCAATTGCTCAGAGATGAAAAGTGCCAGCACTGAAAGCTGTTGCTAGCCAGCACCCTTCCTTGGAAGCGCTTTTGTAGGCCTAAGAACACTGGGGCTCTGGGCTTCTCTAGCCACCTCATCTTCTGCTCATCCTCTCGCGCACTCTAAAGAGAGCTCAGGTGAGAAATTGCAAACGTCGAGCAATTGCTCAGAGATGAAAAGTGCCAGCACTGAAAGCTCTTGCTAGCCAGCACCCTTCCTTGGAAGCGCTTTCACAAGCGCAGCAACACTGGGGCTTTGCGCTTCTCTACCCACCAAACGTAACGGTCATTCTCTTTCCGTCTCGTAGACATGAGCTGAGAAATTGCAAACGTCGAGCAATTGCTCAGAGATGAAAAGTGCCAGCACTTAAAGCTCTTGCTAGCCAGCACCCTTCCTTGGAAGCGCTTTCACAGGCGCAGTAACACTGGGGCTTTGCGCTTCTCTAGCCACCAAACGTCATGGTCACTATCTCTCCGTCTCCTAGGCACGAGCTGAGAAATTGCAAATGTCGAGCAATTGCTCAGAGATGAAAAGTGCCAGCACTGGAAGCTGTTGCTAGCCAGCACCCTTCCTTGGAAGCGCTTTTGTAGGCCTAAGAACACTGGGGCTCTGGGCTTCTCTAGCCACCTAATCTTCTGCTCATCCTCTCGCGCACTCTAAAGAGAGCTCAGGTGAGAAATTGCAAACGTCGAGCAATTGCTCAGAGATGAAAAGTGCCAGCACTGAAAGCTGTTGCTAGCCAGCACCCTTCCTTGGAAGCGCTTTCACAGGCGCAGCAACACTGGGGCTTTGCGCTCCTCTAGCCACCAAACGTCACGGTCACTCTCTCTCCGTCTCGTAGACACGAGCTGAGAAATTGCAAACGTCGATCAATTGCTCAGAGATGAAAAGTGCCAGCACTGGAAGCTGTTGCTAGCCAGCACCCTTCCTTGGAAGCGCTTTCGTAGGCCTAAGAACACTGGGGCTCTGGGCTTCTCTAGCCACCTCATCTTCTGCTCATCCTCTCGCGCACTCTAAAGAGAGCTCAGGTGAGAAATTGCAAACGTCGAGCAATTGCTCAGAGATGAAAAGTGCCAGCACTGAAAGCTCTTGCTAGCCAGCACCCTTCCTTGGAAGCGCTTTTGTAGGCCTAAGAACACTGGGGCTCTGGGCTTCTCTAGCCACCTCATCTTCTGCTCATCCTCTCGCGCACTCTAAAGAGAGCTCAGGTGAGAAATTGCAAACGTCGAGCAATTGCTCAGAGATGAAAAGTGCCAGCACTGAAAGCTCTTGCTAGCCAGCACCCTTCCTTGGAAGCGCTTTCACAAGCGCAGTAACACTGGGGCTTTGCGCTTCTCTACCCACCAAACGTAACGGTCATTCTCTTTCCGTCTTGTAGACATGAGCTGAGAAATTGCAAACGTCGAGCAATTGCTCAGAGATGAAAAGTGCCAGCACTTAAAGCTCTTGCTAGCCAGCACCCTTCCTTGGAAGCGCTTTCACAGGCGCAGCAACACTGGGGCTTTGCGCTTCTCTAGCCACCAAACTTCATGGTCACTATCTCTCCGTCTCCTAGGCACGAGCTGAGAAATTGCAAACGTCGAGCAATTGCTCAGAGATGAAAAGTGCCAGCACTGGAAGCTGTTGCTAGCCAGCACCCTTCCTTGGAAGCGCTTTTGTAGGCCTAAGAACACTGGGGCTCTGGGCTTCTCTAGCCACCTAATCTTCTGCTCATCCTCTCGCGCACTCTAAAGAGAGCTCAGGTGAGAAATTGCAAACGTCGAGCAATTGCTCAGAGATGAAAAGTGCCAGCACTGAAAGCTGTTGCTAGCCAGCACCCTTCCTTGGAAGCGCTTTCACAGGCGCAGCAACACTGGGGCTTTGCGCTTCTCTAGCCACCAAACGTCACGGTCACTCTCTCTCCGTCTCGTAGACACGAGCTGAGAAATTGCAAACGTCGAGCAATTGCTCAGAGATGAAAAGTGCCAGCACTGAAAGCTCTTGCTAGCCAGCACCCTTCCTTGGAAGCGCTTTTGTAGGCCTAAGAACACTGGGGCTCTGGGCTTCTTTAGCCACCTAATCTTCTGCACATCCTCTCGCGCACTCTAAAGAGAGCTCAGGGGAGAAATTGCAAACGTCCAGCAATTGCTCAGAGATGAAAAGTGCCAGCACTGAAAGCTGTTGCTAGCCAGCACCCTTCCTTGGAAGCGCTTTCACAGGCGCAGCAACACTGGGGCTTTGCGCTTCTATATGCACCAAACGTCACGGTCATTCTCTTTCCGTCTTGTAGACACGAGCTGAGAAATTGCAAACGTCGATCAATTGCTCAGAGATGAAAAGTGCCAGCACTGAAAGCTGTTGCTAGCCAGCACCCTTCCTTGGAAGCGCTTTTGTAGGCCTAAGAACACTGGGGCTCTGGGCTTCTCTAGCCACCTCATCTTCTGCTCATCCTCTCGCGCACTCTAAAGAGAGCTCAGGTGAGAAATTGCAAACGTCGAGCAATTGCTCAGAGATGAAAAGTGCCAGCACTGAAAGCTCTTGCTAGCCAGCACCCTTCCTTGGAAGCGCTTTCACAGGCGCAGTAACACTGGGGCTTTGCGCTTCTCTATGCACCAAACGTCACGGTCCTTCTCTTTCCGTCTCGTAGACACGAGCTGAGAAATTGCAAACGTCGAGCAATTGCTCAGAGATGAAAAGTGCCAGCACTGAAAGCTCTTGCTAGCCAGCACCCTTCCTTGGAAGCGCTTTTGTAGGCCTAAGAACACTGGGGCTCTGGGCTTCTCTAGCCACCTCATCTTCTGCTCATCCTCTCGCGCACTCTAAAGAGAGCTCAGGTGAGAAATTGCAAACGTCGAGCAATTGCTCAGAGATGAAAAGTGCCAGCACTGAAAGCTGTTGCTAGCCAGCACCCTTCCTTGGAAGCCCTTTCACAGGCGCAGCAACACTGGGGCTTTGCGCTTCTCTACCCACCAAACGTCACGGTCATTCTCTTTCCGTCTCCTAGACATGAGCTGAGAAATTGCAAACGTCGAGCAATTGCTCAGAGATGAAAAGTGCCAGCACTGAAAGCTGTTGCTAGCCAGCACCCTTCCTTGGAAGCGCTTTTGTAGGCCTAAGAACACTGGGGCTCTGGGCTTCTCTAGCCACCTCATCTTCTGCTCATCCTCTCGCGCACTCTAAAGAGAGCTCAGGTGAGAAATTGCAAACGTCGAGCAATTGCTCAGAGATGAAAAGTGCCAGCACTGAAAGCTCTTGCTAGCCAGCACCCTTCCTTGGAAGCGCTTTCACAAGCGCAGCAACACTGGGGCTTTGCGCTTCTCTACCCACCAAACGTAACGGTCATTCTCTTTCCGTCTCGTAGACATGAGCTGAGAAATTGCAAACGTCGAGCAATTGCTCAGAGATGAAAAGTGCCAGCACTGAAAGCTCTTGCTAGCCAGCACCCTTCCTTGGAAGCGCTTTCACAGGCGCAGCAACACTGGGGCTTTGTGCTTCTCTACCCACCAAACGTCACGGTCACTCTCTCTCCATCTCGTAGACACGAGCTGAGAAATTGCAAACGTCGAGCAATTGCTCAGAGATGAAAAGTGCCAGCACTGAAAGCTCTTGCTAGCCAGCACCCTTCCTTGGAAGCGCTTTTGTAGACCTAAGAAGACTGGGGCT
Organism: Sarcoramphus papa; assembly: GCA_037962945.1. Taxonomy (NCBI): domain Eukaryota; kingdom Metazoa; phylum Chordata; class Aves; order Accipitriformes; family Cathartidae; genus Sarcoramphus; species Sarcoramphus papa. The sequence continues at coordinate 606,746 of JBBMRM010000121.1, forward strand.
CTGGGCTTCTCTAGCCACCTCATCTTCTGCTCATCCTCTCGCGCACTCTAAAGAGAGCTCAGGTGAGAAATTGCAAACGTCGAGCAATTGCTCAGAGATGAAAAGTGCCAGCACTGAAAGCTGTTGCTAGCCAGCACCCTTCCTTGGAAGCGCTTTCACAGGCGCAGCAACACTGGGGCTTTGCGCTTCTCTAGCCACCAAACGTCACGGTCCTTCTCTTTCCGTCTTGTAGACACGAGCTGAGAAATTGCAAACGTCGAGCAATTGCTCAGAGATGAAAAGTGCCAGCACTGGAAGCTGTTGCTAGCCAGCACCCTTCCTTGGAAGCGCTTTACAGGCGCAGTAACACTGGGGCTTTGCGCTTCTCTAGCCACCAAAAGTCACGGTCACTCTCTTTCCATCTCATAGACACGAGCTGAGAAATTGCAAACATCGAGCAATTGCTCAGAGATGAAAAGTGCCAGCACTGAAAGCTGTTGCTAGCCAGCACCCTTCCTTGGAAGCGCTTTCACAGGCGCAGTAACACTGGGGCTTTGCGCTTCTCTACCCACCAAACGTCACGGTCCTTCTCTTTCCGTCTCATAGACACGAGCTGAGAAATTGCAAACGTCGAGCAATTGCTCAGAGATGAAAAGTGCCAGCACTGAAAGCTGTTGCTAGCCAGCACCCTTCCTTGGAAGCGCTTTTGTAGGCCTAAGAAGACTGGGGCTCTGGGCTTCTCTAGCCACCTAATCTTCTGCTCATCCTCTCGCGCACTCTAAAGAGAGCTCAGGTGAGAAATTGCAAACGTCGAGCAATTGCTCAGAGATGAAAAGTGCCAGCACTGAAAGCTGTTGCTAGCCAGCACCCTTCCTTGGAAGCGCTTTCACAAGCGCAGTAACACTGGGGCTTTGCGCTTCTCTACCCACCAAACGTCACGGTCCTTCTCTTTCCGTCTCATAGACACGAGCTGAGAAATTGCAAACGTCGAGCAATTGCTCAGAGATGAAAAGTGCCAGCACTGAAAGCTGTTGCTAGCCAGCACCCTTCCTTGGAAGCGCTTTCACAAGCGCAGCAACACTGGGGCTTTGCGCTTCTCTACCCACCAAACGTCACGGTCATTCTCTTTCCGTCTCGTAGACACGAGCTGAGAAATTGCAAACGTCGAGCAATTGCTCAGAGATGAAAAGTGCCAGCACTGAAAGCTGTTGCTAGCCAGCACCCTTCCTTGGAAGCGCTTTTGTAGGCCTAAGAACACTGGGGCTCTGGGCTTCTCTAGCCACCTCATCTTCTGCTCATCCTCTCGCGCACTCTAAAGAGAGCTCAGGTGAGAAATTGCAAACGTCGAGCAATTGCTCAGAGACGAAAAGTGCCAGCACTGAAAGCTGTTGCTAGCCAGCACCCTTCCTTGGAAGCGCTTTCACAGGCGCAGCAACACTGGGGCTTTGCGCTTCTCTACCCACCAAACGTCACGGTCCTTCTCTTTCCGTCTCGTAGACACGAGCTGAGAAATTGCAAACGTCGAGCAATTGCTCAGAGATGAAAAGTGCCAGCACTGAAAGCTGTTGCTAGCCAGCACCCTTCCTTGGAAGCGCTTTCACAGGCGCAGAAACACTGGGGCTTTGCGCTTCTCTAGCCACCAAACGTCACGGTCACTATCTCTCCGTCTTGTAGACACGAGCTGAGAAATTGCAAACGTCGAGCAATTGCTCAGAGATTAAAAGTGCCATCACTGAAAGCTCTTGCTAGCCAGCACCCTTCCTTGGAAGCGCTTTCACAGGCGCAGCAACACTGGGGCTTTGCGCTTCTCTACCCACCACACTTCATGGTCACTATCTCTCCGTCTCGTAGACACGAGCTGAGAAATTGCAAACGTCGAGCAATTGCTCAGAGATGAAAAGTGCCAGCACTGAAAGCTGTTGCTAGCCAGCACCCTTCCTTGGAAGCGCTTTTGTAGGCCTAAGAACACTGGGGCTCTGGGCTTCTCTAGCCACCTAATCTTCTGCTCATCCTCTCGCGCACTCTAAAGAGAGCTCAGGTGAGAAATTGCAAACGTCGAGCAATTGCTCAGAGATGAAAAGTGCCAGCACTGAAAGCTCTTGCTAGCCAGCACCCTTCCTTGGAAGCGCTTTCACAAGCGCAGTAACACTGGGGCTTTGCGCTTCTCTACCCACCAAACGTAACGGTCATTCTCTTTCTGTCTCGTAGACATGAGCTGAGAAATTGCAAACGTCGAGCAATTGCTCCGAGATGAAAAGTGCCAGCACTTAAAGCTCTTGCTAGCCAGCACCCTTCCTTGGAAGCGCTTTCACAGGCGCAGCAACACTGGGGCTTTGCAATTCTATATGCACCAAACGTCACGGTCCTTCTCTTTCCGTCTCGTAGACACGAGCTGAGAAATTGCAAACGTCGAGCAATTGCTCAGAGACGAAAAGTGCCAGCACTGGAAGCTGTTGCTAGCCAGCACCCTTCCTTGGAAGCGCTTTTGTAGGCCTAAGAACACTGGGGCTCTGGGCTTCTTTAGCCACCTCATCTTCTGCTCATCCTCTCGCACACTCTAAAGAGAGCTCAGGTGAGAAATTGCAAACGTCGAGCAATTGCTCAGAGATGAAAAGTGCCAGCACTGAAAGCTGTTGCTAGCCAGCACCCTTCCTTGGAAGCGCTTTCACAGGCGCAGTAACACTGGGGCTTTGCGCTTCTCTAGCCACCAAACATCACGGTCACTATCTCTCCGTCTCGTAGACACGAGCTGAGAAATTGCAAACGTCGAGCAATTGCTCAGAGATGAAAAGTGCCAGCACTGAAAGCTGTTGCTAGCCAGCACCCTTCCTTGGAAGCGCTTTCACAGGCGCAGTAACACTGGGGCTTTGCGCTTCTCTAGCCACCAAACGTCACGGTCCTTCTCTTTCCGTCTCGTAGACACGAGCTGAGAAACTGCAAACGTCGAGCAATTGCTCAGAGATGAAAAGTGCCAGCACTGAAAGCTGTTGCTAGCCAGCACCCTTCCTTGGAAGCGCTTTTGTAGCCCTTAGAACACTGGGGCTCTGGGCTTCTCTAGCCACCTCATCTTCTGCTCATCCTCTCGTGCACTCTAAAGAGAGCTCAGGTGAGAAATTGCAAACGTCGAGCAATTGCTCAGAGATGAAAAGTGCCAGCACTGAAAGCTGTTGCTAGCCAGCACCCTTCCTTGGAAGCGCTTTCACAGGTGCAGTAACACTGGGGCTTTGCGCTTCTCTAGCCACCAAACGTCACGGTCCTTCTCTTTCCGTCTCATAGACACGAGCTGAGAAATTGCAAACGTCGAGCAATTGCTCAGAGATGAAAAGTGCCAGCACTGGAAGCTGTTGCTAGCCAGCACCCTTCCTTGGAAGCGCTTTTGTAGGCCTAAGAACAGTGGGGCTCTGGGCTTCTTAGGCACCTCATCTTCTGCTCATCCTCTCGCGCACTCTAAAGAGAGCTCAGGTGAGAAATTGCAAACGTCGAGCAATTGCTCAGAGAAGAAAAGTGCCAGCACTGAAAGCTGTTGCTAGCCAGCACCCTTCCTTGGAAGCGCTTTCACAGGCGCAGCAACACTGGGGCTTTGCGCTTCTCTACCCACCAAACGTCACAGTCATTCTCTTTCCGTCTCGTAGACACGAGCTGAGAAATTGCAAACGTCGAGCAATTGCTCAGAGATGAAAAGTGCCAGCACTGAAAGCTGTTGCTAGCCAGCACCCTTCCTTGGAAGCGCTTTCACAGGCGCAGTAACACTGGGGCTTTGCGCTTCTCTACCAACCAAACATCACGGTCCTTCTCTTTCCGTCTCGTAGACACGAGCTGAGAAATTGCAAACGTCGAGCAATTGCTCAGAGATGAAAAGTGCCAGCACTGAAAGCTCTTGCTAGCCAGCCCCCTTCCTTGGAAGCGCTTTTGTAGGCCTAAGAAGACTGGGGCTCTGGGCTTCTCTAGCCACCTCATCTTCTGCTCATCCTCTCGCGCACTCTAAAGAGAGCTGAGGTGAGAAATTGCAAACGTCGAGCAATTGCTCAGAGACGAAAAGTGCCAGCACTGAAAGCTCTTGCTAGCCAGCACCCTTCCTTGGAAGCTCTTTTGTAGCCCTTAGAACACTGGGGCTCTGGGCTTCTCTAGCCACCTCATCTTCTGCTCATCCTCTCGCGCACTCTAAAGAGAGCTCAGGTGAGAAATTGCAAAAGTCGAGCAATTGCTCAGAGATGAAAAGTGCCAGCACTGAAAGCTGTTGCTAGCCAGCACCCTTCCTTGGAAGCGTTTCACAAGCGTAGTAACACTGGGGCTTTGCGCTTCTCTACCCACCAAACGTCACGGTCCTTCTCTTTCCGTCTCGTAGACACGAGCTGAGAAACTGCAAACGTCGAGCAATTGCTCAGAGATGAAAAGTGCCAGCACTGAAAGCTGTTGCTAGCCAGCACCCTTCCTTGGAAGCGCTTTCACAGGCGCAGCAACACTGGGGCTTTGCGCTTCTCTAGCCACCAAACGTCACGGTCATTCTCTTTCCGTCTCGTAGACACGAGCTGAGAAATTGCAAACGTCGAGCAATTGCTCAGAGATGAAAAGTGCCAGCACTGAAAGCTCTTGCTAGCCAGCCCCCTTCCTTGGAAGCGCTTTTGTAGGCCTAAGAACACTGGGGCTCTGGGCTTCTTTAGCCACCTCATCTTCTGCTCATCCTCTCGCGCACTCTAAAGAGAGCTCAGGTGAGAAATTGCAAACGTCGAGCAATTGCTCAGAGATGAAAAGTGCCAGCACTGAAAGCTCTTGCTAGCCAGCACCCTTCCTTGGAAGCGCTTTCACAGGCGCAGTAACACTGGGGCTTTGCGCTTCTCTACCCACCAAACATCACGGTCCTTCTCTTTCCGTCTCGTAGACACGAGCTGAGAAATTGCAAACGTCGAGCAATTGCTCAGAGATGAAAAGTGCCAGCACTGAAAGCTGTTGCTAGCCAGCACCCTTTTTTGGAAGCGCTTTTGTAGGCCTAAGAACACTGGGGCTCTGGGCTTCTCTAGCCACCTCATCTTCTGCTCATCCTCTCGCGCACTCTAAAGAGAGCTCAGGTGAGAAATTGCAAAAGTCGAGCAATTGCTCAGAGATGAAAAGTGCCAGCACTGAAAGCTCTTGCTAGCCAGCACCCTTCCTTGGAAGCACTTTCACAGGCGCAGTAACACTGGGGCTTTGCGCTTCTCTACCCACCAAACGTCACAGTCATTCTCTTTCCGTCTCGTAGACACGAGCTGAGAAATTGCAAACGTCAAGCAATTGCTCAGAGATGAAAAGTGCCAGCACTGGAAGCTGTTGCTAGCCAGCACCCTTCCTTGGAAGCGCTTTTGTAGGCCTAAGAACACTGGGGCTCTGGGCTTCTCTAGCCACCTCATCTTCTGCTCATCCTCTCGCGCACTCTAAAGAGAGCTCAGGTGAGAAATTGCAAACGTCGAGCAATTGCTCAGAGATGAAAAGTGCCAGCACTGAAAGCTGTTGCTAGCCAGCACCCTTCCTTGGAAGCGCTTTCACAGGCGCAGTAACACTGGGGCTTTGCGCTTCTATACGCACCAAACGTCACGGTCCTTCTCTTTCCGTCTCGTAGACACGAGCTGAGAAACTGCAAACGTCGAGCAATTGCTCAGAGATGAAAAGTGCCAGCACTGAAAGCTGTTGCTAGCCAGCACCCTTCCTTGGAAGCGCTTTTGTAGCCCTTAGAACAGTGGGGCTCTGGGCTTCTCTAGCCACCTCATCTTCTGCTCATCCTCTCGCGCACTCTAAAGAGAGCTCAGGTGAGAAATTGCAAACATCGAGCAATTGCTCAGAGATGAAAAGTGCCAGCACTGAAAGCTGTTGCTAGCCAGCACCCTTCCTTGGAAGCGCTTTCACAGGCGCAGTAACACTGGGGCTTTGCGCTTCTCTAGCCACCAAACGTCACGGTCATTCTCTTTCCGTCTCATAGACACGAGCTGAGAAATTGCAAACGTCGAGCAATTGCTCAGAGATGAAAAGTGCCAGCACTGAAAGCTGTTGCTAGCCAGCACCCTTCCTTGGAAGCGCTTTTGTAGGCCTAAGAACAGTGGGGCTCTGGGCTTCTTTAGCCACCTCATCTTCTGCTCATCCTCTCGCGCACTCTAAAGAGAGCTCAGGTGAGAAATTGCAAACGTCGAGCAATTGCTCAGAGAAGAAAAGTGCCAGCACTGAAAGCTGTTGCTAGCCAGCACCCTTCCTTGGAAGCGCTTTCACAGGCGCAGTAACACTGGGGCTTTGCGCTTCTCTAGCCACCAAACGTCACGGTCATTCTCTTTCCGTCTCGTAGACACGAGCTGAGAAATTGCAAACGTCGAGCAATTGCTCAGAGATGAAAAGTGCCAGCACTGAAAGCTGTTGCTAGCCAGCCCCCTTCCTTGGAAGCGCTTTTGTAGGCCTAAGAACACTGGGGCTCTGGGCTTCTTTAGCCACCTCATCTTCTGCTCATCCTCTCGCGCACTCTAAAGAGAGCTCAGGTGAGAAATTGCAAACGTCGAGCAATTGCTCAGAGATGAAAAGTGCCAGCACTGAAAGCTCTTGCTAGCCAGCACCCTTCCTTGGAAGCGCTTTCACAGGCGCAGTAACACTGGGGCTTTGCGCTTCTCTAGCCACCAAACATCACAGTCATTCTCTTTCCGTCTCGTAGACACGAGCTGAGAAATTGCAAACGTCGAGCAATTGCTCAGAGATGAAAAGTGCCAGCACTGAAAGCTCTTGCTAGCCAGCACCCTTCCTTGGAAGCGCTTTTGTAGGCCTAAGAACACTGGGGCTCTGGGCTTCTCTAGCCACCTCATCTTCTGCTCATCCTCTCGCGCACTCTAAAGAGAGCTCAGGTGAGAAATTGCAAACGTCGAGCAATTGCTCAGAGATGAAAAGTGCCAGCACTGAAAGCTGTTGCTAGCCAGCACCCTTCCTTGGAAGCGCTTTCACAAGCGCAGTAACACTGGGGCTTTGCGCTTCTCTAGCCACCAAACGTCACTGTCATTCTCTTTCCGTCTCGTAGACACGAGCTGAGAAATTGCAAACGTCGAGCAATTGCTCAGAGATGAAAAGTGCCAGCACTGAAAGCTCTTGCTAGCCAGCACCCTTCCTTGGAAGCGCTTTCACAGGCGCAGTAACACTGGGGCTTTGCGCTTCTCTACCAACCAAACATCACGGTCCTTCTCTTTCCGTCTCGTAGACACGAGCTGAGAAATTGCAAACGTCGAGCAATTGCTCAGAGATGAAAAGTGCCAGCACTGAAAGCTGTTGCTAGCCAGCACCCTTCCTTGGAAGCGCTTTTGTAGGCCTAAGAACACTGGGGCTCTGGGCTTCTCTAGCCACCTCATCTTCTGCTCATCCTCTCGCGCACTCTAAAGAGAGCTCAGGTGAGAAATTGCAAACGTCGAGCAATTGCTCAGAGACGAAAAGTGCCAGCACTGAAAGCTGTTGCTAGCCAGCACCCTTCCTTGGAAGCTCTTTTGTAGCCCTTAGAACACTGGGGCTCTGGGCTTCTCTAGCCACCTCATCTTCTGCTCATCCTCTCGCGCACTCTAAAGAGAGCTCAGGTGAGAAATTGCAAACGTCGAGCAATTGCTCAGAGATGAAAAGTGCCAGCACTGAAAGCTGTTGCTAGCCAGCACCCTTCCTTGGAAGCGCTTTCACAAGCGCAGTAACACTGGGGCTTTGCGCTTCTCTACCCACCAAAGGTCACGGTCCTTCTCTTTCCGTCTCGTAGACACGAGTTGAGAAACTGCAAACGTCGAGCAATTGCTCAGAGATGAAAAGTGCCAGCACTGAAAGCTGTTGCTAGCCAGCACCCTTCCTTGGAAGCGCTTTCACAGGCGCAGCAACACTGGGGCTTTGCGCTTCTCTACGCACCAAACGTCACGGTCCTTCTCTTTCCGTCTCGTAGACACGAGCTGAGAAATTGCAAACGTCGAGCAATTGCTCAGAGATGAAAAGTGCCAGCACTGAAAGCTCTTGCTAGCCAGCCCCCTTCCTTGGAAGCGCTTTTGTAGGCCTAAGAACACTGGGGCTCTGGGCTTCTTTAGCCACCTCATCTTCTTCTCATCCTCTCGCGCACTCTAAAGAGAGCTCAGGTGAGAAATTGCAAACGTCGAGCAATTGCTCAGAGATGAAAAGTGCCAGCACTGAAAGCTCTTGCTAGCCAGCACCCTTCCTTGGAAGCGCTTTCACAGGCGCAGTAACACTGGGGCTTTGCGCTTCTCTACCAACCAAACATCACGGTCCTTCTCTTTCCGTCTCGTAGACACGAGCTGAGAAATTGCAAACGTCGAGCAATTGCTCAGAGATGAAAAGTGCCAGCACTGAAAGCTGTTGCTAGCCAGCACCCTTCCTTGGAAGCGCTTTTGTAGGCCTAAGAACAGTGGGGCTCTGGGCTTCTCTAGCCACCTCATCTTCTGCTCATCCTCTCGCGCACTCTAAAGAGAGCTCAGGTGAGAAATTGCAAACGTCGAGCAATTGCTCAGAGAAGAAAAGTGCCAGCACTGAAAGCTGTTGCTAGCCAGCACCCTTCCTTGGAAGCTCTTTTGTAGCCCTTAGAACACTGGGGCTCTGGGCTTCTCTAGCCACCTCATCTTCTGCTCATCCTCTCGCGCACTCTAAAGAGAGCTCAGGTGAGAAATTGCAAACGTCGAGCAATTGCTCAGAGATGAAAAGTGCCAGCACTGAAAGTTGTTGCTAGCCAGCACCCTTCCTTGGAAGCGCTTTCACAGGCGCAGTAACACTGGGGCTTTGCGCTTCTCTAGCCACCAAACGTCACAGTCATTCTCTTTCCGTCTCGTAGACACGAGCTGAGAAATTGCAAACGTCGAGCAATTGCTCAGAGATGAAAAGTGCCAGCACTGGAAGCTGTTGCTAGCCAGCACCCTTCCTTGGAAGCGCTTTTGTAGGCCTAAGAAGACTGGGGCTCTGGGCTTCTCTAGCCACCTCATCTTCTGCTCATCCTCTCGCGCACTCTAAAGAGAGCTCAGGTGAGAAATTGCAAACGTCCAGCAATTGCTCAGAGATGAAAAGTGCCAGCACTGAAAGCTGTTGCTAGCCAGCACCCTTCCTTGGAAGCGCTTTCACAAGCGCAGTAACACTGGGGCTTTGCGCTTCTCTACCCACCAAACGTCACGGTCCTTCTCTTTCCGTCTCGTAGACACGAGCTGAGAAACTGCAAACGTCGAGCAATTGCTCAGAGATGAAAAGTGCCAGCACTGAAAGCTGTTGCTAGCCAGCACCCTTCCTTGGAAGCGCTTTCACAGGCGCAGTAACACTGGGGCTTTGCGCTTCTCTACCAACCAAACATCACGGTCCTTCTCTTTCCGTCTCGTAGACACGAGCTGAGAAATTGCAAACGTCGAGCAATTGCTCAGAGATGAAAAGTGCCAGCACTGAAAGCTGTTGCTAGCCAGCCCCCTTCCTTGGAAGCGCTTTTGTAGGCCTAAGAAAACTGGGGCTCTGGGCTTCTTTAGCCACCTCATCTTCTGCTCATCCTCTCGCGCACTCTAAAGAGAGCTCAGGTGAGAAATTGCAAACGTCGAGCAATTGCTCAGAGATGAAAAGTGCCAGCACTGAAAGCTCTTGCTAGCCAGCCCCCTTCCTTGGAAGCGCTTTTGTAGGCCTAAGAACACTGGGGCTCTGCGCTTCTCTAGCCACCTCATCTTCTGCTCATCCTCTCGCGCACTCTAAAGAGAGCTCAGGTGAGAAATTGCAAACGTCCAGCAATTGCTCAGAGATGAAAAGTGCCAGCACTGAAAGCTGTTGCTAGCCAGCACCCTTCCTTGGAAGCGCTTTCACAGGCGCAGTAACACTGGGGCTTTGCGCTTCTCTAGCCACCAAACGTCACTGTCATTCTCTTTCCGTCTCGTAGACACGAGCTGAGAAATTGCAAACGTCGAGCAATTGCTCAGAGATGAAAAGTGCCAGCACTGAAAGCTGTTGCTAGCCAGCACCCTTCCTTGGAAGCGCTTTTGTAGGCCTAAGAACACTGGGGCTCTGGGCTTCTCTAGCCACCTAATCTTCTGCTCATCCTCTCGCGCACTCTAAAGAGAGCTCAGGTGAGAAATTGCAAACGTCGAGCAATTGCTCAGAGATGAAAAGTGCCAGCACTGAAAGCTGTTGCTAGCCAGCACCCTTCCTTGGAAGCGCTTTCACAAGCGCAGTAACACTGGGGCTTTGCGCTTCTCTACCCACCAAACGTCACTGTCATTCTCTTTCCGTCTCATAGACACGAGCTGAGAAATTGCAAACGTCGAGCAATTGCTCAGAGATGAAAAGTGCCAGCACTGAAAGTTGTTGCTAGCCAGCACCCTTCCTTGGAAGCGCTTTCACAGGCGCAGCAACACTGGGGCTTTGCGCTTCTCTACCCACCAAACGTCACAGTCATTCTCTTTCCGTCTCGTAGACACGAGCTGAGAAATTGCAAACGTCGAGCAATTGCTCAGAGATGAAAAGTGCCAGCACTGAAAGCTCTTGCTAGCCAGCACCCTTCCTTGGAAGCGCTTTTGTAGGCCTAAGAACACTGGGGCTCTGGGCTTCTTTAGCCACCTCATCTTCTGCTCATCCTCTCGCGCACTCTAAAGAGAGCTCAGGTGAGAAATTGCAAACGTCGAGCAATTGCTCAGAGATGAAAAGTGCCAGCACTGAAAGCTGTTGCTAGCCAGCACCCTTCCTTGGAAGCGCTTTCACAGGCGCAGCAACACTGGGGCTTTGCGCTTCTCTACCCACCAAACATCACAGTCATTCTCTTTCCGTCTCGTAGACACGAGCTGAGAAATTGCAAACGTCGAGCAATTGCTCAGAGATGAAAAGTGCCAGCACTGAAAGCTCTTGCTAGCCAGCACCCTTCCTTGGAAGCGCTTTTGTAGGCCTAAGAACACTGGGGCTCTGGGCTTCTCTAGCCACCTCATCTTCTGCTCATCCTCTCGCGCACTCTAAAGAGAGCTCAGGTGAGAAATTGCAAACGTCGAGCAATTGCTCAGAGATGAAAAGTGCCAGCACTGAAAGCTGTTGCTAGCCAGCACCCTTCCTTGGAAGCGCTTTCACAAGCGCAGTAACACTGGGGCTTTGCGCTTCTCTAGCCACCAAACGTCACGGTCCTTCTCTTTCCGTCTCGTAGACACGAGCTGAGAAATTGCAAACGTCGAGCAATTGCTCAGAGATGAAAAGTGCCAGCACTGAAAGCTGTTGCTAGCCAGCACCCTTCCTTGGAAGCGCTTTCACAGGCGCAGTAACACTGGGGCTTTGCGCTTCTCTACCAACCAAACATCACGGTCCTTCTCTTTCCGTCTCGTAGACACGAGCTGAGAAATTGCAAACGTCGAGCAATTGCTCAGAGATGAAAAGTGCCAGCACTGAAAGCTGTTGCTAGCCAGCACCCTTCCTTGGAAGCGCTTTTGTAGGCCTAAGAACACTGGGGCTCTGGGCTTCTCTAGCCACCTCATCTTCTGCTCATCCTCTCGCGCACTCTAAAGAGAGCTCAGGTGAGAAATTGCAAACGTCGAGCAATTGCTCAGAGACGAAAAGTGCCAGCACTGAAAGCTGTTGCTAGCCAGCACCCTTCCTTGGAAGCGCTTTCACAGGCGCAGTAACACTGGGGCTTTGCGCTTCTATACGCACCAAACGTCACGGTCCTTCTCTTTCCGTCTCGTAGACACGAGCTGAGAAACTGCAAACGTCGAGCAATTGCTCAGAGATGAAAAGTGCCAGCACTGAAAGCTGTTGCTAGCCAGCACCCTTCCTTGGAAGCGCTTTTGTAGCCCTTAGAACAGTGGGGCTCTGGGCTTCTCTAGCCACCTCATCTTCTGCTCATCCTCTCGCGCACTCTAAAGAGAGCTCAGGTGAGAAATTGCAAACATCGAGCAATTGCTCAGAGATGAAAAGTGCCAGCACTGAAAGCTGTTGCTAGCCAGCACCCTTCCTTGGAAGCGCTTTCACAGGCGCAGTAACACTGGGGCTTTGCGCTTCTCTAGCCACCAAACGTCACGGTCATTCTCTTTCCGTCTCATAGACACGAGCTGAGAAATTGCAAACGTCGAGCAATTGCTCAGAGATGAAAAGTGCCAGCACTGAAAGCTGTTGCTAGCCAGCACCCTTCCTTGGAAGCGCTTTTGTAGGCCTAAGAACAGTGGGGCTCTGGGCTTCTTTAGCCACCTCATCTTCTGCTCATCCTCTCGCGCACTCTAAAGAGAGCTCAGGTGAGAAATTGCAAACGTCGAGCAATTGCTCAGAGAAGAAAAGTGCCAGCACTGAAAGCTGTTGCTAGCCAGCACCCTTCCTTGGAAGCGCTTTCACAGGCGCAGCAACACTGGGGCTTTGCGCTTCTCTACCCACCAAACGTCACGGTCATTCTCTTTCCGTCTCGTAGACACGAGCTGAGAAATTGCAAACGTCGAGCAATTGCTCAGAGATGAAAAGTGCCAGCACTGAAAGCTGTTGCTAGCCAGCACCCTTCCTTGGAAGCGCTTTTGTAGGCCTAAGAACACTGGGGCTCTGGGCTTCTCTAGCCACCTCATCTTCTGCTCATCCTCTCGCGCACTCTAAAGAGAGCTCAGGTGAGAAATTGCAAACGTCGAGCAATTGCTCAGAGATGAAAAGTGCCAGCACTGAAAGCTGTTGCTAGCCAGCACCCTTCCTTGGAAGCGCTTTCACAAGCGCAGTAACACTGGGGCTTTGCGCTTCTCTAGCCACCAAACGTCACTGTCATTCTCTTTCCGTCTCGTAGACACGAGCTGAGAAATTGCAAACGTCGAGCAATTGCTCAGAGATGAAAAGTGCCAGCACTGAAAGCTGTTGCTAGCCAGCACCCTTCCTTGGAAGCGCTTTTGTAGCCCTTAGAACACTGGGGCTCTGGGCTTCTCTAGCCACCTCATCTTCTGCTCATCCTCTCGCGCACTCTAAAGAGAGCTCAGGTGAGAAATTGCAAACATCGAGCAATTGCTCAGAGATGAAAAGTGCCAGCACTGAAAGCTGTTGCTAGCCAGCACCCTTCCTTGGAAGCTCTTTTGTAGCCCTTAGAACACTGGGGCTCTGGGCTTCTCTAGCCACCTCATCTTCTGCTCATCCTCTCGCGCACTCTAAAGAGAGCTCAGGTGAGAAATTGCAAACATCGAGCAATTGCTCAGAGATGAAAAGTGCCAGCACTGAAAGCTGTTGCTAGCCAGCACCCTTCCTTGGAAGCGCTTTCACAGGCGCAGTAACACTGGGGCTTTGCGCTTCTATACGCACCAAACGTCACGGTCCTTCTCTTTCCGTCTCGTAGACACGAGCTGAGAAACTGCAAACGTCGAGCAATTGCTCAGAGATGAAAAGTGCCAGCACTGAAAGCTGTTGCTAGCCAGCACCCTTCCTTGGAAGCGCTTTTGTAGCCCTTAGAACAGTGGGGCTCTGGGCTTCTCTAGCCACCTCATCTTCTGCTCATCCTCTCGCGCACTCTAAAGAGAGCTCAGGTGAGAAATTGCAAACATCGAGCAATTGCTCAGAGATGAAAAGTGCCAGCACTGAAAGCTGTTGCTAGCCAGCACCCTTCCTTGGAAGCGCTTTCACAGGCGCAGTAACACTGGGGCTTTGCGCTTCTCTAGCCACCAAACGTCACGGTCATTCTCTTTCCGTCTCATAGACACGAGCTGAGAAATTGCAAACGTCGAGCAATTGCTCAGAGATGAAAAGTGCCAGCACTGAAAGCTGTTGCTAGCCAGCACCCTTCCTTGGAAGCGCTTTTGTAGGCCTAAGAACAGTGGGGCTCTGGGCTTCTTTAGCCACCTCATCTTCTGCTCATCCTCTCGCGCACTCTAAAGAGAGCTCAGGTGAGAAATTGCAAACGTCGAGCAATTGCTCAGAGAAGAAAAGTGCCAGCACTGAAAGCTGTTGCTAGCCAGCACCCTTCCTTGGAAGCGCTTTCACAGGCGCAGCAACACTGGGGCTTTGCGCTTCTCTACCCACCAAACATCACAGTCATTCTCTTTCCGTCTCGTAGACACGAGCTGAGAAATTGCAAACGTCGAGCAATTGCTCAGAGATGAAAAGTGCCAGCACTGAAAGCTCTTGCTAGCCAGCACCCTTCCTTGGAAGCGCTTTTGTAGGCCTAAGAACAGTGGGGCTCTGGGCTTCTCTAGCCACCTCATCTTCTGCTCATCCTCTCGCGCACTCTAAAGAGAGCTCAGGTGAGAAATTGCAAACGTCGAGCAATTGCTCAGAGATGAAAAGTGCCAGCACTGAAAGCTGTTGCTAGCCAGCACCCTTCCTTGGAAGCGCTTTCACAAGCGCAGTAACACTGGGGCTTTGCGCTTCTCTAGCCACCAAACGTCACTGTCATTCTCTTTCCGTCTCGTAGACACGAGCTGAGAAATTGCAAACGTCGAGCAATTGCTCAGAGATGAAAAGTGCCAGCACTGAAAGCTGTTGCTAGCCAGCACCCTTCCTTGGAAGCGCTTTTGTAGCCCTTAGAACACTGGGGCTCTGGGCTTCTCTAGCCACCTCATCTTCTGCTCATCCTCTCGCGCACTCTAAAGAGAGCTCAGGTGAGAAATTGCAAACATCGAGCAATTGCTCAGAGATGAAAAGTGCCAGCACTGAAAGCTGTTGCTAGCCAGCACCCTTCCTTGGAAGCGCTTTCACAGGCGCAGTAACACTGGGGCTTTGCGCTTCTCTAGCCACCAAACGTCACGGTCATTCTCTTTCCGTCTCATAGACACGAGCTGAGAAATTGCAAACGTCGAGCAATTGCTCAGAGATGAAAAGTGCCAGCACTGAAAGCTGTTGCTAGCCAGCACCCTTCCTTGGAAGCGCTTTTGTAGGCCTAAGAACAGTGGGGCTCTGGGCTTCTTTAGCCACCTCATCTTCTGCTCATCCTCTCGCGCACTCTAAAGAGAGCTCAGGTGAGAAATTGCAAACGTCGAGCAATTGCTCAGAGAAGAAAAGTGCCAGCACTGAAAGCTGTTGCTAGCCAGCACCCTTCCTTGGAAGCGCTTTCACAGGCGCAGCAACACTGGGGCTTTGCGCTTCTCTACCCACCAAACATCACAGTCATTCTCTTTCCGTCTCGTAGACACGAGCTGAGAAATTGCAAACGTCGAGCAATTGCTCAGAGATGAAAAGTGCCAGCACTGAAAGCTCTTGCTAGCCAGCACCCTTCCTTGGAAGCGCTTTTGTAGGCCTAAGAACACTGGGGCTCTGGGCTTCTCTAGCCACCTCATCTTCTGCTCATCCTCTCGCGCACTCTAAAGAGAGCTCAGGTGAGAAATTGCAAACGTCGAGCAATTGCTCAGAGATGAAAAGTGCCAGCACTGAAAGCTGTTGCTAGCCAGCACCCTTCCTTGGAAGCGCTTTCACAAGCGCAGTAACACTGGGGCTTTGCGCTTCTCTAGCCACCAAACGTCACTGTCATTCTCTTTCCGTCTCGTAGACACGAGCTGAGAAATTGCAAACGTCGAGCAATTGCTCAGAGATGAAAAGTGCCAGCACTGAAAGCTGTTGCTAGCCAGCACCCTTCCTTGGAAGCGCTTTCACAGGCGCAGTAACACTGGGGCTTTGCGCTTCTCTACCAACCAAACATCACGGTCCTTCTCTTTCCGTCTCGTAGACACGAGCTGAGAAATTGCAAACGTCGAGCAATTGCTCAGAGATGAAAAGTGCCAGCACTGAAAGCTGTTGCTAGCCAGCACCCTTCCTTGGAAGCGCTTTTGTAGGCCTAAGAACACTGGGGCTCTGGGCTTCTCTAGCCACCTCATCTTCTGCTCATCCTCTCGCGCACTCTAAAGAGAGCTCAGGTGAGAAATTGCAAACGTCGAGCAATTGCTCAGAGACGAAAAGTGCCAGCACTGAAAGCTGTTGCTAGCCAGCACCCTTCCTTGGAAGCGCTTTCACAGGCGCAGTAACACTGGGGCTTTGCGCTTCTATACGCACCAAACGTCACGGTCCTTCTCTTTCCGTCTCGTAGACACGAGCTGAGAAACTGCAAACGTCGAGCAATTGCTCAGAGATGAAAAGTGCCAGCACTGAAAGCTGTTGCTAGCCAGCACCCTTCCTTGGAAGCGCTTTTGTAGCCCTTAGAACAGTGGGGCTCTGGGCTTCTCTAGCCACCTCATCTTCTGCTCATCCTCTCGCGCACTCTAAAGAGAGCTCAGGTGAGAAATTGCAAACATCGAGCAATTGCTCAGAGATGAAAAGTGCCAGCACTGAAAGCTGTTGCTAGCCAGCACCCTTCCTTGGAAGCGCTTTCACAGGCGCAGCAACACTGGGGCTTTGCGCTTCTCTAGCCACCAAACGTCACGGTCATTCTCTTTCCGTCTCATAGACACGAGCTGAGAAATTGCAAACGTCGAGCAATTGCTCAGAGATGAAAAGTGCCAGCACTGAAAGCTGTTGCTAGCCAGCACCCTTCCTTGGAAGCGCTTTTGTAGGCCTAAGAACAGTGGGGCTCTGGGCTTCTTTAGCCACCTCATCTTCTGCTCATCCTCTCGCGCACTCTAAAGAGAGCTCAGGTGAGAAATTGCAAACGTCGAGCAATTGCTCAGAGAAGAAAAGTGCCAGCACTGAAAGCTGTTGCTAGCCAGCACCCTTCCTTGGAAGCGCTTTCACAGGCGCAGTAACACTGGGGCTTTGCGCTTCTCTACCCACCAAACGTCACGGTCATTCTCTTTCCGTCTCGTAGACACGAGCTGAGAAATTGCAAACGTCGAGCAATTGCTCAGAGATGAAAAGTGCCAGCACTGAAAGCTGTTGCTAGCCAGCACCCTTCCTTGGAAGCGCTTTTGTAGGCCTAAGAACAGTGGGGCTCTGGGCTTCTTTAGCCACCTCATCTTCTGCTCATCCTCTCGCGCACTCTAAAGAGAGCTCAGGTGAGAAATTGCAAACGTCGAGCAATTGCTCAGAGAAGAAAAGTGCCAGCACTGAAAGCTGTTGCTAGCCAGCACCCTTCCTTGGAAGCGCTTTCACAGGCGCAGCAACACTGGGGCTTTGCGCTTCTCTACCCACCAAACATCACAGTCATTCTCTTTCCGTCTCGTAGACACGAGCTGAGAAATTGCAAACGTCGAGCAATTGCTCAGAGATGAAAAGTGCCAGCACTGAAAGCTCTTGCTAGCCAGCACCCTTCCTTGGAAGCGCTTTTGTAGGCCTAAGAACACTGGGGCTCTGGGCTTCTCTAGCCACCTCATCTTCTGCTCATCCTCTCGCGCACTCTAAAGAGAGCTCAGGTGAGAAATTGCAAACGTCGAGCAATTGCTCAGAGATGAAAAGTGCCAGCACTGAAAGCTGTTGCTAGCCAGCACCCTTCCTTGGAAGCGCTTTCACAAGCGCAGTAACACTGGGGCTTTGCGCTTCTCTACCCACCAAACGTCACTGTCATTCTCTTTCCGTCTCGTAGACACGAGCTGAGAAATTGCAAACGTCGAGCAATTGCTCAGAGATGAAAAGTGCCAGCACTGAAAGCTGTTGCTAGCCAGCACCCTTCCTTGGAAGCGCTTTCACAGGCGCAGTAACACTGGGGCTTTGCGCTTCTCTAGCCACCAAACGTCACGGTCATTCTCTTTCCGTCTCATAGACACGAGCTGAGAAATTGCAAACGTCGAGCAATTGCTCAGAGATGAAAAGTGCCAGCACTGAAAGCTGTTGCTAGCCAGCACCCTTCCTTGGAAGCGCTTTTGTAGGCCTAAGAACAGTGGGGCTCTGGGCTTCTTTAGCCACCTCATCTTCTGCTCATCCTCTCGCGCACTCTAAAGAGAGCTCAGGTGAGAAATTGCAAACGTCGAGCAATTGCTCAGAGAAGAAAAGTGCCAGCACTGAAAGCTGTTGCTAGCCAGCACCCTTCCTTGGAAGCGCTTTCACAGGCGCAGTAACACTGGGGCTTTGCGCTTCTCTAGCCACCAAACGTCACGGTCATTCTCTTTCCGTCTCGTAGACACGAGCTGAGAAATTGCAAACGTCGAGCAATTGCTCAGAGATGAAAAGTGCCAGCACTGAAAGCTCTTGCTAGCCAGCCCCCTTCCTTGGAAGCGCTTTTGTAGGCCTAAGAACACTGGGGCTCTGGGCTTCTCTAGCCACCTCATCTTCTGCTCATCCTCTCGCGCACTCTAAAGAGAGCTCAGGTGAGAAATTGCAAACGTCGAGCAATTGCTCAGAGATGAAAAGTGCCAGCACTGAAAGCTCTTGCTAGCCAGCACCCTTCCTTGGAAGCGCTTTCACAGGCGCAGTAACACTGGGGCTTTGCGCTTCTCTACCAACCAAACATCACGGTCCTTCTCTTTCCGTCTCGTAGACACGAGCTGAGAAATTGCAAACGTCGAGCAATTGCTCAGAGATGAAAAGTGCCAGCACTGAAAGCTGTTGCTAGCCAGCACCCTTCCTTGGAAGCGCTTTTGTAGGCCTAAGAACACTGGGGCTCTGGGCTTCTCTAGCCACCTCATCTTCTGCTCATCCTCTCGCGCACTCTAAAGAGAGCTCAGGTGAGAAATTGCAAACGTCGAGCAATTGCTCAGAGATGAAAAGTGCCAGCTCTGAAAGCTGTTGCTAGCCAGCACCCTTCCTTGGAAGCACTTTCACAGGCGCAGTAACACTGGGGCTTTGCGCTTCTCTACCCACCAAACGTCACAGTCATTCTCTTTCCGTCTCGTAGACACGAGCTGAGAAATTGCAAACGTCGAGCAATTGCTCAGAGATGAAAAGTGCCAGCACTGGAAGCTGTTGCTAGCCAGCACCCTTCCTTGGAAGCGCTTTTGTAGGCCTAAGAACACTGGGGCTCTGGGCTTCTTTAGCCACCTCATCTTCTGCTCATCCTCTCGCGCACTCTAAAGAGAGCTCAGGTGAGAAATTGCAAACGTCGAGCAATTGCTCAGAGATGAAAAGTGCCAGCACTGAAAGCTCTTGCTAGCCAGCACCCTTCCTTGGAAGCGCTTTCACAGGCGCAGCAACACTGGGGCTTTGCGCTTCTCTACCCACCAAACATCACAGTCATTCTCTTTCCGTCTCGTAGACACGAGCTGAGAAATTGCAAACGTCGAGCAATTGCTCAGAGATGAAAAGTGCCAGCACTGAAAGCTGTTGCTAGCCAGCACCCTTCCTTGGAAGCGCTTTTGTAGGCCTAAGAACACTGGGGCTCTGGGCTTCTCTAGCCACCTCATCTTCTGCTCATCCTCTCGCGCACTCTAAAGAGAGCTCAGGTGAGAAATTGCAAACGTCGAGCAATTGCTCAGAGATGAAAAGTGCCAGCACTGAAAGCTGTTGCTAGCCAGCACCCTTCCTTGGAAGCGCTTTCACAAGCGCAGTAACACTGGGGCTTTGCGCTTCTCTAGCCACCAAACGTCACTGTCATTCTCTTTCCGTCTCGTAGACACGAGCTGAGAAATTGCAAACGTCGAGCAATTGCTCAGAGATGAAAAGTGCCAGCACTGAAAGCTCTTGCTAGCCAGCACCCTTCCTTGGAAGCGCTTTCACAGGCGCAGTAACACTGGGGCTTTGCGCTTCTCTACCAACCAAACATCACGGTCCTTCTCTTTCCGTCTCGTAGACACGAGCTGAGAAATTGCAAACGTCGAGCAATTGCTCAGAGATGAAAAGTGCCAGCACTGAAAGCTGTTGCTAGCCAGCACCCTTCCTTGGAAGCGCTTTTGTAGGCCTAAGAACACTGGGGCTCTGGGCTTCTTTAGCCACCTCATCTTCTGCTCATCCTCTCGCGCACTCTAAAGAGAGCTCAGGTGAGAAATTGCAAACGTCGAGCAATTGCTCAGAGATGAAAAGTGCCAGCACTGAAAGCTCTTGCTAGCCAGCACCCTTCCTTGGAAGCGCTTTCACAGGCGCAGTAACACTGGGGCTTTGCGCTTCTCTACCAACCAAACATCACGGTCCTTCTCTTTCCGTCTCGTAGACACGAGCTGAGAAATTGCAAACGTCGAGCAATTGCTCAGAGATGAAAAGTGCCAGCACTGAAAGCTGTTGCTAGCCAGCACCCTTCCTTGGAAGCGCTTTCACAGGCGCAGCAACACTGGGGCTTTGCGCTTCTCTACCCACCAAACATCACAGTCATTCTCTTTCCGTCTCGTAGACACGAGCTGAGAAATTGCAAACGTCGAGCAATTGCTCAGAGATGAAAAGTGCCAGCACTGAAAGCTGTTGCTAGCCAGCACCCTTCCTTGGAAGCGCTTTTGTAGGCCTAAGAACACTGGGGCTCTGGGCTTCTCTAGCCACCTCATCTTCTGCTCATCCTCTCGCGCACTCTAAAGAGAGCTCAGGTGAGAAATTGCAAACGTCGAGCAATTGCTCAGAGATGAAAAGTGCCAGCACTGAAAGCTGTTGCTAGCCAGCACCCTTCCTTGGAAGCGCTTTCACAAGCGCAGTAACACTGGGGCTTTGCGCTTCTCTACCCACCAAACGTCACTGTCATTCTCTTTCCGTCTCGTAGACACGAGCTGAGAAATTGCAAACGTCGAGCAATTGCTCAGAGATGAAAAGTGCCAGCACTGAAAGCTCTTGCTAGCCAGCACCCTTCCTTGGAAGCGCTTTCACAGGCGCAGTAACACTGGGGCTTTGCGCTTCTCTAGCCACCAAACGTCACGGTCCTTCTCTTTCCGTCTCGTAGACACGAGCTGAGAAATTGCAAACGTCGAGCAATTGCTCAGAGATGAAAAGTGCCAGCACTGAAAGCTGTTGCTAGCCAGCCCCCTTCCTTGGAAGCGCTTTTGTAGGCCTAAGAACACTGGGGCTCTGGGCTTCTTTAGCCACCTCATCTTCTTCTCATCCTCTCGCGCACTCTAAAGAGAGCTCAGGTGAGAAATTGCAAACGTCGAGCAATTGCTCAGAGATGAAAAGTGCCAGCACTGAAAGCTCTTGCTAGCCAGCACCCTTCCTTGGAAGCGCTTTCACAGGCGCAGTAACACTGGGGCTTTGCGCTTCTCTACCAACCAAACATCACGGTCCTTCTCTTTCCGTCTCGTAGACACGAGCTGAGAAATTGCAAACGTCGAGCAATTGCTCAGAGATGAAAAGTGCCAGCACTGAAAGCTGTTGCTAGCCAGCACCCTTCCTTGGAAGCGCTTTTGTAGGCCTAAGAACAGTGGGGCTCTGGGCTTCTCTAGCCACCTCATCTTCTGCTCATCCTCTCGCGCACTCTAAAGAGAGCTCAGGTGAGAAATTGCAAACGTCGAGCAATTGCTCAGAGAAGAAAAGTGCCAGCACTGAAAGCTGTTGCTAGCCAGCACCCTTCCTTGGAAGCTCTTTTGTAGCCCTTAGAACACTGGGGCTCTGGGCTTCTCTAGCCACCTCATCTTCTGCTCATCCTCTCGCGCACTCTAAAGAGAGCTCAGGTGAGAAATTGCAAACGTCGAGCAATTGCTCAGAGATGAAAAGTGCCAGCACTGAAAGTTGTTGCTAGCCAGCACCCTTCCTTGGAAGCGCTTTCACAGGCGCAGTAACACTGGGGCTTTGCGCTTCTCTAGCCACCAAACGTCACAGTCATTCTCTTTCCGTCTCGTAGACACGAGCTGAGAAATTGCAAACGTCGAGCAATTGCTCAGAGATGAAAAGTGCCAGCACTGGAAGCTGTTGCTAGCCAGCACCCTTCCTTGGAAGCGCTTTTGTAGCCCTTAGAACAGTGGGGCTCTGGGCTTCTCTAGCCACCTCATCTTCTGCTCATCCTCTCGCGCACTCTAAAGAGAGCTCAGGTGAGAAATTGCAAACGTCCAGCAATTGCTCAGAGATGAAAAGTGCCAGCACTGAAAGCTGTTGCTAGCCAGCACCCTTCCTTGGAAGCGCTTTCACAAGCGCAGTAACACTGGGGCTTTGCGCTTCTCTACCCACCAAACGTCACGGTCCTTCTCTTTCCGTCTCGTAGACACGAGCTGAGAAACTGCAAACGTCGAGCAATTGCTCAGAGATGAAAAGTGCCAGCACTGAAAGCTGTTGCTAGCCAGCACCCTTCCTTGGAAGCGCTTTCACAGGCGCAGTAACACTGGGGCTTTGCGCTTCTCTACCAACCAAACATCACGGTCCTTCTCTTTCCGTCTCGTAGACACGAGCTGAGAAATTGCAAACGTCGAGCAATTGCTCAGAGATGAAAAGTGCCAGCACTGAAAGCTGTTGCTAGCCAGCCCCCTTCCTTGGAAGCGCTTTTGTAGGCCTAAGAAAACTGGGGCTCTGGGCTTCTTTAGCCACCTCATCTTCTGCTCATCCTCTCGCGCACTCTAAAGAGAGCTCAGGTGAGAAATTGCAAACGTCGAGCAATTGCTCAGAGATGAAAAGTGCCAGCACTGAAAGCTCTTGCTAGCCAGCCCCCTTCCTTGGAAGCGCTTTTGTAGGCCTAAGAACACTGGGGCTCTGGGCTTCTCTAGCCACCTCATCTTCTGCTCATCCTCTCGCGCACTCTAAAGAGAGCTCAGGTGAGAAATTGCAAACGTCGAGCAATTGCTCAGAGATGAAAAGTGCCAGCACTGAAAGCTGTTGCTAGCCAGCACCCTTCCTTGGAAGCGCTTTCACAGGCGCAGTAACACTGGGGCTTTGCGCTTCTCTAGCCACCAAACGTCACGGTCATTCTCTTTCCGTCTCGTAGACACGAGCTGAGAAATTGCAAACGTCGAGCAATTGCTCAGAGATGAAAAGTGCCAGCACTGAAAGCTGTTGCTAGCCAGCACCCTTCCTTGGAAGCGCTTTTGTAGGCCTAAGAACACTGGGGCTCTGGGCTTCTCTAGCCACCTAATCTTCTGCTCATCCTCTCGCGCACTCTAAAGAGAGCTCAGGTGAGAAATTGCAAACGTCGAGCAATTGCTCAGAGATGAAAAGTGCCAGCACTGAAAGCTGTTGCTAGCCAGCACCCTTCCTTGGAAGCGCTTTCACAAGCGCAGTAACACTGGGGCTTTGCGCTTCTCTACCCACCAAACGTCACTGTCATTCTCTTTCCGTCTCATAGACACGAGCTGAGAAATTGCAAACGTCGAGCAATTGCTCAGAGATGAAAAGTGCCAGCACTGAAAGTTGTTGCTAGCCAGCACCCTTCCTTGGAAGCGCTTTCACAGGCGCAGCAACACTGGGGCTTTGCGCTTCTCTACCCACCAAACGTCACAGTCATTCTCTTTCCGTCTCGTAGACACGAGCTGAGAAATTGCAAACGTCGAGCAATTGCTCAGAGATGAAAAGTGCCAGCACTGAAAGCTCTTGCTAGCCAGCACCCTTCCTTGGAAGCGCTTTTGTAGGCCTAAGAACACTGGGGCTCAAGGCTTCTTTAGCCACCTCATCTTCTGCTCATCCTCTCGCGCACTCTAAAGAGAGCTCAGGTGAGAAATTGCAAACGTCGAGCAATTGCTCAGAGATGAAAAGTGCCAGCACTGAAAGCTGTTGCTAGCCAGCACCCTTCCTTGGAAGCGCTTTCACAGGCGCAGCAACACTGGGGCTTTGCGCTTCTCTACCCACCAAACATCACAGTCATTCTCTTTCCGTCTCGTAGACACGAGCTGAGAAATTGCAAACGTCGAGCAATTGCTCAGAGATGAAAAGTGCCAGCACTGAAAGCTGTTGCTAGCCAGCACCCTTCCTTGGAAGCGCTTTTGTAGGCCTAAGAACACTGGGGCTCTGGGCTTCTCTAGCCACCTCATCTTCTGCTCATCCTCTCGCGCACTCTAAAGAGAGCTCAGGTGAGAAATTGCAAACGTCGAGCAATTGCTCAGAGATGAAAAGTGCCAGCACTGAAAGCTGTTGCTAGCCAGCACCCTTCCTTGGAAGCGCTTTCACAAGCGCAGTAACACTGGGGCTTTGCGCTTCTCTAGCCACCAAACGTCACTGTCATTCTCTTTCCGTCTCGTAGACACGAGCTGAGAAATTGCAAACGTCGAGCAATTGCTCAGAGATGAAAAGTGCCAGCACTGAAAGCTGTTGCTAGCCAGCACCCTTCCTTGGAAGCGCTTTCACAGGCGCAGTAACACTGGGGCTTTGCGCTTCTCTACCAACCAAACATCACGGTCCTTCTCTTTCCGTCTCGTAGACACGAGCTGAGAAATTGCAAACGTCGAGCAATTGCTCAGAGATGAAAAGTGCCAGCACTGAAAGCTGTTGCTAGCCAGCACCCTTCCTTGGAAGCGCTTTTGTAGGCCTAAGAACACTGGGGCTCTGGGCTTCTCTAGCCACCTCATCTTCTGCTCATCCTCTCGCGCACTCTAAAGAGAGCTCAGGTGAGAAATTGCAAACGTCGAGCAATTGCTCAGAGACGAAAAGTGCCAGCACTGAAAGCTGTTGCTAGCCAGCACCCTTCCTTGGAAGCGCTTTTGTAGGCCTAAGAACACTGGGGCTCTGGGCTTCTCTAGCCACCTCATCTTCTGCTCATCCTCTCGCGCACTCTAAAGAGAGCTCAGGTGAGAAATTGCAAACGTCGAGCAATTGCTCAGAGATGAAAAGTGCCAGCACTGAAAGCTGTTGCTAGCCAGCACCCTTCCTTGGAAGCGCTTTCACAAGCGCAGTAACACTGGGGCTTTGCGCTTCTCTACCCACCAAAGGTCACGGTCCTTCTCTTTCCGTCTCGTAGACACGAGTTGAGAAACTGCAAACGTCGAGCAATTGCTCAGAGATGAAAAGTGCCAGCACTGAAAGCTGTTGCTAGCCAGCACCCTTCCTTGGAAGCGCTTTCACAGGCGCAGCAACACTGGGGCTTTGCGCTTCTCTAGCCACCAAACGTCACGGTCCTTCTCTTTCCGTCTCGTAGACACGAGCTGAGAAATTGCAAACGTCGAGCAATTGCTCAGAGATGAAAAGTGCCAGCACTGAAAGCTCTTGCTAGCCAGCCCCCTTCCTTGGAAGCGCTTTTGTAGGCCTAAGAACACTGGGGCTCTGGGCTTCTTTAGCCACCTCATCTTCTGCTCATCCTCTCGCGCACTCTGAAGAGAGCTCAGGTGAGAAATTGCAAACGTCGAGCAATTGCTCAGAGATGAAAAGTGCCAGCACTGAAAGCTGTTGCTAGCCAGCACCCTTCCTTGGAAGCGCTTTCACAGGCGCAGTAACACTGGGGCTTTGCGCGTCTATACGCGCCAAACGTCACGGTCATTCTCTTTCCGTCTCGTAGACACGAGTTGAGAAATTGCAAACGTCGAGCAATTGCTCAGAGATGAAAAGTGCCAGCACTGAAAGCTCTTGCTAGCCAGCCCCCTTCCTTGGAAGCGCTTTTGTAGGCCTAAGAACACTGGGGCTCTGGGCTTCTCTAGCCACCTCATCTTCTGCTCATCCTCTCGCGCACTCTAAAGAGAGCTCAGGTGAGAAATTGCAAACGTCGAGCAATTGCTCAGAGACAAAAAGTGCCAGCACTGAAAGCTGTTGCTAGCCAGCACCCTTCCTTGGAAGCTCTTTTGTAGCCCTTAGAACACTGGGGCTCTGGGCTTCTCTAGCCACCTCATCTTCTGCTCATCCTCTCGCGCACTCTAAAGAGAGCTCAGGTGAGAAATTGCAAACGTCGAGCAATTGCTCAGAGATGAAAAGTGCCAGCACTGAAAGTTGTTGCTAGCCAGCACCCTTCCTTGGAAGCGCTTTCACAGGCGCAGCAACACTGGGGCTTTGCGCTTCTCTAGCCACCAAACGTCACAGTCATTCTCTTTCCGTCTCGTAGACACGAGCTGAGAAATTACAAACGTCGAGCAATTGCTCAGAGATGAAAAGTGCCAGCACTGGAAGCTGTTGCTAGCCAGCACCCTTCCTTGGAAGCGCTTTTGTAGCCCTTAGAACAGTGGGGCTCTGGGCTTCTCTAGCCACCTCATCTTCTGCTCATCCTCTCGCGCACTCTAAAGAGAGCTCAGGTGAGAAATTGCAAACGTCGAGCAATTGCTCAGAGATGAAAAGTGCCAGCACTGAAAGCTGTTGCTAGCCAGCACCCTTCCTTGGAAGCGCTTTCACAAGCGCAGTAACACTGGGGCTTTGCGCTTCTCTACCCACCAAACGTCACGGTCCTTCTCTTTCCGTCTCGTAGACACGAGCTGAGAAACTGCAAACGTCGAGCAATTGCTCAGAGATGAAAAGTGCCAGCACTGAAAGCTGTTGCTAGCCAGCACCCTTCCTTGGAAGCGCTTTCACAGGCGCAGTAACACTGGGGCTTTGCGCTTCTCTACCAACCAAACATCACGGTCCTTCTCTTTCCGTCTCGTAGACACGAGCTGAGAAATTGCAAACGTCGAGCAATTGCTCAGAGATGAAAAGTGCCAGCACTGAAAGCTGTTGCTAGCCAGCACCCTTCCTTGGAAGCGCTTTTGTAGGCCTAAGAAAACTGGGGCTCTGGCCTTCTTTAGCCACCTCATCTTCTGCTCATCCTCTCGCGCACTCTAAAGAGAGCTCAGGTGAGAAATTGCAAACGTCGAGCAATTGCTCAGAGATGAAAAGTGCCAGCACTGAAAGCTCTTGCTAGCCAGCCCCCTTCCTTGGAAGCGCTTTTGTAGGCCTAAGAACACTGGGGCTCTGCGCTTCTCTAGCCACCTCATCTTCTGCTCATCCTCTCGCGCACTCTAAAGAGAGCTCAGGTGAGAAATTGCAAACGTCGAGCAATTGCTCAGAGATGAAAAGTGCCAGCACTGAAAGCTGTTGCTAGCCAGCACCCTTCCTTGGAAGCGCTTTCACAGGCGCAGTAACACTGGGGCTTTGCGCTTCTCTAGCCACCAAACGTCACAGTCCTTCTCTTTCCGTCTCGTAGACACGAGCTGAGAAATTGCAAACGTCGAGCAATTGCTCAGAGATGAAAAGTGCCAGCACTGAAAGCTGTTGCTAGCCAGCACCCTTCCTTGGAAGCGCTTTTGTAGCCCTTAGAACACTGGGGCTCTGGGCTTCTTTAGCCACCTCATCTTCTGCTCATCCTCTCGCGCACTCTAAAGAGAGCTCAGGTGAGAAATTGCAAACGTCGAGCAATTGCTCAGAGATGAAAAGTGCCAGCACTGAAAGCTGTTGCTAGCCAGCACCCTTCCTTGGAAGCGCTTTCACAAGCGCAGTAACACTGGGGCTTTGCGCTTCTCTAGCCACCAAACATCACGGTCCTTCTCTTTCCGTCTCGTAGACACGAGCTGAGAAATTGCAAACATCGAGCAATTGCTCAGAGATGAAAAGTGCCAGCACTGAAAGCTGTTGCTAGCCAGCACCCTTCCTTGGAAGCGCTTTTGTAGGCCTAAGAACACTGGGGCTCTGGGCTTCTTTAGCCACCTCATCTTCTTCTCATCCTCTCGCGCACTCTAAAGAGAGCTCAGGTGAGAAATTGCAAACGTCGAGCAATTGCTCAGAGATGAAAAGTGCCAGCACTGAAAGCTCTTGCTAGCCAGCACCCTTCCTTGGAAGCGCTTTCACAGGCATAGTAACACTGGGGCTTTGCGCTTCTCTAGCCACCAAACGTCACAGTCATTCTCTTTCCGTCTCGTAGACACGAGCTGAGAAATTGCAAACGTCGAGCAATTGCTCAGAGATGAAAAGTGCCAGCACTGGAAGCTGTTGCTAGCCAGCCCCCTTCCTTGGAAGCGCTTTTGTAGCCCTTAGAACACTGGGGCTCTGGGCTTCTCTAGCCACCTCATCTTCTGCTCATCCTCTCGCGCACTCTAAAGAGAGCTCAGGTGAGAAATTGCAAACGTCGAGCAATTGCTCAGAGATGAAAAGTGCCAGCACTGAAAGCTGTTGCTAGCCAGCACCCTTCCTTGGAAGCGCTTTCACAGGCGCAGTAACACTGGGGCTTTGCGCTTCTCTACCCACCAAACGTCACGGTCCTTCTCTTTCCGTCTCGTAGACACGAGTTGAGAAATTGCAAACGTCGAGCAATTGCTCAGAGATGAAAAGTGCCAGCACTGAAAGCTGTTGCTAGCCAGCACCCTTCCTTGGAAGCGCTTTTGTAGGCCTAAGAACACTGGGGCTCTGGGCTTCTTTAGCCACCTCATCTTCTGCTCATCCTCTCGCGCACTCTAAAGAGAGCTCAGGTGAGAAATTGCAAACGTCGAGCAATTGCTCAGAGATGAAAAGTGCCAGCACTGAAAGCTGTTGCTAGCCAGCACCCTTCCTTGGAAGCGCTTTCACAGGCGCAGTAACACTGGGGCTTTGCGCTTCTCTACGCACCAAACGTCACAGTCATTCTCTTTCCGTCTCGTAGACACGAGCTGAGAAATTGCAAACGTCGAGCAATTGCTCAGAGATGAAAAGTGCCAGCACTGAAAGCTGTTGCTAGCCAGCACCCTTCCTTGGAAGCGCTTTTGTAGGCCTAAGAACACTGGAGCTCTGGGCTTCTTTAGCCACCTCATCTTCTGCTCATCCTCTCGCGCACTCTAAAGAGAGCTCAGGTGAGAAATTGCAAACGTCGAGCAATTGCTCAGAGATGAAAAGTGCCAGCACTGAAAGCTGTTGCTAGCCAGCACCCTTCCTTGGAAGCGCTTTCACAAGCGCAGTAACACTGGGGCTTTGCGCTTCTCTACCCACCAAACGTCACGGTCCTTCTCTTTCCGTCTCGTAGACACGAGCTGAGAAATTGCAAACATCGAGCAATTGCTCAGAGATGAAAAGTGCCAGCACTGAAAGCTGTTGCTAGCCAGCACCCTTCCTTGGAAGCGCTTTCACAGGCGCAGTAACACTGGGGCTTTGCGCTTCTCTAGCCACCAAACGTCACGGTCCTTCTCTTTCCGTCTCGTAGACACGAGCTAAGAAATTGCAAACGTCGAGCAATTGCTCAGAGATGAAAAGTGCCAGCACTGAAAGCTCTTGCTAGCCAGCACCCTTCCTTGGAAGCGCTTTTGTAGGCCTAAGAACACTGGGGCTCTGGGCTTCTTTAGCCACCTCATCTTCTTCTCATCCTCTCGCGCACTCTAAAGAGAGCTCAGGTGAGAAATTGCAAACGTCGAGCAATTGCTCAGAGATGAAAAGTGCCAGCACTGAAAGTTGTTGCTAGCCAGCACCCTTCCTTGGAAGCACTTTCACAGGCGCAGTAACACTGGGGCTTTGCGCTTCTCTACCAACCAAACATCACGGTCCTTCTCTTTCCGTCTCGTAGACACGAGCTGAGAAATTGCAAACGTCGAGCAATTGCTCAGAGATGAAAAGTGCCAGCACTGAAAGCTCTTGCTAGCCAGCACCCTTCCTTGGAAGCGCTTTTGTAGGCCTAAGAACACTGGGGCTCTGGGCTTCTCTAGCCACCTCATCTTCTGCTCATCCTCTCGCGCACTCTAAAGAGAGCTCAGGTGAGAAATTGCAAAAGTCGAGCAATTGCTCAGAGATGAAAAGTGCCAGCTCTGAAAGCTGTTGCTAGCCAGCACCCTTCCTTGGAAGCACTTTCACAGGCGCAGTAACACTGGGGCTTTGCGCTTCTCTACCCACCAAACGTCACTGTCATTCTCTTTCCGTCTTGTAGACACGAGCTGAGAAATTGCAAACGTCGAGCAATTGCTCAGAGATGAAAAGTGCCAGCACTGAAAGCTGTTGCTAGCCAGCCCCCTTCCTTGGAAGCGCTTTTGTAGGCCTAAGAACACTGGGGCTCTAGGCTTCTTTAGCCACCTCATCTTCTGCTCATCCTCTCGTGCACTCTAAAGAGAGCTCAGGTGAGAAATTGCAAACGTCGAGCAATTGCTCAGAGATGAAAAGTGCCAGCACTGAAAGCTGTTGCTAGCCAGCACCCTTCCTTGGAAGCGCTTTCACAGGCGCAGCAACACTGGGGCTTTGCGCTTCTCTAGCCACCAAACGTCACGGTCATTCTCTTTCCGTCTCGTAGACACGAGCTGAGAAATTGCAAACGTCGAGCAATTGCTCAGAGATGAAAAGTGCCAGCACTGAAAGCTGTTGCTAGCCAGCACCCTTCCTTGGAAGCCCTTTCACAGGCGCAGCAACACTGGGGCTTTGCGCTTCTCTAGCCACCAAACGTCACGGTCCTTCTCTTTCCGTCTCGTAGACACGAGCTGAGAAATTCCAAACGTGGAGCAATTGCTCAGAGATGAAAAGTGCCAGCACTGAAAGCTGTTGCTAGCCAGCCCCCTTCCTTGGAAGCGCTTCTGTAGGCCTAAGAACACTGGGGCTCTGGGCTTCTCTAGCCACCTCATCTTCTGCTCATCCTCTCGCGCACTCTAAAGAGAGCTCAGGTGAGAAATTGCAAACGTCGAGCAATTGCTCAGAGATGAAAAGTGCCAGCACTGAAAGCTGTTGCTAGCCAGCCCCCTTCCTTTGAAGCTCTTTTGTAGCCCTTAGAACACTGGGGCTCTGGGCTTCTCTAGCCACCTCATCTTCTGCTCATCCTCTCGCGCACTCTAAAGAGAGCTCAGGTGAGAAATTGCAAACGTCGAGCAATTGCTCAGAGATGAAAAGTGCCAGCACTGAAAGCTGTTGCTAGCCAGCACCCTTCCTTGGAAGCGCTTTCACAGGCATAGTAACACTGGGGCTTTGCGCTTCTCTAGCCACCAAACGTCACAGTCATTCTCTTTCCGTCTCGTAGACACGAGCTGAGAAATTGCAAACATCGAGCAATTGCTCAGAGATGAAAAGTGCCAGCACTGGAAGCTGTTGCTAGCCAGCCCCCTTCCTTGGAAGCGCTTTTGTAGCCCTTAGAACACTGGGGCTCTGGGCTTCTCTAGCCACCTCATCTTCTGCTCATCCTCTCGCGCACTCTAAAGAGAGCTCAGGTGAGAAATTGCAAACGTCGAGCAATTGCTCAGAGATGAAAAGTGCCAGCACTGAAAGCTGTTGCTAGCCAGCACCCTTCCTTGGAAGCGCTTTCACAGGCGCAGTAACACTGGGGCTTTGCGCTTCTCTACCCACCAAACGTCACGGTCCTTCTCTTTCCGTCTCGTAGACACGAGTTGAGAAATTGCAAACGTCGAGCAATTGCTCAGAGATGAAAAGTGCCAGCACTGAAAGCTGTTGCTAGCCAGCACCCTTCCTTGGAAGCGCTTTTGTAGGCCTAAGAACACTGGGGCTCTGGGCTTCTTTAGCCACCTCATCTTCTGCTCATCCTCTCGCGCACTCTAAAGAGAGCTCAGGTGAGAAATTGCAAACGTCGAGCAATTGCTCAGAGATGAAAAGTGCCAGCACTGAAAGCTGTTGCTAGCCAGCACCCTTCCTTGGAAGCGCTTTCACAGGCGCAGTAACACTGGGGCTTTGCGCTTCTCTACGCACCAAACGTCACAGTCATTCTCTTTCCGTCTCGTAGACACGAGCTGAGAAATTGCAAACGTCGAGCAATTGCTCAGAGATGAAAAGTGCCAGCACTGAAAGCTGTTGCTAGCCAGCACCCTTCCTTGGAAGCGCTTTTGTAGGCCTAAGAACACTGGAGCTCTGGGCTTCTTTAGCCACCTCATCTTCTGCTCATCCTCTCGCGCACTCTAAAGAGAGCTCAGGTGAGAAATTGCAAACGTCGAGCAATTGCTCAGAGATGAAAAGTGCCAGCACTGAAAGCTGTTGCTAGCCAGCACCCTTCCTTGGAAGCGCTTTCACAAGCGCAGTAACACTGGGGCTTTGCGCTTCTCTACCCACCAAACGTCACGGTCCTTCTCTTTCCGTCTCGTAGACACGAGCTGAGAAATTGCAAACATCGAGCAATTGCTCAGAGATGAAAAGTGCCAGCACTGAAAGCTGTTGCTAGCCAGCACCCTTCCTTGGAAGCGCTTTCACAGGCGCAGTAACACTGGGGCTTTGCGCTTCTCTAGCCACCAAACGTCACGGTCCTTCTCTTTCCGTCTCGTAGACACGAGCTAAGAAATTGCAAACGTCGAGCAATTGCTCAGAGATGAAAAGTGCCAGCACTGAAAGCTCTTGCTAGCCAGCACCCTTCCTTGGAAGCGCTTTTGTAGGCCTAAGAACACTGGGGCTCTGGGCTTCTTTAGCCACCTCATCTTCTTCTCATCCTCTCGCGCACTCTAAAGAGAGCTCAGGTGAGAAATTGCAAACGTCGAGCAATTGCTCAGAGATGAAAAGTGCCAGCACTGAAAGTTGTTGCTAGCCAGCACCCTTCCTTGGAAGCACTTTCACAGGCGCAGTAACACTGGGGCTTTGCGCTTCTCTACCAACCAAACATCACGGTCCTTCTCTTTCCGTCTCGTAGACACGAGCTGAGAAATTGCAAACGTCGAGCAATTGCTCAGAGATGAAAAGTGCCAGCACTGAAAGCTGTTGCTAGCCAGCACCCTTCCTTGGAAGCGCTTTTGTAGGCCTAAGAACACTGGGGCTCTGGGCTTCTCTAGCCACCTCATCTTCTGCTCATCCTCTCGCGCACTCTAAAGAGAGCTCAGGTGAGAAATTGCAAAAGTCGAGCAATTGCTCAGAGATGAAAAGTGCCAGCTCTGAAAGCTGTTGCTAGCCAGCACCCTTCCTTGGAAGCACTTTCACAGGCGCAGTAACACTGGGGCTTTGCGCTTCTCTACCCACCAAACGTCACTGTCATTCTCTTTCCGTCTTGTAGACACGAGCTGAGAAATTGCAAACGTCGAGCAATTGCTCAGAGATGAAAAGTGCCAGCACTGAAAGCTGTTGCTAGCCAGCCCCCTTCCTTGGAAGCGCTTTTGTAGGCCTAAGAACACTGGGGCTCTAGGCTTCTTTAGCCACCTCATCTTCTGCTCATCCTCTCGTGCACTCTAAAGAGAGCTCAGGTGAGAAATTGCAAACGTCGAGCAATTGCTCAGAGATGAAAAGTGCCAGCACTGAAAGCTCTTGCTAGCCAGCACCCTTCCTTGGAAGCGCTTTCACAGGCGCAGCAACACTGGGGCTTTGCGCTTCTCTACCCACCAAACGTCACGGTCATTCTCTTTCCGTCTCGTAGACACGAGCTGAGAAATTGCAAACGTCGAGCAATTGCTCAGAGATGAAAAGTGCCAGCACTGAAAGCTGTTGCTAGCCAGCACCCTTCCTTGGAAGCGCTTTCACAGGCGCAGTAACACTGGGGCTTTGCGCTTCTCTAGCCACCAAACGTCACGGTCCTTCTCTTTCCGTCTCGTAGACACGAGCTGAGAAATTCCAAACGTGGAGCAATTGCTCAGAGATGAAAAGTGCCAGCACTGAAAGCTGTTGCTAGCCAGCCCCCTTCCTTGGAAGCGCTTCTGTAGGCCTAAGAACACTGGGGCTCTGGGCTTCTCTAGCCACCTCATCTTCTGCTCATCCTCTCGCGCACTCTAAAGAGAGCTCAGGTGAGAAATTGCAAACGTCGAGCAATTGCTCAGAGATGAAAAGTGCCAGCACTGAAAGCTGTTGCTAGCCAGCCCCCTTCCTTTGAAGCTCTTTTGTAGCCCTTAGAACACTGGGGCTCTGGGCTTCTCTAGCCACCTCATCTTCTGCTCATCCTCTCGCGCACTCTAAAGAGAGCTCAGGTGAGAAATTGCAAACGTCGAGCAATTGCTCAGAGATGAAAAGTGCCAGCACTGAAAGTTGTTGCTAGCCAGCACCCTTCCTTGGAAGCGCTTTCACAGGCGCAGTAACACTGGGGCTTTGCGCTTCTCTACCCACCAAACGTCACGGTCCTTCTCTTTCCGTCTCGTAGACACGAGCTGAGAAATTGCAAACGTCGAGCAATTGCTCAGAGATGAAAAGTGCCAGCACTGGAAGCTGTTGCTAGCCAGCACCCTTCCTTGGAAGCGCTTTTGTAGCCCTTAGAACACTGGGGCTCTGGGCTTCTCTAGCCACCTCATCTTCTGCTCATCCTCTCGCGCACTCTAAAGAGAGCTCAGGTGAGAAATTGCAAACGTCGAGCGATTGCTCAGAGATGAAAAGTGCCAGCACTGAAAGCTGTTGCTAGCCAGCACCCTTCCTTGGAAGCGCTTTCACAAGCGCAGTAACACTGGGGCTTTGCGCTTCTCTAGCCACCAAACGTCACGGTCCTTCTCTTTCCGTCTCGTAGACACGAGCTGAGAAACTGCAAACGTCGAGCAATTGCTCAGAGATGAAAAGTGCCAGCACTGAAAGCTGTTGCTAGCCAGCACCCTTCCTTGGAAGCGCTTTCACAGGCGCAGTAACACTGGGGCTTTGCGCTTCTCTACCCACCAAACGTCACGGTCCTTCTCTTTCCGTCTCGTAGACACGAGCTGAGAAATTGCAAACGTCGAGCAATTGCTCAGAGATGAAAAGTGCCAGCACTGAAAGCTCTTGCTAGCCAGCCCCCTTCCTTGGAAGCGCTTTTGTAGGCCTAAGAAAACTGGGGCTCTGGGCTTCTTTAGCCACCTCATCTTCTGCTCATCCTCTCGCGCACTCTAAAGAGAGGTCAGGTGAGAAATTGCAAACGTCGAGCAATTGCTCAGAGATGAAAAGTGCCAGCACTGAAAGCTCTTGCTAGCCAGCCCCCTTCCTTGGAAGCGCTTTTGTAGGCCTAAGAACACTGGGGCTCTGGGCTTCTCTAGCCACCTCATCTTCTGCTCATCCTCTCGCGCACTCTAAAGAGAGCTCAGGTGAGAAATTGCAAACGTCGAGCAATTGCTCAGAGATGAAAAGTGCCAGCACTGAAAGCTCTTGCTAGCCAGCACCCTTCCTTGGAAGCGCTTTCACAGGCGCAGTAACACTGGGGCTTTGCGCTTCTCTAGCCACCAAACATCACGGTCATTCTCTTTCCGTCTCGTAGACACGAGCTGAGAAATTGCAAACGTCGAGCAATTGCTCAGAGATGAAAAGTGCCAGCACTGAAAGCTCTTGCTAGCCAGCACCCTTCCTTGGAAGCGCTTTTGTAGGCCTAAGAACACTGGGGCTCTGGGCTTCTCTAGCCACCTCATCTTCTGCTCATCCTCTCGCGCACTCTAAAGAGAGCTCAGGTGAGAAATTGCAAACGTCCAGCAATTGCTCAGAGATGAAAAGTGCCAGCACTGAAAGCTCTTGCTAGCCAGCACCCTTCCTTGGAAGCGCTTTCACAGGCGCAGTAACACTGGGGCTTTGCGCTTCTCTAGCCACCAAACGTCACGGTCCTTCTCTTTCCGTCTCGTAGACACGAGCTGAGAAATTGCAAACGTCGAGCAATTGCTCAGAGATGAAAAGTGCCAGCACTGAAAGCTGTTGCTAGCCAGCACCCTTCCTTGGAAGCGCTTTTGTAGGCCTAAGAACACTGGGGCTCTGGGCTTCTCTAGCCACCTCATCTTCTGCTCATCCTCTCGCGCACTCTAAAGAGAGCTCAGGTGAGAAATTGCAAACGTCCAGCAATTGCTCAGAGATGAAAAGTGCCAGCACTGAAAGCTCTTGCTAGCCAGCACCCTTCCTTGGAAGCTCTTTTGTAGCCCTTAGAACAGTGGGGCTCTGGGCTTCTCTAGCCACCTCATCTTCTGCTCATCCTCTCGCGCACTCTAAAGAGAGCTCAGGTGAGAAATTGCAAACGTCGAGCAATTGCTCAGAGATGAAAAGTGCCAGCACTGAAAGCTGTTGCTAGCCAGCACCCTTCCTTGGAAGCGCTTTCACAAGCGCAGTAACACTGGGGCTTTGCGCTTCTCTAGCCACCAAACGTCACGGTCCTTCTCTTTCCGTCTCGTAGACACGAGCTGAGAAACTGCAAACGTCGAGCAATTGCTCAGAGATGAAAAGTGCCAGCACTGAAAGCTCTTGCTAGCCAGCACCCTTCCTTGGAAGCGCTTTCACAGGCGCAGTAACACTGGGGCTTTGCGCTTCTCTAGCCACCAAACGTCACGGTCCTTCTCTTTCCGTCTCGTAGACACGAGCTGAGAAATTGCAAATGTCGAGCAATTGCTCAGAGATGAAAAGTGCCAGCACTGAAAGCTCTTGCTAGCCAGCCCCCTTCCTTGGAAGCGCTTTTGTAGGCCTAAGAAAACTGGGGCTCTGGGCTTCTTTAGCCACCTCATCTTCTGCTCATCCTCTCGCGCACTCTAAAGAGAGCTCAGGTGAGAAATTGCAAACGTCGAGCAATTGCTCAGAGATGAAAAGTGCCAGCACTGAAAGCTGTTGCTAGCCAGCACCCTTCCTTGGAAGCGCTTTTGTAGGCCTAAGAACACTGGGGCTCTGGGCTTCTCTAGCCACCTCATCTTCTGCTCATCCTCTCGCGCACTCTAAAGAGAGCTCAGGTGAGAAATTGCAAACGTCGAGCAATTGCTCAGAGATGAAAAGTGCCAGCACTGAAAGCTCTTGCTAGCCAGCACCCTTCCTTGGAAGCGCTTTCACAGGCGCAGTAACACTGGGGCTTTGCGCTTCTCTAGCCACCAAACGTCACGGTCCTTCTCTTTCCGTCTCGTAGACACGAGCTGAGAAATTGCAAACGTCGAGCAATTGCTCAGAGATGAAAAGTGCCAGCACTGAAAGCTGTTGCTAGCCAGCACCCTTCCTTGGAAGCGCTTTTGTAGGCCTAAGAACACTGGGGCTCTGGGCTTCTCTAGCCACCTCATCTTCTGCTCATCCTCTCGCGCACTCTAAAGAGAGCTCAGGTGAGAAATTGCAAACGTCGAGCAATTGCTCAGAGACGAAAAGTGCCAGCACTGAAAGCTGTTGCTAGCCAGCACCCTTCCTTGGAAGCTCTTTTGTAGCCCTTAGAACACTGGGGCTCTGGGCTTCTCTAGCCACCTCATCTTCTGCTCATCCTCTCGCGCACTCTAAAGAGAGCTCAGGTGAGAAATTGCAAACGTCGAGCAATTGCTCAGAGATGAAAAGTGCCAGCACTGAAAGTTGTTGCTAGCCAGCACCCTTCCTTGGAAGCGCTTTCACAAGCGCAGCAACACTGGGGCTTTGCGCTTCTCTACCCACCAAACGTCAAGGTCATTCTCTTTCCGTCTCGTAGACACGAGTTGAGAAATTGCAAACGTCGAGCAATTGCTCAGAGATGAAAAGTGCCAGCACTGAAAGCTGTTGCTAGCCAGCCCCCTTCCTTGGAAGCGCTTTTGTAGGCCTAAGAACACTGGGGCTCTGGGCTTCTCTAGCCACCTCATCTTCTGCTCATCCTCTCGCGCACTCTAAAGAGAGCTCAGGTGAGAAATTGCAAATGTCCAGCAATTGCTCAGAGATGAAAAGTGCCAGCTCTGAAAGCTGTTGCTAGCCAGCACCCTTCCTTGGAAGCGCTTTCACAGGCGCAGTAACACTGGGGCTTTGCGCTTCTCTACCAACCAAACATCACGGTCCTTCTCTTTCCGTCTCGTAGACACGAGCTGAGAAATTGCAAACGTCGAGCAATTGCTCAGAGATGAAAAGTGCCAGCACTGGAAGCTGTTGCTAGCCAGCACCCTTCCTTGGAAGCGCTTTTGTAGGCCTAAGAACACTGGGGCTCTGGGCTTCTTTAGCCACCTCATCTTCTGCTCATCCTCTCGCGCACTCTAAAGAGAGCTCAGGTGAGAAATTGCAAATGTCGAGCAATTGCTCAGAGATGAAAAGTGCCAGCACTGAAAGCTGTTGCTAGCCAGCACCCTTCCTTGGAAGCGCTTTCACAGGCGCAGCAACACTGGGGCTTTGCGCTTCTCTAGCCACCAAACGTCACGGTCATTCTCTTTCCGTCTCGTAGACACGAGCTGAGAAATTGCAAACGTCGAGCAATTGCTCAGAGATGAAAAGTGCCAGCACTGAAAGCTGTTGCTAGCCAGCACCCTTCCTTGGAAGCGCTTTTGTAGGCCTAAGAACACTGGGGCTCTGGGCTTCTCTAGCCACCTCATCTTCTGCTCATCCTCTCGCGCACTCTAAAGAGAGCTCAGGTGAGAAATTGCAAACGTCCAGCAATTGCTCAGAGATGAAAAGTGCCAGCACTGAAAGCTCTTGCTAGCCAGCACCCTTCCTTGGAAGCGCTTTCACAAGCGCAGTAACACTGGGGCTTTGCACTTCTCTACCCACCAAACGTCACTGTCATTCTCTTTCCGTCTCATAGACACGAGCTGA
This sequence comes from Sarcoramphus papa, assembly GCA_037962945.1. NCBI lineage: Eukaryota > Metazoa > Chordata > Aves > Accipitriformes > Cathartidae > Sarcoramphus > Sarcoramphus papa. The sequence continues at coordinate 644,450 of JBBMRM010000121.1, forward strand.
GAAATTGCAAACGTCGAGCAATTGCTCAGAGATGAAAAGTGCCAGCACTGAAAGCTGTTGCTAGCCAGCACCCTTCCTTGGAAGCGCTTTCACAGGCGCAGTAACACTGGGGCTTTGCGCTTCTCTACCCACCAAACGTCACGGTCCTTCTCTTTCCGTCTCGTAGACACGAGCTGAGAAATTGCAAACGTCGAGCAATTGCTCAGAGATGAAAAGTGCCAGCACTGAAAGCTGTTGCTAGCCAGCACCCTTCCTTGGAAGCGCTTTTGTAGGCCTAAGAACACTGGGGCTCTGGGCTTCTCTAGCCACCTCATCTTCTGCTCATCCTCTCGCGCACTCTAAAGAGAGCTCAGGTGAGAAATTGCAAACGTCGAGCAATTGCTCAGAGACGAAAAGTGCCAGCACTGAAAGCGGTTGCTAGCCAGCACCCTTCCTTGGAAGCGCTTTTGTAGCCCTTAGAACAGTGGGGCTCTGGGCTTCTCTAGCCACCTCATCTTCTGCTCATCCTCTCGCGCACTCTAAAGAGAGCTCAGGTGAGAAATTGCAAACGTCGAGCAATTGCTCAGAGATGAAAAGTGCCAGCACTGAAAGCTGTTGCTAGACAGCACCCTTCCTTGGAAGCGCTTTCACAGGCGCAGCAACACTGGGGCTTTGCGCTTCTCTAGCCACCAAACGTCACGGTCCTTCTCTTTCCGTCTCGTAGACACGAGCTGAGAAATTGCAAACATCGAGCAATTGCTCAGAGATGAAAAGTGCCAGCACTGAAAGCTGTTGCTAGCCAGCACCCTTCCTTGGAAGCGCTTTCACAGGTGCAGCAACACTGGGGCTTTGCGCTTCTCTAGCCACCAAACGTCACGGTCCTTCTCTTTCCGTCTCGTAGACACGAGCTGAGAAATTGCAGACGTCCAGCAATTGCTCCGAGATGAAAAGTGCCAGCACTGAAAGCTCTTGCTAGCCAGCACCCTTCCTTGGAAGCGCTTTTGTAGCCCTTAGAACACTGGGGCTCTGGGCTTCTCTAGCCACCTCATCTTCTGCTCATCCTCTCGCGCACTCTGAAGAGAGCTCAGGTGAGAAATTGCAAACGTCGAGCAATTGCTCAGAGATGGAAAGTGCCAGCACTGAAAGCTGTTGCTAGCCAGCACCCTTCCTTGGAAGCGCTTTTGTAGCCCTTAGAACAGTGGGGCTCTGGGCTTCTCTAGCCACCTCATCTTCTGCTCATCCTCTCGCGCACTCTAAAGAGAGCTCAGGTGAGAAATTGCAAAAGTCGAGCAATTGCTCAGAGATGAAAAGTGCCAGCACTGAAAGCTGTTGCTAGCCAGCACCCTTCCTTGGAAGCGCTTTCACAGGCGCAGTAACACTGGGGCTTTGCGCTTCTCTACCCACCAAACATCACGGTCCTTCTCTTTCCGTCTCGTAGACACGAGCTGAGAAATTGCAAACATCGAGCAATTGCTCAGAGATGAAAAGTGCCAGCACTGAAAGCTGTTGCTAGCCAGCACCCTTCCTTGGAAGCGCTTTCACAGGCGCAGTAACACTGGGGCTTTGCGCTTCTCTAGCCACCAAACATCACGGTCCTTCTCTTTCCGTCTCGTAGACACGAGCTGAGAAATTGCAAACGTCGAGCAATTGCTCAGAGATGAAAAGTGCCAGCACTGAAAGCTCTTGCTAGCCAGCCCCCTTCCTTGGAAGCGCTTTTGTAGGCCTAAGAAGACTGGGGCTCTGGGCTTCTTTAGCCACCTCATCTTCTTCTCATCCTCTCGCGCACTCTAAAGAGAGCTCAGGTGAGAAATTGCAAACGTCGAGCAATTGCTCAGAGATGAAAAGTGCCAGCACTGAAAGCTCTTGCTAGCCAGCACCCTTCCTTGGAAGCGCTTTCACAGGCGCAGTAACACTGGGGCTTTGCGCTTCTCTACCAACCAAACATCACGGTCCTTCTCTTTCCGTCTCGTAGACACGAGCTGAGAAATTGCAAACGTTGAGCAATTGCTCAGAGATGAAAAGTGCCAGCACTGAAAGCTGTTGCTAGCCAGCACCCTTCCTTGGAAGCGCTTTTGTAGGCCTAAGAACACTGGGGCTCTGGGCTTCTCTAGCCACCTTATCTTCTGCTCATCCTCTCGCGCACTCTAAAGAGAGCTCAGGTGAGAAATTGCAAAAGTCGAGCAATTGCTCAGAGATGAAAAGTGCCAGCTCTGAAAGCTGTTGCTAGCCAGCACCCTTCCTTGGAAGCACTTTCACAGGCGCAGTAACACTGGGGCTTTGCGCTTCTCTACCCACCAAACGTCACAGTCATTCTCTTTCCGTCTCGTAGACACGAGCTGAGAAATTGCAAACGTCGAGCAATTGCTCAGAGATGAAAAGTGCCAGCACTGGAAGCTGTTGCTAGCCAGCACCCTTCCTTGGAAGCGCTTTTGTAGGCCTAAGAACACTGGGGCTCTGGGCTTCTTTAGCCACCTCATCTTCTGCTCATCCTCTCGCGCACTCTAAAGAGAGCTCAGGTGAGAAATTGCAAACGTCGAGCAATTGCTCAGAGATGAAAAGTGCCAGCACTGGAAGCTGTTGCTAGCCAGCACCCTTCCTTGGAAGCGCTTTCACACGCGCAGCAACACTGGGGCTTTGCGCTTCTCTAGCCACCAAACGTCACGGTCATTCTCTTTCCGTCTCGTAGACACGAGCTGAGAAATTGCAAACGTCGAGCAATTGCTCAGAGAGGAAAAGTGCCAGCACTGAAAGCTCTTGCTAGCCAGCACCCTTCCTTGGAAGCGCTTTTGTAGGCCTAAGAACACTGGGGCTCTGGGCTTCTCTAGCCACCTCATCTTCTGCTCATCCTCTCGCGCACTCTAAAGAGAGCTCAGGTGAGAAATTGCAAACGTCGAGCAATTGCTCAGAGACGAAAAGTGCCAGCACTGAAAGCTGTTGCTAGCCAGCACCCTTCCTTGGAAGCTCTTTTGTAGCCCTTAGAACACTGGGGCTCTGGGCTTCTCTAGCCACCTCATCTTCTGCTCATCCTCTCGCGCACTCTAAAGAGAGCTCAGGTGAGAAATTGCAAACGTCGAGCAATTGCTCAGAGATGAAAAGTGCCAGCACTGGAAGCTGTTGCTAGCCAGCACCCTTCCTTGGAAGCGCTTTTGTAGCCCTTAGAACACTGGGGCTCTTGGCTTCTCTAGCCACTTCATCTTCTGCTCATCCTCTCGCGCACTCTAAAGAGAGCTCAGGTGAGAAATTGCAAACGTCCAGCAATTGCTCAGAGATGAAAAGTGCCAGCACTGAAAGCTGTTGCTAGACAGCACCCTTCCTTGGAAGCGCTTTCACAAGCGCAGCAACACTGGGGCTTTGCGCTTCTCTAGCCACCAAACGTCACGGTCCTTCTCTTTCCGTCTCCTAGACACGAGCTGAGAAATTGCAAACGTCGAGCAATTGCTCAGAGATGAAAAGTGCCAGCACTGAAAGCTCTTGCTAGCCAGCACCCTTCCTTGGAAGCGCTTTCACAGGCGCAGCAACACTGGGGCTTTGCGCTTCTCTAGCCACCAAACGTCACGGTCCTTCTCTTTCCGTCTCGTAGACACGAGCTGAGAAATTGCAAATGTCCAGCAATTGCTCAGAGATGAAAAGTGCCAGCACTGAAAGCTCTTGCTAGCCAGCCCCCTTCCTTGGAAGCGCTTTTGTAGCCCTTAGAACAGTGGGGCTCTGGGCTTCTCTAGCCACCTCATCTTCTGCTCATCCTCTCGCGCACTCTGAAGAGAGTTCAGGTGAGAAATTGCAAACGTCGAGCAATTGCTCAGAGATGAAAAGTGCCAGCACTGAAAGCTGTTGCTAGCCAGCACCCTTCCTTGGAAGCGCTTTCACAGGCGCAGCAACACTGGGGCTTTGCGCTTCTCTAGCCACCAAACGTCACGGTCCTTCTCTTTCCATCTCGTAGACACGAGCTGAGAAATTGCAAACGTCGAGCAATTGCTCAGAGATGAAAAGTGCCAGCACTGAAAGCTGTTGCTAGCCAGCACCCTTCCTTGGAAGCGCTTTCACAGGCGCAGTAACACTGGGGCTTTGCGCTTCTCTAGCCACCATACGTCACGGTCCTTCTCTTTCCGTCTCGTAGACACGAGCTGAGAAATTGCAAACGTCGAGCAATTGCTCAGAGATGAAAGGTGCCAGCACTGAAAGCTCTTGCTAGCCAGCACCCTTCCTTGGAAGCGCTTTTGTAGGCCTAAGAACACTGGGGCTCTGGGCTTCTCTAGCCACCTCATCTTCTGCTCATCCTCTCGCGCACTCTAAAGAGAGCTCAGGTGAGAAATTGCAAACGTCCAGCAATTGCTCAGAGATGAAAAGTGCCAGCACTGAAAGCTGTTGCTAGCCAGCACCCTTCCTTGGAAGCGCTTTCACAGGCGCAGTAACACTGGGGCTTTGCGCTTCTCTACCCACCAAACGTCACGGTCATTCTCGTTCCGTCTCGTAGACACGAGCTGAGAAATTGCAAACGTCGAGCAATTGCTCAGAGATGAAAAGTGCCAGCACTGAAAGCTGTTGCTAGCCAGCCCCCTTCCATGGAAGCGCTTTTGTAGGCCTAAGAACACTGGGGCTCTGGGCTTCTCTAGCCACCTCATCTTCTGCTCATCCTCTCGCGCACTCTAAAGAGAGCTCAGGTGAGAAATTGCAAACGTCGAGCAATTGCTCAGAGATGAAAAGTGCCAGCACTGAAAGCTGTTGCTAGCCAGCCCCCTTCCTTGGAAGCTCTTTTGTAGCCCTTAGAACACTGGGGCTCTGGGCTTCTCTAGCCACCTCATCTTCTGCTCATCCTCTCGCGCACTCTAAAGAGAGCTCAGGTGAGAAATTGCAAACGTCGAGCAATTGCTCAGAGATGAAAAGTGCCAGCACTGAAAGCTCTTGCTAGCCAGCACCCTTCCTTGGAAGCGCTTTCACAGGCGCAGTAACACTGGGGCTTTGCGCTTCTCTACCCACCAAACATCACGGTCCTTCTCTTTCAGTCTCGTAGACACGAGCTGAGAAATTGCAAACGTCCAGCAATTGCTCCGAGATGAAAAGTGCCAGCACTGAAAGCTCTTGCTAGCCAGCACCCTTCCTTGGAAGCGCTTTCACAGGCGCAGCAACACTGGGGCTTTGCGCTTCTCTACCCACGAAACGTCACGGTCCTTCTCTTTCCGTCTCGTAGACACGAGCTGAGAAATTGCAAACGTCCAGCAATTGCTCAGAGATGAAAAGTGCCAGCACTGAAAGCTGTTGCTAGCCAGCACCCTTCCTTGGAAGCGCTTTTGTAGGCCTAAGAACACTGGGGCTCTGGGCTTCTCTAGCCACCTCATCTTCTGCTCATCCTCTCGCGCATTCTGAAGAGAGCTCAGGTGAGAAATTGCAAACGTCGAGCAATTGCTCAGAGATGAAAAGTGCCAGCACTGAAAGCTGTTGCTAGCCAGCACCCTTCCTTGGAAGCGCTTTCACAGGCGCAGTAACACTGGGGCTTTGTGCTTCTCTACGCACCAAACGTCACGGTCCTTCTCTTTCCGTCTCGTAGACACGAGCTGAGAAATTGCAAACGTGGAGCAATTGCTCAGAGATGAAAAGTGCCAGCACTGAAAGCTGTTGCTAGCCAGCACCCTTCCTTGGAAGCGCTTTTGTAGGCCTAAGAACACTGGGGCTCTGGGCTTCTCTAGCCACCTCATCTTCTGCTCATCCTCTCGCGCACTCTAAAGAGAGCTCAGGTGAGAAATTGCAAACGTCCAGCAATTGCTCAGAGATGAAAAGTGCCAGCACTGAAAGCTGTTGCTAGCCAGCACCCTTCCTTGGAAGCGCTTTCACAGGCGCAGTAACACTGGGGCTTTGCGCTTCTCTACCAACCAAACGTCACAGTCATTCTCTTACCGTCTCGTAGACACGAGCTGAGAAATTGCAAACGTCGAGCAATTGCTCAGAGATGAAAAGTGCCAGCACTGAAAGCTGTTGCTAGCCAGCACCCTTCCTTGGAAGCGCTTTTGTAGGCCTAAGAACACTGGGGCTCTGGGCTTCTCTAGCCACCTCATCTTCTGCTCATCCTCTTGCGCACTCTAAAGAGAGCTCAGGTGAGAAATTGCAAACGTCGAGCAATTGCTCAGAGATGAAAAGTGCCAGCACTGAAAGCTGTTGCTAGCCAGCACCCTTCCTTGGAAGCGCTTTCACAGGCGCAGCAACACTGGGGCTTTGCGCTTCTCTACCCACCAAACGTCACAGTCATTCTCTTTCCGTCTCGTAGACACGAGCTGAGAAATTGCAAACGTCGAGCAATTGCTCAGAGATGAAAAGTGCCAGCACTGAAAGCTGTTGCTAGCCAGCCCCCTTCCTTGGAAGCGCTTTTGTAGGCCTAAGAACACTGGGGCTCTGGGCTTCTCTAGCCACCTCATCTTCTGCTCATCCTCTCGCGCACTCTAAAGAGAGCTCAGGTGAGAAATTGCAAACGTCCAGCAATTGCTCAGAGATGAAAAGTGCCAGCACTGAAAGCTGTTGCTAGCCAGCACCCTTCCTTGGAAGCGCTTTCACAAGCGCAGTAATACTGGGGCTTTGCGCTTCTCTACCCACCAAACGTCACAGTCATTCTCTTTCCGCCTCGTAGACACGAGCTGAGAAATTGCAAACGTCGAGCAATTGCTCAGAGATGAAAAGTGCCAGCACTGAAAGCTGTTGCTAGCCAGCACCCTTCCTTGGAAGCGCTTTCACAGACGCAGTAACACTGGGGCTTTGCGCTTCTCTACCCACCAAACGTCACGGTCCTTCTCTTTCCGTCTCGTAGACACGAGCTGAGAAATGGCAAACGTCGAGCAATTGCTCAGAGATGAAAAGTGCCAGCACGGAAAGCTCTTGCTAGCCAGCCCCCTTCCTTGGAAGCGCTTTTGTAGGCCTAAGAACACTGGAGCTCTGGGCTTCTCTAGCCACCTCATCTTCTGCTCATCCTCTCGCGCACTCTAAAGAGAGCTCAGGTGAGAAATTGCAAACGTCGAGCAATTGCTCAGAGACAAAAAGTGCCAGCACTGAAAGCTGTTGCTAGCCAGCACCCTTCCTTGGAAGCTCTTTTGTAGCCCTTAGAACACTGGGGCTCTGGGCTTCTCTAGCCACCTCATCTTCTGCTCATCCTCTCGCGCATTCTGAAGAGAGCTCAGGTGAGAAATTGCAAACGTCGAGCAATTGCTCAGAGATGAAAAGTGCCAGCACTGAAAGCTCTTGCTAGCCAGCACCCTTCCTTGGAAGCGCTTTCACAGGCGCAGCAACACTGGGGCTTTGCGCTTCTCTAGCCACCAAACGTCACGGTCCTTCTCTTTCTGTCTCGTAGACACGAGCTGAGAAATTGCAAACGTCGAGCAATTGCTCAGAGATGAAAAGTGCCAGCACTGAAAGCTGTTGCTAGCCAGCACCCTTCCTTGGAAGCGCTTTTGTAGGCCTAAGAACACTGGGGCTCTGGGCTTCTCTAGCCACCTCATCTTCTGCTCATCCTCTCGCGCACTCTAAAGAGAGCTCAGGTGAGAAATTGCAAACGTCGAGCAATTGCTCAGAGATGAAAAGTGCCAGCACTGAAAGCTGTTGCTAGCCAGCACCCTTCCTTGGAAGCGCTTTCACAGGCGCAGTAACACTGGGGCTTTGCGCTTCTCTACCAACCAAACATCACGGTCCTTCTCTTTCCGTCTCGTAGACACGAACTGAGAAATTGCAAACGTTGAGCAATTGCTCAGAGATGAAAAGTGCCAGCACTGAAAGCTGTTGCTAGCCAGCACCCTTCCTTGGAAGCGCTTTTGTAGGCCTAAGAACACTGGGGCTCTGGGCTTCTCTAGCCACCTCATCTTCTGCTCATCCTCTCGCGCACTCTAAAGAGAGCTCAGGTGAGAAATTGCAAAAGTCGAGCAATTGCTCAGAGATGAAAAGTGCCAGCTCTGAAAGCTGTTGCTAGCCAGCACCCTTCCTTGGAAGCACTTTCACAGGCGCAGTAACACTGGGGCTTTGCGCTTCTCTAGCCACCAAACGTCACAGTCATTCTCTTTCCGTCTTGTAGACACGAGCTGAGAAATTGCAAACGTCGAGCAATTGCTCAGAGATGAAAAGTGCCAGCACTGGAAGCTGTTGCTAGCCAGCACCCTTCCTTGGAAGCGCTTTTGTAGGCCTAAGAACACTGGGGCTCTGGGCTTCTCTAGCCACCTCATCTTCTGCTCATCCTCTCGCGCACTCTAAAGAGAGCTCAGGTGAGAAATTGCAAACGTCGAGCAATTGCTCAGAGATGAAAAGTGCCAGCACTGAAAGCTGTTGCTAGCCAGCACCCTTCCTTGGAAGCGCTTTCACAGGCGCAGCAACACTGGGGCTTTGCGCTTCTCTACCCACCAAACGTCACAGTCATTCTCTTTCCGTCTCGTAGACACGAGCTGAGAAATTGCAAACGTCGAGCAATTGCTCAGAGATGAAAAGTGCCAGCACTGAAAGCTGTTGCTAGCCAGCCCCCTTCCTTGGAAGCGCTTTTGTAGGCCTAAGAACACTGGGGCTCTGGGCTTCTCTAGCCACCTCATCTTCTGCTCATCCTCTCGCGCACTCTAAAGAGAGCTCAGGTGAGAAATTGCAAACGTCCAGCAATTGCTCAGAGATGAAAAGTGCCAGCACTGAAAGCTGTTGCTAGCCAGCACCCTTCCTTGGAAGCGCTTTCACAAGCGCAGTAATACTGGGGCTTTGCGCTTCTCTACCCACCAAACGTCACTGTCATTCTCTTTCCGCCTCGTAGACACGAGCTGAGAAATTGCAAACGTCGAGCAATTGCTCAGAGATGAAAAGTGCCAGCACTGAAAGCTCTTGCTAGCCAGCACCCTTCCTTGGAAGCGCTTTCACAGACGCAGTAACACTGGGGCTTTGCGCTTCTCTACCCACCAAACGTCACGGTCCTTCTCTTTCCGTCTCATAGACACGAGCTGAGAAATGGCAAACGTCGAGCAATTGCTCAGAGATGAAAAGTGCCAGCACGGAAAGCTCTTGCTAGCCAGCCCCCTTCCTTGGAAGCGCTTTTCTAGGCCTAAGAACACTGGGGCTCTGGGCTTCTCTAGCCACCTCATCTTCTGCTCATCCTCTCGCGCACTCTAAAGAGAGCTCAGGTGAGAAATTGCAAACGTCGAGCAATTGCTCAGAGACAAAAAGTGCCAGCACTGAAAGCTGTTGCTAGCCAGCACCCTTCCTTGGAAGCTCTTTTGTAGCCCTTAGAACACTGGGGCTCTGGGCTTCTCTAGCCACCTCATCTTCTGCTCATCCTCTCGCGCACTCTAAAGAGAGCTCAGGTGAGAAATTGCAAACGTCGAGCAATTGCTCAGAGATGAAAAGTGCCAGCACTGACAGCTCTTGCTAGCCAGCCCCCTTCCTTGGAAGCGCTTTTGTAGGCCTAAGAAGACTGGGGCTCTGGGCTTCTTTAGCCACCTCATCTTCTGCTCATCCTCTCGCGCACTCTAAAGAGAGCTCAGGTGAGAAACTGCAAACGTCGAGCAATTGCTCAGAGATGAAAAGTGCCAGCACTGAAAGCTGTTGCTAGCCAGCACCCTTCCTTGGAAGCGCTTTCACAGGCGCAGTAACACTGGGGCTTTGCGCTTCTCTACCAACCAAACATCACGGTCCTTCTCTTTCCGTCTCGTAGACACGAGCTGAGAAATTGCAAACGTCGAGCAATTGCTCCGAGATGAAAAGTGCCAGCACTGAAAGCTGTTGCTAGCCAGCACCCTTCCTTGGAAGCGCTTTTGTAGGCCTAAGAACAGTGGGGCTCTGGGCTTCTCTAGCCACCTCATCTTCTGCTCATCCTCTCGCGCACTCTGAAGAGAGCTCAGGTGAGAAATTGCAAACGTCGTGCAATTGCTCAGAGATGAAAAGTGCCAGCACTGAAAGCTGTTGCTAGCCAGCACCCTTCCTTGGAAGCGCTTTACAGGCGCAGTAACACTGGGGCTTTGCGCTTCTCTAGCCACCAAACGTCACGGTCCTTCTCTTTCCGTCTCGTAGACACGAGCTGAGAAATTGCAAACGTCGAGCAATTGCTCAGAGATGAAAAGTGCCAGCACTGAAAGCTGTTGCTAGCCAGCCCCCTTCCTTGGAAGCGCTTTTGTAGGCCTAAGAACACTGGGGCTCTGGGCTTCTCTAGCCACCTCATCTTCTGCTCATCCTCTCGCGCACTCTAAAGAGAGCTCAGGTGAGAAATTGCAAACGATGAGCAATTGCTCAGAGATGAAAAGTGCCAGCACTGAAAGCTGTTGCTAGCCAGCACCCTTCCTTGGAAGCGCTTTCACAGGCGCAGTAACACTGGGGCTTTGCGCTTCTCTACCAACCAAACATCACGGTCCTTCTCTTTCCGTCTCGTAGACACGAGCTGAGAAATTGCAAACGTCGAGCAATTGCTCAGAGATGAAAAGTGCCAGCACTGAAAGCTGTTGCTAGCCAGCACCCTTCCTTGGAAGCGCTTTTGTAGGCCTAAGAACAGTGGGGCTCTGGGCTTCTCTAGCCACCTCATCTTCTGCTCATCCTCTCGCGCACTCTAAAGAGAGCTCAGGTGAGAAATTGCAAAAGTCGAGCAATTGCTCAGAGATGAAAAGTGCCAGCTCTGAAAGCTGTTGCTAGCCAGCCCCCTTTCCTTGGAAGCACTTTCACAGGCGCAGTAACACTGGGGCTTTGCGCTTCTCTACCCACCAAACGTCACAGTCATTCTCTTTCCGTCTCGTAGACACGAGCTGAGAAATTGCAAACGTCGAGCAATTGCTCAGAGATGAAAAGTGCCAGCACTGGAAGCTGTTGCTAGCCAGCCCCCTTCCTTGGAAGCGCTTTTGTAGGCCTAAGAACAGTGGGGCTCTGGGCTTCTCTAGCCACCTCATCTTCTGCTCATCCTCTCGCGCACTCTAAAGAGAGCTCAGGTGAGAAATTGCAAACGTCCAGCAATTGCTCAGAGATGAAAAGTGCCAGCACTGAAAGCTGTTGCTAGCCAGCACCCTTCCTTGGAAGCGCTTTCACAAGCGCAGTAACACTGGGGCTTTGCGCTTCTCTACCCACCAAACGTAACGGTCATTCTCTTTCCGTCTCGTAGACATGAGCTGAGAAATTGCAAACGTCGAGCAATTGCTCAGAGATGAAAAGTGCCAGCACTGAAAGCTGTTGCTAGCCAGCACCCTTCCTTGGAAGCGCTTTCACAGGCGCAGCAACACTGGGGCTTTGCGCTTCTATATGCACCAAACGTCACGGTCCTTCTCTTTCCGTCTCGTAGACACGAGCTGAGAAATGGCAAACGTCGAGCAATTGCTCAGAGATGAAAAGTGCCAGCACTGAAAGCTGTTGCTAGCCAGCCCCCTTCCTTGGAAGCGCTTTTGTAGGCCTAAGAACACTGGGGCTCTGGGCTTCTCTAGCCACCTCATCTTCTGCTCATCCTCTCGCGCACTCTAAAGAGAGCTCAGGTGAGAAATTGCAAACGTCGAGCAATTGCTCAGAGACAAAAAGTGCCAGCACTGAAAGCTGTTGCTAGCCAGCACCCTTCCTTGGAAGCTCTTTTGTAGCCCTTAGAACACTGGGGCTCTTGGCTTCTCTAGCCACCTCATCTTCTGCTCATCCTCTCGCGCACTCTGAAGAGAGCGCAGGTGAGAAATTGCAAACGTCGAGCAATTGCTCAGAGATGAAAAGTGCCAGCACTGAAAGTTGTTGCTAGCCAGCACCGTTCCTTGGAAGCGCTTTCACAGGCGCAGTAACACTGGGGCTTTGCGCTTCTCTACCCACCAAACGTCACGGTCCTTCTCTTTCCGTCTCGTAGACACGAGCTGAGAAATTGCAAACGTCGAGCAATTGCTCAGAGATGAAAAGTGCCAGCACTGAAAGCTGTTGCTAGCCAGCCCCCTTCCTTGGAAGCGCTTTTGTAGGCCTAAGAAGACTGGGGCTCTGGGCTTCTTTAGCCACCTCATCTTCTGCTCATCCTCTCGCGCTCTCTAAAGAGAGCTCAGGTGAGAAATTGCAAACGTCGAGCAATTGCTCAGAGATGAAAAGTGCCAGCACTGAAAGCTCTTGCTAGCCAGCACCCTTCCTTGGAAGCGCTTTCACAGGCGCAGTAACACTGGGGCTTTGCGCTTCTCTACCAACCAAACATCACGGTCCTTCTCTTTCCGTCTCGTAGACACGAGCTGAGAAATTGCAAACGTCGAGCAATTGCTCAGAGATGAAAAGTGCCAGCACTGAAAGCTGTTGCTAGCCAGCACCCTTCCTTGGAAGCGCTTTTGTAGGCCTAAGAACACTGGGGCTCTGGGCTTCTCTAGCCACCTCATCTTCTGCTCATCCTCTCGCGCACTCTAAAGAGAGCTCAGGTGAGAAATTGCAAAAGTCGAGCAATTGCTCAGAGATGAAAAGTGCCAGCTCTGAAAGCTGTTGCTAGCCAGCCCCCTTCCTTGGAAGCGCTTTTGTAGGCCTAAGAACACTGGGGCTCTGGGCTTCTCTAGCCACCTCATCTTCTGCTCATCCTCTCGCGCACTCTAAAGAGAGCTCAGGTGAGAAATTGCAAACGTCGAGCAATTGCTCAGAGACAAAAAGTGCCAGCACTGAAAGCTGTTGCTAGCCAGCACCCTTCCTTGGAAGCTCTTTTGTAGCCCTTAGAACACTGGGGCTCTGGGCTTCTCTAGCCACCTCATCTTCTGCTCATCCTCTCGCGCACTCTAAAGAGAGCTCAGGTGAGAAATTGCAAACGTCGAGCAATTGCTCAGAGATGAAAAGTGCCAGCACTGAAAGTTGTTGCTAGCCAGCACCCTTCCTTGGAAGCGCTTTCACAGGCGCAGTAACACTTGGGCTTTGCGCTTCTCTACCCACCAAACGTCACGGTCCTTCTCTTTCCGTCTCGTAGACACGAGCTGAGAAATTGCAAACGTCGAGCAATTGCTCAGAGATGAAAAGTGCCAGCACTGACAGCTCTTGCTAGCCAGCCCCCTTCCTTGGAAGCGCTTTTGTAGGCCTAAGAAGACTGGGGCTCTGGGCTTCTTTAGCCACCTCATCTTCTGCTCATCCTCTCGCGCACTCTAAAGAGAGCTCAGGTGAGAAACTGCAAACGTCGAGCAATTGCTCAGAGATGAAAAGTGCCAGCACTGAAAGCTGTTGCTAGCCAGCACCCTTCCTTGGAAGCGCTTTCACAGGCGCAGTAACACTGGGGCTTTGCGCTTCTCTACCAACCAAACATCACGGTCCTTCTCTTTCCGTCTCGTAGACACGAGCTGAGAAATTGCAAACGTCGAGCAATTGCTCCGAGATGAAAAGTGCCAGCACTGAAAGCTGTTGCTAGCCAGCACCCTTCCTTGGAAGCGCTTTTGTAGGCCTAAGAACAGTGGGGCTCTGGGCTTCTCTAGCCACCTCATCTTCTGCTCATCCTCTCGCGCACTCTGAAGAGAGCTCAGGTGAGAAATTGCAAACGTCGTGCAATTGCTCAGAGATGAAAAGTGCCAGCACTGAAAGCTGTTGCTAGCCAGCACCCTTCCTTGGAAGCGCTTTACAGGCGCAGTAACACTGGGGCTTTGCGCTTCTCTAGCCACCAAACGTCACGGTCCTTCTCTTTCCGTCTCGTAGACACGAGCTGAGAAATTGCAAACGTCGAGCAATTGCTCAGAGATGAAAAGTGCCAGCACTGAAAGCTGTTGCTAGCCAGCCCCCTTCCTTGGAAGCGCTTTTGTAGGCCTAAGAACACTGGGGCTCTGGGCTTCTCTAGCCACCTCATCTTCTGCTCATCCTCTCGCGCACTCTAAAGAGAGCTCAGGTGAGAAATTGCAAACGTCCAGCAATTGCTCAGAGATGAAAAGTGCCAGCACTGAAAGCTGTTGCTAGCCAGCACCCTTCCTTGGAAGCGCTTTCACAGGCGCAGTAACACTGGGGCTTTGCGCTTCTCTACCAACCAAACATCACGGTCCTTCTCTTTCCGTCTCGTAGACACGAGCTGAGAAATTGCAAACGTCGAGCAATTGCTCAGAGATGAAAAGTGCCAGCACTGAAAGCTGTTGCTAGCCAGCACCCTTCCTTGGAAGCGCTTTCACAGGCGCAGCAACACTGGGGCTTTGCGCTTCTATATGCACCAAACGTCACGGTCCTTCTCTTTCCGTCTCGTAGACACGAGCTGAGAAATGGCAAACGTCGAGCAATTGCTCAGAGATGAAAAGTGCCAGCACTGAAAGCTGTTGCTAGCCAGCCCCCTTCCTTGGAAGCGCTTTTGTAGGCCTAAGAACACTGGGGCTCTGGGCTTCTCTAGCCACCTCATCTTCTGCTCATCCTCTCGCGCACTCTAAAGAGAGCTCAGGTGAGAAATTGCAAACGTCGAGCAATTGCTCAGAGACAAAAAGTGCCAGCACTGAAAGCTGTTGCTAGCCAGCACCCTTCCTTGGAAGCTCTTTTGTAGCCCTTAGAACACTGGGGCTCTGGGCTTCTCTAGCCACCTCATCTTCTGCTCATCCTCTCGCGCACTCTGAAGAGAGCGCAGGTGAGAAATTGCAAACGTCGAGCAATTGCTCAGAGATGAAAAGTGCCAGCACTGAAAGTTGTTGCTAGCCAGCACCGTTCCTTGGAAGCGCTTTCACAGGCGCAGTAACACTGGGGCTTTGCGCTTCTCTACCCACCAAACGTCACGGTCCTTCTCTTTCCGTCTCGTAGACACGAGCTGAGAAATTGCAAACGTCGAGCAATTGCTCAGAGATGAAAAGTGCCAGCACTGAAAGCTGTTGCTAGCCAGCCCCCTTCCTTGGAAGCGCTTTTGTAGCCCTAAGAACAGTGGGGCTCTGGGCTTCTTTAGCCACCTCATCTTCTGCTCATCCTCTCGCGCACTCTAAAGAGAGCTCAGGTGAGAAATTGCAAACGTCGAGCAATTGCTCAGAGATGAAAAGTGCCAGCACTGAAAGCTCTTGCTAGCCAGCACCCTTCCTTGGAAGCGCTTTCACAGGCGCAGTAACACTGGGGCTTTGCGCTTCTCTACCAACCAAACATCACGGTCCTTCTCTTTCCGTCTCGTAGACACGAGCTGAGAAATTGCAAACGTCGAGCAATTGCTCCGAGATGAAAAGTGCCAGCACTGAAAGCTGTTGCTAGCCAGCACCCTTCCTTGGAAGCGCTTTTGTAGGCCTAAGAACAGTGGGGCTCTGGGCTTCTCTAGCCACCTCATCTTCTGCTCATCCTCTCGCGCACTCTAAAGAGAGCTCAGGTGAGAAATTGCAAAAGTCGAGCAATTGCTCAGAGATGAAAAGTGCCAGCTCTGAAAGCTCTTGCTAGCCAGCACCCTTCCTTGGAAGCGCTTTCACAGGCGCAGTAACACTGGGGCTTTGCGCTTCTCTACCAACCAAACATCACGGTCCTTCTCTTTCCGTCTCGTAGACACGAGCTGAGAAATTGCAAACGTCGAGCAATTGCTCAGAGATGAAAAGTGCCAGCACTGAAAGCTGTTGCTAGCCAGCACCCTTCCTTGGAAGCGCTTTTGTAGGCCTAAGAACACTGGGGCTCTGGGCTTCTCTAGCCACCTCATCTTCTGCTCATCCTCTCGCGCACTCTAAAGAGAGCTCAGGTGAGAAATTGCAAAAGTCGAGCAATTGCTCAGAGATGAAAAGTGCCAGCTCTGAAAGCTGTTGCTAGCCAGCCCCCTTCCTTGGAAGCGCTTTTGTAGGCCTAAGAACACTGGGGCTCTGGGCTTCTCTAGCCACCTCATCTTCTGCTCATCCTCTCGCGCACTCTAAAGAGAGCTCAGGTGAGAAATTGCAAACGTCGAGCAATTGCTCAGAGACAAAAAGTGCCAGCACTGAAAGCTGTTGCTAGCCAGCACCCTTCCTTGGAAGCTCTTTTGTAGCCCTTAGAACACTGGGGCTCTGGGCTTCTCTAGCCACCTCATCTTCTGCTCATCCTCTCGCGCACTCTAAAGAGAGCTCAGGTGAGAAATTGCAAACGTCGAGCAATTGCTCAGAGATGAAAAGTGCCAGCACTGAAAGTTGTTGCTAGCCAGCACCCTTCCTTGGAAGCGCTTTCACAGGCGCAGTAACACTTGGGCTTTGCGCTTCTCTACCCACCAAACGTCACGGTCCTTCTCTTTCCGTCTCGTAGACACGAGCTGAGAAATTGCAAACGTCGAGCAATTGCTCAGAGATGAAAAGTGCCAGCACTGACAGCTCTTGCTAGCCAGCCCCCTTCCTTGGAAGCGCTTTTGTAGGCCTAAGAAGACTGGGGCTCTGGGCTTCTTTAGCCACCTCATCTTCTGCTCATCCTCTCGCGCACTCTAAAGAGAGCTCAGGTGAGAAACTGCAAACGTCGAGCAATTGCTCAGAGATGAAAAGTGCCAGCACTGAAAGCTGTTGCTAGCCAGCACCCTTCCTTGGAAGCGCTTTCACAGGCGCAGTAACACTGGGGCTTTGCGCTTCTCTACCAACCAAACATCACGGTCCTTCTCTTTCCGTCTCGTAGACACGAGCTGAGAAATTGCAAACGTCGAGCAATTGCTCCGAGATGAAAAGTGCCAGCACTGAAAGCTGTTGCTAGCCAGCACCCTTCCTTGGAAGCGCTTTTGTAGGCCTAAGAACAGTGGGGCTCTGGGCTTCTCTAGCCACCTCATCTTCTGCTCATCCTCTCGCGCACTCTGAAGAGAGCTCAGGTGAGAAATTGCAAACGTCGTGCAATTGCTCAGAGATGAAAAGTGCCAGCACTGAAAGCTGTTGCTAGCCAGCACCCTTCCTTGGAAGCGCTTTACAGGCGCAGTAACACTGGGGCTTTGCGCTTCTCTAGCCACCAAACGTCACGGTCCTTCTCTTTCCGTCTCGTAGACACGAGCTGAGAAATTGCAAACGTCGAGCAATTGCTCAGAGATGAAAAGTGCCAGCACTGAAAGCTGTTGCTAGCCAGCCCCCTTCCTTGGAAGCGCTTTTGTAGGCCTAAGAACACTGGGGCTCTGGGCTTCTCTAGCCACCTCATCTTCTGCTCATCCTCTCGCGCACTCTAAAGAGAGCTCAGGTGAGAAATTGCAAACGTCCAGCAATTGCTCAGAGATGAAAAGTGCCAGCACTGAAAGCTGTTGCTAGCCAGCACCCTTCCTTGGAAGCGCTTTCACAGGCGCAGTAACACTGGGGCTTTGCGCTTCTCTACCAACCAAACATCACGGTCCTTCTCTTTCCGTCTCGTAGACACGAGCTGAGAAATTGCAAACGTCGAGCAATTGCTCAGAGATGAAAAGTGCCAGCACTGAAAGCTGTTGCTAGCCAGCACCCTTCCTTGGAAGCGCTTTCACAGGCGCAGTAACACTGGGGCTTTGCGCTTCTATATGCACCAAACGTCACGGTCCTTCTCTTTCCGTCTCGTAGACACGAGCTGAGAAATGGCAAACGTCGAGCAATTGCTCAGAGATGAAAAGTGCCAGCACTGAAAGCTGTTGCTAGCCAGCCCCCTTCCTTGGAAGCGCTTTTGTAGGCCTAAGAACCCTGGGGCTCTGGGCTTCTCTAGCCACCTCATCTTCTGCTCATCCTCTCGCGCACTCTAAAGAGAGCTCAGGTGAGAAATTGCAAACGTCGAGCAATTGCTCAGAGACAAAAAGTGCCAGCACTGAAAGCTGTTGCTAGCCAGCACCCTTCCTTGGAAGCTCTTTTGTAGCCCTTAGAACACTGGGGCTCTGGGCTTCTCTAGCCACCTCATCTTCTGCTCATCCTCTCGCGCACTCTGAAGAGAGCGCAGGTGAGAAATTGCAAACGTCGAGCAATTGCTCAGAGATGAAAAGTGCCAGCACTGAAAGTTGTTGCTAGCCAGCACCGTTCCTTGGAAGCGCTTTCACAGGCGCAGTAACACTGGGGCTTTGCGCTTCTCTACCCACCAAACGTCACGGTCCTTCTCTTTCCGTCTCGTAGACACGAGCTGAGAAATTGCAAACGTCGAGCAATTGCTCAGAGATGAAAAGTGCCAGCACTGAAAGCTGTTGCTAGCCAGCCCCCTTCCTTGGAAGCGCTTTTGTAGGCCTAAGAAGACTGGGGCTCTGGGCTTCTTTAGCCACCTCATCTTCTGCTCATCCTCTCGCGCACTCTAAAGAGAGCTCAGGTGAGAAATTGCAAACGTCGAGCAATTGCTCAGAGATGAAAAGTGCCAGCACTGAAAGCTCTTGCTAGCCAGCACCCTTCCTTGGAAGCGCTTTCACAGGCGCAGTAACACTGGGGCTTTGCGCTTCTCTACCAACCAAACATCACGGTCCTTCTCTTTCCGTCTCGTAGACACGAGCTGAGAAATTGCAAACGTCGAGCAATTGCTCCGAGATGAAAAGTGCCAGCACTGAAAGCTGTTGCTAGCCAGCACCCTTCCTTGGAAGCGCTTTTGTAGGCCTAAGAACAGTGGGGCTCTGGGCTTCTCTAGCCACCTCATCTTCTGCTCATCCTCTCGCGCACTCTAAAGAGAGCTCAGGTGAGAAATTGCAAAAGTCGAGCAATTGCTCAGAGATGAAAAGTGCCAGCTCTGAAAGCTGTTGCTAGCCAGCACCCTTCCTTGGAAGCACTTTCACAGGCGCAGTAACACTGGGGCTTTGCGCTTCTCTACCCACCAAACGTCACAGTCATTCTCTTTACGTCTCGTAGACACGAGCTGAGAAATTGCAAACGTCGAGCAATTGCTCAGAGATGAAAAGTGCCAGCACTGAAAGCTCTTGCTAGCCAGCACCCTTCCTTGGAAGCGCTTTCACAAGCGCAGTAACACTGGGGCTTTGCGCTTCTCTAGCCACCAAACGTCACTTTCATTCTCTTTCCGTCTCATAGACACGAGCTGAGAAATTGCAAACGTCGAGCAATTGCTCAGAGATGAAAAGTGCCAGCACTGAAAGCTGTTGCTAGCCAGCACCCTTCCTTGGAAGCGCTTTCACAGGCGCAGTAACACTGGGGCTTTGCGCTTCTCTAGCCACCAAACGTCACGGTCCTTCTCTTTCCGTCTCGTAGACACGAGCTGAGAAATTGCAAACGTCGAGCAATTGCTCAGAGATGAAAAGTGCCAGCACTGAAAGCTGTTGCTAGCCAGCACCCTTCCTTGGAAGCGCTTTTGTAGCCCTTAGAACACTGGGGCTCTGGGCTTCTCTAGCCACCTCATCTTCTGCTCATCCTCTCGCGCACTCTAAAGAGAGCTCAGGTGAGAAATTGCAAACGTCGAGCAATTGCTCAGAGATGAAAAGTGCCAGCACTGAAAGCTCTTGCTAGCCAGCACCCTTCCTTGGAAGCGCTTTCACAGGCGCAGCAACACTGGGGCTTTGCGCTTCTCTAGCCACCAAACGTCACGGTCCTTCTCTTTCCGTCTCGTAGACACGAGCTGAGAAATTGCAAACGTCGAGCAATTGCTCAGAGATGAAAAGTGCCAGCACTGAAAGCTCTTGCTAGCCAGCACCCTTCCTTGGAAGCGCTTTCACAGGCGCAGTAACACTGGGGCTTTGCGCTTCTCTACCCACCAAACGTCACGGTCCTTCTCTTTCCGTCTCGTAGACACGAGCTGAGAAATTGCAAACGTCCAGCAATTGCTCAGAGATGAAAAGTGCCAGCACTGAAAGCTGTTGCTAGCCAGCACCCTTCCTTGGAAGCGCTTTTGTAGACCTAAGAACCCTGGAGCTCTGGGCTTCTCTAGCCACCTCATCTTCTGCTCATCCTCTCGCGCACTCTAAAGAGAGCTCAGGTGAGAAATTGCAAACGTCCAGCAATTGCTCAGAGATGAAAAGTGCCAGCACTGAAAGCTCTTGCTAGCCAGCACCCTTCCTTGGAAGCGCTTTCACAGGCGCAGCAACACTGGGGCTTTGCGCTTCTCTAGCCACCAAACGTCACGGTCCTTCTCTTTCCGTCTCGTAGACACGAGCTGAGAAATTGCAAACGTCGAGCAATTGCTCAGAGATGAAAAGTGCCAGCACTGAAAGCTGTTGCTAGCCAGCACCCTTCCTTGGAAGCGCTTTCACAGGCGCAGCAACACTGGGGCTTTGCGCTTCTCTAGCCACCAAACGTCACGGTCCTTCTCTTTCCGTCTCGTAGACACGAGCTGAGAAATTGCAAACGTCGAGCAATTGCTCAGAGAGGAAAAGTGCCAGCACTGAAAGCTCTTGCTAGCCAGCCCCCTTCCTTGGAAGCGCTTTTGTAGGCCTAAGAACACTGGGGCTCTGGGCTTCTTTAGCCACCTCATCTTCTGCTCATCCTCTCGCGCACTCTAAAGAGAGCTCAGGTGAGAAATTGCAAACGTCGAGCAATTGCTCAGAGATGAAAAGTGCCAGCACTGAAAGCTCTTGCTAGCCAGCACCCTTCCTTGGAAGCGCTTTCACAGGCGCAGTAACACTGGGGCTTTGCGCTTCTCTACCAACCAAACATCACGGTCCTTCTCTTTCCGTCTCGTAGACACGACCTGAGAAATTGCAAACGTCGAGCAATTGCTCAGAGATGAAAAGTGCCAGCACTGAAAGCTGTTGCTAGCCAGCACCCTTCCTTGGAAGCGCTTTTGTAGGCCTAAGAACACTGGGGCTCTGGGCTTCTCTAGCCACCTCATCTTCTGCTCATCCTCTCGCGCACTCTAAAGAGAGCTCAGGTGAGAAATTGCAAACGTCCAGCAATTGCTCAGAGATGAAAAGTGCCAGCACTGAAAGCTGTTGCTAGCCAGCACCCTTCCTTGGAAGCGCTTTCACAGGCGCAGCAACACTGGGGCTTTGCGCTTCTCTAGCCACCAAACGTCACGGTCCTTCTCTTTCCGTCTCGTAGACACGAGCTGAGAAATTGCAAACGTCGAGCAATTGCTCAGAGATGAAAAGTGCCAGCACTGAAAGCTCTTGCTAGCCAGCACCCTTCCTTGGAAGCGCTTTCACAGGCGCAGTAACACTGGGGCTTTGCGCTTCTCTACCCACCAAACGTCACGGTCCTTCTCTTTCCGTCTCGTAGACACGAGCTGAGAAATTGCAAACGTCGAGCAATTGCTCAGAGATGAAAAGTGCCAGCACTGAAAGCTCTTGCTAGCCAGCACCCTTCCTTGGAAGCGCTTTTGTAGACCTAAGAACCCTGGGGCTCTGGGCTTCTCTAGCCACCTAATCTTCTGCTCATCCTCTCGCGCACTCTAAAGAGAGCTCAGGTGAGAAATTGCAAACGTCCAGCAATTGCTCAGAGATGAAAAGTGCCAGCACTGAAAGCTCTTGCTAGCCAGCACCCTTCCTTGGAAGCGCTTTCACAGGCGCAGTAACACTGGGGCTTTGCGCTTCTCTAGCCACCAAACGTCACGGTCCTTCTCTTTCCGTCTCGTAGACACGAGCTGAGAAATTGCAAACGTCGAGCAATTGCTCAGAGATGAAAAGTGCCAGCACTGAAAGCTGTTGCTAGCCAGCACCCTTCCTTGGAAGCGCTTTCACAGGCGCAGCAACACTGGGGCTTTGCGCTTCTCTAGCCACCAAACGTCACGGTCCTTCTCTTTCCGTCTCGTAGACACGAGCTGAGAAATTGCAAACGTCGAGCAATTGCTCAGAGAGGAAAAGTGCCAGCACTGAAAGCTCTTGCTAGCCAGCCCCCTTCCTTGGAAGCGCTTTTGTAGGCCTAAGAACACTGGGGCTCTGGGCTTCTCTAGCCACCTCATCTTCTGCTCATCCTCTCGCGCACTCTAAAGAGAGCTCAGGTGAGAAATTGCAAACGTCGAGCAATTGCTCAGAGATGAAAAGTGCCAGCACTGAAAGCTGTTGCTAGCCAGCACCCTTCCTTGGAAGCGCTTTCACAGGCGCAGTAACACTGGGGCTTTGCGCTTCTCTACCAACCAAACATCACGGTCCTTCTCTTTCCGTCTCGTAGACACGAGCTGAGAAATTGCAAACGTCGAGCAATTGCTCAGAGATGAAAAGTGCCAGCACTGAAAGCTGTTGCTAGCCAGCACCCTTCCTTGGAAGCGCTTTTGTAGCCCTTAGAACACTGGGGCTCTGGGCTTCTCTAGCCACCTCATCTTCTGCTCATCCTCTCGCGCACTCTAAAGAGAGCTCAGGTGAGAAATTGCAAAAGTCGAGCAATTGCTCAGAGATGAAAAGTGCCAGCACTGAAAGCTGTTGCTAGCCAGCACCCTTCCTTGGAAGCACTTTCACAGGCGCAGTAACACTGGGGCTTTGCGCTTCTCTACCCACCAAACGTCACAGTCATTCTCTTTCCGTCTCGTAGACACGAGCTGAGAAATTGCAAACGTCGAGCAATTGCTCAGAGACGAAAAGTGCCAGCACTGAAAGCTGTTGCTAGCCAGCACCCTTCCTTGGAAGCTCTTTTGTAGCCCTTAGAACACTGGGGCTCTGGGCTTCTCTAGCCACCTCATCTTCTGCTCATCCTCTCGCGCACTCTAAAGAGAGCTCAGGTGAGAAATTGCAAACGTCGAGCAATTGCTCAGAGATGAAAAGTGCCAGCACTGAAAGCTCTTGCTAGCCAGCAGCCTTCCTTGGAAGCGCTTTCACAGGCGCAGTAACACTGGGGCTTTGCGCTTCTCTACCAACCAAACATCACGGTCCTTCTCTTTCCGTCTCGTAGACACGAGCTGAGAAATTGCAAACGTCGAGCAATTGCTCAGAGATGAAAAGTGCCAGCACTGAAAGCTGTTGCTAGCCAGCACCCTTCCTTGGAAGCGCTTTTGTAGGCCTAAGAACACTGGGGCTCTGGGCTTCTCTAGCCACCTCATCTTCTGCTCATCCTCTCGCGCACTCTAAAGAGAGCTCAGGTGAGAAATTGCAAAAGTCGAGCAATTGCTCAGAGATGAAAAGTGCCAGCTCTGAAAGCTGTTGCTAGCCAGCACCCTTCCTTGGAAGCACTTTCACAGGCGCAGTAACACTGGGGCTTTGCGCTTCTCTACCCACCAAACGTCACTGTCATTCTCTTTCCGTCTCGTAGACACGAGCTGAGAAATTGCAAACGTCGAGCAATTGCTCAGAGATGAAAAGTGCCAGCACTGAAAGCTCTTGCTAGCCAGCACCCTTCCTTGGAAGCGCTTTCACAGGCGCAGCAACACTGGGGCTTTGCGCTTCTCTAGCCACCAAACGTCACGGTCCTTCTCTTTCCGTCTCGTAGACACGAGCTGAGAAATGGCAAACGTCGAGCAATTGCTCAGAGATGAAAAGTGCCAGCACTGAAAGCTGTTGCTAGCCAGCCCCCTTCCTTGGAAGCGCTTTTGTAGGCCTAAGAACACTGGGGCTCTGGGCTTCTCTAGCCACCTCATCTTCTGCTCATCCTCTCGCGCACTCTGAAGAGAGCTCAGGTGAGAAATTGCAAACGTCGAGCAATTGCTCAGAGACAAAAAGTGCCAGCACTGAAAGCTGTTGCTAGCCAGCACCCTTCCTTGGAAGCTCTTTTGTAGCCCTTAGAACACTGGGGCTCTGGGCTTCTCTAGCCACCTCATCTTCTGCTCATCCTCTCGCGCACTCTAAAGAGAGCTCAGGTGAGAAATTGCAAACGTCGAGCAATTGCTCAGAGATGAAAAGTGCCAGCACTGAAAGTTGTTGCTAGCCAGCACCCTTCCTTGGAAGCGCTTTCACAGGCGCTGTAACACTGGGGCTTTGCGCTTCTCTACCCACCAAACGTCACGGTCCTTCTCTTTCCGTCTCGTAGACACGAGCTGAGAAATTGCAAACGTCCA
Organism: Sarcoramphus papa; assembly: GCA_037962945.1. NCBI lineage: Eukaryota > Metazoa > Chordata > Aves > Accipitriformes > Cathartidae > Sarcoramphus > Sarcoramphus papa. Next base: position 668,024 of record JBBMRM010000121.1, read on the forward strand.
GCAATTGCTCAGAGATGAAAAGTGCCAGCACTGAAAGCTCTTGCTAGCCAGCACCCTTCCTTGGAAGCGCTTTTGTAGCCCTAAGAACAGTGGGGCTCTGGGCTTCTTTAGCCACCTCATCTTCTTCTCATCCTCTCGCGCACTCTAAAGAGAGCTCAGGTGAGAAATTGCAAACGTCGAGCAATTGCTCAGAGATGAAAAGTGCCAGCACTGAAAGCTCTTGCTAGCCAGCACCCTTCCTTGGAAGCGCTTTCACAGGCGCAGTAACACTGGGGCTTTGCGCTTCTCTACCAACCAAACATCACGGTCCTTCTCTTTCCGTCTCGTAGACACGAGCTGAGAAATTGCAAACGTCGAGCAATTGCTCAGAGATGAAAAGTGCCAGCACTGAAAGCTGTTGCTAGCCAGCACCCTTCCTTGGAAGCGCTTTTGTAGCCCTTAGAACACTGGGGCTCTGGGCTTCTCTAGCCACCTCATCTTCTGCTCATCCTCTCGCGCACTCTAAAGAGAGCTCAGGTGAGAAATTGCAAAAGTCGAGCAATTGCTCAGAGATGAAAAGTGCCAGCACTGAAAGCTGTTGCTAGCCAGCACCCTTCCTTGGAAGCACTTTCACAGGCGCAGTAACACTGGGGCTTTGCGCTTCTCTACCCACCAAACGTCACGGTCATTCTCTTTCCGTCTCGTAGACACGAGCTGAGAAATTGCAAACGTCGAGCAATTGCTCAGAGACGAAAAGTGCCAGCACTGAAAGCTGTTGCTAGCCAGCCCCCTTCCTTGGAAGCTCTTTTGTAGCCCTTAGAACACTGGGGCTCTGGGCTTCTCTAGCCACCTCATCTTCTGCTCATCCTCTCGCGCACTCTAAAGAGAGCTCAGGTGAGAAATTGCAAACGTCGAGCAATTGCTCAGAGATGAAAAGTGCCAGCACTGAAAGCTCTTGCTAGCCAGCACCCTTCCTTGGAAGCGCTTTCACAGGCGCAGTAACACTGGGGCTTTGCGCTTCTCTACCAACCAAACATCACGGTCCTTCTCTTTCCGTCTCGTAGACACGAGCTGAGAAATTGCAAACGTCGAGCAATTGCTCAGAGATGAAAAGTGCCAGCACTGAAAGCTGTTGCTAGCCAGCACCCTTCCTTGGAAGCGCTTTTGTAGGCCTAAGAACACTGGGGCTCTGGGCTTCTCTAGCCACCTCATCTTCTGCTCATCCTCTCGCGCACTCTAAAGAGAGCTCAGGTGAGAAATTGCAAAAGTCGAGCAATTGCTCAGAGATGAAAAGTGCCAGCTCTGAAAGCTGTTGCTAGCCAGCACCCTTCCTTGGAAGCACTTTCACAGGCGCAGTAACACTGGGGCTTTGCGCTTCTCTACCCACCAAACGTCACTGTCATTCTCTTTCCGTCTCGTAGACACGAGCTGAGAAATTGCAAACGTCGAGCAATTGCTCAGAGATGAAAAGTGCCAGCACTGAAAGCTCTTGCTAGCCAGCACCCTTCCTTGGAAGCGCTTTCACAGGCGCAGCAACACTGGGGCTTTGCGCTTCTCTAGCCACCAAACGTCACGGTCCTTCTCTTTCCGTCTCGTAGACACGAGCTGAGAAATGGCAAACGTCGAGCAATTGCTCAGAGATGAAAAGTGCCAGCACTGAAAGCTGTTGCTAGCCAGCCCCCTTCCTTGGAAGCGCTTTTGTAGGCCTAAGAACACTGGGGCTCTGGGCTTCTCTAGCCACCTCATCTTCTGCTCATCCTCTCGCGCACTCTAAAGAGAGCTCAGGTGAGAAATTGCAAACGTCGAGCAATTGCTCAGAGACAAAAAGTGCCAGCACTGAAAGCTGTTGCTAGCCAGCACCCTTCCTTGGAAGCTCTTTTGTAGCCCTTAGAACACTGGGGCTCTGGGCTTCTCTAGCCACCTCATCTTCTGCTCATCCTCTCGCGCACTCTAAAGAGAGCTCAGGTGAGAAATTGCAAACGTCGAGCAATTGCTCAGAGATGAAAAGTGCCAGCACTGAAAGTTGTTGCTAGCCAGCACCCTTCCTTGGAAGCGCTTTCACAGGCGCTGTAACACTGGGGCTTTGCGCTTCTCTACCCACCAAACGTCACGGTCCTTCTCTTTCCGTCTCGTAGACACGAGCTGAGAAATTGCAAACGTCCAGCAATTGCTCAGAGATGAAAAGTGCCAGCACTGAAAGCTCTTGCTAGCCAGCACCCTTCCTTGGAAGCGCTTTTGTAGCCCTAAGAACAGTGGGGCTCTGGGCTTCTTTAGCCACCTCATCTTCTTCTCATCCTCTCGCGCACTCTAAAGAGAGCTCAGGTGAGAAATTGCAAACGTCGAGCAATTGCTCAGAGATGAAAAGTGCCAGCACTGAAAGCTGTTGCTAGCCAGCACCCTTCCTTGGAAGCGCTTTCACAGGCGCAGTAACACTGGGGCTTTGCGCTTCTCTACCAACCAAACATCACGGTCCTTCTCTTTCCGTCTCGTAGACACGAGCTGAGAAATTGCAAACGTCGAGCAATTGCTCAGAGATGAAAAGTGCCAGCACTGAAAGCTGTTGCTAGCCAGCACCCTTCCTTGGAAGCGCTTTTGTAGGCCTAAGAACACTGGGGCTCTGGGCTTCTCTAGCCACCTCATCTTCTGCTCATCCTCTCGCGCACTCTAAAGAGAGCTCAGGTGAGAAATTGCAAAAGTCGAGCAATTGCTCAGAGATGAAAAGTGCCAGCACTGAAAGCTGTTGCTAGCCAGCACCCTTCCTTGGAAGCACTTTCACAGGCGCAGTAACACTGGGGCTTTGCGCTTCTCTACCCACCAAACGTCACAGTCATTCTCTTTCCGTCTCGTAGACACGAGCTGAGAAATTGCAAACGTCGAGCAATTGCTCAGAGACGAAAAGTGCCAGCACTGAAAGCTGTTGCTAGCCAGCACCCTTCCTTGGAAGCTCTTTTGTAGCCCTTAGAACACTGGGGCTCTGGGCTTCTCTAGCCACCTCATCTTCTGCTCATCCTCTCGCGCACTCTAAAGAGAGCTCAGGTGAGAAATTGCAAACGTCGAGCAATTGCTCAGAGATGAAAAGTGCCAGCACTGAAAGCTGTTGCTAGCCAGCACCCTTCCTTGGAAGCGCTTTCACAGGCGCAGTAACACTGGGGCTTTGCGCTTCTCTACCAACCAAACATCACGGTCCTTCTCTTTCCGTCTCGTAGACACGAGCTGAGAAATTGCAAACGTCGAGCAATTGCTCAGAGATGAAAAGTGCCAGCACTGAAAGCTGTTGCTAGCCAGCACCCTTCCTTGGAAGCGCTTTTGTAGGCCTAAGAACACTGGGGCTCTGGGCTTCTCTAGCCACCTCATCTTCTGCTCATCCTCTCGCGCACTCTAAAGAGAGCTCAGGTGAGAAATTGCAAAAGTCGAGCAATTGCTCAGAGATGAAAAGTGCCAGCTCTGAAAGCTGTTGCTAGCCAGCACCCTTCCTTGGAAGCACTTTCACAGGCGCAGTAACACTGGGGCTTTGCGCTTCTCTACCCACCAAACGTCACGGTCCTTCTCTTTCCGTCTCGTAGACACGAGCTGAGAAATTGCAAACGTCGAGCAATTGCTCAGAGATGAAAAGTGCCAGCACTGAAAGCTCTTGCTAGCCAGCACCCTTCCTTGGAAGCGCTTTCACAGGCGCAGCAACACTGGGGCTTTGCGCTTCTCTAGCCACCAAACGTCACGGTCCTTCTCTTTCCGTCTCGTAGACACGAGCTGAGAAATGGCAAACGTCGAGCAATTGCTCAGAGATGAAAAGTGCCAGCACTGAAAGCTGTTGCTAGCCAGCCCCCTTCCTTGGAAGCGCTTTTGTAGGCCTAAGAACACTGGGGCTCTGGGCTTCTCTAGCCACCTCATCTTCTGCTCATCCTCTCGCGCACTCTAAAGAGAGCTCAGGTGAGAAATTGCAAACGTCGAGCAATTGCTCAGAGACGAAAAGTGCCAGCACTGAAAGCTGTTGCTAGCCAGCACCCTTCCTTGGAAGCTCTTTTGTAGCCCTTAGAACACTGGGGCTCTGGGCTTCTCTAGCCACCTCATCTTCTGCTCATCCTCTCGCGCACTCTAAAGAGAGCTCAGGTGAGAAATTGCAAACGTCGAGCAATTGCTCAGAGATGAAAAGTGCCAGCACTGAAAGTTGTTGCTAGCCAGCACCCTTCCTTGGAAGCGCTTTCACAGGCGCAGTAACACTGGGGCTTTGCGCTTCTCTACCCACCAAACGTCACGGTCCTTCTCTTTCCGTCTCGTAGACACGAGCTGAGAAATTGCAAACGTCCAGCAATTGCTCAGAGATGAAAAGTGCCAGCACTGAAAGCTCTTGCTAGCCAGCCCCCTTCCTTGGAAGCGCTTTTGTAGCCCTAAGAACAGTGGGGCTCTGGGCTTCTTTAGCCACCTCATCTTCTTCTCATCCTCTCGCGCACTCTAAAGAGAGCTCAGGTGAGAAATTGCAAACGTCGAGCAATTGCTCAGAGATGAAAAGTGCCAGCACTGAAAGCTGTTGCTAGCCAGCACCCTTCCTTGGAAGCGCTTTCACAGGCGCAGTAACACTGGGGCTTTGCGCTTCTCTACCAACCAAACATCACGGTCCTTCTCTTTCCGTCTCGTAGACACGAGCTGAGAAATTGCAAACGTTGAGCAATTGCTCAGAGATGAAAAGTGCCAGCACTGAAAGCTGTTGCTAGCCAGCACCCTTCCTTGGAAGCGCTTTTGTAGGCCTAAGAACACTGGGGCTCTGGGCTTCTTTAGCCACCTCATCTTCTGCTCATCCTCTCGCGCACTCTAAAGAGAGCTCAGGTGACAAATTGCAAACGTCGAGCAATTGCTCAGAGATGAAAAGTGCCAGCTCTGAAAGCTCTTGCTAGCCAGCACCCTTCCTTGGAAGCGCTTTCACAGGCGCAGTAACACTGGGGCTTTGCGCTTCTCTACCCACCAAACGTCACAGTCATTCTCTTTCCGTCTCGTAGACACGAGCTGAGAAATTGCAAACGTCGAGCAATTGCTCAGAGATGAAAAGTGCCAGCACTGAAAGCTGTTGCTAGCCAGCACCCTTCCTTGGAAGCGCTTTTGTAGGCCTAAGAACACTGGAGCTCTGGGCTTCTTTAGCCACCTCATCTTCTGCTCATCCTCTCGCGCACTCTAAAGAGAGCTCAGGTGAGAAATTGCAAACGTCCAGCAATTGCTCAGAGATGAAAAGTGCCAGCACTGAAAGCTGTTGCTAGCCAGCACCCTTCCTTGGAAGCGCTTTCACAGGCGCAGCAACACTGGGGCTTTGCGCTTCTCTACCCACCAAACGTCAAGGTCATTCTCTTTCCGTCTCGTAGACACGAGCTGAGAAATTGCAAACGTCGAGCAATTGCTCAGAGATGAAAAGTGCCAGCACTGAAAGCTCTTGCTAGCCAGCACCCTTCCTTGGAAGCGCTTTCACAAGCGCAGTAACACTGGGGCTTTGCGCTTCTCTACCCACCAAACGTCACTTTCATTCTCTTTCCGTCTCATAGACACGAGCTGAGAAATTGCAAACGTTGAGCAATTGCTCAGAGATGAAAAGTGCCAGCACTGAAAGCTGTTGCTAGCCAGCACCCTTCCTTGGAAGCGCTTTCACAGGCGCAGTAACACTGGGGCTTTGCGCTTCTCTAGCCACCAAACGTCACGGTCCTTCTCTTTCCGTCTCGTAGACACGAGCTGAGAAATTGCAAACGTCGAGCAATTGCTCAGAGATGAAAAGTGCCAGCACTGAAAGCTGTTGCTAGCCAGCACCCTTCCTTGGAAGCGCTTTTGTAGGCCTAAGAACACTGGGGCTCTGGGCTTCTCTAGCCACCTCATCTTCTGCTCATCCTCTCGCGCACTCTAAAGAGAGCTCAGGGGAGAAATTGCAAACGTCGAGCAATTGCTCAGAGATGAAAAGTGCCAGCACTGAAAGCTGTTGCTAGCCAGCACCCTTCCTTGGAAGCGCTTTCACAGGCGCAGTAACACTGGGGCTTTGCGCTTCTCTACCCACCAAACGTCACGGTCCTTCTCTTTCCGTCTCGTAGACACGAGCTGAGAAATTGCAAACGTCGAGCAATTGCTCAGAGATGAAAAGTGCCAGCACTGAAAGCTGTTGCTAGCCAGCACCCTTCCTTGGAAGCGCTTTCACAGGCGCAGTAACACTGGGGCTTTGCGCTTCTCTACGCACCAAACGTCACGGTCCTTCTCTTTCCGTCTCGTAGACACGAGCTGAGAAATTGCAAACGTCGAGCAATTGCTCAGAGATGAAAAGTGCCAGCACTGAAAGCTGTTGCTAGCCAGCACCCTTCCTTGGAAGCGCTTTTGTAGCCCTTAGAACACTGGGGCTCTGGGCTTCTTTAGCCACCTCATCTTCTGCTCATCCTCTCGCGCACTCTAAAGAGAGCTCAGGTGAGAAATTGCAAACGTCGAGCAATTGCTCAGAGATGAAAAGTGCCAGCACTGAAAGCTGTTGCTAGCCAGCACCCTTCCTTGGAAGCGCTTTCACAGGCACAGCAACACTGGGGCTTTGCGCTTCTCTAGCCACCAAATGTCACGGTCCTTCTCTTTCCGTCTCGTAGACACGAGCTGAGAAATTGCAAACGTCGAGCAATTGCTCAGAGATGAAAAGTGCCAGCACTGAAAGCTCTTGCTAGCCAGCACCCTTCCTTGGAAGCGCTTTCACAGGCGCTGTAACACTGGGGCTTTGCGCTTCTCTACCCACCAAACGTCACGGTCCTTCTCTTTCCGTCTCGTAGACACGAGCTGAGAAATGGCAAACGTCGAGCAATTGCTCAGAGATGAAAAGTGCCAGCACGGAAAGCTCTTGCTAGCCAGCCCCCTTCCTTGGAAGCGCTTTTCTAGGCCTAAGAACACTGGGGCTCTGGGCTTCTCTAGCCACCTCATCTTCTGCTCATCCTCTCGCGCACTCTAAAGAGAGCTCAGGTGAGAAATTGCAAACGTCGAGCAATTGCTCAGAGACAAAAAGTGCCAGCACTGAAAGCTGTTGCTAGCCAGGACCCTTCCTTGGAAGCTCTTTTGTAGCCCTTAGAACACTGGGGCTCTGGGCTTCTCTAGCCACCTCATCTTCTGCTCATCCTCTCGCGCACTCTAAAGAGAGCTCAGGTGAGAAATTGCAAACGTCGAGCAATTGCTCAGAGATGAAAAGTGCCAGCACTGAAAGTTGTTGCTAGCCAGCACCCTTCCTTGGAAGCGCTTTCACAGGCGCAGTAACACTGCGGCTTTGCGCTTCTCTACCCACCAAACGTCACGGTCCTTCTCTTTCCGTCTCGTAGACACGAGCTGAGAAATTGCAAACGTCGAGCAATTGCTCAGAGATGAAAAGTGCCAGCACTGAAAGCTCTTGCTAGCCAGCCCCCTTCCTTGGAAGCGCTTTTGTAGGCCTAAGAACACTGGGGCTCTGGGCTTCTCTAGCCACCTCATCTTCTGCTCATCCTCTCGCGCACTCTAAAGAGAGCTCAGGTGAGAAACTGCAAACGTCGAGCAATTGCTCAGAGATGAAAAGTGCCAGCACTGAAAGCTGTTGCTAGCCAGCACCCTTCCTTGGAAGCGCTTTCACAGGCGCAGTAACACTGGGGCTTTGCGCTTCTCTACCAACCAAACATCACGGTCCTTCTCTTTCCGTCTCGTAGACACGAGCTGAGAAATTGCAAACGTCGAGCAATTGCTCAGAGATGAAAAGTGCCAGCACTGAAAGCTCTTGCTAGCCAGCACCCTTCCTTGGAAGCGCTTTTGTAGGCCTAAGAACAGTGGGGCTCTGGGCTTCTCTAGCCACCTCATCTTCTGCTCATCCTCTCGCGCACTCTGAAGAGAGCTCAGGTGAGAAATTGCAAACGTCGTGCAATTGCTCAGAGATGAAAAGTGCCAGCACTGAAAGCTGTTGCTAGCCAGCACCCTTCCTTGGAAGCGCTTTACAGGCGCAGTAACACTGGGGCTTTGCGCTTCTCTACGCACCAAACGTCACGGTCCTTCTCTTTCCGTCTCGTAGACACGAGCTGAGAAATTGCAAACGTCGAGCAATTGCTCAGAGATGAAAAGTGCCAGCACTGAAAGCTGTTGCTAGCCAGCCCCCTTCCTTGGAAGCGCTTTTGTAGGCCTAAGAACACTGGGGCTCTGGGCTTCTCTAGCCACCTCATCTTCTGCTCATCCTCTCGCGCACTCTAAAGAGAGCTCAGGTGAGAAATTGCAAACGTCGAGCAATTGCTCAGAGATGAAAAGTGCCAGCACTGAAAGCTGTTGCTAGCCAGCACCCTTCCTTGGAAGCGCTTTCACAGGCGCAGTAACACTGGGGCTTTGCGCTTCTCTACCAACCAAACATCACGGTCCTTCTCTTTCCGTCTCGTAGACACGAGCTGAGAAATTGCAAACGTCGAGCAATTGCTCAGAGATGAAAAGTGCCAGCACTGAAAGCTGTTGCTAGCCAGCACCCTTCCTTGGAAGCGCTTTTGTAGCCCTTAGAACACTGGGGCTCTGGGCTTCTTTAGCCACCTCATCTTCTGCTCATCCTCTCGCGCACTCTAAAGAGAGCTCAGGTGAGAAATTGCAAACGTCGAGCAATTGCTCAGAGATGAAAAGTGCCAGCACTGAAAGCTGTTGCTAGCCAGCACCCTTCCTTGGAAGCGCTTTCACAGGCGCAGCAACACTGGGGCTTTGCGCTTCTCTAGCCACCAAATGTCACGGTCCTTCTCTTTCCGTCTCGTAGACACGAGCTGAGAAATTGCAAACGTCGAGCAATTGCTCAGAGATGAAAAGTGCCAGCACTGAAAGCTCTTGCTAGCCAGCACCCTTCCTTGGAAGCGCTTTCACAGGCGCTGTAACACTGGGGCTTTGCGCTTCTCTAGCCACCAAACGTCACGGTCCTTCTCTTTCCGTCTCGTAGACACGAGCTGAGAAATGGCAAACGTCGAGCAATTGCTCAGAGATGAAAAGTGCCAGCACGGAAAGCTCTTGCTAGCCAGCCCCCTTCCTTGGAAGCGCTTTTCTAGGCCTAAGAACACTGGGGCTCTGGGCTTCTCTAGCCACCTCATCTTCTGCTCATCCTCTCGCGCACTCTAAAGAGAGCTCAGGTGAGAAATTGCAAACGTCGAGCAATTGCTCAGAGACAAAAAGTGCCAGCACTGAAAGCTGTTGCTAGCCAGGACCCTTCCTTGGAAGCTCTTTTGTAGCCCTTAGAACACTGGGGCTCTGGGCTTCTCTAGCCACCTCATCTTCTGCTCATCCTCTCGCGCACTCTAAAGAGAGCTCAGGTGAGAAATTGCAAACGTCGAGCAATTGCTCAGAGATGAAAAGTGCCAGCACTGAAAGTTGTTGCTAGCCAGCACCCTTCCTTGGAAGCGCTTTCACAGGCGCAGTAACACTGCGGCTTTGCGCTTCTCTACCCACCAAACGTCACGGTCCTTCTCTTTCCGTCTCGTAGACACGAGCTGAGAAATTGCAAACGTCGAGCAATTGCTCAGAGATGAAAAGTGCCAGCACTGAAAGCTCTTGCTAGCCAGCCCCCTTCCTTGGAAGCGCTTTTGTAGGCCTAAGAACACTGGGGCTCTGGGCTTCTCTAGCCACCTCATCTTCTGCTCATCCTCTCGCGCACTCTAAAGAGAGCTCAGGTGAGAAACTGCAAACGTCGAGCAATTGCTCAGAGATGAAAAGTGCCAGCACTGAAAGCTGTTGCTAGCCAGCACCCTTCCTTGGAAGCGCTTTCACAGGCGCAGTAACACTGGGGCTTTGCGCTTCTCTACCAACCAAACATCACGGTCCTTCTCTTTCCGTCTCGTAGACACGAGCTGAGAAATTGCAAACGTCGAGCAATTGCTCAGAGAGGAAAAGTGCCAGCACTGAAAGCTCTTGCTAGCCAGCACCCTTCCTTGGAAGCGCTTTTGTAGGCCTAAGAACACTGGGGCTCTGGGCTTCTCTAGCCACCTCATCTTCTGCTCATCCTCTCGCGCACTCTGAAGAGAGCTCAGGTGAGAAATTGCAAACGTCGTGCAATTGCTCAGAGATGAAAAGTGCCAGCACTGAAAGCTGTTGCTAGCCAGCACCCTTCCTTGGAAGCGCTTTACAGGCGCAGTAACACTGGGGCTTTGCGCTTCTCTAGCCACCAAACGTCACGGTCCTTCTCTTTCCGTCTCGTAGACACGAGCTGAGAAATTGCAAACGTCGAGCAATTGCTCAGAGATGAAAAGTGCCAGCACTGAAAGCTGTTGCTAGCCAGCCCCCTTCCTTGGAAGCGCTTTTGTAGGCCTAAGAACACTGGGGCTCTGGGCTTCTCTAGCCACCTCATCTTCTGCTCATCCTCTCGCGCACTCTAAAGAGAGCTCAGGTGAGAAATTGCAAACGTCGAGCAATTGCTCAGAGATGAAAAGTGCCAGCACTGAAAGCTGTTGCTAGCCAGCACCCTTCCTTGGAAGCGCTTTCACAGGCGCAGTAACACTGGGGCTTTGCGCTTCTCTACCAACCAAACATCACGGTCCTTCTCTTTCCGTCTCGTAGACACGAGCTGAGAAATTGCAAACGTCGAGCAATTGCTCAGAGATGAAAAGTGCCAGCACTGAAAGCTGTTGCTAGCCAGCACCCTTCCTTGGAAGCGCTTTTGTAGGCCTAGGAACACTGGGGCTCTGGGCTTCTTTAGCCACCTCATCTTCTGCTCATCCTCTCGCGCACTCTAAAGAGAGCTCAGGTGAGAAATTGCAAACGTCGAGCAATTGCTCAGAGATGAAAAGTGCCAGCACTGAAAGCTGTTGCTAGCCAGCACCCTTCCTTGGAAGCGCTTTCACAGGCGCAGCAACACTGGGGCTTTGCGCTTCTCTAGCCACCAAATGTCACGGTCCTTCTCTTTCCGTCTCGTAGACACGAGCTGAGAAATTGCAAACGTCGAGCAATTGCTCAGAGATGAAAAGTGCCAGCACTGAAAGCTGTTGCTAGCCAGCACCCTTCCTTGGAAGCGCTTTCACAGGCGCTGTAACACTGGGGCTTTGCGCTTCTCTACCCACCAAACGTCACGGTCCTTCTCTTTCCGTCTCGTAGACACGAGCTGAGAAATGGCAAACGTCGAGCAATTGCTCAGAGATGAAAAGTGCCAGCACGGAAAGCTCTTGCTAGCCAGCCCCCTTCCTTGGAAGCGCTTTTCTAGGCCTAAGAACACTGGGGCTCTGGGCTTCTCTAGCCACCTCATCTTCTGCTCATCCTCTCGCGCACTCTAAAGAGAGCTCAGGTGAGAAATTGCAAACGTCGAGCAATTGCTCAGAGACAAAAAGTGCCAGCACTGAAAGCTGTTGCTAGCCAGGACCCTTCCTTGGAAGCTCTTTTGTAGCCCTTAGAACACTGGGGCTCTGGGCTTCTCTAGCCACCTCATCTTCTGCTCATCCTCTCGCGCACTCTAAAGAGAGCTCAGGTGAGAAATTGCAAACGTCGAGCAATTGCTCAGAGATGAAAAGTGCCAGCACTGAAAGTTGTTGCTAGCCAGCACCCTTCCTTGGAAGCGCTTTCACAGGCGCAGTAACACTGCGGCTTTGCGCTTCTCTACCCACCAAACGTCACGGTCCTTCTCTTTCCGTCTCGTAGACACGAGCTGAGAAATTGCAAACGTCGAGCAATTGCTCAGAGATGAAAAGTGCCAGCACTGAAAGCTCTTGCTAGCCAGCCCCCTTCCTTGGAAGCGCTTTTGTAGGCCTAAGAACACTGGGGCTCTGGGCTTCTCTAGCCACCTCATCTTCTGCTCATCCTCTCGCGCACTCTAAAGAGAGCTCAGGTGAGAAACTGCAAACGTCGAGCAATTGCTCAGAGATGAAAAGTGCCAGCACTGAAAGCTGTTGCTAGCCAGCACCCTTCCTTGGAAGCGCTTTCACAGGCGCAGTAACACTGGGGCTTTGCGCTTCTCTACCAACCAAACATCACGGTCCTTCTCTTTCCGTCTCGTAGACACGAGCTGAGAAATTGCAAACGTCGAGCAATTGCTCAGAGAGGAAAAGTGCCAGCACTGAAAGCTCTTGCTAGCCAGCACCCTTCCTTGGAAGCGCTTTTGTAGGCCTAAGAACACTGGGGCTCTGGGCTTCTCTAGCCACCTCATCTTCTGCTCATCCTCTCGCGCACTCTGAAGAGAGCTCAGGTGAGAAATTGCAAACGTCGTGCAATTGCTCAGAGATGAAAAGTGCCAGCACTGAAAGCTGTTGCTAGCCAGCACCCTTCCTTGGAAGCGCTTTACAGGCGCAGTAACACTGGGGCTTTGCGCTTCTCTAGCCACCAAACGTCACGGTCCTTCTCTTTCCGTCTCGTAGACACGAGCTGAGAAATTGCAAACGTCGAGCAATTGCTCAGAGATGAAAAGTGCCAGCACTGAAAGCTGTTGCTAGCCAGCCCCCTTCCTTGGAAGCGCTTTTGTAGGCCTAAGAACACTGGGGCTCTGGGCTTCTCTAGCCACCTCATCTTCTGCTCATCCTCTCGCGCACTCTAAAGAGAGCTCAGGTGAGAAATTGCAAACGTCGAGCAATTGCTCAGAGATGAAAAGTGCCAGCACTGAAAGCTGTTGCTAGCCAGCACCCTTCCTTGGAAGCGCTTTCACAGGCGCAGTAACACTGGGGCTTTGCGCTTCTCTACCAACCAAACATCACGGTCCTTCTCTTTCCGTCTCGTAGACACGAGCTGAGAAATTGCAAACGTCGAGCAATTGCTCAGAGATGAAAAGTGCCAGCACTGAAAGCTGTTGCTAGCCAGCACCCTTCCTTGGAAGCGCTTTTGTAGGCCTAAGAACAGTGGGGCTCTGGGCTTCTCTAGCCACCTCATCTTCTGCTCATCCTCTCGCGCACTCTAAAGAGAGCTCAGGTGAGAAATTGCAAAAGTCGAGCAATTGCTCAGAGATGAAAAGTGCCAGCTCTGAAAGCTGTTGCTAGCCAGCACCCTTCCTTGGAAGCACTTTCACAGGCGCAGTAACACTGGGGCTTTGCGCTTCTCTACCCACCAAACGTCACAGTCATTCTCTTTCCGTCTCGTAGACACGAGCTGAGAAATTGCAAACGTCGAGCAATTGCTCAGAGATGAAAAGTGCCAGCACTGGAAGCTGTTGCTAGCCAGCACCCTTCCTTGGAAGCGCTTTTGTAGGCCTAAGAACACTGGGGCTCTGGGCTTCTCTAGCCACCTCATCTTCTGCTCATCCTCTCGCGCACTCTAAAGAGAGCTCAGGTGAGAAATTGCAAACGTCGAGCAATTGCTCAGAGACAAAAAGTGCCAGCACTGAAAGCTGTTGCTAGCCAGCACCCTTCCTTGGAAGCTCTTTTGTAGCCCTTAGAACACTGGGGCTCTGGGCTTCTCTAGCCACCTCATCTTCTGCTCATCCTCTCGCGCACTCTGAAGAGAGCGCAGGTGAGAAATTGCAAACGTCGAGCAATTGCTCAGAGATGAAAAGTGCCAGCACTGAAAGTTGTTGCTAGCCAGCACCGTTCCTTGGAAGCGCTTTCACAGGCGCAGTAACACTGGGGCTTTGCGCTTCTCTACCCACCAAACGTCACGGTCCTTCTCTTTCCGTCTCGTAGACACGAGCTGAGAAATTGCAAACGTCGAGCAATTGCTCAGAGATGAAAAGTGCCAGCACTGAAAGCTGTTGCTAGCCAGCCCCCTTCCTTGGAAGCGCTTTTGTAGGCCTAAGAAGACTGGGGCTCTGGGCTTCTTTAGCCACCTCATCATCTGCTCATCCTCTCGCGCACTCTAAAGAGAGCTCAGGTGAGAAATTGCAAACGTCGAGCAATTGCTCAGAGATGAAAAGTGCCAGCACTGAAAGCTCTTGCTAGCCAGCACCCTTCCTTGGAAGCGCTTTCACAGGCGCAGTAACACTGGGGCTTTGCGCTTCTCTACCAACCAAACATCACGGTCCTTCTCTTTCCGTCTCGTAGACACGAGCTGAGAAATTGCAAACGTCGAGCAATTGCTCAGAGATGAAAAGTGCCAGCACTGAAAGCTGTTGCTAGCCAGCACCCTTCCTTGGAAGCGCTTTTGTAGGCCTAAGAACAGTGGGGCTCTGGGCTTCTCTAGCCACCTCATCTTCTGCTCATCCTCTCGCGCACTCTAAAGAGAGCTCAGGTGAGAAATTGCAAAAGTCGAGCAATTGCTCAGAGATGAAAAGTGCCAGCTCTGAAAGCTGTTGCTAGCCAGCACCCTTCCTTGGAAGCACTTTCACAGGCGCAGTAACACTGGGGCTTTGCGCTTCTCTACCCACCAAACGTCACAGTCATTCTCTTTCCGTCTCGTAGACACGAGCTGAGAAATTGCAAACGTCGAGCAATTGCTCAGAGATGAAAAGTGCCAGCACTGAAAGCTGTTGCTAGCCAGCACCCTTCCTTGGAAGCGCTTTTGTAGGCCTAAGAACACTGGAGCTCTGGGCTTCTTTAGCCACCTCATCTTCTGCTCATCCTCTCGCGCACTCTAAAGAGAGCTCAGGTGAGAAATTGCAAACGTCAAGCAATTGCTCAGAGATGAAAAGTGCCAGCACTGAAAGCTGTTGCTAGCCAGCACCCTTCCTTGGAAGCGCTTTCACAGGCGCAGCAACACTGGGGCTTTGCGCTTCTCTACCCACCAAACGTCAAGGTCATTCTCTTTCCGTCTCGTAGACACGAGCTGAGAAATTGCAAACGTCGAGCAATTGCTCAGAGATGAAAAGTGCCAGCACTGAAAGCTCTTGCTAGCCAGCACCCTTCCTTGGAAGCGCTTTCACAAGCGCAGTAACACTGGGGCTTTGCGCTTCTCTAGCCACCAAACGTCACTTTCATTCTCTTTCCGTCTCATAGACACGAGCTGAGAAATTGCAAACGTCGAGCAATTGCTCAGAGATGAAAAGTGCCAGCACTGAAAGCTGTTGCTAGCCAGCACCCTTCCTTGGAAGCGCTTTCACAGGCGCAGTAACACTGGGGCTTTGCGCTTCTCTAGCCACCAAACGTCACGGTCCTTCTCTTTCCGTCTCGTAGACACGAGCTGAGAAATTGCAAACGTCGAGCAATTGCTCAGAGATGAAAAGTGCCAGCACTGAAAGCTGTTGCTAGCCAGCACCCTTCCTTGGAAGCGCTTTTGTAGCCCTTAGAACACTGGGGCTCTGGGCTTCTCTAGCCACCTCATCTTCTGCTCATCCTCTCGCGCACTCTAAAGAGAGCTCAGGTGAGAAATTGCAAACGTCCAGCAATTGCTCAGAGACGAAAAGTGCCAGCACTGAAAGCTGTTGCTAGCCAGCACCCTTCCTTGGAAGCTCTTTTGTAGCCCTTAGAACACTGGGGCTCTGGGCTTCTCTAGCCACCTCATCTTCTGCTCATCCTCTCGCGCACTCTGAAGAGAGCTCAGGTGAGAAATTGCAAACGTCCAGCAATTGCTCAGAGATGAAAAGTGCCAGCACTGAAAGTTGTTGCTAGCCAGCACCCTTCCTTGGAAGCGCTTTCACAGGCGCAGTAACACTGGGGCTTTGCGCTTCTCTACGCACCAAACGTCACGGTCCTTCTCTTTCCGTCTCGTAGACACGAGCTGAGAAATTGCAAACGTCGAGCAATTGCTCCGAGATGAAAAGTGCCAGCACTGGAAGCTGTTGCTAGCCAGCACCCTTCCTTGGAAGCGCTTTTGTAGCCCTTAGAACACTGGGGCTCTGGGCTTCTTTAGCCACCTCATCTTCTGCTCATCCTCTCGCGCACTCTAAAGAGAGCTCAGGTGAGAAATTGCAAACGTCGAGCAATTGCTCAGAGATGAAAAGTGCCAGCACTGAAAGCTGTTGCTAGCCAGCACCCTTCCTTGGAAGCGCTTTCACAGGCGCAGCAACACTGGGGCTTTGCGCTTCTCTAGCCACCAAACGTCACGGTCCTTCTCTTTCCGTCTCGTAGACACGAGCTGAGAAATTGCAAACGTCGAGCAATTGCTCAGAGATGAAAAGTGCCAGCACTGAAAGCTCTTGCTAGCCAGCACCCTTCCTTGGAAGCGCTTTCACAGGCGCAGTAACACTGGGGCTTTGCGCTTCTCTACCCACCAAACGTCACGGTCCTTCTCTTTCCGTCTCGTAGACACGAGCTGAGAAATTGCAAACGTCGAGCAATTGCTCAGAGATGAAAAGTGCCAGCACTGAAAGCTCTTGCTAGCCAGCACCCTTCCTTGGAAGCGCTTTTGTAGACCTAAGAACCCTGGGGCTCTGGCCTTCTCTAGCCACCTAATCTTCTGCTCATCCTCTCGCGCACTCTAAAGAGAGCTCAGGTGAGAAATTGCAAACGTCCAGCAATTGCTCAGAGATGAAAAGTGCCAGCACTGAAAGCTCTTGCTAGCCAGCACCCTTCCTTGGAAGCGCTTTCACAGGCGCAGCAACACTGGGGCTTTGCGCTTCTCTAGCCACCAAACGTCACGGTCCTTCTCTTTCCGTCTCGTAGACACGAGCTGAGAAATTGCAAACGTCGAGCAATTGCTCAGAGATGAAAAGTGCCAGCACTGAAAGCTGTTGCTAGCCAGCACCCTTCCTTGGAAGCGCTTTCACAGGCGCAGCAACACTGGGGCTTTGCGCTTCTCTAGCCACCAAACGTCACGGTCCTTCTCTTTCCGTCTCGTAGACACGAGCTGAGAAATTGCAAACGTCGAGCAATTGCTCAGAGAGGAAAAGTGCCAGCACTGAAAGCTGTTGCTAGCCAGCCCCCTTCCTTGGAAGCGCTTTTGTAGGCCTAAGAACACTGGGGCTCTGGGCTTCTTTAGCCACCTCATCTTCTGCTCATCCTCTCGCGCACTCTAAAGAGAGCTCAGGTGAGAAATTGCAAACGTCGAGCAATTGCTCAGAGATGAAAAGTGCCAGCACTGAAAGCTCTTGCTAGCCAGCACCCTTCCTTGGAAGCGCTTTCACAGGCGCAGTAACACTGGGGCTTTGCGCTTCTCTACCAACCAAACATCACGGTCCTTCTCTTTCCGTCTCGTAGACACGAGCTGAGAAATTGCAAACGTCGAGCAATTGCTCAGAGATGAAAAGTGCCAGCACTGAAAGCTCTTGCTAGCCAGCACCCTTCCTTGGAAGCGCTTTCACAGGCGCAGTAACACTGGGGCTTTGCGCTTCTCTACCCACCAAACGTCACGGTCCTTCTCTTTCCGTCTCGTAGACACGAGCTGAGAAATTGCAAACGTCGAGCAATTGCTCAGAGATGAAAAGTGCCAGCACTGAAAGCTCTTGCTAGCCAGCACCCTTCCTTGGAAGCGCTTTTGTAGACCTAAGAACCCTGGGGCTCTGGGCTTCTCTAGCCACCTCATCTTCTGCTCATCCTCTCGCGCACTCTAAAGAGAGCTCAGGTGAGAAATTGCAAACGTCCAGCAATTGCTCAGAGATGAAAAGTGCCAGCACTGAAAGCTCTTGCTAGCCAGCACCCTTCCTTGGAAGCGCTTTCACAGGCGCAGCAACACTGGGGCTTTGCGCTTCTCTAGCCACCAAACGTCACGGTCCTTCTCTTTCCGTCTCGTAGACACGAGCTGAGAAATTGCAAACGTGGAGCAATTGCTCAGAGATGAAAAGTGCCAGCACTGAAAGCTGTTGCTAGCCAGCACCCTTCCTTGGAAGCGCTTTCACAGGCGCAGCAACACTGGGGCTTTGCGCTTCTCTAGCCACCAAACGTCACGGTCCTTCTCTTTCCGTCTCGTAGACACGAGCTGAGAAATTGCAAACGTCGAGCAATTGCTCAGAGAGGAAAAGTGCCAGCACTGAAAGCTCTTGCTAGCCAGCCCCCTTCCTTGGAAGCGCTTTTGTAGGCCTAAGAACACTGGGGCTCTGGGCTTCTTTAGCCACCTCATCTTCTGCTCATCCTCTCGCGCACTCTAAAGAGAGCTCAGGTGAGAAATTGCAAACGTCGAGCAATTGCTCAGAGATGAAAAGTGCCAGCACTGAAAGCTCTTGCTAGCCAGCACCCTTCCTTGGAAGCGCTTTCACAGGCGCAGTAACACTGGGGCTTTGCGCTTCTCTACCCACCAAACGTCACTGTCATTCTCTTTCCGTCTCGTAGACACGAGCTGAGAAATTGCAAACGTCGAGCAATTGCTCAGAGATGAAAAGTGCCAGCACTTGAAGCTGTTGCTAGCCAGCACCCTTCCTTGGAAGCGCTTTTGTAGGCCTAAGAACACTGGGGCTCTGGGCTTCTCTAGCCACCTCATCTTCTGCTCATCCTCTCGCGCACTCTAAAGAGAGCTCAGGTGAGAAATTGCAAACGTCGAGCAGTTGCTCAGAGATGAAAAGTGCCAGCTCTGAAAGCTGTTGCTAGCCAGCACCCTTCCTTGGAAGCACTTTCACAGGCGCAGTAACACTGGGGCTTTGCGCTTCTCTACCCACCAAACGTCACAGTCATTCTCTTTCCGTCTCGTAGACACGAGCTGAGAAATTGCAAACGTCGAGCAATTGCTCAGAGACGAAAAGTGCCAGCACTGAAAGCTGTTGCTAGCCAGCACCCTTCCTTGGAAGCTCTTTTGTAGCCCTTAGAACACTGGGGCTCTGGGCTTCTCTAGCCACCTCATCTTCTGCTCATCCTCTCGCGCACTCTAAAGAGAGCTCAGGTGAGAAATTGCAAACGTCCAGCAATTGCTCAGAGATGAAAAGTGCCAGCACTGAAAGCTGTTGCTAGCCAGCACCCTTCCTTGGAAGCGCTTTCACAGGCGCAGTAACACTGGGGCTTTGCGCTTCTCTACCAACCAAACATCACGGTCCTTCTCTTTCCGTCTCGTAGACACGAGCTGAGAAATTGCAAACGTCGAGCAATTGCTCAGAGATGAAAAGTGCCAGCACTGAAAGCTCTTGCTAGCCAGCCCCCTTCCTTGGAAGCGCTTTTGTAGGCCTAAGAACACTGGGGCTCTGGGCTTCTCTAGCCACCTCATCTTCTGCTCATCCTCTCGCGCACTCTAAAGAGAGCTCAGGTGAGAAATTGCAAAAGTCGAGCAATTGCTCAGAGATGAAAAGTGCCAGCTCTGAAAGCTGTTGCTAGCCAGCACCCTTCCTTGGAAGCACTTTCACAGGCGCAGTAACACTGGGGCTTTGCACTTCTCTACCCACCAAACGTCACTGTCATTCTCTTTCCGTCTCGTAGACACGAGCTGAGAAATTGCAAACGTCGAGCAATTGCTCAGAGATGAAAAGTGCCAGCACTGAAAGCTCTTGCTAGCCAGCACCCTTCCTTGGAAGCGCTTTCACAGGCGCAGCAACACTGGGGCTTTGCGCTTCTCTACCCACCAAACGTCACGGTCCTTCTCTTTCCGTCTCGTAGACACGAGCTGAGAAATGGCAAACGTCGAGCAATTGCTCAGAGATGAAAAGTGCCAGCACTGAAAGCTGTTGCTAGCCAGCCCCCTTCCTTGGAAGCGCTTTTGTAGGCCTAAGAACACTGGGGCTCTGGGCTTCTCTAGCCACCTCATCTTCTGCTCATCCTCTCGCGCACTCTAAAGAGAGCTCAGGTGAGAAATTGCAAACGTCGAGCAATTGCTCAGAGACAAAAAGTGCCAGCACTGAAAGCTGTTGCTAGCCAGCACCCTTCCTTGGAAGCTCTTTTGTAGCCCTTAGAACACTGGGGCTCTGGGCTTCTCTAGCCACCTCATCTTCTGCTCATCCTCTCGCGCACTCTAAAGAGAGCTCAGGTGAGAAATTGCAAACGTCGAGCAATTGCTCAGAGATGAAAAGTGCCAGCACTGAAAGTTGTTGCTAGCCAGCACCCTTCCTTGGAAGCGCTTTCACAGGCGCAGTAACACTGGGGCTTTGCGCTTCTCTACCCACCAAACGTCACGGTCCTTCTCTTTCCGTCTCGTAGACACGAGCTGAGAAATTGCAAACGTCCAGCAATTGCTCAGAGATGAAAAGTGCCAGCACTGAAAGCTCTTGCTAGCCAGCCCCCTTCCTTGGAAGCGCTTTTGTAGCCCTAAGAACAGTGGGGCTCTGGGCTTCTTTAGCCACCTCATCTTCTGCTCATCCTCTCGCGCACTCTAAAGAGAGCTCAGGTGAGAAATTGCAAACGTCGAGCAATTGCTCAGAGATGAAAAGTGCCAGCACTGAAAGCTGTTGCTAGCCAGCACCCTTCCTTGGAAGCGCTTTCACAGGCGCAGTAACACTGGGGCTTTGCGCTTCTCTACCAACCAAACATCACGGTCCTTCTCTTTCCGTCTCGTAGACACGAGCTGAGAAATTGCAAACGTCGAGCAATTGCTCAGAGATGAAAAGTGCCAGCACTGAAAGCTGTTGCTAGCCAGCACCCTTCCTTGGAAGCGCTTTTGTAGGCCTAAGAACACTGGGGCTCTGGGCTTCTTTAGCCACCTCATCTTCTGCTCATCCTCTCGCGCACTCTAAAGAGAGCTCAGGTGACAAATTGCAAACGTCGAGCAATTGCTCAGAGATGAAAAGTGCCAGCTCTGAAAGCTCTTGCTAGCCAGCACCCTTCCTTGGAAGCGCTTTCACAGGCGCAGTAACACTGGGGCTTTGCGCTTCTCTACCCACCAAACGTCACAGTCATTCTCTTTCCGTCTCGTAGACACGAGCTGAGAAATTGCAAACTTCGAGCAATTGCTCAGAGATGAAAAGTGCCAGCACTGAAAGCTGTTGCTAGCCAGCACCCTTCCTTGGAAGCGCTTTTGTAGGCCTAAGAACACTGGAGCTCTGGGCTTCTTTAGCCACCTCATCTTCTGCTCATCCTCTCGCGCACTCTAAAGAGAGCTCAGGTGAGAAATTGCAAACGTCGAGCAATTGCTCAGAGATGAAAAGTGCCAGCACTGAAAGCTGTTGCTAGCCAGCACCCTTCCTTGGAAGCGCTTTCACAGGCGCAGTAACACTGGGGCTTTGCGCTTCTCTACCCACCAAACGTCAAGGTCATTCTCTTTCCGTCTCGTAGACACGAGCTGAGAAATTGCAAACGTCGAGCAATTGCTCAGAGATGAAAAGTGCCAGCACTGAAAGCTCTTGCTAGCCAGCACCCTTCCTTGGAAGCGCTTTCACAAGCGCAGTAACACTGGGGCTTTGCGCTTCTCTACCCACCAAACGTCACTTTCATTCTCTTTCCGTCTCATAGACACGAGCTGAGAAATTGCAAACGTTGAGCAATTGCTCAGAGATGAAAAGTGCCAGCACTGAAAGCTGTTGCTAGCCAGCACCCTTCCTTGGAAGCGCTTTCACAGGCGCAGTAACACTGGGGCTTTGCGCTTCTCTAGCCACCAAACGTCACGGTCCTTCTCTTTCCGTCTCGTAGACACGAGCTGAGAAATTGCAAACGTCGAGCAATTGCTCAGAGATGAAAAGTGCCAGCACTGAAAGCTGTTGCTAGCCAGCACCCTTCCTTGGAAGCGCTTTTGTAGGCCTAAGAACACTGGGGCTCTGGGCTTCTCTAGCCACCTCATCTTCTGCTCATCCTCTCGCGCACTCTAAAGAGAGCTCAGGTGAGAAATTGCAAACGTCGAGCAATTGCTGAGAGACGAAAAGTGCCAGCACTGAAAGCTGTTGCTAGCCAGCACCCTTCCTTGGAAGCGCTTTTGTAGCCCTTAGAACACTGGGGCTCTGGGCTTCTTTAGCCACCTCATCTTCTGCTCATCCTCTCGCGCACTCTAAAGAGAGCTCAGGTGAGAAATTGCAAACGTCGAGCAATTGCTCAGAGATGAAAAGTGCCAGCACTGAAAGCTGTTGCTAGCCAGCACCCTTCCTTGGAAGCGCTTTCACAGGCGCAGCAACACTGGGGCTTTGCGCTTCTCTAGCCACCAAATGTCACGGTCCTTCTCTTTCCGTCTCGTAGACACGAGCTGAGAAATTGCAAACGTCGAGCAATTGCTCAGAGATGAAAAGTGCCAGCACTGAAAGCTCTTGCTAGCCAGCACCCTTCCTTGGAAGCGCTTTCACAGGCGCTGTAACACTGGGGCTTTGCGCTTCTCTACCCACCAAACGTCACGGTCCTTCTCTTTCCGTCTCGTAGACACGAGCTGAGAAATGGCAAACGTCGAGCAATTGCTCAGAGATGAAAAGTGCCAGCACGGAAAGCTCTTGCTAGCCAGCCCCCTTCCTTGGAAGCGCTTTTCTAGGCCTAAGAACACTGGGGCTCTGGGCTTCTCTAGCCACCTCATCTTCTGCTCATCCTCTCGCGCACTCTAAAGAGAGCTCAGGTGAGAAATTGCAAACGTCGAGCAATTGCTCAGAGATGAAAAGTGCCAGCACTGAAAGCTGTTGCTAGCCAGCACCCTTCCTTGGAAGCGCTTTCACAGGCGCAGTAACACTGGGGCTTTGCGCTTCTCTACCCACCAAACGTCACGGTCCTTCTCTTTCCGTCTCGTAGACACGAGCTGAGAAATTGCAAACGTCGAGCAATTGCTCAGAGATGAAAAGTGCCAGCACTGAAAGCTGTTGCTAGCCAGCCCCCTTCCTTGGAAGCGCTTTTGTAGGCCTAAGAAGACTGGGGCTCTGGGCTTCTTTAGCCACCTCATCATCTGCTCATCCTCTCGCGCACTCTAAAGAGAGCTCAGGTGAGAAATTGCAAACGTCGTGCAATTGCTCAGAGATGAAAAGTGCCAGCACTGAAAGCTCTTGCTAGCCAGCACCCTTCCTTGGAAGCGCTTTCACAGGCGCAGTAACACTGGGGCTTTGCGCTTCTCTACCAACCAAACATCACGGTCCTTCTCTTTCCGTCTCGTAGACACGAGCTGAGAAATTGCAAACGTCGAGCAATTGCTCAGAGATGAAAAGTGCCAGCACTGAAAGCTGTTGCTAGCCAGCACCCTTCCTTGGAAGCGCTTTTGTAGGCCTAAGAACAGTGGGGCTCTGGGCTTCTCTAGCCACCTCATCTTCTGCTCATCCTCTCGCGCACTCTAAAGAGAGCTCAGGTGAGAAATTGCAAAAGTCGAGCAATTGCTCAGAGATGAAAAGTGCCAGCTCTGAAAGCTGTTGCTAGCCAGCACCCTTCCTTGGAAGCACTTTCACAGGCGCAGTAACACTGGGGCTTTGCGCTTCTCTACCCACCAAACGTCACAGTCATTCTCTTTCCGTCTCGTAGACACGAGCTGAGAAATTGCAAACGTCGAGCAATTGCTCAGAGATGAAAAGTGCCAGCACTGAAAGCTGTTGCTAGCCAGCACCCTTCCTTGGAAGCGCTTTTGTAGGCCTAAGAACACTGGAGCTCTGGGCTTCTTTAGCCACCTCATCTTCTGCTCATCCTCTCGCGCACTCTAAAGAGAGCTCAGGTGAGAAATTGCAAACGTCAAGCAATTGCTCAGAGATGAAAAGTGCCAGCACTGAAAGCTGTTGCTAGCCAGCACCCTTCCTTGGAAGCGCTTTCACAGGCGCAGCAACACTGGGGCTTTGCGCTTCTCTACCCACCAAACGTCAAGGTCATTCTCTTTCCGTCTCGTAGACACGAGCTGAGAAATTGCAAACGTCGAGCAATTGCTCAGAGATGAAAAGTGCCAGCACTGAAAGCTCTTGCTAGCCAGCACCCTTCCTTGGAAGCGCTTTCACAAGCGCAGTAACACTGGGGCTTTGCGCTTCTCTAGCCACCAAACGTCACTTTCATTCTCTTTCCGTCTCATAGACACGAGCTGAGAAATTGCAAACGTCGAGCAATTGCTCAGAGATGAAAAGTGCCAGCACTGAAAGCTGTTGCTAGCCAGCACCCTTCCTTGGAAGCGCTTTCACAGGCGCAGTAACACTGGGGCTTTGCGCTTCTCTAGCCACCAAACGTCACGGTCCTTCTCTTTCCGTCTCGTAGACACGAGCTGAGAAATTGCAAACGTCGAGCAATTGCTCAGAGATGAAAAGTGCCAGCACTGAAAGCTGTTGCTAGCCAGCACCCTTCCTTGGAAGCGCTTTTGTAGCCCTTAGAACACTGGGGCTCTGGGCTTCTCTAGCCACCTCATCTTCTGCTCATCCTCTCGCGCACTCTAAAGAGAGCTCAGGTGAGAAATTGCAAACGTCCAGCAATTGCTCAGAGACGAAAAGTGCCAGCACTGAAAGCTGTTGCTAGCCAGCACCCTTCCTTGGAAGCTCTTTTGTAGCCCTTAGAACACTGGGGCTCTGGGCTTCTCTAGCCACCTCATCTTCTGCTCATCCTCTCGCGCACTCTGAAGAGAGCTCAGGTGAGAAATTGCAAACGTCGTGCAATTGCTCAGAGATGAAAAGTGCCAGCACTGAAAGTTGTTGCTAGCCAGCACCCTTCCTTGGAAGCGCTTTCACAGGCGCAGTAACACTGGGGCTTTGCGCTTCTCTACGCACCAAACGTCACGGTCCTTCTCTTTCCGTCTCGTAGACACGAGCTGAGAAATTGCAAACGTCGAGCAATTGCTCCGAGATGAAAAGTGCCAGCACTGGAAGCTGTTGCTAGCCAGCACCCTTCCTTGGAAGCGCTTTTGTAGCCCTTAGAACACTGGGGCTCTGGGCTTCTTTAGCCACCTCATCTTCTGCTCATCCTCTCGCGCACTCTAAAGAGAGCTCAGGTGAGAAATTGCAAACGTCGAGCAATTGCTCAGAGATGAAAAGTGCCAGCACTGAAAGCTGTTGCTAGCCAGCACCCTTCCTTGGAAGCGCTTTCACAGGCGCAGCAACACTGGGGCTTTGCGCTTCTCTAGCCACCAAACGTCACGGTCCTTCTCTTTCCGTCTCGTAGACACGAGCTGAGAAATTGCAAACGTCGAGCAATTGCTCAGAGATGAAAAGTGCCAGCACTGAAAGCTCTTGCTAGCCAGCACCCTTCCTTGGAAGCGCTTTCACAGGCGCAGTAACACTGGGGCTTTGCGCTTCTCTACCCACCAAACGTCACGGTCCTTCTCTTTCCGTCTCGTAGACACGAGCTGAGAAATTGCAAACGTCGAGCAATTGCTCAGAGATGAAAAGTGCCAGCACTGAAAGCTCTTGCTAGCCAGCACCCTTCCTTGGAAGCGCTTTTGTAGACCTAAGAACCCTGGGGCTCTGGCCTTCTCTAGCCACCTAATCTTCTGCTCATCCTCTCGCGCACTCTAAAGAGAGCTCAGGTGAGAAATTGCAAACGTCCAGCAATTGCTCAGAGATGAAAAGTGCCAGCACTGAAAGCTCTTGCTAGCCAGCACCCTTCCTTGGAAGCGCTTTCACAGGCGCAGCAACACTGGGGCTTTGCGCTTCTCTAGCCACCAAACGTCACGGTCCTTCTCTTTCCGTCTCGTAGACACGAGCTGAGAAATTGCAAACGTCGAGCAATTGCTCAGAGATGAAAAGTGCCAGCACTGAAAGCTGTTGCTAGCCAGCACCCTTCCTTGGAAGCGCTTTCACAGGCGCAGCAACACTGGGGCTTTGCGCTTCTCTAGCCACCAAACGTCACGGTCCTTCTCTTTCCGTCTCGTAGACACGAGCTGAGAAATTGCAAACGTCGAGCAATTGCTCAGAGAGGAAAAGTGCCAGCACTGAAAGCTGTTGCTAGCCAGCCCTCTTCCTTGGAAGCGCTTTTGTAGGCCTAAGAACACTGGGGCTCTGGGCTTCTTTAGCCACCTCATCTTCTGCTCATCCTCTCGCGCACTCTAAAGAGAGCTCAGGTGAGAAATTGCAAACGTCGAGCAATTGCTCAGAGATGAAAAGTGCCAGCACTGAAAGCTCTTGCTAGCCAGCACCCTTCCTTGGAAGCGCTTTCACAGGCGCAGTAACACTGGGGCTTTGCGCTTCTCTACCAACCAAACATCACGGTCCTTCTCTTTCCGTCTCGTAGACACGAGCTGAGAAATTGCAAACGTCGAGCAATTGCTCAGAGATGAAAAGTGCCAGCACTGAAAGCTCTTGCTAGCCAGCACCCTTCCTTGGAAGCGCTTTCACAGGCGCAGTAACACTGGGGCTTTGCGCTTCTCTACCCACCAAACGTCACGGTCCTTCTCTTTCCGTCTCGTAGACACGAGCTGAGAAATTGCAAACGTCGAGCAATTGCTCAGAGATGAAAAGTGCCAGCACTGAAAGCTCTTGCTAGCCAGCACCCTTCCTTGGAAGCGCTTTTGTAGACCTAAGAACCCTGGGGCTCTGGGCTTCTCTAGCCACCTCATCTTCTGCTCATCCTCTCGCGCACTCTAAAGAGAGCTCAGGTGAGAAATTGCAAACGTCCAGCAATTGCTCAGAGATGAAAAGTGCCAGCACTGAAAGCTGTTGCTAGCCAGCACCCTTCCTTGGAAGCGCTTTCACAGGCGCAGCAACACTGGGGCTTTGCGCTTCTCTAGCCACCAAACGTCACGGTCCTTCTCTTTCCGTCTCGTAGACACGAGCTGAGAAATTGCAAACGTCGAGCAATTGCTCAGAGATGAAAAGTGCCAGCACTGAAAGCTGTTGCTAGCCAGCACCCTTCCTTGGAAGCGCTTTCACAGGCGCAGCAACACTAGGGCTTTGCGCTTCTCTAGCCACCAAACGTCACGGTCCTTCTCTTTCCGTCTCGTAGACACGAGCTGAGAAATTGCAAACGTCGAGCAATTGCTCAGAGAGGAAAAGTGCCAGCACTGAAAGCTCTTGCTAGCCAGCCCCCTTCCTTGGAAGCGCTTTTGTAGGCCTAAGAACACTGGGGCTCTGGGCTTCTTTAGCCACCTCATCTTCTGCTCATCCTCTCGCGCACTCTAAAGAGAGCTCAGGTGAGAAATTGCAAACGTCGAGCAATTGCTCAGAGATGAAAAGTGCCAGCACTGAAAGCTCTTGCTAGCCAGCACCCTTCCTTGGAAGCGCTTTCACAGGCGCAGTAACACTGGGGCTTTGCGCTTCTCTACCCACCAAACGTCACTGTCATTCTCTTTCCGTCTCGTAGACACGAGCTGAGAAATTGCAAACGTCGAGCAATTGCTCAGAGATGAAAAGTGCCAGCACTTGAAGCTGTTGCTAGCCAGCACCCTTCCTTGGAAGCGCTTTTGTAGGCCTAAGAACACTGGGGCTCTGGGCTTCTCTAGCCACCTCATCTTCTGCTCATCCTCTCGCGCACTCTAAAGAGAGCTCAGGTGAGAAATTGCAAACGTCGAGCAATTGCTCAGAGATGAAAAGTGCCAGCTCTGAAAGCTGTTGCTAGCCAGCACCCTTCCTTGGAAGCACTTTCACAGGCGCAGTAACACTGGGGCTTTGCGCTTCTCTACCCACCAAACGTCACAGTCATTCTCTTTCCGTCTCGTAGACACGAGCTGAGAAATTGCAAACGTCGAGCAATTGCTCAGAGACGAAAAGTGCCAGCACTGAAAGCTGTTGCTAGCCAGCACCCTTCCTTGGAAGCTCTTTTGTAGCCCTTAGAACACTGGGGCTCTGGGCTTCTCTAGCCACCTCATCTTCTGCTCATCCTCTCGCGCACTCTAAAGAGAGCTCAGGTGAGAAATTGCAAACGTCCAGCAATTGCTCAGAGATGAAAAGTGCCAGCACTGAAAGCTGTTGCTAGCCAGCACCCTTCCTTGGAAGCGCTTTCACAGGCGCAGTAACACTGGGGCTTTGCGCTTCTCTACCAACCAAACATCACGGTCCTTCTCTTTCCGTCTCGTAGACACGAGCTGAGAAATTGCAAACGTCGAGCAATTGCTCAGAGATGAAAAGTGCCAGCACTGAAAGCTCTTGCTAGCCAGCCCCCTTCCTTGGAAGCGCTTTTGTAGGCCTAAGAACACTGGGGCTCTGGGCTTCTCTAGCCACCTCATCTTCTGCTCATCCTCTCGCGCACTCTAAAGAGAGCTCAGGTGAGAAATTGCAAAAGTCGAGCAATTGCTCAGAGATGAAAAGTGCCAGCTCTGAAAGCTGTTGCTAGCCAGCACCCTTCCTTGGAAGCACTTTCACAGGCGCAGTAACACTGGGGCTTTGCGCTTCTCTACCCACCAAACGTCACTGTCATTCTCTTTCCGTCTCGTAGACACGAGCTGAGAAATTGCAAACGTCGAGCAATTGCTCAGAGATGAAAAGTGCCAGCACTGAAAGCTCTTGCTAGCCAGCACCCTTCCTTGGAAGCGCTTTCACAGGCGCAGCAACACTGGGGCTTTGCGCTTCTCTACCCACCAAACGTCACGGTCCTTCTCTTTCCGTCTCGTAGACACGAGCTGAGAAATGGCAAACGTCGAGCAATTGCTCAGAGATGAAAAGTGCCAGCACTGAAAGCTGTTGCTAGCCAGCCCCCTTCCTTGGAAGCGCTTTTGTAGGCCTAAGAACACTGGGGCTCTGGGCTTCTCTAGCCACCTCATCTTCTGCTCATCCTCTCGCGCACTCTAAAGAGAGCTCAGGTGAGAAATTGCAAACGTCGAGCAATTGCTCAGAGACAAAAAGTGCCAGCACTGAAAGCTGTTGCTAGCCAGCACCCTTCCTTGGAAGCTCTTTTGTAGCCCTTAGAACACTGGGGCTCTGGGCTTCTCTAGCCACCTCATCTTCTGCTCATCCTCTCGCGCACTCTAAAGAGAGCTCAGGTGAGAAATTGCAAACGTCGAGCAATTGCTCAGAGATGAAAAGTGCCAGCACTGAAAGTTGTTGCTAGCCAGCACCCTTCCTTGGAAGCGCTTTCACAGGCGCAGTAACACTGGGGCTTTGCGCTTCTCTACCCACCAAACGTCACGGTCCTTCTCTTTCCGTCTCGTAGACACGAGCTGAGAAATTGCAAACGTCCAGCAATTGCTCAGAGATGAAAAGTGCCAGCACTGAAAGCTCTTGCTAGCCAGCCCCCTTCCTTGGAAGCGCTTTTGTAGCCCTAAGAACAGTGGGGCTCTGGGCTTCTTTAGCCACCTCATCTTCTTCTCATCCTCTCGCGCACTCTAAAGAGAGCTCAGGTGAGAAATTGCAAACGTCGAGCAATTGCTCAGAGATGAAAAGTGCCAGCACTGAAAGCTGTTGCTAGCCAGCACCCTTCCTTGGAAGCGCTTTCACAGGCGCAGTAACACTGGGGCTTTGCGCTTCTCTACCAACCAAACATCACGGTCCTTCTCTTTCCGTCTCGTAGACACGAGCTGAGAAATTGCAAACGTCGAGCAATTGCTCAGAGATGAAAAGTGCCAGCACTGAAAGCTGTTGCTAGCCAGCACCCTTCCTTGGAAGCGCTTTTGTAGGCCTAAGAACACTGGGGCTCTGGGCTTCTTTAGCCACCTCATCTTCTGCTCATCCTCTCGCGCACTCTAAAGAGAGCTCAGGTGACAAATTGCAAACGTCGAGCAATTGCTCAGAGATGAAAAGTGCCAGCTCTGAAAGCTCTTGCTAGCCAGCACCCTTCCTTGGAAGCGCTTTCACAGGCGCAGTAACACTGGGGCTTTGCGCTTCTCTACCCACCAAACGTCACAGTCATTCTCTTTCCGTCTCGTAGACACGAGCTGAGAAATTGCAAACTTCGAGCAATTGCTCAGAGATGAAAAGTGCCAGCACTGAAAGCTGTTGCTAGCCAGCACCCTTCCTTGGAAGCGCTTTTGTAGGCCTAAGAACACTGGAGCTCTGGGCTTCTTTAGCCACCTCATCTTCTGCTCATCCTCTCGCGCACTCTAAAGAGAGCTCAGGTGAGAAATTGCAAACGTCGAGCAATTGCTCAGAGATGAAAAGTGCCAGCACTGAAAGCTGTTGCTAGCCAGCACCCTTCCTTGGAAGCGCTTTCACAGGCGCAGTAACACTGGGGCTTTGCGCTTCTCTACCCACCAAACGTCAAGGTCATTCTCTTTCCGTCTCGTAGACACGAGCTGAGAAATTGCAAACGTCGAGCAATTGCTCAGAGATGAAAAGTGCCAGCACTGAAAGCTCTTGCTAGCCAGCACCCTTCCTTGGAAGCGCTTTCACAAGCGCAGTAACACTGGGGCTTTGCGCTTCTCTACCCACCAAACGTCACTTTCATTCTCTTTCCGTCTCATAGACACGAGCTGAGAAATTGCAAACGTTGAGCAATTGCTCAGAGATGAAAAGTGCCAGCACTGAAAGCTGTTGCTAGCCAGCACCCTTCCTTGGAAGCGCTTTCACAGGCGCAGTAACACTGGGGCTTTGCGCTTCTCTAGCCACCAAACGTCACGGTCCTTCTCTTTCCGTCTCGTAGACACGAGCTGAGAAATTGCAAACGTCGAGCAATTGCTCAGAGATGAAAAGTGCCAGCACTGAAAGCTGTTGCTAGCCAGCACCCTTCCTTGGAAGCGCTTTTGTAGGCCTAAGAACACTGGGGCTCTGGGCTTCTCTAGCCACCTCATCTTCTGCTCATCCTCTCGCGCACTCTAAAGAGAGCTCAGGTGAGAAATTGCAAACGTCGAGCAATTGCTGAGAGACGAAAAGTGCCAGCACTGAAAGCTGTTGCTAGCCAGCACCCTTCCTTGGAAGCGCTTTTGTAGCCCTTAGAACACTGGGGCTCTGGGCTTCTTTAGCCACCTCATCTTCTGCTCATCCTCTCGCGCACTCTAAAGAGAGCTCAGGTGAGAAATTGCAAACGTCGAGCAATTGCTCAGAGATGAAAAGTGCCAGCACTGAAAGCTGTTGCTAGCCAGCACCCTTCCTTGGAAGCGCTTTCACAGGCGCAGCAACACTGGGGCTTTGCGCTTCTCTAGCCACCAAATGTCACGGTCCTTCTCTTTCCGTCTCGTAGACACGAGCTGAGAAATTGCAAACGTCGAGCAATTGCTCAGAGATGAAAAGTGCCAGCACTGAAAGCTCTTGCTAGCCAGCACCCTTCCTTGGAAGCGCTTTCACAGGCGCTGTAACACTGGGGCTTTGCGCTTCTCTACCCACCAAACGTCACGGTCCTTCTCTTTCCGTCTCGTAGACACGAGCTGAGAAATGGCAAACGTCGAGCAATTGCTCAGAGATGAAAAGTGCCAGCACGGAAAGCTCTTGCTAGCCAGCCCCCTTCCTTGGAAGCGCTTTTCTAGGCCTAAGAACACTGGGGCTCTGGGCTTCTCTAGCCACCTCATCTTCTGCTCATCCTCTCGCGCACTCTAAAGAGAGCTCAGGTGAGAAATTGCAAACGTCGAGCAATTGCTCAGAGATGAAAAGTGCCAGCACTGAAAGCTGTTGCTAGCCAGCACCCTTCCTTGGAAGCGCTTTCACAGGCGCTGTAACACTGGGGCTTTGCGCTTCTCTAGCCACCAAACGTCACGGTCCTTCTCTTTCCGTCTCGTAGACACGAGCTGAGAAATTGCAAACGTCGAGCAATTGCTCAGAGATGAAAAGTGCCAGCACTGAAAGCTCTTGCTAGCCAGCACCCTTCCTTGGAAGCGCTTTTGTAGGCCTAAGAACCCTGGGGCTCTGGGCTTCTCTAGCCACCTAATCTTCTGCTCATCCTCTCGCGCACTCTAAAGAGAGCTCAGGTGAGAAATTGCAAACGTCCAGCAATTGCTCAGAGATGAAAAGTGCCAGCACTGAAAGCTGTTGCTAGCCAGCACCCTTCCTTGGAAGCGCTTTCACAGGCGCAGCAACACTGGGGCTTTGCGCTTCTCTAGCCACCAAACGTCACGGTCCTTCTCTTTCCGTCTCGTAGACACGAGCTGAGAAATTGCAAACGTGGAGCAATTGCTCAGAGATGAAAAGTGCCAGCACTGAAAGCTGTTGCTAGCCAGCACCCTTCCTTGGAAGCGCTTTCACAGGCGCAGCAACACTGGGGCTTTGCGCTTCTCTAGCCACCAAACGTCACGGTCCTTCTCTTTCCGTCTCGTAGACACGAGCTGAGAAATGGCAAACGTCGAGCAATTGCTCAGAGATGAAAAGTGCCAGCACTGAAAGCTGTTGCTAGCCAGCCCCCTTCCTTGGAAGCGCTTTTCTAGGCCTAAGAACACTGGGGCTCTGGGCTTCTCTAGCCACCTCATCTTCTGCTCATCCTCTCGCGCACTCTAAAGAGAGCTCAGGTGAGAAATTGCAAACGTCGAGCAATTGCTCAGAGACAAAAAGTGCCAGCACTGAAAGCTGTTGCTAGCCAGCACCCTTCCTTGGAAGCTCTTTTGTAGCCCTTAGAACACTGGGGCTCTGGGCTTCTCTAGCCACCTCATCTTCTGCTCATCCTCTCGCGCACTCTAAAGAGAGCTCAGGTGAGAAATTGCAAACGTCGAGCAATTGCTCAGAGATGAAAAGTGCCAGCACTGAAAGCTGTTGCTAGCCAGCACCCTTCCTTGGAAGCGCTTTCACAGGCGCAGTAACACTGGGGCTTTGCGCTTCTCTACCCACCAAACGTCACAGTCATTCTCTTTCCGTCTCGTAGACACGAGCTGAGAAATTGCAAACGTCGAGCAATTGCTCCGAGATGAAAAGTGCCAGCACTGAAAGCTCTTGCTAGCCAGCACCCTTCCTTGGAAGCGCTTTTGTAGGCCTAAGAACACTGGGGCTCTGGGCTTCTCTAGCCACCTCATCTTCTGCTCATCCTCTCGCGCACTCTGAAGAGAGCTGAGGTGAGAAATTGCAAACGTCGTGCAATTGCTCAGAGATGAAAAGTGCCAGCACTGAAAGCTGTTGCTAGCCAGCACCCTTCCTTGGAAGCGCTTTACAGGCGCAGTAACACTGGGGCTTTGCGCTTCTCTAGCCACCAAACGTCACGGTCCTTCTCTTTCCGTCTCGTAGACACGAGCTGAGAAATTGCAAACGTCGAGCAATTGCTCAGAGATGAAAAGTGCCAGCACTGAAAGCTGTTGCTAGCCAGCCCCCTTCCTTGGAAGCGCTTTTGTAGGCCTAAGAACACTGGGGCTCTGGGCTTCTCTAGCCACCTCATCTTCTGCTCATCCTCTCGCGCACTCTAAAGAGAGCTCAGGTGAGAAATTGCAAACGTCCAGCAATTGCTCAGAGATGAAAAGTGCCAGCACTGAAAGCTCTTGCTAGCCAGCACCCTTCCTTGGAAGCGCTTTCACAGGCGCAGTAACACTGGGGCTTTGCGCTTCTCTACCAACCAAACATCACGGTCCTTCTCTTTCCGTCTCGTAGACACGAGCTGAGAAATTGCAAACGTCGAGCAATTGCTCAGAGATGAAAAGTGCCAGCACTGAAAGCTCTTGCTAGCCAGCACCCTTCCTTGGAAGCGCTTTTGTAGGCCTAAGAACAGTGGGGCTCTGGGCTTCTCTAGCCACCTCATCTTCTGCTCATCCTCTCGCGCACTCTAAAGAGAGCTCAGGTGAGAAATTGCAAACGTCGAGCAATTGCTCAGAGATGAAAAGTGCCAGCTCTGAAAGCTGTTGCTAGCCAGCACCCTTCCTTGGAAGCACTTTCACAGGCGCAGTAACACTGGGGCTTTGCGCTTCTCTACCCACCAAACGTCACAGTCATTCTCTTTCCGTCTCGTAGACACGAGCTGAGAAATTGCAAACGTCGAGCAATTGCTCAGAGATGAAAAGTGCCAGCACTGGAAGCTGTTGCTAGCCAGCACCCTTCCTTGGAAGCGCTTTTGTAGGCCTAAGAACAGTGGGGCTCTGGGCTTCTCTAGCCACCTCATCTTCTGCTCATCCTCTCGCGCACTCTAAAGAGAGCTCAGGTGAGAAATTGCAAACGTCCAGCAATTGCTCAGAGATGAAAAGTGCCAGCACTGAAAGCTGTTGCTAGCCAGCACCCTTCCTTGGAAGCGCTTTCACAAGCGCAGTAATACTGGGGCTTTGCGCTTCTCTACCCACCAAACGTCACTGTCATTCTCTTTCCGTCTCGTAGACACGAGCTGAGAAATTGCAAACGTCGAGCAATTGCTCAGAGATGAAAAGTGCCAGCACTGAAAGCTCTTGCTAGCCAGCACCCTTCCTTGGAAGCGCTTTCACAGGCGCAGCAACACTGGGGCTTTGCGCTTCTCTAGCCACCAAACGTCACGGTCCTTCTCTTTCCGTCTCATAGACACGAGCTGAGAAATGGCAAACGTCGAGCAATTGCTCAGAGATGAAAAGTGCCAGCACTGAAAGCTGTTGCTAGCCAGCCCCCTTCCTTGGAAGCGCTTTTGTAGGCCTAAGAACACTGGGGCTCTGGGCTTCTCTAGCCACCTCATCTTCTGCTCATCCTCTCGCGCACTCTAAAGAGAGCTCAGGTGAGAAATTGCAAAAGTCGAGCAATTGCTCAGAGACAAAAAGTGCCAGCTCTGAAAGCTGTTGCTAGCCAGCACCCTTCCTTGGAAACACTTTCACAGGCGCAGTAACACTGGGGCTTTGCGCTTCTCTACCCACCAAACGTCACAGTCATTCTCTTTCCGTCTCGTAGACACGAGCTGAGAAATTGCAAACGTCGAGCAATTGCTCAGAGATGAAAAGTGCCAGCACTGGAAGCTGTTGCTAGCCAGCACCCTTCCTTGGAAGCGCTTTTGTAGGCCTAAGAACACTGGAGCTCTGGGCTTCTTTAGCCACCTAATCTTCTGCTCATCCTCTCGCGCACTCTAAAGAGAGCTCAGGTGAGAAATTGCAAACGTCGAGCAATTGCTCAGAGATGAAAAGTGCCAGCACTGAAAGCTGTTGCTAGCCAGCACCCTTCCTTGGAAGCGCTTTCACAGGCGCAGCAACACTGGGGCTTTGCGCTTCTCTAGCCACCAAACGTCACGGTCACTCTCTTTCCGTCTCGTAGACACGAGCTGAGAAATTGCAAACGTCGAGCAATTGCTCAGAGATGAAAAGTGCCAGCACTGAAAGCTCTTGCTAGCCAGCACCCTTCCTTGGAAGCGCTTTCACAGGCGCAGTAACACTGGGGCTTTGCGCTTCTCTACCCACCAAACGTCACTGTCATTCTCTTTCCGTCTCGTAGACACGAGCTGAGAAATTGCAAACGTCGAGCAATTGCTCAGAGATGAAAAGTGCCAGCACTGGAAGCTGTTGCTAGCCAGCACCCTTCCTTGGAAGCGCTTTTGTAGGCCTAAGAACACTGGGGCTCTGGGCTTCTTTAGCCACCTCATCTTCTGCTCATCCTCTCGCGCACTCTAAAGAGAGCTCAGGTGAGAAATTGCAAACGTCGAGCAATTGCTCAGAGATGAAAAGTGCCAGCACTGAAAGCTGTTGCTAGCCAGCACCCTTCCTTGGAAGCACTTTCACAGGCGCAGTAACACTGGGGCTTTGCGCTTCTCTACCCACCAAACGTCACTCTCATTCTCTTTCCGTCTCGTAGACACGAGCTGAGAAATTGCAAACGTCGAGCAATTGCTCAGAGATGAAAAGTGCCAGCACTGGAAGCTGTTGCTAGCCAGCACCCTTCCTTGGAAGCGCTTTTGTAGGCCTAAGAACACTGGGGCTCTGGGCTTCTCTAGCCACCTCATCTTCTGCTCATCCTCTCGCGCACTCTAAAGAGAGCTCAGGTGAGAAATTGCAAACGTCCAGCAATTGCTCAGAGAAGAAAAGTGCCAGCACTGAAAGCTGTTGCTAGCCAGCACCCTTCCTTGGAAGCGCTTTCACAAGCGCAGTAATACTGGGGCTTTGCGCTTCTCTACCCACCAAACGTCACGGTCCTTCTCTTTCCGTCTCGTAGACACGAGCTGAGAAATTGCAAACGTCCAGCAATTGCTCAGAGATGAAAAGTGCCAGCACTGAAAGCTGTTGCTAGCCAGCACCCTTCCTTGGAAGCTCTTTTGTAGCCCTTAGAACACTGGGGCTCTGGGCTTCTCTAGCCACCTCATCTTCTGCTCATCCTCTCGCGCACTCTAAAGAGAGCTCAGGTGAGAAATTGCAAACGTCGAGCAATTGCTCAGAGATGAAAAGTGCCAGCACTGAAAGCTGTTGCTAGCCAGCACCCTTCCTTGGAAGCGCTTTCACAGGCGCAGTAACACTGGGGCTTTGCGCTTCTCTACCCACCAAACGTCACAGTCATTCTCTTTCCGTCTCGTAGACACGAGCTGAGAAATTGCAAACGTCGAGCAATTGCTCCGAGATGAAAAGTGCCAGCACTGAAAGCTCTTGCTAGCCAGCACCCTTCCTTGGAAGCGCTTTTGTAGGCCTAAGAACACTGGGGCTCTGGGCTTCTCTAGCCACCTCATCTTCTGCTCATCCTCTCGCGCACTCTGAAGAGAGCTGAGGTGAGAAATTGCAAACGTCGTGCAATTGCTCAGAGATGAAAAGTGCCAGCACTGAAAGCTGTTGCTAGCCAGCACCCTTCCTTGGAAGCGCTTTACAGGCGCAGTAACACTGGGGCTTTGCGCTTCTCTAGCCACCAAACGTCACGGTCCTTCTCTTTCCGTCTCGTAGACACGAGCTGAGAAATTGCAAACGTCGAGCAATTGCTCAGAGATGAAAAGTGCCAGCACTGAAAGCTGTTGCTAGCCAGCCCCCTTCCTTGGAAGCGCTTTTGTAGGCCTAAGAACACTGGGGCTCTGGGCTTCTCTAGCCACCTCATCTTCTGCTCATCCTCTCGCGCACTCTAAAGAGAGCTCAGGTGAGAAATTGCAAACGTCCAGCAATTGCTCAGAGATGAAAAGTGCCAGCACTGAAAGCTCTTGCTAGCCAGCACCCTTCCTTGGAAGCGCTTTCACAGGCGCAGTAACACTGGGGCTTTGCGCTTCTCTACCAACCAAACATCACGGTCCTTCTCTTTCCGTCTCGTAGACACGAGCTGAGAAATTGCAAACGTCGAGCAATTGCTCAGAGATGAAAAGTGCCAGCACTGAAAGCTCTTGCTAGCCAGCACCCTTCCTTGGAAGCGCTTTTGTAGGCCTAAGAACAGTGGGGCTCTGGGCTTCTCTAGCCACCTCATCTTCTGCTCATCCTCTCGCGCACTCTAAAGAGAGCTCAGGTGAGAAATTGCAAACGTCGAGCAATTGCTCAGAGATGAAAAGTGCCAGCTCTGAAAGCTGTTGCTAGCCAGCACCCTTCCTTGGAAGCACTTTCACAGGCGCAGTAACACTGGGGCTTTGCGCTTCTCTACCCACCAAACGTCACAGTCATTCTCTTTCCGTCTCGTAGACACGAGCTGAGAAATTGCAAACGTCGAGCAATTGCTCAGAGATGAAAAGTGCCAGCACTGGAAGCTGTTGCTAGCCAGCACCCTTCCTTGGAAGCGCTTTTGTAGGCCTAAGAACAGTGGGGCTCTGGGCTTCTCTAGCCACCTCATCTTCTGCTCATCCTCTCGCGCACTCTAAAGAGAGCTCAGGTGAGAAATTGCAAACGTCCAGCAATTGCTCAGAGATGAAAAGTGCCAGCACTGAAAGCTGTTGCTAGCCAGCACCCTTCCTTGGAAGCGCTTTCACAAGCGCAGTAATACTGGGGCTTTGCGCTTCTCTACCCACCAAACGTCACTGTCATTCTCTTTCCGTCTCGTAGACACGAGCTGAGAAATTGCAAACGTCGAGCAATTGCTCAGAGATGAAAAGTGCCAGCACTGAAAGCTCTTGCTAGCCAGCACCCTTCCTTGGAAGCGCTTTCACAGGCGCAGCAACACTGGGGCTTTGCGCTTCTCTAGCCACCAAACGTCACGGTCCTTCTCTTTCCGTCTCATAGACACGAGCTGAGAAATGGCAAACGTCGAGCAATTGCTCAGAGATGAAAAGTGCCAGCACTGAAAGCTGTTGCTAGCCAGCCCCCTTCCTTGGAAGCGCTTTTGTAGGCCTAAGAACACTGGGGCTCTGGGCTTCTCTAGCCACCTCATCTTCTGCTCATCCTCTCGCGCACTCTAAAGAGAGCTCAGGTGAGAAATTGCAAAAGTCGAGCAATTGCTCAGAGATGAAAAGTGCCAGCTCTGAAAGCTGTTGCTAGCCAGCACCCTTCCTTGGAAACACTTTCACAGGCGCAGTAACACTGGGGCTTTGCGCTTCTCTACCCACCAAACGTCACAGTCATTCTCTTTCCGTCTCGTAGACACGAGCTGAGAAATTGCAAACGTCGAGCAATTGCTCAGAGATGAAAAGTGCCAGCACTGGAAGCTGTTGCTAGCCAGCACCCTTCCTTGGAAGCGCTTTTGTAGGCCTAAGAACACTGGAGCTCTGGGCTTCTTTAGCCACCTAATCTTCTGCTCATCCTCTCGCGCACTCTAAAGAGAGCTCAGGTGAGAAATTGCAAACGTCGAGCAATTGCTCAGAGATGAAAAGTGCCAGCACTGAAAGCTGTTGCTAGCCAGCACCCTTCCTTGGAAGCGCTTTCACAGGCGCAGCAACACTGGGGCTTTGCGCTTCTCTAGCCACCAAACGTCACGGTCACTCTCTTTCCGTCTCGTAGACACGAGCTGAGAAATTGCAAACGTCGAGCAATTGCTCAGAGATGAAAAGTGCCAGCACTGAAAGCTCTTGCTAGCCAGCACCCTTCCTTGGAAGCGCTTTCACAGGCGCAGTAACACTGGGGCTTTGCGCTTCTCTACCCACCAAACGTCACTGTCATTCTCTTTCCGTCTCGTAGACACGAGCTGAGAAATTGCAAACGTCGAGCAATTGCTCAGAGATGAAAAGTGCCAGCACTGGAAGCTGTTGCTAGCCAGCACCCTTCCTTGGAAGCGCTTTTGTAGGCCTAAGAACACTGGGGCTCTGGGCTTCTTTAGCCACCTCATCTTCTGCTCATCCTCTCGCGCACTCTAAAGAGAGCTCAGGTGAGAAATTGCAAACGTCGAGCAATTGCTCAGAGATGAAAAGTGCCAGCACTGAAAGCTGTTGCTAGCCAGCACCCTTCCTTGGAAGCACTTTCACAGGCGCAGTAACACTGGGGCTTTGCGCTTCTCTACCCACCAAACGTCACTCTCATTCTCTTTCCGTCTCGTAGACACGAGCTGAGAAATTGCAAACGTCGAGCAATTGCTCAGAGATGAAAAGTGCCAGCACTGGAAGCTGTTGCTAGCCAGCACCCTTCCTTGGAAGCGCTTTTGTAGGCCTAAGAACACTGGGGCTCTGGGCTTCTCTAGCCACCTCATCTTCTGCTCATCCTCTCGCGCACTCTAAAGAGAGCTCAGGTGAGAAATTGCAAACGTCCAGCAATTGCTCAGAGAAGAAAAGTGCCAGCACTGAAAGCTGTTGCTAGCCAGCACCCTTCCTTGGAAGCGCTTTCACAAGCGCAGTAATACTGGGGCTTTGCGCTTCTCTACCCACCAAACGTCACGGTCCTTCTCTTTCCGTCTCGTAGACACGAGCTGAGAAATTGCAAACGTCCAGCAATTGCTCAGAGATGAAAAGTGCCAGCACTGAAAGCTCTTGCTAGCCAGCCCCCTTCCTTGCAAGCGCTTTTGTAGGCCTAAGAAGACTGGGGCTCTGGACTTCTTTAGCCACCTCATCTTCTTCTCATCCTCTCGCGCACTCTAAAGAGAGCTCAGGTGAGAAATTGCAAACGTCGAGCAATTGCTCAGAGATGAAAAGTGCCAGCACTGAAAGCTGTTGCTAGCCAGCACCCTTCCTTGGAAGCGCTTTCACAGGCGCAGTAACACTGGGGCTTTGCGCTTCTCTACCAACCAAACATCACGGTCCTTCTCTTTCCGTCTCGTAGACACGAGCTGAGAAATTGCAAACGTCGAGCAATTGCTCAGAGATGAAAAGTGCCAGCACTGAAAGCTGTTGCTAGCCAGCCCCCTTCCTTGGAAGCGCTTTTGTAGGCCTAAGAACACTGGGGCTCTGGGCTTCTCTAGCCACCTCATCTTCTGCTCATCCTCTCGCGCACTCTAAAGAGAGCTCAGGTGACAAATTGCAAATGTCGAGCAATTGCTCAGAGATGAAAAGTGCCAGCTCTGAAAGCTCTTGCTAGCCAGCACCCTTCCTTGGAAGCGCTTTCACAGGCGCAGTAACACTGGGGCTTTGCGCTTCTCTACCCACCAAACGTCACAGTCATTCTCTTTCCGTCTCGTAGACACGAGCTGAGAAATTGCAAACGTCGAGCAATTGCTCAGAGATGAAAAGTGCCAGCACTGAAAGCTGTTGCTAGCCAGCACCCTTCCTTGGAAGCGCTTTTGTAGGCCTAAGAACACTGGAGCTCTGGGCTTCTTTAGCCACCTCATCTTCTGCTCATCCTCTCGCGCACTCTAAAGAGAGCTCAGGTGAGAAATTGCAAACGTCGAGCAATTGCTCAGAGATGAAAAGTGCCAGCACTGAAAGCTGTTGCTAGCCAGCACCCTTCCTTGGAAGCGCTTTCACAGGCGCAGTAACACTGGGGCTTTGCACTTCTCTAGCCACCAAACGTCACGGTCCTTCTCTTTCCGTCTCGTAGACACGAGCTGAGAAATTGCAAACGTCGAGCAATTGCTCAGAGATGAAAAGTGCCAGCACTGAAAGCTGTTGCTAGCCAGCACCCTTCCTTGGAAGCGCTTTTGTAGGCCTAAGAACACTGGTGCTCTGGGCTTCTCTAGCCACCTCATCTTCTGCTCATCCTCTCGCGCACTCTAAAGAGAGCTCAGGTGAGAAATTGCAAACGTCCAGCAATTGCTCAGAGACGAAAAGTGCCAGCACTGAAAGCTCTTGCTAGCCAGCACCCTTCCTTGGAAGCTCTTTTGTAGCCCTTAGAACACTGGGGCTCTGGGCTTCTCTAGCCACCTCATCTTCTGCTCATCCTCTCGCGCACTCTAAAGAGAGCTCAGGTGAGAAATTGCAAACGTCCAGCAATTGCTCAGAGATGAAAAGTGCCAGCACTGAAAGCTGTTGCTAGCCAGCACCCTTCCTTGGAAGCGCTTTCACAGGCGCAGTAACACTGGGGCTTTGCGCTTCTCTACCAACCAAACATCACGGTCCTTCTCTTTCCGTCTCGTAGACACGAGCTGAGAAATTGCAAACGTCGAGCAATTGCTCAGAGATGAAAAGTGCCAGCACTGAAAGCTGTTGCTAGCCAGCACCCTTCCTTGGAAGCGCTTTCACAGGCGCAGTAACACTGGGGCTTTGCGCTTCTCTAGCCACCAAACGTCACGGTCCTTCTCTTTCCGTCTCGTAGACACGAGCTGAGAAATTGCAAACGTCGAGCAATTGCTCAGAGATGAAAAGTGCCAGCACTGAAAGCTGTTGCTAGCCAGCACCCTTCCTTGGAAGCGCTTTTGTAGGCCTAAGAACACTGGGGCTCTGGGCTTCTCTAGCCACCTCATCTTCTGCTCATCCTCTCGCGCACTCTAAAGAGAGCTCAGGTGAGAAATTGCAAACGTCGAGCAATTGCTCAGAGACGAAAAGTGCCAGCACTGAAAGCTGTTGCTAGCCAGCACCCTTCCTTGGAAGCTCTTTTGTAGCCCTTAGAACACTGGGGCTCTGGGCTTCTCTAGCCACCTCATCTTCTGCTCATCCTCTCGCGCACTCTAAAGAGAGCTCAGGTGAGAAATTGCAAACGTCCAGCAATTGCTCAGAGATGAAAAGTGCCAGCACTGAAAGCTGTTGCTAGCCAGCACCCTTCCTTGGAAGCGCTTTCACAGGCGCAGTAACACTGGGGCTTTGCGCTTCTCTACCAACCAAACATCACGGTCCTTCTCTTTCCGTCTCGTAGACACGAGCTGAGAAATTGCAAACGTCGAGCAATTGCTCAGAGATGAAAAGTGCCAGCACTGAAAGCTGTTGCTAGCCAGCACCCTTCCTTGGAAGCGCTTTTGTAGGCCTAAGAACACTAGGGCTCTGGGCTTCTCTAGCCACCTAATCTTCTGCTCATCCTCTCGCGCACTCTAAAGAGAGCTCAGGTGAGAAATTGCAAAAGTCGAGCAATTGCTCAGAGATGAAAAGTGCCAGCTCTGAAAGCTGTTGCTAGCCAGCACCCTTCCTTGGAAGCACTTTCACAGGCGCAGTAACACTGGGGCTTTGCGCTTCTCTAGCCACCAAACGTCACTGTCATTCTCTTTCCGTCTCGTAGACACGAGCTGAGAAATTGCAAACGTCGAGCAATTGCTCAGAGATGAAAAGTGCCAGCACTGGAAGCTGTTGCTAGCCAGCCCCCTTCCTTGGAAGCGCTTTTGTAGGCCTAAGAACACTGGGGCTCTGGGCTTCTTTAGCCACCTCATCTTCTGCTCATCCTCTCGCGCACTCTAAAGAGAGCTCAGGTGAGAAATTGCAAACGTCGAGCAATTGCTCAGAGATGAAAAGTGCCAGCACTGAAAGCTGTTGCTAGCCAGCACCCTTCCTTGGAAGCACTTTCACAGGCGCAGTAACACTGGGGCTTTGCGCTTCTCTACCCACCAAACGTCACTCTCATTCTCTTTCCGTCTCGTAGACACGAGCTGAGAAATTGCAAACGTCGAGCAATTGCTCAGAGATGAAAAGTGCCAGCACTGGAAGCTGTTGCTAGCCAGCACCCTTCCTTGGAAGCGCTTTTGTAGGCCTAAGAACACTGGGGCTCTGGGCTTCTCTAGCCACCTCATCTTCTGCTCATCCTCTCGCGCACTCTAAAGAGAGCTCAGGTGAGAAATTGCAAACGTCCAGCAATTGCTCAGAGAAGAAAAGTGCCAGCACTGAAAGCTGTTGCTAGCCAGCCCCCTTCCTTGGAAGCGCTTTCACAAGCGCAGTAATACTGGGGCTTTGCGCTTCTCTACCCACCAAACGTCACTGTCATTCTCTTTCCGTCTCGTAGACACGAGCTGAGAAATTGCAAACGTCGAGCAATTGCTCAGAGATGAAAAGTGCCAGCACTGAAAGCTGTTGCTAGCCAGCACCCTTCCTTGGAAGCGCTTTCACAGGCGCAGCAACACTGGGGCTTTGCGCTTCTCTACCCACCAAACGTCACGGTCCTTCTCTTTCCGTCTCGTAGACACGAGCTGAGAAATGGCAAACGTCGAGCAATTGCTCAGAGATGAAAAGTGCCAGCACTGAAAGCTGTTGCTAGCCAGCCCCCTTCCTTGGAAGCGCTTTTGTAGGCCTAAGAACACTGGGGCTCTGGGCTTCTCTAGCCACCTCATCTTCTGCTCATCCTCTCGCGCACTCTAAAGAGAGCTCAGGTGAGAAATTGCAAACGTCGAGCAATTGCTCAGAGATGAAAAGTGCCAGCACTGAAAGCTGTTGCTAGCCAGCACCCTTCCTTGGAAGCGCTTTCACAGGCGCAGTAACACTGGGGCTTTGCGCTTCTCTACCCACCAAACGTCACGGTCCTTCTCTTTCCGTCTCGTAGACACGAGCTGAGAAATTGCAAACGTCCAGCAATTGCTCAGAGATGAAAAGTGCCAGCACTGAAAGCTCTTGCTAGCCAGCCCCCTTCCTTGGAAGCGCTTTTGTAGGCCTAAGAACACTGGGGCTCTGGACTTCTTTAGCCACCTCATCTTCTTCTCATCCTCTCGCGCACTCTAAAGAGAGCTCAGGTGAGAAATTGCAAACGTCGAGCAATTGCTCAGAGATGAAAAGTGCCAGCACTGAAAGCTCTTGCTAGCCAGCACCCTTCCTTGGAAGCGCTTTCACAGGCGCAGTAACACTGGGGCTTTGCGCTTCTCTACCAACCAAACATCACGGTCCTTCTCTTTCCGTCTCGTAGACACGAGCTGAGAAATTGCAAACGTCGAGCAATTGCTCAGAGATGAAAAGTGCCAGCACTGAAAGCTGTTGCTAGCCAGCACCCTTCCTTGGAAGCGCTTTTGTAGGCCTAAGAACACTGGGGCTCTGGGCTTCTCTAGCCACCTCATCTTCTGCTCATCCTCTCGCGCACTCTAAAGAGAGCTCAGGTGACAAATTGCAAATGTCGA
This sequence comes from Sarcoramphus papa, assembly GCA_037962945.1. Lineage (NCBI taxonomy): Eukaryota > Metazoa > Chordata > Aves > Accipitriformes > Cathartidae > Sarcoramphus > Sarcoramphus papa. The sequence continues at coordinate 711,366 of JBBMRM010000121.1, forward strand.
GCAATTGCTCAGAGATGAAAAGTGCCAGCTCTGAAAGCTGTTGCTAGCCAGCACCCTTCCTTGGAAGCGCTTTCACAGGCGCAGTAACACTGGGGCTTTGCGCTTCTCTACCCACCAAACGTCACAGTCATTCTCTTTCCGTCTCGTAGACACGAGCTGAGAAATTGCAAACGTCGAGCAATTGCTCAGAGATGAAAAGTGCCAGCACTGAAAGCTGTTGCTAGCCAGCACCCTTCCTTGGAAGCGCTTTTGTAGGCCTAAGAACACTGGAGCTCTGGGCTTCTTTAGCCACCTCATCTTCTGCTCATCCTCTCGCGCACTCTAAAGAGAGCTCAGGTGAGAAATTGCAAACGTCGAGCAATTGCTCAGAGATGAAAAGTGCCAGCACTGAAAGCTGTTGCTAGCCAGCACCCTTCCTTGGAAGCGCTTTCACAGGCGCAGTAACACTGGGGCTTTGCGCTTCTCTAGCCACCAAACGTCACGGTCCTTCTCTTTCCGTCTCGTAGACACGAGCTGAGAAATTGCAAACGTCGAGCAATTGCTCAGAGATGAAAAGTGCCAGCACTGAAAGCTGTTGCTAGCCAGCACCCTTCCTTGGAAGCGCTTTTGTAGGCCTAAGAACACTGGGGCTCTGGGCTTCTCTAGCCACCTCATCTTCTGCTCATCCTCTCGCGCACTCTAAAGAGAGCTCAGGTGAGAAATTGCAAACGTCCAGCAATTGCTCAGAGACGAAAAGTGCCAGCACTGAAAGCTGTTGCTAGCCAGCACCCTTCCTTGGAAGCTCTTTTGTAGCCCTTAGAACACTGGGGCTCTGGGCTTCTCTAGCCACCTCATCTTCTGCTCATCCTCTCGCGCACTCTAAAGAGAGCTCAGGTGAGAAATTGCAAACGTCGAGCAATTGCTCAGAGATGAAAAGTGCCAGCATTGAAAGTTGTTGCTAGCCAGCACCCTTCCTTGGAAGCGCTTTCACAGGCGCAGTAACACTGGGGCTTTGCGCTTCTCTACGCACCAAACGTCACGGTCCTTCTCTTTCCGTCTCGTAGACACGAGCTGAGAAATTGCAAACGTCGAGCAATTGCTCAGAGATGAAAAGTGCCAGCACTGAAAGCTGTTGCTAGCCAGCACCCTTCCTTGGAAGCGCTTTTGTAGCCCTTAGAACACTGGGGCTCTGGGCTTCTCTAGCCACCTCATCTTCTGCTCATCCTCTCGCGCACTCTAAAGAGAGCTCAGGTGAGAAATTGCAAACGTCGAGCAATTGCTCAGAGATGAAAAGTGCCAGCACTGAAAGCTGTTGCTAGCCAGCACCCTTCCTTGGAAGCGCTTTCACAGGCGCAGCAACACTGGGGCTTTGCGCTTCTCTAGCCACCAAACGTCACGGTCCTTCTCTTTCCGTCTCGTAGACACGAGCTGAGAAATTGCAAACGTCGAGCAATTGCTCAGAGATGAAAAGTGCCAGCACTGAAAGCTCTTGCTAGCCAGCACCCTTCCTTGGAAGCGCTTTCACAGGCGCTGTAACACTGGGGCTTTGCGCTTCTCTAGCCACCAAACGTCACGGTCCTTCTCTTTCCGTCTCGTAGACACGAGCTGAGAAATTGCAAAAGTTGAGCAATTGCTCAGAGATGAAAAGTGCCAGCACTGAAAGCTCTTGCTAGCCAGCACCCTTCCTTGGAAGCGCTTTTGTAGCCCTTAGAACAGTGGGGCTCCGGGCTTCTCTAGCCACCTCATCTTCTGCTCATCCTCTCGCGCACTCTAAAGAGAGCTCAGGTGAGAAATTGCAAACGTCCAGCAATTGCTCAGAGATGAAAAGTGCCAGCACTGAAAGCTGTTGCTAGCCAGCACCCTTCCTTGGAAGCGCTTTCACAGGCGCAGCAACACTGGGGCTTTGCGCTTCTCTAGCCACCAAACGTCACGGTCCTTCTCTTTCCGTCTCCTAGACACGAGCTGAGAAATTGCAAACGTCGAGCAATTGCTCAGAGATGAAAAGTGCCAGCTCTGAAAGCTGTTGCTAGCCAGCACCCTTCCTTGGAAGCACTTTCACAGGCGCAGTAACACTGGGGCTTTGCGCTTCTCTACCCACCAAACGTCACAGTCATTCTCTTTCCGTCTCGTAGACACGAGCTGAGAAATTGCAAACGTCGAGCAATTGCTCAGAGATGAAAAGTGCCAGCACTGAAAGCTGTTGCTAGCCAGCACCCTTCCTTGGAAGCGCTTTCACAGGCGCAGTAACACTGGGGCTTTGCGCTTCTCTACCAACCAAACATCATGGTCCTTCTCTTTCCGTATCGTAGACACGAGCTGAGAAATTGCAAACGTCGAGCAATTGCTCAGAGATGAAAAGTGCCAGCTCTGAAAGCTGTTGCTAGCCAGCACCCTTCCTTGGAAGCACTTTCACAAGCGCAGTAACACTGGGGCTTTGCGCTTCTCTACCCACCAAACGTCACAGTCATTCTCTTTCCGTCTCGTAGACACGAGCTGAGAAATTGCAAACGTCGAGCAATTGCTCAGAGATGAAAAGTGCCAGCACTGAAAGCTGTTGCTAGCCAGCACCCTTCCTTGGAAGCGCTTTCACAGGCGCAGTAACACTGGGGCTTTGCGCTTCTCTAGCCACCAAACGTCACGGTCCTTCTCTTTCCGTCTCGTAGACACGAGCTGAGAAATTGCAAACGTCGAGCAATTGCTCAGAGATGAAAAGTGCCAGCACTGAAAGCTGTTGCTAGCCAGCACCCTTCCTTGGAAGCGCTTTTGTAGGCCTAAGAACACTGGGGCTCTGGGCTTCTCTAGCCACCTCATCTTCTGCTCATCCTCTCGCGCACTCTAAAGAGAGCTCAGGTGAGAAATTGCAAACGTCCAGCAATTGCTCAGAGACGAAAAGTGCCAGCACTGAAAGCTGTTGCTAGCCAGCACCCTTCCTTGGAAGCTCTTTTGTAGCCCTTAGAACACTGGGGCTCTGGGCTTCTCTAGCCACCTCATCTTCTGCTCATCCTCTCGCGCACTCTAAAGAGAGCTCAGGTGAGAAATTGCAAACGTCGAGCAATTGCTCAGAGATGAAAAGTGCCAGCATTGAAAGTTGTTGCTAGCCAGCACCCTTCCTTGGAAGTGCTTTCACAGGCGCAGTAACACTGGGGCTTTGCGCTTCTCTACCCACCAAACGTCACTGTCATTCTCTTTCCGTCTCCTAGACACGAGCTGAGAAATTGCAAACGTCGAGCAATTGCTCAGAGAGGAAAAGTGCCAGCACTGAAAGCTCTTGCTAGCCAGCCCCCTTCCTTGGAAGCGCTTTTGTAGGCCTAAGAACACTGGGGCTCTGGGCTTCTTTAGCCACCTCATCTTCTGCTCATCCTCTCGCGCACTCTAAAGAGAGCTCAGGTGAGAAATTGCAAACGTCGAGCAATTGCTCAGAGATGAAAAGTGCCAGCTCTGAAAGCTCTTGCTAGCCAGCACCCTTCCTTGGAAGCGCTTTCACAGGCGCAGTAACACTGGGGCTTTGCGCTTCTCTACCCACCAAACGTCACTGTCATTCTCTTTCCGTCTCGTAGACACGAGCTGAGAAATTGCAAACGTCGAGCAATTGCTCAGAGATGAAAAGTGCCAGCACTGAAAGCTGTTGCTAGCCAGCACCCTTCCTTGGAAGCGCTTTTGTAGGCCTAAGAACACTGGGGCTCTGGGCTTCTCTAGCCACCTCATCTTCTGCTCATCCTCTCGCGCACTCTAAAGAGAGCTCAGGTGAGAAATTGCAAACGTCCAGCAATTGCTCAGAGACGAAAAGTGCCAGCACTGAAAGCTGTTGCTAGCCAGCACCCTTCCTTGGAAGCTCTTTTGTAGCCCTTAGAACACTGGGGCTCTGGGCTTCTCTAGCCACCTCATCTTCTGCTCATCCTCTCGCGCACTCTAAAGAGAGCTCAGGTGAGAAATTGCAAACGTCGAGCAATTGCTCAGAGATGAAAAGTGCCAGCATTGAAAGTTGTTGCTAGCCAGCACCCTTCCTTGGAAGCGCTTTCACAGGCGCAGTAACACTGGGGCTTTGCGCTTCTCTACGCACCAAACGTCACGGTCCTTCTCTTTCCGTCTCGTAGACACGAGCTGAGAAATTGCAAACGTCGAGCAATTGCTCAGAGATGAAAAGTGCCAGCACTGAAAGCTGTTGCTAGCCAGCACCCTTCCTTGGAAGCGCTTTTGTAGCCCTTAGAACACTGGGGCTCTGGGCTTCTCTAGCCACCTCATCTTCTGCTCATCCTCTCGCGCACTCTAAAGAGAGCTCAGGTGAGAAATTGCAAACGTCGAGCAATTGCTCAGAGATGAAAAGTGCCAGCACTGAAAGCTGTTGCTAGCCAGCAGCCTTCCTTGGAAGCGCTTTCGCAGGCGCAGCAACACTGGGGCTTTGCGCTTCTCTAGCCACCAAACGTCACGGTCCTTCTCTTTCCGTCTCGTAGACACGAGCTGAGAAATTGCAAACGTCGAGCAATTGCTCAGAGATGAAAAGTGCCAGCACTGAAAGCTCTTGCTAGCCAGCACCCTTCCTTGGAAGCGCTTTCACAGGCGCTGTAACACTGGGGCTTTGCGCTTCTCTAGCCACCAAACGTCACGGTCCTTCTCTTTCCGTCTCGTAGACACGAGCTGAGAAATTGCAAACGTCGAGCAATTGCTCAGAGATGAAAAGTGCCAGCACTGAAAGCTGTTGCTAGCCAGCACCCTTCCTTGGAAGCGCTTTTGTAGCCCTTAGAACAGTGGGGCTCTGGGCTTCTCTAGCCACCTAATCTTCTGCTCATCCTCTCGCGCACTCTAAAGAGAGCTCAGGTGAGAAATTGCAAACGTCGAGCAATTGCTCAGAGATGAAAAGTGCCAGCACTGAAAGCTGTTGCTAGCCAGCACCCTTCCTTGGAAGCGCTTTCACAGGCGCAGCAACACTGGGGCTTTGCGCTTCCCTAGCCACCAAACGTCACGGTTCTTCTCTTTCCGTCTCGTAGACACGAGCTGAGAAATTGCAAACGTCGAGCAATTGCTCAGAGATGAAAAGTGCCAGCACTGAAAGCTGTTGCTAGCCAGCACCCTTCCTTGGAAGCGCTTTCACAGGCGCAGCAACACTGGGGCTTTGCGCTTCTCTAGCCACCAAACGTCACGGTCCTTCTCTTTCCGTCTCGTAGACACGAGCTGAGAAATTGCAAACGTCGAGCCATTGCTCAGAGAGGAAAAGTGCCAGCACTGAAAGCTCTTGCTAGCCAGCCCCGTTCCTTGGAAGCGCTTTTGTAGGCCTAAGAACACTGGGGCTCTGGGCTTCTTTAGCCACCTCATCTTCTGCTCATCCTCTCGCGCACTCTAAAGAGAGCTCAGGTGAGAAATTGCAAACGTCGAGCAATTGCTCAGAGATGAAAAGTGCCAGCACTGAAAGCTCTTGCTAGCCAGCACCCTTCCTTGGAAGCGCTTTCACAGGCGCAGTAACACTGGGGCTTTGCGCTTCTCTACCAACCAAACATCACGGTCCTTCTCTTTCCGTCTCGTAGACACGAGCTGAGAAATTGCAAACGTCGAGCAATTGCTCAGAGAAGAAAAGTGCCAGCACTGAAAGCTGTTGCTAGCCAGCACCCTTCCTTGGAAGCGCTTTTGTAGGCCTAAGAACACTGGGGCTCTGGGCTTCTCTAGCCACCTCATCTTCTGCTCATCCTCTCGCGCACTCTAAAGAGAGCTCAGGTGAGAAATTGCAAAAGTCGAGCAATTGCTCAGAGATGAAAAGTGCCAGCTCTGAAAGCTGTTGCTAGCCAGCACCCTTCCTTGGAAGCGCTTTCACAGGCGCAGTAACACTGGGGCTTTGCGCTTCTCTACCCACCAAACGTCACAGTCATTCTCTTTCCGTCTCGTAGACACGAGCTGAGAAATTGCAAACGTCGAGCAATTGCTCAGAGATGAAAAGTGCCAGCACTGAAAGCTGTTGCTAGCCAGCACCCTTCCTTGGAAGCGCTTTCACAGGCGCAGTAACACTGGGGCTTTGCGCTTCTCTAGCCACCAAACGTCACGGTCCTTCTCTTTCCGTCTCGTAGACACGAGCTGAGAAATTGCAAACGTCGAGCAATTGCTCAGAGATGAAAAGTGCCAGCACTGAAAGCTCTTGCTAGCCAGCACCCTTCCTTGGAAGCGCTTTTGTAGGCCTAAGAACACTGGGGCTCTGGGCTTCTCTAGCCACCTCATCTTCTGCTCATCCTCTCGCGCACTCTAAAGAGAGCTCAGGTGAGAAACTGCAAACGTCCAGCAATTGCTCAGAGACGAAAAGTGCCAGCACTGAAAGCTGTTGCTAGCCAGCACCCTTCCTTGGAAGCTCTTTTGTAGCCCTTAGAACACTGGGGCTCTGGGCTTCTCTAGCCACCTCATCTTCTGCTCATCCTCTCGCGCACTCTAAAGAGAGCTCAGGTGAGAAATTGCAAACGTCGAGCAATTGCTCAGAGATGAAAAGTGCCAGCATTGAAAGTTGTTGCTAGCCAGCACCCTTCCTTGGAAGCGCTTTCACAGGCGCAGTAACACTGGGGCTTTGCGCTTCTCTACCCACCAAACGTCACTGTCATTCTCTTTCCGTCTCATAGACACGAGCTGAGAAATTGCAAACTTCGAGCAATTGCTCAGAGATGAAAAGTGCCAGCACTGAAAGCTGTTGCTAGCCAGCACCCTTCCTTGGAAGCGCTTTCACAGGCGCAGCAACACTGGGGCTTTGCGCTTCTCTAGCCACCAAACGTCACGGTCCTTCTCTTTCCGTCTCATAGACACGAGCTGAGAAATTGCAAACGTCCAGCAATTGCTCAGAGATGAAAAGTGCCAGCACTGAAAGCTGTTGCTAGCCAGCACCCTTCCTTGGAAGCGCTTTTGTAGGCCTAAGAACACTGGGGCTCTGGGCTTCTCTAGCCACCTCATCTTCTGCTCATCCTCTCGCGCACTCTAAAGAGAGCTCAGGTGAGAAATTGCAAACGTCGAGCAATTGCTCAGAGATGAAAAGTGCCAGCACTGAAAGCTGTTGCTAGCCAGCACCCTTCCTTGGAAGCGCTTTACAGGCGCAGTAACACTGGGGCTTTGCGATTCTCTACCCACCAAACGTCACGGTCCTTCTCTTTCCGTCTCGTAGACACGAGCTGAGAAATTGCAAACGTCGAGCAATTGCTCAGAGATGAAAAGTGCCAGCACTGAAAGCTGTTGCTAGCCAGCACCCTTCCTTGGAAGCGCTTTTGTAGGCCTAAGCACACTGGGGCTCTGGGCTTCTCTAGCCACCTCATCTTCTGCTCATCCTCTCGCGCACTCTAAAGAGAGCTCAGGTGAGAAATTGCAAACGTCGAGCAATTGCTCAGAGATGAAAAGTGCCAGCACTGAAAGCTGTTGCTAGCCAGCACCCTTCCTTGGAAGCTCTTTTGTAGCCCTTAGAACAGTGGGGCTCTGGGCTTCTCTAGCCACCTCATCTTCTGCTCATCCTCTCGCGCACTCTAAAGAGAGCTCAGGTGAGAAATTGCAAACGTCGATCAATTGCTCAGAGATGAAAAGTGCCAGCACTGAAAGCTGTTGCTAGCCAGCACCCTTCCTTGGAAGCGCTTTCACAGGCGCAGCAACACTGGGGCTTTGCGCTTCTCTAGCCACCAAATGTCACGGTCCTTCTCTTTCCGTCTCGTAGACACGAGCTGAGAAATTGCAAATGTCGAGCAATTGCTCAGAGATGAAAAGTGCCAGCACTGAAAGCTGTTGCTAGCCAGCACCCTTCCTTGGAAGCGCTTTCACAGGCGCAGCAACACTGGGGCTTTGCGCTTCTCTAGCCACCAAACGTCACGGTCCTTCTCTTTCCGTCTCGTAGACACGAGCTGAGAAATTGCAAACGTCGAGCAATTGCTCAGAGATGAAAAGTGCCAGCACTGAAAGCTGTTGCTAGCCAGCACCCTTCCTTGGAAGCGCTTTTGTAGGCCTAAGAACACTGGGGCTCTGGGCTTCTCTAGCCACCTCATCTTCTGCTCATCCTCTCGCGCACTCTAAAGAGAGCTCAGGTGAGAAATTGCAAACGTCCAGCAATTGCTCAGAGACGAAAAGTGCCAGCACTGAAAGCTGTTGCTAGCCAGCACCCTTCCTTGGAAGCTCTTTTGTAGCCCTTAGAACACTGGGGCTCTGGGCTTCTCTAGCCACCTCATCTTCTGCTCATCCTCTCGCGCACTCTAAAGAGAGCTCAGGTGAGAAATTGCAAACGTCGAGCAATTGCTCAGAGATGAAAAGTGCCAGCATTGAAAGTTGTTGCTAGCCAGCACCCTTCCTTGGAAGCGCTTTCACAGGCGCAGTAACACTGGGGCTTTGCGCTTCTCTACCCACCAAACGTAACGGTCATTCTCTTTCCGTCTCATAGACACGAGCTGAGAAATTGCAAACTTCGAGCAATTGCTCAGAGATGAAAAGTGCCAGCACTGAAAGCTGTTGCTAGCCAGCACCCTTCCTTGGAAGCGCTTTCACAGGCGCAGCAACACTGGGGCTTTGCGCTTCTCTAGCCACCAAACGTCACGGTCCTTCTCTTTCCGTCTCGTAGACACGAGCTGAGAAATTGCAAACGTCGAGCAATTGCTCAGAGATGAAAAGTGCCAGCACTGAAAGCTGTTGCTAGCCAGCACCCTTCCTTGGAAGCGCTTTTGTAGGCCTAAGAACACTGGGGCTCTGGGCTTCTCTAGCCACCTCATCTTCTGCTCATCCTCTCGCGCACTCTAAAGAGAGCTCAGGTGAGAAATTGCAAACGTCGAGCAATTGCTCAGAGATGAAAAGTGCCAGCACTGAAAGCTGTTGCTAGCCAGCACCCTTCCTTGGAAGCGCTTTACAGGCGCAGTAACACTGGGGCTTTGCGATTCTCTACCCACCAAACGTCACGGTCCTTCTCTTTCCGTCTCGTAGACACGAGCTGAGAAATTGCAAACGTCGAGCAATTGCTCAGAGATGAAAAGTGCCAGCACTGAAAGCTGTTGCTAGCCAGCACCCTTCCTTGGAAGCGCTTTTGTAGGCCTAAGCACACTGGGGCTCTGGGCTTCTCTAGCCACCTCATCTTCTGCTCATCCTCTCGCGCACTCTAAAGAGAGCTCAGGTGAGAAATTGCAAACGTCGAGCAATTGCTCAGAGATGAAAAGTGCCAGCACTGAAAGCTGTTGCTAGCCAGCACCCTTCCTTGGAAGCTCTTTTGTAGCCCTTAGAACACTGGGGCTCTGGGCTTCTCTAGCCACCTCATCTTCTGCTCATCCTCTCGCGCACTCTAAAGAGAGCTCAGGTGAGAAATTGCAAACGTCGAGCAATTGCTCAGAGATGAAAAGTGCCAGCACTGAAAGCTGTTGCTAGCCAGCACCCTTCCTTGGAAGCGCTTTCACAGGCGCAGCAACACTGGGGCTTTGCGCTTCTCTAGCCACCAAATGTCACGGTCCTTCTCTTTCCGTCTCGTAGACACGAGCTGAGAAATTGCAAACGTCGAGCAATTGCTCAGAGATGAAAAGTGCCAGCACTGAAAGCTGTTGCTAGCCAGCACCCTTCCTTGCAAGCGCTTTTGTAGGCCTAAGAACACTGGGGCTCTGGGCTTCTCTAGCCACCTCATCTTCTGCTCATCCTCTCGCGCACTCTAAAGAGAGCTCAGGTGAGAAATTGCAAACGTCGAGCAATTGCTCAGAGATGAAAAGTGCCAGCACTGAAAGCTGTTGCTAGCCAGCACCCTTCCTTGGAAGCGCTTTTGTAGCCCTTAGAACACTGGGGCTCTGGGCTTCTCTAGCCACCTCATCTTCTGCTCATCCTCTCGCGCACTCTAAAGAGAGCTCAGGTGAGAAATTGCAAACGTCCAGCAATTGCTCAGAGAAGAAAAGTGCCAGCACTGAAAGCTGTTGCTAGCCAGCACCCTTCCTTGGAAGCGCTTTCACAGGCGCAGTAACACTGGGGCTTTGCGCCTCTCTAGCCACCAAAAGTCACAGTCATTCTCTTTCCGTCTCGTAGACACGAGCTGAGAAATTGCAAACGTCGAGCAATTGCTCAGAGATGAAAAGTGCCAGCACTGAAAGCTGTTGCTAGCCAGCACCCTTCCTTGCAAGCGCTTTTGTAGGCCTAAGAACACTGGGGCTCTGGGCTTCTCTAGCCACCTCATCTTCTGCTCATCCTCTCGCGCACTCTAAAGAGAGCTCAGGTGAGAAATTGCAAACGTCGAGCAATTGCTCAGAGATGAAAAGTGCCAGCACTGAAAGCTGTTGCTAGCCAGCACCCTTCCTTGGAAGCGCTTTTGTAGCCCTTAGAACACTGGGGCTCTGGGCTTCTCTAGCCACCTCATCTTCTGCTCATCCTCTCGCGCACTCTAAAGAGAGCTCAGGTGAGAAATTGCAAACGTCCAGCAATTGCTCAGAGAAGAAAAGTGCCAGCACTGAAAGCTGTTGCTAGCCAGCACCCTTCCTTGGAAGCGCTTTCACAGGCGCAGTAACACTGGGGCTTTGCGCCTCTCTAGCCACCAAAAGTCACAGTCATTCTCTTTCCGTCTCGTAGACACGAGCTGAGAAATTGCAAACGTCGAGCAATTGCTCAGAGATGAAAAGTGCCAGCACTGAAAGCTGTTGCTAGCCAGCACCCTTCCTTGCAAGCGCTTTTGTAGCCCTTAGAACACTGGGGCTCTGGGCTTCTCTAGCCACCTAATCTTCTGCTCATCCTCTCGCGCACTCTAAAGAGAGCTCAGGTGAGAAATTGCAAACATTGAGCAATTGCTCAGAGATGAAAAGTGCCAGCACTGAAAGCTGTTGCTAGCCAGCACCCTTCCTTGGAAGCGCTTTCACAGGCGCAGCAACACTGGGGCTTTGCGCTTCTCTACGCACCAAACGTCACGGTCCTTTTCTTTCCGTCTCGTAGACACGAGCTGAGAAATTGCAAACGTGGAGCAATTGCTCAGAGATGAAAAGTGCCAGCACTGAAAGCTGTTGCTAGCCAGCACCCTTCCTTGGAAGCGCTTTTGTAGCCCTTAGAACACTGGGGCTCTGGGCTTCTCTAGCCACCTAATCTGCTCATCCTCTCGCGCACTCTAAAGAGAGCTCAGGTGAGAAATTGCAAACGTCGAGCAATTGCTCAGAGAAGAAAAGTGCCAGCACTGAAAGCTGTTGCTAGCCAGCACCCTTCCTTGGAAGCGCTTTCACAGGCGCAGTAACACTGGGGCTTTGCGCCTCTCTAGCCACCAAAAGTCACAGTCATTCTCTTTCCGTCTCGTAGACACGAGCTGAGAAATTGCAAACGTCGAGCAATTGCTCAGAGATGAAAAGTGCCAGCACTGAAAGCTGTTGCTAGCCAGCACCCTTCCTTGCAAGCGCTTTTGTAGCCCTTAGAACACTGGGGCTCTGGGCTTCTCTAGCCACCTAATCTTCTGCTCATCCTCTCGCGCACTCTAAAGAGAGCTCAGGTGAGAAATTGCAAACATTGAGCAATTGCTCAGAGATGAAAAGTGCCAGCACTGAAAGCTGTTGCTAGCCAGCACCCTTCCTTGGAAGCGCTTTCACAGGCGCAGCAACACTGGGGCTTTGCGCTTCTCTACGCACCAAACGTCACGGTCCTTTTCTTTCCGTCTCGTAGACACGAGCTGAGAAATTGCAAACGTGGAGCAATTGCTCAGAGATGAAAAGTGCCAGCACTGAAAGCTGTTGCTAGCCAGCACCCTTCCTTGGAAGCGCTTTTGTAGCCCTTAGAACACTGGGGCTCTGGGCTTCTCTAGCCACCTAATCTGCTCATCCTCTCGCGCACTCTAAAGAGAGCTCAGGTGAGAAATTGCAAACGTCGAGCAATTGCTCAGAGATGAAAAGTGCCAGCACTGAAAGCTGTTGCTAGCCAACACCCTTCCTTGGAAGCGCTTTCACAGGCGCAGCAACACTGGGGCTTTGCGCTTCTCTAGCCACCAAACGTCACGGTCCTTCTCTTTCCGTCTCCTAGACACGAGCTGAGAAATTGCAAACGTCAAGCAATTGCTCAGAGATGAAAAGTGCCAGCACTGAAAGCTGTTGCTAGCCAGCACCCTTCCTTGGAAGCGCTTTTGTAGCCCTAAGGACACTGGGGCTCTGGGCTTGTCTAGCCACCTCATCTTCTGCTCATCCTCTCGCGCACTCTAAAGAGAGCTCAGGTGAGAAATTGCAAACGTCAAGCAATTGCTCAGAGATGAAAAGTGCCAGCACTGAAAGCTGTTGCTAGCCAGCACCCTTCCTTGGAAGCGCTTTCACAGGCGCAGCAACACTGGGGCTTTGCGCTTCTCTAGCCACCAAACGTCACGGTCCTTCTCTTTCCGTCTCGTGGACACGAGCTGAGAAATTGCAAACGTCGAGCAATTGCTCAGAGATGAAAAGTGCCAGCACTGAAAGCTGTTGCTAGCCAGCACCCTTCCTTGGAAGCGCTTTCACAGGCGCAGTAACACTGGGGCTTTGCGCTTCTATACGCACCAAACGTCACGGTCATTCTCTTTCCGTCTCGTAGGCACGAGCTGAGAAATTGCAAACGTCGAGCAATTGCTCAGAGATGAAAAGCGCCAGCACTGAAAGCTGTTGCTAGCCAGCCCCCTTCCTTGGAAGCGCTTTTGTAGGCCTAAGAACACTGGGGCTCTGGGCTTCTCTAGCCACCTAATCTTCTGCTCATCCTCTCGCGCACTCTAAAGAGAGCTCAGGTGAGAAATTGCAAACGTCGAGCAATTGCTCAGAGATGAAAAGTGCCAGCACTGAAAGCTCTTGCTAGCCAGCACCCTTCCTTGGAAGCGCTTTCACAAGTGCAGTAACACTGGGGCTTTGCGCTTCTCTACCCACCAAAAGTCACTGTCATTCTCTTTCCGTCCCATAGACACGAGCTGAGAAATTGCAAACGTCGAGCAATTGCTCAGAGATGAAAAGTGCCAGCACTGAAAGCTTTTGCTAGCCAGCACCCTTCCTTGGAAGCGCTTTCACAGGCACAGCAACACTGGGGCTTTGCGCTTCTCTAGCCACCAAACGTCACGGTCCTTCTCTTTCCGTCTCGTAGACACGAGCTGAGAAATTGCAAACGTCGAGCAATTGCTCAGAGATGAAAAGTGCCAGCACTGAAAGCTGTTGCTAGCCAGCACCCTTCCTTGGAAGCGCTTTTGTAGGCCTAAGAACACTGGGGCTCTGGGCTTCTCTAGCCACCTCATCTTCTGCTCATCCTCTCGCGCACTCTAAAGAGAGCTCAGGTGAGAAATTGCAAACGTCGAGCAATTGCTCAGAGATGAAAAGTGCCAGCACTGAAAGCTGTTGCTAGCCAGCACCCTTCCTTGGAAGCTCTTTTGTAGCCCTTAGAACACTGGGGCTCTGGGCTTCTCTAGCCACCTCATCTTCTGCTCATCCTCTCGCGCACTCTAAAGAGAGCTCAGGTGAGAAATTGCAAACGTCGAGCAATTGCTCAGAGATGAAAAGTGCCAGCACTGAAAGCTGTTGCTAGCCAGCACCCTTCCTTGGAAGCGCTTTCACAGGCGCAGCAACACTGGGGCTTTGCGCTTCTCTACGCACCAAACGTCACGGTCCTTTTCTTTCCGTCTCGTAGACACGAGCTGAGAAATTGCAAACGTGGAGCAATTGCTCAGAGATGAAAAGTGCCAGCACTGAAAGCTGTTGCTAGCCAGCACCCTTCCTTGGAAGCGCTTTTGTAGCCCTTAGAACACTGGGGCTCTGGGCTTCTCTAGCCACCTAATCTGCTCATCCTCTCGCGCACTCTAAAGAGAGCTCAGGTGAGAAATTGCAAACGTCGAGCAATTGCTCAGAGATGAAAAGTGCCAGCACTGAAAGCTGTTGCTAGCCAACACCCTTCCTTGGAAGCGCTTTCACAGGCGCAGCAACACTGGGGCTTTGCGCTTCTCTAGCCACCAAACGTCACGGTCCTTCTCTTTCCGTCTCCTAGACACGAGCTGAGAAATTGCAAACGTCAAGCAATTGCTCAGAGATGAAAAGTGCCAGCACTGAAAGCTGTTGCTAGCCAGCACCCTTCCTTGGAAGCGCTTTTGTAGCCCTAAGGACACTGGGGCTCTGGGCTTGTCTAGCCACCTCATCTTCTGCTCATCCTCTCGCGCACTCTAAAGAGAGCTCAGGTGAGAAATTGCAAACGTCAAGCAATTGCTCAGAGATGAAAAGTGCCAGCACTGAAAGCTGTTGCTAGCCAGCACCCTTCCTTGGAAGCGCTTTCACAGGCGCAGCAACACTGGGGCTTTGCGCTTCTCTAGCCACCAAACGTCACGGTCCTTCTCTTTCCGTCTCGTGGACACGAGCTGAGAAATTGCAAACGTCGAGCAATTGCTCAGAGATGAAAAGTGCCAGCACTGAAAGCTGTTGCTAGCCAGCACCCTTCCTTGGAAGCGCTTTCACAGGCGCAGTAACACTGGGGCTTTGCGCTTCTATACGCACCAAACGTCACGGTCATTCTCTTTCCGTCTCGTAGGCACGAGCTGAGAAATTGCAAACGTCCAGCAATTGCTCAGAGATGAAAAGTGCCAGCACTGAAAGCTGTTGCTAGCCAGCACCCTTCCTTGGAAGCGCTTTTGTAGGCCTAAGAACACTGGGGCTCTGGGCTTCTCTAGCCACCTCATCTTCTGCTCATCCTCTCGCGCACTCTAAAGAGAGCTCAGGTGAGAAATTGCAAACGTCAATCAATTGCTCAGAGATGAAAAGTGCCAGCACTGAAAGCTGTTGCTAGCCAGCACCCTTCCTTGGAAGCGCTTTCACAGGCGCAGCAACACTGGGGCTTTGCGCTTCTCTAGCCACCAAATGTCACGGTCCTTCTCTTTCCGTCTCGTAGACACGAGCTGAGAAATTGCAAACGTCGAGCAATTGCTCAGAGATGAAAAGTGCCAGCACTGAAAGCTGTTGCTAGCCAGCACCCTTCCTTGGAAGCGCTTTCACAGGCGCAGTAACACTGGGGCTTTGCGCTTCTCTAGCCACCAAACGTCACGGTCCTTCTCTTTCCGTCTCGTAGACACGAGCTGAGAAATTGCAAAAGTTGAGCAATTGCTCAGAGATGAAAAGTGCCAGCACTGAAAGCTGTTGCTAGCCAGCACCCTTCCTTGGAAGCGCTTTCACAGGCGCAGTAACACTGGGGCTTTGCGCTTCTCTAGCCACCAAACGTCACGGTCCTTCTCTTTCCGTCTCGTAGACACGAGCTGAGAAATTGCAAACGTCGAGCAATTGCTCAGAGATGAAAAGTGCCAGCACTGAAAGCTGTTGCTAGCCAGCACCCTTCCTTGGAAGCGCTTTTGTAGGCCTAAGAACACTGGGGCTCTGGGCTTCTCTAGCCACCTCATCTTCTGCTCATCCTCTCGCGCACTCTAAAGAGAGCTCAGGTGAGAAATTGCAAACGTCCAGCAATTGCTCAGAGACGAAAAGTGCCAGCACTGAAAGCTGTTGCTAGCCAGCACCCTTCCTTGGAAGCTCTTTTGTAGCCCTTAGAACACTGGGGCTCTGGGCTTCTCTAGCCACCTCATCTTCTGCTCATCCTCTCGCGCACTCTAAAGAGAGCTCAGGTGAGAAATTGCAAACGTCGAGCAATTGCTCAGAGATGAAAAGTGCCAGCACTGAAAGCTGTTGCTAGCCAGCACCCTTCCTTGGAAGCGCTTTACAGGCGCAGTAACACTGGGGCTTTGCGATTCTCTACCCACCAAACGTCACGGTCCTTCTCTTTCCGTCTCGTAGACACGAGCTGAGAAATTGCAAACGTCGAGCAATTGCTCAGAGATGAAAAGTGCCAGCACTGAAAGCTGTTGCTAGCCAGCACCCTTCCTTGGAAGCGCTTTTGTAGGCCTAAGCACACTGGGGCTCTGGGCTTCTCTAGCCACCTCATCTTCTGCTCATCCTCTCGCGCACTCTAAAGAGAGCTCAGGTGAGAAATTGCAAACGTCGAGCAATTGCTCAGAGATGAAAAGTGCCAGCACTGAAAGCTGTTGCTAGCCAGCACCCTTCCTTGGAAGCTCTTTTGTAGCCCTTAGAACACTGGGGCTCTGGGCTTCTCTAGCCACCTCATCTTCTGCTCATCCTCTCGCGCACTCTAAAGAGAGCTCAGGTGAGAAATTGCAAACGTCGAGCAATTGCTCAGAGATGAAAAGTGCCAGCACTGAAAGCTGTTGCTAGCCAGCACCCTTCCTTGGAAGCGCTTTCACAGGCGCAGCAACACTGGGGCTTTGCGCTTCTCTAGCCACCAAATGTCACGGTCCTTCTCTTTCCGTCTCGTAGACACGAGCTGAGAAATTGCAAACGTCGAGCAATTGCTCAGAGATGAAAAGTGCCAGCACTGAAAGCTGTTGCTAGCCAGCACCCTTCCTTGGAAGCGCTTTTGTAGGCCTAAGAACACTGGGGCTCTGGGCTTCTCTAGCCACCTCATCTTCTGCTCATCCTCTCGCGCACTCTAAAGAGAGCTCAGGTGAGAAATTGCAAACGTCGAGCAATTGCTCAGAGATGAAAAGTGCCAGCACTGAAAGCTGTTGCTAGCCAGCACCCTTCCTTGGAAGCGCTTTTGTAGCCCTTAGAACACTGGGGCTCTGGGCTTCTCTAGCCACCTCATCTTCTGCTCATCCTCTCGCGCACTCTAAAGAGAGCTCAGGTGAGAAATTGCAAACGTCCAGCAATTGCTCAGAGAAGAAAAGTGCCAGCACTGAAAGCTGTTGCTAGCCAGCACCCTTCCTTGGAAGCGCTTTCACAGGCGCAGTAACACTGGGGCTTTGCGCCTCTCTAGCCACCAAAAGTCACAGTCATTCTCTTTCCGTCTCGTAGACACGAGCTGAGAAATTGCAAACGTCGAGCAATTGCTCAGAGATGAAAAGTGCCAGCACTGAAAGCTGTTGCTAGCCAGCACCCTTCCTTGCAAGCGCTTTTGTAGCCCTTAGAACACTGGGGCTCTGGGCTTCTCTAGCCACCTAATCTTCTGCTCATCCTCTCGCGCACTCTAAAGAGAGCTCAGGTGAGAAATTGCAAACATTGAGCAATTGCTCAGAGATGAAAAGTGCCAGCACTGAAAGCTGTTGCTAGCCAGCACCCTTCCTTGGAAGCGCTTTCACAGGCGCAGCAACACTGGGGCTTTGCGCTTCTCTACGCACCAAACGTCACGGTCCTTTTCTTTCCGTCTCGTAGACACGAGCTGAGAAATTGCAAACGTGGAGCAATTGCTCAGAGATGAAAAGTGCCAGCACTGAAAGCTGTTGCTAGCCAGCACCCTTCCTTGGAAGCGCTTTTGTAGCCCTTAGAACACTGGGGCTCTGGGCTTCTCTAGCCACCTAATCTGCTCATCCTCTCGCGCACTCTAAAGAGAGCTCAGGTGAGAAATTGCAAACGTCGAGCAATTGCTCAGAGATGAAAAGTGCCAGCACTGAAAGCTGTTGCTAGCCAACACCCTTCCTTGGAAGCGCTTTCACAGGCGCAGCAACACTGGGGCTTTGCGCTTCTCTAGCCACCAAACGTCACGGTCCTTCTCTTTCCGTCTCCTAGACACGAGCTGAGAAATTGCAAACGTCAAGCAATTGCTCAGAGATGAAAAGTGCCAGCACTGAAAGCTGTTGCTAGCCAGCACCCTTCCTTGGAAGCGCTTTTGTAGCCCTAAGGACACTGGGGCTCTGGGCTTGTCTAGCCA
Source organism: Sarcoramphus papa (assembly GCA_037962945.1). NCBI lineage: Eukaryota > Metazoa > Chordata > Aves > Accipitriformes > Cathartidae > Sarcoramphus > Sarcoramphus papa. The sequence continues at coordinate 728,952 of JBBMRM010000121.1, forward strand.
CCTCATCTTCTGCTCATCCTCTCGCGCACTCTAAAGAGAGCTCAGGTGAGAAATTGCAAACGTCAAGCAATTGCTCAGAGATGAAAAGTGCCAGCACTGAAAGCTGTTGCTAGCCAGCACCCTTCCTTGGAAGCGCTTTCACAGGCGCAGCAACACTGGGGCTTTGCGCTTCTCTAGCCACCAAACGTCACGGTCCTTCTCTTTCCGTCTCGTGGACACGAGCTGAGAAATTGCAAACGTCGAGCAATTGCTCAGAGATGAAAAGTGCCAGCACTGAAAGCTGTTGCTAGCCAGCACCCTTCCTTGGAAGCGCTTTCACAGGCGCAGTAACACTGGGGCTTTGCGCTTCTATACGCACCAAACGTCACGGTCATTCTCTTTCCGTCTCGTAGGCACGAGCTGAGAAATTGCAAACGTCGAGCAATTGCTCAGAGATGAAAAGCGCCAGCACTGAAAGCTGTTGCTAGCCAGCCCCCTTCCTTGGAAGCGCTTTTGTAGGCCTAAGAACACTGGGGCTCTGGGCTTCTCTAGCCACCTAATCTTCTGCTCATCCTCTCGCGCACTCTAAAGAGAGCTCAGGTGAGAAATTGCAAACGTCGAGCAATTGCTCAGAGATGAAAAGTGCCAGCACTGAAAGCTCTTGCTAGCCAGCACCCTTCCTTGGAAGCGCTTTCACAAGTGCAGTAACACTGGGGCTTTGCGCTTCTCTACCCACCAAAAGTCACTGTCATTCTCTTTCCGTCCCATAGACACGAGCTGAGAAATTGCAAACGTCGAGCAATTGCTCAGAGATGAAAAGTGCCAGCACTGAAAGCTTTTGCTAGCCAGCACCCTTCCTTGGAAGCGCTTTCACAGGCACAGCAACACTGGGGCTTTGCGCTTCTCTAGCCACCAAACGTCACGGTCCTTCTCTTTCCGTCTCGTAGACACGAGCTGAGAAATTGCAAACGTCGAGCAATTGCTCAGAGATGAAAAGTGCCAGCACTGAAAGCTGTTGCTAGCCAGCACCCTTCCTTGGAAGCGCTTTTGTAGGCCTAAGAACACTGGGGCTCTGGGCTTCTCTAGCCACCTCATCTTCTGCTCATCCTCTCGCGCACTCTAAAGAGAGCTCAGGTGAGAAATTGCAAACGTCGAGCAATTGCTCAGAGATGAAAAGTGCCAGCACTGAAAGCTGTTGCTAGCCAGCACCCTTCCTTGGAAGCTCTTTTGTAGCCCTTAGAACACTGGGGCTCTGGGCTTCTCTAGCCACCTCATCTTCTGCTCATCCTCTCGCGCACTCTAAAGAGAGCTCAGGTGAGAAATTGCAAACGTCGAGCAATTGCTCAGAGATGAAAAGTGCCAGCACTGAAAGCTGTTGCTAGCCAGCACCCTTCCTTGGAAGCGCTTTCACAGGCGCAGCAACACTGGGGCTTTGCGCTTCTCTAGCCACCAAATGTCACGGTCCTTCTCTTTCCGTCTCGTAGACACGAGCTGAGAAATTGCAAACGTCGAGCAATTGCTCAGAGATGAAAAGTGCCAGCACTGAAAGCTGTTGCTAGCCAGCACCCTTCCTTGGAAGCGCTTTTGTAGGCCTAAGAACACTGGGGCTCTGGGCTTCTCTAGCCACCTCATCTTCTGCTCATCCTCTCGCGCACTCTAAAGAGAGCTCAGGTGAGAAATTGCAAACGTCGAGCAATTGCTCAGAGATGAAAAGTGCCAGCACTGAAAGCTGTTGCTAGCCAGCACCCTTCCTTGGAAGCGCTTTTGTAGCCCTTAGAACACTGGGGCTCTGGGCTTCTCTAGCCACCTCATCTTCTGCTCATCCTCTCGCGCACTCTAAAGAGAGCTCAGGTGAGAAATTGCAAACGTCCAGCAATTGCTCAGAGAAGAAAAGTGCCAGCACTGAAAGCTGTTGCTAGCCAGCACCCTTCCTTGGAAGCGCTTTCACAGGCGCAGTAACACTGGGGCTTTGCGCCTCTCTAGCCACCAAAAGTCACAGTCATTCTCTTTCCGTCTCGTAGACACGAGCTGAGAAATTGCAAACGTCGAGCAATTGCTCAGAGATGAAAAGTGCCAGCACTGAAAGCTGTTGCTAGCCAGCACCCTTCCTTGCAAGCGCTTTTGTAGCCCTTAGAACACTGGGGCTCTGGGCTTCTCTAGCCACCTAATCTTCTGCTCATCCTCTCGCGCACTCTAAAGAGAGCTCAGGTGAGAAATTGCAAACATTGAGCAATTGCTCAGAGATGAAAAGTGCCAGCACTGAAAGCTGTTGCTAGCCAGCACCCTTCCTTGGAAGCGCTTTCACAGGCGCAGCAACACTGGGGCTTTGCGCTTCTCTACGCACCAAACGTCACGGTCCTTTTCTTTCCGTCTCGTAGACACGAGCTGAGAAATTGCAAACGTGGAGCAATTGCTCAGAGATGAAAAGTGCCAGCACTGAAAGCTGTTGCTAGCCAGCACCCTTCCTTGGAAGCGCTTTTGTAGCCCTTAGAACACTGGGGCTCTGGGCTTCTCTAGCCACCTAATCTGCTCATCCTCTCGCGCACTCTAAAGAGAGCTCAGGTGAGAAATTGCAAACGTCGAGCAATTGCTCAGAGATGAAAAGTGCCAGCACTGAAAGCTGTTGCTAGCCAACACCCTTCCTTGGAAGCGCTTTCACAGGCGCAGCAACACTGGGGCTTTGCGCTTCTCTAGCCACCAAACGTCACGGTCCTTCTCTTTCCGTCTCGTAGACACGAGCTGAGAAATTGCAAACGTCAAGCAATTGCTCAGAGATGAAAAGTGCCAGCACTGAAAGCTGTTGCTAGCCAGCACCCTTCCTTGGAAGCGCTTTTGTAGCCCTAAGGACACTGGGGCTCTGGGCTTGTCTAGCCACCTCATCTTCTGCTCATCCTCTCGCGCACTCTAAAGAGAGCTCAGGTGAGAAATTGCAAACGTCAAGCAATTGCTCAGAGATGAAAAGTGCCAGCACTGAAAGCTGTTGCTAGCCAGCACCCTTCCTTGGAAGCGCTTTCACAGGCGCAGCAACACTGGGGCTTTGCGCTTCTCTAGCCACCAAACGTCACGGTCCTTCTCTTTCCGTCTCGTGGACACGAGCTGAGAAATTGCAAACGTCGAGCAATTGCTCAGAGATGAAAAGTGCCAGCACTGAAAGCTGTTGCTAGCCAGCACCCTTCCTTGGAAGCGCTTTCACAGGCGCAGTAACACTGGGGCTTTGCGCTTCTATACGCACCAAACGTCACGGTCATTCTCTTTCCGTCTCGTAGGCACGAGCTGAGAAATTGCAAACGTCGAGCAATTGCTCAGAGATGAAAAGCGCCAGCACTGAAAGCTGTTGCTAGCCAGCCCCCTTCCTTGGAAGCGCTTTTGTAGGCCTAAGAACACTGGGGCTCTGGGCTTCTCTAGCCACCTAATCTTCTGCTCATCCTCTCGCGCACTCTAAAGAGAGCTCAGGTGAGAAATTGCAAACGTCGAGCAATTGCTCAGAGATGAAAAGTGCCAGCACTGAAAGCTCTTGCTAGCCAGCACCCTTCCTTGGAAGCGCTTTCACAAGTGCAGTAACACTGGGGCTTTGCGCTTCTCTACCCACCAAAAGTCACTGTCATTCTCTTTCCGTCCCATAGACACGAGCTGAGAAATTGCAAACGTCGAGCAATTGCTCAGAGATGAAAAGTGCCAGCACTGAAAGCTTTTGCTAGCCAGCACCCTTCCTTGGAAGCGCTTTCACAGGCACAGCAACACTGGGGCTTTGCGCTTCTCTAGCCACCAAACGTCACGGTCCTTCTCTTTCCGTCTCGTAGACACGAGCTGAGAAATTGCAAACGTCGAGCAATTGCTCAGAGATGAAAAGTGCCAGCACTGAAAGCTGTTGCTAGCCAGCACCCTTCCTTGGAAGCGCTTTTGTAGGCCTAAGAACACTGGGGCTCTGGGCTTCTCTAGCCACCTCATCTTCTGCTCATCCTCTCGCGCACTCTAAAGAGAGCTCAGGTGAGAAATTGCAAACGTCGAGCAATTGCTCAGAGATGAAAAGTGCCAGCACTGAAAGCTGTTGCTAGCCAGCACCCTTCCTTGGAAGCTCTTTTGTAGCCCTTAGAACACTGGGGCTCTGGGCTTCTCTAGCCACCTCATCTTCTGCTCATCCTCTCGCGCACTCTAAAGAGAGCTCAGGTGAGAAATTGCAAACGTCGAGCAATTGCTCAGAGATGAAAAGTGCCAGCACTGAAAGCTGTTGCTAGCCAGCACCCTTCCTTGGAAGCGCTTTCACAGGCGCAGCAACACTGGGGCTTTGCGCTTCTCTACGCACCAAACGTCACGGTCCTTTTCTTTCCGTCTCGTAGACACGAGCTGAGAAATTGCAAACGTGGAGCAATTGCTCAGAGATGAAAAGTGCCAGCACTGAAAGCTGTTGCTAGCCAGCACCCTTCCTTGGAAGCGCTTTTGTAGCCCTTAGAACACTGGGGCTCTGGGCTTCTCTAGCCACCTAATCTGCTCATCCTCTCGCGCACTCTAAAGAGAGCTCAGGTGAGAAATTGCAAACGTCGAGCAATTGCTCAGAGATGAAAAGTGCCAGCACTGAAAGCTGTTGCTAGCCAACACCCTTCCTTGGAAGCGCTTTCACAGGCGCAGCAACACTGGGGCTTTGCGCTTCTCTAGCCACCAAACGTCACGGTCCTTCTCTTTCCGTCTCCTAGACACGAGCTGAGAAATTGCAAACGTCAAGCAATTGCTCAGAGATGAAAAGTGCCAGCACTGAAAGCTGTTGCTAGCCAGCACCCTTCCTTGGAAGCGCTTTTGTAGCCCTAAGGACACTGGGGCTCTGGGCTTGTCTAGCCACCTCATCTTCTGCTCATCCTCTCGCGCACTCTAAAGAGAGCTCAGGTGAGAAATTGCAAACGTCAAGCAATTGCTCAGAGATGAAAAGTGCCAGCACTGAAAGCTGTTGCTAGCCAGCACCCTTCCTTGGAAGCGCTTTCACAGGCGCAGCAACACTGGGGCTTTGCGCTTCTCTAGCCACCAAACGTCACGGTCCTTCTCTTTCCGTCTCGTGGACACGAGCTGAGAAATTGCAAACGTCGAGCAATTGCTCAGAGATGAAAAGTGCCAGCACTGAAAGCTGTTGCTAGCCAGCACCCTTCCTTGGAAGCGCTTTCACAGGCGCAGTAACACTGGGGCTTTGCGCTTCTATACGCACCAAACGTCACGGTCATTCTCTTTCCGTCTCGTAGGCACGAGCTGAGAAATTGCAAACGTCCAGCAATTGCTCAGAGATGAAAAGTGCCAGCACTGAAAGCTGTTGCTAGCCAGCACCCTTCCTTGGAAGCGCTTTTGTAGGCCTAAGAACACTGGGGCTCTGGGCTTCTCTAGCCACCTAATCTTCTGCTCATCCTCTCGCGCACTCTAAAGAGAGCTCAGGTGAGAAATTGCAAACGTCGAGCAATTGCTCAGAGATGAAAAGTGCCAGCACTGAAAGCTGTTGCTAGCCAGCACCCTTCCTTGGAAGCGCTTTACAGGCGCAGTAACACTGGGGCTTTGCGCTTCTCTAGCCACCAAACGTCACGGTCCTTCTCTTTCCGTCTCGTAGACACGAGCTGAGAAATTGCAAACGTCGAGCAATTGCTCAGAGATGAAAAGCGCCAGCACTGAAAGCTGTTGCTAGCCAGCCCCCTTCCTTGGAAGCGCTTTTGTAGGCCTAAGAACACTGGGGCTCTGGGCTTCTCTAGCCACCTAATCTTCTGCTCATCCTCTCGCGCACTCTAAAGAGAGCTCAGGTGAGAAATTGCAAACGTCGAGCAATTGCTCAGAGATGAAAAGTGCCAGCACTGAAAGCTCTTGCTAGCCAGCACCCTTCCTTGGAAGCGCTTTCACAAGTGCAGTAACACTGGGGCTTTGCGCTTCTCTACCCACCAAAAGTCACTGTCATTCTCTTTCCGTCCCATAGACACGAGCTGAGAAATTGCAAACGTCGAGCAATTGCTCAGAGATGAAAAGTGCCAGCACTGAAAGCTTTTGCTAGCCAGCACCCTTCCTTGGAAGCGCTTTCACAGGCACAGCAACACTGGGGCTTTGCGCTTCTCTAGCCACCAAACGTCACGGTCCTTCTCTTTCCGTCTCGTAGACACGAGCTGAGAAATTGCAAACGTCGAGCAATTGCTCAGAGATGAAAAGTGCCAGCACTGAAAGCTGTTGCTAGCCAGCACCCTTCCTTGGAAGCGCTTTTGTAGGCCTAAGAACACTGGGGCTCTGGGCTTCTCTAGCCACCTCATCTTCTGCTCATCCTCTCGCGCACTCTAAAGAGAGCTCAGGTGAGAAATTGCAAACGTCGAGCAATTGCTCAGAGATGAAAAGTGCCAGCACTGAAAGCTGTTGCTAGCCAGCACCCTTCCTTGGAAGCTCTTTTGTAGCCCTTGGAACACTGGGGCTCTGGGCTTCTCTAGCCACCTCATCTTCTGCTCATCCTCTCGCGCACTCTAAAGAGAGCTCAGGTGAGAAATTGCAAACGTCCAGCAATTGCTCAGAGAAGAAAAGTGCCAGCACTGAAAGCTGTTGCTAGCCAGCACCCTTCCTTGGAAGCGCTTTCACAGGCGCAGTAACACTGGGGCTTTGCGCCTCTCTAGCCACCAAAAGTCACAGTCATTCTCTTTCCGTCTCGTAGACACGAGCTGAGAAATTGCAAACGTCGAGCAATTGCTCAGAGATGAAAAGTGCCAGCACTGAAAGCTCTTGCTAGCCAGCACCCTTCCTTGGAAGCGCTTTTGTAGCCCTTAGAACACTGGGGCTCTGGGCTTCTCTAGCCACCTAATCTTCTGCTCATCCTCTCGCGCACTCTAAAGAGAGCTCAGGTGAGAAATTGCAAACGTCGAGCAATTGCTCAGAGATGAAAAGTGCCAGCACTGAAAGCTGTTGCTAGCCAGCACCCTTCCTTGGAAGCGCTTTCACAGGCGCAGCAACACTGGGGCTTTGCGCTTCTCTAGCCACCAAACGTCACGGTCCTTCTCTTTCCGTCTCGTAGACACGAGTTGAGAAATTGCAAACGTGGAGCAATTGCTCAGAGATGAAAAGTGCCAGCACTGAAAGCTGTTGCTAGCCAGCACCCTTCCTTGGAAGCGCTTTTGTAGCCCTTAGAACACTGGGGCTCTGGGCTTCTCTAGCCACCTAATCTTCTGCTCATCCTCTCGCGCACTCTAAAGAGAGCTCAGGTGAGAAATTGCAAACGTTGAGCAATTGCTCAGAGATGAAAAGTGCCAGCACTGAAAGCTGTTGCTAGCCAACACCCTTCCTTGGAAGCGCTTTCACAGGCGCAGCAACACTGGGGCTTTGCGCTTCTCTACCCACCAAACGTCACGGTCCTTCTCTTCCCGTCGGTAGACACGAGCTGAGAAATTGCAAACGTCGAGCAATTGCTCAGAGATGAAAAGTGCCAGCACTGAAAGCTGTTGCTAGCCAGCACCCTTCCTTGGAAGCGCTTTCACAGGCGCAGCAACACTGGGGTTTGCGCTTCTATACGCACCAAACGTCACGGTCATTCTCTTTCCGTCTCGTAGACACGAGTTGAGAAATTGCAAACGTCGAGCAATTGCTCAGAGATGAAAAGTGCCAGCACTGAAAGCTGTTGCTAGCCAGCACCCTTCCTTGGAAGCGCTTTTGTAGCCCTAAGGACACTGGGGCTCTGGGCTTGTCTAGCCACCTCATCTTCTGCTCATCCTCTCGCGCACTCTAAAGAGAGCTCAGGTGAGAAATTGCAAACGTCGAGCAATTGCTCAGAGATGAAAAGTGCCAGCACTGAAAGCTGTTGCTAGCCAGCACCCTTCCTTGGAAGCGCTTTCACAGGCGCAGCAACACTGGGGCTTTGCGCTTCTCTAGCCACCAAACGTCACGGTCCTTCTCTTTCCGTCGGTAGACACGAGCTGAGAAATTGCAAACGTCGAGCAATTGCTCAGAGATGAAAAGTGCCAGCACTGAAAGCTGTTGCTAGCCAGCACCCTTCCTTGGAAGCGCTTTCACAGGCGCAGTAACACTGGGGCTTTGCGCTTCTATACGCACCAAACGTCACGGTCATTCTCTTTCCGTCTCGTAGACACGAGCTGAGAAATTGCAAACATCGAGCAATTGCTCAGAGATGAGAAGTGCCAGCACTGAAAGCTCTTGCTAGCCAGCACCCTTCCTTGGAAGCGCTTTTGTAGGCCTAAGAACACTGGGGCTCTGGGCTTCTCTAGCCACCTAATATTCTGCTCATCCTCTCGTGCACTCTAAAGAGAGCTCAGGTGAGAAATTGCAAACGTCGAGCAATTGCTCAGAGATGAAAAGTGCCAGCACTGAAAGCTCTTGCTAGCCAGCACCCTTCCTTGGAAGCGCTTTCACAAGCGCAGTAACACTGGGGCTTTGCGCTTCTCTACCCACCAAACGTCACTGTCATTCTCTTTCCGTCTCATAGACACGAGCTGAGAAATTGCAAACTTCGAGCAATTGCTCAGAGATGAAAAGTGCCAGCACTGAAAGCTGTTGCTAGCCAGCACCCTTCCTTGGAAGCGCTTTCACAGGCGCAGCAACACTGGGGCTTTGCGCTTCTCTAGCCACCAAACGTCACGGTCCTTCTCTTTCCGTCTCGTAGACACGAGCTGAGAAATTGCAAACGTCGAGCAATTGCTCAGAGATGAAAAGTGCCAGCACTGAAAGCTGTTGCTAGCCAGCACCCTTCCTTGGAAGCGCTTTTGTAGCCCTTAGAACAGTGGGGCTCTGGGCTTCTCTAGCCACCTCATCTTCTGCTCATCCTCTCGCGCACTCTAAAGAGAGCTCAGGTGAGAAATTGCAAACGTCGAGCAATTGCTCAGAGATGAAAAGTGCCAGCACTGAAAGCTGTTGCTAGCCAGCACCCTTCCTTGGAAGCGCTTTCACAGGCGCAGCAACACTGGGGCTTTGCGCTTCTCTAGCCACCAAACGTCACGGTCCTTCTCTTTCCGTCTCGTAGACACGAGCTGAGAAATTGCAAACGTCGAGCAATTGCTCAGAGATGAAAAGTGCCAGCACTGAAAGCTCTTGCTAGCCAGCACCCTTCCTTGGAAGCGCTTTTGTAGGCCTAAGAACACTGGGGCTCTGGGCTTCTCTAGCCACCTCATCTTCTGCTCATCCTCTCGCGCACTCTAAAGAGAGCTCAGGTGAGAAATTGCAAACGTCGAGCAATTGCTCAGAGATGAAAAGTGCCAGCACTGAAAGCTCTTGCTAGCCAGCACCCTTCCTTGGAAGCGCTTTACAGGCGCAGTAACACTGGGGCTTTGCGATTCTCTACCCACCAAACGTCACGGTCCTTCTCTTTCCGTCTCGTAGACACGAGCTGAGAAATTGCAAACGTCGAGCAATTGCTCAGAGATGAAAAGTGCCAGCACTGAAAGCTGTTGCTAGCCAGCACCCTTCCTTGGAAGCGCTTTCACAGGCGCAGCAACACTGGGGTTTGCGCTTCTATACGCACCAAACGTCACGGTCATTCTCTTTCCGTCTCGTAGACACGAGTTGAGAAATTGCAAACGTCGAGCAATTGCTCAGAGATGAAAAGTGCCAGCACTGAAAGCTGTTGCTAGCCAGCACCCTTCCTTGGAAGCGCTTTTGTAGCCCTAAGGACACTGGGGCTCTGGGCTTGTCTAGCCACCTCATCTTCTGCTCATCCTCTCGCGCACTCTAAAGAGAGCTCAGGTGAGAAATTGCAAACGTCGAGCAATTGCTCAGAGATGAAAAGTGCCAGCACTGAAAGCTGTTGCTAGCCAGCACCCTTCCTTGGAAGCGCTTTCACAGGCGCAGCAACACTGGGGCTTTGCGCTTCTCTAGCCACCAAAAGTCACAGTCATTCTCTTTCCGTCTCGTAGACACGAGCTGAGAAATTGCAAACGTCGAGCAATTGCTCAGAGATGAAAAGTGCCAGCACTGAAAGCTGTTGCTAGCCAGCACCCTTCCTTGCAAGCGCTTTTGTAGCCCTTAGAACACTGGGGCTCTGGGCTTCTCTAGCCACCTAATCTTCTGCTCATCCTCTCGCGCACTCTAAAGAGAGCTCAGGTGAGAAATTGCAAACATTGAGCAATTGCTCAGAGATGAAAAGTGCCAGCACTGAAAGCTGTTGCTAGCCAGCACCCTTCCTTGGAAGCGCTTTCACAGGCGCAGCAACACTGGGGCTTTGCGCTTCTCTACGCACCAAACGTCACGGTCCTTTTCTTTCCGTCTCGTAGACACGAGCTGAGAAATTGCAAACGTGGAGCAATTGCTCAGAGATGAAAAGTGCCAGCACTGAAAGCTGTTGCTAGCCAGCACCCTTCCTTGGAAGCGCTTTTGTAGCCCTTAGAACACTGGGGCTCTGGGCTTCTCTAGCCACCTAATCTGCTCATCCTCTCGCGCACTCTAAAGAGAGCTCAGGTGAGAAATTGCAAACGTCGAGCAATTGCTCAGAGATGAAAAGTGCCAGCACTGAAAGCTGTTGCTAGCCAACACCCTTCCTTGGAAGCGCTTTCACAGGCGCAGCAACACTGGGGCTTTGCGCTTCTCTAGCCACCAAACGTCACGGTCCTTCTCTTTCCGTCTCCTAGACACGAGCTGAGAAATTGCAAACGTCGAGCAATTGCTCAGAGATGAAAAGTGCCAGCACTGAAAGCTGTTGCTAGCCAGCACCCTTCCTTGGAAGCGCTTTTGTAGCCCTAAGGACACTGGGGCTCTGGGCTTGTCTAGCCACCTCATCTTCTGCTCATCCTCTCACGCACTCTAAAGAGAGCTCAGGTGAGAAATTGCAAACGTCAAGCAATTGCTCAGAGATGAAAAGTGCCAGCACTGAAAGCTGTTGCTAGCCAGCACCCTTCCTTGGAAGCGCTTTCACAGGCGCAGCAACACTGGGGCTTTGCGCTTCTCTAGCCACCAAACGTCACGGTCCTTCTCTTTCCGTCTCGTGGACACGAGCTGAGAAATTGCAAACGTCGAGCAATTGCTCAGAGATGAAAAGTGCCAGCACTGAAAGCTGTTGCTAGCCAGCACCCTTCCTTGGAAGCGCTTTCACAGGCGCAGTAACACTGGGGCTTTGCGCTTCTATACGCACCAAACGTCACGGTCATTCTCTTTCCGTCTCGTAGGCACGAGCTGAGAAATTGCAAACGTCCAGCAATTGCTCAGAGATGAAAAGTGCCAGCACTGAAAGCTGTTGCTAGCCAGCACCCTTCCTTGGAAGCGCTTTTGTAGGCCTAAGAACACTGGGGCTCTGGGCTTCTCTAGCCACCTCATCTTCTGCTCATCCTCTCGCGCACTCTAAAGAGAGCTCAGGTGAGAAATTGCAAACGTCGAGCAATTGCTCAGAGATGAAAAGTGCCAGCACTGAAAGCTGTTGCTAGCCAGCACCCTTCCTTGGAAGCGCTTTACAGGCGCAGTAACACTGGGGCTTTGCGCTTCTCTAGCCACCAAACGTCACGGTCCTTCTCTTTCCGTCTCGTAGACACGAGCTGAGAAATTGCAAACGTCGAGCAATTGCTCAGAGATGAAAAGCGCCAGCACTGAAAGCTGTTGCTAGCCAGCCCCCTTCCTTGGAAGCGCTTTTGTAGGCCTAAGAACACTGGGGCTCTGGGCTTCTCTAGCCACCTAATCTTCTGCTCATCCTCTCGCGCACTCTAAAGAGAGCTCAGGTGAGAAATTGCAAACGTCGAGCAATTGCTCAGAGATGAAAAGTGCCAGCACTGAAAGCTCTTGCTAGCCAGCACCCTTCCTTGGAAGCGCTTTCACAAGTGCAGTAACACTGGGGCTTTGCGCTTCTCTACCCACCAAAAGTCACTGTCATTCTCTTTCCGTCCCATAGACACGAGCTGAGAAATTGCAAACGTCGAGCAATTGCTCAGAGATGAAAAGTGCCAGCACTGAAAGCTTTTGCTAGCCAGCACCCTTCCTTGGAAGCGCTTTCACAGGCACAGCAACACTGGGGCTTTGCGCTTCTCTAGCCACCAAACGTCACGGTCCTTCTCTTTCCGTCTCGTAGACACGAGCTGAGAAATTGCAAACGTCGAGCAATTGCTCAGAGATGAAAAGTGCCAGCACTGAAAGCTGTTGCTAGCCAGCACCCTTCCTTGGAAGCGCTTTTGTAGGCCTAAGAACACTGGGGCTCTGGGCTTCTCTAGCCACCTCATCTTCTGCTCATCCTCTCGCGCACTCTAAAGAGAGCTCAGGTGAGAAATTGCAAACGTCGAGCAATTGCTCAGAGATGAAAAGCGCCAGCACTGAAAGCTGTTGCTAGCCAGCCCCCTTCCTTGGAAGCGCTTTTGTAGGCCTAAGAACACTGGGGCTCTGGGCTTCTCTAGCCACCTAATCTTCTGCTCATCCTCTCGCGCACTCTAAAGAGAGCTCAGGTGAGAAATTGCAAACGTCGAGCAATTGCTCAGAGATGAAAAGTGCCAGCACTGAAAGCTCTTGCTAGCCAGCACCCTTCCTTGGAAGCGCTTTCACAAGTGCAGTAACACTGGGGCTTTGCGCTTCTCTACCCACCAAAAGTCACTGTCATTCTCTTTCCGTCCCATAGACACGAGCTGAGAAATTGCAAACGTCGAGCAATTGCTCAGAGATGAAAAGTGCCAGCACTGAAAGCTTTTGCTAGCCAGCACCCTTCCTTGGAAGCGCTTTCACAGGCACAGCAACACTGGGGCTTTGCGCTTCTCTAGCCACCAAACGTCACGGTCCTTCTCTTTCCGTCTCGTAGACACGAGCTGAGAAATTGCAAACGTCGAGCAATTGCTCAGAGATGAAAAGTGCCAGCACTGAAAGCTGTTGCTAGCCAGCACCCTTCCTTGGAAGCGCTTTTGTAGGCCTAAGAACACTGGGGCTCTGGGCTTCTCTAGCCACCTCATCTTCTGCTCATCCTCTCGCGCACTCTAAAGAGAGCTCAGGTGAGAAATTGCAAACGTCGAGCAATTGCTCAGAGATGAAAAGTGCCAGCACTGAAAGCTGTTGCTAGCCAGCACCCTTCCTTGGAAGCTCTTTTGTAGCCCTTAGAACACTGGGGCTCTGGGCTTCTCTAGCCACCTCATCTTCTGCTCATCCTCTCGCGCACTCTAAAGAGAGCTCAGGTGAGAAATTGCAAACGTCGAGCAATTGCTCAGAGATGAAAAGTGCCAGCACTGAAAGCTGTTGCTAGCCAGCACCCTTCCTTGGAAGCGCTTTCACAGGCGCAGCAACACTGGGGCTTTGCGCTTCTCTACGCACCAAACGTCACGGTCCTTTTCTTTCCGTCTCGTAGACACGAGCTGAGAAATTGCAAACGTGGAGCAATTGCTCAGAGATGAAAAGTGCCAGCACTGAAAGCTGTTGCTAGCCAGCACCCTTCCTTGGAAGCGCTTTTGTAGCCCTTAGAACACTGGGGCTCTGGGCTTCTCTAGCCACCTAATCTGCTCATCCTCTCGCGCACTCTAAAGAGAGCTCAGGTGAGAAATTGCAAACGTCGAGCAATTGCTCAGAGATGAAAAGTGCCAGCACTGAAAGCTGTTGCTAGCCAACACCCTTCCTTGGAAGCGCTTTCACAGGCGCAGCAACACTGGGGCTTTGCGCTTCTCTAGCCACCAAACGTCACGGTCCTTCTCTTTCCGTCTCCTAGACACGAGCTGAGAAATTGCAAACGTCGAGCAATTGCTCAGAGATGAAAAGTGCCAGCACTGAAAGCTGTTGCTAGCCAGCACCCTTCCTTGGAAGCGCTTTTGTAGCCCTAAGGACACTGGGGCTCTGGGCTTGTCTAGCCACCTCATCTTCTGCTCATCCTCTCGCGCACTCTAAAGAGAGCTCAGGTGAGAAATTGCAAACGTCAAGCAATTGCTCAGAGATGAAAAGTGCCAGCAGTGAAAGCTGTTGCTAGCCAACACCCTTCCTTGGAAGCGCTTTCACAGGCGCAGCAACACTGGGGCTTTGCGCTTCTCTAGCCACCAAACGTCACGGTCCTTCTCTTTCCGTCTCGTGGACACGAGCTGAGAAATTGCAAACGTCGAGCAATTGCTCAGAGATGAAAAGTGCCAGCTCTGAAAGCTGTTGCTAGCCAGCACCCTTCCTTGGAAGCGCTTTCACAGGCGCAGTAACACTGGGGCTTTGCGCTTCTATACGCACCAAACGTCACGGTCATTCTCTTTCCGTCTCGTAGGCACGAGCTGAGAAATTGCAAACGTCCAGCAATTGCTCAGAGATGAAAAGTGCCAGCACTGAAAGCTGTTGCTAGCCAGCACCCTTCCTTGGAAGCGCTTTTGTAGGCCTAAGAACACTGGGGCTTTGCGCTTCTCTAGCCACCTCATCTTCTGCTCATCCTCTCGCGCACTCTAAAGAGAGCTCAGGTGAGAAATTGCAAACGTCGAGCAATTGCTCAGAGATGAAAAGTGCCAGCACTGAAAGCTGTTGCTAGCCAGCACCCTTCCTTGGAAGCGCTTTACAGGCGCAGTAACACTGGGGCTTTGCGCTTCTCTAGCCACCAAACGTCACGGTCCTTCTCTTTCCGTCTCGTAGACACGAGCTGAGAAATTGCAAACGTCGAGCAATTGCTCAGAGATGAAAAGCGCCAGCACTGAAAGCTGTTGCTAGCCAGCCCCCTTCCTTGGAAGCGCTTTTGTAGGCCTAAGAACACTGGGGCTCTGGGCTTCTCTAGCCACCTAATCTTCTGCTCATCCTCTCGCGCACTCTAAAGAGAGCTCAGGTGAGAAATTGCAAACGTCGAGCAATTGCTCAGAGATGAAAAGTGCCAGCACTGAAAGCTCTTGCTAGCCAGCACCCTTCCTTGGAAGCGCTTTCACAAGTGCAGTAACACTGGGGCTTTGCGCTTCTCTACCCACCAAAAGTCACTGTCATTCTCTTTCCGTCCCATAGACACGAGCTGAGAAATTGCAAACGTCGAGCAATTGCTCAGAGATGAAAAGTGCCAGCACTGAAAGCTTTTGCTAGCCAGCACCCTTCCTTGGAAGCGCTTTCACAGGCACAGCAACACTGGGGCTTTGCGCTTCTCTAGCCACCAAACGTCACGGTCCTTCTCTTTCCGTCTCGTAGACACGAGCTGAGAAATTGCAAACGTCGAGCAATTGCTCAGAGATGAAAAGTGCCAGCACTGAAAGCTGTTGCTAGCCAGCACCCTTCCTTGGAAGCGCTTTTGTAGGCCTAAGAACACTGGGGCTCTGGGCTTCTCTAGCCACCTCATCTTCTGCTCATCCTCTCGCGCACTCTAAAGAGAGCTCAGGTGAGAAATTGCAAACGTCGAGCAATTGCTCAGAGATGAAAAGTGCCAGCACTGAAAGCTGTTGCTAGCCAGCACCCTTCCTTGGAAGCGCTTTTGTAGCCCTTAGAACACTGGGGCTCTGGGCTTCTCTAGCCACCTCATCTTCTGCTCATCCTCTCGCGCACTCTAAAGAGAGCTCAGGTGAGAAATTGCAAACGTCCAGCAATTGCTCAGAGAAGAAAAGTGCCAGCACTGAAAGCTGTTGCTAGCCAGCACCCTTCCTTGGAAGCGCTTTCACAGGCGCAGCAACACTGGGGCTTTGCGCTTCTCTAGCCACCAAACGTCACGGTCCTTCTCTTTCCGTCTCGTGGACACGAGCTGAGAAATTGCAAACGTCGAGCAATTGCTCAGAGATGAAAAGTGCCAGCACTGAAAGCTGTTGCTAGCCAGCACCCTTCCTTGGAAGCGCTTTCACAGGCGCAGTAACACTGGGGCTTTGCGCTTCTATACGCACCAAACGTCACGGTCATTCTCTTTCCGTCTCGTAGGCACGAGCTGAGAAATTGCAAACGTCCAGCAATTGCTCAGAGATGAAAAGTGCCAGCACTGAAAGCTGTTGCTAGCCAGCACCCTTCCTTGGAAGCGCTTTTGTAGGCCTAAGAACACTGGGGCTCTGGGCTTCTCTAGCCACCTCATCTTCTGCTCATCCTCTCGCGCACTCTAAAGAGAGCTCAGGTGAGAAATTGCAAACGTCGAGCAATTGCTCAGAGATGAAAAGTGCCAGCACTGAAAGCTGTTGCTAGCCAGCACCCTTCCTTGGAAGCGCTTTACAGGCGCAGTAACACTGGGGCTTTGCGCTTCTCTAGCCACCAAACGTCACGGTCCTTCTCTTTCCGTCTCGTAGACACGAGCTGAGAAATTGCAAACGTCGAGCAATTGCTCAGAGATGAAAAGCGCCAGCACTGAAAGCTGTTGCTAGCCAGCCCCCTTCCTTGGAAGCGCTTTTGTAGGCCTAAGAACACTGGGGCTCTGGGCTTCTCTAGCCACCTAATCTTCTGCTCATCCTCTCGCGCACTCTAAAGAGAGCTCAGGTGAGAAATTGCAAACGTCGAGCAATTGCTCAGAGATGAAAAGTGCCAGCACTGAAAGCTCTTGCTAGCCAGCACCCTTCCTTGGAAGCGCTTTCACAAGTGCAGTAACACTGGGGCTTTGCGCTTCTCTACCCACCAAAAGTCACTGTCATTCTCTTTCCGTCCCATAGACACGAGCTGAGAAATTGCAAACGTCGAGCAATTGCTCAGAGATGAAAAGTGCCAGCACTGAAAGCTTTTGCTAGCCAGCACCCTTCCTTGGAAGCGCTTTCACAGGCACAGCAACACTGGGGCTTTGCGCTTCTCTAGCCACCAAACGTCACGGTCCTTCTCTTTCCGTCTCGTAGACACGAGCTGAGAAATTGCAAACGTCGAGCAATTGCTCAGAGATGAAAAGTGCCAGCACTGAAAGCTGTTGCTAGCCAGCACCCTTCCTTGGAAGCGCTTTTGTAGGCCTAAGAACACTGGGGCTCTGGGCTTCTCTAGCCACCTCATCTTCTGCTCATCCTCTCGCGCACTCTAAAGAGAGCTCAGGTGAGAAATTGCAAACGTCGAGCAATTGCTCAGAGATGAAAAGTGCCAGCACTGAAAGCTGTTGCTAGCCAGCACCCTTCCTTGGAAGCTCTTTTGTAGCCCTTAGAACACTGGGGCTCTGGGCTTCTCTAGCCACCTCATCTTCTGCTCATCCTCTCGCGCACTCTAAAGAGAGCTCAGGTGAGAAATTGCAAACGTCGAGCAATTGCTCAGAGATGAAAAGTGCCAGCACTGAAAGCTGTTGCTAGCCAGCACCCTTCCTTGGAAGCGCTTTCACAGGCGCAGCAACACTGGGGCTTTGCGCTTCTCTACGCACCAAACGTCACGGTCCTTTTCTTTCCGTCTCGTAGACACGAGCTGAGAAATTGCAAACGTGGAGCAATTGCTCAGAGATGAAAAGTGCCAGCACTGAAAGCTGTTGCTAGCCAGCACCCTTCCTTGGAAGCGCTTTTGTAGCCCTTAGAACACTGGGGCTCTGGGCTTCTCTAGCCACCTAATCTGCTCATCCTCTCGCGCACTCTAAAGAGAGCTCAGGTGAGAAATTGCAAACGTCGAGCAATTGCTCAGAGATGAAAAGTGCCAGCACTGAAAGCTGTTGCTAGCCAACACCCTTCCTTGGAAGCGCTTTCACAGGCGCAGCAACACTGGGGCTTTGCGCTTCTCTAGCCACCAAACGTCACGGTCCTTCTCTTTCCGTCTCCTAGACACGAGCTGAGAAATTGCAAACGTCGAGCAATTGCTCAGAGATGAAAAGTGCCAGCACTGAAAGCTGTTGCTAGCCAGCACCCTTCCTTGGAAGCGCTTTTGTAGCCCTAAGGACACTGGGGCTCTGGGCTTGTCTAGCCACCTCATCTTCTGCTCATCCTCTCGCGCACTCTAAAGAGAGCTCAGGTGAGAAATTGCAAACGTCAAGCAATTGCTCAGAGATGAAAAGTGCCAGCAGTGAAAGCTGTTGCTAGCCAACACCCTTCCTTGGAAGCGCTTTCACAGGCGCAGCAACACTGGGGCTTTGCGCTTCTCTAGCCACCAAACGTCACGGTCCTTCTCTTTCCGTCTCGTGGACACGAGCTGAGAAATTGCAAACGTCGAGCAATTGCTCAGAGATGAAAAGTGCCAGCTCTGAAAGCTGTTGCTAGCCAGCACCCTTCCTTGGAAGCGCTTTCACAGGCGCAGTAACACTGGGGCTTTGCGCTTCTATACGCACCAAACGTCACGGTCATTCTCTTTCCGTCTCGTAGGCACGAGCTGAGAAATTGCAAACGTCCAGCAATTGCTCAGAGATGAAAAGTGCCAGCACTGAAAGCTGTTGCTAGCCAGCACCCTTCCTTGGAAGCGCTTTTGTAGGCCTAAGAACACTGGGGCTTTGCGCTTCTCTAGCCACCTCATCTTCTGCTCATCCTCTCGCGCACTCTAAAGAGAGCTCAGGTGAGAAATTGCAAACGTCGAGCAATTGCTCAGAGATGAAAAGTGCCAGCACTGAAAGCTGTTGCTAGCCAGCACCCTTCCTTGGAAGCGCTTTACAGGCGCAGTAACACTGGGGCTTTGCGCTTCTCTAGCCACCAAACGTCACGGTCCTTCTCTTTCCGTCTCGTAGACACGAGCTGAGAAATTGCAAACGTCGAGCAATTGCTCAGAGATGAAAAGCGCCAGCACTGAAAGCTGTTGCTAGCCAGCCCCCTTCCTTGGAAGCGCTTTTGTAGGCCTAAGAACACTGGGGCTCTGGGCTTCTCTAGCCACCTAATCTTCTGCTCATCCTCTCGCGCACTCTAAAGAGAGCTCAGGTGAGAAATTGCAAACGTCGAGCAATTGCTCAGAGATGAAAAGTGCCAGCACTGAAAGCTCTTGCTAGCCAGCACCCTTCCTTGGAAGCGCTTTCACAAGTGCAGTAACACTGGGGCTTTGCGCTTCTCTACCCACCAAAAGTCACTGTCATTCTCTTTCCGTCCCATAGACACGAGCTGAGAAATTGCAAACGTCGAGCAATTGCTCAGAGATGAAAAGTGCCAGCACTGAAAGCTTTTGCTAGCCAGCACCCTTCCTTGGAAGCGCTTTCACAGGCACAGCAACACTGGGGCTTTGCGCTTCTCTAGCCACCAAACGTCACGGTCCTTCTCTTTCCGTCTCGTAGACACGAGCTGAGAAATTGCAAACGTCGAGCAATTGCTCAGAGATGAAAAGTGCCAGCACTGAAAGCTGTTGCTAGCCAGCACCCTTCCTTGGAAGCGCTTTTGTAGGCCTAAGAACACTGGGGCTCTGGGCTTCTCTAGCCACCTCATCTTCTGCTCATCCTCTCGCGCACTCTAAAGAGAGCTCAGGTGAGAAATTGCAAACGTCGAGCAATTGCTCAGAGATGAAAAGTGCCAGCACTGAAAGCTGTTGCTAGCCAGCACCCTTCCTTGGAAGCGCTTTTGTAGCCCTTAGAACACTGGGGCTCTGGGCTTCTCTAGCCACCTCATCTTCTGCTCATCCTCTCGCGCACTCTAAAGAGAGCTCAGGTGAGAAATTGCAAACGTCGAGCAATTGCTCAGAGATGAAAAGTGCCAGCACTGAAAGCTGTTGCTAGCCAGCACCCTTCCTTGGAAGCGCTTTCACAGGCGCAGCAACACTGGGGCTTTGCGCTTCTCTACGCACCAAACGTCACGGTCCTTTTCTTTCCGTCTCGTAGACACGAGCTGAGAAATTGCAAACGTGGAGCAATTGCTCAGAGATGAAAAGTGCCAGCACTGAAAGCTGTTGCTAGCCAGCACCCTTCCTTGGAAGCGCTTTTGTAGCCCTTAGAACACTGGGGCTCTGGGCTTCTCTAGCCACCTAATCTGCTCATCCTCTCGCGCACTCTAAAGAGAGCTCAGGTGAGAAATTGCAAACGTCGAGCAATTGCTCAGAGATGAAAAGTGCCAGCACTGAAAGCTGTTGCTAGCCAACACCCTTCCTTGGAAGCGCTTTCACAGGCGCAGCAACACTGGGGCTTTGCGCTTCTCTAGCCACCAAACGTCACGGTCCTTCTCTTTCCGTCTCCTAGACACGAGCTGAGAAATTGCAAACGTCGAGCAATTGCTCAGAGATGAAAAGTGCCAGCACTGAAAGCTGTTGCTAGCCAGCACCCTTCCTTGGAAGCGCTTTTGTAGCCCTAAGGACACTGGGGCTCTGGGCTTGTCTAGCCACCTCATCTTCTGCTCATCCTCTCGCGCACTCTAAAGAGAGCTCAGGTGAGAAATTGCAAACGTCAAGCAATTGCTCAGAGATGAAAAGTGCCAGCAGTGAAAGCTGTTGCTAGCCAACACCCTTCCTTGGAAGCGCTTTCACAGGCGCAGCAACACTGGGGCTTTGCGCTTCTCTAGCCACCAAACGTCACGGTCCTTCTCTTTCCGTCTCGTGGACACGAGCTGAGAAATTGCAAACGTCGAGCAATTGCTCAGAGATGAAAAGTGCCAGCTCTGAAAGCTGTTGCTAGCCAGCACCCTTCCTTGGAAGCGCTTTCACAGGCGCAGTAACACTGGGGCTTTGCGCTTCTATACGCACCAAACGTCACGGTCATTCTCTTTCCGTCTCGTAGGCACGAGCTGAGAAATTGCAAACGTCCAGCAATTGCTCAGAGATGAAAAGTGCCAGCACTGAAAGCTGTTGCTAGCCAGCACCCTTCCTTGGAAGCGCTTTTGTAGGCCTAAGAACACTGGGGCTTTGCGCTTCTCTAGCCACCTCATCTTCTGCTCATCCTCTCGCGCACTCTAAAGAGAGCTCAGGTGAGAAATTGCAAACGTCGAGCAATTGCTCAGAGATGAAAAGTGCCAGCACTGAAAGCTGTTGCTAGCCAGCACCCTTCCTTGGAAGCGCTTTACAGGCGCAGTAACACTGGGGCTTTGCGCTTCTCTAGCCACCAAACGTCACGGTCCTTCTCTTTCCGTCTCGTAGACACGAGCTGAGAAATTGCAAACGTCGAGCAATTGCTCAGAGATGAAAAGCGCCAGCACTGAAAGCTGTTGCTAGCCAGCCCCCTTCCTTGGAAGCGCTTTTGTAGGCCTAAGAACACTGGGGCTCTGGGCTTCTCTAGCCACCTAATCTTCTGCTCATCCTCTCGCGCACTCTAAAGAGAGCTCAGGTGAGAAATTGCAAACGTCGAGCAATTGCTCAGAGATGAAAAGTGCCAGCACTGAAAGCTCTTGCTAGCCAGCACCCTTCCTTGGAAGCGCTTTCACAAGTGCAGTAACACTGGGGCTTTGCGCTTCTCTACCCACCAAAAGTCACTGTCATTCTCTTTCCGTCCCATAGACACGAGCTGAGAAATTGCAAACGTCGAGCAATTGCTCAGAGATGAAAAGTGCCAGCACTGAAAGCTTTTGCTAGCCAGCACCCTTCCTTGGAAGCGCTTTCACAGGCACAGCAACACTGGGGCTTTGCGCTTCTCTAGCCACCAAACGTCACGGTCCTTCTCTTTCCGTCTCGTAGACACGAGCTGAGAAATTGCAAACGTCGAGCAATTGCTCAGAGATGAAAAGTGCCAGCACTGAAAGCTGTTGCTAGCCAGCACCCTTCCTTGGAAGCGCTTTTGTAGGCCTAAGAACACTGGGGCTCTGGGCTTCTCTAGCCACCTCATCTTCTGCTCATCCTCTCGCGCACTCTAAAGAGAGCTCAGGTGAGAAATTGCAAACGTCGAGCAATTGCTCAGAGATGAAAAGTGCCAGCACTGAAAGCTGTTGCTAGCCAGCACCCTTCCTTGGAAGCGCTTTTGTAGCCCTTAGAACACTGGGGCTCTGGGCTTCTCTAGCCACCTCATCTTCTGCTCATCCTCTCGCGCACTCTAAAGAGAGCTCAGGTGAGAAATTGCAAACGTCCAGCAATTGCTCAGAGAAGAAAAGTGCCAGCACTGAAAGCTGTTGCTAGCCAGCACCCTTCCTTGGAAGCGCTTTCACAGGCGCAGTAACACTGGGGCTTTGCGCCTCTCTAGCCACCAAAAGTCACAGTCATTCTCTTTCCGTCTCGTAGACACGAGCTGAGAAATTGCAAACGTCGAGCAATTGCTCAGAGATGAAAAGTGCCAGCACTGAAAGCTCTTGCTAGCCAGCACCCTTCCTTGGAAGCGCTTTTGTAGCCCTTAGAACACTGGGGCTCTGGGCTTCTCTAGCCACCTAATCTTCTGCTCATCCTCTCGCGCACTCTAAAGAGAGCTCAGGTGAGAAATTGCAAACGTCGAGCAATTGCTCAGAGATGAAAAGTGCCAGCACTGAAAGCTGTTGCTAGCCAGCACCCTTCCTTGGAAGCGCTTTCACAGGCGCAGTAACACTGGGGCTTTGCGCTTCTCTACCAACGAAACATCACGGTCTTCTCTTTCCGTCTCGTAGACACGAGCTGAGAAATTGCAAACGTCGAGCAATTGCTCAGAGAGGAAAAGTGCCAGCACTGAAAGCTGTTGCTAGCCAGCACCCTTCCTTGGAAGTGCTTTTGTAGGCCTAAGAACACTGGGGCTCTGGGCTTCTCTAGCCACCTCATCTTCTGCTCATCCTCTCGCGCACTCTAAAGAGAGCTCAGGTGAGAAATTGCAAACGTCGAGCAATTGCTCAGAGATGAAAAGTGCCAGCTCTGAAAGCTGTTGCTAGCCAGCACCCTTCCTTGGAAGCGCTTTCACAGGCGCAGTAACACTGGGGCTTTGCGCTTCTCTACCCACCAAACGTCACAGTCATTCTCTTTCTGTCTCCTAGACACGAGCTGAGAAATTGCAAACGTCGAGCAATTGCTCAGAGATGAAAAGTGCCAGCACTGAAAGCTGTTGCTAGCCAGCACCCTTCCTTGGAAGCGCTTTCACAGGCGCAGCAACACTGGGGCTTTGCGCTTCTCTAGCCACCAAACGTCACGGTCCTTCTCTTTCCGTCTCGTAGACATGAGCTGAGAAATTGCAAACGTCGAGCAATTGCTCAGAGATGAAAAGTGCCAGCACTGAAAGCTGTTGCTAGCCAGCACCCTTCCTTGGAAGCGCTTTTGTAGGCCTAAGAACACTGGGGCTCTGGGCTTCTCTAGCCACCTCATCTTCAGCTCATCCTCTCGCGAACTCTAAAGAGAGCTCAGGTGAGAAATTGCAAACGTCGAGCAATTGCTCAGAGATGAAAAGTGCCAGCACTGAAAGCTGTTGCTAGCCAGCACCCTTTCTTTGAAGCGCTTTTGCAGGCGCAGCAACACTGGGGCTTTGCGCTTCTCTAGCCACCAAACGTCACGGTCCTTCTCTTTCCGTCGGTAGACACGAGCTGAGAAATTGCAAACGTCAAGCAATTGCTCAGAGATGAAAAGTGCCAGCACTGAAAGCTGTTGCTAGCCAGCACCCTTCCTTGGAAGCGCTTTCACAGGCGCAGTAACACTGGGGCTTTGCGCTTCTATACGCACCAAACGTCACGGTCATTCTCTTTCCGTCTCGTAGACTCGAGCTGAGAAATTGCAAACGTCGAGCAATTGCTCAGAGATGAAAAGTGCCAGCACTGAAAGCTGTTGCTAGCCAGCACCCTTCCTTGGAAGCGCTTTTGTAGGCCTAAGAACACTGGGGCTCTGGGCTTCTCTAGCCACCTCATCTTCTGCTCATCCTCTCGCGCACTCTAAAGAGAGCTCAGGTGAGAAATTGCAAACGTCGAGCAATTGCTCAGAGATGAAAATTGCCAGCACTGAAAGCTCTTGCTAGCCAGCACCCTTCCTTGGAAGCGCTTTCACAAGCGCAGTAACACTGGGGCTTTGCGCTTCTCTACCCACCAAACGTCACTGTCATTCTCTTTCCGTCCCATAGACACGAGCTGAGAAATTGCAAACGTCGAGCAATTGCTCAGAGATGAAAAGTGCCAGCACTGAAAGCTTTTGCTAGACAGCACCCTTCCTTGGAATCGCTTTCACAGGGGCAGTAACACTGGGGCTTTGCGCTTCTCTAGCCACCAAACGTCACGGTCATTCTCTTTCCGTCTCGTAGACACGAGCTGAGAAATTGCAAACGTCGAGCAATTGCTCAGAGATGAAAAGTGCCAGCACTGAAAGCTCTTGCTAGCCAGCACCCTTCCTTGGAAGCGCTTTTGTAGGCCTAAGAACACTGGGGCTCTGGGCTTCTCTAGCCACCTAATCTTCTGCTCATCCTCTCGCGCACTCTAAAGAGAGCTCAGGTGAGAAATTGCAAACGTCCAGCAATTGCTCAGAGATGAAAAGTGCCAGCACTGAAAGCTGTTGCTAGCCAGCACCCTTCCTTGGAAGCGCTTTTGTAGGCCTAAGCAGACTGGGGCTCTGGGCTTCTCTAGCCACCTCATCTTCTGCTCATCCTCTCGCGCACTCTAAAGAGAGCTCAGGTGAGAAATTGCAAACGTCGAGCAATTGGTCAGAGATGAAAAGTGCCAGCACTGAAAGCTGTTGCTAGCCAGCACCCTTCCTTGGAAGCGCTTTCACAGGCGCAGTAACACTGGGGCTTTGCGCTTCTCTACGCACCAAACGTCACGGTCCTTCTCTTTCCGTCTCGTAGACACGAGCTGAGAAATTGCAAACGTCGAGCAATTGCTCAGAGATGAAAAGTGCCAGCACTGAAAGCTGTTGCTAGCCAGCACCCTTCCTTGGAAGCGCTTTTGTAGCCCTTAGAACACTGGGGCTCTGGGCTTCTCTTGCCACCTCATCTTCTGCTCATCCTCTCGCGCACTCTAAAGAGAGCTCAGGTGAGAAATTGCAAAAGTTGAGCAATTGCTCAGAGATGAAAAGTGCCAGCACTGAAAGCTCTTGCTAGCCAGCACCCTTCCTTGGAAGCGCTTTACAGGCGCAGCAACACTGGGGCTTTGCGCTTCTCTACCCACCAAACGTCACTGTCATTCTCTTTCCGTCTCGTAGACACGAGCTGAGAAATTGCAAACGTCGAGCAATTGCTCAGAGATGAAAAGTGCCAGCACTGGAAGCTGTTGCTAGCCAGCCCCCTTCCTTGGAAGCGCTTTTGTAGGCCTAAGAACACTGGGGCTCTGGGCTTCTTTAGCCACCTCATCTTCTGCTCATCCTCTCGCGCACTCTAAAGAGAGCTCAGGTGAGAAATTGCAAACGTCGAGCAATTGCTCAGAGATGAAAAGTGCCAGCACTGAAAGCTCTTGCTAGCCAGCCCCCTTCCTTGGAAGCGCTTTCACAGGCGCAGCAACACTGGGGCTTTGCGCTTCTATACGCACCAAACGTCACGGTCCTTCTCTTTCCGTCTCGTAGACACGAGCTGAGAAATTGCAAACGTCGAGCAATTGCTCAGAGATGAAAAGTGCCAGCACTGAAAGCTCTTGCAAGCCAGCACTCTTCCTTGGAAGCGCTTTCACAGGCGCAGCAACACTGGGGCTTTGCGCTTCTCTACCCACCAAACGTCACGGTCATTCTCTTTCCGTCTCGTAGACATGAGCTGAGAAATTGCAAACGTCGAGCAATTGCTCAGAGATGAAAAGTGCCAGCACTGAAAGCTCTTGCTAGCCAGCACCCTTCCTTGGAAGTGCTTTTGTAGGCCTAAGAACACTGGGGCTCTGGGCTTCTCTAGCCACCTCATCTTCTGCTCATCCTCTCGCGCACTCTAAAGAGAGCTCAGGTGAGAAATTGCAAACGTCGAGCAATTGCTCAGAGATGAAAAGTGCCAGCTCTGAAAGCTGTTGCTAGCCAGCACCCTTCCTTGGAAGCGCTTTCACAGGCGCAGTAACACTGGGGCTTTGCGCTTCTCTACCCACCAAACGTCACAGTCATTCTCTTTCTGTCTCCTAGACACGAGCTGAGAAATTGCAAACGTCGAGCAATTGCTCAGAGATGAAAAGTGCCAGCACTGAAAGCTGTTGCTAGCCAGCACCCTTCCTTGGAAGCGCTTTCACAGGCGCAGCAACACTGGGGCTTTGCGCTTCTCTAGCCACCAAACGTCACGGTCCTTCTCTTTCCGTCTCGTAGACATGAGCTGAGAAATTGCAAACGTCGAGCAATTGCTCAGAGATGAAAAGTGCCAGCACTGAAAGCTGTTGCTAGCCAGCACCCTTCCTTGGAAGCGCTTTTGTAGGCCTAAGAACACTGGGGCTCTGGGCTTCTCTAGCCACCTCATCTTCAGCTCATCCTCTCGCGCACTCTAAAGAGAGCTCAGGTGAGAAATTGCAAACGTCGAGCAATTGCTCAGAGATGAAAAGTGCCAGCACTGAAAGCTGTTGCTAGCCAGCACCCTTTCTTTGAAGCGCTTTTGCAGGCGCAGCAACACTGGGGCTTTGCGCTTCTCTAGCCACCAAACGTCACGGTCCTTCTCTTTCCGTCGGTAGACACGAGCTGAGAAATTGCAAACGTCGAGCAATTGCTCAGAGATGAAAAGTGCCAGCACTGAAAGCTGTTGCTAGCCAGCACCCTTCCTTGGAAGCGCTTTCACAGGCGCAGTAACACTGGGGCTTTGCGCTTCTATACGCACCAAACGTCACGGTCATTCTCTTTCCGTCTCGTAGACTCGAGCTGAGAAATTGCAAACGTCGAGCAATTGCTCAGAGATGAAAAGTGCCAGCACTGAAAGCTGTTGCTAGCCAGCACCCTTCCTTGGAAGCGCTTTTGTAGCCCTTAGAACACTGGGGCTCTGGGCTTCTCTAGCCACCTCATCTTCTGCTCATCCTCTCGCGCGCTCTAAAGAGAGCTCAGGTGAGAAATTGCAAACGTCGAGCAATTGCTCAGAGATGAAAAGTGCCAGCACTGAAAGCTGTTGCTAGCCAGCACCCTTCCTTGGAAGCGCTTTCACAGGCGCAGCAACACTGGGGCTTTGCGCTTCTCTAGCCACCAAACGTCACGGTCCTTCTCTTTCCGTCTCGTAGACACGAGTTGAGAAATTGCAAACGTCGAGCAATTGCTCAGAGATGAAAAGTGCCAGCACTGAAAGCTGTTGCTAGCCAGCACCCTTCCTTGGAAGCGCTTTTGTAGGCCTAAGAACACTGGGGCTCTGGGCTTCTCTAGCCACCTCATCTTCTGCTCATCCTCTCGCGCACTCTAAAGAGAGCTCAGGTGAGAAATTGCAAACGTCGAGCAATTGCTCAGAGATGAAAAGTGCCAGCTCTGAAAGCTCTTGCTAGCCAGCACCCTTCCTTGGAAGCGCTTTCACAGGCGCAGTAACACTGGGGCTTTGCGCTTCTCTAGCCACCAAACGTCACGGTCCTTCTCTTTCCGTCTCGTAGACACGAGCTGAGAAATTGCAAACGTCGAGCAATTGCTCAGAGATGAAAAGTGCCAGCACTGAAAGCTGTTGCTAGCCAGCACCCTTCCTTGGAAGCGCTTTTGTAGGCCTAAGAACACTGGGGCTCTGGGCTTCCCTAGCCACCTCATCTTCTGCTCATCCTCTCGCGCACTCTGAAGAGAGCTCAGGTGAGAAATTGCAAACGTCGAGCAATTGCTCAGAGATGAAAAGTGCCAGCACTGAAAGCTGTTGCTAGCCAGCACCCTTCCTTGGAAGCGCTTTCACAGGCGCAGTAACACTGGGGCTTTGCGCTTCTCTAGCCACCAAACGTCACGGTCCTTCTCTTTCCGTCTCGTAGACACGAGCTGAGAAATTGCAAACGTCGAGCAATTGCTCAGAGATGAAAAGTGCCAGCACTGAAAGCTGTTGCTAGCCAGCCCCCTTCCTTGGAAGCGCTTTTGTAGGCCTAAGAACACTGGGGCTCTGGGCTTCTTTAGCCACCTCATCTTCTGCTCATCCTCTCGCGCACTCTAAAGAGAGCTCAGGTGAGAAATTGCAAACGTCCAGCAATTGCTCAGAGATGAAAAGTGCCAGCACTGAAAGCTGTTGCTAGCCAGCACCCTTCCTTGGAAGCGCTTTCACAGGCGCAGCAACACTGGGGCTTTGCGCTTCTCTACCAACCAAACATCACGTTCCTTCTCTTTCCGTCTCGTAGACACGAGCTGAGAAATTGCAAACGTCCAGCAATTGCTCAGAGACAAAAAGTGCCAGCACTGAAAGCTGTTGCTAGCCAGCCCCCTTCCTTGGAAGCGCTTTTGTAGGCCTAAGAACACTGGGGCTCTGGGCTTCTCTAGCCACCTCATCTTCTGCTCATCCTCTCGCGCACTCTAAAGAGAGCTCAGGTGAGAAATTGCAAAAGTCGAGCAATTGCTCAGAGATGAAAAGTGCCAGCACTGAAAGCTGTTGCTAGCCAGCACCCTTCCTTGGAAGCACTTTCGCAGGCGCAGTAACACTGGGGCTTTGCGCTTCTCTACCCACCAAACGTCACGGTCATTCTCTTTCCGTCTCGTAGACACGAGCTGAGAAATTGCAAACGTCGAGCAATTGCTCAGAGAGGAAAAGTGCCAGCACTGAAAGCTGTTGCTAGCCAGCACCCTTCCTTGGAAGCGCTTTTGTAGGCCTAAGAACACTGGGGCTCTGGGCTTCTTTAGCCACCTCATCTTCTGCTCATCCTCTCGCGCACTCTAAAGAGAGCTCAGGTGAGAAATTGCAAACTTCGAGCAATTGCTCAGAGATGAAAAGTGCCAGCACTGAAAGCTGTTGCTAGCCAGCACCCTTCCTTGGAAGCGCTTTCACAGGCGCAGCAACACTGGGGCTTTGCGCTTCTCTAGCCACCAAACGTCACGGTCCTTCTCTTTCCGTCTCCTAGACACGAGCTGAGAAATTGCAAACGTCGAGCAATTGCTCAGAGAGGAAAAGTGCCAGCACTGAAAGCTGTTGCTAGCCAGGACCCTTCCTTGGAAGCGCTTTCACAGGCGCAGCAACACTGGGGCTTTGCGCTTCTCTAGCCACCTAATCTTCTGCTCATCCTCTCGCGCACTCTAAAGAGAGCTCAGGTGAGAAATTGCAAACGTCGAGCAATTGCTCAGAGATGAAAAGTGCCAGCACTGAAAGCTGTTGCTAGCCAGCACCCTTCCTTGGAAGCGCTTTCACAGGCGCAGTAACACTGGGGCTTTGCGCTTCTCTACCAACGAAACATCACGGTCTTCTCTTTCCGTCTCGTAGACACGAGCTGAGAAATTGCAAACGTCGAGCAATTGCTCAGAGAGGAAAAGTGCCAGCACTGAAAGCTGTTGCTAGCCAGCACCCTTCCTTGGAAGTGCTTTTGTAGGCCTAAGAACACTGGGGCTCTGGGCTTCTCTAGCCACCTCATCTTCTGCTCATCCTCTCGCGCACTCTAAAGAGAGCTCAGGTGAGAAATTGCAAACGTCGAGCAATTGCTCAGAGATGAAAAGTGCCAGCTCTGAAAGCTGTTGCTAGCCAGCACCCTTCCTTGGAAGCGCTTTCACAGGCGCAGTAACACTGGGGCTTTGCGCTTCTCTACCCACCAAACGTCACAGTCATTCTCTTTCTGTCTCCTAGACACGAGCTGAGAAATTGCAAACGTCGAGCAATTGCTCAGAGATGAAAAGTGCCAGCACTGAAAGCTGTTGCTAGCCAGCACCCTTCCTTGGAAGCGCTTTCACAGGCGCAGCAACACTGGGGCTTTGCGCTTCTCTAGCCACCAAACGTCACGGTCCTTCTCTTTCCGTCTCGTAGACATGAGCTGAGAAATTGCAAACGTCGAGCAATTGCTCAGAGATGAAAAGTGCCAGCACTGAAAGCTGTTGCTAGCCAGCACCCTTCCTTGGAAGCGCTTTTGTAGGCCTAAGAACACTGGGGCTCTGGGCTTCTCTAGCCACCTCATCTTCAGCTCATCCTCTCGCGCACTCTAAAGAGAGCTCAGGTGAGAAATTGCAAACGTCGAGCAATTGCTCAGAGATGAAAAGTGCCAGCACTGAAAGCTGTTGCTAGCCAGCACCCTTTCTTTGAAGCGCTTTTGCAGGCGCAGCAACACTGGGGCTTTGCGCTTCTCTAGCCACCAAACGTCACGGTCCTTCTCTTTCCGTCGGTAGACACGAGCTGAGAAATTGCAAACGTCGAGCAATTGCTCAGAGATGAAAAGTGCCAGCACTGAAAGCTGTTGCTAGCCAGCACCCTTCCTTGGAAGCGCTTTCACAGGCGCAGTAACACTGGGGCTTTGCGCTTCTATACGCACCAAACGTCACGGTCATTCTCTTTCCGTCTCGTAGACTCGAGCTGAGAAATTGCAAACGTCGAGCAATTGCTCAGAGATGAAAAGTGCCAGCACTGAAAGCTGTTGCTAGCCAGCACCCTTCCTTGGAAGCGCTTTTGTAGGCCTAAGAACACTGGGGCTCTGGGCTTCTCTAGCCACCTCATCTTCTGCTCATCCTCTCGCGCACTCTAAAGAGAGCTCAGGTGAGAAATTGCAAACGTCGAGCAATTGCTCAGAGATGAAAATTGCCAGCACTGAAAGCTCTTGCTAGCCAGCACCCTTCCTTGGAAGCGCTTTCACAAGCGCAGTAACACTGGGGCTTTGCGCTTCTCTACCCACCAAACGTCACTGTCATTCTCTTTCCGTCCCATACACACGAGCTGAGAAATTGCAAACGTCGAGCAATTGCTCAGAGATGAAAAGTGCCAGCACTGAAAGCTTTTGCTAGACAGCACCCTTCCTTGGAATCGCTTTCACAGGGGCAGTAACACTGGGGCTTTGCGCTTCTCTAGCCACCAAACGTCACGGTCATTCTCTTTCCGTCTCGTAGACACGAGCTGAGAAATTGCAAACGTCGAGCAATTGCTCAGAGAGGAAAAGTGCCAGCACTGAAAGCTCTTGCTAGCCAGCACCCTTCCTTGGAAGCGCTTTTGTAGGCCTAAGAACACTGGGGCTCTGGGCTTCTCTAGCCACCTAATCTTCTGCTCATCCTCTCGCGCACTCTAAAGAGAGCTCAGGTGAGAAATTGCAAACGTCCAGCAATTGCTCAGAGATGAAAAGTGCCAGCACTGAAAGCTGTTGCTAGCCAGCACCCTTCCTTGGAAGCGCTTTTGTAGGCCTAAGCAGACTGGGGCTCTGGGCTTCTCTAGCCACCTCATCTTCTGCTCATCCTCTCGCGCACTCTAAAGAGAGCTCAGGTGAGAAATTGCAAACGTCGAGCAATTGCTCAGAGATGAAAAGTGCCAGCACTGAAAGCTGTTGCTAGCCAGCACCCTTCCTTGGAAGCGCTTTCACAGGCGCAGTAACACTGGGGCTTTGCGCTTCTCTACGCACCAAACGTCACGGTCCTTCTCTTTCCGTCTCGTAGACACGAGCTGAGAAATTGCAAACGTCGAGCAATTGCTCAGAGATGAAAAGTGCCAGCACTGAAAGCTCTTGCTAGCCAGCACCCTTCCTTGGAAGCGCTTTTGTAGCCCTTAGAACACTGGGGCTCTGGGCTTCTCTAGCCACCTCATCTTCTGCTCATCCTCTCGCGCACTCTAAAGAGAGCTCAGGTGAGAAATTGCAAAAGTTGAGCAATTGCTCAGAGATGAAAAGTGCCAGCACTGAAAGCTCTTGCTAGCCAGCACCCTTCCTTGGAAGCGCTTTTGTAGGCCTAAGAACACTGGGGCTCTGGGCTTCTTTAGCCACCTCATCTTCTGCTCATCCTCTCGCGCACTCTAAAGAGAGCTCAGGTGAGAAATTGCAAACGTCGAGCAATTGCTCAGAGATGAAAAGTGCCAGCACTGAAAGCTCTTGCTAGCCAGCCCCCTTCCTTGGAAGCGCTTTCACAGGCGCAGCAACACTGGGGCTTTGCGCTTCTATACGCACCAAACGTCATGGTCCTTCTCTTTCCGTCTCGTAGACACGAGCTGAGAAATTGCAAACGTCGAGCAATTGCTCAGAGATGAAAAGTGCCAGCACTGAAAGCTCTTGCAAGCCAGCACTCTTCCTTGGAAGCGCTTTCACAGGCGCAGCAACACTGGGGCTTTGCGCTTCTCTACCCACCAAACGTCACGGTCATTCTCTTTCCGTCTCGTAGACACGAGCTGAGAAATTGCAAACGTCCAGCAATTGCTCAGAGATGAAAAGTGCCAGCACTGAAAGCTGTTGCTAGCCAGCCCCCTTCCTTGGAAGCGCTTTTGTAGGCCTAAGAACACTGGGGCTCTGGGCTTCTCTAGCCACCTCATCTTCTGCTCATCCTCTCGCGCACTCTAAAGAGAGCTCAGGTGAGAAATTGCAAAAGTCGAGCAATTGCTCAGAGATGAAAAGTGCCAGCACTGAAAGCTGTTGCTAGCCAGCACCCTTCCTTGGAAGCACTTTCGCAGGCGCAGTAACACTGGGGCTTTGCGCTTCTCTACCCACCAAACGTCACTGTCATTCTCTTTCCGTCTCGTAGACACGAGCTGAGAAATTGCAAACGTCGAGCAATTGCTCAGAGAGGAAAAGTGCCAGCACTGAAAGCTGTTGCTAGCCAGCACCCTTCCTTGGAAGCGCTTTCACAGGCGCAGCAACACTGGGGCTTTGCGCTTCTCTAGCCACCAAACGTCACGGTCCTTCTCTTTCCGTCTCCTAGACACGAGCTGAGAAATTGCAAACGTCGAGCAATTGCTCAGAGAGGAAAAGTGCCAGCACTGAAAGCTGTTGCTAGCCAGGACCCTTCCTTGGAAGCGCTTTCACAGGCGCAGCAACACTGGGGCTTTGCGCTTCTCTAGCCACCTAATCTTCTGCTCATCCTCTCGCGCACTCTAAAGAGAGCTCAGGTGAGAAATTGCAAACGTCGAGCAATTGCTCAGAGATGAAAAGTGCCAGCACTGAAAGCTGTTGCTAGCCAGCACCCTTCCTTGGAAGCGCTTTCACAGGCGCAGTAACACTGGGGCTTTGCGCTTCTCTACCAACGAAACATCACGGTCTTCTCTTTCCGTCTCGTAGACACGAGCTGAGAAATTGCAAACGTCGAGCAATTGCTCAGAGAGGAAAAGTGCCAGCACTGAAAGCTGTTGCTAGCCAGCACCCTTCCTTGGAAGTGCTTTTGTAGGCCTAAGAACACTGGGGCTCTGGGCTTCTCTAGCCACCTCATCTTCTGCTCATCCTCTCGCGCACTCTAAAGAGAGCTCAGGTGAGAAATTGCAAACGTCCAGCAATTGCTCAGAGATGAAAAGTGCCAGCTCTGAAAGCTGTTGCTAGCCAGCACCCTTCCTTGGAAGCGCTTTCACAGGCGCAGTAACACTGGGGCTTTGCGCTTCTCTACCCACCAAACGTCACAGTCATTCTCTTTCTGTCTCCTAGACACGAGCTGAGAAATTGCAAACGTCGAGCAATTGCTCAGAGATGAAAAGTGCCAGCACTGAAAGCTGTTGCTAGCCAGCACCCTTCCTTGGAAGCGCTTTCACAGGCGCAGCAACACTGGGGCTTTGCGCTTCTCTAGCCACCAAACGTCACGGTCCTTCTCTTTCCGTCTCGTAGACATGAGCTGAGAAATTGCAAACGTCGAGCAATTGCTCAGAGATGAAAAGTGCCAGCACTGAAAGCTGTTGCTAGCCAGCACCCTTCCTTGGAAGCGCTTTTGTAGGCCTAAGAACACTGGGGCTCTGGGCTTCTCTAGCCACCTCATCTTCAGCTCATCCTCTCGCGCACTCTAAAGAGAGCTCAGGTGAGAAATTGCAAACGTCGAGCAATTGCTCAGAGATGAAAAGTGCCAGCACTGAAAGCTGTTGCTAGCCAGCACCCTTTCTTTGAAGCGCTTTTGCAGGCGCAGCAACACTGGGGCTTTGCGCTTCTCTAGCCACCAAACGTCACGGTCCTTCTCTTTCCGTCGGTAGACACGAGCTGAGAAATTGCAAACGTCGAGCAATTGCTCAGAGATGAAAAGTGCCAGCACTGAAAGCTGTTGCTAGCCAGCACCCTTCCTTGGAAGCGCTTTCACAGGCGCAGTAACACTGGGGCTTTGCGCTTCTATACGCACCAAACGTCACGGTCATTCTCTTTCCGTCTCGTAGACTCGAGCTGAGAAATTGCAAACGTCGAGCAATTGCTCAGAGATGAAAAGTGCCAGCACTGAAAGCTGTTGCTAGCCAGCACCCTTCCTTGGAAGCGCTTTTGTAGGCCTAAGAACACTGGGGCTCTGGGCTTCTCTAGCCACCTCATCTTCTGCTCATCCTCTCGCGCACTCTAAAGAGAGCTCAGGTGAGAAATTGCAAACGTCGAGCAATTGCTCAGAGATGAAAATTGCCAGCACTGAAAGCTCTTGCTAGCCAGCACCCTTCCTTGGAAGCGCTTTCACAAGCGCAGTAACACTGGGGCTTTGCGCTTCTCTACCCACCAAACGTCACTGTCATTCTCTTTCCGTCCCATACACACGAGCTGAGAAATTGCAAACGTCGAGCAATTGCTCAGAGATGAAAAGTGCCAGCACTGAAAGCTTTTGCTAGACAGCACCCTTCCTTGGAATCGCTTTCACAGGGGCAGTAACACTGGGGCTTTGCGCTTCTCTAGCCACCAAAAGTCACGGTCCTTCTCTTTCCGTCTCCTAGACACGAGCTGAGAAATTGCAAACGTCCAGCAATTGCTCAGAGATGAAAAGTGCCAGCACTGAAAGCTGTTGCTAGCCAGCACCCTTCCTTGGAAGCGCTTTTGTAGGCCTAAGAACACTGGGGCTCTGGGCTTCTCTAGCCACCTCATCTTCTGCTCATCCTCTCGCGCACTCTAAAGAGAGCTCAGGTGAGAAATTGCAAAAGTCGAGCAATTGCTCAGAGAGGAAAAGTGCCAGCACTGAAAGCTGTTGCTAGCCAGCACCCTTCCTTGGAAGCACTTTCGCAGGCGCAGTAACACTGGGGCTTTGCGCTTCTCTACCCACCAAACGTCACTGTCATTCTCTTTCCGTCTCGTAGACACGAGCTGAGAAATTGCAAACGTCGAGCAATTGCTCAGAGAGGAAAAGTGCCAGCACTGAAAGCTGTTGCTAGCCAGCACCCTTCCTTGGAAGCGCTTTCACAGGCGCAGCAACACTGGGGCTTTGCGCTTCTCTAGCCACCAAACGTCACGGTCCTTCTCTTTCCGTCTCCTAGACACGAGCTGAGAAATTGCAAACGTCGAGCAATTGCTCAGAGAGGAAAAGTGCCAGCACTGAAAGCTGTTGCTAGCCAGGACCCTTCCTTGGAAGCGCTTTCACAGGCGCAGCAACACTGGGGCTTTGCGCTTCTCTAGCCACCTAATCTTCTGCTCATCCTCTCGCGCACTCTAAAGAGAGCTCAGGTGAGAAATTGCAAACGTCGAGCAATTGCTCAGAGATGAAAAGTGCCAGCACTGAAAGCTGTTGCTAGCCAGCACCCTTCCTTGGAAGCGCTTTCACAGGCGCAGTAACACTGGGGCTTTGCGCTTCTCTACCAACGAAACATCACGGTCTTCTCTTTCCGTCTCGTAGACACGAGCTGAGAAATTGCAAACGTCGAGCAATTGCTCAGAGAGGAAAAGTGCCAGCACTGAAAGCTGTTGCTAGCCAGCACCCTTCCTTGGAAGTGCTTTTGTAGGCCTAAGAACACTGGGGCTCTGGGCTTCTCTAGCCACCTCATCTTCTGCTCATCCTCTCGCGCACTCTAAAGAGAGCTCAGGTGAGAAATTGCAAACGTCGAGCAATTGCTCAGAGATGAAAAGTGCCAGCTCTGAAAGCTGTTGCTAGCCAGCACCCTTCCTTGGAAGCGCTTTCACAGGCGCAGTAACACTGGGGCTTTGCGCTTCTCTACCCACCAAACGTCACAGTCATTCTCTTTCTGTCTCCTAGACACGAGCTGAGAAATTGCAAACGTCGAGCAATTGCTCAGAGATGAAAAGTGCCAGCACTGAAAGCTGTTGCTAGCCAGCACCCTTCCTTGGAAGCGCTTTCACAGGCGCAGCAACACTGGGGCTTTGCGCTTCTCTAGCCACCAAACGTCACGGTCCTTCTCTTTCCGTCTCGTAGACATGAGCTGAGAAATTGCAAACGTCGAGCAATTGCTCAGAGATGAAAAGTGCCAGCACTGAAAGCTGTTGCTAGCCAGCACCCTTCCTTGGAAGCGCTTTTGTAGGCCTAAGAACACTGGGGCTCTGGGCTTCTCTAGCCACCTCATCTTCAGCTCATCCTCTCGCGCACTCTAAAGAGAGCTCAGGTGAGAAATTGCAAACGTCGAGCAATTGCTCAGAGATGAAAAGTGCCAGCACTGAAAGCTGTTGCTAGCCAGCACCCTTTCTTTGAAGCGCTTTCACAGGCGCAGCAACACTGGGGCTTTGCGCTTCTCTAGCCACCAAACGTCACGGTCCTTCTCTTTCCGTCGGTAGACACGAGCTGAGAAATTGCAAACGTCGAGCAATTGCTCAGAGATGAAAAGTGCCAGCACTGAAAGCTGTTGCTAGCCAGCACCCTTCCTTGGAAGCGCTTTCACAGGCGCAGTAACACTGGGGCTTTGCGCTTCTATACGCACCAAACGTCACGGTCATTCTCTTTCCGTCTCGTAGACTCGAGCTGAGAAATTGCAAACGTCGAGCAATTGCTCAGAGATGAAAAGTGCCAGCACTGAAAGCTGTTGCTAGCCAGCACCCTTCCTTGGAAGCGCTTTTGTAGGCCTAAGAACACTGGGGCTCTGGGCTTCTCTAGCCACCTCATCTTCTGCTCATCCTCTCGCGCACTCTAAAGAGAGCTCAGGTGAGAAATTGCAAACGTCGAGCAATTGCTCAGAGATGAAAATTGCCAGCACTGAAAGCTCTTGCTAGCCAGCACCCTTCCTTGGAAGCGCTTTCACAAGCGCAGTAACACTGGGGCTTTGCGCTTCTCTACCCACCAAACGTCACTGTCATTCTCTTTCCGTCCCATACACACGAGCTGAGAAATTGCAAACGTCGAGCAATTGCTCAGAGATGAAAAGTGCCAGCACTGAAAGCTTTTGCTAGACAGCACCCTTCCTTGGAATCGCTTTCACAGGGGCAGTAACACTGGGGCTTTGCGCTTCTCTAGCCACCAAACGTCACGGTCATTCTCTTTCCGTCTCGTAGACACGAGCTGAGAAATTGCAAACGTCGAGCAATTGCTCAGAGAGGAAAAGTGCCAGCACTGAAAGCTCTTGCTAGCCAGCACCCTTCCTTGGAAGCGCTTTTGTAGGCCTAAGAACACTGGGGCTCTGGGCTTCTCTAGCCACCTAATCTTCTGCTCATCCTCTCGCGCACTCTAAAGAGAGCTCAGGTGAGAAATTGCAAACGTCCAGCAATTGCTCAGAGATGAAAAGTGCCAGCACTGAAAGCTGTTGCTAGCCAGCACCCTTCCTTGGAAGCGCTTTTGTAGGCCTAAGCAGACTGGGGCTCTGGGCTTCTCTAGCCACCTCATCTTCTGCTCATCCTCTCGCGCACTCTAAAGAGAGCTCAGGTGAGAAATTGCAAACGTCGAGCAATTGCTCAGAGATGAAAAGTGCCAGCACTGAAAGCTGTTGCTAGCCAGCACCCTTCCTTGGAAGCGCTTTCACAGGCGCAGTAACACTGGGGCTTTGCGCTTCTCTAGCCACCAAACGTCACGGTCCTTCTCTTTCCGTCTCGTAGACACGAGCTGAGAAATTGCAAACGTCGAGCAATTGCTCAGAGATGAAAAGTGCCAGCACTGAAAGCTGTTGCTAGCCAGCACCCTTCCTTGGAAGCGCTTTTGTAGCCCTTAGAACACTGGGGCTCTGGGCTTCTCTAGCCACCTCATCTTCTGCTCATCCTCTCGCGCACTCTAAAGAGAGCTCAGGTGAGAAATTGCAAAAGTTGAGCAATTGCTCAGAGATGAAAAGTGCCAGCACTGAAAGCTCTTGCTAGCCAGCACCCTTCCTTGGAAGCGCTTTACAGGCGCAGCAACACTGGGGCTTTGCGCTTCTCTACCCACCAAACGTCACTGTCATTCTCTTTCCGTCTCGTAGACACGAGCTGAGAAATTGCAAACGTCGAGCAATTGCTCAGAGATGAAAAGTGCCAGCACTGGAAGCTGTTGCTAGCCAGCCCCCTTCCTTGGAAGCGCTTTTGTAGGCCTAAGAACACTGGGGCTCTGGGCTTCTTTAGCCACCTCATCTTCTGCTCATCCTCTCGCGCACTCTAAAGAGAGCTCAGGTGAGAAATTGCAAACGTCGAGCAATTGCTCAGAGATGAAAAGTGCCAGCACTGAAAGCTCTTGCTAGCCAGCCCCCTTCCTTGGAAGCGCTTTCACAGGCGCAGCAACACTGGGGCTTTGCGCTTCTATACGCACCAAACGTCACGGTCCTTCTCTTTCCGTCTCGTAGACACGAGCTGAGAAATTGCAAACGTCGAGCAATTGCTCAGAGATGAAAAGTGCCAGCACTGAAAGCTCTTGCAAGCCAGCACTCTTCCTTGGAAGCGCTTTCACAGGCGCAGCAACACTGGGGCTTTGCGCTTCTCTACCCACCAAACGTCACGGTCCTTCTCTTTCCGTCTCGTAGACACGAGCTGAGAAATTGCAAACGTCGAGCAATTGCTCAGAGATGAAAAGTGCCAGCACTGAAAGCTCTTGCTAGCCAGCACCCTTCCTTGGAAGTGCTTTTGTAGGCCTAAGAACACTGGGGCTCTGGGCTTCTCTAGCCACCTCATCTTCTGCTCATCCTCTCGCGCACTCTAAAGAGAGCTCAGGTGAGAAATTGCAAACGTCGAGCAATTGCTCAGAGATGAAAAGTGCCAGCTCTGAAAGCTGTTGCTAGCCAGCACCCTTCCTTGGAAGCGCTTTCACAGGCGCAGTAACACTGGGGCTTTGCGCTTCTCTACCCACCAAACGTCACAGTCATTCTCTTTCTGTCTCCTAGACACGAGCTGAGAAATTGCAAACGTCGAGCAATTGCTCAGAGATGAAAAGTGCCAGCACTGAAAGCTGTTGCTAGCCAGCACCCTTCCTTGGAAGCGCTTTCACAGGCGCAGCAACACTGGGGCTTTGCGCTTCTCTAGCCACCAAACGTCACGGTCCTTCTCTTTCCGTCTCGTAGACATGAGCTGAGAAATTGCAAACGTCGAGCAATTGCTCAGAGATGAAAAGTGCCAGCACTGAAAGCTGTTGCTAGCCAGCACCCTTCCTTGGAAGCGCTTTTGTAGGCCTAAGAACACTGGGGCTCTGGGCTTCTCTAGCCACCTCATCTTCAGCTCATCCTCTCGCGCACTCTAAAGAGAGCTCAGGTGAGAAATTGCAAACGTCGAGCAATTGCTCAGAGATGAAAAGTGCCAGCACTGAAAGCTGTTGCTAGCCAGCACCCTTTCTTTGAAGCGCTTTTGCAGGCGCAGCAACACTGGGGCTTTGCGCTTCTCTAGCCACCAAACGTCACGGTCCTTCTCTTTCCGTCGGTAGACACGAGCTGAGAAATTGCAAACGTCGAGCAATTGCTCAGAGATGAAAAGTGCCAGCACTGAAAGCTGTTGCTAGCCAGCACCCTTCCTTGGAAGCGCTTTCACAGGCGCAGTAACACTGGGGCTTTGCGCTTCTATACGCACCAAACGTCACGGTCATTCTCTTTCCGTCTCGTAGACTCGAGCTGAGAAATTGCAAACGTCGAGCAATTGCTCAGAGATGAAAAGTGCCAGCACTGAAAGCTGTTGCTAGCCAGCACCCTTCCTTGGAAGCGCTTTTGTAGGCCTAAGAACACTGGGGCTCTGGGCTTCTCTAGCCACCTCATCTTCTGCTCATCCTCTCGCGCACTCTAAAGAGAGCTCAGGTGAGAAATTGCAAACGTCGAGCAATTGCTCAGAGATGAAAATTGCCAGCACTGAAAGCTCTTGCTAGCCAGCACCCTTCCTTGGAAGCGCTTTCACAAGCGCAGTAACACTGGGGCTTTGCGCTTCTCTACCCACCAAACGTCACTGTCATTCTCTTTCCGTCCCATACACACGAGCTGAGAAATTGCAAACGTCGAGCAATTGCTCAGAGATGAAAAGTGCCAGCACTGAAAGCTTTTGCTAGACAGCACCCTTCCTTGGAATCGCTTTCACAGGGGCAGTAACACTGGGGCTTTGCGCTTCTCTAGCCACCAAACGTCACGGTCATTCTCTTTCCGTCTCGTAGACACGAGCTGAGAAATTGCAAACGTCGAGCAATTGCTCAGAGAGGAAAAGTGCCAGCACTGAAAGCTGTTGCTAGCCAGCACCCTTCCTTGGAAGCGCTTTTGTAGGCCTAAGAACACTGGGGCTCTGGGCTTCTCTAGCCACCTAATCTTCTGCTCATCCTCTCGCGCACTCTAAAGAGAGCTCAGGTGAGAAATTGCAAACGTCGAGCAATTGCTCAGAGATGAAAAGTGCCAGCACTGAAAGCTGTTGCTAGCCAGCACCCTTCCTTGGAAGCGCTTTTGTAGGCCTAAGAAGACTGGGGCTCTGGGCTTCTCTAGCCACCTCATCTTCTGCTCATCCTCTCGCGCACTCTAAAGAGAGCTCAGGTGAGAAATTGCAAACGTCGAGCAATTGCTCAGAGATGAAAAGTGCCAGCACTGAAAGCTGTTGCTAGCCAGCACCCTTCCTTGGAAGCGCTTTCACAGGCGCAGTAACACTGGGGCTTTGCGCTTCTCTACCCACCAAACGTCACGGTCCTTCTCTTTCCGTCTCGTAGACACGAGCTGAGAAATTGCAAACGTCGAGCAATTGCTCAGAGATGAAAAGTGCCAGCACTGAAAGCTGTTGCTAGCCAGCACCCTTCCTTGGAAGCGCTTTTGTAGCCCTTAGAACACTGGGGCTCTGGGCTTCTCTAGCCACCTCATCTTCTGCTCATCCTCTCGCGCACTCTAAAGAGAGCTCAGGTGAGAAATTGCAAAAGTTGAGCAATTGCTCAGAGATGAAAAGTGCCAGCACTGAAAGCTCTTGCTAGCCAGCACCCTTCCTTGGAAGCGCTTTACAGGCGCAGCAACACTGGGGCTTTGCGCTTCTCTACCCACCAAACGTCACTGTCATTCTCTTTCCGTCTCGTAGACACGAGCTGAGAAATTGCAAACGTCGAGCAATTGCTCAGAGATGAAAAGTGCCAGCACTGGAAGCTGTTGCTAGCCAGCCCCCTTCCTTGGAAGCGCTTTTGTAGGCCTAAGAACACTGGGGCTCTGGGCTTCTTTAGCCACCTCATCTTCTGCTC
The DNA here is from genome assembly GCA_037962945.1 of Sarcoramphus papa. Lineage (NCBI taxonomy): Eukaryota > Metazoa > Chordata > Aves > Accipitriformes > Cathartidae > Sarcoramphus > Sarcoramphus papa. The sequence goes on from JBBMRM010000121.1 coordinate 769,581, forward strand.
ATCCTCTCGCGCACTCTAAAGAGAGCTCAGGTGAGAAATTGCAAACGTCGAGCAATTGCTCAGAGATGAAAAGTGCCAGCACTGAAAGCTCTTGCTAGCCAGCCCCCTTCCTTGGAAGCGCTTTCACAGGCGCAGCAACACTGGGGCTTTGCGCTTCTATACGCACCAAACGTCACGGTCCTTCTCTTTCCGTCTCCTAGACACGAGCTGAGAAATTGCAAACGTCCAGCAATTGCTCAGAGATGAAAAGTGCCAGCACTGAAAGCTCTTGCAAGCCAGCACTCTTCCTTGGAAGCGCTTTCACAGGCGCAGCAACACTGGGGCTTTGCGCTTCTCTACCCACCAAACGTCACGGTCCTTCTCTTTCCGTCTCGTAGACACGAGCTGAGAAATTGCAAACGTCGAGCAATTGCTCAGAGATGAAAAGTGCCAGCACTGAAAGCTCTTGCTAGCCAGCCCCCTTCCTTGGAAGCGCTTTCACAGGCGCAGCAACACTGGGGCTTTGCGCTTCTATACGCACCAAACGTCACGGTCCTTCTCTTTCCGTCTCGTAGACACGAGCTGAGAAATTGCAAACGTCGAGCAATTGCTCAGAGATGAAAAGTGCCAGCACTGAAAGCTCTTGCAAGCCAGCACTCTTCCTTGGAAGCGCTTTCACAGGCGCAGCAACACTGGGGCTTTGCGCTTCTCTACCCACCAAACGTCACGGTCATTCTCTTTCCGTCTCGTAGACATGAGCTGAGAAATTGCAAACGTCGAGCAATTGCTCAGAGATGAAAAGTGCCAGCACTGAAAGCTCTTGCTAGCCAGCACCCTTCCTTGGAAGTGCTTTTGTAGGCCTAAGAACACTGGGGCTCTGGGCTTCTCTAGCCACCTCATCTTCTGCTCATCCTCTCGCGCACTCTAAAGAGAGCTCAGGTGAGAAATTGCAAACGTCGAGCAATTGCTCAGAGATGAAAAGTGCCAGCTCTGAAAGCTGTTGCTAGCCAGCACCCTTCCTTGGAAGCGCTTTCACAGGCGCAGTAACACTGGGGCTTTGCGCTTCTCTACGCACCAAACGTCACGGTCATTCTCTTTCCGTCTCGTAGACTCGAGCTGAGAAATTGCAAACGTCGAGCAATTGCTCAGAGATGAAAAGTGCCAGCACTGAAAGCTGTTGCTAGCCAGCACCCTTCCTTGGAAGCGCTTTCACAGGCGCAGCAACACTGGGGCTTTGCGCTTCTCTAGCCACCAAACGTCACGGTCCTTCTCTTTCCGTCTCGTAGACATGAGCTGAGAAATTGCAAACGTCGAGCAATTGCTCAGAGATGAAAAGTGCCAGCACTGAAAGCTGTTGCTAGCCAGCACCCTTCCTTGGAAGCGCTTTTGTAGGCCTAAGAACACTGGGGCTCTGGGCTTCTCTAGCCACCTCATCTTCAGCTCATCCTCTCGCGCACTCTAAAGAGAGCTCAGGTGAGAAATTGCAAACGTCGAGCAATTGCTCAGAGATGAAAAGTGCCAGCACTGAAAGCTGTTGCTAGCCAGCACCCTTTCTTTGAAGCGCTTTTGCAGGCGCAGCAACACTGGGGCTTTGCGCTTCTCTAGCCACCAAACGTCACGGTCCTTCTCTTTCCGTCGGTAGACACGAGCTGAGAAATTGCAAACGTCGAGCAATTGCTCAGAGATGAAAAGTGCCAGCACTGAAAGCTGTTGCTAGCCAGCACCCTTCCTTGGAAGCGCTTTCACAGGCGCAGTAACACTGGGGCTTTGCGCTTCTATACGCACCAAACGTCACGGTCATTCTCTTTCCGTCTCGTAGACTCGAGCTGAGAAATTGCAAACGTCGAGCAATTGCTCAGAGATGAAAAGTGCCAGCACTGAAAGCTGTTGCTAGCCAGCACCCTTCCTTGGAAGCGCTTTTGTAGGCCTAAGAACACTGGGGCTCTGGGCTTCTCTAGCCACCTCATCTTCTGCTCATCCTCTCGCGCACTCTAAAGAGAGCTCAGGTGAGAAATTGCAAACGTCGAGCAATTGCTCAGAGATGAAAATTGCCAGCACTGAAAGCTCTTGCTAGCCAGCACCCTTCCTTGGAAGCGCTTTCACAAGCGCAGTAACACTGGGGCTTTGCGCTTCTCTACCCACCAAACGTCACTGTCATTCTCTTTCCGTCCCATACACACGAGCTGAGAAATTGCAAACGTCGAGCAATTGCTCAGAGATGAAAAGTGCCAGCACTGAAAGCTTTTGCTAGACAGCACCCTTCCTTGGAATCGCTTTCACAGGGGCAGTAACACTGGGGCTTTGCGCTTCTCTAGCCACCAAACGTCACGGTCATTCTCTTTCCGTCTCGTAGACACGAGCTGAGAAATTGCAAACGTCGAGCAATTGCTCAGAGAGGAAAAGTGCCAGCACTGAAAGCTCTTGCTAGCCAGCACCCTTCCTTGGAAGCGCTTTTGTAGGCCTAAGAACACTGGGGCTCTGGGCTTCTCTAGCCACCTAATCTTCTGCTCATCCTCTCGCGCACTCTAAAGAGAGCTCAGGTGAGAAATTGCAAACGTCCAGCAATTGCTCAGAGATGAAAAGTGCCAGCACTGAAAGCTGTTGCTAGCCAGCACCCTTCCTTGGAAGCGCTTTTGTAGGCCTAAGCAGACTGGGGCTCTGGGCTTCTCTAGCCACCTCATCTTCTGCTCATCCTCTCGCGCACTCTAAAGAGAGCTCAGGTGAGAAATTGCAAACGTCGAGCAATTGCTCAGAGATGAAAAGTGCCAGCACTGAAAGCTGTTGCTAGCCAGCACCCTTCCTTGGAAGCGCTTTCACAGGCGCAGTAACACTGGGGCTTTGCGCTTCTCTACGCACCAAACGTCACGGTCCTTCTCTTTCCGTCTCGTAGACACGAGCTGAGAAATTGCAAACGTCGAGCAATTGCTCAGAGATGAAAAGTGCCAGCACTGAAAGCTGTTGCTAGCCAGCACCCTTCCTTGGAAGCGCTTTTGTAGCCCTTAGAACACTGGGGCTCTGGGCTTCTCTAGCCACCTCATCTTCTGCTCATCCTCTCGCGCACTCTAAAGAGAGCTCAGGTGAGAAATTGCAAAAGTTGAGCAATTGCTCAGAGATGAAAAGTGCCAGCACTGAAAGCTCTTGCTAGCCAGCACCCTTCCTTGGAAGCGCTTTACAGGCGCAGCAACACTGGGGCTTTGCGCTTCTCTACCCACCAAACGTCACTGTCATTCTCTTTCCGTCTCGTAGACACGAGCTGAGAAATTGCAAACGTCGAGCAATTGCTCAGAGATGAAAAGTGCCAGCACTGGAAGCTGTTGCTAGCCAGCCCCCTTCCTTGGAAGCGCTTTTGTAGGCCTAAGAACACTGGGGCTCTGGGCTTCTTTAGCCACCTCATCTTCTGCTCATCCTCTCGCGCACTCTAAAGAGAGCTCAGGTGAGAAATTGCAAACGTCCAGCAATTGCTCAGAGATGAAAAGTGCCAGCACTGAAAGCTCTTGCTAGCCAGCCCCCTTCCTTGGAAGCGCTTTCACAGGCGCAGCAACACTGGGGCTTTGCGCTTCTATACGCACCAAACGTCACGGTCCTTCTCTTTCCGTCTCCTAGACACGAGCTGAGAAATTGCAAACGTCGAGCAATTGCTCAGAGATGAAAAGTGCCAGCACTGAAAGCTCTTGCTAGCCAGCACCCTTCCTTGGAAGCGCTTTCACAGGCGCAGCAACACTGGGGCTTTGCGCTTCTCTACCCACCAAACGTCACGGTCCTTCTCTTTCCGTCTCGTAGACACGAGCTGAGAAATTGCAAACGTCGAGCAATTGCTCAGAGATGAAAAGTGCCAGCACTGAAAGCTCTTGCTAGCCAGCCCCCTTCCTTGGAAGCGCTTTCACAGGCGCAGCAACACTGGGGCTTTGCGCTTCTATACGCACCAAACGTCACGGTCCTTCTCTTTCCGTCTCGTAGACACGAGCTGAGAAATTGCAAACGTCGAGCAATTGCTCAGAGATGAAAAGTGCCAGCACTGAAAGCTCTTGCAAGCCAGCACTCTTCCTTGGAAGCGCTTTCACAGGCGCAGCAACACTGGGGCTTTGCGCTTCTCTACCCACCAAACGTCACGGTCATTCTCTTTCCGTCTCGTAGACATGAGCTGAGAAATTGCAAACGTCGAGCAATTGCTCAGAGATGAAAAGTGCCAGCACTGAAAGCTCTTGCTAGCCAGCACCCTTCCTTGGAAGTGCTTTTGTAGGCCTAAGAACACTGGGGCTCTGGGCTTCTCTAGCCACCTCATCTTCTGCTCATCCTCTCGCGCACTCTAAAGAGAGCTCAGGTGAGAAATTGCAAACGTCGAGCAATTGCTCAGAGATGAAAAGTGCCAGCTCTGAAAGCTGTTGCTAGCCAGCACCCTTCCTTGGAAGCGCTTTCACAGGCGCAGTAACACTGGGGCTTTGCGCTTCTCTACGCACCAAACGTCACGGTCATTCTCTTTCCGTCTCGTAGACTCGAGCTGAGAAATTGCAAACGTCGAGCAATTGCTCAGAGATGAAAAGTGCCAGCACTGAAAGCTGTTGCTAGCCAGCACCCTTCCTTGGAAGCGCTTTCACAGGCGCAGCAACACTGGGGCTTTGCGCTTCTCTAGCCACCAAACGTCACGGTCCTTCTCTTTCCGTCTCGTAGACATGAGCTGAGAAATTGCAAACGTCGAGCAATTGCTCAGAGATGAAAAGTGCCAGCACTGAAAGCTGTTGCTAGCCAGCACCCTTCCTTGGAAGCGCTTTTGTAGGCCTAAGAACACTGGGGCTCTGGGCTTCTCTAGCCACCTCATCTTCAGCTCATCCTCTCGCGCACTCTAAAGAGAGCTCAGGTGAGAAATTGCAAACGTCGAGCAATTGCTCAGAGATGAAAAGTGCCAGCACTGAAAGCTGTTGCTAGCCAGCACCCTTTCTTTGAAGCGCTTTTGCAGGCGCAGCAACACTGGGGCTTTGCGCTTCTCTAGCCACCAAACGTCACGGTCCTTCTCTTTCCGTCGGTAGACACGAGCTGAGAAATTGCAAACGTCGAGCAATTGCTCAGAGATGAAAAGTGCCAGCACTGAAAGCTGTTGCTAGCCAGCACCCTTCCTTGGAAGCGCTTTCACAGGCGCAGTAACACTGGGGCTTTGCGCTTCTATACGCACCAAACGTCACGGTCATTCTCTTTCCGTCTCGTAGACTCGAGCTGAGAAATTGCAAACGTCGAGCAATTGCTCAGAGATGAAAAGTGCCAGCACTGAAAGCTGTTGCTAGCCAGCACCCTTCCTTGGAAGCGCTTTTGTAGGCCTAAGAACACTGGGGCTCTGGGCTTCTCTAGCCACCTCATCTTCTGCTCATCCTCTCGCGCACTCTAAAGAGAGCTCAGGTGAGAAATTGCAAACGTCGAGCAATTGCTCAGAGATGAAAATTGCCAGCACTGAAAGCTCTTGCTAGCCAGCACCCTTCCTTGGAAGCGCTTTCACAAGCGCAGTAACACTGGGGCTTTGCGCTTCTCTACCCACCAAACGTCACTGTCATTCTCTTTCCGTCCCATACACACGAGCTGAGAAATTGCAAACGTCGAGCAATTGCTCAGAGATGAAAAGTGCCAGCACTGAAAGCTTTTGCTAGACAGCACCCTTCCTTGGAATCGCTTTCACAGGGGCAGTAACACTGGGGCTTTGCGCTTCTCTAGCCACCAAACGTCACGGTCATTCTCTTTCCGTCTCGTAGACACGAGCTGAGAAATTGCAAACGTCGAGCAATTGCTCAGAGAGGAAAAGTGCCAGCACTGAAAGCTGTTGCTAGCCAGCACCCTTCCTTGGAAGCGCTTTTGTAGGCCTAAGAACACTGGGGCTCTGGGCTTCTCTAGCCACCTAATCTTCTGCTCATCCTCTCGCGCACTCTAAAGAGAGCTCAGGTGAGAAATTGCAAACGTCCAGCAATTGCTCAGAGATGAAAAGTGCCAGCACTGAAAGCTGTTGCTAGCCAGCACCCTTCCTTGGAAGCGCTTTTGTAGGCCTAAGCAGACTGGGGCTCTGGGCTTCTCTAGCCACCTCATCTTCTGCTCATCCTCTCGCGCACTCTAAAGAGAGCTCAGGTGAGAAATTGCAAACGTCGAGCAATTGCTCAGAGATGAAAAGTGCCAGCACTGAAAGCTGTTGCTAGCCAGCACCCTTCCTTGGAAGCGCTTTCACAGGCGCAGTAACACTGGGGCTTTGCGCTTCTCTACGCACCAAACGTCACGGTCCTTCTCTTTCCGTCTCGTAGACACGAGCTGAGAAATTGCAAACGTCGAGCAATTGCTCAGAGATGAAAAGTGCCAGCACTGAAAGCTGTTGCTAGCCAGCACCCTTCCTTGGAAGCGCTTTTGTAGCCCTTAGAACACTGGGGCTCTGGGCTTCTCTAGCCACCTCATCTTCTGCTCATCCTCTCGCGCACTCTAAAGAGAGCTCAGGTGAGAAATTGCAAAAGTTGAGCAATTGCTCAGAGATGAAAAGTGCCAGCACTGAAAGCTCTTGCTAGCCAGCACCCTTCCTTGGAAGCGCTTTACAGGCGCAGCAACACTGGGGCTTTGCGCTTCTCTACCCACCAAACGTCACTGTCATTCTCTTTCCGTCTCGTAGACACGAGCTGAGAAATTGCAAACGTCGAGCAATTGCTCAGAGATGAAAAGTGCCAGCACTGGAAGCTGTTGCTAGCCAGCCCCCTTCCTTGGAAGCGCTTTTGTAGGCCTAAGAACACTGGGGCTCTGGGCTTCTTTAGCCACCTCATCTTCTGCTCATCCTCTCGCGCACTCTAAAGAGAGCTCAGGTGAGAAATTGCAAACGTCCAGCAATTGCTCAGAGATGAAAAGTGCCAGCACTGAAAGCTCTTGCTAGCCAGCCCCCTTCCTTGGAAGCGCTTTCACAGGCGCAGCAACACTGGGGCTTTGCGCTTCTATACGCACCAAACGTCACGGTCCTTCTCTTTCCGTCTCCTAGACACGAGCTGAGAAATTGCAAACGTCGAGCAATTGCTCAGAGATGAAAAGTGCCAGCACTGAAAGCTCTTGCAAGCCAGCACTCTTCCTTGGAAGCGCTTTCACAGGCGCAGCAACACTGGGGCTTTGCGCTTCTCTACCCACCAAACGTCACGGTCATTCTCTTTCCGTCTCGTAGACATGAGCTGAGAAATTGCAAACGTCGAGCAATTGCTCAGAGATGAAAAGTGCCAGCACTGAAAGCTGTTGCTAGCCAGCCCCCTTCCTTGGAAGCGCTTTTGTAGGCCTAAGAACACTGGGGCTCTGGGCTTCTCTAGCCACCTCATCTTCTGCTCATCCTCTCGCGCACTCTGAAGAGAGCTCAGGTGAGAAATTGCAAACGTCGAGCAATTGCTCAGAGATGAAAAGTGCCAGCACTGAAAGCTGTTGCTAGCCAGCACCCTTCCTTGGAAGCGCTTTCACAGGCGCAGTAACACTGGGGCTTTGCGCTTCTCTAGCCACCAAACGTCACGGTCCTTCTCTTTCCGTCTCGTAGACACGAGCTGAGAAATTGCAAACGTCGAGCAATTGCTCAGAGATGAAAAGTGCCAGCACTGAAAGCTGTTGCTAGCCAGCCCCCTTCCTTGGAAGCGCTTTTGTAGGCCTAAGAACAGTGGGGCTCTGGGCTTCTCTAGCCACCTCATCTTCTGCTCATCCTCTCGCGCACTCTGAAGAGAGCTCAGGTGAGAAATTGCAAACGTCGAGCAATTGCTCAGAGATGAAAAGTGCCAGCACTGAAAGCTGTTGCTAGCCAGCACCCTTCCTTGGAAGCGCTTTTGTAGGCCTAAGAACACTGGGGCTCTGGGCTTCTCTAGCCACCTCATCTTCTGCTCATCCTCTCGCGCACTCTAAAGAGAGCTCAGGTGAGAAATTGCAAAAGTCGAGCAATTGCTCAGAGAGGAAAAGTGCCAGCACTGAAAGCTGTTGCTAGCCAGCACCCTTCCTTGGAAGCACTTTCGCAGGCGCAGTAACACTGGGGCTTTGCGCTTCTCTACCCACCAAACGTCACTGTCATTCTCTTTCCGTCTCGTAGACACGAGCTGAGAAATTGCAAACGTCGAGCAATTGCTCAGAGAGGAAAAGTGCCAGCACTGAAAGCTGTTGCTAGCCAGCACCCTTCCTTGGAAGCGCTTTCACAGGCGCAGCAACACTGGGGCTTTGCGCTTCTCTAGCCACCAAACGTCACGGTCCTTCTCTTTCCGTCTCCTAGACACGAGCTGAGAAATTGCAAACGTCGAGCAATTGCTCAGAGAGGAAAAGTGCCAGCACTGAAAGCTGTTGCTAGCCAGGACCCTTCCTTGGAAGCGCTTTCACAGGCGCAGCAACACTGGGGCTTTGCGCTTCTCTAGCCACCTAATCTTCTGCTCATCCTCTCGCGCACTCTAAAGAGAGCTCAGGTGAGAAATTGCAAACGTCGAGCAATTGCTCAGAGATGAAAAGTGCCAGCACTGAAAGCTGTTGCTAGCCAGCACCCTTCCTTGGAAGCGCTTTCACAGGCGCAGTAACACTGGGGCTTTGCGCTTCTCTACCAACGAAACATCACGGTCTTCTCTTTCCGTCTCGTAGACACGAGCTGAGAAATTGCAAACGTCGAGCAATTGCTCAGAGAGGAAAAGTGCCAGCACTGAAAGCTGTTGCTAGCCAGCACCCTTCCTTGGAAGTGCTTTTGTAGGCCTAAGAACACTGGGGCTCTGGGCTTCTCTAGCCACCTCATCTTCTGCTCATCCTCTCGCGCACTCTAAAGAGAGCTCAGGTGAGAAATTGCAAACGTCGAGCAATTGCTCAGAGATGAAAAGTGCCAGCTCTGAAAGCTGTTGCTAGCCAGCACCCTTCCTTGGAAGCGCTTTCACAGGCGCAGTAACACTGGGGCTTTGCGCTTCTCTACCCACCAAACGTCACAGTCATTCTCTTTCTGTCTCCTAGACACGAGCTGAGAAATTGCAAACGTCGAGCAATTGCTCAGAGATGAAAAGTGCCAGCACTGAAAGCTGTTGCTAGCCAGCACCCTTCCTTGGAAGCGCTTTCACAGGCGCAGCAACACTGGGGCTTTGCGCTTCTCTAGCCACCAAACGTCACGGTCCTTCTCTTTCCGTCTCGTAGACATGAGCTGAGAAATTGCAAACGTCGAGCAATTGCTCAGAGATGAAAAGTGCCAGCACTGAAAGCTGTTGCTAGCCAGCACCCTTCCTTGGAAGCGCTTTTGTAGGCCTAAGAACACTGGGGCTCTGGGCTTCTCTAGCCACCTCATCTTCAGCTCATCCTCTCGCGCACTCTAAAGAGAGCTCAGGTGAGAAATTGCAAACGTCGAGCAATTGCTCAGAGATGAAAAGTGCCAGCACTGAAAGCTGTTGCTAGCCAGCACCCTTTCTTTGAAGCGCTTTTGCAGGCGCAGCAACACTGGGGCTTTGCGCTTCTCTAGCCACCAAACGTCACGGTCCTTCTCTTTCCGTCGGTAGACACGAGCTGAGAAATTGCAAACGTCGAGCAATTGCTCAGAGATGAAAAGTGCCAGCACTGAAAGCTGTTGCTAGCCAGCACCCTTCCTTGGAAGCGCTTTCACAGGCGCAGTAACACTGGGGCTTTGCGCTTCTATACGCACCAAACGTCACGGTCATTCTCTTTCCGTCTCGTAGACTCGAGCTGAGAAATTGCAAACGTCGAGCAATTGCTCAGAGATGAAAAGTGCCAGCACTGAAAGCTGTTGCTAGCCAGCACCCTTCCTTGGAAGCGCTTTTGTAGGCCTAAGAACACTGGGGCTCTGGGCTTCTCTAGCCACCTCATCTTCTGCTCATCCTCTCGCGCACTCTAAAGAGAGCTCAGGTGAGAAATTGCAAACGTCGAGCAATTGCTCAGAGATGAAAATTGCCAGCACTGAAAGCTCTTGCTAGCCAGCACCCTTCCTTGGAAGCGCTTTCACAAGCGCAGTAACACTGGGGCTTTGCGCTTCTCTACCCACCAAACGTCACTGTCATTCTCTTTCCGTCCCATACACACGAGCTGAGAAATTGCAAACGTCGAGCAATTGCTCAGAGATGAAAAGTGCCAGCACTGAAAGCTTTTGCTAGACAGCACCCTTCCTTGGAATCGCTTTCACAGGGGCAGTAACACTGGGGCTTTGCGCTTCTCTAGCCACCAAACGTCACGGTCATTCTCTTTCCGTCTCGTAGACACGAGCTGAGAAATTGCAAACGTCGAGCAATTGCTCAGAGAGGAAAAGTGCCAGCACTGAAAGCTGTTGCTAGCCAGCACCCTTCCTTGGAAGCGCTTTTGTAGGCCTAAGAACACTGGGGCTCTGGGCTTCTCTAGCCACCTAATCTTCTGCTCATCCTCTCGCGCACTCTAAAGAGAGCTCAGGTGAGAAATTGCAAACGTCGAGCAATTGCTCAGAGATGAAAAGTGCCAGCACTGAAAGCTGTTGCTAGCCAGCACCCTTCCTTGGAAGCGCTTTTGTAGGCCTAAGAAGACTGGGGCTCTGGGCTTCTCTAGCCACCTCATCTTCTGCTCATCCTCTCGCGCACTCTAAAGAGAGCTCAGGTGAGAAATTGCAAACGTCGAGCAATTGCTCAGAGATGAAAAGTGCCAGCACTGAAAGCTGTTGCTAGCCAGCACCCTTCCTTGGAAGCGCTTTCACAGGCGCAGTAACACTGGGGCTTTGCGCTTCTCTACCCACCAAACGTCACGGTCCTTCTCTTTCCGTCTCGTAGACACGAGCTGAGAAATTGCAAACGTCGAGCAATTGCTCAGAGATGAAAAGTGCCAGCACTGAAAGCTGTTGCTAGCCAGCACCCTTCCTTGGAAGCGCTTTTGTAGCCCTTAGAACACTGGGGCTCTGGGCTTCTCTAGCCACCTCATCTTCTGCTCATCCTCTCGCGCACTCTAAAGAGAGCTCAGGTGAGAAATTGCAAAAGTTGAGCAATTGCTCAGAGATGAAAAGTGCCAGCACTGAAAGCTCTTGCTAGCCAGCACCCTTCCTTGGAAGCGCTTTACAGGCGCAGCAACACTGGGGCTTTGCGCTTCTCTACCCACCAAACGTCACTGTCATTCTCTTTCCGTCTCGTAGACACGAGCTGAGAAATTGCAAACGTCGAGCAATTGCTCAGAGATGAAAAGTGCCAGCACTGGAAGCTGTTGCTAGCCAGCCCCCTTCCTTGGAAGCGCTTTTGTAGGCCTAAGAACACTGGGGCTCTGGGCTTCTTTAGCCACCTCATCTTCTGCTCATCCTCTCGCGCACTCTAAAGAGAGCTCAGGTGAGAAATTGCAAACGTCGAGCAATTGCTCAGAGATGAAAAGTGCCAGCACTGAAAGCTCTTGCTAGCCAGCCCCCTTCCTTGGAAGCGCTTTCACAGGCGCAGCAACACTGGGGCTTTGCGCTTCTATACGCACCAAACGTCACGGTCCTTCTCTTTCCGTCTCCTAGACACGAGCTGAGAAATTGCAAACGTCCAGCAATTGCTCAGAGATGAAAAGTGCCAGCACTGAAAGCTCTTGCAAGCCAGCACTCTTCCTTGGAAGCGCTTTCACAGGCGCAGCAACACTGGGGCTTTGCGCTTCTCTACCCACCAAACGTCACGGTCCTTCTCTTTCCGTCTCGTAGACACGAGCTGAGAAATTGCAAACGTCGAGCAATTGCTCAGAGATGAAAAGTGCCAGCACTGAAAGCTCTTGCTAGCCAGCCCCCTTCCTTGGAAGCGCTTTCACAGGCGCAGCAACACTGGGGCTTTGCGCTTCTATACGCACCAAACGTCACGGTCCTTCTCTTTCCGTCTCGTAGACACGAGCTGAGAAATTGCAAACGTCGAGCAATTGCTCAGAGATGAAAAGTGCCAGCACTGAAAGCTCTTGCAAGCCAGCACTCTTCCTTGGAAGCGCTTTCACAGGCGCAGCAACACTGGGGCTTTGCGCTTCTCTACCCACCAAACGTCACGGTCATTCTCTTTCCGTCTCGTAGACATGAGCTGAGAAATTGCAAACGTCGAGCAATTGCTCAGAGATGAAAAGTGCCAGCACTGAAAGCTCTTGCTAGCCAGCACCCTTCCTTGGAAGTGCTTTTGTAGGCCTAAGAACACTGGGGCTCTGGGCTTCTCTAGCCACCTCATCTTCTGCTCATCCTCTCGCGCACTCTAAAGAGAGCTCAGGTGAGAAATTGCAAACGTCGAGCAATTGCTCAGAGATGAAAAGTGCCAGCTCTGAAAGCTGTTGCTAGCCAGCACCCTTCCTTGGAAGCGCTTTCACAGGCGCAGTAACACTGGGGCTTTGCGCTTCTCTACGCACCAAACGTCACGGTCATTCTCTTTCCGTCTCGTAGACTCGAGCTGAGAAATTGCAAACGTCGAGCAATTGCTCAGAGATGAAAAGTGCCAGCACTGAAAGCTGTTGCTAGCCAGCACCCTTCCTTGGAAGCGCTTTCACAGGCGCAGCAACACTGGGGCTTTGCGCTTCTCTAGCCACCAAACGTCACGGTCCTTCTCTTTCCGTCTCGTAGACATGAGCTGAGAAATTGCAAACGTCGAGCAATTGCTCAGAGATGAAAAGTGCCAGCACTGAAAGCTGTTGCTAGCCAGCACCCTTCCTTGGAAGCGCTTTTGTAGGCCTAAGAACACTGGGGCTCTGGGCTTCTCTAGCCACCTCATCTTCAGCTCATCCTCTCGCGCACTCTAAAGAGAGCTCAGGTGAGAAATTGCAAACGTCGAGCAATTGCTCAGAGATGAAAAGTGCCAGCACTGAAAGCTGTTGCTAGCCAGCACCCTTTCTTTGAAGCGCTTTTGCAGGCGCAGCAACACTGGGGCTTTGCGCTTCTCTAGCCACCAAACGTCACGGTCCTTCTCTTTCCGTCGGTAGACACGAGCTGAGAAATTGCAAACGTCGAGCAATTGCTCAGAGATGAAAAGTGCCAGCACTGAAAGCTGTTGCTAGCCAGCACCCTTCCTTGGAAGCGCTTTCACAGGCGCAGTAACACTGGGGCTTTGCGCTTCTATACGCACCAAACGTCACGGTCATTCTCTTTCCGTCTCGTAGAATCGAGCTGAGAAATTGCAAACGTCGAGCAATTGCTCAGAGATGAAAAGTGCCAGCACTGAAAGCTGTTGCTAGCCAGCACCCTTCCTTGGAAGCGCTTTTGTAGGCCTAAGAACACTGGGGCTCTGGGCTTCTCTAGCCACCTCATCTTCTGCTCATCCTCTCGCGCACTCTAAAGAGAGCTCAGGTGAGAAATTGCAAACGTCGAGCAATTGCTCAGAGATGAAAATTGCCAGCACTGAAAGCTCTTGCTAGCCAGCACCCTTCCTTGGAAGCGCTTTCACAAGCGCAGTAACACTGGGGCTTTGCGCTTCTCTACCCACCAAACGTCACTGTCATTCTCTTTCCGTCCCATACACACGAGCTGAGAAATTGCAAACGTCGAGCAATTGCTCAGAGATGAAAAGTGCCAGCACTGAAAGCTTTTGCTAGACAGCACCCTTCCTTGGAATCGCTTTCACAGGGGCAGTAACACTGGGGCTTTGCGCTTCTCTAGCCACCAAACGTCACGGTCATTCTCTTTCCGTCTCGTAGACACGAGCTGAGAAATTGCAAACGTCGAGCAATTGCTCAGAGAGGAAAAGTGCCAGCACTGAAAGCTCTTGCTAGCCAGCACCCTTCCTTGGAAGCGCTTTTGTAGGCCTAAGAACACTGGGGCTCTGGGCTTCTCTAGCCACCTAATCTTCTGCTCATCCTCTCGCGCACTCTAAAGAGAGCTCAGGTGAGAAATTGCAAACGTCCAGCAATTGCTCAGAGATGAAAAGTGCCAGCACTGAAAGCTGTTGCTAGCCAGCACCCTTCCTTGGAAGCGCTTTTGTAGGCCTAAGCAGACTGGGGCTCTGGGCTTCTCTAGCCACCTCATCTTCTGCTCATCCTCTCGCGCACTCTAAAGAGAGCTCAGGTGAGAAATTGCAAACGTCGAGCAATTGCTCAGAGATGAAAAGTGCCAGCACTGAAAGCTGTTGCTAGCCAGCACCCTTCCTTGGAAGCGCTTTCACAGGCGCAGTAACACTGGGGCTTTGCGCTTCTCTACGCACCAAACGTCACGGTCCTTCTCTTTCCGTCTCGTAGACACGAGCTGAGAAATTGCAAACGTCGAGCAATTGCTCAGAGATGAAAAGTGCCAGCACTGAAAGCTGTTGCTAGCCAGCACCCTTCCTTGGAAGCGCTTTTGTAGCCCTTAGAACACTGGGGCTCTGGGCTTCTCTAGCCACCTCATCTTCTGCTCATCCTCTCGCGCACTCTAAAGAGAGCTCAGGTGAGAAATTGCAAAAGTTGAGCAATTGCTCAGAGATGAAAAGTGCCAGCACTGAAAGCTCTTGCTAGCCAGCACCCTTCCTTGGAAGCGCTTTACAGGCGCAGCAACACTGGGGCTTTGCGCTTCTCTACCCACCAAACGTCACTGTCATTCTCTTTCCGTCTCGTAGACACGAGCTGAGAAATTGCAAACGTCGAGCAATTGCTCAGAGATGAAAAGTGCCAGCACTGGAAGCTGTTGCTAGCCAGCCCCCTTCCTTGGAAGCGCTTTTGTAGGCCTAAGAACACTGGGGCTCTGGGCTTCTTTAGCCACCTCATCTTCTGCTCATCCTCTCGCGCACTCTAAAGAGAGCTCAGGTGAGAAATTGCAAACGTCGAGCAATTGCTCAGAGATGAAAAGTGCCAGCACTGAAAGCTCTTGCTAGCCAGCCCCCTTCCTTGGAAGCGCTTTCACAGGCGCAGCAACACTGGGGCTTTGCGCTTCTATACGCACCAAACGTCACGGTCCTTCTCTTTCCGTCTCCTAGACACGAGCTGAGAAATTGCAAACGTCGAGCAATTGCTCAGAGATGAAAAGTGCCAGCACTGAAAGCTCTTGCAAGCCAGCACTCTTCCTTGGAAGCGCTTTCACAGGCGCAGCAACACTGGGGCTTTGCGCTTCTCTACCCACCAAACGTCACGGTCATTCTCTTTCCGTCTCGTAGACATGAGCTGAGAAATTGCAAACGTCGAGCAATTGCTCAGAGATGAAAAGTGCCAGCACTGAAAGCTCTTGCTAGCCAGCACCCTTCCTTGGAAGCGCTTTTGTAGGCCTAAGAACACTGGGGCTCTGGGCTTCTCTAGCCACCTCATCTTCTGCTCATCCTCTCGCGCACTCTGAAGAGAGCTCAGGTGAGAAATTGCAAACGTCGAGCAATTGCTCAGAGATGAAAAGTGCCAGCACTGAAAGCTGTTGCTAGCCAGCACCCTTCCTTGGAAGCGCTTTCACAGGCGCAGTAACACTGGGGCTTTGCGCTTCTCTAGCCACCAAACGTCACGGTCCTTCTCTTTCCGTCTCGTAGACACGAGCTGAGAAATTGCAAACGTCGAGCAATTGCTCAGAGATGAAAAGTGCCAGCACTGAAAGCTGTTGCTAGCCAGCCCCCTTCCTTGGAAGCGCTTTTGTAGGCCTAAGAACAGTGGGGCTCTGGGCTTCTCTAGCCACCTCATCTTCTGCTCATCCTCTCGCGCACTCTGAAGAGAGCTCAGGTGAGAAATTGCAAACGTCGAGCAATTGCTCAGAGATGAAAAGTGCCAGCACTGAAAGCTGTTGCTAGCCAGCACCCTTCCTTGGAAGCGCTTTTGTAGGCCTAAGAACACTGGGGCTCTGGGCTTCTCTAGCCACCTCATCTTCTGCTCATCCTCTCGCGCACTCTAAAGAGAGCTCAGGTGAGAAATTGCAAAAGTCGAGCAATTGCTCAGAGAGGAAAAGTGCCAGCACTGAAAGCTGTTGCTAGCCAGCACCCTTCCTTGGAAGCACTTTCGCAGGCGCAGTAACACTGGGGCTTTGCGCTTCTCTACCCACCAAACGTCACTGTCATTCTCTTTCCGTCTCGTAGACACGAGCTGAGAAATTGCAAACGTCGAGCAATTGCTCAGAGAGGAAAAGTGCCAGCACTGAAAGCTGTTGCTAGCCAGCACCC
Organism: Sarcoramphus papa; assembly: GCA_037962945.1. Lineage (NCBI taxonomy): Eukaryota > Metazoa > Chordata > Aves > Accipitriformes > Cathartidae > Sarcoramphus > Sarcoramphus papa. Next base: position 785,537 of record JBBMRM010000121.1, read on the forward strand.
TTCCTTGGAAGCGCTTTCACAGGCGCAGCAACACTGGGGCTTTGCGCTTCTCTAGCCACCAAACGTCACGGTCCTTCTCTTTCCGTCTCCTAGACACGAGCTGAGAAATTGCAAACGTCGAGCAATTGCTCAGAGAGGAAAAGTGCCAGCACTGAAAGCTGTTGCTAGCCAGGACCCTTCCTTGGAAGCGCTTTCACAGGCGCAGCAACACTGGGGCTTTGCGCTTCTCTAGCCACCTAATCTTCTGCTCATCCTCTCGCGCACTCTAAAGAGAGCTCAGGTGAGAAATTGCAAACGTCGAGCAATTGCTCAGAGATGAAAAGTGCCAGCACTGAAAGCTGTTGCTAGCCAGCACCCTTCCTTGGAAGCGCTTTCACAGGCGCAGTAACACTGGGGCTTTGCGCTTCTCTACCAACGAAACATCACGGTCTTCTCTTTCCGTCTCGTAGACACGAGCTGAGAAATTGCAAACGTCGAGCAATTGCTCAGAGAGGAAAAGTGCCAGCACTGAAAGCTGTTGCTAGCCAGCACCCTTCCTTGGAAGTGCTTTTGTAGGCCTAAGAACACTGGGGCTCTGGGCTTCTCTAGCCACCTCATCTTCTGCTCATCCTCTCGCGCACTCTAAAGAGAGCTCAGGTGAGAAATTGCAAACGTCGAGCAATTGCTCAGAGATGAAAAGTGCCAGCTCTGAAAGCTGTTGCTAGCCAGCACCCTTCCTTGGAAGCGCTTTCACAGGCGCAGTAACACTGGGGCTTTGCGCTTCTCTACCCACCAAACGTCACAGTCATTCTCTTTCTGTCTCCTAGACACGAGCTGAGAAATTGCAAACGTCGAGCAATTGCTCAGAGATGAAAAGTGCCAGCACTGAAAGCTGTTGCTAGCCAGCACCCTTCCTTGGAAGCGCTTTCACAGGCGCAGCAACACTGGGGCTTTGCGCTTCTCTAGCCACCAAACGTCACGGTCCTTCTCTTTCCGTCTCGTAGACATGAGCTGAGAAATTGCAAACGTCGAGCAATTGCTCAGAGATGAAAAGTGCCAGCACTGAAAGCTGTTGCTAGCCAGCACCCTTCCTTGGAAGCGCTTTTGTAGGCCTAAGAACACTGGGGCTCTGGGCTTCTCTAGCCACCTCATCTTCAGCTCATCCTCTCGCGCACTCTAAAGAGAGCTCAGGTGAGAAATTGCAAACGTCGAGCAATTGCTCAGAGATGAAAAGTGCCAGCACTGAAAGCTGTTGCTAGCCAGCACCCTTTCTTTGAAGCGCTTTCACAGGCGCAGCAACACTGGGGCTTTGCGCTTCTCTAGCCACCAAACGTCACGGTCCTTCTCTTTCCGTCGGTAGACACGAGCTGAGAAATTGCAAACGTCGAGCAATTGCTCAGAGATGAAAAGTGCCAGCACTGAAAGCTGTTGCTAGCCAGCACCCTTCCTTGGAAGCGCTTTCACAGGCGCAGTAACACTGGGGCTTTGCGCTTCTATACGCACCAAACGTCACGGTCATTCTCTTTCCGTCTCGTAGACTCGAGCTGAGAAATTGCAAACGTCGAGCAATTGCTCAGAGATGAAAAGTGCCAGCACTGAAAGCTGTTGCTAGCCAGCACCCTTCCTTGGAAGCGCTTTTGTAGGCCTAAGAACACTGGGGCTCTGGGCTTCTCTAGCCACCTCATCTTCTGCTCATCCTCTCGCGCACTCTAAAGAGAGCTCAGGTGAGAAATTGCAAACGTCGAGCAATTGCTCAGAGATGAAAATTGCCAGCACTGAAAGCTCTTGCTAGCCAGCACCCTTCCTTGGAAGCGCTTTCACAAGCGCAGTAACACTGGGGCTTTGCGCTTCTCTACCCACCAAACGTCACTGTCATTCTCTTTCCGTCCCATACACACGAGCTGAGAAATTGCAAACGTCGAGCAATTGCTCAGAGATGAAAAGTGCCAGCACTGAAAGCTTTTGCTAGACAGCACCCTTCCTTGGAATCGCTTTCACAGGGGCAGTAACACTGGGGCTTTGCGCTTCTCTAGCCACCAAACGTCACGGTCATTCTCTTTCCGTCTCGTAGACACGAGCTGAGAAATTGCAAACGTCGAGCAATTGCTCAGAGAGGAAAAGTGCCAGCACTGAAAGCTCTTGCTAGCCAGCACCCTTCCTTGGAAGCGCTTTTGTAGGCCTAAGAACACTGGGGCTCTGGGCTTCTCTAGCCACCTAATCTTCTGCTCATCCTCTCGCGCACTCTAAAGAGAGCTCAGGTGAGAAATTGCAAACGTCCAGCAATTGCTCAGAGATGAAAAGTGCCAGCACTGAAAGCTGTTGCTAGCCAGCACCCTTCCTTGGAAGCGCTTTTGTAGGCCTAAGCAGACTGGGGCTCTGGGCTTCTCTAGCCACCTCATCTTCTGCTCATCCTCTCGCGCACTCTAAAGAGAGCTCAGGTGAGAAATTGCAAACGTCGAGCAATTGCTCAGAGATGAAAAGTGCCAGCACTGAAAGCTGTTGCTAGCCAGCACCCTTCCTTGGAAGCGCTTTCACAGGCGCAGTAACACTGGGGCTTTGCGCTTCTCTAGCCACCAAACGTCACGGTCCTTCTCTTTCCGTCTCGTAGACACGAGCTGAGAAATTGCAAACGTCGAGCAATTGCTCAGAGATGAAAAGTGCCAGCACTGAAAGCTGTTGCTAGCCAGCACCCTTCCTTGGAAGCGCTTTTGTAGCCCTTAGAACACTGGGGCTCTGGGCTTCTCTAGCCACCTCATCTTCTGCTCATCCTCTCGCGCACTCTAAAGAGAGCTCAGGTGAGAAATTGCAAAAGTTGAGCAATTGCTCAGAGATGAAAAGTGCCAGCACTGAAAGCTCTTGCTAGCCAGCACCCTTCCTTGGAAGCGCTTTACAGGCGCAGCAACACTGGGGCTTTGCGCTTCTCTACCCACCAAACGTCACTGTCATTCTCTTTCCGTCTCGTAGACACGAGCTGAGAAATTGCAAACGTCGAGCAATTGCTCAGAGATGAAAAGTGCCAGCACTGGAAGCTGTTGCTAGCCAGCCCCCTTCCTTGGAAGCGCTTTTGTAGGCCTAAGAACACTGGGGCTCTGGGCTTCTTTAGCCACCTCATCTTCTGCTCATCCTCTCGCGCACTCTAAAGAGAGCTCAGGTGAGAAATTGCAAACGTCGAGCAATTGCTCAGAGATGAAAAGTGCCAGCACTGAAAGCTCTTGCTAGCCAGCCCCCTTCCTTGGAAGCGCTTTCACAGGCGCAGCAACACTGGGGCTTTGCGCTTCTATACGCACCAAACGTCACGGTCCTTCTCTTTCCGTCTCGTAGACACGAGCTGAGAAATTGCAAACGTCGAGCAATTGCTCAGAGATGAAAAGTGCCAGCACTGAAAGCTCTTGCAAGCCAGCACTCTTCCTTGGAAGCGCTTTCACAGGCGCAGCAACACTGGGGCTTTGCGCTTCTCTACCCACCAAACGTCACGGTCCTTCTCTTTCCGTCTCGTAGACACGAGCTGAGAAATTGCAAACGTCGAGCAATTGCTCAGAGATGAAAAGTGCCAGCACTGAAAGCTCTTGCTAGCCAGCACCCTTCCTTGGAAGTGCTTTTGTAGGCCTAAGAACACTGGGGCTCTGGGCTTCTCTAGCCACCTCATCTTCTGCTCATCCTCTCGCGCACTCTAAAGAGAGCTCAGGTGAGAAATTGCAAACGTCGAGCAATTGCTCAGAGATGAAAAGTGCCAGCTCTGAAAGCTGTTGCTAGCCAGCACCCTTCCTTGGAAGCGCTTTCACAGGCGCAGTAACACTGGGGCTTTGCGCTTCTCTACCCACCAAACGTCACAGTCATTCTCTTTCTGTCTCCTAGACACGAGCTGAGAAATTGCAAACGTCGAGCAATTGCTCAGAGATGAAAAGTGCCAGCACTGAAAGCTGTTGCTAGCCAGCACCCTTCCTTGGAAGCGCTTTCACAGGCGCAGCAACACTGGGGCTTTGCGCTTCTCTAGCCACCAAACGTCACGGTCCTTCTCTTTCCGTCTCGTAGACATGAGCTGAGAAATTGCAAACGTCGAGCAATTGCTCAGAGATGAAAAGTGCCAGCACTGAAAGCTGTTGCTAGCCAGCACCCTTCCTTGGAAGCGCTTTTGTAGGCCTAAGAACACTGGGGCTCTGGGCTTCTCTAGCCACCTCATCTTCAGCTCATCCTCTCGCGCACTCTAAAGAGAGCTCAGGTGAGAAATTGCAAACGTCGAGCAATTGCTCAGAGATGAAAAGTGCCAGCACTGAAAGCTGTTGCTAGCCAGCACCCTTTCTTTGAAGCGCTTTTGCAGGCGCAGCAACACTGGGGCTTTGCGCTTCTCTAGCCACCAAACGTCACGGTCCTTCTCTTTCCGTCGGTAGACACGAGCTGAGAAATTGCAAACGTCGAGCAATTGCTCAGAGATGAAAAGTGCCAGCACTGAAAGCTGTTGCTAGCCAGCACCCTTCCTTGGAAGCGCTTTCACAGGCGCAGTAACACTGGGGCTTTGCGCTTCTATACGCACCAAACGTCACGGTCATTCTCTTTCCGTCTCGTAGACTCGAGCTGAGAAATTGCAAACGTCGAGCAATTGCTCAGAGATGAAAAGTGCCAGCACTGAAAGCTGTTGCTAGCCAGCACCCTTCCTTGGAAGCGCTTTTGTAGGCCTAAGAACACTGGGGCTCTGGGCTTCTCTAGCCACCTCATCTTCTGCTCATCCTCTCGCGCACTCTAAAGAGAGCTCAGGTGAGAAATTGCAAACGTCGAGCAATTGCTCAGAGATGAAAATTGCCAGCACTGAAAGCTCTTGCTAGCCAGCACCCTTCCTTGGAAGCGCTTTCACAAGCGCAGTAACACTGGGGCTTTGCGCTTCTCTACCCACCAAACGTCACTGTCATTCTCTTTCCGTCCCATACACACGAGCTGAGAAATTGCAAACGTCGAGCAATTGCTCAGAGATGAAAAGTGCCAGCACTGAAAGCTTTTGCTAGACAGCACCCTTCCTTGGAATCGCTTTCACAGGGGCAGTAACACTGGGGCTTTGCGCTTCTCTAGCCACCAAACGTCACGGTCATTCTCTTTCCGTCTCGTAGACACGAGCTGAGAAATTGCAAACGTCGAGCAATTGCTCAGAGAGGAAAAGTGCCAGCACTGAAAGCTGTTGCTAGCCAGCACCCTTCCTTGGAAGCGCTTTTGTAGGCCTAAGAACACTGGGGCTCTGGGCTTCTCTAGCCACCTAATCTTCTGCTCATCCTCTCGCGCACTCTAAAGAGAGCTCAGGTGAGAAATTGCAAACGTCGAGCAATTGCTCAGAGATGAAAAGTGCCAGCACTGAAAGCTGTTGCTAGCCAGCACCCTTCCTTGGAAGCGCTTTTGTAGGCCTAAGAAGACTGGGGCTCTGGGCTTCTCTAGCCACCTCATCTTCTGCTCATCCTCTCGCGCACTCTAAAGAGAGCTCAGGTGAGAAATTGCAAACGTCGAGCAATTGCTCAGAGATGAAAAGTGCCAGCACTGAAAGCTGTTGCTAGCCAGCACCCTTCCTTGGAAGCGCTTTCACAGGCGCAGTAACACTGGGGCTTTGCGCTTCTCTACCCACCAAACGTCACGGTCCTTCTCTTTCCGTCTCGTAGACACGAGCTGAGAAATTGCAAACGTCGAGCAATTGCTCAGAGATGAAAAGTGCCAGCACTGAAAGCTGTTGCTAGCCAGCACCCTTCCTTGGAAGCGCTTTTGTAGCCCTTAGAACACTGGGGCTCTGGGCTTCTCTAGCCACCTCATCTTCTGCTCATCCTCTCGCGCACTCTAAAGAGAGCTCAGGTGAGAAATTGCAAACGTCGAGCAATTGCTCAGAGATGAAAAGTGCCAGCACTGAAAGCTCTTGCTAGCCAGCCCCCTTCCTTGGAAGCGCTTTCACAGGCGCAGCAACACTGGGGCTTTGCGCTTCTATACGCACCAAACGTCACGGTCCTTCTCTTTCCGTCTCCTAGACACGAGCTGAGAAATTGCAAACGTCCAGCAATTGCTCAGAGATGAAAAGTGCCAGCACTGAAAGCTCTTGCAAGCCAGCACTCTTCCTTGGAAGCGCTTTCACAGGCGCAGCAACACTGGGGCTTTGCGCTTCTCTACCCACCAAACGTCACGGTCCTTCTCTTTCCGTCTCGTAGACACGAGCTGAGAAATTGCAAACGTCGAGCAATTGCTCAGAGATGAAAAGTGCCAGCACTGAAAGCTCTTGCTAGCCAGCCCCCTTCCTTGGAAGCGCTTTCACAGGCGCAGCAACACTGGGGCTTTGCGCTTCTATACGCACCAAACGTCACGGTCCTTCTCTTTCCGTCTCGTAGACACGAGCTGAGAAATTGCAAACGTCGAGCAATTGCTCAGAGATGAAAAGTGCCAGCACTGAAAGCTGTTGCTAGCCAGCACCCTTCCTTGGAAGCGCTTTCACAGGCGCAGCAACACTGGGGCTTTGCGCTTCTCTAGCCACCAAACGTCACGGTCCTTCTCTTTCCGTCTCGTAGACATGAGCTGAGAAATTGCAAACGTCGAGCAATTGCTCAGAGATGAAAAGTGCCAGCACTGAAAGCTGTTGCTAGCCAGCACCCTTCCTTGGAAGCGCTTTTGTAGGCCTAAGAACACTGGGGCTCTGGGCTTCTCTAGCCACCTCATCTTCAGCTCATCCTCTCGCGCACTCTAAAGAGAGCTCAGGTGAGAAATTGCAAACGTCGAGCAATTGCTCAGAGATGAAAAGTGCCAGCACTGAAAGCTGTTGCTAGCCAGCACCCTTTCTTTGAAGCGCTTTTGCAGGCGCAGCAACACTGGGGCTTTGCGCTTCTCTAGCCACCAAACGTCACGGTCCTTCTCTTTCCGTCGGTAGACACGAGCTGAGAAATTGCAAACGTCGAGCAATTGCTCAGAGATGAAAAGTGCCAGCACTGAAAGCTGTTGCTAGCCAGCACCCTTCCTTGGAAGCGCTTTCACAGGCGCAGTAACACTGGGGCTTTGCGCTTCTATACGCACCAAACGTCACGGTCATTCTCTTTCCGTCTCGTAGACTCGAGCTGAGAAATTGCAAACGTCGAGCAATTGCTCAGAGATGAAAAGTGCCAGCACTGAAAGCTGTTGCTAGCCAGCACCCTTCCTTGGAAGCGCTTTTGTAGGCCTAAGAACACTGGGGCTCTGGGCTTCTCTAGCCACCTCATCTTCTGCTCATCCTCTCGCGCACTCTAAAGAGAGCTCAGGTGAGAAATTGCAAACGTCGAGCAATTGCTCAGAGATGAAAATTGCCAGCACTGAAAGCTCTTGCTAGCCAGCACCCTTCCTTGGAAGCGCTTTCACAAGCGCAGTAACACTGGGGCTTTGCGCTTCTCTACCCACCAAACGTCACTGTCATTCTCTTTCCGTCCCATACACACGAGCTGAGAAATTGCAAACGTCGAGCAATTGCTCAGAGATGAAAAGTGCCAGCACTGAAAGCTTTTGCTAGACAGCACCCTTCCTTGGAATCGCTTTCACAGGGGCAGTAACACTGGGGCTTTGCGCTTCTCTAGCCACCAAACGTCACGGTCATTCTCTTTCCGTCTCGTAGACACGAGCTGAGAAATTGCAAACGTCGAGCAATTGCTCAGAGAGGAAAAGTGCCAGCACTGAAAGCTCTTGCTAGCCAGCACCCTTCCTTGGAAGCGCTTTTGTAGGCCTAAGAACACTGGGGCTCTGGGCTTCTCTAGCCACCTAATCTTCTGCTCATCCTCTCGCGCACTCTAAAGAGAGCTCAGGTGAGAAATTGCAAACGTCCAGCAATTGCTCAGAGATGAAAAGTGCCAGCACTGAAAGCTGTTGCTAGCCAGCACCCTTCCTTGGAAGCGCTTTTGTAGGCCTAAGCAGACTGGGGCTCTGGGCTTCTCTAGCCACCTCATCTTCTGCTCATCCTCTCGCGCACTCTAAAGAGAGCTCAGGTGAGAAATTGCAAACGTCGAGCAATTGCTCAGAGATGAAAAGTGCCAGCACTGAAAGCTGTTGCTAGCCAGCACCCTTCCTTGGAAGCGCTTTCACAGGCGCAGTAACACTGGGGCTTTGCGCTTCTCTACGCACCAAACGTCACGGTCCTTCTCTTTCCGTCTCGTAGACACGAGCTGAGAAATTGCAAACGTCGAGCAATTGCTCAGAGATGAAAAGTGCCAGCACTGAAAGCTGTTGCTAGCCAGCACCCTTCCTTGGAAGCGCTTTTGTAGCCCTTAGAACACTGGGGCTCTGGGCTTCTCTAGCCACCTCATCTTCTGCTCATCCTCTCGCGCACTCTAAAGAGAGCTCAGGTGAGAAATTGCAAAAGTTGAGCAATTGCTCAGAGATGAAAAGTGCCAGCACTGAAAGCTCTTGCTAGCCAGCACCCTTCCTTGGAAGCGCTTTACAGGCGCAGCAACACTGGGGCTTTGCGCTTCTCTACCCACCAAACGTCACTGTCATTCTCTTTCCGTCTCGTAGACACGAGCTGAGAAATTGCAAACGTCGAGCAATTGCTCAGAGATGAAAAGTGCCAGCACTGGAAGCTGTTGCTAGCCAGCCCCCTTCCTTGGAAGCGCTTTTGTAGGCCTAAGAACACTGGGGCTCTGGGCTTCTTTAGCCACCTCATCTTCTGCTCATCCTCTCGCGCACTCTAAAGAGAGCTCAGGTGAGAAATTGCAAACGTCGAGCAATTGCTCAGAGATGAAAAGTGCCAGCACTGAAAGCTCTTGCTAGCCAGCCCCCTTCCTTGGAAGCGCTTTCACAGGCGCAGCAACACTGGGGCTTTGCGCTTCTATACGCACCAAACGTCACGGTCCTTCTCTTTCCGTCTCCTAGACACGAGCTGAGAAATTGCAAACGTCGAGCAATTGCTCAGAGATGAAAAGTGCCAGCACTGAAAGCTCTTGCAAGCCAGCACCCTTCCTTGGAAGCGCTTTCACAGGCGCAGCAACACTGGGGCTTTGCGCTTCTCTACCCACCAAACGTCACGGTCATTCTCTTTCCGTCTCGTAGACATGAGCTGAGAAATTGCAAACGTCGAGCAATTGCTCAGAGATGAAAAGTGCCAGCACTGAAAGCTCTTGCTAGCCAGCACCCTTCCTTGGAAGCGCTTTTGTAGGCCTAAGAACACTGGGGCTCTGGGCTTCTTTAGCCACCTAATCTTCTGCTCATCCTCTCGCGCACTCTGAAGAGAGCTCAGGTGAGAAATTGCAAACGTCGAGCAATTGCTCAGAGATGAAAAGTGCCAGCACTGAAAGCTGTTGCTAGCCAGCACCCTTCCTTGGAAGCGCTTTCACAGGCGCAGTAACACTGGGGCTTTGCGCTTCTCTAGCCACCAAACGTCACGGTCCTTCTCTTTCCGTCTCGTAGACACGAGCTGAGAAATTGCAAACGTCGAGCAATTGCTCAGAGATGAAAAGTGCCAGCACTGAAAGCTGTTGCTAGCCAGCCCCCTTCCTTGGAAGCGCTTTTGTAGGCCTAAGAACAGTGGGGCTCTGGGCTTCTCTAGCCACCTCATCTTCTGCTCATCCTCTCGCGCACTCTGAAGAGAGCTCAGGTGAGAAATTGCAAACGTCGAGCAATTGCTCAGAGATGAAAAGTGCCAGCACTGAAAGCTGTTGCTAGCCAGCACCCTTCCTTGGAAGCGCTTTCACAGGCGCAGTAACACTGGGGCTTTGCGCTTCTCTAGCCACCAAACGTCACGGTCCTTCTCTTTCCGTCTCGTAGACACGAGCTGAGAAATTGCAAACGTCCAGCAATTGCTCAGAGATGAAAAGTGCCAGCACTGGAAGCTGTTGCTAGCCAGCACCCTTCCTTGGAAGCGCTTTTGTAGGCCTAAGAACACTGGGGCTCTGGGCTTCTCTAGCCACCTCATCTTCTGCTCATCCTCTCGCGCACTCTAAAGAGAGCTCAGGTGAGAAATTGCAAACGTCGAGCAATTGCTCAGAGATGAAAAGTGCCAGCTCTGAAAGCTGTTGCTAGCCAGCACCCTTCCTTGGAAGCGCTTTCACAGGCGCAGTAACACTGGGGCTTTGCGCTTCTCTAGCCACCAAACGTCACGGTCCTTCTCTTTCCGTCTCGTAGACACGAGCTGAGAAATTGCAAACGTCGAGCAATTGCTCAGAGATGAAAAGTGCCAGCACTGAAAGCTGTTGCTAGCCAGCACCCTTCCTTGGAAGCGCTTTCACAGGTGCAGTAACACTGGGGCTTTGCGCTTCTCTAGCCACCAAACGTCACGGTCCTTCTCTTTCCGTCTCGTAGACACGAGCTGAGAAATTGCAAACGTCCAGCAATTGCTCAGAGATGAAAAGTGCCAGCACTGAAAGCTGTTGCTAGCCAGCACCCTTCCTTGGAAGCGCTTTTGTAGGCCTAAGCACACTGGGGCTCTGGGCTTCTCTAGCCACCTCATCTTCTGCTCATCCTCTCGCGCACTCTAAAGAGAGCTCAGGTGAGAAATTGCAAACGTCGAGCAATTGCTCAGAGAAGAAAAGTGCCAGCACTGAAAGCTGTTGCTAGCCAGCACCCTTCCTTGGAAGCGCTTTCACAGGCGCAGCAACACTGGGGCTTTGCGCTTCTCTAGCCACCAAACGTCATGGTCATTCTCTTTCCGTCGGTAGACACGAGCTGAGAAATTGCAAACGTCGAGCAATTGCTCAGAGATGAAAAGTGCCAGCACTGAAAGCTGTTGCTAGCCAGCACCCTTCCTTGGAAGCGCTTTCACAGGCGCAGTAACACTGGGGCTTTGTGCTTCTATACGCACCAAACGTCACGGTCCTTCTCTTTCCGTCTCGTAGACACGAGCTGAGAAACTGCAAACGTCGAGCAATTGCTCAGAGATGAAAAGTGCCAGCACTGAAAGCTGTTGCTAGCCAGCACCCTTCCTTGGAAGCGCTTTTGTAGCCCTTAGAACACTGGGGCTCTGGGCTTCTCTAGCCACCTCATCTTCTGCTCATCCTCTCGCGCACTCTAAAGAGAGCTCAGGTGAGAAATTGCAAACGTCGAGCAATTGCTCAGAGATGAAAAGTGCCAGCACTGAAAGCTGTTGCTAGCCAGCACCCTTCCTTGGAAGCGCTTTCACAAGCGCAGTAACACTGGGGCTTTGCGCTTCTCTACCAACCAAACATCACGGTCCTTCTCTTTCCGTCTCGTAGACACGAGCTGAGAAATTGCAAACGTCGAGCAATTGCTCAGAGATGAAAAGTGCCAGCACTGAAAGCTGTTGCTAGCCAGCACCCTTCCTTGGAAGCGCTTTTGTAGGCCTAAGAACACTGGGGCTCTGGGCTTCTTTAGCCACCTCATCTTCTGCTCATCCTCTCGCGCACTCTGAAGAGAGCTCAGGTGAGAAATTGCAAACGTCCAGCAATTGCTCAGAGATGAAAAGTGCCAGCACTGAAAGCTGTTGCTAGCCAGCACCCTTCCTTGGAAGCGCTTTCACAGGCGCAGTAACACTGGGGCTTTGCGCTTCTCTACCCACCAAACGTCACGGTCCTTCTCTTTCCGTCTCGTAGACACGAGCTGAGAAATTGCAAACGTCGAGCAATTGCTCAGAGAGGAAAAGTGCCAGCACTGAAAGCTGTTGCTAGCCAGCCCCCTTCCTTGGAAGCGCTTTTGTAGGCCTAAGAACAGTGGGGCTCTGGGCTTCTTTAGCCACCTCATCTTCTGCTCATCCTCTCGCGCACTCTAAAGAGAGCTTAGGTGAGAAATTGCAAACGTCCAGCAATTGCTCAGAGATGAAAAGTGCCAGCACTGAAAGCTGTTGCTAGCCAGCACCCTTCCTTGGAAGCGCTTTCACAGGCGCAGCAACACTGGGGCTTTGCGCTTCTCTACCAACCAAACATCACGTTCCTTCTCTTTCCGTCTCGTAGACACGAGCTGAGAAATTGCAAACGTCCAGCAATTGCTCAGAGAGGAAAAGTGCCAGCACTGAAAGCTGTTGCTAGCCAGCACCCTTCCTTGGAAGCGCTTTTGTAGGCCTAAGAACACTGGGGCTCTGGGCTTCTTTAGCCACCTCATCTTCTGCTCATCCTCTCGCGCACTCTAAAGAGAGCTCAGGTGAGAAATTGCAAACTTCGAGCAATTGCTCAGAGATGAAAAGTGCCAGCACTAAAAGCTGTTGCTAGCCAGCACCCTTCCTTGGAAGCGCTTTCACAGGCGCAGCAACACTGGGGCTTTGCGCTTCTCTAGCCACCAAACGTCACGGTCCTTCTCTTTCCGTCTCCTAGACACGAGCTGAGAAATTGCAAACGTCCAGCAATTGCTCAGAGATGAAAAGTGCCAGCACTGAAAGCTGTTGCTAGCCAGGACCCTTCCTTGGAAGCGCTTTCACAGGCGCAGCAACACTGGGGCTTTGCGCTTCTCTAGCCACCTAATCTTCTGCTCATCCTCTCGCGCACTCTAAAGAGAGCTCAGGTGAGAAATTGCAAACGTCGAGCAATTGCTCAGAGATGAAAAGTGCCAGCACTGAAAGCTGTTGCTAGCCAGCACCCTTCCTTGGAAGCGCTTTCACAGGCGCAGTAACACTGGGGCTTTGCGCTTCTCTAGCCACCAAACGTCACGGTCACTATCTCTCCGTCTCGTAGACACGAGCTGAGAAATTGCAAACGTCGAGCAATTGCTCAGAGATGAAAAGTGCCAGCACTGAAAGCTGTTGCTAGCCAGCACCCTTCCTTGGAAGCGCTTTTGTAGGCCTAAGAACACTGGGGCTCTGGGCTTCTTTAGCCACCTCATCTTCGGCTCATCCTCTCGCGCACTCTAAAGAGAGCTCAGGTGAGAAATTGCAAACGTCGAGCAATTGCTCAGAGATGAAAAGTGCCAGCACTGAAAGCTCTTGCTAGCCAGCACCCTTCCTTGGAAGCGCTTTCACAGGCGCAGTAACACTGGGGCTTTGCGCTTCTCTACCAACGAAACATCACGGTCTTCTCTTTCCGTCTCGTAGACACGAGCTGAGAAATTGCAAACGTCGAGCAATTGCTCAGAGAGGAAAAGTGCCAGCACTGAAAGCTGTTGCTAGCCAGCACCCTTCCTTGGAAGCGCTTTTGTAGGCCTAAGAACACTGGGGCTCTGGGCTTCTCTAGCCACCTCATCTTCTGCTCATCCTCTCGCGCACTCTAAAGAGAGCTCAGGTGAGAAATTGCAAACGTCGAGCAATTGCTCAGAGATGAAAAGTGCCAGCACTGAAAGCTGTTGCTAGCCAGCACCCTTCCTTGGAAGCGCTTTCACAGGCGCAGCAACACTGGGGCTTTGCGCTTCTCTAGCCACCAAACGTCACGGTCCTTCTCTTTCCGTCTCGTAGACACGAGTTGAGAAATTGCAAACGTCGAGCAATTGCTCAGAGATGAAAAGTGCCAGCACTGAAAGCTGTTGCTAGCCAGCCCCCTTCCTTGGAAGCGCTTTCACAGGCGCAGCAACACTGGGGCTTTGCGCTTCTCTACCAACCAAACGTCACGGTCATTCTCTTTCCGTCTCGTAGACACGAGCTGAGAAATTGCAAACGTCCAGCAATTGCTCAGAGATGAAAAGTGCCAGCACTGAAAGCTGTTGCTAGCCAGCACCCTTCCTTGGAAGCGCTTTTGTAGCCCTTAGAACACTGGGGCTCTGGGCTTCTCTAGCCAACTCATCTTCAGCTCATCCTCTCGCGCACTCTAAAGAGAGCTCAGGTGAGAAATTGCAAACGTCGAGCAATTGCTCAGAGATGAAAAGTGCCAGCACTGAAAGCTGTTGCTAGCCAGCACCCTTCCTTGGAAGCGCTTTCACAGGCGCAGCAACACTGGGGCTTTGCGCTTCTCTAGCCACCAAACGTCACGGTCCTTCTCTTTCCGTCGGTAGACACGAGCTGAGAAATTGCAAACGTCGAGCAATTGCTCAGAGATGAAAAGTGCCAGCACTGAAAGCTGTTGCTAGCCAGCACCCTTCCTTGGAAGCGCTTTCACAGGCGCAGTAACACTGGGGCTTTGCTCTTCTATACGCACCAAACGTCACGGTCCTTCTCTTTCCGTCTCGTAGACTCGAGCTGAGAAATTGCAAACGTCGAGCAATTGCTCAGAGATGAAAAGTGCCAGCACTGAAAGCTGTTGCTAGCCAGCACCCTTCCTTGGAAGCGCTTTTGTAGGCCTAAGAACACTGGGGCTCTGGGCTTCTCTAGCCACCTCATCTTCTGCTCATCCTCTCACGCACTCTAAAGAGAGCTCAGGTGAGAAATTGCAAACGTCGAGCAATTGCTCAGAGATGAAAAGTGCCAGCACTGAAAGCTCTTGCTAGCCAGCACCCTTCCTTGGAAGCGCTTTCACAAGCGCAGTAACACTGGTGCTTTGCGCTTCTCTACCCACCAAACGTCACTGTCATTCTCTTTCCGTCCCATACAGACGAGCTGAGAAATTGCAAACGTCGAGCAATTGCTCAGAGATGAAAAGTGCCAGCACTGAAAGCTGTTGCTAGCCAGCACCCTTCCTTGGAAGCGCTTTCACAAGCGCAGTAACACTGGGGCTTTGCGCTTCTCTACCAACCAAACATCACGGTCCTTCTCTTTCCGTCTCGTAGACACGAGCTGAGAAATTGCAAACGTCGAGCAATTGCTCAGAGATGAAAAGTGCCAGCACTGAAAGCTGTTGCTAGCCAGCACCCTTCCTTGGAAGCGCTTTTGTAGGCCTAAGAACACTGGGGCTCTGGGCTTCTTTAGCCACCTCATCTTCTGCTCATCCTCTCGCGCACTCTGAAGAGAGCTCAGGTGAGAAATTGCAAACGTCCAGCAATTGCTCAGAGATGAAAAGTGCCAGCACTGAAAGCTGTTGCTAGCCAGCACCCTTCCTTGGAAGCGCTTTCACAGGCGCAGTAACACTGGGGCTTTGCGCTTCTCTACCCACCAAACGTCACGGTCCTTCTCTTTCCGTCTCGTAGACACGAGCTGAGAAATTGCAAACGTCGAGCAATTGCTCAGAGAGGAAAAGTGCCAGCACTGAAAGCTGTTGCTAGCCAGCCCCCTTCCTTGGAAGCGCTTTTGTAGGCCTAAGAACAGTGGGGCTCTGGGCTTCTTTAGCCACCTCATCTTCTGCTCATCCTCTCGCGCACTCTAAAGAGAGCTTAGGTGAGAAATTGCAAACGTCCAGCAATTGCTCAGAGATGAAAAGTGCCAGCACTGAAAGCTGTTGCTAGCCAGCACCCTTCCTTGGAAGCGCTTTCACAGGCGCAGCAACACTGGGGCTTTGCGCTTCTCTACCAACCAAACATCACGTTCCTTCTCTTTCCGTCTCGTAGACACGAGCTGAGAAATTGCAAACGTCCAGCAATTGCTCAGAGACAAAAAGTGCCAGCACTGAAAGCTGTTGCTAGCCAGCACCCTTCCTTGGAAGCGCTTTTGTAGGCCTAAGAACACTGGGGCTCTGGGCTTCTTTAGCCACCTCATCTTCTGCTCATCCTCTCGCGCACTCTAAAGAGAGCTCAGGTGAGAAATTGCAAACTTCGAGCAATTGCTCAGAGATGAAAAGTGCCAGCACTGAAAGCTGTTGCTAGCCAGCACCCTTCCTTGGAAGCGCTTTCACAGGCGCAGCAACACTGGGGCTTTGCGCTTCTCTAGCCACCAAACGTCACGGTCCTTCTCTTTCCGTCTCCTAGACACGAGCTGAGAAATTGCAAACGTCCAGCAATTGCTCAGAGATGAAAAGTGCCAGCACTGAAAGCTGTTGCTAGCCAGGACCCTTCCTTGGAAGCGCTTTCACAGGCGCAGCAACACTGGGGCTTTGCGCTTCTCTAGCCACCTAATCTTCTGCTCATCCTCTCGCGCACTCTAAAGAGAGCTCAGGTGAGAAATTGCAAACGTCGAGCAATTGCTCAGAGATGAAAAGTGCCAGCACTGAAAGCTGTTGCTAGCCAGCACCCTTCCTTGGAAGCGCTTTCACAGGCGCAGTAACACTGGGGCTTTGCGCTTCTCTAGCCACCAAACGTCACAGTCATTCTCTTTCCGTCTCGTAGACACGAGCTGAGAAATTGCAAACGTCGAGCAATTGCTCAGAGATGAAAAGTGCCAGCACTGAAAGCTGTTGCTAGCCAGCACCCTTCCTTGGAAGCGCTTTTGTAGGCCTAAGAACACTGGGGCTCTGGGCTTCTTTAGCCACCTCATCTTCGGCTCATCCTCTCGCGCACTCTAAAGAGAGCTCAGGTGAGAAATTGCAAACGTCGAGCAATTGCTCAGAGATGAAAAGTGCCAGCACTGAAAGCTCTTGCTAGCCAGCACCCTTCCTTGGAAGCGCTTTCACAGGCGCAGTAACACTGGGGCTTTGCGCTTCTCTACCAACAAAACATCACGGTCTTCTCTTTCCGTCTCGTAGACACGAGCTGAGAAATTGCAAACGTCGAGCAATTGCTCAGAGAGGAAAAGTGCCAGCACTGAAAGCTGTTGCTAGCCAGCACCCTTCCTTGGAAGCGCTTTTGTAGGCCTAAGAACACTGGGGCTCTGGGCTTCTCTAGCCACCTCATCTTCTGCTCATCCTCTCGCGCACTCTAAAGAGAGCTCAGGTGAGAAATTGCAAACGTCGAGCAATTGCTCAGAGATGAAAAGTGCCAGCTCTGAAAGCTGTTGCTAGCCAGCACCCTTCCTTGGAAGCGCTTTCACAGGCGCAGTAACACTGGGGCTTTGCGCTTCTCTAGCCACCAAACGTCACAGTCATTCTCTTTCCGTCTCCTACACACGAGCTGAGAAATTGCAAACGTCGAGCAATTGCTCAGAGATGAAAAGTGCCAGCACTGAAAGCTGTTGCTAGCCAGCACCCTTCCTTGGAAGCGCTTTCACAGGCGCAGCAACACTGGGGCTTTGCGCTTCTCTAGCCACCAAACGTCACGGTCCTTCTCTTTCCGTCTCGTAGACACGAGCTGAGAAATTGCAAACGTCGAGCAATTGCTCAGAGATGAAAAGTGCCAGCACTGAAAGCTGTTGCTAGCCAGCACCCTTCCTTGGAAGCGCTTTTGTAGGCCTAAGAACACTGGGGCTCTGGGCTTCTCTAGCCACCTCATCTTCCGCTCATCCTCTCGCGCACTCTAAAGAGAGCTCAGGTGAGAAATTGCAAACGTCGAGCAATTGCTCAGAGATGAAAAGTGCCAGCACTGAAAGCTCTTGCTAGCCAGCACCCTTCCTTGGAAGCGCTTTCACAGGCGCAGCAACACTGGGGCTTTGCGCTTCTCTAGCCACCAAACGTCACGGTCATTCTCTTTCCGTCTCGTAGACACGAGTTGAGAAATTGCAAATGTCGAGCAATTGCTCAGAGATGAAAAGTGCCAGCACTGAAAGCTGTTGCTAGCCAGCACCCTTCCTTGGAAGCGCTTTCACAGGCGCAGCAACACTGGGGCTTTGCGCTTCTCTACCAACCAAACGTCACGGTCATTCTCTTTCCGTCTCGTAGACACGAGCTGAGAAATTGCAAACGTCCAGCAATTGCTCAGAGATGAAAAGTGCCAGCACTGAAAGCTGTTGCTAGCCAGCACCCTTCCTTGGAAGCGCTTTTGTAGGCCTAAGAACACTGGGGCTCTGGGCTTCTCTAGCCAACTCATCTTCAGCTCATCCTCTCGCGCACTCTAAAGAGAGCTCAGGTGAGAAATTGCAAACGTCGAGCAATTGCTCAGAGATGAAAAGTGCCAGCACTGAAAGCTGTTGCTAGCCAGCACCCTTCCTTGGAAGCGCTTTCACAGGCGCAGCAACACTGGGGCTTTGCGCTTCTCTAGCCACCAAACGTCACGGTCCTTCTCTTTCCGTCGGTAGACACGAGCTGAGAAATTGCAAACGTCGAGCAATTGCTCAGAGATGAAAAGTGCCAGCACTGAAAGCTGTTGCTAGCCAGCACCCTTCCTTGGAAGCGCTTTCACAGGCGCAGTAACACTGGGGCTTTGCGCTTCTATACGCACCAAACGTCACGGTCCTTCTCTTTCCGTCTCGTAGACTCGAGCTGAGAAATTGCAAACGTCGAGCAATTGCTCAGAGATGAAAAGTGCCAGCACTGAAAGCTGTTGCTAGCCAGCACCCTTCCTTGGAAGCGCTTTTGTAGGCCTAAGAACACTGGGGCTCTGGGCTTCTCTAGCCACCTCATCTTCTGCTCATCCTCTCGCGCACTCTAAAGAGAGCTCAGGTGAGAAATTGCAAACGTCGAGCAATTGCTCAGAGATGAAAAGTGCCAGCACTGAAAGCTCTTGCTAGCCAGCACCCTTCCTTGGAAGCGCTTTCACAAGCGCAGTAACACTGGGGCTTTGCGCTTCTCTACCCACCAAACGTCACTGTCATTCTCTTTCCGTCCCATACACACGAGCTGAGAAATTGCAAACGTCGAGCAATTGCTCCGAGATGAAAAGTGCCAGCACTGAAAGCTTTTGCTAGACAGCACCCTTCCTTGGAATCGCTTTCACAGGCGCAGTAACACTGGGGCTTTGCGCTTCTCTAGCCACCAAACGTCACGGTCATTCTCTTTCCGTCTCGTAGACACGAGCTGAGAAATTGCAAACGTCGAGCAATTGCTCAGAGAGGAAAAGTGCCAGCACTGAAAGCTCTTGCTAGCCAGCACCCTTCCTTGGAAGCGCTTTTGTAGGCCTAAGAACACTGGGGCTCTGGGCTTCTCTAGCCACCTAATCTTCTGCTCATCCTCTCGCGCACTCTAAAGAGAGCTCAGGTGAGAAATTGCAAACGTCGAGCAATTGCTCAGAGATGAAAAGTGCCAGCACTGAAAGCTGTTGCTAGCCAGCACCCTTCCTTGGAAGCGCTTTTGTAGGCCTAAGAACACTGGGGCTCTGGGCTTCTCTAGCCACCTCATCTTCTGCTCATCCTCTCGCGCACTCTAAAGAGAGCTCAGGTGAGAAATTGCAAACGTCCAGCAATTGCTCAGAGATGAAAAGTGCCAGCACTGAAAGCTCTTGCTAGCCAGCACCCTTCCTTGGAAGCGCTTTCACAGGCGCAGTAACACTGGGGCTTTGCGCTTCTCTACCCACCAAACGTCACGGTCCTTCTCTTTCCGTCTCGTAGACACGAGCTGAGAAATTGCAAACGTCGAGCAATTGCTCAGAGAAGAAAAGTGCCAGCACTGAAAGCTGTTGCTAGCCAGCCCCCTTCCTTGGAAGCGCTTTTGTAGGCCTAAGAACAGTGGGGCTCTGGGCTTCTTTAGCCACCTCATCTTCTGCTCATCCTCTCGCGCACTCTAAAGAGAGCTCAGGTGAGAAATTGCAAACGTCGAGCAATTGCTCAGAGATGAAAAGTGCCAGCACTGAAAGCTGTTGCTAGCCAGCACCCTTCCTTGGAAGCGCTTTCACAGGCGCAGTAACACTGGGGCTTTGCACTTCTCTACCAACCAAACATCACGTTCCTTCTCTTTCCGTCTCGTAGACACGAGCTGAGAAATTGCAAACGTCCAGCAATTGCTCAGAGAGGAAAAGTGCCAGCACTGAAAGCTCTTGCTAGCCAGCACCCTTCCTTGGAAGCGCTTTTGTAGGCCTAAGAACACTGGGGCTCTGGGCTTCTCTAGCCACCTCATCTTCTGCTCATCCTCTCGCGCACTCTAAAGAGAGCTCAGGTGAGAAATTGCAAAAGTTGAGCAATTGCTCAGAGATGAAAAGTGCCAGCACTGAAAGCTGTTGCTAGCCAGCACCCTTCCTTGGAAGCGCTTTACAGGCGCAGCAACACTGGGGCTTTGCGCTTCTCTACCCACCAAACGTCACGGTCCTTCTCTTTCCGTCTTGTAGACACGAGCTGAGAAATTGCAAACGTCCAGCAATTGCTCCGAGATGAAAAGTGCCAGCACTGAAAGCTGTTGCTAGCCAGCACCCTTCCTTGGAAGCGCTTTCACAGGCACAGCAACACTGGGGCTTTGCGCTTCTCTAGCCACCTAATCTTCTGCTCATCCTCTCGCGCACTCTAAAGAGAGCTCAGGTGAGAAATTGCAAACGTCGAGCAATTGCTCGGAGATGAAAAGTGCCAGCACTGAAAGCTGTTGCTAGCCAGCACCCTTCCTTGGAAGCGCTTTACAGGCGCAGTAACACTGGGGCTTTGCGCTTCTCTAGCCACCAAACGTCACGGTCACTATCTCTCCGTCTCGTAGACACGAGCTGAGAAATTGCAAACGTCGAGCAATTGCTCAGAGATGAAAAGTGCCAGCACTGAAAGCTGTTGCTAGCCAGCCCCCTTCCTTGCAAGCGCTTTTGTAGGCCTAAGAACAGTGGGGCTCTGGGCTTCTTTAGCCACCTCATCTTCTGCTCATCCTCTCGCGCACTCTAAAGAGAGCTCAGGTGAGAAATTGCAAACTTCGAGCAATTGCTCAGAGATGAAAAGTGCCAGCACTGAAAGCTGTTGCTAGCCAGCACCCTTCCTTGGAAGCGCTTTCACAGGCGCAGCAACACTGGGGCTTTGCGCTTCTCTAGCCACCAAACGTCACGGTCCTTCTCTTTCCGTCTCCTAGACACGAGCTGAGAAATTGCAAACGTCCAGCAATTGCTCAGAGATGAAAAGTGCCAGCACTGAAAGCTGTTGCTAGCCAGGACCCTTCCTTGGAAGCGCTTTCACAGGCGCAGCAACACTGGGGGTTTGCGCTTCTCTAGCCACCTAATCTTCTGCTCATCCTCTCGCGCACTCTAAAGAGAGCTCAGGTGAGAAATTGCAAACGTCGAGCAATTGCTCAGAGATGAAAAGTGCCAGCACTGAAAGCTGTTGCTAGCCAGCACCCTTCCTTGGAAGCGCTTTCACAGGCGCAGTAACACTGGGGCTTTGCGCTTCTCTAGCCACCAAACGTCACGGTCACTATCTCTCCGACTCGTAGACACGAGCTGAGAAATTGCAAACGTCGAGCAATTGCTCAGAGATGAAAAGTGCCAGCACTGAAAGCTGTTGCTAGCCAGCACCCTTCCTTGGAAGCGCTTTTGTAGGCCTAAGAACACTGGGGCTCTGGGCTTCTTTAGCCACCTCATCTTCGGCTCATCCTCTCGCGCACTCTAAAGAGAGCTCAGGTGAGAAATTGCAAACGTCGAGCAATTGCTCAGAGATGAAAAGTGCCAGCACTGAAAGCTGTTGCTAGCCAGCACCCTTCCTTGGAAGCGCTTTCACAGGCGCAGTAACACTGGGGCTTTGCGCTTCTCTACCAACGAAACATCACGGTCTTCACTTTCCGTCTCGTAGACACGAGCTGAGAAATTGCAAACGTCGAGCAATTGCTCAGAGAGGAAAAGTGCCAGCACTGAAAGCTGTTGCTAGCCAGCACCCTTCCTTGGAAGTGCTTTTGTAGGCCTAAGAACACTGGGGCTCTGGGCTTCTCTAGCCACCTCATCTTCTGCTCATCCTCTCGCGCACTCTAAAGAGAGCTCAGGTGAGAAATTGCAAACGTCGAGCAATTGCTCAGAGATGAAAAGTGCCAGCTCTGAAAGCTGTTGCTAGCCAGCACCCTTCCTTGGAAGCGCTTTCACAGGCGCAGTAACACTGGGGCTTTGCGCTTCTCTAGCCACCAAACGTCACAGTCATTCTCTTTCCGTCTCCTAGACACGAGCTGAGAAATTGCAAACGTCGAGCAATTGCTCAGAGATGAAAAGTGCCAGCACTGAAAGCTGTTGCTAGCCAGCACCCTTCCTTGGAAGCGCTTTCACAGGCGCAGCAACACTGGGGCTTTGCGCTTCTCTAGCCACCAAACGTCACGGTCCTTCTCTTTCCGTCTCGTAGACACGAGCTGAGAAATTGCAAACGTCGAGCAATTGCTCAGAGATGAAAAGTGCCAGCACTGAAAGCTGTTGCTAGCCAGCACCCTTCCTTGGAAGCGCTTTTGTAGGCCTAAGAACACTGGGGCTCTGGGCTTCTCTAGCCACCTCATCTTCTGCTCATCCTCTCGCGCACTCTAAAGAGAGCTCAGGTGAGAAATTGCAAACGTCGAGCAATTGCTCAGAGATGAAAAGTGCCAGCACTGAAAGCTCTTGCTAGCCAGCACCCTTCCTTGGAAGCGCTTTCACAGGCGCAGCAACACTGGGGCTTTGCGCTTCTCTAGCCACCAAACGTCACGGTCATTCTCTTTCCGTCTCGTAGACACGAGTTGAGAAATTGCAAATGTCGAGCAATTGCTCAGAGATGAAAAGTGCCAGCACTGAAAGCTGTTGCTAGCCAGCACCCTTCCTTGGAAGCGCTTTCACAGGCGCAGCAACACTGGGGCTTTGCGCTTCTCTACCAACCAAACGTCACGGTCATTCTCTTTCCGTCTCGTAGACACGAGCTGAGAAATTGCAAACGTCCAGCAATTGCTCAGAGATGAAAAGTGCCAGCACTGAAAGCTGTTGCTAGCCAGCACCCTTCCTTGGAAGCGCTTTTGTAGGCCTAAGAACACTGGGGCTCTGGGCTTCTCTAGCCAACTCATCTTCAGCTCATCCTCTCGCGCACTCTAAAGAGAGCTCAGGTGAGAAATTGCAAACGTCGAGCAATTGCTCAGAGATGAAAAGTGCCAGCACTGAAAGCTGTTGCTAGCCAGCACCCTTCCTTGGAAGCGCTTTCACAGGCGCAGCAACACTGGGGCTTTGCGCTTCTCTAGCCACCAAACGTCACGGTCCTTCTCTTTCCGTCGGTAGACACGAGCTGAGAAATTGCAAACGTCGAGCAATTGCTCAGAGATGAAAAGTGCCAGCACTGAAAGCTGTTGCTAGCCAGCACCCTTCCTTGGAAGCGCTTTCACAGGCGCAGTAACACTGGGGCTTTGCGCTTCTATACGCACCAAACGTCACGGTCCTTCTCTTTCCGTCTCGTAGACTCGAGCTGAGAAATTGCAAACGTCGAGCAATTGCTCAGAGATGAAAAGTGCCAGCACTGAAAGCTGTTGCTAGCCAGCACCCTTCCTTGGAAGCGCTTTTGTAGGCCTAAGAACACTGGGGCTCTGGGCTTCTCTAGCCACCTCATCTTCTGCTCATCCTCTCGCGCACTCTAAAGAGAGCTCAGGTGAGAAATTGCAAACGTCGAGCAATTGCTCAGAGATGAAAAGTGCCAGCACTGAAAGCTCTTGCTAGCCAGCACCCTTCCTTGGAAGCGCTTTCACAAGCGCAGTAACACTGGGGCTTTGCGCTTCTCTACCCACCAAACGTCACTGTCATTCTCTTTCCGTCCCATACACACGAGCTGAGAAATTGCAAACGTCGAGCAATTGCTCCGAGATGAAAAGTGCCAGCACTGAAAGCTTTTGCTAGACAGCACCCTTCCTTGGAATCGCTTTCACAGGCGCAGTAACACTGGGGCTTTGCGCTTCTCTAGCCACCAAACGTCACGGTCATTCTCTTTCCGTCTCGTAGACACGAGCTGAGAAATTGCAAACGTCGAGCAATTGCTCAGAGAGGAAAAGTGCCAGCACTGAAAGCTCTTGCTAGCCAGCACCCTTCCTTGGAAGCGCTTTTGTAGGCCTAAGAACACTGGGGCTCTGGGCTTCTCTAGCCACCTAATCTTCTGCTCATCCTCTCGCGCACTCTAAAGAGAGCTCAGGTGAGAAATTGCAAACGTCGAGCAATTGCTCAGAGATGAAAAGTGCCAGCACTGAAAGCTGTTGCTAGCCAGCACCCTTCCTTGGAAGCGCTTTTGTAGGCCTAAGAACACTGGGGCTCTGGGCTTCTCTAGCCACCTCATCTTCTGCTCATCCTCTCGCGCACTCTAAAGAGAGCTCAGGTGAGAAATTGCAAACGTCGAGCAATTGCTCAGAGATGAAAAGTGCCAGCACTGAAAGCTGTTGCTAGCCAGCACCCTTCCTTGGAAGCGCTTTCACAGGCACAGCAACACTGGGGCTTTGCGCTTCTCTAGCCACCTAATCTTCTGCTCATCCTCTCGCGCACTCTAAAGAGAGCTCGGGTGAGAAATTGCAAACTTCGAGCTATTGCTCAGAGATGAAAAGTGCCAGCACTGAAAGCTGTTGCTAGCCAGCACCCTTCCTTGGAAGCGCTTTACAGGCGCAGTAACACTGGGGCTTTGCGCTTCTCTAGCCACCAAACGTCACGGTCACTATCTCTCCGTCTCGTAGACACGAGCTGAGAAATTGCAAACGTCGAGCAATTGCTCAGAGATGAAAAGTGCCAGCACTGAAAGCTGTTGCTAGCCAGCCCCCTTCCTTGCAAGCGCTTTTGTAGGCCTAAGAACACTGGGGCTCTGGGCTTCTTTAGCCACCTCATCTTCGGCTCATCCTCTCGCGCACTCTAAAGAGAGCTCAGGTGAGAAATTGCAAACGTCGAGCAATTGCTCAGAGATGAAAAGTGCCAGCACTGAAAGCTGTTGCTAGCCAGCACCCTTCCTTGGAAGCGCTTTCACAGGCGCAGCAACACTGGGGCTTTGCGCTTCTCTACCAACCAAACGTCACGGTCCTTCTCTTTCCGTCTCGTAGACACGAGCTGAGAAATTGCAAACGTCCAGCAATTGCTCAGAGATGAAAAGTGCCAGCACTGAAAGCTGTTGCTAGCCAGCCCCCTTCCTTGGAAGCGCTTTTGTAGGCCTAAGAACACTGGGGCTCTGGGCTTCTCTAGCCACCTCATCTTCTGCTCATCCTCTCGCGCACTCTAAAGAGAGCTCAGGTGAGAAATTGCAAACGACGAGCAATTGCTCAGAGATGAAAAGTGCCAGCACTGAAAGCTGTTGCTAGCCAGCACCCTTCCTTGGAAGCGCTTTCACAGGCGCAGCAACACTGGGGCTTTGCGCTTCTCTACCCACCAAACGTCACGGTCCTTCTCTTTCCGTCTCGTAGACACGAGTTGAGAAATTGAAAACGTCGAGCAATTGCTCAGAGATGAAAAGTGCCAGCACTGAAAGCTGTTGCTAGCCAGCACCCTTCCTTGGAAGCGCTTTCACAGGCGCAGCAACACTGGGGCTTTGCGCTTCTCTAGCCACCAAACGTCACGGTCATTCTCTTTCCGTCTCGTAGACACGAGTTGAGAAATTGCAAACGTCGAGCAATTGCTCAGAGATGAAAAGTGCCAGCACTGAAAGCTGTTGCTAGCCAGCACCCTTCCTTGGAAGCGCTTTTGTAGGCCTAAGAACACTGGGGCTCTGGGCTTCTCTAGCCACCTCATCTTCTGCTCATCCTCTCGCGCACTCTAAAGAGAGCTCAGGTGAGAAATTGCAAACGTCGAGCAATTGCTCAGAGATGAAAAGTGCCAGCACTGAAAGCTCTTGCTAGCCAGCACCCTTCCTTGGAAGCGCTTTCACAGGCGCAGCAACACTGGGGCTTTGCGCTTCTATATGCACCAAACGTCACGGTCCTTCTCTTTCCGTCGGTAGACACGAGCTGAGAAATTGCAAACGTCGAGCAATTGCTCAGAGATGAAAAGTGCCAGCACTGAAAGCTGTTGCTAGCCAGCACCCTTCCTTGGAAGCGCTTTCACAGGCGCAGCAACACTGGGGCTTTGCGCTTCTCTAGCCACCAAACGTCACGGTCATTCTCTTTCCGTCTCGTAGACACGAGTTGAGAAATTGCAAACGTCGAGCAATTGCTCAGAGATGAAAAGTGCCAGCACTGAAAGCTGTTGCTAGCCAGCACCCTTCCTTGGAAGCGCTTTTGTAGGCCTAAGAACACTGGGGCTCTGGGCTTCTCTAGCCACCTCATCTTCTGCTCATCCTCTCGCGCACTCTAAAGAGAGCTCAGGTGAGAAATTGCAAACGTCGAGCAATTGCTCAGAGATGAAAAGTGCCAGCACTGAAAGCTCTTGCTAGCCAGCACCCTTCCTTGGAAGCGCTTTCACAGGCGCAGCAACACTGGGGCTTTGCGCTTCTATATGCACCAAACGTCACGGTCCTTCTCTTTCCGTCGGTAGACACGAGCTGAGAAATTGCAAACGTCGAGCAATTGCTCAGAGATGAAAAGTGCCAGCACTGAAAGCTCTTGCTAGCCAGCACCCTTCCTTGGAAGCGCTTTCACAGGCGCAGCAACACTGGGGCTTTGCGCTTCTCTAGCCACCAAACGTCACGGTCCTTCTCTTTCCGTCTCGTAGACACGAGCTGAGAAATTGCAAACGTCGAGCAATTGCTCAGAGAGGAAAAGTGCCAGCACTGAAAGCTGTTGCTAGCCAGCCCCCTTCCTTGGAAGCGCTTTTGTAGGCCTAAGAACACTGGGGCTCTGGGCTTCTCTAGCCACCTAATCTTCTGCTCATCCTCTCGCGCACTCTAAAGAGAGCTCAGGTGAGAAATTGCAAACGTCGAGCAATTGCTCAGAGACGAAAAGTGCCAGCACTGAAAGCTGTTGCTAGCCAGCACCCTTCCTTGGAAGCTCTTTTGTAGCCCTTAGAACACTGGGGCTCTGGGCTTCTCTAGCCACCTCATCTTCTGCTCATCCTCTCGCGCACTCTAAAGAGAGCTCAGGTGAGAAATTGCAAAAGTCGAGCAATTGCTCAGAGAAGAAAAGTGCCAGCACTGAAAGCTGTTGCTAGCCAGCACCCTTCCTTGGAAGCGCTTTCACAGGCGCAGTAACACTGGGGCTTTGCGCCTCTCTAGCCACCAAACGTCACAGTCATTCTCTTTCCGTCTCGTAGACACGAGCTGAGAAATTGCAAACGTCCAGCAATTGCTCAGAGATGAAAAGTGCCAGCACTGGAAGCTGTTGCTAGCCAGCACCCTTCCTTGGAAGCGCTTTTGTAGGCCTAAGAACACTGGGGCTCTGGGCTTCTCTAGCCACCTAATCTTCTGCTCATCCTCTCGTGCACTCTGAAGAGAGCTCAGGTGAGAAATTGCAAACGTCGAGCAATTGCTCAGAGATGAAAAGTGCCAGCACTGAAAGCTGTTGCTAGCCAGCACCCATCCTTGGAAGCACTTTCACAGGCGCAGCAACACTGGGGCTTTGCGCTTCTCTAGCCACCAAACTTCACGGTCCTTCTCTTTCCGTCTCGTAGACACGAGCTGAGAAATTGCAAACGTCGAGCAATTGCTCAGAGATGAAAAGTGCCAGCACTGAAAGCTGTTGCTAGCCAGCACCCTTCCTTGGAAGCGCTTTTGTAGCCCTTAGAACACTGGGGCTCTGGGCTTCTCTAGCCACCTCATCTTCTGCTCATCCTCTCGCGCACTCTAAAGAGAGCTCAGGTGAGAAATTGCAAACGTCGAGCAATTGCTCAGAGATGAAAAGTGCCAGCACTGAAAGCTGTTGCTAGCCAGCACCCTTCCTTGGAAGCGCTTTCACAGGCGCAGCAACACTGGGGCTTTGCGCTTCTCTACCCACCAAACGTCACGGTCCTTCTCTTTCCGTCTCGTAGACACGAGTTGAGAAATTGCAAACGTCGAGCAATTGCTCAGAGATGAAAAGTGCCAGCACTGAAAGCTGTTGCTAGCCAGCACCCTTCCTTGGAAGCGCTTTTGTAGCCCTTAGAACACTGGGGCTCTGGCCTTCTCTAGCCACCTAATCTTCTGCTCATCCTCTCGCGCACTCTAAAGAGAGCTCAGGTGAGAAATTGCAAACGTCGAGCAATTGCTCAGAGATGAAAAGTGCCAGCACTGAAAGCTGTTGCTAGCCAGCACCCTTCCTTGGAAGCGCTTTCACAGGCGCAGCAACACTGGGGCTTTGCACTTCTCTACCCACCAAACGTCACGGTCCTTCTCTTTCCGTCGGTAGACACGAGCTGAGAAATTGCAAACGTCGAGCAATTGCTCAGAGATGAAAAGTGCCAGCACTGAAAGCTGTTGCTAGCCAGCACCCTTCCTTGGAAGCGCTTTCACAGGCGCAGTAACACTGGGGCTTTGCGCTTCTCTACGCACCAAACGTCACGGTCATTCTCTTTCCGTCTCGTAGACACGAGCTGAGAAATTGCAAACATCGAGCAATTGCTCAGAGATGAAAAGTGCCAGCACTGAAAGCTGTTGCTAGCCAGCACCCTTCCTTGGAAGCGCTTTTGTAGGCCTAAGAACAGTGGGGCTCTGGGCTTCTCTAGCCACCTCATCTTCTGCTCATCCTCTCGCGCACTCTAAAGAGAGCTCAGGTGAGAAATTGCAAACGTCCAGCAATTGCTCAGAGATGAAAAGTGCCAGCACTGAAAGCTGTTGCTAGCCAGCACCCTTCCTTGGAAGCTCTTTTGTAGCCCTTAGAACACTGGGGCTCTGGGCTTCTCTAGCCACCTCATCTTCTGCTCATCCTCTCGCGCACTCTAAAGAGAGCTCAGGTGAGAAATTGCAAACGTCCAGCAATTGCTCAGAGAAGAAAAGTGCCAGCACTGAAAGCTGTTGCTAGCCAGCACCCTTCCTTGGAAGCGCTTTCACAGGCGCAGCAACACTGGGGCTTTGCGCTTCTCTAGCCACCAAACGTCACAGTCATTCTCTTTCCGTCTCGTAGACACGAGCTGAGAAATTGCAAACGTCGAGCAATTGCTCAGAGATGAAAAGTGCCAGCACTGAAAGCTCTTGCTAGCCAGCACCCTTCCTTGGAAGCGCTTTCACAGGCGCAGCAACACTGGGGCTTTGCGCTTCTCTAGCCACCAAACTTCATGGTCCTTCTCTTTCCGTCGGTAGACACGAGCTGAGAAATTGCAAACGTCGATCAATTGCTCAGAGATGAAAAGTGCCAGCACTGAAAGCTGTTGCTAGCCAGCACCCTTCCTTGGAAGCGCTTTAGTAGGCCTAAGAACACTGGGGCTCTGGGCTTCTTTAGCCACCTCATCTTCTGCTCATCCTCTCGCGCACTCTAAAGAGAGCTCAGGTGAGAAATTGCAAACGTCGAGCAATTGCTCAGAGATGAAAAGTGCCAGCACTGAAAGCTGTTGCTAGCCAGCACCCTTCCTTGGAAGCGCTTTCACAGGCGCAGCAACACTGGGGCTTTGCGCTTCTCTACCCACCAAACGTCACGGTCCTTCTCTTTCCGTCTCGTAGACACGAGCTGAGAAATTGCAAACGTCCAGCAATTGCTCAGAGATGAAAAGTGCCAGCACTGAAAGCTGTTGCTAGCCAGCACCCTTCCTTGGAAGTGCTTTTGTAGCCCTTAGAACACTGGGGCTCTGGGCTTCTGTAGCCACCTAATCTTCTGCTCATCCTCTCGCGCACTCTAAAGAGAGCTCAGGTGAGAAATTGCAAACGTCGAGCAATTGCTCAGAGATGAAAAGTGCCAGCACTGAAAGCTGTTGCTAGCCAGCACCCTTCCTTGCAAGCGCTTTCACAGGCGCAGCAACACTGGGGCTTTGCGCTTCTCTACGCACCAAACGTCACGGTCCTTCTCTTTCCGTCTCGTAGACACGAGCTGAGAAATTGCAAACGTCGAGCAATTGCTCAGAGATGAAAAGTGCCAGCACTGAAAGCTCTTGCTAGCCAGCACCCTTCCTTGGAAGCGCTTTCACAGGCGCAGCAACACTGGGGCTTTGCGCTTCTCTAGCCACCAAACTTCATGGTCCTTCTCTTTCCGTCGGTAGACACGAGCTGAGAAATTGCAAACGTCGATCAATTGCTCAGAGATGAAAAGTGCCAGCACTGAAAGCTGTTGCTAGCCAGCACCCTTCCTTGGAAGCGCTTTAGTAGGCCTAAGAACACTGGGGCTCTGGGCTTCTCTAGCCACCTCATCTTCTGCTCATCCTCTCGCGCACTCTAAAGAGAGCTCAGGTGAGAAATTGCAAACGTCGAGCAATTGCTCAGAGATGAAAAGTGGCAGCACTGAAAGCTGTTGCTAGCCAGCACCCTTCTTTGGAAGCGCTTTCACAGGCGCAGCAACACTGGGGCTTTGCGCTTCTCTACCCACCAAACGTCACGGTCCTTCTCTTTCCGTCTCGTAGACACGAGCTGAGAAATTGCAAACGTCGAGCAATTGCTCAGAGATGAAAAGTGCCAGCACTGAAAGCTCTTGCTAGCCAGCACCCTTCCTTGGAAGCGCTTTCACAGGCGCAGCAACACTGGGGCTTTGCGCTTCTCTACGCACCAAACGTCACGGTCATTCTCTTTCCGTCTCGTAGACATGAGCTGAGAAATTGCAAACGTCGAGCAATTGCTCCGAGATGAAAAGTGCCAGCACTGAAAGCTGTTGCTAGCCAGCACCCTTCCTTGGAAGCGCTTTCACAGGCGCAGTAACACTGGGGCTTTGCGCTTCTATACGCACCAAACGTCACGGTCCTTCTCTTTCCGTCTCGTAGACACGAGCTGAGAAATTGCAAACGTCGAGCAATTGCTCAGAGATGAAAAGTGCCAGCACTGAAAGCTGTTGCTAGCCAGCACCCTTCCTTGGAAGCGCTTTTGTAGGCCTAAGAACACTGGGGCTCTGGGCTTCTCTAGCCACCTCATCTTCTGCTCATCCTCTCGCGCACTCTAAAGAGAGCTCAGGTGAGAAATTGCAAACGTCGAGCAATTGCTCAGAGATGAAAAGTGCCAGCACTGAAAGCTCTTGCTAGCCAGCACCCTTCCTTGGAAGCGCTTTCACAAGCGCAGTAACACTGGGGCTTTGCGCTTCTCTACCCACCAAACGTCACTGTCCTTCTCTTTCCGTCTCATAGACACGAGCTGAGAAATTGCAAACGTCGAGCAATTGCTCAGAGATGAAAAGTGCCAGCACTGAAAGCTTTTGCTAGCCAGCACCCTTCCTTGGAAGCGCTTTCACAGGCGCAGTTACACTGGGGCTTTGCGCTTCTCTAGCCACCAAACATCACGGTCCTTCTCTTTCCATCTCATAGACACGAGCTGAGAAATCGCAAACGTCCAGCAATTGCTCAGAGATGAAAAGTGCCAGCACTGAAAGCTGTTGCTAGCCAGCACCCTTCCTTGGAAGCGCTTTTGTAGGCCTAAGAACACTGGGGCTCTGGGATTCTCTAGCCACCTAATCTTCTGCTCATCCTCTCGCGCACTCTAAAGAGAGCTCAGGTGAGAAATTGCAAACGTCGAGCAATTGCTCAGAGACGAAAAGTGCCAGCACTGAAAGCTCTTGCTAGCCAGCACCCTTCCTTGGAAGCTCTTTTGTAGCCCTTAGAACACTGGGGCTCTGGGCTTCTCTAGCCACCTCATCTTCTGCTCATCCTCTCGCGCACTCTAAAGAGAGCTCAGGTGAGAAATTGCAAACGTCCAGCAATTGCTCAGAGAAGAAAAGTGCCAGCACTGAAAGCTGTTGCTAGCCAGCACCCTTCCTTGGAAGCGCTTTTGTAGCCCTTAGAACACTGGGGCTCTGGGCTTCTGTAGCCACCTAATCTTCTGCTCATCCTCTCGCGCACTCTAAAGAGAGCTCAGGTGAGAAATTGCAAACGTCGAGCAATTGCTCAGAGAGGAAAAGTGCCAGCACTGAAAGCTGTTGCTAGCCAGCACCCTTCCTTGGAAGCGCTTTCACAGGCGCAGCAACACTGGGGCTTTGCGCTTCTCTACGCACCAAACGTCACGGTCCTTCTCTTTCCGTCTCGTAGACACGAGTTGAGAAATTGCAAACGTCGAGCAATTGCTCAGAGATGAAAAGTGCCAGCACTGAAAGCTGTTGCTAGCCAGCACCCTTCCTTGGAAGCGCTTTCACAGGCGCAGCAACACTGGGGCTTTGCGCTTCTCTACGCACCAAACGTCACGGTCATTCTCTTTCCGTCTCGTAGACACGAGCTGAGAAATTGCAAAAGTCGAGCAATTGCTCAGAGATGAAAAGTGCCAGCACTGAAAGCTGTTGCTAGCCAGCACCCTTCCTTGGAAGCGCTTTCACAGGCGCAGTAACACTGGGGCTTTGCGCTTCTATACGCACCAGACGTCACGGTCATTCTCTTTCCGTCTCGTAGACACGAGCTGAGAAATTGCAAACATCGAGCAATTGCTCAGAGATGAAAAGTGCCAGCACTGAAAGCTGTTGCTAGCCAGCACCCTTCCTTGGAAGCGCTTTTGTAGGCCTAAGAACAGTGGGGCTCTGGGCTTCTCTAGCCACCTCATCTTCTGCTCATCCTCTCGCGCACTCTAAAGAGAGCTCAGGTGAGAAATTGCAAACGTCCAGCAATTGCTCAGAGATGAAAAGTGCCAGCTCTGAAAGCTGTTGCTAGCCAGCACCCTTCCTTGGAAGCTCTTTTGTAGCCCTTAGAACACTGGGGCTCTGGGCTTCTCTAGCCACCTCATCTTCTGCTCATCCTCTCGCGCACTCTAAAGAGAGCTCAGGTGAGAAATTGCAAACGTCCAGCAATTGCTCAGAGAAGAAAAGTGCCAGCACTGAAAGCTGTTGCTAGCCAGCACCCTTCCTTGGAAGCGCTTTCACAGGCGCAGCAACACTGGGGCTTTGCGCTTCTCTACCCACCAAACGTCACAGTCATTCTCTTTCCGTCTCGTAGACACGAGCTGAGAAATTGCAAACGTCGAGCAATTGCTCAGAGATGAAAAGTGCCAGCACTGAAAGCTCTTGCTAGCCAGCACCCTTCCTTGGAAGCGCTTTCACAGGCGCAGCAACACTGGGGCTTTGCGCTTCTCTAGCCACCAAACTTCATGGTCCTTCTCTTTCCGTCGGTAGACACGAGCTGAGAAATTGCAAACGTCGAGCAATTGCTCAGAGAAGAAAAGTGCCAGCACTGAAAGCTGTTGCTAGCCAGCACCCTTCCTTGGAAGCGCTTTAGTAGGCCTAAGAACACTGGGGCTCTGGGCTTCTTTAGCCACCTCATCTTCTGCTCATCCTCTCGCGCACTCTAAAGAGAGCTCAGGTGAGAAATTGCAAACGTCGAGCAATTGCTCAGAGATGAAAAGTGCCAGCACTGAAAGCTGTTGCTAGCCAGCACCCTTCCTTGGAAGCGCTTTCACAGGCGCAGCAACACTGGGGCTTTGCGCTTCTCTACCCACCAAACGTCACGGTCCTTCTCTTTCCGTCTCGTAGACACGAGCTGAGAAATTGCAAACGTCCAGCAATTGCTCAGAGATGAAAAGTGCCAGCACTGAAAGCTGTTGCTAGCCAGCACCCTTCCTTGGAAGCGCTTTTGTAGGCCTAAGAACAGTGGGGCTCTGGGCTTCTCTAGCCACCTCATCTTCTGCTCATCCTCTCGCGCACTCTAAAGAGAGCTCAGGTGAGAAATTGCAAACGTCCAGCAATTGCTCAGAGATGAAAAGTGCCAGCTCTGAAAGCTGTTGCTAGCCAGCACCCTTCCTTGGAAGCTCTTTTGTAGCCCTTAGAACACTGGGGCTCTGGGCTTCTCTAGCCACCTCATCTTCTGCTCATCCTCTCGCGCACTCTAAAGAGAGCTCAGGTGAGAAATTGCAAACGTCCAGCAATTGCTCAGAGAAGAAAAGTGCCAGCACTGAAAGCTGTTGCTAGCCAGCACCCTTCCTTGGAAGCGCTTTCACAGGCGCAGCAACACTGGGGCTTTGCGCTTCTCTACCCACCAAACGTCACGGTCCTTCTCTTTCCGTCTCGTAGACACGAGCTGAGAAATTGCAAACGTCGAGCAATTGCTCAGAGATGAAAAGTGCCAGCACTGAAAGCTCTTGCTAGCCAGCACCCTTCCTTGGAAGCGCTTTCACAGGCGCAGCAACACTGGGGCTTTGCGCTTCTCTACGCACCAAACGTCACGGTCATTCTCTTTCCGTCTCGTAGACATGAGCTGAGAAATTGCAAACGTCGAGCAATTGCTCCGAGATGAAAAGTGCCAGCACTGAAAGCTGTTGCTAGCCAGCACCCTTCCTTGGAAGCGCTTTCACAGGCGCAGTAACACTGGGGCTTTGCGCTTCTATACGCACCAAACGTCACGGTCCTTCTCTTTCCGTCTCGTAGACACGAGCTGAGAAATTGCAAACGTCGAGCAATTGCTCAGAGATGAAAAGTGCCAGCACTGAAAGCTGTTGCTAGCCAGCACCCTTCCTTGGAAGCGCTTTTGTAGGCCTAAGAACACTGGGGCTCTGGGCTTCTCTAGCCACCTCATCTTCTGCTCATCCTCTCGCGCACTCTGAAGAGAGCTCAGGTGAGAAATTGCAAACGTCGAGCAATTGCTCAGAGATGAAAAGTGCCAGCACTGAAAGCTCTTGCTAGCCAGCACCCTTCCTTGGAAGCGCTTTCACAAGCGCAGTAACACTGGGGCTTTGCGCTTCTCTACCCACCAAACGTCACTGTCCTTCTCTTTCCGTCTCATAGACACGAGCTGAGAAATTGCAAACGTCGAGCAATTGCTCAGAGATGAAAAGTGCCAGCACTGAAAGCTTTTGCTAGCCAGCACCCTTCCTTGGAAGCGCTTTCACAGGCGCAGTTACACTGGGGCTTTGCGCTTCTCTAGCCACCAAACATCACGGTCCTTCTCTTTCCATCTCATAGACACGAGCTGAGAAATCGCAAACGTCCAGCAATTGCTCAGAGATGAAAAGTGCCAGCACTGAAAGCTGTTGCTAGCCAGCACCCTTCCTTGGAAGCGCTTTTGTAGGCCTAAGAACACTGGGGCTCTGGGATTCTCTAGCCACCTAATCTTCTGCTCATCCTCTCGCGCACTCTAAAGAGAGCTCAGGTGAGAAATTGCAAACGTCGAGCAATTGCTCAGAGACGAAAAGTGCCAGCACTGAAAGCTCTTGCTAGCCAGCACCCTTCCTTGGAAGCTCTTTTGTAGCCCTTAGAACACTGGGGCTCTGGGCTTCTCTAGCCACCTCATCTTCTGCTCATCCTCTCGCGCACTCTAAAGAGAGCTCAGGTGAGAAATTGCAAACGTCCAGCAATTGCTCAGAGAAGAAAAGTGCCAGCACTGAAAGCTGTTGCTAGCCAGCACCCTTCCTTGGAAGCGCTTTTGTAGCCCTTAGAACACTGGGGCTCTGGGCTTCTGTAGCCACCTAATCTTCTGCTCATCCTCTCGCGCACTCTAAAGAGAGCTCAGGTGAGAAATTGCAAACGTCGAGCAATTGCTCAGAGAGGAAAAGTGCCAGCACTGAAAGCTGTTGCTAGCCAGCACCCTTCCTTGGAAGCGCTTTCACAGGCGCAGCAACACTGGGGCTTTGCGCTTCTCTACGCACCAAACGTCACGGTCCTTCTCTTTCCGTCTCGTAGACACGAGTTGAGAAATTGCAAACGTCGAGCAATTGCTCAGAGATGAAAAGTGCCAGCACTGAAAGCTGTTGCTAGCCAGCACCCTTCCTTGGAAGCGCTTTCACAGGCGCAGCAACACTGGGGCTTTGCGCTTCTCTACGCACCAAACGTCACGGTCATTCTCTTTCCGTCTCGTAGACACGAGCTGAGAAATTGCAAAAGTCGAGCAATTGCTCAGAGATGAAAAGTGCCAGCACTGAAAGCTGTTGCTAGCCAGCACCCTTCCTTGGAAGCGCTTTCACAGGCGCAGTAACACTGGGGCTTTGCGCTTCTATACGTACCAGACGTCACGGTCATTCTCTTTCCGTCTCGTAGACACGAGCTGAGAAATTGCAAACATCGAGCAATTGCTCAGAGATGAAAAGTGCCAGCACTGAAAGCTGTTGCTAGCCAGCACCCTTCCTTGGAAGCGCTTTTGTAGGCCTAAGAACAGTGGGGCTCTGGGCTTCTCTAGCCACCTCATCTTCTGCTCATCCTCTCGCGCACTCTAAAGAGAGCTCAGGTGAGAAATTGCAAACGTCCAGCAATTGCTCAGAGATGAAAAGTGCCAGCTCTGAAAGCTGTTGCTAGCCAGCACCCTTCCTTGGAAGCTCTTTTGTAGCCCTTAGAACACTGGGGCTCTGGGCTTCTCTAGCCACCTCATCTTCTGCTCATCCTCTCGCGCACTCTAAAGAGAGCTCAGGTGAGAAATTGCAAACGTCCAGCAATTGCTCAGAGAAGAAAAGTGCCAGCACTGAAAGCTGTTGCTAGCCAGCACCCTTCCTTGGAAGCGCTTTCACAGGCGCAGCAACACTGGGGCTTTGCGCTTCTCTAGCCACCAAACTTCATGGTCCTTCTCTTTCCGTCGGTAGACACGAGCTGAGAAATTGCAAACGTCGAGCAATTGCTCAGAGAAGAAAAGTGCCAGCACTGAAAGCTGTTGCTAGCCAGCACCCTTCCTTGGAAGCGCTTTAGTAGGCCTAAGAACACTGGGGCTCTGGGCTTCTTTAGCCACCTCATCTTCTGCTCATCCTCTCGCGCACTCTAAAGAGAGCTCAGGTGAGAAATTGCAAACGTCGAGCAATTGCTCAGAGATGAAAAGTGCCAGCACTGAAAGCTGTTGCTAGCCAGCACCCTTCCTTGGAAGCGCTTTCACAGGCGCAGCAACACTGGGGCTTTGCGCTTCTCTACCCACCAAACGTCACGGTCCTTCTCTTTCCGTCTCGTAGACACGAGCTGAGAAATTGCAAACGTCCAGCAATTGCTCAGAGATGAAAAGTGCCAGCACTGAAAGCTGTTGCTAGCCAGCACCCTTCCTTGGAAGCGCTTTTGTAGGCCTAAGAACAGTGGGGCTCTGGGCTTCTCTAGCCACCTCATCTTCTGCTCATCCTCTCGCGCACTCTAAAGAGAGCTCAGGTGAGAAATTGCAAACGTCCAGCAATTGCTCAGAGATGAAAAGTGCCAGCTCTGAAAGCTGTTGCTAGCCAGCACCCTTCCTTGGAAGCTCTTTTGTAGCCCTTAGAACACTGGGGCTCTGGGCTTCTCTAGCCACCTCATCTTCTGCTCATCCTCTCGCGCACTCTAAAGAGAGCTCAGGTGAGAAATTGCAAACGTCCAGCAATTGCTCAGAGAAGAAAAGTGCCAGCACTGAAAGCTGTTGCTAGCCAGCACCCTTCCTTGGAAGCGCTTTCACAGGCGCAGCAACACTGGGGCTTTGCGCTTCTCTACCCACCAAACGTCACAGTCATTCTCTTTCCGTCTCGTAGACACGAGCTGAGAAATTGCAAACGTCGAGCAATTGCTCAGAGATGAAAAGTGCCAGCACTGAAAGCTCTTGCTAGCCAGCACCCTTCCTTGGAAGCGCTTTCACAGGCGCAGCAACACTGGGGCTTTGCGCTTCTCTAGCCACCAAACTTCATGGTCCTTCTCTTTCCGTCGGTAGACACGAGCTGAGAAATTGCAAACGTCGAGCAATTGCTCAGAGAAGAAAAGTGCCAGCACTGAAAGCTGTTGCTAGCCAGCACCCTTCCTTGGAAGCGCTTTAGTAGGCCTAAGAACACTGGGGCTCTGGGCTTCTTTAGCCACCTCATCTTCTGCTCATCCTCTCGCGCACTCTAAAGAGAGCTCAGGTGAGAAATTGCAAACGTCGAGCAATTGCTCAGAGATGAAAAGTGCCAGCACTGAAAGCTGTTGCTAGCCAGCACCCTTCCTTGGAAGCGCTTTCACAGGCGCAGCAACACTGGGGCTTTGCGCTTCTCTACCCACCAAACGTCACGGTCCTTCTCTTTCCGTCTCGTAGACACGAGCTGAGAAATTGCAAACGTCCAGCAATTGCTCAGAGATGAAAAGTGCCAGCACTGAAAGCTGTTGCTAGCCAGCACCCTTCCTTGGAAGTGCTTTTGTAGCCCTTAGAACACTGGGGCTCTGGGCTTCTCTAGCCACCTAATCTTCTGCTCATCCTCTCGCGCACTCTAAAGAGAGCTCAGGTGAGAAATTGCAAACGTCGAGCAATTGCTCAGAGAGGAAAAGTGCCAGCACTGAAAGCTGTTGCTAGCCAGCACCCTTCCTTGCAAGCGCTTTCACAGGCGCAGCAACACTGGGGCTTTGCGCTTCTCTACGCACCAAACGTCACGGTCCTTCTCTTTCCGTCTCGTAGACACGAGCTGAGAAATTGCAAACGTCGAGCAATTGCTCAGAGATGAAAAGTGCCAGCACTGAAAGCTCTTGCTAGCCAGCACCCTTCCTTGGAAGCGCTTTCACAGGCGCAGCAACACTGGGGCTTTGCGCTTCTCTAGCCACCAAACTTCATGGTCCTTCTCTTTCCGTCGGTAGACACGAGCTGAGAAATTGCAAACGTCGATCAATTGCTCAGAGATGAAAAGTGCCAGCACTGAAAGCTGTTGCTAGCCAGCACCCTTCCTTGGAAGCGCTTTAGTAGGCCTAAGAACACTGGGGCTCTGGGCTTCTTTAGCCACCTCATCTTCTGCTCATCCTCTCGCGCACTCTAAAGAGAGCTCAGGTGAGAAATTGCAAACGTCGAGCAATTGCTCAGAGATGAAAAGTGCCAGCACTGAAAGCTGTTGCTAGCCAGCACCCTTCTTTGGAAGCGCTTTCACAGGCGCAGCAACACTGGGGCTTTGCGCTTCTCTACCCACCAAACGTCACGGTCCTTCTCTTTCCGTCTCGTAGACACGAGCTGAGAAATTGCAAACGTCGAGCAATTGCTCAGAGATGAAAAGTGCCAGCACTGAAAGCTCTTGCTAGCCAGCACCCTTCCTTGGAAGCGCTTTCACAGGCGCAGCAACACTGGGGCTTTGCGCTTCTCTACGCACCAAACGTCACGGTCATTCTCTTTCCGTCTCGTAGACATGAGCTGAGAAATTGCAAACGTCGAGTAATTGCTCAGAGATGAAAAGTGCCAGCACTGAAAGCTGTTGCTAGCCAGCACCCTTCCTTGGAAGCGCTTTCACAGGCGCAGTAACACTGGGGCTTTGCGCTTCTATACGCACCAAACGTCACGGTCCTTCTCTTTCCGTCTCGTAGACACGAGCTGAGAAATTGCAAACGTCGAGCAATTGCTCAGAGATGAAAAGTGCCAGCACTGAAAGCTCTTGCTAGCCAGCACCCTTCCTTGGAAGCGCTTTTGTAGGCCTAAGAACACTGGGGCTCTGGGCTTCTCTAGCCACCTCATCTTCTGCTCATCCTCTCGCGCACTCTAAAGAGAGCTCAGGTGAGAAATTGCAAACGTCGAGCAATTGCTCAGAGATGAAAAGTGCCAGCACTGAAAGCTCTTGCTAGCCAGCACCCTTCCTTGGAAGCGCTTTCACAAGCGCAGTAACACTGGGGCTTTGCGCTTCTCTACCCACCAAACGTCACTGTCCTTCTCTTTCCGTCTCATAGACACGAGCTGAGAAATTGCAAACGTCGAGCAATTGCTCAGAGATGAAAAGTGCCAGCACTGAAAGCTTTTGCTAGCCAGCACCCTTCCTTGGAAGCGCTTTCACAGGCGCAGTTACACTGGGGCTTTGCGCTTCTCTAGCCACCAAACGTCACGGTCCTTCTCTTTCCGTCTCGTAGACACGAGCTGAGAAATTGCAAACGTCCAGCAATTGCTCAGAGATGAAAAGTGCCAGCACTGAAAGCTGTTGCTAGCCAGCACCCTTCCTTGGAAGCTCTTTTGTAGCCCTTAGAACACTGGGGCTCTGGGATTCTCTAGCCACCTAATCTTCTGCTCATCCTCTCGCGCACTCTAAAGAGAGCTCAGGTGAGAAATTGCAAACGTCGAGCAATTGCTCAGAGACGAAAAGTGCCAGCACTGAAAGCTCTTGCTAGCCAGCACCCTTCCTTGGAAGCTCTTTTGTAGCCCTTAGAACACTGGGGCTCTGGGCTTCTCTAGCCACCTCATCTTCTGCTCATCCTCTCGCGCACTCTAAAGAGAGCTCAGGTGAGAAATTGCAAACGTCCAGCAATTGCTCAGAGAAGAAAAGTGCCAGCACTGAAAGCTGTTGCTAGCCAGCACCCTTCCTTGGAAGCGCTTTTGTAGCCCTTAGAACACTGGGGCTCTGGGCTTCTGTAGCCACCTAATCTTCTGCTCATCCTCTCGCGCACTCTAAAGAGAGCTCAGGTGAGAAATTGCAAACGTCGAGCAATTGCTCAGAGAGGAAAAGTGCCAGCACTGAAAGCTGTTGCTAGCCAGCACCCTTCCTTGGAAGCGCTTTCACAGGCGCAGCAACACTGGGGCTTTGCGCTTCTCTACGCACCAAACGTCACGGTCCTTCTCTTTCCGTCTCGTAGACACGAGCTGAGAAATTGCAAACGTCGAGCAATTGCTCAGAGATGAAAAGTGCCAGCACTGAAAGCTGTTGCTAGCCAGCACCCTTCCTTGGAAGCGCTTTCACAGGCGCAGCAACACTGGGGCTTTGCGCTTCTCTACGCACCAAACGTCACGGTCATTCTCTTTCCGTCTCGTAGACACGAGCTGAGAAATTGCAAAAGTCGAGCAATTGCTCAGAGATGAAAAGTGCCAGCACTGAAAGCTCTTGCTAGCCAGCACCCTTCCTTGGAAGCGCTTTCACAGGCGCAGTAACACTGGGGCTTTGCGCTTCTATACGCACCAGACGTCACGGTCATTCTCTTTCCGTCTCGTAGACACGAGCTGAGAAATTGCAAACATCGAGCAATTGCTCAGAGATGAAAAGTGCCAGCACTGAAAGCTGTTGCTAGCCAGCACCCTTCCTTGGAAGCGCTTTTGTAGGCCTAAGAACAGTGGGGCTCTGGGCTTCTCTAGCCACCTCATCTTCTGCTCATCCTCTCGCGCACTCTAAAGAGAGCTCAGGTGAGAAATTGCAAACGTCGAGCAATTGCTCAGAGAGGAAAAGTGCCAGCACTGAAAGCTGTTGCTAGCCAGCACCCTTCCTTGGAAGCGCTTTCACA
Source organism: Sarcoramphus papa (assembly GCA_037962945.1). Lineage (NCBI taxonomy): Eukaryota > Metazoa > Chordata > Aves > Accipitriformes > Cathartidae > Sarcoramphus > Sarcoramphus papa. The sequence goes on from JBBMRM010000121.1 coordinate 825,826, forward strand.
GGCGCAGCAACACTGGGGCTTTGCGCTTCTCTAGCCACCAAACATCACGGTCACTATCTCTCCGTCTCGTAGACACGAGCTGAGAAATTGCAAACGTCGAGCAATTGCTCAGAGACGAAAAGTGCCAGCACTGAAAGCTGTTGCTAGCCAGCACCCTTCCTTGGAAGCGCTTTTGTAGCCCTTAGAACACTGGGGCTCTGGGCTTCTCTAGCCACCTCATCTTCTGCTCATCCTCTCGCGCACTCTAAAGAGAGCTCAGGTGAGAAATTGCAAACGTCGAGCAATTGCTCAGAGAAGAAAAGTGCCAGCACTGAAAGCTGTTGCTAGCCAGCACCCTTCCTTGGAAGCGCTTTCACAGGCGCAGCAACACTGGGGCTTTGCGCTTCTCTAGCCACCAAACGTCACGGTCATTCTCTTTCCGTCTCGTAGACACGAGCTGAGAAATTGCAAACGTCGATCAATTACTCAGAGATGAAAAGTGCCAGCACTGGAAGCTGTTGCTAGCCAGCACCCTTCCTTGGAAGCGCTTTTGTAGGCCTAAGAACACTGGGGCTCTGGGCTTCTCTAGCCACCTAATCTTCTGCTCATCCTCTCGCGCACTCTAAAGAGAGCTCAGGTGAGAAATTGCAAACGTCGAGCAATTGCTCAGAGATGAAAAGTGCCAGCACTGAAAGCTGTTGCTAGCCAGCACCCTTCCTTGGAAGCGCTTTCACAGGCGCAGCAACACTGGGGCTTTGCGCTTCTCTACGCACCAAACGTCACGGTCCTTCTCTTTCCGTCTCGTAGACACGAGCTGAGAAATTGCAAACGTCCAGCAATTGATCAGAGATGAAAAGTGCCAGCACTGAAAGCTCTTGCTAGCCAGCACCCTTCCTTGGAAGCGCTTTTGTAGGCCTAAGAACACTGGGGCTCTGGGCTTCTCTAGCCACCTCATCTTCTGCTCATCCTCTCGCGCACTCTAAAGAGAGCTCAGGTGAGAAATTGCAAACGTCGAGCAATTGCTCAGAGACGAAAAGTGCCAGCACTGAAAGCTGTTGCTAGCCAGCACCCTTCCTTGGAAGCGCTTTTGTAGGCCTAAGAACACTGGGGCTCTGGGCTTCTCTAGCCACCTCATCTTCTGCTCATCCTCTCGCGCACTCTAAAGAGAGCTCAGGTGAGAAATTGCAAACGTCGAGCAATTGCTCAGAGATGAAAAGTGCCAGCACTGGAAGCTGTTGCTAGCCAGCACCCTTCCTTGGAAGCGCTTTTGTAGCCCTTAGAACACTGGGGCTCTGGGCTTCTCTAGCCACCTCATCTTCTGCTCATCCTCTCGCGCACTCTAAAGAGAGCTCAGGTGAGAAATTGCAAACGTCGAGCAATTGCTCAGAGATGAAAAGTGCCAGCACTGAAAGCTGTTGCTAGCCAGCACCCTTCCTTGGAAGCGCTTTCACAGGCGCAGTAACACTGGGGCTTTGCTCTTCTCTACCCTCCAAACGTCACTGTCATTCTCTTTCCGTCGGTAGACACGAGCTGAGAAATTGCAAACGTCGAGCAATTGCTCAGAGAAGAAAAGTGCCAGCACTGAAAGCTGTTGCTAGCCAGCACCCTTCCTTGGAAGCGCTTTACAGGCGCAGTAACACTGGGGCTTTGCACTTCTCTAGCCACCAAACGTCACGGTCCTTCTCTTTCCGTCTCGTAGACACGAGCTGAGAAATGGCAAACGTCGAGCAATTGCTCAGAGAGGAAAAGTGCCAGCACTGAAAGCTGTTGCTAGCCAGCACCCTTCCTTGGAAGCGCTTTAGTAGGCCTAAGAACACTGGGGCTCTGGGCTTCTTTATCCACCTCATCTTCTGCTCATCCTCTCGCGCACTCTGAAGAGAGCTCAGGTGAGAAATTGCAAACGTCGAGCAATTGCTCAGAGATGAAAAGTGCCAGCACTGAAAGCTGTTGCTAGCCAGCACCCTTCCTTGGAAGCGCTTTCACAGGCGCAGCAACACTGGGGCTTTGCACTTCTCTAGCCACCAAACGTCACGGTCCTTCTCTTTCCGTCTCGTAGACACGAGCTGAGAAATTGCAAACGTCCAGCAATTGCTCAGAGAGGAAAAGTGCCAGCACTGAAAGCTGTTGCTAGCCAGCACCCTTCCTTGGAAGCGCTTTTGTAGGCCTAAGAACACTGGGGCTCTGGGCTTCTCTAGCCACCTCATCTTCTGCTCATCCTCTCGCGCACTCTGAAGAGAGCTCAGGTGAGAAATTGCAAACGTCGAGCAATTGCTCAAAGATGAAAAGTGCCAGCACTGAAAGCTGTTGCTTGCCAGCACCCTTCCTTGGAAGCGCTTTCACAGGCGCAGCAACACTGGGGCTTTGCGCTTCTCTAGCCACCAAACGTCACGGTCCTTCTCTTTCCGTCTCGTAGACACGAGCTGAGAAATTGCAAACGTCGAGCAATTGCTCAGAGATGAAAAGTGCCAGCACTGAAAGCTCTTGCTAGCCAGCCCCCTTCCTTGGAAGCGCTTTTGTAGGCCTAAGAACACTGGGGCTCTGGGCTTCTCTAGCCACCTCATCTTCTGCTCATCCTCTCGCGCACTCTAAAGAGAGCTCAGGTGAGAAATTGCAAACGTTGAGCAATTGCTCAGAGATGAAAAGTGCCAGCACTGAAAGCTGTTGCTAGCCAGCACCCTTCCTTGGAAGCGCTTTCACAGGCGCAGCAACACTGGGGCTTTGCGCTTCTCTACGCACCAAACGTCACGGTCCTTCTCTTTCCGTCTCGTAGACACGAGCTGAGAAATTGCAAACGTCGAGCAATTGCTCAGAGATGAAAAGTGCCAGCACTGAAAGCTCTTGCTAGCCAGCACCCTTCCTTGGAAGCGCTTTTGTAGGCCTAAGAACACTGGGGCTCTGGGCTTCTCTAGCCACCTAATCTTCTGCTCATCCTCTCGCGCACTCTAAAGAGAGCTCAGGTGAGAAATTGCAAACGTCGAGCAATTGCTCAGAGATGAAAAGTGCCAGCACTGAAAGCTGTTGCTAGCCAGCACCCTTCCTTGGAAGCGCTTTCACAGGCGCAGTAACACTGGGGCTTTGCGCTTCTCTAGCCACCAAACGTCACGGTCCTTCTCTTTCCGTCTCGTAGACACGAGCTGAGAAATTGCAAACGTCGAGCAATTGCTCAGAGATGAAAAGTGCCAGCACTGAAAGCTCTTGCTAGCCAGCACCCTTCCTTGGAAGCGCTTTTGTAGGCCTAAGAACACTGGGGCTCTGGGCTTCTCTAGCCACCTAATCTTCTGCTCATCCTCTCGCGCACTCTAAAGAGAGCTCAGGTGAGAAATTGCAAACGTCGAGCAATTGCTCAGAGACGAAAACTGCCAGCACTGAAAGCTGTTGCTAGCCAGCACCCTTCCTTGGAAGCTCTTTTGTAGCCCTTAGAACACTGGGGCTCTGGGCTTCTCTAGCCACCTCATCTTCTGCTCATCCTCTCGCGCACTCTGAAGAGAGCTCAGGTGAGAAATTGCAAACGTCGAGCAATTGCTCAGAGACGAAAAGTGCCAGCACTGAAAGCTCTTGCTAGCCAGCACCCTTCCTTGGAAGCGCTTTTGTAGCCCTAAGAACAGTGGGGCTCTGGGCTTCTCTAGCCACCTAATCTTCTGCTCATCCTCTCGCGCACTCTAAAGAGAGCTCAGGTGAGAAATTGCAAACGTCGAGCAATTGCTCAGAGATGAAAAGTGCCAGCACTGAAAGCTGTTGCTAGCCAGCACCCTTCCTTGGAAGCGCTTTCACAAGCGCAGTAACACTGGGGCTTTGCGCTTCTCTACCCACCAAACGTCACTGTCATTCTCTTTCCGTCTCATAGACACGAGCTGAGAAATTGCAAACGTGGAGCAATTGCTCAGAGATGAAAAGTGCCAGCACTGAAAGCTGTTGCTAGCCAGCACCCTTCCTTGGAAGCGCTTTCACAGGCGCAGTAACACTGGGGCTTTGCGCTTCTCTAGCCACCAAACGTCACGGTCCTTCTCTTTCCGTCTCGTAGACACGAGCTGAGAAATTGCAAACGTCCAGCAATTGCTCAGAGATGAAAAGTGCCAGCACTGAAAGCTGTTGCTAGCCAGCACCCTTCCTTGGAAGCGCTTTTGTAGGCCTAAGAACACTGGGGCTCTGGGCTTCTCTAGCCACCTCATCTTCTGCTCATCCTCTCGCGCACTCTAAAGAGAGCTCAGGTGAGAAATTGCAAACGTCGAGCAATTGCTCAGAGACGAAAACTGCCAGCACTGGAAGCTGTTGCTAGCCAGCACCCTTCCTTGGAAGCGCTTTCACAGGCGCAGTAACACTGGGGCTTTGCGCCTCTCTACCCGCCAAACGTCACGGTCCTTCTCTTTCCGTCTCATAGACACGAGCTGAGAAATTGCAAACGTCGAGCAATTGCTCAGAGATGAAAAGTGCCAGCACTGGAAGCTGTTGCTAGCCAGCACCCTTCCTTGGAAGCGCTTTTGTAGCCCTTAGAACACTGGGGCTCTGGGATTCTCTAGCCACCTCATCTTCTGCTCATCCTCTCGCGCACTCTAAAGAGAGCTCAGGTGAGAAATTGCAAACGTCGAGCAATTGCTCAGAGATGAAAAGTGCCAGCACTGAAAGCTCTTGCTAGCCAGCACCCTTCCTTGGAAGCGCTTTTGTAGCCCTTAGAACACTAGGGCTCTGGGCTTCTCTAGCCACCTCATCTTCTGCTCATCCTCTCGCGCACTCTAAAGAGAGCTCAGGTGAGAAATTGCAAACGTCCAGCAATTGCTCAGAGATGAAAAGTGCCAGCACTGAAAGCTGTTGCTAGCCAACACCCTTCCTTGGAAGCGCTTTCACAGGCGCAGCAACACTGGGGCTTTGCGCTTCTCTACCCACCAAACGTCACGGTCCTTCTCTTTCCGTCGGTAGACACGAGCTGAGAAATTGCAAACATCGAGCAATTGCTCAGAGATGAAAAGTGCCAGCACTGAAAGCTCTTGCTAGCCAGCACCCTTCCTTGGAAGCGCTTTCACAGGCGCAGTAACACTGGGGCTTTGCGCTTCTCTACCCACCAAACGTCACGGTCCTTCTCTTTCCGTCTCATAGACACGAGCTGAGAAATTGCAAACGTCGAGCAATTGCTCAGAGATGAAAAGTGCCAGCACTGAAAGCTTTTGCTAGCCAGCACCCTTCCTTGGAAGCGCTTTCACAGGCGCAGTAACACTGGGGCTTTGCGCTTCTCTAGCCACCAAACGTCACGGTCCTTCTCTTTCCGTCTCGTAGACACGAGCTGAGAAATTGCAAACGTCCAGCAATTGCTCAGAGATGAAAAGTGCCAGCACTGAAAGCTGTTGCTAGCCAGCACCCTTCCTTGGAAGCGCTTTTGTAGCCCTTAGAACACTGGGGCTCTGGGATTCTCTAGCCACCTAATCTTCTGCTCATCCTCTCGCGCACTCTAAAGATTGCTCAGGTGAGAAATTGCAAACGTCGAGCAATTGCTCAGAGACGAAAAGTGCCAGCACTGAAAGCTCTTGCTAGCCAGCACCCTTCCTTGGAAGCTCTTTTGTAGCCCTTAGAACACTGGGGCTCTGGGCTTCTCTAGCCACCTCATCTTCTGCTCATCCTCTCGCGCACTCTAAAGAGAGCTCAGGTGAGAAATTGCAAACGTCGAGCAATTGCTCAGAGATGAAAAGTGCCAGCACTGAAAGCTGTTGCTAGCCAGCACCCTTCCTTGGAAGCGCTTTCACAGGCGCAGCAACACTGGGGCTTTGCGCTTCTCTAGCCACCAAACGTCACAGTCATTCTCTTTCCGTCTCGTAGACACGAGCTGAGAAATTGCAAACGTCGATCAATTACTCAGAGATGAAAAGTGCCAGCACTGGAAGCTGTTGCTAGCCAGCACCCTTCCTTGGAAGCGCTTTTGTAGCCCTTAGAACACTGGGGCTCTGGGCTTCTCTAGCCACCTCATCTTCTGCTCATCCTCTCGCGCAATCTAAAGAGAGCTCAGGTGAGAAATTGCAAACGTCGAGCAATTGCTCAGAGATGAAAAGTGCCAGCACTGAAAGCTGTTGCTAGCCAGCACCCTTCCTTGGAAGCGCTTTCACAGGCGCAGCAACACTGGGGCTTTGCGCTTCTCTAGCCACCAAACGTCACGGTCCTTCTCTTTCCGTCTCGTAGACACGAGCTGAGAAATTGCAAACGTCCAGCAATTGCTCAGAGATGAAAAGTGCCAGCACTGAAAGCTGTTGCTAGCCAGCACCCTTCCTTGGAAGCGCTTTCACAGGCGCAGTAACACTGGGGCTTTGCGCTTCTCTAGCCACCAAACGTCACTGTCATTCTCTTTCCGTCTCGTAGACACGAGCTGAGAAATTGCAAACGTCCAGCAATTGCTCAGAGATGAAAAGTGCCAGCACTGAAAGCTGTTGCTAGCCAGCACCCTTCCTTGGAAGCGCTTTTGTAGGCCTAAGAACACTGGGGCTCTGGGCTTCTCTAGCCACCTCATCTTCTGCTCATCCTCTCGCGCACTCTAAAGAGAGCTCAGGTGAGAAATTGCAAACGTCGAGCAATTGCTCAGAGACGAAATCTGCCAGCACTGAAAGCTGTTGCTAGCCAGCACCCTTCCTTGGAAGCGCTTTCACAGGCGCAGTAACACTGGGGCTTTGCGCCTCTCTACCCGCCAAACGTCACGGTCCTTCTCTTTCCGTCTCATAGACACGAGCTGAGAAATTGCAAACGTCGAGCAATTGCTCAGAGATGAAAAGTGCCAGCACTGGAAGCTGTTGCTAGCCAGCACCCTTCCTTGGAAGCGCTTTTGTAGCCCTTAGAACACTGGGGCTCTGGGATTCTCTAGCCACCTCATCTTCTGCTCATCCTCTCGCGCACTCTAAAGAGAGCTCAGGTGAGAAATTGCAAACGTCGAGCAATTGCTCAGAGATGAAAAGTGCCAGCACTGAAAGCTCTTGCTAGCCAGCACCCTTCCTTGGAAGCGCTTTTGTAGCCCTTAGAACACTAGGGCTCTGGGCTTCTCTAGCCACCTCATCTTCTGCTCATCCTCTCGCGCACTCTAAAGAGAGCTCAGGTGAGAAATTGCAAACGTCCAGCAATTGCTCAGAGATGAAAAGTGCCAGCACTGAAAGCTCTTGCTAGCCAACACCCTTCCTTGGAAGCGCTTTCACAGGCGCAGCAACACTGGGGCTTTGCGCTTCTCTACCCACCAAACGTCACGGTCCTTCTCTTTCCGTCGGTAGACACGAGCTGAGAAATTGCAAACATCGAGCAATTGCTCACAGATGAAAAGTGCCAGCACTGAAAGCTCTTGCTAGCCAGCACCCTTCCTTGGAAGCGCTTTCACAGGCGCAGCAACACTGGGGCTTTGCGCTTCTCTACCCACCAAACGTCACGGTCCTTCTCTTTCCGTCGGTAGACACGAGCTGAGAAATTGCAAACGTCGAGCAATTGCTCAGAGATGAAAAGTGCCAGCACTGAAAGCTTTTGCTAGCCAGCACCCTTCCTTGGAAGCGCTTTCACAGGCGCAGTAACACTGGGGCTTTGCGCTTCTCTAGCCACCAAACGTCACGGTCCTTCTCTTTCCGTCTCGTAGACACGAGCTGAGAAATTGCAAACGTCCAGCAATTGCTCAGAGATGAAAAGTGCCAGCACTGAAAGCTGTTGCTAGCCAGCACCCTTCCTTGGAAGCGCTTTTGTAGGCCTAAGAACACTGGGGCTCTGGGATTCTCTAGCCACCTCATCTTCTGCTCATCCTCTCGCGCACTCTAAAGAGAGCTCAGGTGAGAAATTGCAAACGTTGAGCAATTGCTCAGAGATGAAAAGTGCCAGCACTGAAAGCTGTTGCTAGCCAGCACCCTTCCTTGGAAGCGCTTTCACAGGCGCAGCAACACTGGGGCTTTGCGCTTCTCTACGCACCAAACGTCACGGTCCTTCTCTTTCCGTCTCGTAGACACGAGCTGAGAAATTGCAAACGTCGAGCAATTGCTCAGAGATGAAAAGTGCCAGCACTGAAAGCTCTTGCTAGCCAGCACCCTTCCTTGGAAGCGCTTTTGTAGGCCTAAGAACACTGGGGCTCTGGGCTTCTCTAGCCACCTAATCTTCTGCTCATCCTCTCGCGCACTCTAAAGAGAGCTCAGGTGAGAAATTGCAAACGTCGAGCAATTGCTCAGAGATGAAAAGTGCCAGCACTGAAAGCTGTTGCTAGCCAGCACCCTTCCTTGGAAGCGCTTTCACAGGCGCAGTAACACTGGGGCTTTGCGCTTCTCTAGCCACCAAACGTCACGGTCCTTCTCTTTCCGTCTCGTAGACACGAGCTGAGAAATTGCAAACGTCGAGCAATTGCTCAGAGATGAAAAGTGCCAGCACTGAAAGCTCTTGCTAGCCAGCACCCTTCCTTGGAAGCGCTTTTGTAGGCCTAAGAACACTGGGGCTCTGGGCTTCTCTAGCCACCTAATCTTCTGCTCATCCTCTCGCGCACTCTAAAGAGAGCTCAGGTGAGAAATTGCAAACGTCGAGCAATTGCTCAGAGACGAAAACTGCCAGCACTGAAAGCTGTTGCTAGCCAGCACCCTTCCTTGGAAGCTCTTTTGTAGCCCTTAGAACACTGGGGCTCTGGGCTTCTCTAGCCACCTCATCTTCTGCTCATCCTCTCGCGCACTCTGAAGAGAGCTCAGGTGAGAAATTGCAAACGTCGAGCAATTGCTCAGAGACGAAAAGTGCCAGCACTGAAAGCTCTTGCTAGCCAGCACCCTTCCTTGGAAGCGCTTTTGTAGCCCTAAGAACAGTGGGGCTCTGGGCTTCTCTAGCCACCTAATCTTCTGCTCATCCTCTCGCGCACTCTAAAGAGAGCTCAGGTGAGAAATTGCAAACGTCGAGCAATTGCTCAGAGATGAAAAGTGCCAGCACTGAAAGCTGTTGCTAGCCAGCACCCTTCCTTGGAAGCGCTTTCACAAGCGCAGTAACACTGGGGCTTTGCGCTTCTCTACCCACCAAACGTCACTGTCATTCTCTTTCCGTCTCATAGACACGAGCTGAGAAATTGCAAACGTGGAGCAATTGCTCAGAGATGAAAAGTGCCAGCACTGAAAGCTGTTGCTAGCCAGCACCCTTCCTTGGAAGCGCTTTCACAGGCGCAGTAACACTGGGGCTTTGCGCTTCTCTAGCCACCAAACGTCACGGTCCTTCTCTTTCCGTCTCGTAGACACGAGCTGAGAAATTGCAAACGTCCAGCAATTGCTCAGAGATGAAAAGTGCCAGCACTGAAAGCTGTTGCTAGCCAGCACCCTTCCTTGGAAGCGCTTTTGTAGGCCTAAGAACACTGGGGCTCTGGGCTTCTCTAGCCACCTCATCTTCTGCTCATCCTCTCGCGCACTCTAAAGAGAGCTCAGGTGAGAAATTGCAAACGTCGAGCAATTGCTCAGAGACGAAAACTGCCAGCACTGGAAGCTGTTGCTAGCCAGCACCCTTCCTTGGAAGCGCTTTCACAGGCGCAGTAACACTGGGGCTTTGCGCCTCTCTACCCGCCAAACGTCACGGTCCTTCTCTTTCCGTCTCATAGACACGAGCTGAGAAATTGCAAACGTCGAGCAATTGCTCAGAGATGAAAAGTGCCAGCACTGGAAGCTGTTGCTAGCCAGCACCCTTCCTTGGAAGCGCTTTTGTAGCCCTTAGAACACTGGGGCTCTGGGATTCTCTAGCCACCTCATCTTCTGCTCATCCTCTCGCGCACTCTAAAGAGAGCTCAGGTGAGAAATTGCAAACGTCGAGCAATTGCTCAGAGATGAAAAGTGCCAGCACTGAAAGCTCTTGCTAGCCAGCACCCTTCCTTGGAAGCGCTTTTGTAGCCCTTAGAACACTAGGGCTCTGGGCTTCTCTAGCCACCTCATCTTCTGCTCATCCTCTCGCGCACTCTAAAGAGAGCTCAGGTGAGAAATTGCAAACGTCCAGCAATTGCTCAGAGATGAAAAGTGCCAGCACTGAAAGCTCTTGCTAGCCAACACCCTTCCTTGGAAGCGCTTTCACAGGCGCAGCAACACTGGGGCTTTGCGCTTCTCTACCCACCAAACGTCACGGTCCTTCTCTTTCCGTCGGTAGACACGAGCTGAGAAATTGCAAACATCGAGCAATTGCTCAGAGATGAAAAGTGCCAGCACTGAAAGCTCTTGCTAGCCAGCACCCTTCCTTGGAAGCGCTTTCACAGGCGCAGTAACACTGGGGCTTTGCGCTTCTCTACCCACCAAACGTCACGGTCCTTCTCTTTCCGTCTCATAGACACGAGCTGAGAAATTGCAAACGTCGAGCAATTGCTCAGAGATGAAAAGTGCCAGCACTGAAAGCTTTTGCTAGCCAGCACCCTTCCTTGGAAGCGCTTTCACAGGCGCAGTAACACTGGGGCTTTGCGCTTCTCTAGCCACCAAACGTCACGGTCCTTCTCTTTCCGTCTCGTAGACACGAGCTGAGAAATTGCAAACGTCCAGCAATTGCTCAGAGATGAAAAGTGCCAGCACTGAAAGCTGTTGCTAGCCAGCACCCTTCCTTGGAAGCGCTTTTGTAGCCCTTAGAACACTGGGGCTCTGGGATTCTCTAGCCACCTAATCTTCTGCTCATCCTCTCGCGCACTCTAAAGATTGCTCAGGTGAGAAATTGCAAACGTCGAGCAATTGCTCAGAGACGAAAAGTGCCAGCACTGAAAGCTCTTGCTAGCCAGCACCCTTCCTTGGAAGCTCTTTTGTAGCCCTTAGAACACTGGGGCTCTGGGCTTCTCTAGCCACCTCATCTTCTGCTCATCCTCTCGCGCACTCTAAAGAGAGCTCAGGTGAGAAATTGCAAACGTCGAGCAATTGCTCAGAGATGAAAAGTGCCAGCACTGAAAGCTGTTGCTAGCCAGCACCCTTCCTTGGAAGCGCTTTCACAGGCGCAGCAACACTGGGGCTTTGCGCTTCTCTAGCCACCAAACGTCACAGTCATTCTCTTTCCGTCTCGTAGACACGAGCTGAGAAATTGCAAACGTCGATCAATTACTCAGAGATGAAAAGTGCCAGCACTGGAAGCTGTTGCTAGCCAGCACCCTTCCTTGGAAGCGCTTTTGTAGCCCTTAGAACACTGGGGCTCTGGGCTTCTCTAGCCACCTCATCTTCTGCTCATCCTCTCGCGCACTCTAAAGAGAGCTCAGGTGAGAAATTGCAAACGTCGAGCAATTGCTCAGAGATGAAAAGTGCCAGCACTGAAAGCTGTTGCTAGCCAGCACCCTTCCTTGGAAGCGCTTTCACAGGCGCAGCAACACTGGGGCTTTGCGCTTCTCTAGCCACCAAACGTCACGGTCCTTCTCTTTCCGTCTCGTAGACACGAGCTGAGAAATTGCAAACGTCCAGCAATTGCTCAGAGATGAAAAGTGCCAGCACTGAAAGCTGTTGCTAGCCAGCACCCTTCCTTGGAAGCGCTTTCACAGGCGCAGTAACACTGGGGCTTTGCGCTTCTCTAGCCACCAAACGTCACTGTCATTCTCTTTCCGTCTCGTAGACACGAGCTGAGAAATTGCAAACGTCCAGCAATTGCTCAGAGATGAAAAGTGCCAGCACTGAAAGCTGTTGCTAGCCAGCACCCTTCCTTGGAAGCGCTTTTGTAGGCCTAAGAACACTGGGGCTCTGGGCTTCTCTAGCCACCTCATCTTCTGCTCATCCTCTCGCGCACTCTAAAGAGAGCTCAGGTGAGAAATTGCAAACGTCGAGCAATTGCTCAGAGACGAAATCTGCCAGCACTGAAAGCTGTTGCTAGCCAGCACCCTTCCTTGGAAGCGCTTTCACAGGCGCAGTAACACTGGGGCTTTGCGCTTCTCTAGCCACCAAACGTCACGGTCCTTCTCTTTCCGTCTCGTAGACACGAGCTGAGAAATTGCAAACGTCGAGCAATTGCTCAGAGATGAAAAGTGCCAGCACTGAAAGCTGTTGCTAGCCAGCACCCTTCCTTGGAAGCGCTTTTGTAGCCCTTAGAACACTGGGGCTCTGGGCTTCTCTAGCCACCTCATCTTCTGCTCATCCTCTCGCGCACTCTAAAGAGAGCTCAGGTGAGAAATTGCAAACGTCGAGCAATTGCTCAGAGATGAAAAGTGCCAGCACTGAAAGCTGTTGCTAGCCAGCACCCTTCCTTGGAAGCGCTTTCACAGGCGCAGCAACACTGGGGCTTTGCGCTTCTCTACCCACCAAACGTCACGGTCCTTCTCTTTCCGTCGGTAGACACGAGCTGAGAAATTGCAAACATCGAGCAATTGCTCACAGATGAAAAGTGCCAGCACTGAAAGCTCTTGCTAGCCAGCACCCTTCCTTGGAAGCGCTTTCACAGGCGCAGCAACACTGGGGCTTTGCGCTTCTCTACCCACCAAACGTCACGGTCCTTCTCTTTCCGTCGGTAGACACGAGCTGAGAAATTGCAAACGTCGAGCAATTGCTCAGAGATGAAAAGTGCCAGCACTGAAAGCTTTTGCTAGCCAGCACCCTTCCTTGGAAGCGCTTTCACAGGCGCAGTAACACTGGGGCTTTGCGCTTCTCTAGCCACCAAACGTCACGGTCCTTCTCTTTCCGTCTCGTAGACACGAGCTGAGAAATTGCAAACGTCCAGCAATTGCTCAGAGATGAAAAGTGCCAGCACTGAAAGCTGTTGCTAGCCAGCACCCTTCCTTGGAAGCGCTTTTGTAGGCCTAAGAACACTGGGGCTCTGGGATTCTCTAGCCACCTCATCTTCTGCTCATCCTCTCGCGCACTCTAAAGAGAGCTCAGGTGAGAAATTGAAAACGTCGAGCAATTGCTCAGAGACGAAAAGTGCCAGCACTGAAAGCTCTTGCTAGCCAGCACCCTTCCTTGGAAGCTCTTTTGTAGCCCTTAGAACACTGGGGCTCTGGGCTTCTCTAGCCACCTCATCTTCTGCTCATCCTCTCGCGCACTCTAAAGAGAGCTCAGGTGAGAAATTGCAAACGTCGAGCAATTGCTCAGAGAAGAAAAGTGCCAGCACTGAAAGCTCTTGCTAGCCAGCACCCTTCCTTGGAAGCGCTTTCACAGGCGCAGCAACACTGGGGCTTTGCGCTTCTCTAGCCACCAAACGTCACAGTCATTCTCTTTCCGTCTCGTAGACACGAGCTGAGAAATTGCAAACGTCGAGCAATTACTCAGAGATGAAAAGTGCCAGCACTGGAAGCTGTTGCTAGCCAGCACCCTTCCTTGGAAGCGCTTTTGTAGCCCTTAGAACACTGGGGCTCTGGGCTTCTCTAGCCACCTAATCTTCTGCTCGTCCTCTTGCGCACTCTAAAGAGAGCTCAGGTGAGAAATTGCAAACGTCGAGCAATTGCTCAGAGATGAAAAGTGCCAGCACTGAAAGCTCTTGCTAGCCAGCACCCTTCCTTGGAAGCGCTTTCACAGGCGCAGCAACACTGGGGCTTTGCGCTTCTCTAGCCACCAAACGTCACGGTCCTTCTCTTTCCGTCTCGTAGACACGAGCTGAGAAATTGCAAACGTCGAGCAATTGCTCAGAGATGAAAAGTGCCAGCACTGAAAGCTGTTGCTAGCCAGCACCCTTCCTTGGAAGCGCTTTTGTAGCCCTTAGAACACTGGGGCTCTGGGCTTCTCTAGCCACCTCATCTTCTGCTCATCCTCTCGCGCACTCTAAAGAGAGCTCAGGTGAGAAATTGCAAACGTCGAGCAATTGCTCAGAGATGAAAAGTGCCAGCACTGAAAGCTCTTGCTAGCCAGCACCCTTCCTTGGAAGCGCTTTCACAGGCGCAGCAACACTGGGGCTTTGCGCTTCTCTACCCACCAAACGTCACGGTCCTTCTCTTTCCGTCGGTAGACACGAGCTGAGAAATTGCAAACGTCGAGCAATTGCTCAGAGATGAAAAGTGCCAGCACTGAAAGCTTTTGCTAGCCAGCACCCTTCCTTGGAAGCGCTTTCACAGGCGCAGTAACACTGGGGCTTTGCGCTTCTCTAGCCACCAAACGTCACGGTCCTTCTCTTTCCGTCTCGTAGACACGAGCTGAGAAATTGCAAACGTCGAGCAATTGCTCAGAGATGAAAAGTGCCAGCACTGAAAGCTGTTGCTAGCCAGCACCCTTCCTTGGAAGCGCTTTTGTAGGCCTAAGAACACTGGGGCTCTGGGATTCTCTAGCCACCTAATCTTCTGCTCATCCTCTCGCGCACTCTAAAGAGAGCTCAGGTGAGAAATTGCAAACGTCGAGCAATTGCTCAGAGACGAAAAGTGCCAGCACTGAAAGCTCTTGCTAGCCAGCACCCTTCCTTGGAAGCTCTTTTGTAGCCCTTAGAACACTGGGGCTCTGGGCTTCTCTAGCCACCTAATCTTCTGCTCATCCTCTCGCGCACTCTAAAGAGAGCTCAGGTGAGAAATTGCAAACGTCGAGCAATTGCTCAGAGATGAAAAGTGCCAGCACTGAAAGCTGTTGCTAGCCAGCACCCTTCCTTGGAAGCGCTTTCACAGGCGCAGCAACACTGGGGCTTTGCGCTTCTCTAGCCACCAAACGTCACAGTCATTCTCTTTCCGTCTCGTAGACACGAGCTGAGAAATTGCAAACGTCGATCAATTACTCAGAGATGAAAAGTGCCAGCACTGGAAGCTGTTGCTAGCCAGCACCCTTCCTTGGAAGCGCTTTTGTAGCCCTTAGAACACTGGGGCTCTGGGCTTCTCTAGCCACCTCATCTTCTGCTCATCCTCTCGCGCAATCTAAAGAGAGCTCAGGTGAGAAATTGCAAACGTCGAGCAATTGCTCAGAGATGAAAAGTGCCAGCACTGAAAGCTGTTGCTAGCCAGCACCCTTCCTTGGAAGCGCTTTCACAGGCGCAGCAACACTGGGGCTTTGCGCTTCTCTAGCCACCAAACGTCACGGTCCTTCTCTTTCCGTCTCGTAGACACGAGCTGAGAAATTGCAAACGTCGAGCAATTGCTCAGAGATGAAAAGTGCCAGCACTGAAAGCTCTTGCTAGCCAGCACCCTTCCTTGGAAGCGCTTTTGTAGCCCTTAGAACACTGGGGCTCTGGGCTTCTCTAGCCACCTCATCTTCTGCTCATCCTCTCGCGCACTCTAAAGAGAGCTCAGGTGAGAAATTGCAAACGTCGAGCAATTGCTCAGAGACGAAAAGTGCCAGCACTGAAAGCTGTTGCTAGCCAGCACCCTTCCTTGGAAGCGCTTTTGTAGGCCTAAGAACACTGGGGCTCTGGGCTTCTCTAGCCACCTCATCTTCTGCTCATCCTCTCGCGCACTCTAAAGAGAGCTCAGGTGAGAAATTGCAAACGTCGAGCAATTGCTCAGAGATGAAAAGTGCCAGCACTGGAAGCTGTTGCTAGCCAGCACCCTTCCTTGGAAGCGCTTTTGTAGCCCTTAGAACACTGGGGCTCTGGGCTTCTCTAGCCACCTAATCTTCTGCTCGTCCTCTTGCGCACTCTAAAGAGAGCTCAGGTGAGAAATTGCAAACGTCGAGCAATTGCTCAGAGATGAAAAGTGCCAGCACTGAAAGCTCTTGCTAGCCAGCACCCTTCCTTGGAAGCGCTTTCACAGGCGCAGCAACACTGGGGCTTTGCGCTTCTCTACGCACCAAACGTCACGGTCCTTCTCTTTCCGTCTCGTAGACACGAGCTGAGAAATTGCAAACGTCGAGCAATTGCTCCGAGATGAAAAGTGCCAGCACTGAAAGCTGTTGCTAGCCAGCACCCTTCCTTGGAAGCGCTTTTGTAGCCCTTAGAACACTGGGGCTCTGGGCTTCTCTAGCCACCTCATCTTCTGCTCATCCTCTCGCGCACTCTAAAGAGAGCTCAGGTGAGAAATTGCAAACGTCGAGCGATTGCTCAGAGATGAAAAGTGCCAGCACTGAAAGCTGTTGCTAGCCAGCACCCTTCCTTGGAAGCGCTTTCACAGGCGCAGTAACACTGGGGCTTTGCGCTTCTCTACCCTCCAAACGTCACTGTCATTCTCTTTCCGTCTCGTAGACACGAGCTGAGAAATTGCAAACGTCGAGCAATTGCTCAGAGAAGAAAAGTGCCAGCACTGAAAGCTGTTGCTAGCCAGCACCCTTCCTTGGAAGCGCTTTCACAGGCGCAGTAACACTGGGGCTTTGCGCTTCTCTAGCCACCAAACGTCACGGTCCTTCTATTTCCGTCTCGTAGACACGAGCTGAGAAATTGCAAACGTCGAGCAATTGCTCAGAGAGGAAAAGTGCCAGCACTGAAAGCTGTTGCTAGCCAGCACCCTTCCTTGGAAGCGCTTTAGTAGGCCTAAGAACACTGGGGCTCTGGGCTTCTTTATCCACCTCATCTTCTGCTCATCCTCTCGCGCACTCTAAAGAGAGCTCAGGTGAGAAATTGCAAACGTCGAGCAATTGCTCAGAGATGAAAAGTGCCAGCACTGAAAGCTGTTGCTAGCCAGCACCCTTCCTTGGAAGCGCTTTCACAGGCGCAGCAACACTGGGGCTTTGCACTTCTCTAGCCACCAAACGTCACGGTCCTTCTCTTTCCGTCTCGTAGACACGAGCTGAGAAATTGCAAACGTCGAGCAATTGCTCAGAGAGGAAAAGTGCCAGCACTGAAAGCTGTTGCTAGCCAGCACCCTTCCTTGGAAGCGCTTTTGTAGGCCTAAGAACACTGGGGCTCTGGGCTTCTCTAGCCACCTCATCTTCTGCTCATCCTCTCGCACACTCTGAAGAGAGCTCAGGTGAGAAATTGCAAACGTCGAGCAATTGCTCAGAGATGAAAAGTGCCAGCACTGAAAGCTGTTGCTTGCCAGCACCCTTCCTTGGAAGCGCTTTCACAGGCGCTGTAACACTGGGGCTTTGCACTTCTCTACCCACCAAACGTCACGGTCCTTCTCTTTCCGTCTCGTAGACACGAGCTGAGAAATTGCAAACGTCGAGCAATTGCTCAGAGATGAAAAGTGCCAGCACTGAAAGCTCTTGCTAGCCAGCACCCTTCCTTGGAAGCGCTTTCACAGGCGCAGTAACACTGGGGCTTTGCGCTTCTCTAGCCACCAAACGTCACGGTCCTTCTCTTTCCGTCTCGTAGACACGAGCTGAGAAATTGCAAACGTCGAGCAATTGCTCAGAGAGGAAAAGTGCCAGCACTGAAAGCTGTTGCTAGCCAGCCCCCTTCCTTGGAAGCGCTTTTGTAGGCCTAAGAACACTGGGGCTCTGGGCTTCTCTAGCCACCTCATCTTCTGCTCATCCTCTCGCGCACTCTAAAGAGAGCTCAGGTGAGAAATTGCAAACGTCGAGCAATTGCTCAGAGAAGAAAAGTGCCAGCACTGAAAGCTGTTGCTAGCCAGCACCCTTCCTTGGAAGCGCTTTCACAGGCGCAGTAACACTGGGGCTTTGCGCTTCTCTAGCCACCAAACGTCACGGTCCTTCTCTTACCATCTCGTAGACAAGAGCTGAGAAATTGCAAACGTCGAGCAATTGCTCAGAGATGAAAAGTGCCAGCACTGAAAGCTGTTGCTAGCCAGCACCCTTCCTTGGAAGCGCTTTTGTAGGCCTAAGAACACTGGGGCTCTGGGCTTCTCTAGCCACCTAATCTTCTGCTCATCCTCCCGCGCACTCTAAAGAGAGCTCAGGTGAGAAATTGCAAACGTCCAGCAATTGCTCAGAGATGAAAAGTGCCAGCACTGAAAGCTGTTGCTAGCCAGCACCCTTCCTTGGAAGCGCTTTCACAGGCGCAGCAACACTGGGGCTTTGCGCTTCTCTACCCACCAAACGTCACTGTCATTCTCTTTCCGTCGGTAGACACGAGCTGAGAAATTGCAAACGTCGAGCAATTGCTCCGAGATGAAAAGTGCCAGCACTGAAAGCTGTTGCTAGCCAACACCCTTCCTTGGAAGCGCTTTACAGGCGCAGTAACACTGGGGCTTTGCGCTTCTCTAGCCACCAAACGTCACGGTCCTTCTCTTTCCGTCTCGTAGACACGAGCTGAGAAATTGCAAACGTCGAGCAATTGCTCAGAGAGGAAAAGTGCCAGCACTGAAAGCTGTTGCTAGCCAGCCCCCTTCCTTGGAAGCGCTTTAGTAGGCCTAAGAACACTGGGGCTCTGGGCTTCTTTAGCCACCTCATCTTCTGCTCATCCTCTCGCGCACTCTGAAGAGAGCTCAGGTGAGAAATTGCAAACGTCGAGCAATTGCTCAGAGATGAAAAGTGCCAGCACTGAAAGCTCTTGCTAGCCAGCACCCTTCCTTGGAAGCGCTTTCACAGGTGCAGTAACACTGGGGCTTTGCGCTTCTCTAGCCACCAAACGTCACGGTCCTTCTCTTTCCGTCTGATAGACACGAGCTGAGAAATTGCAAACGTCGAGCAATTGCTCAGAGAAGAAAAGTGCCAGCACTGAAAGCTGTTGCTAGCCAGCACCCTTCCTTGGAAGCGCTTTCACAGGCGCAGCAACACTGGGGCTTTGCACTTCTCTACCCACCAAACGTCACGGTCCTTCTCTTTCCGTCTCGTAGACACGAGCTGAGAAATTGCAAACGTCGAGCAATTGCTCCGAGATGAAAAGTGCCAGCACTGAAAGCTGTTGCTAGCCAGCACCCTTCCTTGGAAGCGCTTTTGTAGGCCTAAGAACAGTGGGGCTCTGGGCTTCTCTAGCCACCTCATCTTCTGCTCATCCTCTCGCGCACTCTAAAGAGAGCTCAGGTGAGAAATTGCAAACGTCGAGCAATTGCTCAGAGACGAAAAGTGCCAGCACTGAAAGCTGTTGCTAGCCAGCACCCTTCCTTGGAAGCGCTTTTGTAGGCCTAAGAACACTGGGGCTCTGGGCTTCTCTAGCCACCTCATCTTCTGCTCATCCTCTCGCGCACTCTAAAGAGAGCTCAGGTGAGAAATTGCAAACGTCGAGCAATTGCTCAGAGATGAAAAGTGCCAGCACTGGAAGCTGTTGCTAGCCAGCACCCTTCCTTGGAAGCGCTTTTGTAGCCCTTAGAACACTGGGGCTCTGGGCTTCTCTAGCCACCTAATCTTCTGCTCGTCCTCTTGCGCACTCTAAAGAGAGCTCAGGTGAGAAATTGCAAACGTCGAGCAATTGCTCAGAGATGAAAAGTGCCAGCACTGAAAGCTCTTGCTAGCCAGCACCCTTCCTTGGAAGCGCTTTCACAGGCGCAGCAACACTGGGGCTTTGCGCTTCTCTACGCACCAAACGTCACGGTCCTTCTCTTTCCGTCTCGTAGACACGAGCTGAGAAATTGCAAACGTCGAGCAATTGCTCCGAGATGAAAAGTGCCAGCACTGAAAGCTGTTGCTAGCCAGCACCCTTCCTTGGAAGCGCTTTTGTAGCCCTTAGAACACTGGGGCTCTGGGCTTCTCTAGCCACCTCATCTTCTGCTCATCCTCTCGCGCACTCTAAAGAGAGCTCAGGTGAGAAATTGCAAACGTCGAGCGATTGCTCAGAGATGAAAAGTGCCAGCACTGAAAGCTGTTGCTAGCCAGCACCCTTCCTTGGAAGCGCTTTCACAGGCGCAGTAACACTGGGGCTTTGCGCTTCTCTACCCTCCAAACGTCACTGTCATTCTCTTTCCGTCTCGTAGACACGAGCTGAGAAATTGCAAACGTCGAGCAATTGCTCAGAGAAGAAAAGTGCCAGCACTGAAAGCTGTTGCTAGCCAGCACCCTTCCTTGGAAGCGCTTTCACAGGCGCAGTAACACTGGGGCTTTGCGCTTCTCTACCCACCAAACGTCACGGTCCTTCTATTTCCGTCTCGTAGACACGAGCTGAGAAATTGCAAACGTCGAGCAATTGCTCAGAGAGGAAAAGTGCCAGCACTGAAAGCTGTTGCTAGCCAGCACCCTTCCTTGGAAGCGCTTTAGTAGGCCTAAGAACACTGGGGCTCTGGGCTTCTTTATCCACCTCATCTTCTGCTCATCCTCTCGCGCACTCTAAAGAGAGCTCAGGTGAGAAATTGCAAACGTCGAGCAATTGCTCAGAGATGAAAAGTGCCAGCACTGAAAGCTGTTGCTAGCCAGCACCCTTCCTTGGAAGCGCTTTCACAGGCGCAGCAACACTGGGGCTTTGCACTTCTCTAGCCACCAAACGTCACGGTCCTTCTCTTACCATCTCGTAGACAAGAGCTGAGAAATTGCAAACGTCGAGCAATTGCTCAGAGATGAAAAGTGCCA
The DNA here is from genome assembly GCA_037962945.1 of Sarcoramphus papa. Classification (NCBI taxonomy): domain Eukaryota; kingdom Metazoa; phylum Chordata; class Aves; order Accipitriformes; family Cathartidae; genus Sarcoramphus; species Sarcoramphus papa. The sequence continues at coordinate 845,931 of JBBMRM010000121.1, forward strand.
GCACTGAAAGCTGTTGCTAGCCAGCACCCTTCCTTGGAAGCGCTTTTGTAGGCCTAAGAACACTGGGGCTCTGGGCTTCTCTAGCCACCTAATCTTCTGCTCATCCTCCCGCGCACTCTAAAGAGAGCTCAGGTGAGAAATTGCAAACGTCCAGCAATTGCTCAGAGATGAAAAGTGCCAGCACTGAAAGCTGTTGCTAGCCAGCACCCTTCCTTGGAAGCGCTTTCACAGGCGCAGCAACACTGGGGCTTTGCGCTTCTCTACCCACCAAACGTCACTGTCATTCTCTTTCCGTCGGTAGACACGAGCTGAGAAATTGCAAACGTCGAGCAATTGCTCAGAGATGAAAAGTGCCAGCACTGGAAGCTGTTGCTAGCCAACACCCTTCCTTGGAAGCGCTTTACAGGCGCAGTAACACTGGGGCTTTGCGCTTCTCTAGCCACCAAACGTCACGGTCCTTCTCTTTCCGTCTCGTAGACACGAGCTGAGAAATTGCAAACGTCGAGCAATTGCTCAGAGAGGAAAAGTGCCAGCACTGAAAGCTGTTGCTAGCCAGCCCCCTTCCTTGGAAGCGCTTTAGTAGGCCTAAGAACACTGGGGCTCTGGGCTTCTTTAGCCACCTCATCTTCTGCTCATCCTCTCGCGCACTCTGAAGAGAGCTCAGGTGAGAAATTGCAAACGTCGAGCAATTGCTCAGAGATGAAAAGTGCCAGCACTGAAAGCTCTTGCTAGCCAGCACCCTTCCTTGGAAGCGCTTTCACAGGTGCAGTAACACTGGGGCTTTGCGCTTCTCTAGCCACCAAACGTCACGGTCCTTCTCTTTCCGTCTGATAGACACGAGCTGAGAAATTGCAAACGTCGAGCAATTGCTCAGAGAAGAAAAGTGCCAGCACTGAAAGCTGTTGCTAGCCAGCACCCTTCCTTGGAAGCGCTTTCACAGGCGCAGCAACACTGGGGCTTTGCACTTCTCTACCCACCAAACGTCACGGTCCTTCTCTTTCCGTCTCGTAGACACGAGCTGAGAAATTGCAAACGTCGAGCAATTGCTCCGAGATGAAAAGTGCCAGCACTGAAAGCTGTTGCTAGCCAGCACCCTTCCTTGGAAGCGCTTTTGTAGCCCTAAGAACACTGGGGCTCTGGGCTTCTCTAGCCACCTCATCTTCTGCTCATCCTCTCGCGCACTCTAAAGAGAGCTCAGGTGAGAAATTGCAAATGTCGAGCAATTGCTCAGAGAAGAAAAGTGCCAGCACTGAAAGCTGTTGCTAGCCAGCACCCTTCCTTGGAAGCGCTTTCACAGGCGCAGCAACACTGGGGCTTTGCGCTTCTCTACCCACCAAACGTCACGGTCCTTCTCTTTCCGTCTCGTAGACACGAGCTGAGAAATTGCAAACGTCGAGCAATTGCTCAGAGATGAAAAGTGCCAGCACTGAAAGCTCTTGCTAGCCAGCACCCTTCCTTGGAAGCGCTTTTGTAGCCCTTAGAACACTGGGGCTCTGGGCTTCTCTAGCCACCTCATCTTCTGCTCATCCTCTCGCGCACTCTAAAGAGAGCTCAGGTGAGAAATTGCAAACGTTGAGCAATTGCTCAGAGATGAAAAGTGCCAGCACTGAAAGCTGTTGCTAGCCAGCACCCTTCCTTGGAAGTGCTTTACAGGCGCAGCAACACTGGGGCTTTGCGCTTCTCTACCCACCAAACGTCACGGTCCTTCTCTTTCCGTCTCGTAGACACGAGCTGAGAAATTGCAAACGTCGAGCAATTGCTCAGAGATGAAAAGTGCCAGCACTGAAAGCTCTTGCTAGCCAGCACCCTTCCTTGGAAGCGCTTTTGTAGGCCTAAGAACACTGGGGCTCTGGGCTTCTCTAGCCACCTAATCTTCTGCTCATCCTCTCGCGCACTCTAAAGAGAGCTCAGGTGAGAAATTGCAAACGTCGAGCAATTGCTCAGAGATGAAAAGTGCCAGCACTGAAAGCTGTTGCTAGCCAGCACCCTTCCTTGGAAGCGCTTTCACAAGCGCAGTAACACTGTGGCTTTGCGCTTCTCTACCCACCAAACGTCACTGTCATTCTCTTTCCGTCTCATAGACACGAGCTGAGAAATTGCAAACGTGGAGCAATTGCTCAGAGATGAAAAGTGCCAGCACTGAAAGCTGTTGCTAGCCAGCACCCTTCCTTGGAAGCGCTTTCACAGGCGCAGTAACACTGGGGCTTTGCGCTTCTCTAGCCACCAAACGTCACGGTCCTTCTCTTTCCGTCTCATAGACACGAGCTGAGAAATTGCAAACGTCGAGCAATTGCTCCGAGATGAAAAGTGCCAGCACTGAAAGCTGTTGCTAGCCAGCACCCTTCCTTGGAAGCGCTTTTGTAGGCCTAAGAACACTGGGGCTCTGGGCTTCTCTAGCCACCTCATCTTCTGCTCATCCTCGCGCGCACTCTAAAGAGAGCTCAGGTGAGAAATTGCAAACGTCGAGCAATTGCTCAGAGACGAAAACTGCCAGCACTGAAAGCTGTTGCTAGCCAGCACCCTTCCTTGGAAGCTCTTTTGTAGCCCTTAGAACACTGGGGCTCTGGGCTTCTCTAGCCACCTCATCTTCTGCTCATCCTCTCGCGCACTCTAAAGAGAGCTCAGGTGAGAAATTGCAAACGTCCAGCAATTGCTCAGAGAAGAAAAGTGCCAGCACTGAAAGCTGTTGCTAGCCAGCACCCTTCCTTGGAAGCGCTTTCACAGGCGCAGTAACACTGGGGCTTTGCGCCTCTCTACCCACCAAACGTCACGGTCCTTCTCTTTCCGTCTCGTAGACACGAGCTGAGAAATTGCAAACGTCGAGCAATTGCTCAGAGATGAAAAGTGCCAGCACTGAAAGCTGTTGCTAGCCAGCACCCTTCCTTGGAAGCGCTTTCACAGGCGCAGTAACACTGGGGCTTTGCGCTTCTCTAGCCACCAAACGTCACGGTCCTTCTCTTTCCGTCTCGTAGACACGAGCTGAGAAATTGCAAACGTCGAGCAATTGCTCAGAGATGAAAAGTGCCAGCACTGAAAGCTGTTGCTAGCCAGCCCCCTTCCTTGGAAGCGCTTTTGTAGGCCTAAGAACACTGGGGCTCTGGGATTCTCTAGCCACCTCATCTTCTGCTCATCCTCTCGCGCACTCTAAAGAGAGCTCAGGTGAGAAATTGCAAACGTCGAGCAATTGCTCAGAGATGAAAAGTGCCAGCACTGAAAGCTCTTGCTAGCCAGCACCCTTCCTTGGAAGCTCTTTTGTAGCCCTTAGAACACTGGGGCTCTGGGCTTCTCTAGCCACCTCATCTTCTGCTCATCCTCTCGCGCACTCTAAAGAGAGCTCAGGTGAGAAATTGCAAACGTCGAGCAATTGCTCAGAGAAGAAAAGTGCCAGCACTGAAAGCTGTTGCTAGCCAGCACCCTTCCTTGGAAGCGCTTTCACAGGCGCAGCAACACTGGGGCTTTGCGCTTCTCTAGCCACCAAACGTCACAGTCATTCTCTTTCCGTCTCGTAGACACGAGCTGAGAAATTGCAAACGTCGATCAATTACTCAGAGATGAAAAGTGCCAGCACTGGAAGCTGTTGCTAGCCAGCACCCTTCCTTGGAAGCGCTTTTGTAGCCCTTAGAACACTGGGGCTCTGGGCTTCTCTAGCCACCTCATCTTCTGCTCATCCTCTCGCGCAATCTAAAGAGAGCTCAGGTGAGAAATTGCAAACGTCGAGCAATTGCTCAGAGATGAAAAGTGCCAGCACTGAAAGCTGTTGCTAGGCAGCACCCTTCCTTGGAAGCGCTTTCACAGGCGCAGCAACACTGGGGCTTTGCGCTTCTCTAGCCACCAAACGTCACGGTCCTTCTCTTTCCGTCTCGTAGACACGAGCTGAGAAATTGCAAACGTCCAGCAATTGCTCAGAGATGAAAAGTGCCAGCACTGAAAGCTCTTGCTAGCCAGCACCCTTCCTTGGAAGCGCTTTTGTAGCCCTTAGAACACTGGGGCTCTGGGCTTCTCTAGCCACCTCATCTTCTGCTCATCCTCTCGCGCACTCTAAAGAGAGCTCAGGTGAGAAATTGCAAACGTCGAGCAATTGCTCAGAGACGAAAAGTGCCAGCACTGAAAGCTGTTGCTAGCCAGCACCCTTCCTTGGAAGCGCTTTTGTAGGCCTAAGAACACTGGGGCTCTGGGCTTCTCTAGCCAACTCATCTTCTGCTCATCCTCTCGCGCACTCTAAAGAGAGCTCAGGTGAGAAATTGCAAACGTCGAGCAATTGCTCAGAGATGAAAAGTGCCAGCACTGGAAGCTGTTGCTAGCCAGCACCCTTCCTTGGAAGCGCTTTTGTAGCCCTTAGAACACTGGGGCTCTGGGCTTCTCTAGCCACCTAATCTTCTGCTCGTCCTCTTGCGCACTCTAAAGAGAGCTCAGGTGAGAAATTGCAAACGTCGAGCAATTGCTCAGAGATGAAAAGTGCCAGCACTGAAAGCTCTTGCTAGCCAGCACCCTTCCTTGGAAGCGCTTTCACAGGTGCAGCAACACTGGGGCTTTGCGCTTCTCTAGCCACCAAACGTCACGGTCCTTCTCTTTCCGTCTCGTAGACACGAGCTGAGAAATTGCAAACGTCGAGCAATTGCTCAGAGATGAAAAGTGCCAGCACTGAAAGCTGTTGCTAGCCAGCACCCTTCCTTGGAAGCGCTTTTGTAGCCCTTAGAACACTGGGGCTCTGGGCTTCTCTAGCCACCTCATCTTCTGCTCATCCTCTCGCGCACTCTAAAGAGAGCTCAGGTGAGAAATTGCAAACGTCGAGCAATTGCTCAGAGATGAAAAGTGCCAGCACTGAAAGCTCTTGCTAGCCAGCACCCCTCCTTGGAAGCGCTTTCACAGGCGCAGTAACACTGGGGCTTTGCGCTTCTCTAGCCACCAAACGTCACGGTCCTTCTCTTTCCGTCTCGTAGACACGAGCTGAGAAATTGCAAACGTCGAGCAATTGCTCAGAGAGGAAAAGTGCCAGCACTGAAAGCTGTTGCTAGCCAGCACCCTTCCTTGGAAGCGCTTTTGTAGGCCTAAGAACACTGGGGCTCTGGGCTTCTTTATCCACCTCATCTTCTGCTCATCCTCTCGCGCACTCTGAAGAGAGCTCAGGTGAGAAATTGCAAACGTCGAGCAATTGCTCAGAGATGAAAAGTGCCAGCACTGAAAGCTGTTGCTAGCCAGCACCCTTCCTTGGAAGCGCTTTCACAGGCGCAGCAACACTGGGGCTTTGCACTTCTCTAGCCACCAAACGTCACGGTCCTTCTCTTTCCGTCTCGTAGACACGAGCTGAGAAATTGCAAACGTCGAGCAATTGCTCAGAGAGGAAAAGTGCCAGCGCTGAAAGCTGTTGCTAGCCAGCACCCTTCCTTGGAAGCGCTTTTGTAGGCCTAAGAACACTGGGGCTCTGGGCTTCTCTAGCCACCTCATCTTCTGCTCATCCTCTCGCGCACTCTGAAGAGAGCTCAGGTGAGAAATTGCAAACGTCGAGCAATTGCTCAGAGATGAAAAGTGCCAGCACTGAAAGCTGTTGCTTGCCAGCACCCTTCCTTGGAAGCGCTTTCACAGGCGCAGCAACACTGGGGCTTTGCACTTCTCTACCCACCAAACGTCACGGTCCTTCTCTTTCCGTCTCGTAGACACGAGCTGAGAAATTGCAAACGTCGAGCAATTGCTCAGAGATGAAAAGTGCCAGCACTGAAAGCTGTTGCTAGCCAGCACCCTTCCTTGGAAGCGCTTTCACAGGCGCAGTAACACTGGGGCTTTGCGCTTCTCTAGCCACCAAACGTCACGGTCCTTCTCTTTCCGTCTCGTAGACACGAGCTGAGAAATTGCAAACGTCGAGCAATTGCTCAGAGAGGAAAAGTGCCAGCACTGAAAGCTGTTGCTAGCCAGCCCCCTTCCTTGGAAGCGCTTTTGTAGGCCTAAGAACACTGGGGCTCTGGGCTTCTCTAGCCACCTCATCTTCTGCTCATCCTCTCGCGCACTCTAAAGAGAGCTCAGGTGAGAAATTGCAAACGTCGAGCAATTGCTCAGAGATGAAAAGTGCCAGCACTGAAAGCTGTTGCTAGCCAGCACCCTTCCTTGGAAGCGCTTTCACAGGCGCAGTAACACTGGGGCTTTGCGCTTCTCTAGCCACCAAACGTCACGGTCCTTCTCTTACCATCTCGTAGACAAGAGCTGAGAAATTGCAAACGTCGAGCAATTGCTCAGAGATGAAAAGTGCCAGCACTGAAAGCTGTTGCTAGCCAGCCCCCTTCCTTGGAAGCGCTTTTGTAGGCCTAAGAACACTGGGGCTCTGGGCTTCTCTAGCCACCTAATCTTCTGCTCATCCTCCCGCACACTCTAAAGAGAGGTCAGGTGAGAAATTGCAAACGTCCAGCAATTGCTCAGAGATGAAAAGTGCCAGCACTGAAAGCTGTTGCTAGCCAGCACCCTTCCTTGGAAGCGCTTTCACAGGCGCAGCAACACTGGGGCTTTGCGCTTCTCTACCCACCAAACGTCACTGTCATTCTCTTTCCGTCGGTAGACACGAGCTGAGAAATTGCAAACGTCGAGCAATTGCTCAGAGATGAAAAGTGCCAGCACTGGAAGCTGTTGCTAGCCAACACCCTTCCTTGGAAGCGCTTTACAGGCGCAGTAACACTGGGGCTTTGCGCTTCTCTAGCCACCAAACGTCACGGTCCTTCTCTTTCCGTCTCGTAGACACGAGCTGAGAAATTGCAAACGTCGAGCAATTGCTCAGAGAGGAAAAGTGCCAGCACTGAAAGCTGTTGCTAGCCAGCCCCCTTCCTTGGAAGCGCTTTTGTAGGCCTAAGAACACTGGGGCTCTGGGCTTCTTTAGCCACCTCATCTTCTGCTCATCCTCTCGCGCACTCTGAAGAGAGCTCAGGTGAGAAATTGCAAACGTCGAGCAATTGCTCAGAGATGAAAAGTGCCAGCACTGAAAGCTCTTGCTAGCCAGCACCCTTCCTTGGAAGCGCTTTACAGGCGCAGTAACACTGGGGCTTTGCGCTTCTCTAGCCACCAAACGTCACGGTCCTTCTCTTTCCGTCTCGTAGACACGAGCTGAGAAATTGCAAACGTCGAGCAATTGCTCAGAGAAGAAAAGTGCCAGCACTGAAAGCTGTTGCTAGCCAGCACCCTTCCTTGGAAGCGCTTTCACAGGCGCAGCAACACTGGGGCTTTGCGCTTCTCTACCCACCAAAAGTCACGGTCCTTCTCTTTCCGTCTCGTAGACACGAGCTGAGAAATTGCAAACGTCGAGCAATTGCTCCGAGATGAAAAGTGCCAGCACTGAAAGCTGTTGCTAGCCAGCACCCTTCCTTGGAAGCGCTTTTGTAGGCCTAAGCAGACTGGGGCTCTGGGCTTCTCTAGCCACCTCATCTTCTGCTCATCCTCTCGCGCACTCTAAAGAGAGCTCAGGTGAGAAATTGCAAACGTCGAGCAATTGCTCAGAGATGAAAAGTGCCAGCACTGAAAGCTGTTGCTAGCCAGCACCCTTCCTTGGAAGCGCTTTCACAGGCGCAGTAACACTGGGGCTTTGCGCTTCTCTAGCCACCAAACGTCACGGTCCTTCTCTTTCCGTCTCGTAGACACGAGCTGAGAAATTGCAAACGTCGAGCAATTGCTCCGAGATGAAAAGTGCCAGCACTGAAAGCTGTTGCTAGCCAGCACCCTTCCTTGGAAGCGCTTTTGTAGGCCTAAGAACACTGGGGCTCTGGGCTTCTCTAGCCACCTAATCTCCTGCTCATCCTCTCGCACACTCTAAAGAGAGCTCAGGTGAGAAATTGCAAACGTCGAGCAATTGCTCAGAGACGAAAACTGCCAGCACTGAAAGCTGTTGCTAGCCAGCACCCTTCCTTGGAAGCTCTTTTGTAGCCCTTAGAACACTGGGGCTCTGGGCTTCTCTAGCCACCTCATCTTCTGCTCATCCTCTCGCGCACTCTAAAGAGAGCTCAGGTGAGAAATTGCAAACGTCCAGCAATTGCTCAGAGATGAAAAGTGCCAGCACTGAAAGCTGTTGCTAGCCAGCACCCTTCCTTGGAAGCGCTTTTGTAGCCCTAAGAACAGTGGGGCTCTGGGCTTCTCTAGCCACCTAATCTTCTGCTCATCCTCTCGCGCACTCTAAAGAGAGCTCAGGTGAGAAATTGCAAACGTCGAGCAATTGCTCAGAGATGAAAAGTGCCAGCACTGAAAGCTGTTGCTAGCCAGCACCCTTCCTTGGAAGCGCTTTTGTAGGCCTAAGAACAGTGGGGCTCTGGGCTTCTCTAGCCACCTCATCTTCTGCTCATCCTCTCGCGCACTCTAAAGAGAGCTCAGGTGAGAAATTGCAAACGTCGAGCAATTGCTCAGAGATGAAAAGTGCCAGCGCTGAAAGCTGTTGCTAGCCAGCACCCTTCCTTGGAAGCGCTTTCACAGGCGCAGTAACACTAGGGCTTTGCGCTTCTCTAGCCACCAAACGTCACGGTCCTTCTCTTTCCGTCTCGTAGACACGAGCTGAGAAATTGCAAACGTCGAGCAATTGCTCAGAGATGAAAAGTGCCAGCACTGAAAGCTGTTGCTAGCCAGCCCCCTTCCTTGGAAGCGCTTTTGTAGGCCTAAGAACACTGGGGCTCTGGGCTTCTCTAGCCACCTAATCTTCTGCTCATCCTCTCGCGCACTCTAAAGAGAGCTCAGGTGAGAAATTGCAAACGTCGAGCAATTGCTCAGAGATGAAAAGTGCCAGCACTGAAAGCTGTTGCTAGCCAGCACCCTTCCTTGGAAGCGCTTTCACAGGCGCAGTAACACTGGGGCTTTGCGCTTCTCTAGCCACCAAACGTCATGGTCCTTCTCTTTCCGTCTCGTAGACACGAGCTGAGAAATTGCAAACGTCGAGCAATTGCTCAGAGATGAAAAGTGCCAGCACTGAAAGCTGTTGCTAGCCAGCACCCTTCCTTGGAAGCGCTTTTATAGGCCTAAGAACACTGGGGCTCTGGGCTTCTTTAGCCACCTCATCTTCTGCTCATCCTCTCGCGCAGTCTAAAGAGAGCTCAGGTGAGAAATTGCAAACGTCGAGCAATTGCTCAGAGATGAAAAGTGCCAGCACTGAAAGCTGTTGCTAGCCAGCACCCTTCCTTGGAAGCGCTTTCACAGGCGCAGCAACACTGGGGCTTTGCGCTTCTCTAGCCACCAAACGTCACGGTCCTTCTCTTTCCGTCTCGTAGACACGAGCTGAGAAAATGCAAACGTCGAGCAATTGCTCAGAGATGAAAAGTGCCAGCACTGAAAGCTGTTGCTAGCCAGCACCCTTCCTTGGAAGCGCTTTCACAGGCGCAGTAACACTGGGGCTTTGCGCTTCTCTACCCACCAAACGTCACGGTCCTTCTCTTTCCGTCTCGTAGACACGAGCTGAGAAAATGCAAACGTCCAGCAATTGCTCAGAGATGAAAAGTGCCAGCACTGAAAGCTGTTGCTAGCCAGCACCCTTCCTTGGAAGCGCTTTTGTAGGCCTAAGAACACTAGGGCTCTGGGCTTCTCTAGCCACCTCATCTTCTGCTCATCCTCTCGCGCACTCTAAAGAGAGCTCAGGTGAGAAATTGCAAACGTCGAGCAATTGCTCAGAGATGAAAAGTGCCAGCTCTGAAAGCTGTTGCTAGCCAGCACCCTTCCTTGGAAGCGCTTTCACAGGCGCAGCAACACTGGGGCTTTGCGCTTCTCTAGCCACCAAACGTCACGGTCATTCTCTTTCCGTCTCGTAGACACGAGCTGAGAAATTGCAAACGTCCAGCAATTGCTCAGAGATGAAAAGTGCCAGCACTGAAAGCTGTTGCTAGCCAGCACCCTTCCTTGGAAGCGCTTTTGTAGGCCTAAGAACACTGGGGCTCTGGGCTTCTTTAGCCACCTCATCTTCTGCTCATCCTCTCGCGCACTCTAAAGAGAGCTCAGGTGAGAAATTGCAAACGTCCAGCAATTGCTCAGAGATGAAAAGTGCCAGCACTGAAAGCTCTTGCTAGCCAGCACCCTTCCTTGGAAGCGCTTTCACAGGCGCAGCAACACTGGGGCTTTGCGCTTCTCTACCCACCAAACGTCACGGTCCTTCTCTTTCCGTCTCGTGGACACGAGCTGAGAAATTGCAAACGTCGAGCAATTGCTCAGAGATGAAAAGTGCCAGCACTGAAAGCTGTTGCTAGCCAGCCCCCTTCCTTGGAAGCGCTTTTGTAGGCCTAAGAACACTGGGGCTCTGGGCTTCTCTAGCCACCTCATCTTCTGCTCATCCTCTCACGCACTCTAAAGAGAGCTCAGGTGAGAAATTGCAAACGTCGAGCAATTGCTCAGAGATGAAAAGTGCCAGCACTGAAAGCTCTTGCTAGCCAGCACCCTTCCTTGGAAGCGCTTTCACAGGCGCAGCAACACTGGGGCTTTGCGCTTCTCTACCCACCAAACGTCATGGTCCTTCTCTTTCCGTCTTGTAGACACGAGCTGAGAAATTGCAAACGTCGAGCAATTGCTCAGAGATGAAAAGTGCCAGCACTGAAAGCTGTTGCTAGCCAGCACCCTTCCTTGGAAGCGCTTTTGTAGGCCTAAGAACAGTGGGGCTCTGGGCTTCTCTAGCCACCTCATCTTCTGCTCATCCTCTCGCGCACTCTAAAGAGAGCTCAGGTGAGAAATTGCAAACGTCGAGCAATTGCTCAGAGATGAAAAGTGCCAGCACTGAAAGCTGTTGCTAGCCAGCACCCTTCCTTGGAAGCGCTTTACAGGCGCAGTAACACTGGGGCTTTGCGATTCTCTACCCACCAAACGTCACGGTCCTTCTCTTTCCGTCTCGTAGACACGAGCTGAGAAATTGCAAACGTCGAGCAATTGCTCAGAGATGAAAAGTGCCAGCACTGAAAGCTGTTGCTAGCCAGCACCCTTCCTTGGAAGTGCTTTCACAGGCGCAGCAACACTGGGGCTTTGCGCTTCTCTAGCCACCAAACGTCACGGTCCTTCTCTTTCCGTCTCGTAGACACGAGCTGAGAAATTGCAAACGTCGAGCAATTGCTCAGAGATGAAAAGTGCCAGCACTGAAAGCTGTTGCTAGCCAGCACCCTTCCTTGGAAGCGCTTTTGTAGGCCTAAGAACACTGGGGCTCTGGGCTTCTCTAGTCACCTCATCTTGTGCTCATCCTCTCGCGCACTCTAAAGAGAGCTCAGGTGAGAAATTGCAAACGTCGAGCAATTGCTCAGAGATGAAAAGTGCCAGCACTGAAAGCTGTTGCTAGCCAGCACCCTTCCTTGGAAGCGCTTTCACAGGCGCAGCAACACTGGGGCTTTGCGCGTCTATACGCGCCAAACGTCACGGTCATTCTCTTTCCGTCTCGTAGACACGAGCTGAGAAATTGCAAACGTCGAGCAATTGCTCAGAGATGAAAAGTGCCAGCACTGAAAGCTCTTGCTAGCCAGCCCCCTTCCTTGGAAGTGCTTTTGTAGCCCTTCGAACACTGGGGCTCTTGGCTTCTCTAGCCACCTAATCTTCTGCTCATCCTCTCGCGCACTCTAAAGAGAGCTCAGGTGAGAAATTGCAAACGTCCAGCAATTGCTCAGAGATGAAAAGTGCCAGCACTGAAAGCTGTTGCTAGCCAGCAGCCTTCCTTGGAAGCGCTTTCACAGGCGCAGCAACACTGGGGCTTTGCGCTTCTCTACCCACCAAACGTCACGGTCCTTCTCTTTCCGTCTCGTAGACATGAGCTGAGAAATTGCAAACGTCGAGCAATTGCTCCGAGATGAAAAGTGCCAGCACTGAAAGCTCTTGCTAGCCAGCACCCTTCCTTGGAAGCGCTTTTGTAGGCCTAAGAACACTGGGGCTCTGGGCTTCTCTAGCCACCTCATCTTCTGCTCATCCTCTCGCGCACTCTAAAGAGAGCTCAGGTGAGAAATTGCAAACGTCGAGCAATTGCTCAGAGATGAAAAGTGCCAGCACTGAAAGCTGTTGCTAGCCAGCACCCTTCCTTGGAAGCGCTTTCACAGGCGCAGTAACACTGGGGCTTTGCGCTTCTCTAGCCACCAAACGTCACGGTCCTTCTCTTTCCGTCTCGTAGACACGAACTGAGAAATTGCAAACGTCGAGCAATTGCTCAGAGATGAAATGTGCCAGCACTGAAAGCTGTTGCTAGCCAGCACCCTTCCTTGGAAGCGCTTTTGTAGGCCTAAGAACACTGGGGCTCTGGGCTTCTCTAGCCACCTCATCTTCTGCTCATCCTCTCGCGCACTCTAAAGAGAGCTCAGGTGAGAAATTGCAAACGTCGTGCAATTGCTCAGAGATGAAAAGTGCCAGCACTGAAAGCTGTTGCTAGCCAGCACCCTTCCTTGGAAGCGCTTTACAGGCGAAGTAACACTGGGGCTTTGCGCTTCTCTACCCACCAAACGTCACGGTCATTCTCTTTCCGTCTGATAGACACGAGCTGAGAAATTGCAAACGTCCAGCAATTGCTCAGAGAAGAAAAGTGCCAGCACTGAAAGCTGTTGCTAGCCAGCACCCTTCCTTGGAAGCGCTTTTGTAGGCCTAAGAACACTGGGGCTCTGGGCTTCTTTAGCCACCTCATCTTCTGCTCATCCTCTCGCGCACTCTGAAGAGAGCTCAGGTGAGAAGTTGCAAACGTCGAGCAATTGCTCAGAGATGAAAAGTGCCAGCACTGAAAGCTCTTGCTAGCCAGCACCCTTCCTTGGAAGCGCTTTCACAGGCGCAGTAACACTGGGGCTTTGCGCTTCTCTAGCCACCAAACGTCACGGTCCTTCTCTTTCCGTCTCGTAGACACGAGCTGAGAAATTGCAAACGTCGAGCAACTGCTCAGAGATGAAAAGTGCCAGCACTGAAAGCTGTTGCTAGCCAGCCCCCTTCCTTGGAAGCGCTTTTGTAGGCCTAAGAACACTGGGGCTCTGGGCTTCTCTAGCCACCTCATCTTCTGCTCATCCTCTCGCGCACTCTAAAGAGAGCTCAGGTGAGAAATTGCAAACGTCGAGCAATTGCTCAGAGACGAAATGTGCCAGCACTGAAAGCTGTTGCTAGCCAGCACCCTTCCTTGGAAGCGCTTTTGTAGCCCTTAGAACACTGGGGCTCTGGGCTTCTCTTGCCACCTCATCTTCTGCTCCTCCTCTCGCGCACTCTAAAGAGAGCTCAGGTGAGAAATTGCAAAAGTCGAGCAATTGCTCAGAGAAGAAAAGTGCCAGCACTGAAAGCTGTTGCTAGCCAGCACCCTTCCTTGGAAGCGCTTTCACAGGCACAGCAACACTGGGGCTTTGCGCTTCTCTAGCCACCAAACGTCACGGTCCTTCTCTTTCCGTCTCGTAGACACGAGCTGAGAAATTGCAAACGTCGAGCAATTGCTCAGAGATGAAAAGTGCCAGCACTGAAAGCTGTTGCTAGCCAGCCCCCTTCCTTGGAAGCGCTTTTGTAGGCCTAAGCAGACTGGGGCTCTGGGCTTCTCTAGCCACCTAATCTTCTGCTCATCCTCTCGCGCACTCTAAAGAGAGCTCAGGTGAGAAATTGCAAACGTCGAGCAATTGCTCAGAGATGAAAAGTGCCAGCACTGAAAGCTGTTGCTAGCCAGCACCCTTCCTTGGAAGCGCTTTCACAGGCGCAGCAACACTGGGGCTTTGCGCTTCTCTAGCCACCAAACGTCACGGTCATTCTCTTTCCGTCTCGTAGACACGAGCTGAGAAATTGCAATCGTCGAGCAATTGCTCAGAGATGAAAAGTGCCAGCACTGAAAGCTGTTGCTAGCCAACACCCTTCCTTGGAAGCGCTTTCACAGGCGCAGCAACACTGGGGCTTTGCGCTTCTCTAGCCACCAAACGTCACGGTCCTTCTCTTTCCGTCTCGTAGACACGAGCTGAGAAATTGCAAACGTCGAGCAATTGCTCCGAGATGAAAAGTGCCAGCACTGAAAGCTGTTGCTAGCCAGCACCCTTCCTTGGAAGCGCTTTTGTAGGCCTAAGAACACTGGGGCTCTGGGCTTCTCTAGCCACCTCATCTTCTGCTCATCCTCTCGCGCACTCTAAAGAGAGCTCAGGTGAGAAATTGCAAACGTCGAGCAATTGCTCAGAGATGAAAAGTGCCAGCACTGAAAGCTCTTGCTAGCCAGCACCCTTCCTTGGAAGCGCTTTCACAGGCGCAGTAACACTGGGGCTTTGCGCTTCTCTACCCACCAAACGTCACGGTCCTTCTCTTTCCGTCTCGTAGACACGAACTGAGAAATTGCAAACGTCGAGCAATTGCTCAGAGATGAAAAGTGCCAGCACTGAAAGCTGTTGCTAGCCAGCACCCTTCCTTGGAAGCGCTTTTGTAGGCCTAAGAACACTGGGGCTCTGGGCTTCTCTAGCCACCTCATCTTCTGCTCATCCTCTCGCGCACTCTAAAGAGAGCTCAGGTGAGAAATTGCAAACGTCGTGCAATTGCTCAGAGATGAAAAGTGCCAGCACTGAAAGCTGTTGCTAGCCAGCACCCTTCCTTGGAAGCGCTTTACAGGCGAAGTAACACTGGGGCTTTGCGCTTCTCTAGCCACCAAACGTCACGGTCCTTCTCTTTCCGTCTCGTAGACACGAGCTGAGAAATTGCAAACGTCGAGCAACTGCTCAGAGATGAAAAGTGCCAGCACTGAAAGCTGTTGCTAGCCAGCCCCCTTCCTTGGAAGCGCTTTTGTAGGCCTAAGAACACTGGGGCTCTGGGCTTCTCTAGCCACCTCATCTTCTGCTCATCCTCTCGCGCACTCTAAAGAGAGCTCAGGTGAGAAATTGCAAACGTCGAGCAATTGCTCAGAGACGAAAAGTGCCAGCACTGAAAGCTGTTGCTAGCCAGCACCCTTCCTTGGAAGCGCTTTTGTAGCCCTTAGAACACTGGGGCTCTGGGCTTCTCTAGCCACCTCATCTTCTGCTCCTCCTCTCGCGCACTCTAAAGAGAGCTCAGGTGAGAAATTGCAAAAGTCGAGCAATTGCTCAGAGAAGAAAAGTGCCAGCACTGAAAGCTGTTGCTAGCCAGCACCCTTCCTTGGAAGCGCTTTCACAGGCACAGCAACACTGGGGCTTTGCGCTTCTCTAGCCACCAAACGTCACGGTCCTTCTCTTTCCGTCTCGTAGACACGAGCTGAGAAATTGCAAACGTCGAGCAATTGCTCCGAGATGAAAAGTGCCAGCACTGAAAGCTGTTGCTAGCCAGCACCCTTCCTTGGAAGCGCTTTTGTAGGCCTAAGCAGACTGGGGCTCTGGGCTTCTCTAGCCACCTCATCTTCTGCTCATCCTCTCGCGCACTCTAAAGAGAGCTCAGGTGAGAAATTGCAAACGTCGAGCAATTGCTCAGAGATGAAAAGTGCCAGCACTGAAAGCTGTTGCTAGCCAGCACCCTTCCTTGGAAGCGCTTTCACAGGCGCAGTAACACTGGGGCTTTGCGCTTCTCTAGCCACCAAACGTCACTGTCATTCTCTTTCCGTCTCATAGACACGAGCTGAGAAATTGCAAACGTCGAGCAATTACTCAGAGATGAAAAGTGCCAGCACTGAAAGCTGTTGCTAGCCAGCACCCTTCCTTGGAAGTGCTTTCACAGGCGCAGCAACACTGGGGCTTTGCGCTTCTCTAGCCACCAAACGTCACGGTCATTCTCTTTCCGTCTCGTAGACACGAGCTGAGAAATTGCAATCGTCGAGCAATTGCTCAGAGATGAAAAGTGCCAGCACTGAAAGCTGTTGCTAGCCAGCACCCTTCCTTGGAAGCGCTTTTGTAGCCCTTAGAACACTGGGGCTCTGGGCTTCTCTAGCCACCTCATCTTCTGCTCATCCTCTCGCGCACTCTAAAGAGAGCTCAGGTGAGAAATTGCAAACGTCGAGCAATTGCTCAGAGAGGAAAAGTGCCACCACTGAAAGCTCTTGCTAGCCAGCACCCTTCCTTGGAAGCGCTTTCACAGGCGCAGCAACACTGGGGCTTTGCGCTTCTCTAGCCACCAAAAGTCACGGTCCTTCTCTTTCCGTCTCGTAGACACGAGCTGAGAAATTGCAAACGTCGAGCAATTGCTCAGAGAGGAAAAGTGCCAGCACTGAAAGCTGTTGCTAGCCAGCACCCTTCCTTGGAAGCGCTTTTGTAGGCCTAAGCAGACTGGGGCTCTGGGCTTCTCTAGCCACCTAATCTTCTGCTCATCCTCTCGCGCTCTAAAGAGAGCTCAGGTGAGAAATTGCAAACGTCGAGCAATTGCTCAGAGATGAAAAGTGCCAGCACTGAAAGCTGTTGCTAGCCAGCACCCTTCCTTGGAAGCGCTTTCACAGGCGCAGTAACACTGGGGCTTTGCACTTCTCTACCCACCAAACGTCACGGTCCTTCTCTTTCCGTCGGTAGACACGAGCTGAGAAATTGCAAACGTCCAGCAATTGCTCAGAGATGAAAAGTGCCAGCACTGAAAGCTGTTGCTAGCCAGCACCCTTCCTTGGAAGCGCTTTCACAGGCGCAGTAACACTGGGGCTTTGCACTTCTCTACCCACCAAACGTCACGGTCCTTCTCTTTCCGTCTCGTAGACACGAGCTGAGAAATTGCAAACGTCGAGCAATTGCTCAGAGATGAAAAGTGCCAGCACTGAAAGCTGTTGCTAGCCAGCACCCTTCCTTGGAAGCGCTTTTGTAGGCCTAAGACCACTGGGGCTCTGGGCTTCTTTAGCCACCTCATCTTCTGCTCATCCTCTCGCGCACTCTAAAGAGAGCTCAGGTGAGAAATTGCAAACGTCGAGCAATTGCTCAGAGATGAAAAGTGCCAGCACTGAAAGCTCTTGCTAGCCAGCACCCTTCCTTGGAAGCGCTTTCACAGGCGCAGCAACACTGGGGCCTTGCGCTTCTCTAGCCACCAAACGTCACGGTCATTCTCTTTCCGTCTCGTAGACACGAGCTGAGAAATTGCAAACGTCGAGCAATTGCTCAGAGATGAAAAGTGCCAGCACTGAAAGCTGTTGCTAGCCAGCCCCCTTCCTTGGAAGCGCTTTTGTAGGCCTAAGAACACTGGGGCTCTTGGCTTCTCTAGCCACCTCATCTTCTGCTCATCCTCTCGCGCACTCTAAAGAGAGCTCAGGTGAGAAATTGCAAACGTCGAGCAATTGCTCAGAGATGAAAAGTGCCAGCACTGAAAGCTGTTGCTAGCCAGCACCCTTCCTTGGAAGCGCTTTCACAGGCGCAGCAACACTGGGGCTTTGCGCTTCTCTAGCCACCAAACGTCACGGTCCTTCTCTTTCCGTCTCGTAGACACGAACTGAGAAATTGCAAACGTCGAGCAATTGCTCAGAGATGAAAAGTGCCAGCACTGAAAGCTGTTGCTAGCCAGCACCCTTCCTTGGAAGCGCTTTCACAGGCGCAGTAACACTGGGGCTTTGCGCTTCTCTAGCCACCAAACGTCACTGTCATTCTCTTTCCGTCTCATAGACACGAGCTGAGAAATTGCAAACGTCGAGCAATTACTCAGAGATGAAAAGTGCCAGCACTGAAAGCTGTTGCTAGCCAGCACCCTTCCTTGGAAGTGCTTTCACAGGTGCAGCAACACTGGGGCTTTGCGCTTCTCTAGCCACCAAACGTCACGGTCATTCTCTTTCCGTCTCGTAGACACGAGCTGAGAAATTGCAATCGTCGAGCAATTGCTCAGAGATGAAAAGTGCCAGCACTGAAAGCTGTTGCTAGCCAGCACCCTTCCTTGGAAGCGCTTTTGTAGCCCTTAGAACACTGGGGCTCTGGGCTTCTCTAGCCACCTCATCTTCTGCTCATCCTCTCGCGCACTCTAAAGAGAGCTCAGGTGAGAAATTGCAAACGTCGAGCAATTGCTCAGAGATGAAAAGTGCCAGCACTGAAAGCTGTTGCTAGCCAGCACCCTTCCTTGGAAGCGCTTTCACAGGCGCAGCAACACTGGGGCTTTGCGCTTCTCTAGCCACCAAAAGTCACGGTCCTTCTCTTTCCGTCTCGTAGACACGAGCTGAGAAATTGCAAACGTCGAGCAATTGCTCAGAGAGGAAAAGTGCCAGCACTGAAAGCTGTTGCTAGCCAGCACCCTTCCTTGGAAGCGCTTTTGTAGGCCTAAGCAGACTGGGGCTCTGGGCTTCTCTAGCCACCTAATCTTCTGCTCATCCTCTCGCGCTCTAAAGAGAGCTCAGGTGAGAAATTGCAAACGTCGAGCAATTGCTCAGAGATGAAAAGTGCCAGCACTGAAAGCTGTTGCTAGCCAGCACCCTTCCTTGGAAGCGCTTTCACAGGCACAGTAACACTGGGGCTTTGCACTTCTCTACGCACCAAACGTCACGGTCCTTCTCTTTCCGTCTCCTAGACACGAGCTGAGAAATTGCAAACGTCGAGCAATTGCTCAGAGATGAAAAGTGCCAGCACTGAAAGCTCTTGCTAGCCAGCACCTTTCCTTGGAAGCGCTTTCACAGGCGCAGCAACACTGGGGCTTTGCGCTTCTCTACCCACCAAACGTCACGGTCCTTCTCTTTCCGTCGGTAGACACGAGCTGAGAAATTGCAAACGTCCAGCAATTGCTCAGAGATGAAAAGTGCCAGCACTGAAAGCTGTTGCTAGCCAGCACCCTTCCTTGGAAGCGCTTTCACAGGCGCAGTAACACTGGGGCTTTGCACTTCTCTACCCACCAAACGTCACGGTCCTTCTCTTTCCGTCTCGTAGACACGAGCTGAGAAATTGCAAACGTCCAGCAATTGCTCAGAGATGAAAAGTGCCAGCACTGAAAGCTGTTGCTAGCCAGCACCCTTCCTTGGAAGCGCTTTTGTAGGCCTAAGACCACTGGGGCTCTGGGCTTCTTTAGCCACCTCATCTTCTGCTCATCCTCTCGCGCACTCTAAAGAGAGCTCAGGTGAGAAATTGCAAACGTCGAGCAATTGCTCAGAGATGAAAAGTGCCAGCACTGAAAGCTGTTGCTAGCCAGCCCCCTTCCTTGGAAGCGCTTTTGTAGGCCTAAGAACACTGGGGCTCTTGGCTTCTCTAGCCACCTCATCTTCTGCTCATCCTCTCGCGCACTCTAAAGAGAGCTCAGGTGAGAAATTGCAAACGTCGAGCAATTGCTCAGAGATGAAAAGTGCCAGCTCTGAAAGCTGTTGCTAGCCAGCACCCTTCCTTGGAAGCGCTTTCACAGGCGCAGTAACACTGGGGCTTTGCGCTTCTCTACCCACCAAACGTCACGGTCCTTCTCTTTCCGTCTCGTAGACACGAACTGAGAAATTGCAAACGTCGAGCAATTGCTCAGAGATGAAAAGTGCCAGCACTGAAAGCTGTTGCTAGCCAGCACCCTTCCTTGGAAGCGCTTTTGTAGGCCTAAGAACACTGGGGCTCTGGGCTTCTCTAGCCACCTCATCTTCTGCTCATCCTCGCGCGCACTCTAAAGGGAGCTCAGGTGAGAAATTGCAAACGTCGTGCAATTGCTCAGAGATGAAAAGTGCCAGCACTGAAAGCTGTTGCTAGCCAGCACCCTTCCTTGGAAGCGCTTTCACAGGCGCAGCAACACTGGGGCTTTGCGCTTCTCTAGCCACCAAACGTCACGGTCATTCTCTTTCCGTCTCGTAGACACGAACTGAGAAATTGCAAACGTCGAGCAATTGCTCAGAGATGAAATGTGCCAGCACTGAAAGCTGTTGCTAGCCAGCACCCTTCCTTGGAAGCGCTTTTGTAGCCCTTCGAACACTGGGGCTCTTGGCTTCTCTAGCCACCTCATCTTCTGCTCATCCTCTCGCGCACTCTGAAGAGAGCTCAGGTGAGAAATTGCAAACGTCGAGCAATTGCTCAGAGATGAAAAGTGCCAGCACTGAAAGCTCTTGCTAGCCAACACCCTTCCTTGGAAGCGCTTTCACAGGCGCAGCAACACTGGGGCTTTGCGCTTCTCTACCCACCAAACGTCACGGTCCTTCTCTTTCCGTCGGTAGACACGAGCTGAGAAATTGAAAACGTCGAGCAATTGCTCAGAGATGAAAAGTGCCAGCACTGAAAGCTGTTGCTAGCCAGCACCCTTCCTTGGAAGCGCTTTTGTAGGCCTAAGAACACTGGGGCTCTGGGCTTCTCTAGCCACCTCATCTTCTGCTCATCCTCTCGCGCACTCTAAAGAGAGCTCAGGTGAGAAATTGCAAACGTCGTGCAATTGCTCAGAGATGAAAAGTGCCAGCACTGAAAGCTGTTGCTAGCCAGCACCCTTCCTTGGAAGCGCTTTCACAGGCGCAGCAACACTGGGGCTTTGCGCTTCTCTAGCCACCAAACGTCACGGTCATTTTCTTTCCGTCTCGTAGACACGAACTGAGAAATTGCAAACGTCGAGCAATTGCTCAGAGATGAAAAGTGCCAGCACTGGAAGCTGTTGCTAGCCAGCACCCTTCCTTGGAAGCGCTTTTGTAGCCCTTCGAACACTGGGGCTCTTGGCTTCTCTAGCCACCTAATCTTCTGCTCATCCTCTCGCGCACTCTAAAGAGAGCTCAGGTGAGAAATTGCAAACGTCGAGCAATTGCTCAGAGATGAAAAGTGCCAGCACTGAAAGCTCTTGCTAGCCAACACCCTTCCTTGGAAGCGCTTTCACAGGCGCAGCAACACTGGGGCTTTGCGCTTCTCTAGCCACCAAACGTCACGGTCCTTCTCTTTCCGTCGGTAGACACGAGCTGAGAAATTGCAAACGTCGAGCAATTGCTCCGAGATGAAAAGTGCCAGCACTGAAAGCTGTTGCTAGCCAGCACCCTTCCTTGGAAGCGCTTTTGTAGGCCTAAGAACACTGGGGCTCTGGGCTTCTCTAGCCACCTCATCTTCTGCTCATCCTCTCGCGCACTCTAAAGAGAGCTCAGGTGAGAAATTGCAAACGTCGAGCAATTGCTCAGAGATGAAAAGTGCCAGCACTGAAAGCTCTTGCTAGCCAGCACCCTTCCTTGGAAGTGCTTTCACAGGCGCAGTAACACTGGGGCTTTGCGCTTCTCTAGCCACCAAACGTCACGGTCATTCTCTTTCCGTCTCGTAGACACGAACTGAGAAATTGCAAACGTCGAGCAATTGCTCAGAGATGAAATGTGCCAGCACTGAAAGCTCTTGCTAGCCAGCACCCTTCCTTGGAAGCGCTTTTGTAGGCCTAAGAACACTGGGGCTCTGGGCTTCTCTAGCCACCTCATCTTCTGCTCATCCTCTCGCGCACTCTAAAGAGAGCTCAGGTGAGAAATTGCAAACGTCGTGCAATTGCTCAGAGATGAAAAGTGCCAGCACTGAAAGCTGTTGCTAGCCAGCACCCTTCCTTGGAAGCGCTTTACAGGCGAAGTAACACTGGGGCTTTGCGCTTCTCTACCCACCAAACGTCACGGTCATTCTCTTTCCGTCTCCTAGACATGAGCTGAGAAATTGCAAACATCCAGCAATTGCTCCGAGATGAAAAGTGCCAGCACTGAAAGCTGTTGCTAGCCAGCCCCCTTCCTTGGAAGCGCTTTTGTAGGCCTAAGAACACTGGGGCTCTGGGCTTCTTTAGCCACCTCATCTTCTGCTCATCCTCTCGCGCACTCTGAAGAGAGCTCAGGTGAGAAATTGCAAACGTCGAGCAATTGCTCAGAGATGAAAAGTGCCAGCACTGAAAGCTCTTGCTAGCCAGCACCCTTCCTTGGAAGCGCTTTCACAAGCGCAGCAACACTGGGGCTTTGCGCTTCTCTACCCACCAAACGTCACTGTCATTCTCTTTCCGTCTCGTAGACACGAGCTGAGAAATTGCAAACGTCGAGCAATTGCTCAGAGAGGAAAAGTGCCAGCACTGAAAGCTGTTGCTAGCCAGCACCCTTCCTTGGAAGCGCTTTTGTAGGCCTAAGAACACTGGGGCTCTGGGCTTCTCTAGCCACCTAATCTTCTGCTCATCCTCTCGCGCACTCTAAAGAGAGCTCAGGTGAGAAATTGCAAACGTCCAGCAATTGCTCAGAGATGAAAAGTGCCAGCACTGAAAGCTGTTGCTAGCCAGCACCCTTCCTTGGAAGCGCTTTCACAGGCACAGTAACACTGGGGCTTTGCAATTCTCTACGCACCAAACGTCACGGTCCTTCTCTTTCCGTCTCCTAGACACGAGCTGAGAAATTGCAAACGTCGAGCAATTGCTCAGAGATGAAAAGTGCCAGCACTGAAAGCTCTTGCTAGCCAGCACCTTTCCTTGGAAGCGCTTTCACAGGCGCAGCAACACTGGGGCTTTGCGCTTCTCTAGCCACCAAACGTCACGGTCCTTCTCTTTCCGTCGGTAGACACGAGCTGAGAAATTGCAAACGTCCAGCAATTGCTCAGAGATGAAAAGTGCCAGCACTGAAAGCTGTTGCTAGCCAGCACCCTTCCTTGGAAGCGCTTTCACAGGCGCAGTAACACTGGGGCTTTGCACTTCTATACGCACCAAACGTCACGGTCCTTCTCTTTCCGTCTCGTAGACACGAGCTGAGAAATTGCAAACGTCCAGCAATTGCTCAGAGATGAAAAGTGCCAGCACTGAAAGCTGTTGCTAGCCAGCACCCTTCCTTGGAAGCGCTTTTGTAGGCCTAAGACCACTGGGGCTCTGGGCTTCTTTAGCCACCTCATCTTCTGCTCATCCTCTCGCGCACTCTAAAGAGAGCTCAGGTGAGAAATTGCAAACGTCGAGCAATTGCTCAGAGATGAAAAGTGCCAGCACTGAAAGCTGTTGCTAGCCAGCACCCTTCCTTGGAAGCGCTTTCACAGGCGCAGCAACACTGGGGCCTTGCGCTTCTCTAGCCACCAAACGTCACGGTCATTCTCTTTCCGTCTCGTAGACACGAGTTGAGAAATTGCAAACGTCGAGCAATTGCTCAGAGATGAAAAGTGCCAGCACTGAAAGCTGTTGCTAGCCAGCCCCCTTCCTTGGAAGCGCTTTTGTAGGCCTAAGAACACTGGGGCTCTTGGCTTCTCTAGCCACCTCATCTTCTGCTCATCCTCTCGCGCACTCTAAAGAGAGCTCAGGTGAGAAATTGCAAACGTCGAGCAATTGCTCAGAGATGAAAAGTGCCAGCACTGAAAGCTGTTGCTAGCCAGCACCCTTCCTTGGAAGCGCTTTCACAGGCGCAGCAACACTGGGGCTTTGCGCTTCTCTAGCCACCAAACGTCACGGTCCTTCTCTTTCCGTCTCGTAGACACGAACTGAGAAATTGCAAACGTCGAGCAATTGCTCAGAGATGAAAAGTGCCAGCACTGAAAGCTGTTGCTAGCCAGCACCCTTCCTTGGAAGCGCTTTTGTAGGCCTAAGAACACTGGGGCTCTGGGCTTCTCTAGCCACCTCATCTTCTGCTCATCCTCGCGCGCACTCTAAAGGGAGCTCAGGTGAGAAATTGCAAACGTCGTGCAATTGCTCAGAGATGAAAAGTGCCAGCACTGAAAGCTGTTGCTAGCCAGCACCCTTCCTTGGAAGCGCTTTCACAGGCGCAGCAACACTGGGGCTTTGCGCTTCTCTAGCCACCAAACGTCACGGTCATTCTCTTTCCGTCTCGTAGACACGAACTGAGAAATTGCAAACGTCGAGCAATTGCTCAGAGATGAAATGTGCCAGCACTGAAAGCTGTTGCTAGCCAGCACCCTTCCTTGGAAGCGCTTTTGTAGCCCTTCGAACACTGGGGCTCTTCGCTTCTCTAGCCACCTCATCTTCTGCTCATCCTCTCGCGCACTCTGAAGAGAGCTCAGGTGAGAAATTGCAAACGTCGAGCAATTGCTCAGAGATGAAAAGTGCCAGCACTGAAAGCTCTTGCTAGCCAACACCCTTCCTTGGAAGCGCTTTCACAGGCGCAGCAACACTGGGGCTTTGCGCTTCTCTACCCACCAAACGTCACGGTCCTTCTCTTTCCGTCGGTAGACACGAGCTGAGAAATTGAAAACGTCGAGCAATTGCTCAGAGATGAAAAGTGCCAGCACTGAAAGCTGTTGCTAGCCAGCACCCTTCCTTGGAAGCGCTTTTGTAGGCCTAAGCAGACTGGGGCTCTGGGCTTCTCTAGCCACCTCATCTTCTGCTCATCCTCTCGCGCACTCTAAAGAGAGCTCAGGTGAGAAATTGCAAACGTCGTGCAATTGCTCAGAGATGAAAAGTGCCAGCACTGAAAGCTGTTGCTAGCCAGCACCCTTCCTTGGAAGCGCTTTCACAGGCGCAGCAACACTGGGGCTTTGCGCTTCTCTAGCCACCAAACGTCACGGTCATTCTCTTTCCGTCTCGTAGACACGAACTGAGAAATTGCAAACGTCGAGCAATTGCTCAGAGATGAAAAGTGCCAGCACTGGAAGCTGTTGCTAGCCAGCACCCTTCCTTGGAAGCGCTTTTGTAGCCCTTCGAACACTGGGGCTCTTGGCTTCTCTAGCCACCTAATCTTCTGCTCATCCTCTCGCGCACTCTAAAGAGAGCTCAGGTGAGAAATTGCAAACGTCGAGCAATTGCTCAGAGATGAAAAGTGCCAGCACTGAAAGCTCTTGCTAGCCAACACCCTTCCTTGGAAGCGCTTTCACAGGCGCAGCAACACTGGGGCTTTGCGCTTCTCTACCCACCAAACGTCACGGTCCTTCTCTTTCCGTCGGTAGACACGAGCTGAGAAATTGCAAACGTCGAGCAATTGCTCCGAGATGAAAAGTGCCAGCACTGAAAGCTGTTGCTAGCCAGCACCCTTCCTTGGAAGCGCTTTTGTAGGCCTAAGAACACTGGGGCTCTGGGCTTCTCTAGCCACCTCATCTTCTGCTCATCCTCTCGCGCACTCTAAAGAGAGCTCAGGTGAGAAATTGCAAACGTCGAGCAATTGCTCAGAGATGAAAAGTGCCAGCACTGAAAGCTCTTGCTAGCCAGCACCCTTCCTTGGTAGCGCTTTCACAGGCGCAGTAACACTGGGGCTTTGCGCTTCTCTAGCCACCAAACGTCACGGTCATTCTCTTTCCGTCTCGTAGACACGAACTGAGAAATTGCAAACGTCGAGCAATTGCTCAGAGATGAAATGTGCCAGCACTGAAAGCTGTTGCTAGCCAGCACCCTTCCTTGGAAGCGCTTTTGTAGGCCTAAGAACACTGGGGCTCTGGGCTTCTCTAGCCACCTCATCTTCTGCTCATCCTCTCGCGCACTCTAAAGAGAGCTCAGGTGAGAAATTGCAAACGTCGTGCAATTGCTCAGAGATGAAAAGTGCCAGCACTGAAAGCTGTTGCTAGCCAGCACCCTTCCTTGGAAGCGCTTTACAGGCGAAGTAACACTGGGGCTTTGCGCTTCTCTACCCACCAAACGTCACGGTCATTCTCTTTCCGTCTCCTAGACATGAGCTGAGAAATTGCAAACATCCAGCAATTGCTCCGAGATGAAAAGTGCCAGCACTGAAAGCTGTTGCTAGCCAGCCCCCTTCCTTGGAAGCGCTTTTGTAGGCCTAAGAACACTGGGGCTCTGGGCTTCTTTAGCCACCTCATCTTCTGCTCATCCTCTCGCGCACTCTGAAGAGAGCTCAGGTGAGAAATTGCAAACGTCGAGCAATTGCTCAGAGATGAAAAGTGCCAGCACTGAAAGCTCTTGCTAGCCAGCACCCTTCCTTGGAAGCGCTTTCACAAGCGCAGCAACACTGGGGCTTTGCGCTTCTCTACCCACCAAACGTCACTGTCATTCTCTTTCCGTCTCGTAGACACGAGCTGAGAAATTGCAAACGTCGAGCAATTGCTCAGAGAGGAAAAGTGCCAGCACTGAAAGCTGTTGCTAGCCAGCACCCTTCCTTGGAAGCGCTTTTGTAGGCCTAAGAACACTGGGGCTCTGGGCTTCTCTAGCCACCTAATCTTCTGCTCATCCTCTCGCGCACTCTAAAGAGAGCTCAGGTGAGAAATTGCAAACGTCCAGCAATTGCTCAGAGATGAAAAGTGCCAGCACTGAAAGCTGTTGCTAGCCAGCACCCTTCCTTGGAAGCGCTTTCACAGGCACAGTAACACTGGGGCTTTGCAATTCTCTACGCACCAAACGTCACGGTCCTTCTCTTTCCGTCTCCTAGACACGAGCTGAGAAATTGCAAACGTCGAGCAATTGCTCAGAGATGAAAAGTGCCAGCACTGAAAGCTCTTGCTAGCCAGCACCTTTCCTTGGAAGCGCTTTCACAGGCGCAGCAACACTGGGGCTTTGCGCTTCTCTAGCCACCAAACGTCACGGTCCTTCTCTTTCCGTCGGTAGACACGAGCTGAGAAATTGCAAACGTCCAGCAATTGCTCAGAGATGAAAAGTGCCAGCACTGAAAGCTCTTGCTAGCCAGCACCCTTCCTTGGAAGCGCTTTCACAAGCGCAGCAACACTGGGGCTTTGCGCTTCTCTACCCACCAAACGTCACTGTCATTCTCTTTCCGTCTCGTAGACACGAGCTGAGAAATTGCAAACGTCGAGCAATTGCTCAGAGAGGAAAAGTGCCAGCACTGAAAGCTGTTGCTAGCCAGCACCCTTCCTTGGAAGCGCTTTTGTAGGCCTAAGAACACTGGGGCTCTGGGCTTCTCTAGCCACCTAATCTTCTGCTCATCCTCTCGCGCACTCTAAAGAGAGCTCAGGTGAGAAATTGCAAACGTCCAGCAATTGCTCAGAGATGAAAAGTGCCAGCACTGAAAGCTGTTGCTAGCCAGCACCCTTCCTTGGAAGCGCTTTCACAGGCACAGTAACACTGGGGCTTTGCAATTCTCTACGCACCAAACGTCACGGTCCTTCTCTTTCCGTCTCCTAGACACGAGCTGAGAAATTGCAAACGTCGAGCAATTGCTCAGAGATGAAAAGTGCCAGCACTGAAAGCTCTTGCTAGCCAGCACCTTTCCTTGGAAGCGCTTTCACAGGCGCAGCAACACTGGGGCTTTGCGCTTCTCTAGCCACCAAACGTCACGGTCCTTCTCTTTCCGTCGGTAGACACGAGCTGAGAAATTGCAAATGTCGAGCAATTGCTCAGAGATGAAAAGTGCCAGCACTGAAAGCTGTTGCTAGGCAGCACCCTTCCTTGGAAGCGCTTTCACAGGTGCAGTAACACTGGGGCTTTGCGCTTCTCTACGCACCAAACGTCACGGTCCTTCTCTTTCCGTCTCGTAGACACGAGCTGAGAAATTGCAAACGTCGAGCAATTGCTCAGAGATGAAAAGTGCCAGCACTGAAAGCTCGTGCTAGCCAGCACCCTTCCTTGGAAGCGCTTTTGTAGGCCTAAGAACACTGGGGCTCTGGGCTTGTCTAGCCACCTCATCTTCTGCTCATCCTCTCGCGCACTCTAAAGAGAGCTCAGGTGAGAAATTGCAAACGTCGTGCAATTGCTCAGAGATGAAAAGTGCCAGCACTGAAAGCTGTTGCTAGCCAGCACCCTTCCTTGGAAGCGCTTTACAGGCGAAGTAACACTGGGGCTTTGCGCTTCTCTACCCACCAAACGTCACGGTCATTCTCTTTCCGTCTCCTAGACATGAGCTGAGAAATTGCAAACGTCCAGCAATTGCTCAGAGAAGAAAAGTGCCAGCACTGAAAGCTGTTGCTAGCCAGCCCCCTTCCTTGGAAGCGCTTTTGTAGGCCTAAGAACACTGGGGCTCTGGGCTTCTTTAGCCACCTCATCTTCTGCTCATCCTCTCGCGCACTCTGAAGAGAGCTCAGGTGAGAAATTGCAAACGTCGAGCAATTGCTCAGAGATGAAAAGTGCCAGCACTGAAAGCTGTTGCTAGCCAGCACCCTTCCTTGGAAGCGCTTTCACAAGCGCAGCAACACTGGGGCTTTGCGCTTCTCTACCCACCAAACGTCACTGTCATTCTCTTTCCGTCTCGTAGACACGAGCTGAGAAATTGCAAACGTCGAGCAATTGCTCAGAGAGGAAAAGTGCCAGCACTGAAAGCTGTTGCTAGCCAGCACCCTTCCTTGGAAGCGCTTTTGTAGGCCTAAGAACACTGGGGCTCTGGGCTTCTCTAGCCACCTCATCTTCTGCTCATCCTCTCGCGCACTCTAAAGAGAGCTCAGGTGAGAAATTGCAAACGTCCAGCAATTGCTCAGAGATGAAAAGTGCCAGCACTGAAAGCTGTTGCTAGCCAGCACCCTTCCTTGGAAGCGCTTTCACAGGCACAGTAACACTGGGGCTTTGCAATTCTCTACGCACCAAACGTCACGGTCCTTCTCTTTCCGTCTCCTAGACACGAGCTGAGAAATTGCAAACGTCGAGCAATTGCTCAGAGATGAAAAGTGCCAGCACTGAAAGCTCTTGCTAGCCAGCACCTTTCCTTGGAAGTGCTTTCACAGGCGCAGCAACACTGGGGCTTTGCGCTTCTCTAGCCACCAAACGTCACGGTCCTTCTCTTTCCGTCGGTAGACACGAGCTGAGAAATTGCAAACGTCCAGCAATTGCTCAGAGATGAAAAGTGCCAGCACTGAAAGCTGTTGCTAGCCAGCACCCTTCCTTGGAAGCGCTTTCACAGGCGCAGTAACACTGGGGCTTTGCACTTCTATACGCACCAAACGTCACGGTCCTTCTCTTTCCGTCTCGTAGACACGAGCTGAGAAATTGCAAACGTCCAGCAATTGCTCAGAGATGAAAAGTGCCAGCACTGAAAGCTGTTGCTAGCCAGCACCCTTCCTTGGAAGCGCTTTTGTAGGCCTAAGAACCCTGGGGCTCTGGGCTTCTCTAGCCACCTCATCTTCTGCTCATCCTCTCGCGCACTCTAAAGAGAGCTCAGGTGAGAAATTGCAAACGTCGAGCAATTGCTCAGAGATGAAAAGTGCCAGCACTGAAAGCTGTTGCTAGCCAGCACCCTTCCTTGGAAGCGCTTTCACAGGCGCAGCAACACTGGGGCCTTGCGCTTCTCTAGCCACCAAACGTCACGGTCATTCTCTTTCCGTCTCGTAGACACGAGTTGAGAAATTGCAAATGTCGAGCAATTGCTCAGAGATGAAAAGTGCCAGCACTGAAAGCTGTTGCTAGCCAGCCCCCTTCCTTGGAAGCGCTTTTGTAGGCCTAAGAACACTGGGGCTCTTGGCTTCTCTAGCCACCTCATCTTCTGCTCATCCTCTCGCGCACTCTAAAGAGAGCTCAGGTGAGAAATTGCAAACGTCGAGCAATTGCTCAGAGATGAAAAGTGCCAGCACTGAAAGCTCTTGCTAGCCAGCACCTTTCCTTGGAAGCGCTTTCACAGGCGCAGCAACACTGGGGCTTTGCGCTTCTCTACCCACCAAACGTCACGGTCCTTCTCTTTCCGTCCCTAGACACGAGCTGAGAAATTGCAAAGGTCGAGCAATTGCTCAGAGATGAAAAGTGCCAGCACTGAAAGCTGTTGCTAGCCAGCACCCTTCCTTGGAAGCGCTTTCACAGGCGCAGTAACACTGGGGCTTTGCACTTCTCTACCCACCAAACGTCACGGTCCTTCTCTTTCCGTCTCGTAGACACGAGCTGAGAAATTGCAAACGTCGAGCAATTGCTCCGAGATGAAAAGTGCCAGCACTGAAAGCTCTTGCTAGCCAGCACCCTTCCTTGGAAGCGCTTTTGTAGGCCTAAGAACACTGGGGCTCTGGGCTTCTCTAGCCACCTCATCTTCTGCTCATCCTCTCGCGCACTCTAAAGAGAGCTCAGGTGAGAAATTGCAAACGTCGAGCAATTGCTCAGAGATGAAAAGTGCCAGCACTGAAAGCTCTTGCTAGCCAGCACCCTTCCTTGGAAGCGCTTTCACAGGCGCAGTAACACTGGGGCTTTGCGCTTCTCTAGCCACCAAACGTCACGGTCATTCTCTTTCCGTCTCGTAGACACGAACTGAGAAATTGCAAACGTCGAGCAATTGCTCAGAGATGAAATGTGCCAGCACTGAAAGCTCTTGCTAGCCAGCACCCTTCCTTGGAAGCGCTTTTGTAGGCCTAAGAACACTGGGGCTCTGGGCTTCTCTAGCCACCTCATCTTCTGCTCATCCTCTCGCGCACTCTAAAGAGAGCTCAGGTGAGAAATTGCAAACGTCGTGCAATTGCTCAGAGATGAAAAGTGCCAGCACTGAAAGCTGTTGCTAGCCAGCACCCTTCCTTGGAAGCGCTTTACAGGCGAAGTAACACTGGGGCTTTGCGCTTCTCTACCCACCAAACGTCACGGTCATTCTCTTTCCGTCTCCTAGACATGAGCTGAGAAATTGCAAACGTCCAGCAATTGCTCAGAGAAGAAAAGTGCCAGCACTGAAAGCTGTTGCTAGCCAGCCCCCTTCCTTGGAAGCGCTTTTGTAGGCCTAAGAACACTGGGGCTCTGGGCTTCTTTAGCCACCTCATCTTCTGCTCATCCTCTCGCGCACTCTGAAGAGAGCTCAGGTGAGAAATTGCAAACGTCGAGCAATTGCTCAGAGATGAAAAGTGCCAGCACTGAAAGCTCTTGCTAGCCAGCACCCTTCCTTGGAAGCGCTTTCACAAGCGCAGCAACACTGGGGCTTTGCGCTTCTCTACCCACCAAACGTCACTGTCATT
The DNA here is from genome assembly GCA_037962945.1 of Sarcoramphus papa. NCBI lineage: Eukaryota > Metazoa > Chordata > Aves > Accipitriformes > Cathartidae > Sarcoramphus > Sarcoramphus papa. The sequence continues at coordinate 876,332 of JBBMRM010000121.1, forward strand.
CTCTTTCCGTCTCGTAGACACGAGCTGAGAAATTGCAAACGTCGAGCAATTGCTCAGAGAGGAAAAGTGCCAGCACTGAAAGCTGTTGCTAGCCAGCACCCTTCCTTGGAAGCGCTTTTGTAGGCCTAAGAACACTGGGGCTCTGGGCTTCTCTAGCCACCTCATCTTCTGCTCATCCTCTCGCGCACTCTAAAGAGAGCTCAGGTGAGAAATTGCAAACGTCCAGCAATTGCTCAGAGATGAAAAGTGCCAGCACTGAAAGCTGTTGCTAGCCAGCACCCTTCCTTGGAAGCGCTTTCACAGGCACAGTAACACTGGGGCTTTGCAATTCTCTACGCACCAAACGTCACGGTCCTTCTCTTTCCGTCTCCTAGACACGAGCTGAGAAATTGCAAACGTCGAGCAATTGCTCAGAGATGAAAAGTGCCAGCACTGAAAGCTCTTGCTAGCCAGCACCTTTCCTTGGAAGCGCTTTCACAGGCGCAGCAACACTGGGGCTTTGCGCTTCTCTAGCCACCAAACGTCACGGTCCTTCTCTTTCCGTCGGTAGACACGAGCTGAGAAATTGCAAACGTCGAGCAATTGCTCAGAGATGAAAAGTGCCAGCACTGAAAGCTGTTGCTAGCCAGCACCCTTCCTTGGAAGCGCTTTCACAGGCGCAGTAACACTGGGGCTTTGCACTTCTATACGCACCAAACGTCACGGTCCTTCTCTTTCCGTCTCGTAGACACGAGCTGAGAAATTGCAAACGTCCAGCAATTGCTCAGAGATGAAAAGTGCCAGCACTGAAAGCTGTTGCTAGCCAGCACCCTTCCTTGGAAGCGCTTTTGTAGGCCTAAGAACCCTGGGGCTCTGGGCTTCTCTAGCCACCTCATCTTCTGCTCATCCTCTCGCGCACTCTAAAGAGAGCTCAGGTGAGAAATTGCAAACGTCGAGCAATTGCTCAGAGATGAAAAGTGCCAGCACTGAAAGCTGTTGCTAGCCAGCACCCTTCCTTGGAAGCGCTTTCACAGGCGCAGCAACACTGGGGCCTTGCGCTTCTCTAGCCACCAAACGTCACGGTCATTCTCTTTCCGTCTCGTAGACACGAGTTGAGAAATTGCAAATGTCGAGCAATTGCTCAGAGATGAAAAGTGCCAGCACTGAAAGCTGTTGCTAGCCAGCCCCCTTCCTTGGAAGCGCTTTTGTAGGCCTAAGAACACTGGGGCTCTTGGCTTCTCTAGCCACCTCATCTTCTGCTCATCCTCTCGCGCACTCTAAAGAGAGCTCAGGTGAGAAATTGCAAACGTCGAGCAATTGCTCAGAGATGAAAAGTGCCAGCACTGAAAGCTCTTGCTAGCCAGCACCTTTCCTTGGAAGCGCTTTCACAGGCGCAGCAACACTGGGGCTTTGCGCTTCTCTAGCCACCAAACGTCACGGTCCTTCTCTTTCCGTCCCTAGACACGAGCTGAGAAATTGCAAAGGTCGAGCAATTGCTCAGAGATGAAAAGTGCCAGCACTGAAAGCTGTTGCTAGCCAGCACCCTTCCTTGGAAGCGCTTTCACAGGCGCAGTAACACTGGGGCTTTGCACTTCTCTACCCACCAAACGTCACGGTCCTTCTCTTTCCGTCTCCTAGACACGAGCTGAGAAATTGCAAACGTCCAGCAATTGCTCAGAGATGAAAAGTGCCAGCACTGAAAGCTGTTGCTAGCCAGCACCCTTCCTTGGAAGCGCTTTTGTAGGCCTAAGACCACTGGGGCTCTGGGCTTCTTTAGCCACCTCATCTTCTGCTCATCCTCTCGCGCACTCTAAAGAGAGCTCAGGTGAGAAATTGCAAACGTCGAGCAATTGCTCAGAGATGAAAAGTGCCAGCACTGAAAGCTGTTGCTAGCCAGCACCCTTCCTTGGAAGCGCTTTCACAGGCGCAGCAACACTGGGGCCTTGCGCTTCTCTAGCCACCAAACGTCACGGTCATTCTCTTTCCGTCTCGTAGACACGAGCTGAGAAATTGCAAACGTCGAGCAATTGCTCAGAGATGAAAAGTGCCAGCACTGAAAGCTGTTGCTAGCCAGCCCCCTTCCTTGGAAGCGCTTTTGTAGGCCTAAGAACACTGGGGCTCTTGGCTTCTCTAGCCACCTCATCTTCTGCTCATCCTCTCGCGCACTCTAAAGAGAGCTCAGGTGAGAAATTGCAAACGTCGAGCAATTGCTCAGAGATGAAAAGTGCCAGCACTGAAAGCTCTTGCTAGCCAACACCCTTCCTTGGAAGCGCTTTCACAGGCGCAGCAACACTGGGGCTTTGCGCTTCTCTACCCACCAAACGTCACGGTCCTTCTCTTTCCGTCGGTAGACACGAGCTGAGAAATTGAAAACGTCGAGCAATTGCTCAGAGATGAAAAGTGCCAGCACTGAAAGCTGTTGCTAGCCAGCACCCTTCCTTGGAAGCGCTTTTGTAGGCCTAAGAACACTGGGGCTCTGGGCTTCTCTAGCCACCTCATCTTCTGCTCATCCTCTCGCGCACTCTAAAGAGAGCTCAGGTGAGAAATTGCAAACGTCGTGCAATTGCTCAGAGATGAAAAGTGCCAGCACTGAAAGCTGTTGCTAGCCAGCACCCTTCCTTGGAAGCGCTTTCACAGGCGCAGCAACACTGGGGCTTTGCGCTTCTCTAGCCACCAAACGTCACGGTCCTTCTCTTTCCGCCTCGTAGACACGAGCTGAGAAATTGCAAACGTCGAGCAATTGCTCAGAGAGGAAAAGTGCCAGCACTGAAAGCTGTTGCTAGCCAGCACCCTTCCTTGGAAGCGCTTTTGTAGCCCTTCGAACACTGGGGCTCTGGGCTTCTCTAGCCACCTAATCTTCTGCTCATCCTCTCGCGCACTCTAAAGAGAGCTCAGGTGAGAAATTGCAAACGTCGAGCAATTGCTCAGAGATGAAAAGTGCCAGCACTGAAAGCTCTTGCTAGCCAACACCCTTCCTTGGAAGCGCTTTCACAGGCGCAGCAACACTGGGGCTTTGCGCTTCTCTACCCACCAAACGTCACGGTCCTTCTCTTTCCGTCGGTAGACACGAGCTGAGAAATTGAAAACGTCGAGCAATTGCTCAGAGATGAAAAGTGCCAGCACTGAAAGCTGTTGCTAGCCAGCACCCTTCCTTGGAAGCGCTTTTGTAGGCCTAAGAACACTGGGGCTCTGGGCTTCTCTAGCCACCTCATCTTCTGCTCATCCTCTCGCGCACTCTAAAGAGAGCTCAGGTGAGAAATTGCAAACGTCGTGCAATTGCTCAGAGATGAAAAGTGCCAGCACTGAAAGCTGTTGCTAGCCAGCACCCTTCCTTGGAAGCGCTTTCACAGGCGCAGCAACACTGGGGCTTTGCGCTTCTCTAGCCACCAAACGTCACGGTCATTCTCTTTCCGTCTCGTAGACACGAACTGAGAAATTGCAAACGTCGAGCAATTGCTCAGAGATGAAAAGTGCCAGCACTGAAAGCTGTTGCTAGCCAGCACCCTTCCTTGGAAGCGCTTTTGTAGCCCTTCGAACACTGGGGCTCTTGGCTTCTCTAGCCACCTAATCTTCTGCTCATCCTCTCGCGCACTCTAAAGAGAGCTCAGGTGAGAAATTGCAAACGTCGAGCAATTGCTCAGAGATGAAAAGTGCCAGCACTGAAAGCTGTTGCTAGCCAGCACCCTTCCTTGGAAGCGCTTTCACAGGCGCAGCAACACTGGGGCTTTGCGCTTCTCTAGCCACCAAACGTCACGGTCCTTCTCTTTCCGTCGGTAGACACGAGCTGAGAAATTGCAAATGTCGAGCAATTGCTCAGAGATGAAAAGTGCCAGCACTGAAAGCTGTTGCTAGCCAGCACCCTTCCTTGGAAGCGCTTTTGTAGGCCTAAGAACACTGGGGCTCTGGGCTTCTCTAGCCACCTCATCTTCTGCTCATCCTCTCGCGCACTCTAAAGGGAGCTCAGGTGAGAAATTGCAAACGTCGTGCAATTGCTCAGAGATGAAAAGTGCCAGCACTGAAAGCTGTTGCTAGCCAGCACCCTTCCTTGGAAGCGCTTTCACAGGCGCAGCAACACTGGGGCTTTGCGCTTCTCTAGCCACCAAACGTCACGGTCATTCTCTTTCCGTCTCGTAGACACGAACTGAGAAATTGCAAACGTCGAGCAATTGCTCAGAGATGAAATGTGCCAGCACTGAAAGCTGTTGCTAGCCAGCACCCTTCCTTGGAAGCGCTTTTGTAGCCCTTCGAACACTGGGGCTCTTGGCTTCTCTAGCCACCTAATCTTCTGCTCATCCTCTCGCGCACTCTAAAGAGAGCTCAGGTGAGAAATTGCAAAGGTCGAGCAATTGCTCAGAGATGAAAAGTGCCAGCACTGAAAGCTCTTGCTAGCCAACACCCTTCCTTGGAAGCGCTTTCACAGGCGCAGCAACACTGGGGCTTTGCGCTTCTCTACCCACCAAACGTCACGGTCCTTCTCTTTCCGTCGGTAGACACGAGCTGAGAAATTGCAAACGTCGAGCAATTGCTCAGAGATGAAAAGTGCCAGCACTGAAAGCTGTTGCTAGCCAGCACCCTTCCTTGGAAGCGCTTTTGTAGGCCTAAGAACACTGGGGCTCTGGGCTTGTCTAGCCACCTCATCTTCTGCTCATCCTCTCGCGCACTCTAAAGAGAGCTCAGGTGAGAAATTGCAAACGTCGTGCAATTGCTCAGAGATGAAAAGTGCCAGCACTGAAAGCTGTTGCTAGCCAGCACCCTTCCTTGGAAGCGCTTTCACAGGCGCAGCAACACTGGGGCTTTGCGCTTCTCTAGCCACCAAACGTCACGGTCATTCTCTTTCCGTCTCGTAGACACGAACTGAGAAATTGCAAACGTCGAGCAATTGCTCAGAGATGAAAAGTGCCAGCACTGAAAGCTGTTGCTAGCCAGCACCCTTCCTTGGAAGCGCTTTTGTAGCCCTTCGAACACTGGGGCTCTTGGCTTCTCTAGCCACCTAATCTTCTGCTCATCCTCTCGCGCACTCTAAAGAGAGCTCAGGTGAGAAATTGCAAACGTCGAGCAATTGCTCAGAGATGAAAAGTGCCAGCACTGAAAGCTCTTGCTAGCCAACACCCTTCCTTGGAAGCGCTTTCACAGGCGCAGCAACACTGGGGCTTTGCGCTTCTCTAGCCACCAAACGTCACGGTCCTTCTCTTTCCGTCGGTAGACACGAGCTGAGAAATTGCAAACGTCGAGCAATTGCTCCGAGATGAAAAGTGCCAGCACTGAAAGCTCTTGCTAGCCAGCACCCTTCCTTGGAAGCGCTTTTGTAGGCCTAAGAACACTGGGGCTCTGGGCTTCTCTAGCCACCTCATCTTCTGCTCATCCTCTCGCGCACTCTAAAGAGAGCTCAGGTGAGAAATTGCAAACGTCGAGCAATTGCTCAGAGATGAAAAGTGCCAGCACTGAAAGCTCTTGCTAGCCAGCACCCTTCCTTGGAAGCGCTTTCACAGGCGCAGTAACACTGGGGCTTTGCGCTTCTCTAGCCACCAAACGTCACGGTCATTCTCTTTCCGTCTCGTAGACACGAACTGAGAAATTGCAAACGTCGAGCAATTGCTCAGAGATGAAATGTGCCAGCACTGAAAGCTCTTGCTAGCCAGCACCCTTCCTTGGAAGCGCTTTTGTAGGCCTAAGAACACTGGGGCTCTGGGCTTCTCTAGCCACCTCATCTTCTGCTCATCCTCTCGCGCACTCTAAAGAGAGCTCAGGTGAGAAATTGCAAACGTCGTGCAATTGCTCAGAGATGAAAAGTGCCAGCACTGAAAGCTGTTGCTAGCCAGCACCCTTCCTTGGAAGCGCTTTACAGGCGAAGTAACACTGGGGCTTTGCGCTTCTCTACCCACCAAACGTCACGGTCATTCTCTTTCCGTCTCCTAGACATGAGCTGAGAAATTGCAAACGTCCAGCAATTGCTCAGAGAAGAAAAGTGCCAGCACTGAAAGCTGTTGCTAGCCAGCCCCCTTCCTTGGAAGCGCTTTTGTAGGCCTAAGAACACTGGGGCTCTGGGCTTCTTTAGCCACCTCATCTTCTGCTCATCCTCTCGCGCACTCTGAAGAGAGCTCAGGTGAGAAATTGCAAACGTCGAGCAATTGCTCAGAGATGAAAAGTGCCAGCACTGAAAGCTCTTGCTAGCCAGCACCCTTCCTTGGAAGCGCTTTCACAAGCGCAGCAACACTGGGGCTTTGCGCTTCTCTACCCACCAAACGTCACTGTCATTCTCTTTCCGTCTCGTAGACACGAGCTGAGAAATTGCAAACGTCGAGCAATTGCTCAGAGAGGAAAAGTGCCAGCACTGAAAGCTGTTGCTAGCCAGCACCCTTCCTTGGAAGCGCTTTTGTAGGCCTAAGAACACTGGGGCTCTGGGCTTCTCTAGCCACCTCATCTTCTGCTCATCCTCTCGCGCACTCTAAAGAGAGCTCAGGTGAGAAATTGCAAACGTCCAGCAATTGCTCAGAGATGAAAAGTGCCAGCACTGAAAGCTGTTGCTAGCCAGCACCCTTCCTTGGAAGCGCTTTCACAGGCACAGTAACACTGGGGCTTTGCAATTCTCTACGCACCAAACGTCACGGTCCTTCTCTTTCCGTCTCCTAGACACGAGCTGAGAAATTGCAAACGTCGAGCAATTGCTCAGAGATGAAAAGTGCCAGCACTGAAAGCTCTTGCTAGCCAGCACCTTTCCTTGGAAGCGCTTTCACAGGCGCAGCAACACTGGGGCTTTGCGCTTCTCTAGCCACCAAACGTCACGGTCCTTCTCTTTCCGTCGGTAGACACGAGCTGAGAAATTGCAAACGTCGAGCAATTGCTCAGAGATGAAAAGTGCCAGCACTGAAAGCTGTTGCTAGCCAGCACCCTTCCTTGGAAGCGCTTTCACAGGCGCAGTAACACTGGGGCTTTGCACTTCTATACGCACCAAACGTCACGGTCCTTCTCTTTCCGTCTCGTAGACACGAGCTGAGAAATTGCAAACGTCCAGCAATTGCTCAGAGATGAAAAGTGCCAGCACTGAAAGCTGTTGCTAGCCAGCACCCTTCCTTGGAAGCGCTTTTGTAGGCCTAAGAACCCTGGGGCTCTGGGCTTCTCTAGCCACCTCATCTTCTGCTCATCCTCTCGCGCACTCTAAAGAGAGCTCAGGTGAGAAATTGCAAACGTCGAGCAATTGCTCAGAGATGAAAAGTGCCAGCACTGAAAGCTGTTGCTAGCCAGCACCCTTCCTTGGAAGCGCTTTCACAGGCGCAGCAACACTGGGGCCTTGCGCTTCTCTAGCCACCAAACGTCACGGTCATTCTCTTTCCGTCTCGTAGACACGAGTTGAGAAATTGCAAATGTCGAGCAATTGCTCAGAGATGAAAAGTGCCAGCACTGAAAGCTGTTGCTAGCCAGCCCCCTTCCTTGGAAGCGCTTTTGTAGGCCTAAGAACACTGGGGCTCTTGGCTTCTCTAGCCACCTCATCTTCTGCTCATCCTCTCGCGCACTCTAAAGAGAGCTCAGGTGAGAAATTGCAAACGTCGAGCAATTGCTCAGAGATGAAAAGTGCCAGCACTGAAAGCTCTTGCTAGCCAACACCCTTCCTTGGAAGCGCTTTCACAGGCGCAGCAACACTGGGGCTTTGCGCTTCTCTACCCACCAAACGTCACGGTCCTTCTCTTTCCGTCGGTAGACACGAGCTGAGAAATTGAAAACGTCGAGCAATTGCTCAGAGATGAAAAGTGCCAGCACTGAAAGCTGTTGCTAGCCAGCCCCCTTCCTTGGAAGCGCTTTTGTAGGCCTAAGAACACTGGGGCTCTGGGCTTCTCTAGCCACCTCATCTTCTGCTCATCCTCTCGCGCACTCTAAAGAGAGCTCAGGTGAGAAATTGCAAACGTCGTGCAATTGCTCAGAGATGAAAAGTGCCAGCACTGAAAGCTGTTGCTAGCCAGCACCCTTCCTTGGAAGCGCTTTCACAGGCGCAGCAACACTGGGGCTTTGCGCTTCTCTACCCACCAAACGTCACGGTCATTCTCTTTCCGTCTCGTAGACACGAGTTGAGAAATTGCAAACGTCGAGCAATTGCTCAGAGATGAAATGTGCCAGCACTGAAAGCTGTTGCTAGCCAGCACCCTTCCTTGGAAGCGCTTTTGTAGGCCTAAGAACACTGGGGCTCTGGGCTTCTCTAGCCACCTCATCTTCTGCTCATCCTCTCGCGCACTCTAAAGAGAGCTCAGGTGAGAAATTGCAAACGTCGTGCAATTGCTCAGAGATGAAAAGTGCCAGCACTGAAAGCTGTTGCTAGCCAGCACCCTTCCTTGGAAGCGCTTTACAGGCGCAGTAACACTGGGGCTTTGCGCTTCTCTACCCACCAAACGTCACGGTCATTCTCTTTCCGTCTGATAGACACGAGCTGAGAAATTGCAAACGTCCAGCAATTGCTCAGAGAAGAAAAGTGCCAGCACTGAAAGCTGTTGCTAGCCAGCACCCTTCCTTGGAAGCGCTTTTGTAGGCCTAAGAACACTGGGGCTCTGGGCTTCTTTAGCCACCTCATCTTCTGCTCATCCTCTCGCGCACTCTGAAGAGAGCTCAGGTGAGAAATTGCAAACGTCGAGCAATTGCTCAGAGATGAAAAGTGCCAGCACTGAAAGCTCTTGCTAGCCAGCACCCTTCCTTGGAAGCGCTTTCACAGGCGCAGTAACACTGGGGCTTTGCGCTTCTCTAGCCACCAAACGTCACGGTCCTTCTCTTTCCGTCTCGTAGACACGAGCTGAGAAATTGCAAACGTCGAGCAATTGCTCAGAGAGGAAAAGTGCCAGCACTGAAAGCTGTTGCTAGCCAGCACCCTTCCTTGGAAGCGCTTTTGTAGGCCTAAGAACACTGGGGCTCTGGGCTTCTCTAGCCACCTCATCTTCTGCTCATCCTCTCGCGCACTCTAAAGAGAGCTCAGGTGAGAAATTGCAAACGTCGAGCAATTGCTCAGAGACGAAAAGTGCCAGCACTGAAAGCTGTTGCTAGCCAGCACCCTTCCTTGGAAGCTCTTTTGTGGCCCTTAGAACACTGGGGCTCTGGGCTTCTCTAGCCACCTCATCTTCTGCTCATCCTCTCGCGCACTCTAAAGAGAGCTCAGGTGAGAAATTGCAAACGTCGAGCAATTGCTCAGAGATGAAAAGTGCCAGCACTGAAAGCTGTTGCTAGCCAGCACCCTTCCTTGGAAGCGCTTTCACAGGCACAGCAACACTGGGGCTTTGCGCTTCTCTAGCCACCAAACGTCACGGTCCTTCTCTTTCCGTCTCGTAGACACGAGCTGAGAAATTGCAAACGTCCAGCAATTGCTCCGAGATGAAAAGTGCCAGCACTGAAAGCTCTTGCTAGCCAGCACCCTTCCTTGGAAGCGCTTTTGTAGGCCTAAGCAGACTGGGGCTCTGGGCTTCTCTAGCCACCTCATCTTCTGCTCATCCTCTCGCGCACTCTAAAGAGAGCTCAGGTGAGAAATTGCAAACGTCGAGCAATTGCTCCGAGATGAAAAGTGCCAGCACTGAAAGCTGTTGCTAGCCAGCACCCTTCCTTGGAAGCGCTTTCACAGGCGCAGTAACACTGGGGCTTTGCGCTTCTCTACCCACCAAACGTCACTGTCCTTCTCTTTCCGTCTCGTAGACACGAGCTGAGAAATTGCAAACGTCGAGCAATTGCTCAGAGAAGAAAAGTGCCAGCACTGGAAGCTGTTGCTAGCCAGCCCCCTTCCTTGGAAGCGCTTTTGTAGGCCTAAGAACACTGGGGCTCTGGGCTTCTCTAGCCACCTAATCTTCTGCTCATCCTCTCGCGCACTCTAAAGAGAGCTCAGGTGAGAAATTGCAAACGTCGAGCAATTGCTCAGAGATGAAAAGTGCCAGCACTGAAAGCTCTTGCTAGCCAGCACCCTTCCTTGGAAGCGCTTTCACAGGCGCAGCAACACTGGGGCTTTGCGCTTCTCTAGCCACCAAACGTCACTGTCATTCTCTTTCCGTCTCATAGACACGAGCTGAGAAATTGCAAACGTCGAGCAATTGCTCCGAGATGAAAAGTGCCAGCACTGAAAGCTCTTGCTAGCCAGCACCCTTCCTTGGAAGCGCTTTTGTAGGCCTAAGACCACTGGGGCTCTGGGCTTCTTTAGCCACCTCATCTTCTGCTCATCCTCTCGCGCACTCTAAAGAGAGCTCAGGTGAGAAATTGCAAACGTCGAGCAATTGCTCAGAGATGAAAAGTGCCAGCACTGAAAGCTCTTGCTAGCCAGCACCCTTCCTTGGAAGCGCTTTCACAGGCGCAGCAACACTGGGGCTTTGCGCTTCTCTACCCACCAAACGTCACGGTCCTTCTCTTTCCGTCTCGTAGACACGAGTTGAGAAATTGCAAACGTCGAGCAATTGCTCAGAGATGAAAAGTGCCAGCACTGAAAGCTGTTGCTAGCCAGCCCCCTTCCTTGGAAGCGCTTTTGTAGGCCTAAGACCACTGGGGCTCTGGGCTTCTCTAGCCACCTAATCTTCTGCTCATCCTCTCGCGCACTCTAAAGAGAGCTCAGGTGAGAAATTGCAAACGTCGAGCAATTGCTCAGAGATGAAAAGTGCCAGCACTGAAAGCTCTTGCTAGCCAACACCCTTCCTTGGAAGCGCTTTCACAGGCGCAGCAACACTGGGGCTTTGCGCTTCTCTAGCCACCAAACGTCACGGTCCTTCTCTTTCCGTCGGTAGACACGAGCTGAGAAATTGAAAACGTCGAGCAATTGCTCAGAGATGAAAAGTGCCAGCACTGAAAGCTGTTGCTAGCCAGCACCCTTCCTTGGAAGCGCTTTACAGGCGAAGTAACACTGGGGCTTTGCGCTTCTCTACCCACCAAACGTCACGGTCATTCTCTTTCCGTCTCCTAGACATGAGCTGAGAAATTGCAAACGTCCAGCTATTGCTCAGAGAAGAAAAGTGCCAGCACTGAAAGCTGTTGCTAGCCAGCCCCCTTCCTTGGAAGCGCTTTTGTAGGCCTAAGAACACTGGGGCTCTGGGCTTCTTTAGCCACCTCATCTTCTGCTCATCCTCTCGCGCACTCTGAAGAGAGCTCAGGTGAGAAATTGCAAACGTCGAGCAATTGCTCAGAGATGAAAAGTGCCAGCACTGAAAGCTCTTGCTAGCCAGCACCCTTCCTTGGAAGCGCTTTCACAAGCGCAGCAACACTGGGGCTTTGCGCTTCTCTACCCACCAAACGTCACTGTCATTCTCTTTCCGTCTCGTAGACACGAGCTGAGAAATTGCAAACGTCGAGCAATTGCTCAGAGATGAAAAGTGCCAGCACTGAAAGCTGTTGCTAGCCAGCACCCTTCCTTGGAAGCGCTTTTGTAGGCCTAAGAACACTGGGGCTCTGGGCTTCTCTAGCCACCTAATCTTCTGCTCATCCTCTCGCGCACTCTAAAGAGAGCTCAGGTGAGAAATTGCAAACGTCCAGCAATTGCTCAGAGATGAAAAGTGCCAGCACTGAAAGCTGTTGCTAGCCAGCACCCTTCCTTGGAAGCGCTTTCACAGGCACAGTAACACTGGGGCTTTGCAATTCTCTACGCACCAAACGTCACGGTCCTTCTCTTTCCGTCTCCTAGACACGAGCTGAGAAATTGCAAACGTCGAGCAATTGCTCAGAGATGAAAAGTGCCAGCACTGAAAGCTCTTGCTAGCCAGCACCTTTCCTTGGAAGCGCTTTCACAGGCGCAGCAACACTGGGGCTTTGCGCTTCTCTAGCCACCAAACGTCACGGTCCTTCTCTTTCCGTCGGTAGACACGAGCTGAGAAATTGCAAACGTCCAGCAATTGCTCAGAGATGAAAAGTGCCAGCACTGAAAGCTGTTGCTAGCCAGCACCCTTCCTTGGAAGCGCTTTCACAGGCGCAGTAACACTGGGGCTTTGCACTTCTATACGCACCAAACGTCACGGTCCTTCTCTTTCCGTCTCGTAGACACGAGCTGAGAAATTGCAAACGTCCAGCAATTGCTCAGAGATGAAAAGTGCCAGCACTGAAAGCTGTTGCTAGCCAGCACCCTTCCTTGGAAGCGCTTTTGTAGGCCTAAGACCACTGGGGCTCTGGGCTTGTCTAGCCACCTCATCTTCTGCTCATCCTCTCGCGCACTCTAAAGAGAGCTCAGGTGAGAAATTGCAAACGTCGAGCAATTGCTCAGAGATGAAAAGTGCCAGCACTGAAAGCTGTTGCTAGCCAGCACCCTTCCTTGGAAGCGCTTTCACAGGCGCAGCAACACTGGGGCCTTGCGCTTCTCTAGCCACCAAACGTCACGGTCATTCTCTTTCCGTCTCGTAGACACGAGTTGAGAAATTGCAAACGTCGAGCAATTGCTCAGAGATGAAAAGTGCCAGCACTGAAAGCTGTTGCTAGCCAGCCCCCTTCCTTGGAAGCGCTTTTGTAGGCCTAAGAACACTGGGGCTCTTGGCTTCTCTAGCCACCTCATCTTCTGCTCATCCTCTCGCGCACTCTAAAGAGAGCTCAGGTGAGAAATTGCAAACGTCGAGCAATTGCTCAGAGATGAAAAGTGCCAGCACTGAAAGCTCTTGCTAGCCAACACCCTTCCTTGGAAGCGCTTTCACAGGCGCAGCAACACTGGGGCTTTGCGCTTCTCTACCCACCAAACGTCACGGTCCTTCTCTTTCCGTCGGTAGACACGAGCTGAGAAATTGAAAACGTCGAGCAATTGCTCAGAGATGAAAAGTGCCAGCACTGAAAGCTGTTGCTAGCCAGCACCCTTCCTTGGAAGCGCTTTTGTAGGCCTAAGAACACTGGGGCTCTGGGCTTCTCTAGCCACCTCATCTTCTGCTCATCCTCTCGCGCACTCTAAAGAGAGCTCAGGTGAGAAATTGCAAACGTCGTGCAATTGCTCAGAGATGAAAAGTGCCAGCACTGAAAGCTGTTGCTAGCCAGCACCCTTCCTTGGAAGCGCTTTCACAGGCGCAGCAACACTGGGGCTTTGCGCTTCTCTACCCACCAAACGTCACGGTCATTCTCTTTCCGTCTCGTAGACACGAGTTGAGAAATTGCAAACGTCGAGCAATTGCTCAGAGATGAAATGTGCCAGCACTGAAAGCTGTTGCTAGCCAGCACCCTTCCTTGGAAGCGCTTTTGTAGGCCTAAGAACACTGGGGCTCTGGGCTTCTCTAGCCACCTCATCTTCTGCTCATCCTCTCGCGCACTCTAAAGAGAGCTCAGGTGAGAAATTGCAAACGTCCAGCAATTGCTCAGAGATGAAAAGTGCCAGCACTGAAAGCTGTTGCTAGCCAGCACCCTTCCTTGGAAGCGCTTTACAGGCGCAGTAACACTGGGGCTTTGCGCTTCTCTACCCACCAAACGTCACGGTCATTCTCTTTCCGTCTGATAGACACGAGCTGAGAAATTGCAAACGTCGAGCAATTGCTCAGAGAAGAAAAGTGCCAGCACTGAAAGCTGTTGCTAGCCAGCACCCTTCCTTGGAAGTGCTTTTGTAGGCCTAAGAACACTGGGGCTCTGGGCTTCTTTAGCCACCTCATCTTCTGCTCATCCTCTCGCGCACTCTGAAGAGAGCTCAGGTGAGAAATTGCAAACGTCGAGCAATTGCTCAGAGATGAAAAGTGCCAGCACTGACAGCTCTTGCTAGCCAGCACCCTTCCTTGGAAGCGCTTTCACAGGCGCAGTAACACTGGGGCTTTGCGCTTCTCTAGCCACCAAACGTCACGGTCCTTCTCTTTCCGTCTCGTAGACACGAGCTGAGAAATTGCAAACGTCGAGCAATTGCTCAGAGAGGAAAAGTGCCAGCACTGAAAGCTGTTGCTAGCCAGCACCCTTCCTTGGAAGCGCTTTTGTAGGCCTAAGAACACTGGGGCTCTGGGCTTCTCTAGCCACCTCATCTTCTGCTCATCCTCTCGCGCACTCTAAAGAGAGCTCAGGTGAGAAATTGCAAACGTCGAGCAATTGCTCAGAGACGAAAAGTGCCAGCACTGAAAGCTGTTGCTAGCCAGCACCCTTCCTTGGAAGCTCTTTTGTAGCCCTTAGAACACTGGGGCTCTGGGCTTCTCTAGCCACCTCATCTTCTGCTCATCCTCTCGCGCACTCTAAAGAGAGCTCAGGTGAGAAATTGCAAACGTCGAGCAATTGCTCAGAGATGAAAAGTGCCAGCACTGAAAGCTGTTGCTAGCCAGCACCCTTCCTTGGAAGCGCTTTCACAGGCACAGCAACGCTGGGGCTTTGCGCTTCTCTAGCCACCAAACGTCACGGTCCTTCTCTTTCCGTCTCGTAGACACGAGCTGAGAAATTGCAAACGTCCAGCAATTGCTCCGAGATGAAAAGTGCCAGCACTGAAAGCTCTTGCTAGCCAGCACCCTTCCTTGGAAGCGCTTTTGTAGGCCTAAGCAGACTGGGGCTCTGGGCTTCTCTAGCCACCTCATCTTCTGCTCATCCTCTCGCGCACTCTAAAGAGAGCTCAGGTGAGAAATTGCAAACGTCGAGCAATTGCTCCGAGATGAAAAGTGCCAGCACTGAAAGCTGTTGCTAGCCAGCACCCTTCCTTGGAAGCGCTTTCACAGGCGCAGTAACACTGGGGCTTTGCGCTTCTCTACCCACCAAACGTCACTGTCCTTCTCTTTCCGTCTCGTAGACACGAGCTGAGAAATTGCAAACGTCGAGCAATTGCTCAGAGAAGAAAAGTGCCAGCACTGGAAGCTGTTGCTAGCCAGCACCCTTCCTTGGAAGCGCTTTTGTAGGCCTAAGAACACTGGGGCTCTGGGCTTCTCTAGCCACCTAATCTTCTGCTCATCCTCTCGCGCACTCTAAAGAGAGCTCAGGTGAGAAATTGCAAACGTCGAGCAATTGCTCAGAGATGAAAAGTGCCAGCACTGAAAGCTCTTGCTAGCCAGCACCCTTCCTTGGAAGCGCTTTCACAGGCGCAGCAACACTGGGGCTTTGCGCTTCTCTAGCCACCAAACGTCACTGTCATTCTCTTTCCGTCTCATAGACACGAGCTGAGAAATTGCAAACGTCGAGCAATTGCTCCGAGATGAAAAGTGCCAGCACTGAAAGCTCTTGCTAGCCAGCACCCTTCCTTGGAAGCGCTTTTGTAGGCCTAAGACCACTGGGGCTCTGGGCTTCTTTAGCCACCTCATCTTCTGCTCATCCTCTCGCGCACTCTAAAGAGAGCTCAGGTGAGAAATTGCAAACGTCGAGCAATTGCTCAGAGATGAAAAGTGCCAGCACTGAAAGCTGTTGCTAGCCAGCACCCTTCCTTGGAAGCGCTTTCACAGGCGCAGCAACACTGGGGCTTTGCGCTTCTCTACCCACCAAACGTCACGGTCCTTCTCTTTCCGTCTCGTAGACACGAGTTGAGAAATTGCAAACGTCGAGCAATTGCTCAGAGATGAAAAGTGCCAGCACTGAAAGCTGTTGCTAGCCAGCCCCCTTCCTTGGAAGCGCTTTTGTAGGCCTAAGAACACTGGGGCTCTGGGCTTCTCTAGCCACCTAATCTTCTGCTCATCCTCTCGCGCACTCTAAAGAGAGCTCAGGTGAGAAATTGCAAACGTCGAGCAATTGCTCAGAGATGAAAAGTGCCAGCACTGAAAGCTCTTGCTAGCCAACACCCTTCCTTGGAAGCGCTTTCACAGGCGCAGCAACACTGGGGCTTTGCGCTTCTCTAGCCACCAAACGTCACGGTCCTTCTCTTTCCGTCGGTAGACACGAGCTGAGAAATTGAAAACGTCGAGCAATTGCTCAGAGATGAAAAGTGCCAGCACTGAAAGCTGTTGCTAGCCAGCACCCTTCCTTGGAAGCGCTTTTGTAGGCCTAAGAACACTGGGGCTCTGGGCTTCTCTAGCCACCTCATCTTCTGCTCATCCTCTCGCGCACTCTAAAGAGAGCTCAGGTGAGAAATTGCAAACGTCGAGCAATTGCTCAGAGATGAAAAGTGCCAGCACTGAAAGCTGTTGCTAGCCAGCACCCTTCCTTGGAAGCGCTTTCACAGGCGCAGTAACACTGGGGCTTTGCGCTTCTCTACCCACCAAACGTCACTGTCCTTCTCTTTCCGTCTCGTAGACACGAGCTGAGAAATTGCAAACGTCGAGCAATTGCTCAGAGAAGAAAAGTGCCAGCACTGGAAGCTGTTGCTAGCCAGCACCCTTCCTTGGAAGCGCTTTTGTAGGCCTAAGAACACTGGGGCTCTGGGCTTCTCTAGCCACCTAATCTTCTGCTCATCCTCTCGCGCACTCTAAAGAGAGCTCAGGTGAGAAATTGCAAACGTCGAGCAATTGCTCAGAGATGAAAAGTGCCAGCACTGAAAGCTCTTGCTAGCCAGCACCCTTCCTTGGAAGCGCTTTCACAGGCGCAGCAACACTGGGGCTTTGCGCTTCTCTAGCCACCAAACGTCACTGTCATTCTCTTTCCGTCTCATAGACACGAGCTGAGAAATTGCAAACGTCGAGCAATTGCTCCGAGATGAAAAGTGCCAGCACTGAAAGCTCTTGCTAGCCAGCACCCTTCCTTGGAAGCGCTTTTGTAGGCCTAAGACCACTGGGGCTCTGGGCTTCTTTAGCCACCTCATCTTCTGCTCATCCTCTCGCGCACTCTAAAGAGAGCTCAGGTGAGAAATTGCAAACGTCGAGCAATTGCTCAGAGATGAAAAGTGCCAGCACTGAAAGCTGTTGCTAGCCAGCACCCTTCCTTGGAAGCGCTTTCACAGGCGCAGCAACACTGGGGCTTTGCGCTTCTCTACCCACCAAACGTCACGGTCCTTCTCTTTCCGTCGGTAGACACGAGCTGAGAAATTGCAAACGTCGAGCAATTGCTCAGAGATGAAAAGTGCCAGCACTGAAAGCTCTTGCTAGCCAGCACCCTTCCTTGGAAGCGCTTTTGTAGGCCTAAGAACACTGGGGCTCTGGGCTTCTCTAGCCACCTAATCTTCTGCTCATCCTCTCGCGCACTCTAAAGAGAGCTCAGGTGAGAAATTGCAAACGTCGTGCAATTGCTCAGAGATGAAAAGTGCCAGCACTGAAAGCTGTTGCTAGCCAGCACCCTTCCTTGGAAGCGCTTTCACAGGCGCAGCAACACTGGGGCTTTGCGCTTCTCTACCCACCAAACGTCACGGTCATTCTCTTTCCGTCTCGTAGACACGAGCTGAGAAATTGCAAACGTCGAGCAATTGCTCAGAGATGAAAAGTGCCAGCACTGAAAGCTGTTGCTAGCCAGCACCCTTCCTTGGAAGCGCTTTTGTAGGCCTAAGAACACTGGGGCTCTGGGCTTCTTTAGCCACCTCATCTTCTGCTCATCCTCTCGCGCACTCTGAAGAGAGCTCAGGTGAGAAATTGCAAACGTCGAGCAATTGCTCAGAGATGAAAAGTGCCAGCACTGACAGCTCTTGCTAGCCAGCACCCTTCCTTGGAAGCGCTTTCACAGGCGCAGTAACACTGGGGCTTTGCACTTCTCTAGCCACCAAATGTCACGGTCATTCTCTTTCCGTCTCGTAGACACGAGCTGAGAAATTGCAAACGTCGAGCAATTGCTCAGAGAAGAAAAGTGCCAGCACTGAAAGCTCTTGCTAGCCAGCACCCTTCCTTGGAAGCGCTTTTGTAGGCCTAAGCAGACTGGGGCTCTGGGCTTCTCTAGCCACCTCATCTTCTGCTCATCCTCTCGCGCACTCTAAAGAGAGCTCAGGTGAGAAATTGCAAACGTCGAGCAATTGCTCAGAGACGAAAAGTGCCAGCACTGAAAGCTGTTGCTAGCCAGCACCCTTCCTTGGAAGCTCTTTTGTAGCCCTTAGAACACTGGGGCTCTGGGCTTCTCTAGCCACCTCATCTTCTGCTCATCCTCTCGCGCACTCTAAAGAGAGCTCAGGTGAGAAATTGCAAACGTCGAGCAATTGCTCAGAGAAGAAAAGTGCCAGCACTGAAAGCTGTTGCTAGCCAGCACCCTTCCTTGGAAGCGCTTTCACAGGCACAGCAACACTGGGGCTTTGCGCTTCTCTAGCCACCAAACGTCACGGTCCTTCTCTTTCCGTCTCGTAGACACGAGCTGAGAAATTGCAAACGTCCAGCAATTGCTCAGAGATGAAAAGTGCCAGCACTGAAAGCTCTTGCTAGCCAGCACCCTTCCTTGGAAGCGCTTTTGTAGGCCTAAGCAGACTGGGGCTCTGGGCTTCTCTAGCCACCTCATCTTCTGCTCATCCTCTCGCGCACTCTAAAGAGAGCTCAGGTGAGAAATTGCAAACGTCGAGCAATTGCTCAGAGATGAAAAGTGCCAGCACTGAAAGCTCTTGCTAGCCAGCACCCTTCCTTGGAAGCGCTTTCACAGGCGCAGTAACACTGGGGCTTTGCGCTTCTCTACCCACCAAACGTCACTGTCATTCTCTTTCCGTCTCATAGACACGAGCTGAGAAATTGCAAACGTCGAGCAATTGCTCAGAGATGAAAAGTGCCAGCTCTGAAAGCTGTTGCTAGCCAGCACCCTTCCTTGGAAGCGCTTTCACAGGCGCAGCAACACTGGGGCTTTGCGCTTCTCTACCCACCAAACGTCACGGTCATTCTCTTTCCGTCTCGTAGACACGAGCTGAGAAATTGCAATCGTCGAGCAATTGCTCAGAGATGAAAAGTGCCAGCACTGAAAGCTGTTGCTAGCCAGCACCCTTCCTTGGAAGCGCTTTTGTAGGCCTAAGAACACTGGGGCTCTGGGCTTCTCTAGCCACCTAATCTTCTGCTCATCCTCTCGCGCACTCTAAAGAGAGCTCAGGTGAGAAATTGCAAACGTTGAGCAATTGCTCAGAGATGAAAAGTGCCAGCACTGAAAGCTCTTGCTAGCCAGCACCCTTCCTTGGAAGCGCTTTCACAGGCGCAGCAACACTGGGGCTTTGCGCTTCTCTAGCCACCAAACGTCACGGTCATTCTCTTTCCGTCTCGTAGACACGAGCTGAGAAATTGCAAACGTCGAGCAATTGCTCAGAGATGAAAAGTGCCAGCACTGAAAGCTGTTGCTAGCCAGCCCCCTTCCTTGGAAGCGCTTTTGTAGGCCTAAGAACACTGGGGCTCTGGGCTTCTCTAGCCACCTAATCTTCTGCTCATCCTCGCGCGCTCTAAAGAGAGCTCAGGTGAGAAATTGCAAACGTCGAGCAATTGCTCAGAGATGAAAAGTGCCAGCACTGAAAGCTCTTGCTAGCCAGCACCCTTCCTTGGAAGCGCTTTCACAGGCGCAGTAAGACTGGGGCTTTGCACTTCTCTACGCACCAAAAGTCACGGTCCTTCTCTTTCCGTCTCCTAGACACGAGCTGAGAAATTGCAAACGTCGAGCAATTGCTCAGAGATGAAAAGTGCCAGCACTGAAAGCTGTTGCTAGCCAGCACCTTTCCTTGGAAGCGCTTTCACAGGCGCAGCAACACTGGGGCTTTGCGCTTCTCTACCCACCAAACGTCACGGTCCTTCTCTTTCCGTCTCGTAGACACGAGCTGAGAAATTGCAAACGTCCAGCAATTGCTCAGAGATGAAAAGTGCCAGCACTGAAAGCTCTTGCTAGCCAGCACCCTTCCTTGGAAGCGCTTTTGTAGGCCTAAGACCACTGGGGCTCTGGGCTTCTTTAGCCACCTCATCTTCTGCTCATCCTCTCGCGCACTCTGAAGAGAGCTCAGGTGAGAAATTGCAAACGTCGAGCAATTGCTCAGAGATGAAAAGTGCCAGCACTGAAAGCTGTTGCTAGCCAGCACCCTTCCTTGGAAGCGCTTTCACAGGCGCAGCAACACTGGGGCTTTGCGCGTCTATACGCGCCAAACGTCACGGTCATTCTCTTTCCGTCTCGTAGACACGAGCTGAGAAATTGCAAACGTCGAGCAATTGCTCAGAGATGAAAAGTGCCAGCACTGAAAGCTGTTGCTAGCCAGCCCCCTTCCTTGGAAGCGCTTTTGTAGGCCTAAGAACACTGGGGCTCTGGGCTTCTCTAGCCACCTCATCTTCTGCTCATCCTCTCGCGCACTCTAAAGAGAGCTCAGGTGAGAAATTGCAAACGTCGAGCAATTGCTCAGAGATGAAAAGTGCCAGCACTGAAAGCTGTTGCTAGCCAGCACCCTTCCTTGGAAGCGCTTTCACAGGCGCAGCAACACTGGGGCTTTGCGCTTCTCTACCCACCAAACGTCACGGTCCTTCTCTTTCCGTCTCGTAGACACGAGCTGAGAAATTGCAAACGTCGAGCAATTGCTCAGAGAGGAAAAGTGCCAGCACTGAAAGCTGTTGCTAGCCAGCACCCTTCCTTGGAAGCGCTTTTGTAGGCCTAAGCAGACTGGGGCTCTGGGCTTCTCTAGCCACCTCATCTTCTGTTCATCCTCTCGCGCACTCTGAAGAGAGCTCAGGTGAGAAATTGCAAACGTCGTGCAATTGCTCAGAGATGAAAAGTGCCAGCACTGAAAGCTGTTGCTAGCCAGCACCCTTCCTTGGAAGCGCTTTACAGGCGCAGTAACACTGGGGCTTTGCGCTTCTCTACCCACCAAACGTCACGGTCATTCTCTTTCCGTCTCGTAGACACGAGCTGAGAAATTGCAAACGTCCAGCAATTGCTCAGAGAAGAAAAGTGCCAGCACTGAAAGCTGTTGCTAGCCAGCACCCTTCCTTGGAAGCGCTTTTGTAGGCCTAAGAACACTGGGGCTCTGGGCTTCTTTAGCCACCTCATCTTCTGCTCATCCTCTCGCGCACTCTGAAGAGAGCTCAGGTGAGAAATTGCAAACGTCGAGCAATTGCTCAGAGATGAAAAGTGCCAGCACTGAAAGCTCTTGCTAGCCAGCACCCTTCCTTGGAAGCGCTTTCACAGGCGCAGTAACACTGGGGCTTTGCGCTTCTCTACCCACCAAACGTCACGGTCCTTCTCTTTCCGTCGGTAGACACGAGCTGAGAAATTGCAAACGTCGAGCAATTGCTCCGAGATGAAAAGTGCCAGCACTGAAAGCTGTTGCTAGCCAGCACCCTTCCTTGGAAGCGCTTTCACAGGCGCAGTAACACTGGGGCTTTGCGCTTCTCTAGCCACCAAACGTCACTGTCATTCTCTTTCCGTCTCGTAGACACGAGCTCAGAAATTGCAAACGTCGAGCAATTGCTCAGAGATGAAAAGTGCCAGCACTGAAAGCTGTTGGTAGCCAGCACCCTTCCTTGGAAGCGCTTTTGTAGGCCTAAGAACACTGGGGCTCTGGGCTTCTCTAGCCACCTCATCTTCTGCTCATCCTCGCGCGCTCTAAAGAGAGCTCAGGTGAGAAATTGCAAACGTCGAGCAATTGCTCAGAGATGAAAAGTGCCAGCACTGAAAGCTGTTGCTAGCCAGCACCCTTCCTTGGAAGCGCTTTCACAGGCGCAGCAACACTGGGGCTTTGCGCTTCTCTAGCCACCAAACGTCACGGTCCTTCTCTTTCCGTCTCGTAGACACGAGCTGAGAAATTGCAAACGTCGAGCAATTGCTCAGAGAGGAAAAGTGCCAGCACTGAAAGCTGTTGCTAGCCAGCACCCTTCCTTGGAAGCGCTTTTGTAGCCCTTAGAACACTGGGGCTCTGGGCTTCCCTAGCCACCTCATCTTCTGCTCATCCTCACGCGCACTCTGAAGAGAGCTCAGGTGAGAAATTGCAAACGTCCAGCAATTGCTCAGAGATGAAAAGTGCCAGCACTGAAAGCTGTTGCTAGCCAGCACCTTTCCTTGGAAGCGCTTTCACAGGCGCAGCAACACTGGGGCTTTGCGCTTCTCTACCCACCAAACGTCACGGTCCTTCTCTTTCCGTCTCGTAGACACGAGCTGAGAAATTGCAAACGTCGAGCAATTGCTCAGAGATGAAAAGTGCCAGCACTGAAAGCTGTTGCTAGCCAGCACCCTTCCTTGGAAGCGCTTTTGTAGGCCTAAGAACACTGGGGCTCTGGGCTTCTCTAGCCACCTCATCTTCTGCTCATCCTCTCGCGCACTCTAAAGAGAGCTCAGGTGAGAAATTGCAAACGTCGAGCAATTGCTCAGAGATGAAAAGTGCCAGCACTGAAAGCTCTTGCTAGCCAGCACCCTTCCTTGGAAGCGCTTTCACAGGCGCAGCAACACTGGGGCTTTGCACTTCTCTACGCACCAAACGTCACGGTCATTCTCTTTCCGTCTCGTAGACACGAGCTGAGAAATTGCAAACGTCGAGCAATTGCTCAGAGATGAAAAGTGCCAGCACTGAAAGCTGTTGCTAGCCAGCACCCTTCCTTGGAAGCGCTTTTGTAGGCCTAAGAACACTGGGGCTCTGGGCTTCTCTAGCCACCTAATCTTCTGCTCATCCTCTCGCGCACTCTGAAGAGAGCTCAGGTGAGAAATTGCAAACGTCCAGCAATTGCTCAGAGATGAAAAGTGCCAGCACTGAAAGCTGTTGCTAGCCAGCACCCTTCCTTGGAAGCGCTTTCACAGGCGCAGCAACACTGGGGCTTTGCGCTTCTATACGCACCAAACGTCACGGTCCTTCTCTTTCCGTCTCGTAGACACGAGCTGAGAAATTGCAAACGTCGAGCAATTGCTCAGAGATGAAAAGTGCCAGCACTGAAAGCTGTTGCTAGCCAGCCCCCTTCCTTGGAAGCGCTTTTGTAGGCCTAAGCAGACTGGGGCTCTGGGCTTCTCTAGCCACCTAATCTTCTGCTCATCCTCTCGCGCACTCTGAAGAGAGCTCAGGTGAGAAATTGCAAACGTCGTGCAATTGCTCAGAGATGAAAAGTGCCAGCACTGAAAGCTGTTGCTAGCCAGCACCCTTCCTTGGAAGCTCTTTACAGGCGCAGTAACACTGAGGCTTTGCGCTTCTCTAGCCACCAAACGTCACGGTCCTTCTCTTTCCGTCTCGTAGACACGAGCTGAGAAATTGCAAACGTCGAGCAATTGCTCCGAGATGAAAAGTGCCAGCACTGAAAGCTGTTGCTAGCCAGCCCCCTTCCTTGGAAGCGCTTTTGTAGGCCTAAGAACACTGGGGCTCTGGGCTTCTTTAGCCACCTCATCTTCTGCTCATCCTCTCGCGCACTCTAAAGAGAGCTCAGGTGAGAAATTGCAAACGTCGAGCAATTGCTCAGAGATGAAAAGTGCCAGCACTGACAGCTCTTGCTAGCCAGCACCCTTCCTTGGAAGCGCTTTCACAAGCGCAGTAACACTGGGGCTTTGCGCTTCTCTACCCACCAAACGTCACGGTCCTTCTCTTTCCGTCTCGTAGACACGAGCTGAGAAATTGCAAACGTCGAGCAATTGCTCCGAGATGAAAAGTGCCAGCACTGAAAGCTGTTGCTAGCCAGCACCCTTCCTTGGAAGCGCTTTCACAGGCGCAGTAACACTGGGGCTTTGCGCTTCTCTAGCCACCAGATGTCACGGTCCTTCTCTTTCCGTCTCGTAGACACGAGCTGAGAAATTGCAAACGTCGAGCAATTGCTCAGAGATGAAAAGTGCCAGCACTGAAAGCTGTTGCTAGCCAGCACCCTTCCTTGGAAGCGCTTTTGTAGGCCTAAGAACACTGGGGCTCTGGGCTTGTCTAGCCACCTCATCTTCTGCTCATCCTCTCGCGCTCTAAAGAGAGCTGAGGTGAGAAATTGCAAACGTCGATCAATTGCTCAGAGATGAAAAGTGCCAGCACTGAAAGCTCTTGCTAGCCAGCACCCTTCCTTGGAAGCGCTTTCACAGGCGCAGTAACACTGGGGCTTTGCGCTTCTCTACCCACCAAACGTCACGGTCACTATCTCTCCGTCTCCTAGACACGAGCTGAGAAATTGCAAACGTCGAGCAATTGCTCAGAGATGAAAAGTGCCAGCACTGAAAGCTGTTGCTAGCCAGCCCCCTTCCTTGGAAGCGCTTTTGTAGGCCTAAGAACACTGGGGCTCTGGGCTTCTCTAGCCACCTCATCTTCTGCTCATCCTCTCGCGCACTCTGAAGAGAGCTCAGGTGAGAAATTGCAAACGTCGAGCAATTGCTCAGAGATGAAAAGTGCCAGCACTGAAAGCTGTTGCTAGCCAGCACCCTTCCTTGGAAGCGCTTTCACAGGCGCAGCAACACTGGGGCTTTGCGCTTCTCTAGCCACCAAACGTCACGGTCACTATCTCTCCGTCTCGTAGACACGAGCTGAGAAATTGCAAACGTCGAGCAATTGCTCAGAGATGAAAAGTGCCAGCACTGAAAGCTCTTGCTAGCCAGCACCCTTCCTTGGAAGCGCTTTCACAGGCGCAGCAACACTGGGGCTTTGCGCTTCTCTACCCACCAAACGTCACGGTCCTTCTCTTTCCGTCTCGTAGACACGAGCTGAGAAATTGAAAACGTCGAGCAATTGATCAGAGATGAAAAGTGCCAGCACTGAAAGCTCTTGCTAGCCAGCACCCTTCCTTGGAAGCGCTTTCACAGGCGCAGCAACACTGGGGCTTTGCGCTTCTCTAGCCACCAAACGTCACGGTCACTATCTCTCCGTCTCGTAGACACGAGCTGAGAAATTGCAAACGTCGAGCAATTGCTCAGAGATGAAAAGTGCCAGCACTGAAAGCTCTTGCTAGCCAGCACCCTTCCTTGGAAGCGCTTTCACAGGCGCAGCAACACTGGGGCTTTGCGCTTCTATACGCACCAAACGTCACGGTCCTTCTCTTTCCGTCTCGTAGACACGAGCTGAGAAATTGCAAACGTCGAGCAATTGCTCAGAGAAGAAAAGTGCCAGCACTGAAAGCTCTTGCTAGCCAGCACCCTTCCTTGGAAGCGCTTTTGTAGGCCTAAGCACACTGGGGCTCTGGGCTTCTTTAGCCACCTCATCTTCTGCTCATCCTCTCGCGCACTCTAAAGAGAGCTCAGGTGAGAAATTGCAAACGTCCAGCAATTGCTCAGAGATGAAAAGTGCCAGCACTGAAAGCTGTTGCTAGCCAGCACCCTTCCTTGGAAGCGCTTTACAGGCGCAGTAACACTGGGGCTTTGCGCTTCTCTACCCACCAAACGTCACGGTCATTCTCTTTCCGTCTCGTAGACATGAGCTGAGAAATTGCAAACGTCGAGCAATTGCTCAGAGATGAAAAGTGCCAGCACTGAAAGCTGTTGCTAGCCAGCACCCTTCCTTGGAAGCGCTTTTGTAGGCCTAAGAACACTGGGGCTCTGGGCTTCTTTAGCCACCTCATCTTCTGCTCATCCTCTCGCGCACTCTGAAGAGAGCTCAGGTGAGAAATTGCAAACGTCCAGCAATTGCTCAGAGATGAAAAGTGCCAGCACTGAAAGCTCTTGCTAGCCAGCACCCTTCCTTGGAAGCGCTTTCACAGGCGCAGTAACACTGGGGCATTGCACTTCTCTACCCACCAAACGTCACGGTCCTTCTCTTTCCGTCTCGTAGACACGAGCTGAGAAATTGCAAACGTCGAGCAATTGCTCAGAGATGAAAAGTGCCAGCACTGAAAGCTCTTGCTAGCCAGCACCCTTCCTTGGAAGCGCTTTCACAGGCGCAGTAACACTGGGGCTTTGCGCTTCTCTACCCACCAAACGTCACGGTCCTTCTCTTTCCGTCTCGTAGACACGAGCTGAGAAATTGCAAACGTCGAGCAATTGCTCAGAGATGAAAAGTGCCAGCACTGAAAGCTGTTGCTAGCCAGCACCCTTCCTTGGAAGCGCTTTTGTAGGCCTAAGAACACTGGGGCTCTGGGCTTCTCTAGCCACCTAATCTTCTGCTCATCCTCTCGCGCACTCTAAAGAGAGCTCAGGTGAGAAATTGCAAACGTCGAGCAATTGCTCAGAGATGAAAAGTGCCAGCACTGGAAGCTGTTGCTAGCCAGCACCCTTCCTTGGAAGCGCTTTTGTAGGCCTAAGAACACTGGGGCTCTGGGCTTCTCTAGCCACCTCATCTTCTGCTCATCCTCGCGCGCACTCTAAAGAGAGCTCAGGTGAGAAATTGCAAACGTCGATCAATTGCTCAGAGATGAAAAGTGCCAGCACTGAAAGCTGTTGCTAGGCAGCACCCTTCCTTGGAAGCGCTTTTGTAGGCCTAAGAACACTGGGGCTCTGGGCTTCTCTAGCCACCTCATCTTCTGCTCATCCTCTCGCGCACTCTAAAGAGAGCTCAGGTGAGAAATTGCAAACGTCGAGCAATTGCTCAGAGATGAAAAGTGCCAGCACTGAAAGCTCTTGCTAGCCAGCACCCTTCCTTGGAAGTGCTTTCACAGGCGCAGCAACACTGGGGCTTTGCGCTTCTATACGCACCAAACGTCACGGTCCTTCTCTTTCCGTCTCGTAGACACGAGCTGAGAAATTGCAAACGTCGAGCAATTGCTCAGAGATGAAAAGTGCCAGCACTGAAAGCTGTTGCTAGCCAGCACCCTTCCTTGGAAGCGCTTTCACAGGCGCAGCAACACTGAGGCTTTGCGATTCTCTACCCACCAAACGTCACGGTCCTTCTCTTTCCGTCTCGTAGACACGAGCTGAGAAATTGCAAACGTCGAGCAATTGCTCAGAGATGAAAAGTGCCAGCACTGAAAGCTCTTGCTAGCCAGCACCCTTCCTTGGAAGCGCTTTCACAGGCGCAGCAACACTGGGGCTTTGCACTTCTCTACGCACCAAACGTCACGGTCATTCTCTTTCCATCTCATAGACACGAGCTGAGAAATTGCAAACGTCGAGCAATTGCTCAGAGATGAAAAGTGCCAGCACTGAAAGCTCTTGCTAGCCAGCACCCTTCCTTGGAAGCGCTTTTGTAGGCCTAAGAACACTGGGGCTCTGGGCTTCTCTAGCCACTTAATCTTCTGCTCATCCTCTCACGCACTCTGAAGAGAGCTCAGGTGAGAAATTGCAAACGTCGAGCAATTGCTCAGAGATGAAAAGTGCCAGCACTGAAAGCTGTTGCTAGCCAGCACCCTTCCTTGGAAGCGCTTTCACAGGCGCAGTAACACTGGGGCTTTGCACTTCTCTACGCACCAAACGTCACGGTCCTTCTCTTTCTGTCTCGTAGACACGAGCTGAGAAATTGCAAACGTCGAGCAATTGCTCAGAGATGAAAAGTGCCAGCACTGAAAGCTGTTGCTAGCCAGCACCCTTCCTTGGAAGCGCTTTCACAGGCGCAGCAACACTGGGGCTTTGCGCTTCTATACGCACCAAACGTCACGGTCATTCTCTTTCCGTCTCATAGACACGAGCTGAGAAATTGCAAACGTCGAGCAATTGCTCAGAGAAGAAAAGTGACAGCACTGAAAGCTCTTGCTAGCCAGCACCCTTCCTTGGAAGCGCTTTTGTAGGCCTAAGCACACTGGGGCTCTGGGCTTCTTTAGCCACCTCATCTTCTGCTCATCCTCTCACGCACTCTGAAGAGAGCTCAGGTGAGAAATTGCAAACGTCGAGCAATTGCTCAGAGATGAAAAGTGCCAGCACTGAAAGCTGTTGTTAGCCAGCACCCTTCCTTGGAAGCGCTTTCACAGGCGCAGTAACACTGGGGCTTTGCGCTTCTCTACCCACCAAACGTCACGGTCATTCTCTTTCCGTCTCGTAGACACGAGCTGAGAAATTGCAAACGTCGAGCAATTGCTCCGAGATGAAAAGTGCCAGCACTGAAAGCTCTTGCTAGCCAGCACCCTTCCTTGGAAGCGCTTTTGTAGGCCTAAGAACACTGGGGCTCTGGGCTTCTTTAGCCACCTCATCTTCTGCTCATCCTCTCGCGCACTCTGAAGAGAGCTCAGGTGAGAAATTGCAAACGTCCAGCAATTGCTCAGAGATGAAAAGTGCCAGCACTGAAAGCTGTTGCTAGCCAGCACCCTTCCTTGGAAGCGCTTTCACAGGCGCAGTAACACTGGGGCTTTGCACTTCTCTACGCACCAAACGTCACGGTCCTTCTCTTTCCGTCTCGTAGACACGAGCTGAGAAATTGCAAACGTCGAGCAATTGCTCAGAGATGAAAAGTGCCAGCACTGAAAGCTCTTGCTAGCCAGCACCCTTCCTTGGAAGTGCTTTCACAGGCGCAGTAACACTGGGGCTTTGCGCTTCTCTAGCCACCAAACGTCACGGTCCTTCTCTTTCCGTCTCGTAGACACGAGCTGAGAAATTGCAAACGTCGAGCAATTGCTCAGAGATGAAAAGTGCCAGCACTGGAAGCTGTTGCTAGCCAGCACCCTTCCTTGGAAGCGCTTTTGTAGGCCTAAGAACACTGGGGCTCTGGGCTTCTCTAGCCACCTAATCTTCTGCTCATCCTCTCGCGCACTCTAAAGGGAGCTCAGGTGAGAAATTGCAAACGTCGAGCAATTGCTCAGAGAGGAAAAGTGCCAGCACTGGAAGCTGTTGCTAGCCAGCACCCTTCCTTGGAAGCGCTTTTGTAGGCCTAAGAACACTGGGGCTCTGGGCTTCTCTAGCCACCTAATCTTCTGCTCATCCTCTCGCGCACTCTAAAGGGAGCTCAGGTGAGAAATTGCAAACGTCGAGCAATTGCTCAGAGATGAAAAGTGCCAGCACTGGAAGCTGTTGCTAGCCAGCACCCTTCCTTGGAAGCGCTTTTGTAGCCCTAAGAACACTGGGGCTCTGGGCTTCTCTAGCCACCTCATCTTCTGCTCATCCTCGCGCGCACTCTAAAGAGAGCTCAGGTGAGAAATTGCAAACGTCGAGCAATTGCTCAGAGATGAAAAGTGCCAGCACTGAAAGCTGTTGCTAGCCAGCACCCTTCCTTGGAAGCGCTTTCACAGGCGCAGCAACACTGGGGCTTTGCGCTTCTCTAGCCACCAAACGTCACGGTCACTATCTCTCCGTCTCGTAGACACGAGCTGAGAAATTGCAAACGTCGAGCAATTGCTCAGAGATGAAAAGTGCCAGCACTGAAAGCTGTTGCTAGCCAGCCCCCTTCCTTGGAAGCGCTTTTGTAGGCCTAAGAACACTGGGGCTCTTGGCTTCTCTAGCCACCTAATCTTCTGCTCATCCTCTCGCGCACTCTAAAGAGAGCTCAGGTGAGAAATTGCAAACGTCGAGCAATTGCTCAGAGATGAAAAGTGCCAGCACTGAAAGCTCTTGCTAGCCAGCACCCTTCCTTGGAAGCGCTTTCACAAGCGCAGTAACACTGGGGCTTTGCGCTTCTCTACCCACCAAACGTAACGGTCATTCTCTTTCCGTCTCGTAGACATGAGCTGAGAAATTGCAAACGTCGAGCAATTGCTCAGAGAGGAAAAGTGCCAGCACTGGAAGCTGTTGCTAGCCAGCACCCTTCCTTGGAAGCGCTTTTGTAGGCCTAAGAACACTGGGGCTCTGGGCTTCTCTAGCCACCTCATCTTCTGCTCATCCTCTCGTGCACTCTAAAGAGAGCTCAGGTGAGAAATTGCAAACGTCGAGCAATTGCTCAGAGATGAAAAGTGCCAGCACTGAAAGCTCTTGCTAGCCAGCACCCTTCCTTGGAAGCGCTTTCACAGGCGCAGCAACACTGGGGCTTTGTGCTTCTCTAGCCACCAAACGTCACGGTCACTATCTCTCCGTCTCGTAGACACGAGCTGAGAAATTGCAAACGTCCAGCAATTGCTCAGAGATGAAAAGTGCCAGCACTGAAAGCTGTTGCTAGCCAGCACCCTTCCTTGGAAGCGCTTTCACAGGCGCAGCAACACTGGGGCTTTGCGCTTCTATACGCACCAAACGTCACGGTCCTTCTCTTTCCGTCTCGTAGACACGAGCTGAGAAATTGCAAACGTCGAGCAATTGCTCAGAGATGAAAAGTGCCAGCACTGAAAGCTCTTGCTAGCCAGCACCCTTCCTTGGAAGCGCTTTCACAGGCGCAGCAACACTGGGGCTTTGCACTTCTCTACGCACCAAACGTCACGGTCATTCTCTTTCCATCTCATAGACACGAGCTGAGAAATTGCAAACGTCGAGCAATTGCTCAGAGATGAAAAGTGCCAGCACTGAAAGCTGTTGCTAGCCAGCACCCTTCCTTGGAAGCGCTTTTGTAGGCCTAAGAACACTGGGGCTCTGGGCTTCTCTAGCCACTTAATCTTCTGCTCATCCTCTCACGCACTCTGAAGAGAGCTCAGGTGAGAAATTGCAAACGTCGAGCAATTGCTCAGAGATGAAAAGTGCCAGCACTGAAAGCTGTTGCTAGCCAGCACCCTTCCTTGGAAGCGCTTTCACAGGCGCGGTAACACTGGGCCTTTGCACTTCTCTACGCACCAAACGTCACGGTCCATCTCTTTCCGTCTCGTAGACACGAGCTGAGAAATTGCAAACGTCGAGCAATTGCTCAGAGATGAAAAGTGCCAGCACTGAAAGCTGTTGCTAGCCAGCACCCTTCCTTGGAAGCGCTTTCACAGGCGCAGCAACACTGGGGCTTTGCGCTTCTATACGCACCAAACGTCACGGTCATTCTCTTTCCGTCTCGTAGACACGAGCTGAGAAATTGCAAACGTCGAGCAATTGCTCAGAGAAGAAAAGTGCCAGCACTGAAAGCTCTTGCTAGCCAGCCCCCTTCCTTGGAAGCGCTTTTGTAGGCCTAAGAACACTGGGGCTCTGGGCTTCTTTAGCCACCTCATCTTCTGCTCATCCTCTCGCGCACTCTGAAGAGAGCTCAGATGAGAAATTGCAAACGTCGAGCAATTGCTCAGAGATGAAAAGTGCCAGCACTGAAAGCTGTTGCTAGCCAGCACCCTTCCTTGGAAGCGCTTTCACAGGTGCAGTAACACTGGGGCTTTGCGCTTCTCTACCCACCAAACGTCACGGTCCTTCTCTTTCCGTCTCGTAGACACGAGCTGAGAAATTGCAAACGTCGAGCAATTGCTCAGAGATGAAAAGTGCCAGCACTGAAAGCTGTTGCTAGCCAGCACCCTTCCTTGGAAGCGCTTTTGTAGGCCTAAGAACACTGGGGCTCTGGGCTTCTTTAGCCACCTCATCTTCTGCTCATCCTCTCGCGCACTCTGAAGAGAGCTCAGGTGAGAAATTGCAAACGTCGAGCAATTGCTCAGAGATGAAAAGTGCCAGCACTGAAAGCTGTTGCTAGCCAGCACCCTTCCTTGGAAGCGCTTTCACAGGCGCAGTAACACTGGGGCTTTGCACTTCTCTACGCACCAAACATCACGGTCCTTCTCTTTCCGTCTCCTAGACACGAGCTGAGAAATTGCAAACGTCGAGCAATTGCTCAGAGATGAAAAGTGCCAGCACTGAAAGCTGTTGCTAGCCAGCACCCTTCCTTGGAAGCGCTTTCACAGGCGCAGTAACACTGGGGCTTTGCGCTTCTCTACCCACCAAACGTCACGGTCCTTCTCTTTCCGTCTCGTAGACACGAGCTGAGAAATTGCAAACGTCGAGCAATTGCTCAGAGAAGAAAAGTGCCAGCACTGAAAGCTCTTGCTAGCCAGCCCCCTTCCTTGGAAGCGCTTTTGTAGGCCTAAGAACACTGGGGCTCTGGGCTTCTCTAGCCACCTAATCTTCTGCTCATCCTCTCGCGCACTCTAAAGAGAGCTCAGGTGAGAAATTGCAAACGTCGAGCAATTGCTCAGAGAGGAAAAGTGCCAGCACTGGAAGCTGTTGCTAGCCAGCACCCTTCCTTGGAAGCGCTTTTGTAGCCCTAAGAACACTGGGGCTCTGGGCTTCTCTAGCCACCTCATCTTCTGCTCATCCTCGCGCGCACTCTAAAGAGAGCTCAGGTGAGAAATTGCAAACGTCGAGCAATTGCTCAGAGATGAAAAGTGCCAGCACTGAAAGCTGTTGCTAGCCAGCACCCTTCCTTGGAAGCGCTTTCACAGGCGCAGCAACACTGAGGCTTTGCGATTCTCTACCCACCAAACGTCACGGTCCTTCTCTTTCCGTCTCGTAGACACGAGCTGAGAAATTGCAAACGTCGAGCAATTGCTCAGAGAGGAAAAGTGCCAGCACTGAAAGCTGTTGCTAGCCAGCACCCTTCCTTGGAAGCGCTTTCACAGGCGCAGTAACACTGAGGCTTTGCACTTCTCTACGCACCAAACGTCACGGTCCTTCTCTTTCCGTCTCCTAGACACGAGCTGAGAAATTGCAAACGTCGAGCAATTGCTCAGAGATGAAAAGTGCCAGCACTGAAAGCTCGTGCTAGCCAGCACCCTTCCTTGGAAGCGCTTTTGTAGGCCTAAGCACACTGGGGCTCTGGGCTTCTCTAGCCACCTAATCTTCTGCTCATCCTCTCGCGCACTCTAAAGAGAGCTCAGGTGAGAAATTGCAAACGTCGAGCAATTGCTCAGAGATGAAAAGTGCCAGCACTGAAAGCTCTTGCTAGCCAACACCCTTCCTTGGAAGCGCTTTCACAGGCGCAGCAACACTGGGGCTTTGCGCTTCTCTACCCACCAAACGTCACGGTCCTTCTCTTTCCGTCGGTAGACACGAGCTGAGAAATTGCAAACGTCGAGCAATTGCTCCGAGATGAAAAGTGCCAGCACTGAAAGCTGTTGCTAGCCAGCACCCTTCCTTGGAAGCGCTTTTGTAGGCCTAAGAACACTGGGGCTCTGGGCTTCTCTAGCCACCTCATCTTCTGCTCATCCTCTCGCGCACTCTAAAGAGAGCTCAGGTGAGAAATTGCAAACGTCCAGCAATTGCTCAGAGATGAAAAGTGCCAGCACTGAAAGCTGTTGCTAGCCAGCACCCTTCCTTGGAAGCGCTTTCACAGGCGCAGCAACACTGGGGCTTTGCACTTCTCTACGCACCAAACGTCACGGTCATTCTCTTTCCGTCTCGTAGACACGAGCTGAGAAATTGCAAACGTCGAGCAATTGCTCAGAGATGAAAAGTGCCAGCACTGAAAGCTCTTGCTAGCCAGCACCCTTCCTTGGAAGCGCTTTTGTAGGCCTAAGAACACTGGGGCTCTGGGCTTCTCTAGCCACTTAATCTTCTGCTCATCCTCTCGCGCACTCTGAAGAGAGCTCAGGTGAGAAATTGCAAACGACGAGCAATTGCTCAGAGATGAAAAGTGCCAGCACTGAAAGCTGTTGCTAGCCAGCACCCTTCCTTGGAAGCGCTTTCACAGGCGCAGTAACACTGGGGCTTTGCACTTCTCTACGCACCAAACGTCACGGTCATTCTCTTTCCGTCTCGTAGACACGAGCTGAGAAATTGCAAACGTCGAGCAATTGCTCAGAGATGAAAAGTGCCAGCACTGAAAGCTGTTGCTAGCCAGCACCCTTCCTTGGAAGCGCTTTCACAGGCGCAGCAACACTGGGGCTTTGCGCTTCTATACGCACCAAACGTCACGGTCCTTCTCTTTCCGTCTCGTAGACACGAGCTGAGAAATTGCAAACGTCGATCAATTGCTCAGAGAAGAAAAGTGCCAGCACTGAAAGCTCTTGCTAGCCAGCACCCTTCCTTGGAAGCGCTTTTGAAGGCCTAAGAACACTGGGGCTCTGGGCTTCTTTAGCCACCTCATCTTCTGCTCATCCTCTCGCGCACTCTGAAGAGAGCTCAGGTGAGAAATTGCAAACGTCGAGCAATTGCTCAGAGATGAAAAGTGCCAGCACTGAAAGCTGTTGCTAGCCAGCACCCTTCCTTGGAAGCGCTTTCACAGGCGCAGTAACACTGGGGCTTTGCGCTTCTCTACCCACCAAACGTCACGGTCATTCTCTTTCCGTCTCGTAGACACGAGCTGAGAAATTGCAAACGTCGAGCAATTGCTCAGAGAGGAAAAGTGCCAGCACTGAAAGCTGTTGCTAGCCAGCACCCTTCCTTGGAAGCGCTTTTGTAGGCCTAAGACCACTGGGGCTCTGGGCTTCTTTAGCCACCTCATCTTCTGCTCATCCTCTCGCGCACTCTAAAGAGAGCTCAGGTGAGAAATTGCAAACGTCCAGCAATTGCTCACAGATGAAAAGTGCCAGCACTGAAAGCTGTTGCTAGCCAGCACCCTTCCTTGGAAGCGCTTTCACAGGCGCAGTAACACTGGGGCTTTGCACTTCTCTAGCCACCAAACATCACGGTCCTTCTCTTTCCGTCTCCTAGACACGAGCTGAGAAATTGCAAACGTCGAGCAATTGCTCAGAGATGAAAAGTGCCAGCACTGAAAGCTCTTGCTAGCCAGCACCCTTCCTTGGAAGTGCTTTCACAGGCGCAGTAACACTGGGGCTTTGCGCTTCTCTAGCCACCAAACGTCACGGTCCTTCTCTTTCCGTCTCGTAGACACGAGCTGAGAAATTGCAAACGTCGAGCAATTGCTCAGAGATGAAAAGTGCCAGCACTGAAAGCTGTTGCTAGCCAGCACCCTTCCTTGGAAGCGCTTTTGTAGGCCTAAGAACACTGGGGCTCTGGGCTTCTCTAGCCACCTAATCTTCTGCTCATCCTCTCGCGCACTCTAAAGAGAGCTCAGGTGAGAAATTGCAAACGTCGAGCAATTGCTCAGAGAGGAAAAGTGCCAGCACTGGAAGCTGTTGCTAGCCAGCACCCTTCCTTGGAAGCGCTTTCACAGGCGCAGCAACACTGGGGCTTTGCGCTTCTCTACCCACCAAACGTCACGGTCCTTCTCTTTCCGTCGGTAGACACGAGCTGAGAAATTGCAAACGTCCAGCAATTGCTCAGAGATGAAAAGTGCCAGCACTGAAAGCTCTTGCTAGCCAGCACCCTTCCTTGGAAGCGCTTTCACAGGCGCAGTAACACTGGGGCTTTGCACTTCTATACGCACCAAACGTCACGGTCCTTCTCTTTCCGTCTCGTAGACACGAGCTGAGAAATTGCAAACGTCGAGCAATTGCTCAGAGATGAAAAGTGCCAGCACTGAAAGCTCTTGCTAGCCAGCACCCTTCCTTGGAAGCGCTTTTGTAGGCCTAAGACCACTGGGGCTCTGGGCTTCTTTAGCCACCTAATCTTCTGCTCATCCTCTCGCGCACTCTGAAGAGAGCTCAGGTGAGAAATTGCAAACGTCGAGCAATTGCTCAGAGATGAAAAGTGCCAGCACTGAAAGCTGTTGCTAGCCAGCACCCTTCCTTGGAAGCGCTTTCACAGGCACAGTAACACTGGGGCTTTGCGCGTCTATACGCGCCAAACGTCACGGTCATTCTCTTTCCGTCTCGTAGACACGAGTTGAGAAATTGCAAACGTCGAGCAATTGCTCAGAGATGAAAAGTGCCAGCACTGAAAGCTCTTGCTAGCCAGCCCCCTTCCTTGGAAGCGCTTTTGTAGGCCTAAGAACACTGGGGCTCTGGGCTTCTCTAGCCACCTCATCTTCTGCTCATCCTCTCGCGCACTCTAAAGAGAGCTCAGGTGAGAAATTGCAAACGTCCAGCGATTGCTCAGAGATGAAAAGTGCCAGCACTGAAAGCTGTTGCTAGCCAGCACCCTTCCTTGGAAGCGCTTTCACAGGCGCAGCAACACTGGGGCTTTGCGCTTCTCTAGCCACCAAACATCACGGTCCTTCTCTTTCCGTCTCGTAGACACGAGCTGAGAAATTGCAAACGTCGAGCAATTGCTCAGAGAGGAAAAGTGCCAGCACTGAAAGCTCTTGCTAGCCAGCACCCTTCCTTGGAAGCGCTTTTGTAGGCCTAAGAACACTGGGGCTCTGGGCTTCTCTAGCCACCTCATCTTCTGCTCATCCTCTCGCGCACTCTGAAGAGAGCTCAGGTGAGAAATTGCAAACGTCGTGCAATTGCTCAGAGATGAAAAGTGCCAGCACTGAAAGCTGTTGCTAGCCAGCACCCTTCCTTGGAAGCGCTTTACAGGCGCAGTAACACTGGGGCTTTGCGCTTCTCTACGCACCAAACGTCACGGTCACTATCTCTCCGTCTCGTAGACACGAGCTGAGAAATTGCAAACGTCCAGCAATTGCTCAGAGAAGAAAAGTGCCAGCACTGAAAGCTGTTGCTAGCCAGCACCCTTCCTTGGAAGCGCTTTTGTAGGCCTAAGAACACTGGGGCTCTGGGCTTCTTTAGCCACCTCATCTTCTGCTCATCCTCTCGCGCACTCTGAAGAGAGCTCAGGTGAGAAATTGCAAACGTCGAGCAATTGCTCAGAGATGAAAAGTGCCAGCACTGAAAGCTCTTGCTAGCCAGCACCCTTCCTTGGAAGCGCTTTCACAGGCGCAGCAACACTGGGGCTTTGCACTTCTCTACGCACCAAACGTCACGGTCATTCTCTTTCCGTCTCGTAGACACGAGCTGAGAAATTGCAAACGTCGAGCAATTGCTCAGAGATGAAAAGTGCCAGCACTGAAAGCTCTTGCTAGCCAGCACCCTTCCTTGGAAGCGCTTTCACAGGCGCAGCAACACTGGGGCTTTGCGCTTCTATACGCACCAAACGTCACGGTCCTTCTCTTTCCGTCTCGTAGACACGAGCTGAGAAATTGCAAACGTCCAGCAATTGCTCAGAGAAGAAAAGTGCCAGCACTGAAAGCTGTTGCTAGCCAGCACCCTTCCTTGAAAGCGCTTTTGTAGGCCTAAGCACACTGGGGCTCTGGGCTTCTTTAGCCACCTCATCTTCTGCTCATCCTCTCGCGCACTCTAAAGAGAGCTCAGGTGAGAAATTGCAAACGTCGAGCAATTGCTCAGAGATGAAAAGTGCCAGCACTGAAAGCTGTTGCTAGCCAGCACCCTTCCTGGAAGCGCTTTACAGGCGCAGTAACACTGGGGCTTTGCGCTTCTCTAGCCACCAAACGTCACGGTCCTTCTCTTTCCGTCTCGTAGACACGAGCTGAGAAATTGCAAACGTCGAGCAATTGCTCAGAGATGAAAAGTGCCAGCACTGAAAGCTCTTGCTAGCCAGCACCCTTCCTTGGAAGCGCTCTCACAGGCGCAGTAACACTGGGGCTTTGCGCTTCTCTACCCACCAAACGTCACGGTCCTTCTCTTTCCGTCTCGTAGACACGAGCTGAGAAATTGCAAACGTCGAGCAATTGCTCAGAGATGAAAAGTGCCAGCACTGAAAGCTGTTGCTAGCCAGCACCCTTCCTTGGAAGCGCTTTTGTAGGCCTAAGAACACTGGGGCTCTGGGCTTCTCTAGCCACCTAATCTTCTGCTCATCCTCTCGCGCACTCTAAAGAGAGCTCAGGTGAGAAATTGCAAACGTCGAGCAATTGCTCAGAGATGAAAAGTGCCAGCACTGAAAGCTGTTGCTAGCCAGCACCCTTCCTTGGAAGCGCTTTTGTAGGCCTAAGAACACTGGGGCTCTGGGCTTCTCTAGCCACCTCATCTTCTGCTCATCCTCGCGCGCACTCTAAAGAGAGCTCAGGTGAGAAATTGCAAACGTCGATCAATTGCTCAGAGATGAAAAGTGCCAGCACTGAAAGCTGTTGCTAGCCAGCACCCTTCCTTGGAAGCGCTTTCACAGGCGCAGCAACACTGGGGCTTTGCGCTTCTCTAGCCACCAAACGTCACGGTCACTATCTCTCCGTCTCGTAGACACGAGCTGAGAAATTGCAAACGTCGAGCAATTGCTCAGAGATGAAAAGTGCCAGCACTGAAAGCTGTTGCTAGCCAGCACCCTTCCTTGGAAGTGCTTTCACAGGCGCAGCAACACTGGGGCTTTGCGCTTCTATACGCACCAAACGTCACGGTCCTTCTCTTTCCGTCTCGTAGACACGAGCTGAGAAATTGCAACCGTCGAGCAATTGCTCAGAGATGAAAAGTGCCAGCACTGAAAGCTGTTGCTAGCCAGCCCCCTTCCTTGGAAGCGCTTTTGTAGGCCTAAGAACACTGGGGCTCTGGGCTTCTTTAGCCACCTCATCTTCTGCTCATCCTCTCGCGCACTCTGAAGAGAGCTCAGGTGAGAAATTGCAAACGTCGAGCAATTGCTCAGAGATGAAAAGTGCCAGCACTGAAAGCTCTTGCTAGCCAGCACCCTTCCTTGGAAGCGCTTTCACAGGCGCAGTAACACTGGGGCTTTGCGCTTCTCTACGCACCAAACGTCACGGTCCTTCTCTTTCCGTCTCGTAGACACGAGCTGAGAAATTGCAAACGTCAAGCAATTGCTCCGAGATGAAAAGTGCCAGCACTGAAAGCTGTTGCTAGCCAGCACCCTTCCTTGGAAGCGCTTTCACAGGCGCAGTAACACTGGGGCTTTGCGCTTCTCTAGCCACCAAACGTCACGGTCATTCTCTTTCCGTCTCGTAGACACGAGCTGAGAAATTGCAAACGTCGAGCAATTGCTCAGAGATGAAAAGTGCCAGCACTGAAAGCTCTTGCTAGCCAGCACCCTTCCTTGGAAGCGCTTTTGTAGGCCTAAGAACACTGGGGCTCTGGGCTTCTCTAGCCACCTCATCTTCTGCTCATCCTCTCGCGCTCTAAAGAGAGCTCAGGTGAGAAATTGCAAACGTCGAGCAATTGCTCAGAGATGAAAAGTGCCAGCACTGAAAGCTCTTGCTAGCCAGCACCCTTCCTTGGAAGTGCTTTCACAGGCGCAGCAACACTGGGGCTTTGCGCTTCTATACGCACCAAACGTCACGGTCCTTCTCTTTCCGTCTCGTAGACACGAGCTGAGAAATTGCAAACGTCGAGCAATTGCTCAGAGATGAAAAGTGCCAGCACTGAAAGCTCTTGCTAGCCAGCACCTTTCCTTGGAAGCGCTTTCACAGGCGCAGCAACACTGGGGCTTTGCACTTCTCTACGCACCAAACGTCACGGTCATTCTCTTTCCATCTCATAGACACGAGCTGAGAAATTGCAAACGTCGAGCAATTGCTCAGAGATGAAAAGTGCCAGCACTGAAAGCTCTTGCTAGCCAGCACCCTTCCTTGGAAGCGCTTTTGTAGGCCTAAGAACACTGGGGCTCTGTGCTTCTCTAGCCACTTAATCTTCTGCTCATCCTCTCACGCACTCTGAAGAGAGCTCAGGTGAGAAATTGCAAACGTCGAGCAATTGCTCAGAGATGAAAAGTGCCAGCACTGAAAGCTGTTGCTAGCCAGCACCCTTCCTTGGAAGCGCTTTCACAGGCGCAGTAACACTGGGGCTTTGCACTTCTCTACGCACCAAACGTCACGGTCCTTCTCCTTCTGTCTCGTAGACACGAGCTGAGAAATTGCAAACGTCGAGCAATTGCTCAGAGATGAAAAGTGCCAGCACTGAAAGCTGTTGCTAGCCAGCACCCTTCCTTGGAAGCGCTTTCACAGGCGCAGCAACACTGGGGCTTTGCGCTTCTATACGCACCAAACGTCACGGTCATTCTCTTTCCGTCTCGTAGACACGAGCTGAGAAATTGCAAACGTCGAGCAATTGCTCAGAGATGAAAAGTGCCAGCACTGAAAGCTCTTGCTAGCCAGCACCCTTCCTTGGAAGCGCTTTTGTAGGCCTAAGCACACTGGGGCTCTGGGCTTCTTTAGCCACCTCATCTTCTGCTCATCCTCTCGCGCACTCTGAAGAGAGCTCAGGTGAGAAATTGCAAACGTCGAGCAATTGCTCAGAGATGAAAAGTGCCAGCACTGAAAGCTGTTGTTAGCCAGCACCCTTCCTTGGAAGCGCTTTCACAGGCGCAGTAACACTGGGGCTTTGCGCTTCTCTACCCACCAAACGTCACGGTCATTCTCTTTCCGTCTCGTAGACACGAGCTGAGAAATTGCAAACGTCGAGCAATTGCTCAGAGATGAAAAGTGCCAGCACTGAAAGCTCTTGCTAGCCAGCACCCTTCCTTGGAAGCGCTTTTGTAGGCCTAAGAACACTGGGGCTCTGGGCTTCTCTAGCCACCTCATCTTCTGCTCATCCTCTCGCGCACTCTGAAGAGAGCTCAGGTGAGAAATTGCAAACGTCCAGCAATTGCTCAGAGATGAAAAGTGCCAGCACTGAAAGCTGTTGCTAGCCAGCACCCTTCCTTGGAAGCGCTTTCACAGGCGCAGTAACACTGGGGCTTTGCACTTCTCTACGCACCAAACGTCACGGTCCTTCTCTTTCCGTCTCGTAGACACGAGCTGAGAAATTGCAAACGTCGAGCAATTGCTCAGAGAGGAAAAGTGCCAGCATTGAAAGCTCTTGCTAGCCAGCACCCTTCCTTGGAAGTGCTTTCACAGGCGCAGTAACACTGGGGCTTTGCGCTTCTCTAGCCACCAAACGTCACGGTCATTCTCTTTCCGTCTCGTAGACACGAGCTGAGAAATTGCAAACGTCGAGCAATTGCTCAGAGATGAAAAGTGCCAGCACTGGAAGCTGTTGCTAGCCAGCACCCTTCCTTGGAAGCGCTTTTGTAGGCCTAAGAACACTGGGGCTCTGGGCTTCTCTAGCCACCTAATCTTCTGCTCATCCTCTCGCGCACTCTAAAGGGAGCTCAGGTGAGAAATTGCAAACGTCGAGCAATTGCTCAGAGAAGAAAAGTGCCAGCACTGGAAGCTCTTGCTAGCCAGCACCCTTCCTTGGAAGCGCTTTTGTAGGCCTAAGACCACTGGGGCTCTGGGCTTCTCTAGCCACCTCATCTTCTGCTCATCCTCGCGCGCACTCTAAAGAGAGCTCAGGTGAGAAATTGCAAACGTCGAGCAATTGCTCAGAGATGAAAAGTGCCAGCACTGAAAGCTGTTGCTAGCCAGCACCCTTCCTTGGAAGCGCTTTCACAGGCGCAGCAACACTGGGGCTTTGCGCTTCTCTACCCACCAAACGTCACGGTCACTATCTCTCCGTCTCGTAGACACGAGCTGAGAAATTGCAAACGTCGAGCAATTGCTCAGAGATGAAAAGTGCCAGCACTGAAAGCTGTTGCTAGCCAGCACCCTTCCTTGGAAGCGCTTTTGTAGGCCAAAGAACACTGGGGCTCTGGGCTTCTTTAGCCACCTCATCTTCTGCTCATCCTCTCGCGCACTCTGAAGAGAGCTCAGGTGAGAAATTGCAAACGTCGAGCAATTGCTCAGAGATGAAAAGTGCCAGCACTGAAAGCTCTTGCTAGCCAGCACCCTTCCTTGGAAGCGCTTTCACAGGCGCAGTAACACTGGGGCTTTGCGCTTCTCTACCCACCAAACGTCACGGTCCTTCTCTTTCCGTCTCGTAGACACGA
This sequence comes from Sarcoramphus papa, assembly GCA_037962945.1. NCBI lineage: Eukaryota > Metazoa > Chordata > Aves > Accipitriformes > Cathartidae > Sarcoramphus > Sarcoramphus papa. Next base: position 917,159 of record JBBMRM010000121.1, read on the forward strand.
GCTGAGAAATTGCAAACGTCGAGCAATTGCTCCGAGATGAAAAGTGCCAGCACTGAAAGCTGTTGCTAGGCAGCACCCTTCCTTGGAAGCGGTTTCACAGGCGCAGTAACACTGGGGCTTTGCGGTTCTCTACCCACCAAACGTCACGGTCCTTCTCTTTCCGTCTCGTAGGCACGAGCTGAGAAATTGCAAACGTCGAGCAATTGCTCAGAGATGAAAAGTGCCAGCACTGAAAGCTGTTGCTAGCCAGCACCCTTCCTTGGAAGCGCTTTTGTAGGCCTAAGAACACTGGGGCTCTGGGCTTCTCTAGCCACCTCATCTTCTGCTCATCCTCTCGCGCACTCTAAAGAGAGCTCAGGTGAGAAATTGCAAACGTCGAGCAATTGCTCAGAGATGAAAAGTGCCAGCACTGAAAGCTGTTGCTAGCCAGCACCCTTCCTTGGAAGCGCTTTCACAGGCGCAGTAACACTGGGGCTTTGCGCTTCTCTAGCCACCAAACGTAACGGTCATTCTCTTTCCGTCTCGTAGACATGAGCTGAGAAATTGCAAACGTCGAGCAATTGCTCAGAGAGGAAAAGTGCCAGCACTGGAAGCTGTTGCTAGCCAGCACCCTTCCTTGGAAGCGCTTTTGTAGGCTTAAGAACACTGGGGCTCTGGGCTTCTCTAGCCACCTCATCTTCTGCTCATCCTCTCGCGCACTCTAAAGAGAGCTCAGGTGAGAAATTGCAAACGTCGAGCAATTGCTCAGAGATGAAAAGTGCCAGCACTGAAAGCTCTTGCTAGCCAGCACCCTTCCTTGGAAGCGCTTTCACAGGCGCAGCAACACTGGGGCTTTGTGCTTCTCTACCCACCAAACGTCACGGTCACTATCTCTCCGTCTCGTAGACACGAGCTGAGAAATTGCAAACGTCCAGCAATTGCTCAGAGATGAAAGGTGCCAGCACTGAAAGCTCTTGCTAGCCAGCACCCTTCCTTGGAAGCGCTTTCACAGGCGCAGCAACACTGGGGCTTTGCGCTTCTATACGCACCAAACGTCACGGTCCTTCTCTTTCCGTCTCGTAGACACGAGCTGAGAAATTGCAAACGTCGAGCAATTGCTCAGAGATGAAAAGTGCCAGCACTGAAAGCTCTTGCTAGCCAGCACCCTTCCTTGGAAGCGCTTTCACAGGCGCAGCAACACTGGGGCTTTGCACTTCTCTACGCACCAAACGTCACGGTCATTCTCTTTCCATCTCATAGACACGAGCTGAGAAATTGCAAACGTCGAGCAATTGCTCAGAGATGAAAAGTGCCAGCACTGAAAGCTCTTGCTAGCCAGCACCCTTCCTTGGAAGCGCTTTTGTAGGCCTAAGAACACTGGGGCTCTGGGCTTCTCTAGCCACTTAATCTTCTGCTCATCCTCTCACGCACTCTGAAGAGAGCTCAGGTGAGAAATTGCAAACGTCGAGCAATTGCTCAGAGATGAAAAGTGCCAGCACTGAAAGCTGTTGCTAGCCAGCACCCTTCCTTGGAAGCGCTTTCACAGGCGCAGCAACACTGGGGCTTTGCGCTTCTCTAGCCACCAAACGTCACGGTCACTATCTCTCCGTCTCGTAGACACGAGCTGAGAAATTGCAAACGTCGAGCAATTGCTCAGAGAGGAAAAGTGCCAGCACTGAAAGCTGTTGCTAGCCAGCACCCTTCCTTGGAAGCGCTTTTGTAGGCCAAAGAACACTGGGGCTCTGGGCTTCTTTAGCCACCTCATCTTCTGCTCATCCTCTCGCGCACTCTGAAGAGAGCTCAGGTGAGAAATTGCAAACGTCGAGCAATTGCTCAGAGATGAAAAGTGCCAGCACTGAAAGCTCTTGCTAGCCAGCACCCTTCCTTGGAAGCGCTTTCACAGGCGCAGTAACACTGGGGCTTTGCGCTTCTCTACCCACCAAACGTCACGGTCCTTCTCTTTCCGTCTCGTAGACACGAGCTGAGAAATTGCAAATGTCGAGCAATTGCTCAGAGATGAAAAGTGCCAGCACTGAAAGCTCTTGCTAGCCAGCACCCTTCCTTGGAAGCGCTTTCACAGGCGCAGCAACACTGGGGCTTTGCACTTCTCTACGCACCAAACGTCACGGTCATTCTCTTTCCATCTCATAGACACGAGCTGAGAAATTGCAAACGTCGAGCAATTGCTCAGAGATGAAAAGTGCCAGCACTGAAAGCTCTTGCTAGCCAGCACCCTTCCTTGGAAGCGCTTTTGTAGGCCTAAGAACACTGGGGCTCTGGGCTTCTCTAGCCACTTAATCTTCTGCTCATCCTCTCACGCACTCTGAAGAGAGCTCAGGTGAGAAATTGCAAACGTCGAGCAATTGCTCAGAGATGAAAAGTGCCAGCACTGAAAGCTGTTGCTAGCCAGCACCCTTCCTTGGAAGCGCTTTCACAGGCGCAGCAACACTGGGGCTTTGCGCTTCTCTAGCCACCAAACGTCACGGTCACTATCTCTCCGTCTCGTAGACACGAGCTGAGAAATTGCAAACGTCGAGCAATTGCTCAGAGATGAAAAGTGCCAGCACTGAAAGCTGTTGCTAGCCAGCACCCTTCCTTGGAAGCGCTTTTGTAGGCCAAAGAACACTGGGGCTCTGGGCTTCTTTAGCCACCTCATCTTCTGCTCATCCTCTCGCGCACTCTGAAGAGAGCTCAGGTGAGAAATTGCAAACGTCGAGCAATTGCTCAGAGATGAAAAGTGCCAGCACTGAAAGCTCTTGCTAGCCAGCACCCTTCCTTGGAAGCGCTTTCACAGGCGCAGCAACACTGGGGCTTTGCGCTTCTCTACCCACCAAACGTCACTGTCATTCTCTTTCCGTCTCGTAGACATGAGCTGAGAAATTGCAAACGTCGAGCAATTGCTCCGAGATGAAAAGTGCCAGCGCTGAAAGCTGTTGCTAGCCAGCACCCTTCCTTGGAAGCGCTTTCACAGGCGCAGTAACACTGGGGCTTTGCGGTTCTCTACCCACCAAACGTCACGGTCCTTCTCTTTCCGTCTCGTAGGCACGAGCTGAGAAATTGCAAACGTCGAGCAATTGCTCAGAGATGAAAAGTGCCAGCACTGAAAGCTCTTGCTAGCCAGCACCCTTCCTTGGAAGCGCTTTTGTAGGCCTAAGAACACTGGGGCTCTGGGCTTCTCTAGCCACCTCATCTTCTGCTCATCCTCTCGCGCACTCTAAAGAGAGCTCAGGTGAGAAATTGCAAACGTCGAGCAATTGCTCAGAGATGAAAAGTGCCAGCACTGAAAGCTGTTGCTAGCCAGCACCCTTCCTTGGAAGCGCTTTCACAAGCGCAGTAACACTGGGGCTTTGCGCTTCTCTAGCCACCAAACGTAACGGTCATTCTCTTTCCGTCTCGTAGACATGAGCTGAGAAATTGCAAACGTCGAGCAATTGCTCAGAGAGGAAAAGTGCCAGCACTGGAAGCTGTTGCTAGCCAGCACCCTTCCTTGGAAGCGCTTTTGTAGGCCTAAGAACACTGGGGCTCTGGGCTTCTCTAGCCACCTCATCTTCTGCTCATCCTCTCGCGCACTCTAAAGAGAGCTCAGGTGAGAAATTGCAAACGTCGAGCAATTGCTCAGAGATGAAAAGTGCCAGCACTGAAAGCTCTTGCTAGCCAGCACCCTTCCTTGGAAGCGCTTTCACAGGCGCAGCAACACTGGGGCTTTGTGCTTCTCTACCCACCAAACGTCACGGTCACTATCTCTCCGTCTCGTAGACACGAGCTGAGAAATTGCAAACGTCCAGCAATTGCTCAGAGATGAAAGGTGCCAGCACTGAAAGCTCTTGCTAGCCAGCACCCTTCCTTGGAAGCGCTTTCACAGGCGCAGCAACACTGGGGCTTTGCGCTTCTATACGCACCAAACGTCACGGTCCTTCTCTTTCCGTCTCGTAGACACGAGCTGAGAAATTGCAAACGTCGAGCAATTGCTCAGAGATGAAAAGTGCCAGCACTGAAAGCTCTTGCTAGCCAGCACCCTTCCTTGGAAGCGCTTTCACAGGCGCAGCAACACTGGGGCTTTGCACTTCTCTACGCACCAAACGTCACGGTCATTCTCTTTCCATCTCATAGACACGAGCTGAGAAATTGCAAACGTCGAGCAATTGCTCAGAGATGAAAAGTGCCAGCACTGAAAGCTCTTGCTAGCCAGCACCCTTCCTTGGAAGCGCTTTTGTAGGCCTAAGAAGACTGGGGCTCTGGGCTTCTCTAGCCACCTCATCTTCTGCTCATCCTCTCGCGCACTCTGAAGAGAGCTCAGGTGAGAAATTGCAAACGTCGAGCAATTGCTCAGAGATGAAAAGTGCCAGCACTGAAAGCTGTTGCTAGCCAGCACCCTTCCTTGGAAGCGCTTTCACAGGCGCAGTAACACTGGGGCTTTGCGCTTCTCTACCCACCAAACGTCACGGTCATTCTCTTTCCGTCTCGTAGACACGAGCTGAGAAATTGCAAACGTCGAGCAATTGCTCAGAGATGAAAAGTGCCAGCACTGAAAGCTGTTGCTAGCCAGCACCCTTCCTTGGAAGCGCTTTTGTAGGCCTAAGAACACTGGGGCTCTGGGCTTCTTTAGCCACCTCATCTTCTGCTCATCCTCTCGCGCACTCTAAAGAGAGCTCAGGTGAGAAATTGCAAACGTCGAGCAATTGCTCAGAGATGAAAAGTGCCAGCACTGAAAGCTGTTGCTAGCCAGCAGCCTTCCTTGGAAGCGCTTTCACAGGCGCAGTAACACTGGGGCTTTGCACTTCTCTACGCACCAAACATCACGGTCCTTCTCTTTCCGTCTCCTAGACACGAGCTGAGAAATTGCAAACGTCGAGCAATTGCTCAGAGATGAAAAGTGCCAGCACTGAAAGCTCTTGCTAGCCAGCACCCTTCCTTGGAAGTGCTTTCACAGGCGCAGTAACACTGGGGCTTTGCGCTTCTCTACGCACCAAACGTCACGGTCCTTCTCTTTCCGTCTCGTAGACACGAGCTGAGAAATTGCAAACGTCGAGCAATTGCTCAGAGATGAAAAGTGCCAGCACTGAAAGCTGTTGCTAGCCAGCACCCTTCCTTGGAAGCGCTTTCACAGGCGCAGTAACACTGGGGCTTTGCGCTTCTCTACCCACCAAACGTCACGGTCCTTCTCTTTCCGTCTCGTAGACACGAGCTGAGAAATTGCAAACGTCGAGCAATTGCTCAGAGATGAAAAGTGCCAGCACTGAAAGCTCTTGCTAGCCAGCACCCTTCCTTGGAAGCGCTTTTGTAGGCCTAAGAACACTGGGGCTCTGGGCTTCTCTAGCCACCTAATCTTCTGCTCATCCTCTCGCGCACTCTAAAGAGAGCTCAGGTGAGAAATTGCAAACGTCGAGCAATTGCTCAGAGAGGAAAAGTGCCAGCACTGGAAGCTGTTGCTAGCCAGCACCCTTCCTTGGAAGCGCTTTTGTAGCCCTAGAGAACACTGCGGCTCTGGGCTTCTCTAGCCACCTCATCTTCTGCTCATCCTCTCGCGCACTCTAAAGAGAGCTCAGGTGAGAAATTGCAAACGTCGAGCAATTGCTCAGAGATGAAAAGTGCCAGCACTGAAAGCTGTTGCTAGCCAGCACCCTTCCTTGGAAGCGCTTTCACAGGCGCAGCAACACTGAGGCTTTGCGATTCTCTAGCCACCAAACGTCACGGTCCTTCTCTTTCCGTCTCGTAGACACGAGCTGAGAAATTGCAAACGTCGAGCAATTGCTCAGAGATGAAAAGTGCCAGCACTGAAAGCTGTTGCTAGCCAGCCCCCTTCCTTGGAAGCGCTTTTGTAGGCCTAAGAACACTGGGGCTCTGGGCTTCTCTAGCCACCTAATCTTCTGCTCATCCTCGCGCGCACTCTGAAGAGAGCTCAGGTGAGAAATTGCAAACGTCCAGCAATTGCTCAGAGATGAAAAGTGCCAGCACTGAAAGCTCTTGCTAGCCAGCACCCTTCCTTGGAAGCGCTTTCACAGGCGCAGTAACACTGAGGCTTTGCACTTCTATACGCACCAAACGTCACGGTCCTTCTCTTTCCGTCTCCTAGACACGAGCTGAGAAATTGCAAACGTCGAGCAATTGCTCAGAGATGAAAAGTGCCAGCACTGAAAGCTCTTGCTAGCCAGCCCCCTTCCTTGGAAGCGCTTTTGTAGCCCTTGGAACACTGGGGCTCTGGGCTTCTCTAGCCACCTAATCTTCTGCTCATCCTCTCGCGCACTCTAAAGAGAGCTCAGGTGAGAAATTGCAAACGTCGAGCAATTGCTCAGAGATGAAAAGTGCCAGCACTGAAAGCTCTTGCTAGCCAACACCCTTCCTTGGAAGCGCTTTCACAGGCGCAGCAACACTGGGGCTTTGCGCTTCTCTACCCACCAAACGTCACGGTCCTTCTCTTTCCGTCTCGTAGACACGAGCTGAGAAATTGCAAACGTCCAGCAATTGCTCAGAGATGAAAAGTGCCAGCACTGAAAGCTGTTGCTAGCCAGCACCCTTCCTTGGAAGCGCTTTTGTAGCCCTAAGAACACTGGGGCTCTGGGCTTCTCTAGCCACTTAATCTTCTGCTCATCCTCTCACGCACTCTGAAGAGAGCTCAGGTGAGAAATTGCAAACGACGAGCAATTGCTCAGAGATGAAAAGTGCCAGCACTGAAAGCTGTTGCTAGCCAGCACCCTTCCTTGGAAGCGCTTTCACAGGCGCAGTAACACTGGGGCTTTGCACTTCTCTACGCACCAAACGTCACGGTCATTCTCTTTCCGTCTCGTAGACACTAGCTGAGAAATTGCAAACGTCCAGCAATTGCTCAGAGATGAAAAGTGCCAGCACTGAAAGCTGTTGCTAGCCAGCACCCTTCCTTGGAAGCGCTTTCACAGGCGCAGCAACACTGGGGCTTTGCGCTTCTATACGCACCAAACGTCACGGTCATTCTCTTTCCGTCTCGTAGACACGAGCTGAGAAATTGCAAACGTCGAGCAATTGCTCAGAGAAGAAAAGTGCCAGCACTGAAAGCTCTTGCTAGCCAGCCCCCTTCCTTGGAAGCGCTTTTGTAGGCCTAAGAACACTGGGGCTCTGGGCTTCTTTAGCCACCTCATCTTCTGCTCATCCTCTCGCGCACTCTGAAGAGAGCTCAGGTGAGAAATTGCAAACGTCCAGCAATTGCTCAGAGATGAAAAGTGCCAGCACTGAAAGCTCTTGCTAGCCAGCACCCTTCCTTGGAAGCGCTTTCACAGGCGCAGTAACACTGGGGCATTGCACTTCTCTACGCACCAAACGTCACGGTCCTTCTCTTTCCGTCTCGTAGACACGAGCTGAGAAATTGAAAACGTCGAGCAATTGCTCAGAGATGAAAAGTGCCAGCACTGAAAGCTGTTGCTAGCCAGCACCCTTCCTTGGAAGCGCTTTTGTAGGCCTAAGAACACTGGGGCTCTGGGCTTCTCTAGCCACCTAATCTTCTGCTCATCCTCTCGCGCACTCTAAAGAGAGCTCAGGTGAGAAATTGCAAACGTCGAGCAATTGCTCAGAGAGGAAAAGTGCCAGCACTGGAAGCTGTTGCTAGCCAGCACCCTTCCTTGGAAGCGCTTTTGTAGGCCTAAGAACACTGGGGCTCTGGGCTTCTCTAGCCACCTCATCTTCTGCTCATCCTCGCGCGCACTCTGAAGAGAGCTCAGGTGAGAAATTGCAAACGTCGAGCAATTGCTCAGAGATGAAAAGTGCCAGCACTGAAAGCTCTTGCTAGCCAGCACCCTTCCTTGGAAGCGCTTTCACAGGCGCAGTAACACTGAGGCTTTGCACTTCTATACGCACCAAACGTCACGGTCCTTCTCTTTCCGTCTCCTAGACACGAGCTGAGAAATTGCAAACGTCGAGCAATTGCTCAGAGATGAAAAGTGCCAGCACTGAAAGCTCTTGCTAGCCAGCCCCCTTCCTTGGAAGCGCTTTTGTAGCCCTTGGAACACTGGGGCTCTGGGCTTCTCTAGCCACCTAATCTTCTGCTCATCCTCTCGCGCACTCTAAAGAGAGCTCAGGTGAGAAATTGCAAACGTCGAGCAATTGCTCAGAGATGAAAAGTGCCAGCACTGAAAGCTCTTGCTAGCCAACACCCTTCCTTGGAAGCGCTTTCACAGGCGCAGCAACACTGGGGCTTTGCGCTTCTCTACCCACCAAACGTCACGGTCCTTCTCTTTCCGTCTCGTAGACACGAGCTGAGAAATTGCAAACGTCGAGCAATTGCTCCGAGATGAAAAGTGCCAGCACTGAAAGCTGTTGCTAGCCAGCACCCTTCCTTGGAAGCGCTTTTGTAGGCCTAAGAACACTGGGGCTCTGGGCTTCTCTAGCCACTTAATCTTCTGCTCATCCTCTCACGCACTCTGAAGAGAGCTCAGGTGAGAAATTGCAAACGACGAGCAATTGCTCAGAGATGAAAAGTGCCAGCACTGAAAGCTGTTGCTAGCCAGCACCCTTCCTTGGAAGCGCTTTCACAGGCGCAGTAACACTGGGGCTTTGCACTTCTCTACGCACCAAACGTCACGGTCATTCTCTTTCCGTCTCGTAGACACGAGCTGAGAAATTGCAAACGTCCAGCAATTGCTCAGAGATGAAAAGTGCCAGCACTGAAAGCTGTTGCTAGCCAGCACCCTTCCTTGGAAGCGCTTTCACAGGCGCAGCAACACTGGGGCTTTGCGCTTCTATACGCACCAAACGTCACGGTCATTCTCTTTCCGTCTCGTAGACACGAGCTGAGAAATTGCAAACGTCGAGCAATTGCTCAGAGAAGAAAAGTGCCAGCACTGAAAGCTCTTGCTAGCCAGCCCCCTTCCTTGGAAGCGCTTTTGTAGGCCTAAGAACACTGGGGCTCTGGGCTTCTTTAGCCACCTCATCTTCTGCTCATCCTCTCGCGCACTCTGAAGAGAGCTCAGGTGAGAAATTGCAAACGTCCAGCAATTGCTCAGAGATGAAAAGTGCCAGCACTGAAAGCTCTTGCTAGCCAGCACCCTTCCTTGGAAGCGCTTTCACAGGCGCAGTAACACTGGGGCATTGCACTTCTCTACGCACCAAACGTCACGGTCCTTCTCTTTCCGTCTCGTAGACACGAGCTGAGAAATTGAAAACGTCGAGCAATTGCTCAGAGATGAAAAGTGCCAGCACTGAAAGCTGTTGCTAGCCAGCACCCTTCCTTGGAAGCGCTTTTGTAGGCCTAAGAACACTGGGGCTCTGGGCTTCTCTAGCCACCTAATCTTCTGCTCATCCTCTCGCGCACTCTAAAGAGAGCTCAGGTGAGAAATTGCAAACGTCGAGCAATTGCTCAGAGAGGAAAAGTGCCAGCACTGGAAGCTGTTGCTAGCCAGCACCCTTCCTTGGAAGCGCTTTTGTAGGCCTAAGAACACTGGGGCTCTGGGCTTCTCTAGCCACCTCATCTTCTGCTCATCCTCGCGCGCACTCTGAAGAGAGCTCAGGTGAGAAATTGCAAACGTCGAGCAATTGCTCAGAGATGAAAAGTGCCAGCACTGAAAGCTCTTGCTAGCCAGCACCCTTCCTTGGAAGCGCTTTCACAGGCGCAGCAACACTGAGGCTTTGCGATTCTCTACCCACCAAACGTCACGGTCCTTCTCTTTCCGTCTCGTAGACACGAGCTGAGAAATTGCAAACGTCGAGCAATTGCTCAGAGAGGAAAAGTGCCAGCACTGAAAGCTGTTGCTAGCCAGCACCCTTCCTTGGAAGCGCTTTTGTAGCCCTAAGGACACTGGGGCTCTGGGCTTGTCTAGCCACCTCATCTTCTGCTCATCCTCTCGCGCACTCTAAAGAGAGCTCAGGTGAGAAATTGCAAACGTCGAGCAATTGCTCAGAGATGAAAAGTGCCAGCACTGAAAGCTGTTGCTAGCCAGCACCCTTCCTTGGAAGCGCTTTCACAGGCGCAGTAACACTGAGGCTTTGCACTTCTCTACGCACCAAACGTCACGGTCCTTCTCTTTCCGTCTCGTAGACACGAGCTGAGAAATTGCAAACGTCGAGCAATTGCTCAGAGATGAAAAGTGCCAGCACTGAAAGCTCTTGCTAGCCAGCCCCCTTCCTTGGAAGCGCTTTTGTAGCCCTTGGAACACTGGGGCTCTGGGCTTCTCTAGCCACCTAATCTTCTGCTCATCCTCTCGCGCACTCTAAAGAGAGCTCAGCTGAGAAATTGCAAACGTCGAGCAATTGCTCAGAGATGAAAAGTGCCAGCACTGAAAGCTCTTGCTAGCCAACACCCTTCCTTGGAAGCTCTTTCACAGGCGCAGCAACACTGGGGCTTTGCGCTTCTCTAGCCACCAAACGTCACGGTCCTTCTCTTTCCGTCGGTAGACACGAGCTGAGAAATTGCAAACGTCCAGCAATTGCTCAGAGATGAAAAGTGCCAGCACTGAAAGCTGTTGCTAGCCAGCACCCTTCCTTGGAAGCGCTTTTGTAGGCCTAAGAACAGTGGGGCTCTGGGCTTCTCTAGCCACCTCATCTTCTGCTCATCCTCTCGCGCACTCTAAAGAGAGCTCAGGTGAGAAATTGCAAACGTCGAGCAATTGCTCAGAGATGAAAAGTGCCAGCACTGAAAGCTCTTGCTAGCCAGCACCCTTCCTTGGAAGCGCTTTCACAGGCGCAGCAACACTGGGGCTTTGCGCTTCTCTACCCACCAAACGTCACGGTCCTTCTCTTTCCGTCTCGTAGACATGAGCTGAGAAATTGCAAACGTCGAGCAATTGCTCCGAGATGAAAAGTGCCAGCACTGAAAGCTGTTGCTAGCCAGCACCCTTCCTTGGAAGTGCTTTTGTAGGCCTAAGAACACTGGGGCTCTGGGCTTCTCTAGCCACCTCATCTTCTGCTCATCCTCTCGCGCACTCTAAAGAGAGCTCAGGTGAGAAATTGCAAACGTCGAGCAATTGCTCAGAGATGAAAAGTGCCAGCACTGAAAGCTGTTGCTAGCCAGCACCCTTCCTTGGAAGCGCTTTACAGGCGCAGTAACACTGGGGCTTTGCGCTTCTCTACCCACCAAACGTCACGGTCCTTCTCTTTCCGTCTCGTAGACACGAGCTGAGAAATTGCAAACGTCGAGCAATTGCTCAGAGAAGAAAAGTGCCAGCACTGAAAGCTGTTGCTAGCCAGCACCCTTCCTTGGAAGCGCTTTTGTAGGCCTAAGACCACTGGGGCTCTGGGCTTCTTTAGCCACCTCATCTTCTGCTCATCCTCTCGCGCACTCTGAAGAGAGCTCAGGTGAGAAATTGCAAACGTCCAGCAATTGCTCAGAGATGAAAAGTGCCAGCACTGAAAGCTGTTGCTAGCCAGCACCCTTCCTTGGAAGCGCTTTTGTAGGCCTAAGAACACTGGGGCTTTGCGCTTCTCTACCCACCAAACGTCACGGTCCTTCTCTTTCCGTCTCGTAGACACGAGCTGAGAAATTGCAAACGTCGAGCAATTGCTCCGAGATGAAAAGTGCCAGCACTGAAAGCTGTTGCTAGCCAGCACCCTTCCTTGGAAGCGCTTTCACAGGCGCAGCAACACTGGGGCTTTGCGCTTCTCTAGCCACCAAACGTCACGGTCATTCTCTTTCCGTCTCGTAGACACGAGCTGAGAAATTGCAAACGTGGAGCAATTGCTCAGAGATGAAAAGTGCCAGCACTGAAAGCTGTTGCTAGCCAGCACCCTTCCTTGGAAGCGCTTTTGTAGGCCTAAGAACACTGGGGCTCTGGGCTTCTCTAGCCACCTCATCTTCTGCTCATCCTCTCGCGCACTCTAAAGAGAGCTCAGGTGAGATATTGCAAATGTCGAGCAATTGCTCAGAGATGAAAAGTGCCAGCACTGAAAGCTCTTGCTAGCCAGCACCCTTCCTTGGAAGCGCTTTCACAGGCGCAGCAACACTGGGGCTTTGCGCGTCTATACGCGCCAAACGTCACGGTCATTCTCTTTCCGTCTCGTAGACACGAGTTGAGAAATTGCAAACGTCGAGCAATTGCTCAGAGATGAAAAGTGCCAGCACTGAAAGCTGTTGCTAGCCAGCCCCCTTCCTTGGAAGCGCTTTTGTAGGCCTAAGAACACTGGGGCTCTGGGCTTCTCTAGCCACCTAATCTTCTGCTCATCCTCTCGCGCACTCTAAAGAGAGCTCAGGTGAGAAATTGCAAACGTCGAGCAATTGCTCAGAGATGAAAAGTGCCAGCACTGAAAGCTCTTGCTAGCCAGCACCCTTCCTTGGAAGCGCTTTCACAGGCGCAGCAACACTGGGGCTTTGCGCTTCTCTACCCACCAAACGTCACGGTCCTTCTCTTTCCGTCGGTAGACACGAGCTGAGAAATTGCAAACGTCGAGCAATTGCTCAGAGAAGAAAAGTGCCAGCACTGAAAGCTGTTGCTAGCCAGCACCCTTCCTTGGAAGCGCTTTCACAGGCGCAGTAACACTGGGGCTTTGCGCTTCTCTACCCACCAAACGTCACGGTCACTATCTCTCCGTCTCGTAGACACGAGCTGAGAAATTGCAAACGTCGAGCAATTGCTCAGAGATGAAAAGTGCCAGCACTGAAAGCTGTTGCTAGCCAGCCCCCTTCCTTGGAAGCGCTTTTGTAGGCCTAAGAACACTGGGGCTCTGGGCTTCTCTAGCCACCTAATCTTCTGCTCATCCTCTCGCGCACTCTAAAGAGAGCTCAGGTGAGAAATTGCAAACGTCGAGCAATTGCTCAGAGATGAAAAGTGCCAGCACTGAAAGCTGTTGCTAGCCAGCACCCTTCCTTGGAAGCGCTTTCACAGGCGCAGCAACACTGGGGCTTTGCGCTTCTCTACCCACCAAACGTCACGGTCACTATCTCTCCGTCTCGTAGACACGAGCTGAGAAATTGCAAACGTCGAGCAATTGCTCAGAGATGAAAAGTGCCAGCACTGAAAGCTCTTGCTAGCCAGCACCCTTCCTTGGAAGCGCTTTCACAGGCGCAGCAACACTGGGGCTTTGCGCTTCTATACGCACCAAACGTCACGGTCCTTCTCTTTCCGTCTCGTAGACACGAGCTGAGAAATTGCAAACGTCAAGCAATTGCTCAGAGATGAAAAGTGCCAGCACTGAAAGCTCTTGCTAGCCAGCACCCTTCCTTGGAAGCGCTTTCACAGGCGCAGCAACACTGGGGCTTTGCACTTCTATACGCACCAAACGTCACGGTCCTTCTCTTTCCGTCTCGTAGACACGAGCTGAGAAATTGCAAATGTCCAGCAATTCCTCAGAGAGGAAAAGTGGCAGCACTGAAAGCAGTTGCTAGCCAGCACCCTTCCTTGGAAGCGCTTTTGTAGCCCTTAGAACACTGGGGCTCTGGGCTTCTCTAGCCACCTCATCTTCTGCTCATCCTCTCGCGCACTCTATAGAGAGCTCAGGTGAGAAATTGCAAACGTCGAGCAATTGCTCAGAGATGAAAAGTGCCAGCACTGAAAGCTGTTGCTAGCCAGCACCCTTCCTTGGAAGCGCTTTCACAGGCGCAGCAACACTGAGGCTTTGCGATTCTCTAGCCACCAAACGTCACGGTCCTTCTCTTTCCGTCTCGTAGACACGAGCTGAGAAATTGCAAACGTCGAGCAATTGCTCAGAGATGAAAAGTGCCAGCACTGAAAGCTGTTGCTAGCCAGCCCCCTTCCTTGGAAGCGCTTTTGTAGGCCTAAGAACACTGGGGCTCTGGGCTTCTCTAGCCACCTAATCTTCTGCTCATCCTCGCGCGCACTCTAAAGAGAGCTCAGGTGAGAAATTGCAAACGTCCAGCAATTGCTCAGAGATGAAAAGTGCCAGCACTGAAAGCTCTTGCTAGCCAGCACCCTTCCTTGGAAGCGCTTTCACAGGCGCAGTAACACTGAGGCTTTGCACTTCTCTACGCACCAAACGTCACGGTCCTTCTCTTTCCGTCTCCTAGACACGAGCTGAGAAATTGCAAACGTCGAGCAATTGCTCAGAGATGAAAAGTGCCAGCACTGAAAGCTCTTGCTAGCCAGCCCCCTTCCTTGGAAGCGCTTTTGTAGCCCTTGGAACACTGGGGCTCTGGGCTTCTCTAGCCACCTAATCTTCTGCTCATCCTCTCGCGCACTCTAAAGAGAGCTCAGGTGAGAAATTGCAAACGTCGAGCAATTGCTCAGAGATGAAAAGTGCCAGCACTGAAAGCTCTTGCTAGCCAACACCCTTCCTTGGAAGCGCTTTCACAGGCGCAGCAACACTGGGGCTTTGCGCTTCTCTACCCACCAAACGTCACGGTCCTTCTCTTTCCGTCGGTAGACACGAGCTGAGAAATTGCAAACGTCCAGCAATTGCTCAGAGATGAAAAGTGCCAGCACTGAAAGCTGTTGCTAGCCAGCACCCTTCCTTGGAAGCGCTTTTGTAGGCCTAAGAACACTGGGGCTCTGGGCTTCTCTAGCCACCTCATCTTCTGCTCATCCTCTCGCGCACTCTAAAGAGAGCTCAGGTGAGAAATTGCAAACGTCGAGCAATTGCTCAGAGATGAAAAGTGCCAGCACTGAAACCTGTTGCTAGCCAGCACCCTTCCTTGGAAGCGCTTTCACAGGCGCAGCAACACTGGGGCTTTGCGCTTCTCTACCCACCAAACGTCACGGTCCTTCTCTTTCCGTCTCGTAGACACGAGCTGAGAAATTGCAAACGTCGAGCAATTGCTCCGAGATGAAAAGTGCCAGCACTGAAAGCTGTTGCTAGCCAGCACCCTTCCTTGGAAGCGCTTTTGTAGCCCTAAGAACACTGGGGCTCTGGGCTTCTCTAGCCACCTCATCTTCTGCTCATCCTCTCGCGCACTCTAAAGAGAGCTCAGGTGAGAAATTGCAAACGTCGAGCAATTGCTCAGAGATGAAAAGTGCCAGCACTGAAAGCTGTTGCTAGCCAGCACCCTTCCTTGGAAGCGCTTTACAGGCGCAGTAACACTGGGGCTTTGCGCTTCTCTACCCACCAAACGTCACGGTCCTTCTCTTTCCGTCTCGTAGACACGAGCTGAGAAATTGCAAACGTCGAGCAATTGCTCAGAGAAGAAAAGTGCCAGCACTGAAAGCTGTTGCTAGCCAGCACCCTTCCTTGGAAGCGCTTTTGTAGGCCTAAGACCACTGGGGCTCTGGGCTTCTTTAGCCACCTCATCTTCTGCTCATCCTCTCGCGCACTCTGAAGAGAGCTCAGGTGAGAAATTGCAAACGTCCAGCAATTGCTCAGAGATGAAAAGTGCCAGCACTGAAAGCTCTTGCTAGCCAGCACCCTTCCTTGGAAGCGCTTTCACAGGCGCAGTAACACTGGGGCTTTGCGCTTCTCTAAGCACCAAACGTCACGGTCCTTCTCTTTCCGTCTCGTAGACACGAGCTGAGAAATTGCAAACGTCGAGCAATTGCTCCGAGATGAAAAGTGCCAGCACTGAAAGCTGTTGCTAGCCAGCACCCTTCCTTGGAAGCGCTTTCACAGGCGCAGCAACACTGGGGCTTTGCGCTTCTCTACCCACCAAACGTCACGGTCATTCTCTTTCCGTCTCGTAGACACGAGCTGAGAAATTGCAAACGTCGAGCAATTGCTCAGAGATGAAAAGTGCCAGCACTGAAAGCTGTTGCTAGCCAGCACCCTTCCTTGGAAGCGCTTTTGTAGGCCTAAGAACACTGGGGCTCTGGGCTTCTTTAGCCACCTCATCTTCTGCTCATCCTCTCGCGCACTCTAAAGAGAGCTCAGGTGAGAAATTGCAAATGTCGAGCAATTGCTCAGAGATGAAAAGTGCCAGCACTGAAAGCTCTTGCTAGCCAGCACCCTTCCTTGGAAGCGCTTTCACAGGCGCAGCAACACTGGGGCTTTGCGCGTCTATACGCGCCAAACGTCACGGTCATTCTCTTTCCGTCTCGTAGACACGAGTTGAGAAATTGCAAACGTCGAGCAATTGCTCAGAGATGAAAAGTGCCAGCACTGAAAGCTGTTGCTAGCCAGCCCCCTTCCTTGGAAGCGCTTTTGTAGGCCTAAGAACACTGGGGCTCTGGGCTTCTCTAGCCACCTAATCTTCTGCTCATCCTCTCGCGCACTCTAAAGAGAGCTCAGGTGAGAAATTGCAAACGTCGAGCAATTGCTCAGAGATGAAAAGTGCCAGCACTGAAAGCTCTTGCTAGCCAACACCCTTCCTTGGAAGCGCTTTCACAGGCGCAGCAACACTGGGGCTTTGCGCTTCTCTACCCACCAAACGTCACGGTCCTTCTCTTTCCGTCTCGTGGACACGAGCTGAGAAATTGAAAACGTCGAGCAATTGCTCAGAGATGAAAAGTGCCAGCACTGAAAGCTGTTGCTAGCCAGCACCCTTCCTTGGAAGCGCTTTTGTAGCCCTAAGAACACTGGGGCTCTGGGCTTCTCTAGCCACCTAATCTTCTGCTCATCCTCTCGCGCACTCTAAAGAGAGCTCAGGTGAGAAATTGCAAACGTCGTGCAATTGCTCAGAGATGAAAAGTGCCAGCACTGAAAGCTGTTGCTAGCCAGCACCCTTCCTTGGAAGCGCTTTCACAGGCGCAGCAACACTGGGGCTTTGCGCTTCTCTACCCACCAAACGTCACGGTCCTTCTCTTTCCGTCTCGTAGACACGAGCTGAGAAATTGCAAACGTCGAGCAATTGCTCAGAGATGAAAAGTGCCAGCACTGAAAGCTGTTGCTAGCCAGCCCCCTTCCTTGGAAGCGCTTTTGTAGGCCTAAGAACACTGGGGCTCTGGGCTTCTCTAGCCACCTCATCTTCTGCTCATCCTCTCGCGCACTCTGAAGAGAGCTCAGGTGAGAAATTGCAAACGTCGTGCAATTGCTCAGAGATGAAAAGTGCCAGCACTGAAAGCTCTTGCTAGCCAGCACCCTTCCTTGGAAGCGCTTTACAGGCGCAGTAACACTGAGGCTTTGCGCTTCTCTAGCCACCAAACGTCACTGTCATTCTCTTTCCGTCTCGTAGACACGAGCTGAGAAATTGCAAACGTCCAGCAATTGCTCAGAGAAGAAAAGTGCCAGCACTGAAAGCTCTTGCTAGCCAGCACCCTTCCTTGGAAGCGCTTTTGTAGGCCTAAGAACACTGGGGCTCTGGGCTTCTCTAGCCACCTCATCTTCTGCTCATCCTCTCGCGCACTCTGAAGAGAGCTCAGGTGAGAAATTGCAAACGTCCAGCAATTGCTCAGAGATGAAAAGTGCCAGCACTGACAGCTCTTGCTAGCCAGCACCCTTCCTTGGAAGCGCTTTCACAGGCGCAGCAACACTGGGGCTTTGCGCTTCTCTACCCACCAAACGTCACGGTCCTTCTCTTTCCGCCTCGTAGACACGAGCTGAGAAATTGCAAACGTCGAGCAATTGCTCCGAGATGAAAAGTGCCAGCACTGAAAGCTGTTGCTAGCCAGCACCCTTCCTTGGAAGCGCTTTCACAGGCGCAGTAACACTGGGGCTTTGCGCTTCTCTAGCCACCAAACGTCACGGTCACTATCTCTCCGTCTCGTAGACACGAGCTGAGAAATTGCAAACGTCGAGCAATTGCTCAGAGATGAAAAGTGCCAGCACTGAAAGCTGTTGCTAGCCAGCACCCTTCCTTGGAAGCGCTTTCACAGGCGCAGCAACACTGGGGCTTTGCGCTTCTCTACCCACCAAACGTCACGGTCACTATCTCTCCGTCTCGTAGACACGAGCTGAGAAATTGCAAACGTCGAGCAATTGCTCAGAGATGAAAAGTGCCAGCACTGAAAGCTCTTGCTAGCCAGCACCCTTCCTTGGAAGCGCTTTCACAGGCGCAGCAACACTGGGGCTTTGCGCTTCTATACGCACCAAACGTCACGGTCCTTCTCTTTCCGTCTCGTAGACACGAGCTGAGAAATTGCAAACGTCAAGCAATTGCTCAGAGATGAAAAGTGCCAGCACTGAAAGCTCTTGCTAGCCAGCACCCTTCCTTGGAAGCGCTTTCACAGGCGCAGCAACACTGGGGCTTTGCACTTCTATACGCACCAAACGTCACGGTCATTCTCTTTCCGTCTCGTAGACACGAGCTGAGAAATTGCAAATGTCCAGCAATTCCTCAGAGAGGAAAAGTGGCAGCACTGAAAGCAGTTGCTAGCCAGCCCCCTTCCTTGGAAGCGCTTTTGTAGCCCTTAGAACACTGGGGCTCTGGGCTTCTCTAGCCACCTCATCTTCTGCTCATCCTCTCGCGCACTCTATAGAGAGCTCAGGTGAGAAATTGCAAACGTCGAGCAATTGCTCAGAGATGAAAAGTGCCAGCACTGAAAGCTGTTGCTAGCCAGCACCCTTCCTTGGAAGCGCTTTCAGAGGCGCAGTAACACGGGGGCTTTGCACTTCTCTACGCACCAAACGTCACGGTCCTTCTCTTTCCGTCTCGTAGACACGAGCTGAGAAATTGCAAACGTCGAGCAATTGCTCCGAGATGAAAAGTGCCAGCACTGAAAGCTGTTGCTAGCCAGCACCCTTCCTTGGAAGCGCTTTCACAGGCGCAGTAACACTGGGGCTTTGCGCTTCTCTACCCACCAAACGTCACGGTCACTATCTCTCCGTCTCGTAGACACGAGCTGAGAAATTGCAAACGTCGAGCAATTGCTCAGAGATGAAAAGTGCCAGCACTGAAAGCTCTTGCTAGCCAGCACCCTTCCTTGGAAGCGCTTTTGTAGGCCTAAGAACACTGGGGCTCTGGGCTTCTCTAGCCACCTAATCTTCTGCTCATCCTCTCGCGCACTCTAAAGAGAGCTCAGGTGAGAAATTGCAAACGTCGAGCAATTGCTCAGAGATGAAAAGTGCCAGCACTGAAAGCTGTTGCTAGCCAGCACCCTTCCTTGGAAGCGCTTTCACAGGCGCAGCAACACTGGGGCTTTGCGCTTCTCTAGCCACCAAACGTCACGGTCACTATCTCTCCGTCTCGTAGACACGAGCTGAGAAATTGCAAACGTCGAGCAATTGCTCAGAGATGAAAAGTGCCAGCACTGAAAGCTCTTGCTAGCCAGCACCCTTCCTTGGAAGCGCTTTCACAGGCGCAGCAACACTGGGGCTTTGCGCTTCTATACGCACCAAACGTCACGGTCCTTCTCTTTCCGTCTCGTAGACACGAGCTGAGAAATTGCAAACGTCAAGCAATTGCTCAGAGATGAAAAGTGCCAGCACTGAAAGCTCTTGCTAGCCAGCACCCTTCCTTGGAAGCGCTTTCACAGGCGCAGCAACACTGGGGCTTTGCACTTCTATACGCACCAAACGTCACGGTCATTCTCTTTCCGTCTCGTAGACACGAGCTGAGAAATTGCAAATGTCCAGCAATTCCTCAGAGAGGAAAAGTGGCAGCACTGAAAGCAGTTGCTAGCCAGCCCCCTTCCTTGGAAGCGCTTTTGTAGCCCTTAGAACACTGGGGCTCTGGGCTTCTCTAGCCACCTCATCTTCTGCTCATCCTCTCGCGCACTCTATAGAGAGCTCAGGTGAGAAATTGCAAACGTCCAGCAATTGCTCAGAGATGAAAAGTGCCAGCACTGAAAGCTGTTGCTAGCCAGCACCCTTCCTTGGAAGCGCTTTCAGAGGCGCAGTAACACTGGGGCTTTGCACTTCTCTACGCACCAAACGTCACGGTCCTTCTCTTTCCGTCTCCTAGACACGAGCTGAGAAATTGCAAACGTCGAGCAATTGCTCAGAGATGAAAAGTGCCAGCACTGAAAGCTGTTGCTAGCCAGCACCTTTCCTTGGAAGCGCTTTCACAGGCGCAGCAACACTGGGGCTTTGCGCTTCTCTACCCACCAAACGTCACGGTCCTTCTCTTTCCGTCGGTAGACACGAGCTGAGAAATTGCAAACGTCGAGCAATTGCTCAGAGATGAAAAGTGCCAGCACTGAAAGCTGTTGTTAGCCAGCACCCTTCCTTGGAAGCGCTTTTGTAGGCCTAAGAACACTGGGGCTCTGGGCTTCTTTAGCCACCTCATCTTCTGCTCATCCTCTCGCGCACTCTAAAGAGAGCTCAGGTGAGAAATTGCAAACGTCGAGCAATTGCTCAGAGATGAAAAGTGCCAGCACTGAAAGCTCTTGCTAGCCAACACCCTTCCTTGGAAGCGCTTTCACAGGCGCAGCAACACTGGGGCTTTGCGCTTCTCTAGCCACCAAACGTCACGGTCCTTCTCTTTCCGTCGGTAGACACGAGCTGAGAAATTGCAAACGTCGAGCAATTGCTCAGAGATGAAAAGTGCCAGCACTGAAAACTCTTGCTAGCCAGCACCCTTCCTTGGAAGCGCTTTTGTAGCCCTTAGAACACTGGGGCTCTGGGCTTCTCTAGCCACCTCATCTTCTGCTCATCCTCTCGCGCACTCTAAAGAGAGCTCAGGTGAGAAATTGCAAACGTCGAGCAATTGCTCAGAGATGAAAAGTGCCAGCACTGAAAGCTGTTGCTAGCCAGCACCCTTCCTTGGAAGCGCTTTCACAGGCGCAGCAACACTGGGGCTTTGCGCTTCTCTACCCACCAAACGTCACGGTCCTTCTCTTTCCGTCTCGTAGACACGAGCTGAGAAATTGCAAACGTCCAGCAATTGCTCAGAGATGAAAAGTGCCAGCACTGAAAGCTCTTGCTAGCCAGCACCCTTCCTTGGAAGCGCTTTTGTAGGCCTAAGAACACTGGGGCTCTGGGCTTCTCTAGCCACCTCATCTTCTGCTCATCCTCGCGCGCTCTAAAGAGAGCTCAGGTGAGAAATTGCAAACGTCGAGCAATTGCTCAGAGATGAAAAGTGCCAGCACTGAAAGCTCTTGCTAGCCAGCACCCTTCCTTGGAAGCGCTTTCACAGGCGCAGCAACACTGGGGCTTTGCGCTTCTCTAGCCACCAAACGTCACGGTCATTCTCTTTCCGTCTCGTAGACACGAGCTGAGAAATTGCAAACGTCGAGCAATTGCTCCGAGATGAAAAGTGCCAGCACTGAAAGCTGTTGCTAGCCAGCACCCTTCCTTGGAAGCGCTTTTGTAGGCCTAAGAACACTGGGGCTCTGGGCTTCTTTAGCCACCTCATCTTCTGCTCATCCTCTCGCGCACTCTAAAGAGAGCTCAGGTGAGAAATTGCAAACGTCGAGCAATTGCTCAGAGATGAAAAGTGCCAGCACTGAAAGCTCTTGCTAGCCAGCACCCTTCCTTGGAAGCGCTTTCACAGGCGCAGCAACACTGGGGCTTTGCGCGTCTATACGCGCCAAACGTCACGGTCATTCTCTTTCCGTCTCGTAGACACGAGTTGAGAAATTGCAAACGTCGAGCAATTGCTCAGAGATGAAAAGTGCCAGCACTGAAAGCTGTTGCTAGCCAGCACCCTTCCTTGGAAGCGCTTTTGTAGCCCTTCGAACACTGGGGCTCTGGGCTTCTCTAGCCACCTAATCTTCTGCTCATCCTCTCGCGCACTCTAAAGAGAGCTCAAGTGAGAAATTGCAAACGTCGAGCAATTGCTCAGAGATGAAAAGTGCCAGCACTGAAAGCTCTTGCTAGCCAACACCCTTCCTTGGAAGCGCTTTCACAGGCGCAGCAACACTGGGGCTTTGCGCTTCTCTACCCACCAAACGTCACGGTCCTTCTCTTTCCGTCGGTAGACACGAGCTGAGAAATTGCAAACGTCGAGCAATTGCTCAGAGATGAAAAGTGCCAGCACTGAAAGCTGTTGCTAGCCAGCCCCCTTCCTTGGAAGCGCTTTTGTAGGCCTAAGAACACTGGGGCTCTGGGCTTCTCTAGCCACCTCATCTTCTGCTCATCCTCTCGCGCACTCTAAAGAGAGCTCAGGTGAGAAATTGCAACCGTCGAGCAATTGCTCAGAGATGAAAAGTGCCAGCACTGAAAGCTGTTGCTAGCCAGCACCCTTCCTTGGAAGCGCTTTCACAGGCGCAGTAACACTGGGGCTTTGCGCTTCTCTAGCCACCAAACGTCACGGTCCTTCTCTTTCCATCTCGTAGACACGAGCTGAGAAATTGCAAACGTCGAGCAATTGCTCAGAGATGAAAAGTGCCAGCACTGAAAGCTGTTGCTAGCCAGCACCCTTCCTTGGAAGCACTTTTGTAGGCCTAAGAACAGTGGGGCTCTGGGCTTCTCTAGCCACCTCATCTTCTGCTCATCCTCTCGCGCACTCTAAAGAGAGCTCAGGTGAGAAATTGCAAACGTCCAGCAATTGCTCAGAGATGAAAAGTGCCAGCACTGAAAGCTGTTGCTAGCCAGCACCCTTCCTTGGAAGCGCTTTTGTCGGCCTAAGAACACTGGGGCTCTGGGCTTCTCTAGCCACCTCATCTTCTGCTCATCCTCTCGCGCACTCTAAAGAGAGCTCAGGTGAGAAATTGCAAACGTCCAGCAATTGCTCAGAGATGAAAAGTGCCAGCACTGAAAGCTCTTGCTAGCCAGCACCCTTCCTTGGAAGCGCTTTCACAGGCGCAGTAACACTGGGGCTTTGCGCTTCTCTAGCCACCAAACGTCACGGTCCTTCTCTTTCCGTCTCGTAGACACGAGCTGAGAAATTGCAAACGTCGAGCAATTGCTCCGAGATGAAAAGTGCCAGCACTGAAAGCTGTTGCTAGCCAGCACCCTTCCTTGGAAGCGCTTTTGTAGGCCTAAGAACACTGGGGCTCTGGGCTTCTCTAGCCACCTAATCTTCTGCTCATCCTCACGCGCACTCTAAAGAGAGCTCAGGTGAGAAATTGCAAACGTCGAGCAATTGCTCAGAGATGAAAAGTGCCAGCACTGAAAGCTGTTGCTAGGCAGCACCCTTCCTTGGAAGCGCTTTCACAGGTGCAGTAACAGTGGGGCTTTGCGCTTCTCTACCCACCAAACGTCACTGTCATTCTCTTTCCATCTCATAGACACGAGCTGAGAAATTGCAAACGTCCAGCAATTGCTCAGAGATGAAAAGTGCCAGCACTGAAAGCTGTTGCTAGCCAGCACCCTTCCTTGGAAGCGCTTTTGTAGGCCTAAGAACACTGGGGCTCTGGGCTTCTCTAGCCACCTAATCTTCTGCTCATCCTCTCGCGCACTCTAAAGAGAGCTCAGGTGAGAAATTGCAAACGTCGAGCAATTGCTCAGAGATGAAAAGTGCCAGCACTGAAAGCTGTTGCTAGCCAGCACCCTTCCTTGGAAGCGCTTTCACAGGCGCAGCAACACTGGGGCTTTGCGCTTCTCTAGCCACCAAACGTCACGGTCACTATCTCTCCGTCTCGTAGACACGAGCTGAGAAATTGCAAACGTCGAGCAATTGCTCAGAGATGAAAAGTGCCAGCACTGAAAGCTGTTGCTAGCCAGCACCCTTCCTTGGAAGCGCTTTTGTAGCCCTTAGAACACTGGGGCTCTGGGCTTCTCTAGCCACCTCATCTTCTGCTCATCCTCTCGCGCACTCTAAAGAGAGCTCAGGTGAGAAATTGCAAACGTCGAGCAATTGCTCAGAGATGAAAAGTGCCAGCACTGAAAGCTGTTGCTAGCCAGCACCCTTCCTTGGAAACGCTTTCACAGGCGCAGTAACACTGGGGCTTTGCGCTTCTCTAGCCACCAAACGTCACGGTCCTTCTCTTTCCGTCTCGTAGACACGAGCTGAGAAATTGCAAACGTCGAGCAATTGCTCCGAGATGAAAAGTGCCAGCACTGAAAGCTCTTGCTAGCCAGCACCCTTCCTTGGAAGCGCTTTTGTAGGCCTAAGAACACTGGGGCTCTGGGCTTCTCTAGCCACCTCATCTTCTGCTCATCCTCTCGCGCACTCTGAAGAGAGCTCAGGTGAGAAATTGCAAACGTCGAGCAATTGCTCAGAGATGAAAAGTGCCAGCACTGAAAGCTCTTGCTAGCCAGCACCCTTCCTTGGAAGCGCTTTCACAGGCACAGTAACACTGGGGCTTTGCGCTTCTCTACGCACCAAACGTCACGGTCCTTCTCTTTCCGTCTCGTAGACACGAGCTGAGAAATTGCAAACGTCGAGCAATTGCTCAGAGATGAAAAGTGCCAGCACTGAAAGCTCTTGCTAGCCAGCACCCTTCCTTGGAAGCGCTTTTGTAGGCCTAAGAACACTGGGGCTCTGGGCTTCTCTAGCCACCTCATCTTCTGCTCATCCTCTCGCGCACTCTAAAGAGAGCTCAGGTGAGAAATTGCAAACGTCGAGCAATTGCTCAGAGATGAAAAGTGCCAGCACTGAAAGCTGTTGCTAGGCAGCACCCTTCCTTGGAAGCGCTTTCACAGGTGCTTTAACACTGGGGCTTTGCGCTTCTCTACCCACCAAACGTCACGGTCATTCTCTTTCCATCTCATAGACACGAGCTGAGAAATTGCAAACGTCGAGCAATTGCTCAGAGATGAAAAGTGCCAGCACTGAAAGCTCATGCTAGCCAGCACCCTTCCTTGGAAGCGCTTTTGTAGGCCTAAGAACACTGGGGCTCTGGGCTTCTCTAGCCACCTCATCTTCTGCTCATCCTCTCACGCACTCTAAAGAGAGCTCAGGTGAGAAATTGCAAACGTCGAGCAATTGCTCAGAGATGAAAAGTGCCAGCACTGAAAGCTGTTGCTAGCCAGCACCCTTCCTTGGAAGCGCTTTCACAGGCGCAGCAACACTGGGGCTTTGCGCTTCTATACGCACCAAACGTCACGGTCCTTCTCTTTCCGTCTCGTAGACACGAGCCGAGAAATTGCAAACGTCGAGCAATTGCTCAGAGATGAAAAGTGCCAGCACTGAAAGCTGTTGCTAGCCAGCACCCTTCCTTGGAAGCGCTTTTGTAGGCCTAAGAACACTGGGGCTCTGGGCTTCTCTAGCCACCTAATCTTCTGCTCATCCTCTCGCGCTCTAAAGAGAGCTCAGGTGAGAAATTGCAAACGTCGAGCAATTGCTCAGAGATGAAAAGTGCCAGCACTGAAAGCTCTTGCTAGCCAGCACCCTTCCTTGGAAGCGCTTTCACAGGCGCAGCAACACTGGGGCTTTGCGCTTCTCTAGCCACCAAACGTCACGGTCCTTCTCTTTCCGCCTCGTAGACACGAGCTGAGAAATTGCAAACGTCGAGCAATTGCTCAGAGATGAAAAGTGCCAGCACTGAAAGCTGTTGCTAGCCAGCACCCCTCCTTGGAAGTGCTTTCACAGGCGCAGCAACACTGGGGCTTTGCGCTTCTATACGCACCAGACGTCACGGTCCTTCTCTTTCCGTCTCGTAGACACGAGCTGAGAAATTGCAAACGTCGAGCAATTGCTCAGAGATGAAAAGTGCCAGCACTGAAAGCTGTTGCTAGCCAGCACCCTTCCTTGGAAGCGCTTTCACAGGCGCAGTAACACTGGGGCTTTGCGCTTCTCTACCGACCAAACGTCACGGTCCTTCTCTTTCCGTCTCGTAGACACGAGCTGAGAAATTGCAAACGTCGAGCAATTGCTCAGAGATGAAAAGTGCCAGCACAGAAAGCTGTTGCTAGCCAGCACCCTTCCTTGGAAGCGCTTTTGTAGGCCTAAGAACACTGGGGCTCTGGGCTTCTCTAGCCACCTCATCTTCTGCTCATCCTCTCGCGCACTCTAAAGAGAGCTCAGGTGAGAAATTGCAAACGTCCAGCAATTGCTCAGAGATGAAAAGTGCCAGCACTGAAAGCTCTTGCTAGCCAGCACCCTTCCTTGGAAACGCTTTCACAGGCGCAGCAACACTGGGGCTTTGCGCTTCTCTAGCCACCAAACGTCACGGTCCTTCTCTTTCCGTCTCGTAGACACGAGCTGAGAAATTGCAAACGTCGAGCAATTGCTCAGAGATGAAAAGTGCCAGCACTGAAAGCTCTTGCTAGCCAGCACCCTTCCTTGGAAGCGCTTTTGTAGGCCTAAGCACACTGGGGCTCTGGGCTTCTCTAGCCACCTCATCTTCTGCTCATCCTCTCGCGCACTCTAAAGAGAGCTCAGGTGAGAAATTGCAAACGTCGAGCAATTGCTCAGAGATGAAAAGTGCCAGCACTGAAAGCTGTTGCTAGCCAGCACCCTTCCTTGGAAGCGCTTTCACAGGCGCAGCAAC
Organism: Sarcoramphus papa; assembly: GCA_037962945.1. Taxonomy (NCBI): domain Eukaryota; kingdom Metazoa; phylum Chordata; class Aves; order Accipitriformes; family Cathartidae; genus Sarcoramphus; species Sarcoramphus papa. The sequence continues at coordinate 943,108 of JBBMRM010000121.1, forward strand.
ACTGGGGCTTTGCGCTTCTCTAGCCGCCAAACGTCACGGTCCTTCTCTTTCCGTCTCGTAGACACGAGCTGAGAAATTGCAAACGTCGAGCAATTGCTCAGAGATGAAAAGTGCCAGCACTGAAAGCTCTTGCTAGCCAGCACCCTTCCTTGGAAGCGCTTTTGTAGGCCTAAGAACACTGGGGCTCTGGGCTTCTCTAGCCACCTCATCTTCTGCTCATCCTCTCGTGCACTCTAAAGAGAGCTCAGGTGAGAAATTGCAAACGTCGAGCAATTGCTCAGAGATGAAAAGTGCCAGCACTGAAAGCTGTTGCTAGGCAGCACCCTTCCTTGGAAGCGCTTTCACAGGTGCAGTAACACTGGGGCTTTGCGCTTCTCTAGCCACCAAACGTCACGGTCCTTCTCTTTCCATCTCATAGACACGAGCTGAGAAATTGCAAACGTCCAGCAATTGCTCAGAGATGAAAAGTGCCAGCACTGAAAGCTCGTGCTAGCCAGCACCCTTCCTTGGAAGCGCTTTTGTAGCCCTTAGAACACTGGGGCTCTGGGCTTCTCTAGCCACCTCATCTTCTGCTCATCCTCTCGCGCTCTAAAGAGAGCTCAGGTGAGAAATTGCAAACGTCGAGCAATTGCTCAGAGATGAAAAGTGCCAGCACTGAAAGCTCTTGCTAGCCAGCACCCTTCCTTGGAAGCGCTTTCACAGGCGCAGCAACACTGGGGCTTTGCGCTTCTCTAGCCACCAAACGTCACGGTCCTTCTCTTTCCGTCTCGTAGACACGAGCTGAGAAATTGCAAACGTCGAGCAATTGCTCAGAGATGAAAAGTGCCAGCACTGAAAGCTCTTGCTAGCCAGCACCCTTCCTTGGAAGCGCTTTCACAGGCGCAGCAACACTGGGGCTTTGCGCTTCTATACGCACCAAATGTCACGGTCCTTCTCTTTCCGTCTCGTAGACACGAGCTGAGAAATTGCAAACATCGAGCAATTGCTCCGAGATGAAAAGTGCCAGCACTGAAAGCTCTTGCTAGCCAGCACCCTTCCTTGGAAGCGCTTTTGTAGGCCTAAGAACACTGGGGCTCTGGGCTTCTCTAGCCACCTAATCTTGTGCTCATCCTCTCGCGCACTCTAAAGAGAGCTCAGGTGAGAAATTGCAAACGTCGAGCAATTGCTCAGAGATGAAAAGTGCCAGCACTGAAAGCTGTTGCTAGCCAGCACCCTTCCTTGGAAGCGCTTTCACAGGCGCAGTAACACTGGGGCTTTGCGCTTCTCTAGCCACCAAACGTCACGGTCCTTCTCTTTCCGTCTCGTAGAAACGAGCTGAGAAATTGCAAACGTCGAGCAATTGCTCAGAGATGAAAAGTGCCAGCACTGAAAGCTCTTGCTAGCCAGCACCCTTCCTTGGAAGCGCTTTTGTAGGCCTAAGAACACTGGGGCTCTGGGCTTCTCTAGCCACCTCATCTTCTGCTCATCCTCTCGCGCACTCTAAAGAGAGCTCAGGTGAGAAATTGCAAACGTCCAGCAATTGCTCAGAGATGAAAAGTGCCAGCACTGAAAGCTGTTGCTAGCCAGCACCCTTCCTTGGAAGCGCTTTCACAGGTGCAGTAACACTGGGGCTTTGCGCTTCTCTACCCACCAAACGTCACGGTCATTCTCTTTCCATCTCATAGACACGAGCTGAGAAATTGCAAACGTCGAGCAATTGCTCAGAGATGAAAAGTGCCAGCACTGAAAGCTCTTGCTAGCCAGCACCCTTCCTTGGAAGCGCTTTTGTAGGCCTAAGAACACTGGGGCTCTGGGCTTCTCTAGCCACCTCATCTTCTGCTCAACCTCTCGCGCACTCTAAAGAGAGCTCAGGTGAGAAATTGCAAACGTCGAGCAATTGCTCAGAGATGAAAAGTGCCAGCACTGAAAGCTGTTGCTAGCCAGCACCCTTCCTTGGAAGCGCTTTTGTAGGCCTAAGAACACTGGGGCTCTGGGCTTCTCTAGCCACCTAATCTTCTGCTCATCCTCTCGCGCTCTAAAGAGAGCTCAGGTGAGAAATTGCAAACGTCGAGCAATTGCTCAGAGATGAAAAGTGCCAGCACTGAAAGCTCTTGCTAGCCAGCACCCTTCCTTGGAAGCGCTTTCACAGGCGCAGCAACACTGGGGCTTTGCGCTTCTCTAGCCACCAAACGTCACGGTCCTTCTCTTTCCGCCTCGTAGACACGAGCTGAGAAATTGCAAACGTCCAGCAATTGCTCAGAGATGAAAAGTGCCAGCACTGAAAGCTGTTGCTAGCCAGCACCCCTCCTTGGAAGTGCTTTCACAGGCGCAGCAACACTGGGGCTTTGCGCTTCTATACGCACCAGACGTCACGGTCCTTCTCTTTCCGTCTCGTAGACACGAGCTGAGAAATTGCAAACGTCGAGCAATTGCTCAGAGATGAAAAGTGCCAGCACTGAAAGCTGTTGCTAGCCAGCACCCTTCCTTGGAAGCGCTTTCACAGGCGCAGTAACACTGGGGCTTTGCGCTTCTCTAGCCACCAAACGTCACGGTCCTTCTCTTTCCGTCTCGTAGACACGAGCTGAGAAATTGCAAACGTCGAGCAATTGCTCAGAGATGAAAAGTGCCAGCACTGAAAGCTGTTGCTAGCCAGCACCCTTCCTTGGAAGCGCTTTTGTAGGCCTAAGAACACTGGGGCTCTGGGCTTCTCTAGCCACCTCATCTTCTGCTCATCCTCTCGCGCACTCTAAAGAGAGCTCAGGTGAGAAATTGCAAACGTCGAGCAATTGCTCAGAGATGAAAAGTGCCAGCACTGAAAGCTGTTGCTAGCCAGCACCCTTCCTTGGAAACGCTTTCACAGGCGCAGCAACACTGGGGCTTTGCGCTTCTCTAGCCACCAAACGTCACGGTCCTTCTCTTTCCGTCTCGTAGACACGAGCTGAGAAATTGCAAACGTCGAGCAATTGCTCAGAGATGAAAAGTGCCAGCACTGAAAGCTCTTGCTAGCCAGCACCCTTCCTTGGAAGCGCTTTTGTAGGCCTAAGCACACTGGGGCTCTGGGCTTCTCTAGCCACCTCATCTTCTGCTCATCCTCTCGCGCACTCTAAAGAGAGCTCAGGTGAGAAATTGCAAACGTCGAGCAATTGCTCAGAGATGAAAAGTGCCAGCACTGAAAGCTCTTGCTAGCCAGCACCCTTCCTTGGAAGCGCTTTCACAGGCGCAGCAACACTGGGGCTTTGCGCTTCTCTAGTCGCCAAACGTCACGGTCCTTCTCTTTCCGTCTCGTAGACACGAGCTGAGAAATTGCAAACGTCGAGCAATTGCTCAGAGATGAAAAGTGCCAGCACTGAAAGCTCATGCTAGCCAGCACCCTTCCTTGGAAGCGCTTTTGTAGGCCTAAGAACACTGGGGCTCTGGGCTTCTCTAGCCACCTCATCTTCTGCTCATCCTCTCACGCACTCTAAAGAGAGCTCAGGTGAGAAATTGCAAACGTCGAGCAATTGCTCCGAGATGAAAAGTGCCAGCACTGAAAGCTGTTGCTAGCCAGCACCCTTCCTTGGAAGCGCTTTCACAGGCGCAGCAACACTGGGGCTTTGCGCTTCTATACGCACCAAACGTCACGGTCCTTCTCTTTCCGTCTCGTAGACACGAGCCGAGAAATTGCAAACGTCGAGCAATTGCTCAGAGATGAAAAGTGCCAGCACTGAAAGCTGTTGCTAGCCAGCACCCTTCCTTGGAAGCGCTTTTGTAGGCCTAAGAACACTGGGGCTCTGGGCTTCTCTAGCCACCTAATCTTCTGCTCATCCTCTCGCGCTCTAAAGAGAGCTCAGGTGAGAAATTGCAAACGTCGAGCAATTGCTCAGAGATGAAAAGTGCCAGCACTGAAAGCTCTTGCTAGCCAGCACCCTTCCTTGGAAGCGCTTTCACAGGCGCAGCAACACTGGGGCTTTGCGCTTCTCTAGCCACCAAACGTCACGGTCCTTCTCTTTCCGTCTCGTAGACACGAGCTGAGAAATTGCAAACGTCGAGCAATTGCTCAGAGATGAAAAGTGCCAGCACTGAAAGCTCTTGCTAGCCAGCACCCTTCCTTGGAAGCGCTTTTGTAGGCCTAAGAACACTGGGGCTCTGGGCTTCTCTAGCCACCTCATCTTCTGCTCATCCTCTCGCGCACTCTAAAGAGAGCTCAGGTGAGAAATTGCAAACGTCGAGCAATTGCTCAGAGATGAAAAGTGCCAGCACTGAAAGCTCTTGCTAGCCAGCACCCTTCCTTGGAAGCGCTTTCACAGGCGCAGCAACACTGGGGCTTTGCGCTTCTCTAGCCACCAAACGTCACGGTCCTTCTCTTTCCGTCTCGTAGACACGAGCTGAGAAATTGCAAACGTCGAGCAATTGCTCAGAGATGAAAAGTGCCAGCACTGAAAGCTCTTGCTAGCCAGCACCCTTCCTTGGAAGCGCTTTCACAGGCGCAGCAACACTGGGGCTTTGCGCTTCTATACGCACCAAATGTCACGGTCCTTCTCTTTCCGTCTCGTAGACACGAGCTGAGAAATTGCAAACATCGAGCAATTGCTCAGAGATGAAAAGTGCCAGCACTGAAAGCTCTTGCTAGCCAGCACCCTTCCTTGGAAGCGCTTTTGTAGGCCTAAGAACACTGGGGCTCTGGGCTTCTCTAGCCACCTCATCTTCTGCTCATCCTCTCGCGCACTCTAAAGAGAGCTCAGGTGAGAAATTGCAAACGTCGAGCAATTGCTCCGAGATGAAAAGTGCCAGCACTGAAAGCTGTTGCTAGCCAGCACCCTTCCTTGGAAGCGCTTTCACAGGCGCAGTAACACTGGGGCTTTGCGCTTCTCTAGCCACCAAACGTCACGGTCCTTCTCTTTCCGTCTCGTAGAAACGAGCTGAGAAATTGCAAACGTCGAGCAATTGCTCAGAGATGAAAAGTGCCAGCACTGAAAGCTCTTGCTAGCCAGCACCCTTCCTTGGAAGCGCTTTTGTAGGCCTAAGAACACTGGGGCTCTGGGCTTCTCTAGCCACCTCATCTTCTGCTCATCCTCTCGCGCACTCTAAAGAGAGCTCAGGTGAGAAATTGCAAACGTCCAGCAATTGCTCAGAGATGAAAAGTGCCAGCACTGAAAGCTGTTGCTAGCCAGCACCCTTCCTTGGAAGCGCTTTCACAGGTGCAGTAACACTGGGGCTTTGCGCTTCTCTACCCACCAAACGTCACGGTCATTCTCTTTCCATCTCATAGACACGAGCTGAGAAATTGCAAACGTCGAGCAATTGCTCAGAGATGAAAAGTGCCAGCACTGAAAGCTCATGCTAGCCAGCACCCTTCCTTGGAAGCGCTTTTGTAGGCCTAAGAACACTGGGGCTCTGGGCTTCTCTAGCCACCTCATCTTCTGCTCAACCTCTCGCGCACTCTAAAGAGAGCTCAGGTGAGAAATTGCAAACGTCGAGCAATTGCTCAGAGATGAAAAGTGCCAGCACTGAAAGCTGTTGCTAGCCAGCACCCTTCCTTGGAAGCGCTTTCACAGGCGCAGCAACACTGGGGCTTTGCGCTTCTATACGCACCAAACGTCACGGTCCTTCTCTTTCCGTCTCGTAGACACGAGCCGAGAAATTGCAAACGTCGAGCAATTGCTCAGAGATGAAAAGTGCCAGCACTGAAAGCTGTTGCTAGCCAGCACCCTTCCTTGGAAGCGCTTTTGTAGGCCTAAGAACACTGGGGCTCTGGGCTTCTCTAGCCACCTCATCTTCTGCTCATCCTCTCGCGCTCTAAAGAGAGCTCAGGTGAGAAATTGCAAACGTCGAGCAATTGCTCAGAGATGAAAAGTGCCAGCACTGAAAGCTGTTGCTAGCCAGCACCCCTCCTTGGAAGTGCTTTCACAGGCGCAGTAACACTGGGGCTTTGCGCTTCTCTACGCACCAAACGTCACGGTCCTTCTCTTTCCGTCTCGTAGACACGAGCTGAGAAATTGCAAACGTCCAGCAATTGCTCAGAGATGAAAAGTGCCAGCACTGAAAGCTGTTGCTAGCCAGCACCCTTCCTTGGAAGCGCTTTCACAGGCGCAGTAACACTGGGGCTTTGCGCTTCTCTAGCCACCAAACGTCACGGTCCTTCTCTTTCCGTCTCGTAGACACGAGCTGAGAAATTGCAAACATCGAGCAATTGCTCCGAGATGAAAAGTGCCAGCACTGAAAGCTCTTGCTAGCCAGCACCCTTCCTTGGAAACGCTTTCACAGGCGCAGCAACACTGGGGCTTTGCGCTTCTCTAGCCACCAAACGTCACGGTCCTTCTCTTTCCGTCTCGTAGACACGAGCTGAGAAATTGCAAACGTCGAGCAATTGCTCCGAGATGAAAAGTGCCAGCACTGAAAGCTCTTGCTAGCCAGCACCCTTCCTTGGAAGCGCTTTTGTAGGCCTAAGAACACTGGGGCTCTGGGCTTCTCTAGCCACCTCATCTTCTGCTCATCCTCTCGCGCACTCTGAAGAGAGCTCAGGTGAGAAATTGCAAACGTCGAGCAATTGCTCAGAGATGAAAAGTGCCAGCACTGAAAGCTCTTGCTAGCCAGCACCCTTCCTTGGAAGCGCTTTCACAGGCACAGTAACACTGGGGCTTTGCGCTTCTCTACGCACCAAACGTCACGGTCCTTCTCTTTCCGTCTCGTAGACACGAGCTGAGAAATTGCAAACGTCGAGCAATTGCTCAGAGATGAAAAGTGCCAGCACTGAAAGCTCTTGCTAGCCAGCACCCTTCCTTGGAAGCGCTTTTGTAGGCCTAAGAACACTGGGGCTCTGGGCTTCTCTAGCCACCTCATCTTCTGCTCATCCTCTCGCGCACTCTAAAGAGAGCTCAGGTGAGAAATTGCAAACGTCGAGCAATTGCTCAGAGATGAAAAGTGCCAGCACTGAAAGCTGTTGCTAGCCAGCACCCTTCCTTGGAAGCGCTTTCACAGGTGCAGTAACACTGGGGCTTTGCGCTTCTCTAGCCACCAAACGTCACGGTCATTCTCTTTCCATCTCATAGACACGAGCTGAGAAATTGCAAACGTCGAGCAATTGCTCAGAGATGAAAAGTGCCAGCACTGAAAGCTCTTGCTAGCCAGCACCCTTCCTTGGAAGCGCTTTCACAGGCGCAGCAACACTGGGGCTTTGCACTTCTATACGCACCAAACGTCACGGTCCTTCTCTTTCCGTCTCGTAGACACGAGCTGAGAAATTGCAAACGTCAAGCAATTGCTCAGAGATGAAAAGTGCCAGCACTGAAAGCTGTTGCTAGCCAGCACCCTTCCTTGGAAGCGCTTTTGTAGCCCTTAGAACACTGGGGCTCTGGGCTTCTCTAGCCACCTCATCTTCTGCTCATCCTCTCGCGCACTCTAAAGAGAGCTCAGGTGAGAAATTGCAAACGTCGAGCAATTGCTCAGAGATGAAAAGTGCCAGCACTGAAAGCTGTTGCTAGCCAGCACCCTTCCTTGGAAACGCTTTCACAGGCGCAGCAACACTGGGGCTTTGCGCTTCTCTAGCCACCAAACGTCACGGTCCTTCTCTTTCCGTCTCGTAGACACGAGCTGAGAAATTGCAAACGTCGAGCAATTGCTCCGAGATGAAAAGTGCCAGCACTGAAAGCTCTTGCTAGCCAGCACCCTTCCTTGGAAGCGCTTTTGTAGGCCTAAGAACACTGGGGCTCTGGGCTTCTCTAGCCACCTCATCTTCTGCTCATCCTCTCGCGCACTCTGAAGAGAGCTCAGGTGAGAAATTGCAAACGTCGAGCAATTGCTCAGAGATGAAAAGTGCCAGCACTGAAAGCTCTTGCTAGCCAGCACCCTTCCTTGGAAGCGCTTTCACAGGCGCAGTAACACTGGGGCTTTGCGGTTCTATACGCACCAAACGTCACGGTCCTTCTCTTTCCGTCTCGTAGACACGAGCTGAGAAATTGCAAACGTCGAGCAATTGCTCAGAGATGAAAAGTGCCAGCACTGAAAGCTCTTGCTAGCCAGCACCCTTCCTTGGAAGCGCTTTTGTAGGCCTAAGAACACTGGGGCTCTGGGCTTCTCTAGCCACCTCATCTTCTGCTCATCCTCTCGCGCACTCTAAAGAGAGCTCAGGTGAGAAATTGCAAACGTCGAGCAATTGCTCAGAGATGAAAAGTGCCAGCACTGAAAGCTGTTGCTAGGCAGCACCCTTCCTTGGAAGCGCTTTCACAGGTGCAGTAACACTGGGGCTTTGCGCTTCTATACGCACCAAACGTCACGGTCATTCTCTTTCCGTCTCGTAGACACGAGCTGAGAAATTGCAAACGTCGAGCAATTGCTCAGAGATGAAAAGTGCCAGCACTGAAAGCTCATGCTAGCCAGCACCCTTCCTTGGAAGCGCTTTTGTAGGCCTAAGAACACTGGGGCTCTGGGCTTCTCTAGCCACCTCATCTTCTGCTCATCCTCTCACGCACTCTAAAGAGAGCTCAGGTGAGAAATTGCAAACGTCGAGCAATTGCTCAGAGATGAAAAGTGCCAGCACTGAAAGCTGTTGCTAGCCAGCACCCTTCCTTGGAAGCGCTTTCACAGGCGCAGCAACACTGGGGCTTTGCGCTTCTATACGCACCAAACGTCACGGTCCTTCTCTTTCCGTCTCGTAGACACGAGCCGAGAAATTGCAAACGTCGAGCAATTGCTCAGAGATGAAAAGTGCCAGCACTGAAAGCTGTTGCTAGCCAGCACCCTTCCTTGGAAGCGCTTTTGTAGGCCTAAGAACACTGGGGCTCTGGGCTTCTCTAGCCACCTAATCTTCTGCTCATCCTCTCGCGCTCTAAAGAGAGCTCAGGTGAGAAATTGCAAACGTCGAGCAATTGCTCAGAGATGAAAAGTGCCAGCACTGAAAGCTCTTGCTAGCCAGCACCCTTCCTTGGAAGCGCTTTCACAGGCGCAGCAACACTGGGGCTTTGCGCTTCTCTAGCCACCAAACGTCACGGTCCTTCTCTTTCCGCCTCGTAGACACGAGCTGAGAAATTGCAAACGTCGAGCAATTGCTCAGAGATGAAAAGTGCCAGCACTGAAAGCTGTTGCTAGCCAGCACCCCTCCTTGGAAGTGCTTTCACAGGCGCAGCAACACTGGGGCTTTGCGCTTCTATACGCACCAGACGTCACGGTCCTTCTCTTTCCGTCTCGTAGACACGAGCTGAGAAATTGCAAACGTCGAGCAATTGCTCAGAGATGAAAAGTGCCAGCACTGAAAGCTGTTGCTAGCCAGCACCCTTCCTTGGAAGCGCTTTCACAGGCGCAGTAACACTGGGGCTTTGCGCTTCTCTAGCCACCAAACGTCACAGTCCTTCTCTTTCCGTCTCGTAGACACGAGCTGAGAAATTGCAAACGTCGAGCAATTGCTCAGAGATGAAAAGTGCCAGCACTGAAAGCTGTTGCTAGCCAGCACCCTTCCTTGGAAGCGCTTTTGTAGGCCTAAGAACACTGGGGCTCTGGGCTTCTCTAGCCACCTCATCTTCTGCTCATCCTCTCGCGCACTCTAAAGAGAGCTCAGGTGAGAAATTGCAAACGTCGAGCAATTGCTCAGAGATGAAAAGTGCCAGCACTGAAAGCTGTTGCTAGCCAGCACCCTTCCTTGGAAACGCTTTCACAGGCGCAGCAACACTGGGGCTTTGCGCTTCTCTAGCCACCAAACGTCACGGTCCTTCTCTTTCCGTCTCGTAGACACGAGCTGAGAAATTGCAAACGTCGAGCAATTGCTCAGAGATGAAAAGTGCCAGCACTGAAAGCTCTTGCTAGCCAGCACCCTTCCTTGGAAGCGCTTTTGTAGGCCTAAGCACACTGGGGCTCTGGGCTTCTCTAGCCACCTCATCTTCTGCTCATCCTCTCGCGCACTCTAAAGAGAGCTCAGGTGAGAAATTGCAAACGTCGAGCAATTGCTCAGAGATGAAAAGTGCCAGCACTGAAAGCTCTTGCTAGGCAGCACCCTTCCTTGGAAGCGCTTTCACAGGCGCAGCAACACTGGGGCTTTGCGCTTCTCTACGCACCAAACGTCACGGTCCTTCTCTTTCCGTCTCGTAGACACGAGCTGAGAAATTGCAAACGTCGAGCAATTGCTCAGAGATGAAAAGTGCCAGCACTGAAAGCTCTTGCTAGCCAGCACCCTTCCTTGGAAGCGCTTTTGTAGGCCTAAGAACACTGGGGCTCTGGGCTTCTCTAGCCACCTCATCTTCTGCTCATCCTCTCGCGCACTCTAAAGAGAGCTCAGGTGAGAAATTGCAAACGTCGAGCAATTGCTCAGAGATGAAAAGTGCCAGCACTGAAAGCTGTTGCTAGGCAGCACCCTTCCTTGGAAGCGCTTTCACAGGTGCAGTAACACTGGGGCTTTGCGCTTCTCTAGCCACCAAACGTCACGGTCCTTCTCTTTCCATCTCATAGACACGAGCTGAGAAATTGCAAACGTCCAGCAATTGCTCAGAGATGAAAAGTGCCAGCACTGAAAGCTCGTGCTAGCCAGCACCCTTCCTTGGAAGCGCTTTTGTAGCCCTTAGAACACTGGGGCTCTGGGCTTCTCTAGCCACCTCATCTTCTGCTCATCCTCTCGCGCTCTAAAGAGAGCTCAGGTGAGAAATTGCAAACGTCGAGCAATTGCTCAGAGATGAAAAGTGCCAGCACTGAAAGCTCTTGCTAGCCAGCACCCTTCCTTGGAAGCGCTTTCACAGGCGCAGCAACACTGGGGCTTTGCGCTTCTCTAGCCACCAAACGTCACGGTCCTTCTCTTTCCGTCTCGTAGACACGAGCTGAGAAATTGCAAACGTCGAGCAATTGCTCAGAGATGAAAAGTGCCAGCACTGAAAGCTCTTGCTAGCCAGCACCCTTCCTTGGAAGCGCTTTCACAGGCGCAGCAACACTGGGGCTTTGCGCTTCTATACGCACCAAATGTCACGGTCCTTCTCTTTCCGTCTCGTAGACACGAGCTGAGAAATTGCAAACATCGAGCAATTGCTCCGAGATGAAAAGTGCCAGCACTGAAAGCTCTTGCTAGCCAGCACCCTTCCTTGGAAGCGCTTTTGTAGGCCTAAGAACACTGGGGCTCTGGGCTTCTCTAGCCACCTCATCTTCTGCTCATCCTCTCGCGCACTCTAAAGAGAGCTCAGGTGAGAAATTGCAAACGTCGAGCAATTGCTCAGAGATGAAAAGTGCCAGCACTGAAAGCTGTTGCTAGCCAGCACCCTTCCTTGGAAGCGCTTTCACAGGCGCAGTAACACTGGGGCTTTGCGCTTCTCTAGCCACCAAACGTCACGGTCCTTCTCTTTCCGTCTCGTAGAAACGAGCTGAGAAATTGCAAACGTCGAGCAATTGCTCAGAGATGAAAAGTGCCAGCACTGAAAGCTCTTGCTAGCCAGCACCCTTCCTTGGAAGCGCTTTTGTAGGCCTAAGAACACTGGGGCTCTGGGCTTCTCTAGCCACCTCATCTTCTGCTCATCCTCTCGCGCACTCTAAAGAGAGCTCAGGTGAGAAATTGCAAACGTCCAGCAATTGCTCAGAGATGAAAAGTGCCAGCACTGAAAGCTGTTGCTAGCCAGCACCCTTCCTTGGAAGCGCTTTCAGAGGCGCAGTAACACTGGGGCTTTGCGCTTCTCTACCCACCAAACGTCACGGTCATTCTCTTTCCATCTCATAGACACGAGCTGAGAAATTGCAAACGTCGAGCAATTGCTCAGAGGTGAAAAGTGCCAGCACTGAAAGCTCATGCTAGCCAGCACCCTTCCTTGGAAGCGCTTTTGTAGGCCTAAGAACACTGGGGCTCTGGGCTTCTCTAGCCACCTCATCTTCTGCTCAACCTCTCGCGCACTCTAAAGAGAGCTCAGGTGAGAAATTGCAAACGTCGAGCAATTGCTCAGAGATGAAAAGTGCCAGCACTGAAAGCTGTTGCTAGCCAGCACCCTTCCTTGGAAGCGCTTTCACAGGCGCAGCAACACTGGGGCTTTGCGCTTCTATACGCACCAAACGTCACGGTCCTTCTCTTTCCGTCTCGTAGACACGAGCCGAGAAATTGCAAACGTCGAGCAATTGCTCAGAGATGAAAAGTGCCAGCACTGAAAGCTGTTGCTAGCCAGCACCCTTCCTTGGAAGCGCTTTTGTAGGCCTAAGAACACTGGGGCTCTGGGCTTCTCTAGCCACCTCATCTTCTGCTCATCCTCTCGCGCTCTAAAGAGAGCTCAGGTGAGAAATTGCAAACGTCGAGCAATTGCTCAGAGATGAAAAGTGCCAGCACTGAAAGCTGTTGCTAGCCAGCACCCCTCCTTGGAAGTGCTTTCACAGGCGCAGTAACACTGGGGCTTTGCGCTTCTCTACGCACCAAACGTCACGGTCCTTCTCTTTCCGTCTCGTAGACACGAGCTGAGAAATTGCAAACGTCCAGCAATTGCTCAGAGATGAAAAGTGCCAGCACTGAAAGCTGTTGCTAGCCAGCACCCTTCCTTGGAAGCGCTTTCACAGGCGCAGTAACACTGGGGCTTTGTGCTTCTCTAGCCACCAAACGTCACGGTCCTTCTCTTTCCGTCTCGTAGACACGAGCTGAGAAATTGCAAACGTCGAGCAATTGCTCCGAGATGAAAAGTGCCAGCACTGAAAGCTGTTGCTAGCCAGCACCCTTCCTTGGAAGCGCTTTTGTAGGCCTAAGAACACTGGGGCTCTGGGCTTCTCTAGCCACCTCATCTTCTGCTCATCCTCTCGCGCACTCTAAAGAGAGCTCAGGTGAGAAATTGCAAACGTCGAGCAATTGCTCAGAGATGAAAAGTGCCAGCACTGAAAGCTGTTGCTAGCCAGCACCCTTCCTTGGAAACGCTTTCACAGGCGCAGCAACACTGGGGCTTTGCGCTTCTCTAGCCACCAAACGTCACGGTCCTTCTCTTTCCGTCTCGTAGACACGAGCTGAGAAATTGCAAACGTCGAGCAATTGCTCAGAGATGAAAAGTGCCAGCACTGAAAGCTCTTGCTAGCCAGCACCCTTCCTTGGAAGCGCTTTTGTAGGCCTAAGAACACTGGGGCTCTGGGCTTCTCTAGCCACCTAATCTTCTGCTCATCCTCTCGCGCACTCTAAAGAGAGCTCAGGTGAGAAATTGCAAACGTCGAGCAATTGCTCAGAGATGAAAAGTGCCAGCACTGAAAGCTGTTGCTAGCCAGCACCCTTCCTTGGAAGCGCTTTTGTAGGCCTAAGAACACTGGGGCTCTGGGCTTCTCTAGCCACCTCATCTTCTGCTCATCCTCTCGCGCTCTAAAGAGAGCTCAGGTGAGAAATTGCAAACGTCGAGCAATTGCTCAGAGATGAAAAGTGCCAGCACTGAAAGCTCTTGCTAGCCAGCACCCTTCCTTGGAAGCGCTTTCACAGGCGCAGCAACACTGGGGCTTTGCGCTTCTCTAGCCGCCAAACGTCACGGTCCTTCTCTTTCCGTCTCGTAGACACGAGCTGAGAAATTGCAAACGTCGAGCAATTGCTCAGAGATGAAAAGTGCCAGCACTGAAAGCTCTTGCTAGCCAGCACCCTTCCTTGGAAGCGCTTTTGTAGGCCTAAGAACACTGGGGCTCTGGGCTTCTCTAGCCACCTCATCTTCTGCTCATCCTCTCGCGCACTCTAAAGAGAGCTCAGGTGAGAAATTGCAAACGTCGAGCAATTGCTCAGAGATGAAAAGTGCCAGCACTGAAAGCTGTTGCTAGGCAGCACCCTTCCTTGGAAGCGCTTTCACAGGTGCAGTAACACTGGGGCTTTGCGCTTCTCTAGCCACCAAACGTCACGGTCATTCTCTTTCCATCTCATAGACACGAGCTGAGAAATTGCAAACGTCCAGCAATTGCTCAGAGATGAAAAGTGCCAGCACTGAAAGCTCGTGCTAGCCAGCACCCTTCCTTGGAAGCGCTTTTGTAGGCCTAAGAACACTGGGGCTCTGGGCTTCTCTAGCCACCTCATCTTCTGCTCATCCTCTCGCGCACTCTAAAGAGAGCTCAGGTGAGAAATTGCAAACGTCCAGCAATTGCTCAGAGATGAAAAGTGCCAGCACTGAAAGCTGTTGCTAGCCAGCACCCTTCCTTGGTAGCGCTTTCACAGGCGCAGCAACACTGGGGCTTTGCGTTTCTATACGCACCAAACGTCACGGTCCTTCTCTTTCCGTCTCGTAGACACGAGCTGAGAAATTGCAAATGTCGAGCAATTGCTCAGAGATGAAAAGTGCCAGCACTGAAAGCTGTTGCTAGCCAGCACCCTTCCTTGGAAGCGCTTTTGTAGGCCTAAGAACACTGGGGCTCTGGGCTTCTCTAGCCACCTAATCTTCTGCTCATCCTCTCGCGCTCTAAAGAGAGCTCAGGTGAGAAATTGCAAACGTCGAGCAATTGCTCAGAGATGAAAAGTGCCAGCACTGAAAGCTGTTGCTAGCCAGCACCCTTCCTTGGAAGCGCTTTCACAGGCGCAGCAACACTGGGGCTTTGCGCTTCTCTACGCACCAAACGTCACGGTCCTTCTCTTTCCGCCTCGTAGACACGAGCTGAGAAATTGCAAACGTCGAGCAATTGCTCAGAGATGAAAAGTGCCAGCACTGAAAGCTCTTGCTAGCCAGCACCCCTCCTTGGAAGCGCTTTCACAGGCGCAGCAACACTGGGGCTTTGCGCTTCTCTACGCACCAAACGTCACGGTCATTCTCTTTCCATCTCGTAGACACGAGGTGAGAAATTGCAAACGTCAAGCAATTGCTCAGAGATGAAAAGTGCCAGCACTGAAAGCTGTTGCTAGCCAGCACCCTTCCTTGGAAGCGCTTTTGTAGGCCTAAGAACACTGGGGCTCTGGGCTTCTCTAGCCACCTCATCTTCTGCTCATCCTCTCGCGCACTCTGAAGAGAGCTCAGGTGAGAAATTGCAAACGACGAGCAATTGCTCAGAGATGAAAAGTGCCAGCACTGAAAGCTCTTGCTAGCCAGCACCCTTCCTTGGAAGCGCTTTCACAGGCGCAGTAACACTGGGGCTTTGCGCTTCTCTACGCACCAAACGTCACGGTCCTTCTCTTTCCGTCTCGTAGACACGAGCTGAGAAATTGCAAACGTCGAGCAATTGCTCAGAGATGAAAAGTGCCAGCACTGAAAGCTCTTGCTAGCCAGCACCCTTCCTTGGAAGCGCTTTTGTAGGCCTAAGAACACTGGGGCTCTGGGCTTCTCTAGCCACCTCATCTTCTGCTCATCCTCTCGCGCACTCTAAAGAGAGCTCAGGTGAGAAATTGCAAATGTCGAGCAATTGCTCAGAGATGAAAAGTGCCAGCACTGAAAGCTGTTGCTAGGCAGCACCCTTCCTTGGAAGCGCTTTCACAGGTGCAGTAACACTGGGGCTTTGCGCTTCTCTACCCACCAAACGTCACGGTCCTTCTCTTTCCATCTCATAGACACGAGCTGAGAAATTGCAAACGTCGAGCAATTGCTCAGAGATGAAAAGTGCCAGCACTGAAAGCTCGTGCTAGCCAGCACCCTTCCTTGGAAGCGCTTTTGTAGGCCTAAGAACACTGGGGCTCTGGGCTTCTCTAGCCACCTCATCTTCTGCTCATCCTCTCGCGCACTCTAAAGAGAGCTCAGGTGAGAAATTGCAAACGTCGAGCAATTGCTCAGAGATGAAAAGTGCCAGCACTGAAAGCTGTTGCTAGCCAGCACCCTTCCTTGGAAGCGCTTTCACAGGCGCAGCAACACTGGGGCTTTGCGTTTCTATACGCACCAAACGTCACGGTCCTTCTCTTTCCGTCTCGTAGACACGAGCTGAGAAATTGCAAACGTCGAGCAATTGCTCAGAGATGAAAAGTGCCAGCACTGAAAGCTGTTGCTAGCCAGCACCCTTCCTTGGAAGCGCTTTTGTAGGCCTAAGAACACTGGGGCTCTGGGCTTCTCTAGCCACCTCACCTTCTGCTCATCCTCTCGCGCACTCTAAAGAGAGCTCAGGTGAGAAATTGCAAACGTCGAGCAATTGCTCAGAGATGAAAAGTGCCAGCACTGAAAGCTCTTGCTAGCCAGCACCCTTCCTTGGAAGCGCTGTCACAGGCGCAGCAACACTGGGGCTTTGCGCTTCTCTAGCCACCAAACATCACGGTCCTTCTCTTTCCGCCTCGTAGACACGAGCTGAGAAATTGCAAATGTCGAGCAATTGCTCAGAGATGAAAAGTGCCAGCACTGAAAGCTGTTGCTAGCCAGCACCCCTCCTTGGAAGCGCTTTCACAGGCGCAGTAACACTGGGGCTTTGCGCTTCTCTACGCACCAAACGTCACGGTCCTTCTCTTTCCGTCTCGTAGACACGAGCTGAGAAATTGCAAACGTCGAGCAATTGCTCAGAGATGAAAAGTGCCAGCACTGAAAGCTCTTGCTAGCCAGCACCCTTCCTTGGAAGCGCTTTTGTAGGCCTAAGAACACTGGGGCTCTGGGCTTCTCTAGCCACCTCATCTTCTGCTCATCCTCTCGCGCACTCTGAAGAGAGCTCAGGTGAGAAATTGCAAACGACGAGCAATTGCTCAGAGATGAAAAGTGCCAGCACTGAAAGCTGTTGCTAGCCAGCACCCTTCCTTGGAAGCGCTTTCACAGGCGCAGTAACACTGGGGCTTTGCGCTTCTCTAGCCACCAAACGTCACGGTCCTTCTCTTTCCGTCTCGTAGACACGAGCTGAGAAATTGCAAACGTCGAGCAATTGCTCAGAGATGAAAAGTGCCAGCACTGAAAGCTGTTGCTAGCCAGCACCCTTCCTTGGAAGCGCTTTTGTAGGCCTAAGAACACTGGGGCTCTGGGCTTCTCTAGCCACCTCATCTTCTGCTCATCCTCTCGCGCACTCTAAAGAGAGCTCAGGTGAGAAATTGCAAACGTCGAGCAATTGCTCAGAGATGAAAAGTGCCAGCACTGAAAGCTCTTGCTAGCCAGCACCCTTCCTTGGAAGCGCTTTCACAGGCGCTGTAACACTGGGACTTTGCACTTCTCTACGCACCAAACGTCACGGTCCTTCTCTTTCCGTCTCGTAGACACGAGCTGAGAAATTGCAAACGTCGAGCAATTGCTCAGAGATGAAAAGTGCCAGCACTGAAAGCTCTTGCTAGCCAGCACCCTTCCTTGGAAGCGCTTTTGTAGGCCTAAGAACACTGGGGCTCTGGGCTTCTCTAGCCACCTCATCTTCTGCTCATCCTCTCGCGCACTCTAAAGAGAGCTCAGGTGAGAAATTGCAAACGTCGAGCAATTGCTCAGAGATGAAAAGTGCCAGCACTGAAAGCTGTTGCTAGCCAGCACCCTTCCTTGGAAGCGCTTTCACAGGTGCAGTAACACTGGGGCTTTGCGCTTCTCTACCCACCAAACGTCACGGTCATTCTCTTTCCATCTCGTAGACACAAGCTGAGAAATTGCAAATGTCGAGCAATTGCTCAGAGATGAAAAGTGCCAGCACTGAAAGCTGTTGCTAGCCAGCACCCTTTTTTGGAAGCGCTTTTGTAGGCCTAAGAACAGTGGGGCTCTGGGCTTCTCTAGCCACCTCATCTTCTGCTCATCCTCTCGCGCACTCTAAAGAGAGCTCAGGTGAGAAATTGCAAACGTCGAGCAATTGCTCAGAGATGAAAAGTGCCAGCACTGAAAGCTGTTGCTAGCCAGCACCCTTCCTTGGTAGCGCTTTCACAGGCGCAGCAACACTGGGGCTTTGCGCTTCTATACGCACCAAACGTCACGGTCCTTCTCTTTCCGTCTCGTAGACACGAGCCGAGAAATTGCAAACGTCGAGCAATTGCTCAGAGATGAAAAGTGCCAGCACTGAAAGCTGTTGCTAGCCAGCACCCTTCCTTGGAAGCGCTTTTGTAGGCCTAAGAACACTGGGGCTCTGGGCTTCTCTAGCCACCTCATCTTCTGCTCATCCTCTCGCGCACTCTAAAGAGAGCTCAGGTGAGAAATTGCAAACGTCGAGCAATTGCTCAGAGATGAAAAGTGCCAGCACTGAAAGCTCTTGCTAGCCAGCACCCTTCCTTGGAAGCGCTTTCACAGGCGCAGCAACACTGGGGCTTTGCGCTTCTCTAGCCACCAAACGTCACGGTCCTTCTCTTTCCGCCTCGTAGATACGAGCTGAGAAATTGCAAACGTCGAGCAATTGCTCAGAGATGAAAAGTGCCAGCACTGAAAGCTGTTGCTAGCCAGCACCCTTCCTTGGTAGCGCTTTCACAGGCGCAGCAACACTGGGGCTTTGCGCTTCTCTAGCCACCAAACGTCACGGTCCTTCTCTTTCCGTCTCGTAGACACGAGCTGAGAAATTGCAAACGTCGAGCAATTGCTCAGAGATGAAAAGTGCCAGCACTGAAAGCTCTTGCTAGCCAGCACCCTTCCTTGGAAGCGCTTTTGTAGGCCTAAGAACACTGGGGCTCTGGGCTTCTCTAGCCACCTCATCTTCTGCTCATCCTCTCGCGCACTCTAAAGAGAGCTCAGGTGAGAAATTGCAAACGTCGAGCAATTGCTCAGAGATGAAAAGTGCCAGCACTGAAAGCTGTTGCTAGCCAGCACCCTTCCTTGGAAGCGCTTTTGTAGGCCTAAGAACACTGGGGCTCTGGGCTTCTCTAGCCACCTCATCTTCTGCTCATCCTCTCGCGCTCTAAAGAGAGCTCAGGTGAGAAATTGCAAACGTCGAGCAATTGCTCAGAGATGAAAAGTGCCAGCACTGAAAGCTCTTGCTAGCCAGCACCCTTCCTTGGAAGCGCTTTCACAGGCGCAGCAACACTGGGGCTTTGCGCTTCTCTAGCCGCCAAACGTCACGGTCCTTCTCTTTCCGTCTCGTAGACACGAGCTGAGAAATTGCAAACGTCGAGCAATTGCTCAGAGATGAAAAGTGCCAGCACTGAAAGCTGTTGCTAGGCAGCACCCTTCCTTGGAAGCGCTTTCACAGGTGCAGTAACACTGGGGCTTTGCGCTTCTCTACCCACCAAACGTCACGGTCCTTCTCTTTCCATCTCATAGACACGAGCTGAGAAATTGCAAACGTCCAGCAATTGCTCAGAGATGAAAAGTGCCAGCACTGAAAGCTCGTGCTAGCCAGCACCCTTCCTTGGAAGCGCTTTTGTAGGCCTAAGAACACTGGGGCTCTGGGCTTCTCTAGCCACCTCATCTTCTGCTCATCCTCTCGCGCACTCTAAAGAGAGCTCAGGTGAGAAATTGCAAACGTCCAGCAATTGCTCAGAGATGAAAAGTGCCAGCACTGAAAGCTCTTGCTAGCCAGCACCCTTCCTTGGTAGCGCTTTCACAGGCGCAGCAACACTGGGGCTTTGCGTTTCTATACGCACCAAACGTCACGGTCCTTCTCTTTCCGTCTCGTAGACACAAGCTGAGAAATTGCAAATGTCGAGCAATTGCTCAGAGATGAAAAGTGCCAGCACTGAAAGCTGTTGCTAGCCAGCACCCCTCCTTGGAAGCGCTTTCACAGGCGCAGCAACACTGGGGCTTTGCGCTTCTCTAGCCACCAAACGTCACGGTCCTTCTCTTTCCATCTCGTAGACACGAGCTGAGAAATTGCAAACGTCGAGCAATTGCTCAGAGATGAAAAGTGCCAGCACTGAAAGCTGTTGCTAGCCAGCACCCTTCCTTGGAAGCGCTTTTGTAGGCCTAAGAACACTGGGGCTCTGGGCTTCTCTAGCCACCTCATCTTCTGCTCATCCTCTCGCGCACTCTGAAGAGAGCTCAGGTGAGAAATTGCAAACGTCGAGCAATTGCTCAGAGATGAAAAGTGCCAGCACTGAAAGCTGTTGCTAGCCAGCACCCTTCCTTGGAAGCGCTTTCACAGGCGCAGCAACACTGGGGCTTTGCGCTTCTCTAGCCACCAAACGTCACGGTCCTTCTCTTTCCGTGTCCTAGACACGAGCTGAGAAATTGCAAACGTCAAGCAATTGCTCAGAGATGAAAAGTGCCAGCACTGAAAGCTCTTGCTAGCCAGCACCCTTCCTTGGAAGCGCTTTTGTAGGCCTAAGAACACTGGGGCTCTGGGCTTCTCTAGCCACCTCATCTTCTGCTCATCCTCTCGCGCACTCTAAAGAGAGCTCAGGTGAGAAATTGCAAACGTCGAGCAATTGCTCAGAGATGAAAAGTGCCAGCACTGAAACCTGTTGCTAGGCAGCACCCTTCCTTGGAAGCGCTTTCACAGGTGCAGTAACACTGGGGCTTTGCGCTTCTCTACCCACCAAACGTCACGGTCCTTCTCTTTCCATCTCATAGACACGAGCTGAGAAATTGCAAACGTCGAGCAATTGCTCAGAGATGAAAAGTGCCAGCACTGAAAGCTCTTGCTAGCCAGCACCCTTCCTTGGAAGCGCTTTTGTAGGCCTAAGAACACTGGGGCTCTGGGCTTCTCTAGCCACCTAATCTTCTGCTCATCCTCTCGCGCACTCTAAAGAGAGCTCAGGTGAGAAATTGCAAACGTCGAGCAATTCCTCAGAGATGAAAAGTGCCAGCACTGAAAGCTGTTGCTAGCCAGCACCCTTCCTTGGAAGCGCTTTCACAGGCGCAGCAACACTGGGGCTTTGCGTTTCTCTACCCACCAAACGTCACGGTCATTCTCTTTCCGTCTCGTAGACACGAGCTGAGAAATTGCAAATGTCGAGCAATTGCTCAGAGATGAAAAGTGCCAGCACTGAAAGCTGTTGCTAGCCAGCACCCTTCCTTGGAAGCGCTTTTGTAGGCCTAAGAACACTGGGGCTCTGGGCTTCTCTAGCCACCTAATCTTCTGCTCATCCTCTCGCGCTCTAAAGAGAGCTCAGGTGAGAAATTGCAAACGTCGAGCAATTGCTCAGAGATGAAAAGTGCCAGCACTGAAAGCTCTTGCTAGCCAGCACCCTTCCTTGGAAGCGCTTTCACAGGCGCAGCAACACTGGGGCTTTGCGCTTCTCTAGCCACCAAACGTCACGGTCCTTCTCTTTCCGCCTCGTAGACACGAGCTGAGATATTGCAAACGTCGAGCAATTGCTCAGAGATGAAAAGTGCCAGCACTGAAAGCTGTTGCTAGCCAGCACCCCTCCTTGGAAGCGCTTTCACAGGCGCAGCAACACTGGGGCTTTGCGCTTCTCTACGCACCAAACGTCACGGTCCTTCTCTTTCCGTCTCGTAGACATGAGCTGAGAAATTGCAAACGTCGAGCAATTGCTCAGAGATGAAAAGTGCCAGCACTGGAAGCTGTTGCTAGCCAGCACCCTTCCTTGGAAGCGCTTTTGTAGGCCTAAGAACACTGGGGCTCTGGGCTTCTCTAGCCACCTCATCTTCTGCTCATCCTCTCGCGCACTCTGAAGAGAGCTCAGGTGAGAAATTGCAAACGACGAGCAATTGCTCAGAGATGAAAAGTGCCAGCACTGAAAGCTGTTGCTAGCCAGCACCCTTCCTTGGAAGCGCTTTCACAGGCTCAGTAACACTGGGGCTTTGCGCTTCTCTAGCCACCAAACGTCACGGTCCTTCTCTTTCCGTCTCGTAGACACGAGCTGAGAAATTGCAAACGTCGAGCAATTGCTCCGAGATGAAAAGTGCCAGCACTGAAAGCTGTTGCTAGCCAGCACCCTTCCTTGGAAGCGCTTTTGTAGGCCTAAGAACAGTGGGGCTCTGGGCTTCTCTAGCCACCTCATCTTCTGCTCATCCTCTCGCGCACTCTAAAGAGAGCTCAGGTGAGAAATTGCAAACGTCGAGCAATTGCTCAGAGATGAAAAGTGCCAGCACTGAAAGCTGTTGCTAGCCAGCACCCTTCCTTGGAAACGCTTTCACAGGCGCAGCAACACTGGGGCTTTGCGCTTCTCTAGCCACCAAACGTCACGGTCCTTCTCTTTCCGCCTCGTAGACACGAGCTGAGATATTGCAAACGTCGAGCAATTGCTCAGAGATGAAAAGTGCCAGCACTGAAAGCTGTTGCTAGCCAGCACCCCTCCTTGGAAGCGCTTTCACAGGCGCAGCAACACTGGGGCTTTGCGCTTCTCTACGCACCAAACGTCACGGTCCTTCTCTTTCCGTCTCGTAGACACGAGCTGAGAAATTGCAAACGTCGAGCAATTGCTCAGAGATGAAAAGTGCCAGCACTGGAAGCTGTTGCTAGCCAGCACCCTTCCTTGGAAGCGCTTTTGTAGGCCTAAGAACACTGGGGCTCTGGGCTTCTCTAGCCACCTCATCTTCTGCTCATCCTCTCGCGCACTCTGAAGAGAGCTCAGGTGAGAAATTGCAAACGACGAGCAATTGCTCAGAGATGAAAAGTGCCAGCACTGAAAGCTGTTGCTAGCCAGCACCCTTCCTTGGAAGCGCTTTCACAGGCTCAGTAACACTGGGGCTTTGCGCTTCTCTAGCCACCAAACGTCACGGTCCTTCTCTTTCCGTCTCGTAGACACGAGCTGAGAAATTGCAAACGTCGAGCAATTGCTCCGAGATGAAAAGTGCCAGCACTGAAAGCTGTTGCTAGCCAGCACCCTTCCTTGGAAGCGCTTTTGTAGGCCTAAGAACAGTGGGGCTCTGGGCTTCTCTAGCCACCTCATCTTCTGCTCATCCTCTCGCGCACTCTAAAGAGAGCTCAGGTGAGAAATTGCAAACGTCGAGCAATTGCTCAGAGATGAAAAGTGCCAGCACTGAAAGCTGTTGCTAGCCAGCACCCTTCCTTGGAAACGCTTTCACAGGCGCAGCAACACTGGGGCTTTGCGCTTCTCTAGCCACCAAACGTCACGGTCCTTCTCTTTCCGTCTCGTGGACACGAGCTGAGAAATTGCAAACATCGAGCAATTGCTCAGAGATGAAAAGTGCCAGCACTGAAAGCTCTTGCTAGCCAGCACCCTTCCTTGGAAGCGCTTTCACAGGCGCAGCAACACTGGGGCTTTGCGCTTCTCTAGCCACCAAACGTCACGGTCCTTCTCTTTCCGTCTCGTAGACACGAGCTGAGAAATTGCAAACGTCGAGCAATTGCTCAGAGATGAAAAGTGCCAGCACTGAAAGCTGTTGCTAGCCAGCCCCCTTCCTTGGAAGCGCTTTTGTAGGCCTAAGAACACTGGGGCTCTGGGCTTCTCTAGCCACCACATCTTCTGCTCATCCTCTCGCGCACTCTAAAGAGAGCTCAGGTGAGAAATTGCAAACGTCGAGCAATTGCTCAGAGATGAAAAGTGCCAGCACTGAAAGCTGTTGCTAGCCAGCACCCTTCCTTGGAAGCGCTTTCACAGGCGCAGTAACACTGGGGCTTTGCGCTTCTCTAGCCACCAAACGTCACGGTCCTTCTCTTTCCATCTCGTAGGCACGAGCTGAGAAATTGCAAACGTCGAGCAATTGCTCAGAGATGAAAAGTGCCAGCACTGAAAGCTGTTGCTAGCCAGCACCCTTCCTTGGAAGCGCTTTTGTAGGCCTAAGAACACTGGGGCTCTGGGCTTCTCTAGCCACCTAATCTGCTCATCCTCGCGCGCTCTAAAGAGAGCTCAGGTGAGAAATTGCAAACGTCGAGCAATTGCTCAGAGATGAAAAGTGCCAGCACTGAAAGCTGTTGCTAGCCAGCACCCTTCCTTGGAAGCGCTTTCACAGGCGCAGCAACACTGGGGCTTTGCGCTTCTCTAGCCACCAAACGTCACGGTCCTTCTCTTTCCGTCTCGTAGACACGAGCTGAGAAATTGCAAACGTCGAGCAATTGCTCAGAGATGAAAAGTGCCAGCACTGAAAGCTCTTGCTAGCCAGCACCCTTCCTTGGAAGCGCTTTCACAGGCGCAGTAACACTGGGGCTTTGCGCTTCTCTAGCCACCAAACGTCACGGTCCTTCTCTTTCCGCCTCGTAGACACGAGCTGAGAAATTGCAAACGTCGAGCAATTGCTCAGAGATGAAAAGTGCCAGCACTGAAAGCTGTTGCTAGCCAGCACCCTTCCTTGGAAGCGCTTTTGTAGGCCTAAGCACACTGAGGCTCTGGGCTTCTCTAGCCACCTCATCTTCTGCTCATCCTCTCGCGCACTCTAAAGAGAGCTCAGGTGAGAAATTGCAAACGTCGAGCAATTGCTCAGAGATGAAAAGTGCCAGCACTGAAAGCTGTTGCTAGCCAGCACCCTTCCTTGGAAGCGCTTTTGTAGCCCTTAGAACACTGAGGCTCTGGGCTTCTCTAGCCACCTCATCTTCTGCTCATCCTCTCGCGCTCTAAAGAGAGCTCAGCTGAGAAATTGCAAATGTCGAGCAATTGCTCAGAGATGAAAAGTGCCAGCACTGAAAGCTGTTGCTAGCCAGCACCCTTCCTTGGAAGCGCTTTCACAGGCGCAGCAACACTGGGGCTTTGCGCTTCTATACGCACCAAACGTCACGGTCCTTCTCTTTCTGTCGGTAGACACGAGCTGAGAAATTGCAAACGTCGAGCAATTGCTCAGAGATGAAAAGTGCCAGCACTGAAAGCTGTTGCTAGCCAGCACCCTTCCTTGGAAGCGCTTTCACAGGCGCAGTAACACTGGGGCTTTGCGCTTCTCTAGCCACCAAACGTCACGGTCCTTCTCTTTCCGCCTCGTAGACACGAGCTGAGAAATTGCAAACGTCGAGCAATTGCTCAGAGATGAAAAGTGCCAGCACTGAAAGCTGTTGCTAGCCAGCACCCTTCCTTGGAAGCGCTTTTGTAGGCCTAAGAACACTGGGGCTCTGGGCTTCTCTAGCCACCTCATCTTCTGCTCATCCTCTCGCGCACTCTGAAGAGAGCTCAGGTGAGAAATTGCAAACGTCGAGCAATTGCTCAGAGATGAAAAGTGCCAGCACTGAAAGCTGTTGCTAGGCAGCACCCTTCCTTGGAAGCGCTTTCACAGGTGCAGTAACACTGGGGCTTTGCGCTTCTCTAGCCACCAAACGTCACGGCCACTATCTCTACGTCTCGTAGACACGAGCTGAGAAATTGCAAACGTCGAGCAATTGCTCAGAGATGAAAAGTGCCAGCACTGAAAGCTGTTGCTAGCCAGCACCCTTCCTTGGAAGCGCTTTCACAGGCGCAGCAACACTGGGGCTTTGCGCTTCTCTACCCACCAAACGTCACGGTCACTATCTCTCCGTCTCGTAGACACGAGCTGAGAAATTGCAAACGTCGAGCAATTGCTCAGAGATGAAAAGTGCCAGCACTGAAAGCTGTTGCTAGCCAGCACCCTTCCTTGGAAGCGCTTTTGTAGGCCTAAGAACACTGGGGCTCTGGGCTTCTCTAGCCACCTAATCTTCTGCTCATCCTCTCGCGCTCTAAAGAGAGCTCAGGTGAGAAATTGCAAACGTCGAGCAATTGCTCAGAGATGAAAAGTGCCAGCACTGAAAGCTCTTGCTAGCCAGCCCCCTTCCTTGGAAGCGCTTTTGTAGGCCTAAGAACACTGGGGCTCTGGGCTTCTCTAGCCACCACATCTTCTGCTCATCCTCTCGCGCACTCTAAAGAGAGCTCAGGTGAGAAATTGCAAACGTCGAGCAATTGCTCAGAGATGAAAAGTGCCAGCACTGAAAGCTGTTGCTAGCCAGCACCCTTCCTTGGAAGCGCTTTCACAGGCGCAGTAACACTGGGGCTTTGCGCTTCTCTAGCCACCAAACGTCACGGTCCTTCTCTTTCCATCTCGTAGGCACGAGCTGAGAAATTGCAAACGTCGAGCAATTGCTCAGAGATGAAAAGTGCCAGCACTGAAAGCTGTTGCTAGCCAGCACCCTTCCTTGGAAGCGCTTTTGTAGGCCTAAGAACACTGGGGCTCTGGGCTTCTCTAGCCACCTAATCTGCTCATCCTCGCGCGCTCTAAAGAGAGCTCAGGTGAGAAATTGCAAACGTCGAGCAATTGCTCAGAGATGAAAAGTGCCAGCACTGAAAGCTGTTGCTAGCCAGCACCCTTTCTTTGAAGCGCTTTCACAGGCGCAGTAACACTGGGGCTTTGCACTTCTCTAGCCACCAAACGTCACGGTCCTTCTCTTTCCGTCTTGTAGACACGAGCTGAGAAATGGCAAACGTCGAGCAATTGCTCAGAAATGAAAAGTGCCAGCACTGAAAGCTGTTGCTAGGCAGCACCCTTCCTTGGAAGCGCTTTCACAGGCGCAGCAACACTGGGGCTTTGCGCTTCTCTAGCCACCAAACGTCACGGTCCTTCTCTTTCCGTCTCGTAGACACGAGCTGAGAAATTGCAAACGTCGAGCAATTGCTCAGAGATGAAAAGTGCCAGCACTGAAAGCTGTTGCTAGCCAGCACCCTTCCTTGGAAGCGCTTTCACAGGCGCAGTAACACTGGGGCTTTGCGCTTCTCTAGCCACCAAACGTCACGGTCCTTCTCTTTCCGCCTCGTAGACACGAGCTGAGAAATTGCAAACGTCGAGCAATTGCTCAGAGATGAAAAGTGCCAGCACTGAAAGCTGTTGCTAGCCAGCACCCTTCCTTGGAAGCGCTTTTGTAGGCCTAAGAACACTGGGGCTCTGGGCTTCTCTAGCCACCTCATCTTCTGCTCATCCTCTCGCGCACTCTGAAGAGAGCTCAGGTGAGAAATTGCAAACGTCGAGCAATTGCTCAGAGATGAAAAGTGCCAGCACTGAAAGCTGTTGCTAGCCAGCACCCTTCCTTGGAAGCGCTTTTGTAGCCCTTAGAACACTGAGGCTCTGGGCTTCTCTAGCCACCTCATCTTCTGCTCATCCTCTCGCGCTCTAAAGAGAGCTCAGCTGAGAAATTGCAAATGTCGAGCAATTGCTCAGAGATGAAAAGTGCCAGCACTGAAAGCTGTTGCTAGCCAGCACCCTTCCTTGGAAGCGCTTTCACAGGCGCAGCAACACTGGGGCTTTGCGCTTCTATACGCACCAAACGTCACGGTCCTTCTCTTTCTGTCGGTAGACACGAGCTGAGAAATTGCAAACGTCGAGCAATTGCTCAGAGATGAAAAGTGCCAGCACTGAAAGCTGTTGCTAGCCAGCACCCTTCCTTGGAAGCGCTTTCACAGGCGCAGTAACACTGGGGCTTTGCGCTTCTCTACCCACCAAACGTCACGGTCCTTCTCTTTCCGCCTCGTAGACACGAGCTGAGAAATTGCAAACGTCGAGCAATTGCTCAGAGATGAAAAGTGCCAGCACTGAAAGCTGTTGCTAGCCAGCACCCTTCCTTGGAAGCGCTTTTGTAGGCCTAAGAACACTGGGGCTCTGGGCTTCTCTAGCCACCTCATCTTCTGCTCATCCTCTCGCGCACTCTGAAGAGAGCTCAGGTGAGAAATTGCAAACGTCGAGCAATTGCTCAGAGATGAAAAGTGCCAGCACTGAAAGCTGTTGCTAGGCAGCACCCTTCCTTGGAAGCACTTTCACAGGTGCAGTAACACTGGGGCTTTGCGCTTCTCTAGCCACCAAACGTCACGGCCACTATCTCTACGTCTCGTAGACACGAGCTGAGAAATTGCAAACGTCGAGCAATTGCTCAGAGATGAAAAGTGCCAGCACTGAAAGCTGTTGCTAGCCAGCACCCTTCCTTGGAAGCGCTTTCACAGGCGCAGTAACACTGGGGCTTTGCGCTTCTCTAGCCACCAAACGTCACGGTCACTATCTCTCCGTCTCGTAGACACGAGCTGAGAAATTGCAAACGTCGAGCAATTGCTCAGAGATGAAAAGTGCCAGCACTGAAAGCTCTTGCTAGCCAGCACCCTTCCTTGGAAGCGCTTTTGTAGGCCTAAGAACACTGGGGCTCTGGGCTTCTCTAGCCACCTCATCTTCTGCTCATCCTCTCGCGCACTCTAAAGAGAGCTCAGGTGAGAAATTGCAAACGTCGAGCAATTGCTCAGAGATGAAAAGTGCCAGCACTGAAAGCTCTTGCTAGGCAGCACCCTTCCTTGGAAGCGCTTTCACAGGTGCAGTAACACTGGGGCTTTGCGCTTCTCTAGCCACCAAACGTCACGGTCCTTCTCTTTCCATCTCATAGACACGAGCTGAGAAATTGCAAACGTCCAGCAATTGCTCCGAGATGAAAAGTGCCAGCACTGAAAGCTCGTGCTAGCCAGCACCCTTCCTTGGAAGCGCTTTTGTAGGCCTAAGAACACTGGGGCTCTGGGCTTCTCTAGCCACCTCATCTTCTGCTCATCCTCTCGCGCACTCTAAAGAGAGCTCAGGTGAGAAATTGCAAACGTCCAGCAATTGCTCAGAGATGAAAAGTGCCAGCACTGAAAGCTGTTGCTAGCCAGCACCCTTCCTTGGAAGCGCTTTTGTAGGCCTAAGAACACTGGGGCTCTGGGCTTCTCTAGCCACCTCATCTTCTGCTCATCCTCTCGCGCACTCTGAAGAGAGCTCAGGTGAGAAATTGCAAACGTCGAGCAATTGCTCAGAGATGAAAAGTGCCAGCACTGAAAGCTGTTGCTAGCCAGCACCCTTCCTTGGAAGCGCTTTCACAGGCGCAGCAACACTGGGGCTTTGCGCTTCTCTAGCCACCAAACGTCACGGTCCTTCTCTTTCCGTCTCCTAGACACGAGCTGAGAAATTGCAAACGTCAAGCAATTGCTCAGAGATGAAAAGTGCCAGCACTGAAAGCTCTTGCTAGCCAGCACCCTTCCTTGGAAGCGCTTTTGTAGGCCTAAGAACACTGGGGCTCTGGGCTTCTCTAGCCACCTCATCTTCTGCTCATCCTCTCGCGCACTCTAAAGAGAGCTCAGGTGAGAAATTGCAAACGTCGAGCAATTGCTCAGAGATGAAAAGTGCCAGCACTGAAAGCTGTTGCTAGGCAGCACCCTTCCTTGGAAGCGCTTTCACAGGTGCAGTAACACTGGGGCTTTGCGCTTCTCTAGCCACCAAACGTCACGGTCCTTCTCTTTCCATCTCATAGACACGAGCTGAGAAATTGCAAACGTCGAGCAATTGCTCAGAGATGAAAAGTGCCAGCACTGAAAGCTCTTGCTAGCCAGCACCCTTCCTTGGAAGCGCTTTTGTAGGCCTAAGAACACTGGGGCTCTGGGCTTCTCTAGCCACCTAATCTTCTGCTCATCCTCTCGCGCACTCTAAAGAGAGCTCAGGTGAGAAATTGCAAACGTCGAGCAATTGCTCAGAGATGAAAAGTGCCAGCACTGAAAGCTGTTGCTAGCCAGCACCCTTCCTTGGAAGCGCTTTCACAGGCGCAGCAACACTGGGGCTTTGCGTTTCTCTACCCACCAAACGTCACGGTCCTTCTCTTTCCGTCTCGTAGACACGAGCTGAGAAATTGCAAATGTCGAGCAATTGCTCAGAGATGAAAAGTGCCAGCACTGAAAGCTGTTGCTAGCCAGCACCCTTCCTTGGAAGCGCTTTTGTAGGCCTAAGAACACTGGGGCTCTGGGCTTCTCTAGCCACCTAATCTTCTGCTCATCCTCTCGCGCTCTAAAGAGAGCTCAGGTGAGAAATTGCAAACGTCGAGCAATTGCTCAGAGATGAAAAGTGCCAGCACTGAAAGCTCTTGCTAGCCAGCACCCTTCCTTGGAAGCGCTTTCACAGGCGCAGCAACACTGGGGCTTTGCGCTTCTCTAGCCACCAAACGTCACGGTCCTTCTCTTTCCGCCTCGTAGACACGAGCTGAGATATTGCAAACGTCGAGCAATTGCTCAGAGATGAAAAGTGCCAGCACTGAAAGCTGTTGCTAGCCAGCACCCCTCCTTGGAAGCGCTTTCACAGGCGCAGCAACACTGGGGCTTTGCGCTTCTCTACGCACCAAACGTCACGGTCCTTCTCTTTCCGTCTCGTAGACACGAGCTGAGAAATTGCAAACGTCGAGCAATTGCTCAGAGATGAAAAGTGCCAGCACTGGAAGCTGTTGCTAGCCAGCACCCTTCCTTGGAAGCGCTTTTGTAGGCCTAAGAACACTGGGGCTCTGGGCTTCTCTAGCCACCTCATCTTCTGCTCATCCTCTCGCGCACTCTGAAGAGAGCTCAGGTGAGAAATTGCAAACGACGAGCAATTGCTCAGAGATGAAAAGTGCCAGCACTGAAAGCTGTTGCTAGCCAGCACCCTTCCTTGGAAGCGCTTTCACAGGCTCAGTAACACTGGGGCTTTGCGCTTCTCTACGCACCAAACGTCACGGTCCTTCTCTTTCCGTCTCGTAGACACGAGCTGAGAAATTGCAAACGTCGAGCAATTGCTCCGAGATGAAAAGTGCCAGCACTGAAAGCTGTTGCTAGCCAGCACCCTTCCTTGGAAGCGCTTTTGTAGGCCTAAGAACACTGGGGCTCTGGGCTTCTCTAGCCACCTCATCTTCTGCTCATCCTCTCGCGCACTCTAAAGAGGGCTCAGGTGAGAAATTGCAAACGTCGAGCAATTGCTCAGAGATGAAAAGTGCCAGCACTGAAAGCTGTTGCTAGCCAGCACCCTTCCTTGGAAACGCTTTCACAGGCGCAGCAACACTGGGGCTTTGCGCTTCTCTAGCCACCAAACGTCACGGTCCTTCTCTTTCCGTCTCGTGGACACGAGCTGAGAAATTGCAAACGTCGAGCAATTGCTCAGAGATGAAAAGTGCCAGCACTGAAAGCTCTTGCTAGCCAGCACCCTTCCTTGGAAGCGCTTTCACAGGCGCAGCAACACTGGGGCTTTGCGCTTCTCTAGCCACCAAACGTCACGGTCCTTCTCTTTCCGTCTCGTAGACACGAGCTGAGAAATTGCAAACGTCGAGCAATTGCTCAGAGATGAAAAGTGCCAGCACTGAAAGCTGTTGCTAGCCAGCCCCCTTCCTTGGAAGCGCTTTTGTAGGCCTAAGAACACTGGGGCTCTGGGCTTCTCTAGCCACCACATCTTCTGCTCATCCTCTCGCGCACTCTAAAGAGAGCTCAGGTGAGAAATTGCAAACGTCGAGCAATTGCTCAGAGATGAAAAGTGCCAGCACTGAAAGCTGTTGCTAGCCAGCACCCTTCCTTGGAAGCGCTTTCACAGGCGCAGTAACACTGGGGCTTTGCGCTTCTCTAGCCACCAAACGTCACGGTCCTTCTCTTTCCATCTCGTAGGCACGAGCTGAGAAATTGCAAACGTCGAGCAATTGCTCAGAGATGAAAAGTGCCAGCACTGAAAGCTGTTGCTAGCCAGCACCCTTCCTTGGAAGCGCTTTTGTAGGCCTAAGAACACTGGGGCTCTGGGCTTCTCTAGCCACCTAATCTGCTCATCCTCGCGCGCTCTAAAGAGAGCTCAGGTGAGAAATTGCAAACGTCGAGCAATTGCTCAGAGATGAAAAGTGCCAGCACTGAAAGCTGTTGCTAGCCAGCACCCTTCCTTGGAAGCGCTTTCACAGGCGCAGCAACACTGGGGCTTTGCGTTTCTCTAGCCACCAAACGTCACGGTCCTTCTCTTTCCGTCTTGTAGACACGAGCTGAGAAATGGCAAACGTCGAGCAATTGCTCAGAAATGAAAAGTGCCAGCACTGAAAGCTGTTGCTAGGCAGCACCCTTCCTTGGAAGCGCTTTCACAGGCGCAGCAACACTGGGGCTTTGCGCTTCTCTAGCCACCAAACGTCACGGTCCTTCTCTTTCCGTCTCGTAGACACGAGCTGAGAAATTGCAAACGTCGAGCAATTGCTCAGAGATGAAAAGTGCCAGCACTGAAAGCTCTTGCTAGCCAGCACCCTTCCTTGGAAGCGCTTTCACAGGCGCAGTAACACTGGGGCTTTGCGCTTCTCTAGCCACCAAACGTCACGGTCCTTCTCTTTCCGCCTCGTAGACACGAGCTGAGAAATTGCAAACGTCGAGCAATTGCTCAGAGATGAAAAGTGCCAGCACTGAAAGCTGTTGCTAGCCAGCACCCTTCCTTGGAAGCGCTTTTGTAGGCCTAAGCACACTGAGGCTCTGGGCTTCTCTAGCCACCTCATCTTCTGCTCATCCTCTCGCGCACTCTAAAGAGAGCTCAGGTGAGAAATTGCAAACGTCGAGCAATTGCTCAGAGATGAAAAGTGCCAGCACTGAAAGCTGTTGCTAGCCAGCACCCTTCCTTGGAAGCGCTTTTGTAGCCCTTAGAACACTGAGGCTCTGGGCTTCTCTAGCCACCTCATCTTCTGCTCATCCTCTCGCGCTCTAAAGAGAGCTCAGCTGAGAAATTGCAAATGTCGAGCAATTGCTCAGAGATGAAAAGTGCCAGCACTGAAAGCTGTTGCTAGCCAGCACCCTTCCTTGGAAGCGCTTTCACAGGCGCAGCAACACTGGGGCTTTGCGCTTCTCTACGCACCAAACGTCACGGTCCTTCTCTTTCTGTCGGTAGACACGAGCTGAGAAATTGCAAACGTCGAGCAATTGCTCAGAGATGAAAAGTGCCAGCACTGAAAGCTGTTGCTAGCCAGCACCCTTCCTTGGAAGCGCTTTCACAGGCGCAGTAACACTGGGGCTTTGCGCTTCTCTAGCCACCAAACGTCACGGTCCTTCTCTTTCCGCCTCGTAGACACGAGCTGAGAAATTGCAAACGTCGAGCAATTGCTCAGAGATGAAAAGTGCCAGCACTGAAAGCTGTTGCTAGCCAGCACCCTTCCTTGGAAGCGCTTTTGTAGGCCTAAGAACACTGGGGCTCTGGGCTTCTCTAGCCACCTCATCTTCTGCTCATCCTCTCGCGCACTCTGAAGAGAGCTCAGGTGAGAAATTGCAAACGTCGAGCAATTGCTCAGAGATGAAAAGTGCCAGCACTGAAAGCTGTTGCTAGGCAGCACCCTTCCTTGGAAGCGCTTTCACAGGTGCAGTAACACTGGGGCTTTGCGCTTCTCTAGCCACCAAACGTCACGGCCACTATCTCTACGTCTCGTAGACACGAGCTGAGAAATTGCAAACGTCGAGCAATTGCTCAGAGATGAAAAGTGCCAGCACTGAAAGCTCTTGCTAGCCAGCACCCTTCCTTGGAAGCGCTTTCACAGGCGCAGCAACACTGGGGCTTTGCGCTTCTCTAGCCACCAAACGTCACGGTCACTATCTCTCCGTCTCGTAGACACGAGCTGAGAAATTGCAAACGTCGAGCAATTGCTCAGAGATGAAAAGTGCCAGCACTGAAAGCTCTTGCTAGCCAGCACCCTTCCTTGGAAGCGCTTTTGTAGGCCTAAGAACACTGGGGCTCTGGGCTTCTCTAGCCACCTCATCTTCTGCTCATCCTCTCGCGCACTCTAAAGAGAGCTCAGGTGAGAAATTGCAAACGTCGAGCAATTGCTCAGAGATGAAAAGTGCCAGCACTGAAAGCTGTTGCTAGGCAGCACCCTTCCTTGGAAGCGCTTTCACAGGTGCAGTAACACTGGGGCTTTGCGCTTCTCTAGCCACCAAACGTCACGGTCCTTCTCTTTCCATCTCATAGACACGAGCTGAGAAATTGCAAACGTCCAGCAATTGCTCCGAGATGAAAAGTGCCAGCACTGAAAGCTCGTGCTAGCCAGCACCCTTCCTTGGAAGCGCTTTTGTAGGCCTAAGAACACTGGGGCTCTGGGCTTCTCTAGCCACCTCATCTTCTGCTCATCCTCTCGCGCACTCTAAAGAGAGCTCAGGTGAGAAATTGCAAACGTCGAGCAATTGCTCAGAGATGAAAAGTGCCAGCACTGAAAGCTCTTGCTAGCCAGCACCCTTCCTTGGTAGCGCTTTCACAGGCGCAGCAACACTGGGGCTTTGCGTTTCTATACGCACCAAACGTCACGGTCATTCTCTTTCCGTCTCGTAGACACAAGCTGAGAAATTGCAAATGTCGAGCAATTGCTCAGAGATGAAAAGTGCCAGCACTGAAAGCTGTTGCTAGCCAGCACCCTTCCTTGGAAGCGCTTTTGTAGGCCTAAGAACACTGGGGCTCTGGGCTTCTCTAGCCACCTCATCTTCTGCTCATCCTCTCGCGCTCTAAAGAGAGCTCAGGTGAGAAATTGCAAACGTCGAGCAATTGCTCAGAGATGAAAAGTGCCAGCACTGAAAGCTGTTGCTAGCCAGCACCCTTCCTTGGAAGCGCTTTCACAGGCGCAGCAACACTGGGGCTTTGCGCTTCTCTACCCACCAAACGTCACGGTCCTTCTCTTTCCGCCTCGTAGACACGAGCTGAGAAATTGCAAACGTCGAGCAATTGCTCAGAGATGAAAAGTGCCAGCACTGAAAGCTGTTGCTAGCCAGCACCCCTCCTTGGAAGCGCTTTCACAGGCGCAGCAACACTGGGGCTTTGCGCTTCTCTAGCCACCAAACGTCACGGTCCTTCTCTTTCCATCTCGTAGACACGAGGTGAGAAATTGCAAACGTCGAGCAATTGCTCAGAGATGAAAAGTGCCAGCACTGAAAGCTGTTGCTAGCCAGCACCCTTCCTTGGAAGCGCTTTTGTAGGCCTAAGAACACTGGGGCTCTGGGCTTCTCTAGCCACCTCATCTTCTGCTCATCCTCTCGCGCACTCTAAAGAGAGCTCAGCTGAGAAATTGCAAACGACGAGCAATTGCTCAGAGATGAAAAGTGCCAGCACTGAAAGCTCTTGCTAGCCAGCACCCTTCCTTGGAAGCGCTTTCACAGGCGCAGCAACACTGGGGCTTTGCGCTTCTCTAGCCACCAAACGTCACGGTCCTTCTCTTTCCGTCTCCTAGACACGAGCTGAGAAATTGCAAACGTCGAGCAATTGCTCAGAGATGAAAAGTGCCAGCACTGAAAGCTGTTGCTAGCCAGCACCCTTCCTTGGAAGCGCTTTTGTAGGCCTAAGAACACTGGGGCTCTGGGCTTCTCTAGCCACCTCATCTTCTGCTCATCCTCTCGCGCACTCTAAAGAGGGCTCAGGTGAGAAATTGCAAACGTCGAGCAATTGCTCAGAGATGAAAAGTGCCAGCTCTGAAAGCTGTTGCTAGCCAGCACCCTTCCTTGGAAACGCTTTCACAGGCGCAGCAACACTGGGGCTTTGCGCTTCTCTAGCCACCAAACGTCACGGTCCTTCTCTTTCCGTCTCGTGGACACGAGCTGAGAAATTGCAAACGTCGAGCAATTGCTCAGAGATGAAAAGTGCCAGCACTGAAAGCTCTTGCTAGCCAGCACCCTTCCTTGGAAGCGCTTTCACAGGCGCAGCAACACTGGGGCTTTGCGCTTCTCTAGCCACCAAACGTCACGGTCCTTCTCTTTCCGTCTCGTAGACACGAGCTGAGAAATTGCAAACGTCGAGCAATTGCTCAGAGATGAAAAGTGCCAGCACTGAAAGCTGTTGCTAGCCAGCCCCCTTCCTTGGAAGCGCTTTTGTAGGCCTAAGAACACTGGGGCTCTGGGCTTCTCTAGCCACCACATCTTCTGCTCATCCTCTCGCGCACTCTAAAGAGAGCTCAGGTGAGAAATTGCAAACGTCGAGCAATTGCTCAGAGATGAAAAGTGCCAGCACTGAAAGCTGTTGCTAGGCAGCACCCTTCCTTGGAAGCGCTTTCACAGGCGCAGTAACACTGGGGCTTTGCGCTTCTCTAGCCACCAAACGTCACGGTCCTTCTCTTTCCATCTCGTAGGCACGAGCTGAGAAATTGCAAACGTCGAGCAATTGCTCAGAGATGAAAAGTGCCAGCACTGAAAGCTGTTGCTAGCCAGCACCCTTCCTTGGAAGCGCTTTTGTAGGCCTAAGAACACTGGGGCTCTGGGCTTCTCTAGCCACCTAATCTGCTCATCCTCGCGCGCTCTAAAGAGAGCTCAGGTGAGAAATTGCAAACGTCGAGCAATTGCTCAGAGATGAAAAGTGCCAGCACTGAAAGCTGTTGCTAGCCAGCACCCTTCCTTGGAAGCGCTTTCACAGGCGCAGCAACACTGGGGCTTTGCGTTTCTCTAGCCACCAAACGTCACGGTCCTTCTCTTTCCGTCTTGTAGACACGAGCTGAGAAATGGCAAACGTCGAGCAATTGCTCAGAAATGAAAAGTGCCAGCACTGAAAGCTGTTGCTAGGCAGCACCCTTCCTTGGAAGCGCTTTCACAGGCGCAGCAACACTGGGGCTTTGCGCTTCTCTAGCCACCAAACGTCACGGTCCTTCTCTTTCCGTCTCGTAGACACGAGCTGAGAAATTGCAAACGTCGAGCAATTGCTCAGAGATGAAAAGTGCCAGCACTGAAAGCTCTTGCTAGGCAGCACCCTTCCTTGGAAGCGCTTTCACAGGCGCAGTAACACTGGGGCTTTGCGCTTCTCTAGCCACCAAACGTCACGGTCCTTCTCTTTCCGCCTCGTAGACACGAGCTGAGAAATTGCAAACGTCGAGCAATTGCTCAGAGATGAAAAGTGCCAGCACTGAAAGCTGTTGCTAGCCAGCACCCTTCCTTGGAAGCGCTTTTGTAGGCCTAAGCACACTGAGGCTCTGGGCTTCTCTAGCCACCTCATCTTCTGCTCATCCTCTCGCGCACTCTAAAGAGAGCTCAGGTGAGAAATTGCAAACGTCGAGCAATTGCTCAGAGATGAAAAGTGCCAGCACTGAAAGCTGTTGCTAGCCAGCACCCTTCCTTGGAAGCGCTTTTGTAGCCCTTAGAACACTGAGGCTCTGGGCTTCTCTAGCCACCTCATCTTCTGCTCATCCTCTCGCGCTCTAAAGAGAGCTCAGCTGAGAAATTGCAAATGTCGAGCAATTGCTCAGAGATGAAAAGTGCCAGCACTGAAAGCTGTTGCTAGCCAGCACCCTTCCTTGGAAGCGCTTTCACAGGCGCAGCAACACTGGGGCTTTGCGCTTCTATACGCACCAAACGTCACGGTCCTTCTCTTTCTGTCGGTAGACACGAGCTGAGAAATTGCAAACGTCGAGCAATTGCTCCGAGATGAAAAGTGCCAGCACTGAAAGCTGTTGCTAGCCAGCACCCTTCCTTGGAAGCGCTTTCACAGGCGCAGTAACACTGGGGCTTTGCGCTTCTCTAGCCACCAAACGTCACGGTCCTTCTCTTTCCGCCTCGTAGACACGAGCTGAGAAATTGCAAACGTCGAGCAATTGCTCAGAGATGAAAAGTGCCAGCACTGAAAGCTGTTGCTAGCCAGCACCCTTCCTTGGAAGCGCTTTTGTAGGCCTAAGAACACTGGGGCTCTGGGCTTCTCTAGCCACCTCATCTTCTGCTCATCCTCTCGCGCACTCTGAAGAGAGCTCAGGTGAGAAATTGCAAACGTCGAGCAATTGCTCAGAGATGAAAAGTGCCAGCACTGAAAGCTGTTGCTAGGCAGCACCCTTCCTTGGAAGCGCTTTCACAGGTGCAGTAACACTGGGGCTTTGCGCTTCTCTAGCCACCAAACGTCACGGCCACTATCTCTACGTCTCGTAGACACGAGCTGAGAAATTGCAAACGTCCAGCAATTGCTCAGAGATGAAAAGTGCCAGCACTGAAAGCTGTTGCTAGCCAGCACCCTTCCTTGGAAGCGCTTTCACAGGCGCAGCAACACTGGGGCTTTGCGCTTCTATACGCACCAAACGTCACGGTCACTATCTCTCCGTCTCGTAGACACGAGCTGAGAAATTGCAAACGTCGAGCAATTGCTCAGAGATGAAAAGTGCCAGCACTGAAAGCTCTTGCTAGCCAGCACCCTTCCTTGGAAGCGCTTTTGTAGGCCTAAGAACACTGGGGCTCTGGGCTTCTCTAGCCACCTCATCTTCTGCTCATCCTCTCGCGCACTCTAAAGAGAGCTCAGGTGAGAAATTGCAAACGTCGAGCAATTGCTCAGAGATGAAAAGTGCCAGCACTGAAAGCTGTTGCTAGGCAGCACCCTTCCTTGGAAGGGCTTTCACAGGTGCAGTAACACTGGGGCTTTGCGCTTCTCTAGCCACCAAACGTCACGGTCCTTCTCTTTCCATCTCATAGACACGAGCTGAGAAATTGCAAACGTCGAGCAATTGCTCAGAGATGAAAAGTGCCAGCACTGAAAGCTGTTGCTAGCCAGCACCCTTCCTTGGAAGCGCTTTTGTAGGCCTAAGAACACTGGGGCTCTGGGCTTCTCTAGCCACCTCATCTTCTGCTCATCCTCTCGCGCACTCTAAAGAGAGCTCAGGTGAGAAATTGCAAACGTCGAGCAATTGCTCAGAGATGAAAAGTGCCAGCACTGAAAGCTCTTGCTAGCCAGCACCCTTCCTTGGTAGCGCTTTCACAGGCGCAGCAACACTGGGGCTTTGCGTTTCTATACGCACCAAACGTCACGGTCATTCTCTTTCCGTCTCGTAGACACAAGCTGAGAAATTGCAAATGTCGAGCAATTGCTCAGAGATGAAAAGTGCCAGCACTGAAAGCTGTTGCTAGCCAGCACCCTTCCTTGGAAGCGCTTTTGTAGGCCTAAGAACACTGGGGCTCTGGGCTTCTCTAGCCACCTCATCTTCTGCTCATCCTCTCGCGCTCTAAAGAGAGCTCAGGTGAGAAATTGCAAACGTCGAGCAATTGCTCAGAGATGAAAAGTGCCAGCACTGAAAGCTGTTGCTAGCCAGCACCCTTCCTTGGAAGCGCTTTCACAGGCGCAGCAACACTGGGGCTTTGCGCTTCTCTACCCACCAAACGTCACGGTCCTTCTCTTTCCGCCTCGTAGACACGAGCTGAGAAATTGCAAACGTCGAGCAATTGCTCAGAGATGAAAAGTGCCAGCACTGAAAGCTGTTGCTAGCCAGCACCCCTCCTTGGAAGCGCTTTCACAGGCGCAGCAACACTGGGGCTTTGCGCTTCTCTAGCCACCAAACGTCACGGTCCTTCTCTTTCCATCTCGTAGACACGAGGTGAGAAATTGCAAACGTCGAGCAATTGCTCAGAGATGAAAAGTGCCAGCACTGAAAGCTGTTGCTAGCCAGCACCCTTCCTTGGAAGCGCTTTTGTAGGCCTAAGAACACTGGGGCTCTGGGCTTCTCTAGCCACCTCATCTTCTGCTCATCCTCTCGCGCACTCTAAAGAGAGCTCAGGTGAGAAATTGCAAACGACGAGCAATTGCTCAGAGATGAAAAGTGCCAGCACTGAAAGCTCTTGCTAGCCAGCACCCTTCCTTGGAAGCGCTTTCACAGGCGCAGCAACACTGGGGCTTTGCGCTTCTCTAGCCACCAAACGTCACGGTCCTTCTCTTTCCGTCTCCTAGACACGAGCTGAGAAATTGCAAACGTCGAGCAATTGCTCAGAGATGAAAAGTGCCAGCACTGAAAGCTCTTGCTAGCCAGCACCCTTCCTTGGAAGCGCTTTTGTAGGCCTAAGAAGACTGGGGCTCTGGGCTTCTCTAGCCACCTCATCTTCTGCTCATCCTCTCGCGCACTCTAAAGAGAGCTCAGGTGAGAAATTGCAAACGTCGAGCAATTGCTCAGAGATGAAAAGTGCCAGCACTGAAAGCTGTTGCTAGGCAGCACCCTTCCTTGGAAGCGCTTTCACAGGTGCAGTAACACTGGGGCTTTGCGCTTCTCTACCCACCAAACGTCACGGTCCTTCTCTTTCCATCTCATAGACACGAGCTGAGAAATTGCAAACGTCGAGCAATTGCTCAGAGATGAAAAGTGCCAGCACTGAAAGCTCTTGCTAGCCAGCACCCTTCCTTGGAAGCGCTTTTGTAGGCCTAAGAACACTGGGGCTCTGGGCTTCTCTAGCCACCTCATCTTCTGCTCATCCTCTCGCGCACTCTAAAGAGAGCTCAGGTGAGAAATTGCAAACGTCGAGCAATTGCTCAGAGATGAAAAGTGCCAGCACTGAAAGCTCTTGCTAGCCAGCACCCTTCCTTGGAAGCGCTTTCACAGGCGCAGCAACACTGGGGCTTTGCGCTTCTCTAGCCACCAAACGTCACGGTCATTCTCTTTCCGTCTCGTAGACACGAGCTGAGAAATTGCAAATGTCGAGCAATTGCTCAGAGATGAAAAGTGCCAGCACTGAAAGCTGTTGCTAGCCAGCACCCTTCCTTGGAAGCGCTTTTGTAGGCCTAAGAACACTGGGGCTCTGGGCTTCTCTAGCCACCTCATCTTCTGCTCATACTCTCGCGCTCTAAAGAGAGCTCAGGTGAGAAATTGCAAACGTCGAGCAATTGCTCAGAGATGAAAAGTGCCAGCACTGAAAGCTCTTGCTAGCCAGCACCCTTCCTTGGAAGCGCTTTCACAGGCGCAGCAACACTGGGGCTTTGCGCTTCTCTACCCACCAAACGTCACGGTCCTTCTCTTTCCGCCTCGTAGACACGAGCTGAGAAATTGCAAACGTCGAGCAATTGCTCAGAGATGAAAAGTGCCAGCACTGAAAGCTGTTGCTAGCCAGCACCCCTCCTTGGAAGCGCTTTCACAGGCGCAGCAACACTGGGGCTTTGCGCTTCTCTAGCCACCAAACGTCACGGTCCTTCTCTTTCCATCTCGTAGACACGAGGTGAGAAATTGCAAACGTCGAGCAATTGCTCAGAGATGAAAAGTGCCAGCACTGAAAGCTGTTGCTAGCCAGCACCCTTCCTTGGAAGCGCTTTTGTAGGCCTAAGAACACTGGGGCTCTGGGCTTCTCTAGCCACCTCATCTTCTGCTCATCCTCTCGCGCACTCTAAAGAGAGCTCAGGTGAGAAATTGCAAACGACGAGCAATTGCTCAGAGATGAAAAGTGCCAGCACTGAAAGCTGTTGCTAGGCAGCACCCTTCCTTGGAAGCGCTTTCACAGGTGCAGTAACACTGGGGCTTTGCGCTTCTCTACCCACCAAACGTCACGGTCCTTCTCTTTCCATCTCATAGACACGAGCTGAGAAATTGCAAACGTCGAGCAATTGCTCAGAGATGAAAAGTGCCAGCACTGAAAGCTCTTGCTAGCCAGCACCCTTCCTTGGAAGCGCTTTTGTAGGCCTAAGAACACTGGGGCTCTGGGCTTCTCTAGCCACCTAATCTTCTGCTCATCCTCTCGCGCACTCTAAAGAGAGCTCAGGTGAGAAATTGCAAACGTCGAGCAATTGCTCAGAGATGAAAAGTGCCAGCACTGAAAGCTGTTGCTAGCCAGCACCCTTCCTTGGAAGCGCTTTCACAGGCGCAGCAACACTGGGGCTTTGCGTTTCTCTACCCACCAAACGTCACGGTCATTCTCTTTCCGTCTCGTAGACACGAGCTGAGAAATTGCAAATGTCGAGCAATTGCTCAGAGATGAAAAGTGCCAGCACTGAAAGCTCTTGCTAGCCAGCCCCCTTCCTTGGAAGCGCTTTTGTAGGCCTAAGAACACTGGGGCTCTGGGCTTCTCTAGCCACCACATCTTCTGCTCATCCTCTCGCGCACTCTAAAGAGAGCTCAGGTGAGAAATTGCAAACGTCGAGCAATTGCTCAGAGATGAAAAGTGCCAGCACTGAAAGCTGTTGCTAGCCAGCACCCTTCCTTGGAAGCGCTTTCACAGGCGCAGTAACACTGGGGCTTTGCGCTTCTCTAGCCACCAAACGTCACGGTCCTTCTCTTTCCATCTCGTAGGCACGAGCTGAGAAATTGCAAACGTCGAGCAATTGCTCAGAGATGAAAAGTGCCAGCACTGAAAGCTGTTGCTAGCCAGCACCCTTCCTTGGAAGCGCTTTTGTAGGCCTAAGAACACTGGGGCTCTGGGCTTCTCTAGCCACCTAATCTGCTCATCCTCGCGCGCTCTAAAGAGAGCTCAGGTGAGAAATTGCAAACGTCGAGCAATTGCTCAGAGATGAAAAGTGCCAGCACTGAAAGCTGTTGCTAGCCAGCACCCTTTCTTTGAAGCGCTTTCACAGGCGCAGTAACACTGGGGCTTTGCACTTCTCTAGCCACCAAACGTCACGGTCCTTCTCTTTCCGTCTTGTAGACACGAGCTGAGAAATGGCAAACGTCGAGCAATTGCTCAGAAATGAAAAGTGCCAGCACTGAAAGCTGTTGCTAGGCAGCACCCTTCCTTGGAAGCGCTTTCACAGGCGCAGCAACACTGGGGCTTTGCGCTTCTCTAGCCACCAAACGTCACGGTCCTTCTCTTTCCGTCTCGTAGACACGAGCTGAGAAATTGCAAACGTCGAGCAATTGCTCAGAGATGAAAAGTGCCAGCACTGAAAGCTGTTGCTAGCCAGCACCCTTCC
The DNA here is from genome assembly GCA_037962945.1 of Sarcoramphus papa. Lineage (NCBI taxonomy): Eukaryota > Metazoa > Chordata > Aves > Accipitriformes > Cathartidae > Sarcoramphus > Sarcoramphus papa. The sequence goes on from JBBMRM010000121.1 coordinate 984,909, forward strand.
TTGGAAGCGCTTTCACAGGCGCAGTAACACTGGGGCTTTGCGCTTCTCTAGCCACCAAACGTCACGGTCCTTCTCTTTCCGCCTCGTAGACACGAGCTGAGAAATTGCAAACGTCGAGCAATTGCTCAGAGATGAAAAGTGCCAGCACTGAAAGCTGTTGCTAGCCAGCACCCTTCCTTGGAAGCGCTTTTGTAGGCCTAAGAACACTGGGGCTCTGGGCTTCTCTAGCCACCTCATCTTCTGCTCATCCTCTCGCGCACTCTGAAGAGAGCTCAGGTGAGAAATTGCAAACGTCGAGCAATTGCTCAGAGATGAAAAGTGCCAGCACTGAAAGCTGTTGCTAGCCAGCACCCTTCCTTGGAAGCGCTTTTGTAGCCCTTAGAACACTGAGGCTCTGGGCTTCTCTAGCCACCTCATCTTCTGCTCATCCTCTCGCGCTCTAAAGAGAGCTCAGCTGAGAAATTGCAAATGTCGAGCAATTGCTCAGAGATGAAAAGTGCCAGCACTGAAAGCTGTTGCTAGCCAGCACCCTTCCTTGGAAGCGCTTTCACAGGCGCAGCAACACTGGGGCTTTGCGCTTCTCTACCCACCAAACGTCACGGTCCTTCTCTTTCTGTCGGTAGACACGAGCTGAGAAATTGCAAACGTCGAGCAATTGCTCAGAGATGAAAAGTGCCAGCACTGAAAGCTGTTGCTAGCCAGCACCCTTCCTTGGAAGCGCTTTCACAGGCGCAGTAACACTGGGGCTTTGCGCTTCTCTAGCCACCAAACGTCACGGTCCTTCTCTTTCCGCCTCGTAGACACGAGCTGAGAAATTGCAAACGTCGAGCAATTGCTCAGAGATGAAAAGTGCCAGCACTGAAAGCTGTTGCTAGCCAGCACCCTTCCTTGGAAGCGCTTTTGTAGGCCTAAGAACACTGGGGCTCTGGGCTTCTCTAGCCACCTCATCTTCTGCTCATCCTCTCGCGCACTCTGAAGAGAGCTCAGGTGAGAAATTGCAAACGTCGAGCAATTGCTCAGAGATGAAAAGTGCCAGCACTGAAAGCTGTTGCTAGGCAGCACCCTTCCTTGGAAGCACTTTCACAGGTGCAGTAACACTGGGGCTTTGCGCTTCTCTAGCCACCAAACGTCACGGCCACTATCTCTACGTCTCGTAGACACGAGCTGAGAAATTGCAAACGTCGAGCAATTGCTCAGAGATGAAAAGTGCCAGCACTGAAAGCTGTTGCTAGCCAGCACCCTTCCTTGGAAGCGCTTTCACAGGCGCAGTAACACTGGGGCTTTGCGCTTCTCTACCCACCAAACGTCACGGTCACTATCTCTCCGTCTCGTAGACACGAGCTGAGAAATTGCAAACGTCGAGCAATTGCTCAGAGATGAAAAGTGCCAGCACTGAAAGCTCTTGCTAGCCAGCACCCTTCCTTGGAAGCGCTTTTGTAGGCCTAAGAACACTGGGGCTCTGGGCTTCTCTAGCCACCTCATCTTCTGCTCATCCTCTCGCGCACTCTAAAGAGAGCTCAGGTGAGAAATTGCAAACGTCGAGCAATTGCTCAGAGATGAAAAGTGCCAGCACTGAAAGCTGTTGCTAGGCAGCACCCTTCCTTGGAAGCGCTTTCACAGGTGCAGTAACACTGGGGCTTTGCGCTTCTCTAGCCACCAAACGTCACGGTCCTTCTCTTTCCATCTCATAGACACGAGCTGAGAAATTGCAAACGTCCAGCAATTGCTCCGAGATGAAAAGTGCCAGCACTGAAAGCTCGTGCTAGCCAGCACCCTTCCTTGGAAGCGCTTTTGTAGGCCTAAGAACACTGGGGCTCTGGGCTTCTCTAGCCACCTCATCTTCTGCTCATCCTCTCGCGCACTCTAAAGAGAGCTCAGGTGAGAAATTGCAAACGTCCAGCAATTGCTCAGAGATGAAAAGTGCCAGCACTGAAAGCTGTTGCTAGCCAGCACCCTTCCTTGGAAGCGCTTTTGTAGGCCTAAGAACACTGGGGCTCTGGGCTTCTCTAGCCACCTCATCTTCTGCTCATCCTCTCGCGCACTCTGAAGAGAGCTCAGGTGAGAAATTGCAAACGTCGAGCAATTGCTCAGAGATGAAAAGTGCCAGCACTGAAAGCTGTTGCTAGCCAGCACCCTTCCTTGGAAGCGCTTTCACAGGCGCAGCAACACTGGGGCTTTGCGCTTCTCTAGCCACCAAACGTCACGGTCCTTCTCTTTCCGTCTCCTAGACACGAGCTGAGAAATTGCAAACGTCAAGCAATTGCTCAGAGATGAAAAGTGCCAGCACTGAAAGCTCTTGCTAGCCAGCACCCTTCCTTGGAAGCGCTTTTGTAGGCCTAAGAACACTGGGGCTCTGGGCTTCTCTAGCCACCTAATCTTCTGCTCATCCTCTCGCGCACTCTAAAGAGAGCTCAGGTGAGAAATTGCAAACGTCGAGCAATTGCTCAGAGATGAAAAGTGCCAGCACTGAAAGCTGTTGCTAGCCAGCACCCTTCCTTGGAAGCGCTTTCACAGGCGCAGCAACACTGGGGCTTTGCGTTTCTCTACCCACCAAACGTCACGGTCATTCTCTTTCCGTCTCGTAGACACGAGCTGAGAAATTGCAAATGTCGAGCAATTGCTCAGAGATGAAAAGTGCCAGCACTGAAAGCTGTTGCTAGCCAGCACCCTTCCTTGGAAGCGCTTTTGTAGGCCTAAGAACACTGGGGCTCTGGGCTTCTCTAGCCACCTAATCTTCTGCTCATCCTCTCGCGCTCTAAAGAGAGCTCAGGTGAGAAATTGCAAACGTCGAGCAATTGCTCAGAGATGAAAAGTGCCAGCACTGAAAGCTCTTGCTAGCCAGCACCCTTCCTTGGAAGCGCTTTCACAGGCGCAGCAACACTGGGGCTTTGCGCTTCTCTAGCCACCAAACGTCACGGTCCTTCTCTTTCCGCCTCGTAGACACGAGCTGAGATATTGCAAACGTCGAGCAATTGCTCAGAGATGAAAAGTGCCAGCACTGAAAGCTGTTGCTAGCCAGCACCCCTCCTTGGAAGCGCTTTCACAGGCGCAGCAACACTGGGGCTTTGCGCTTCTCTACGCACCAAACGTCACGGTCCTTCTCTTTCCGTCTCGTAGACACGAGCTGAGAAATTGCAAACGTCGAGCAATTGCTCAGAGATGAAAAGTGCCAGCACTGGAAGCTGTTGCTAGCCAGCACCCTTCCTTGGAAGCGCTTTTGTAGGCCTAAGAACACTGGGGCTCTGGGCTTCTCTAGCCACCTCATCTTCTGCTCATCCTCTCGCGCACTCTGAAGAGAGCTCAGGTGAGAAATTGCAAACGACGAGCAATTGCTCAGAGATGAAAAGTGCCAGCACTGAAAGCTGTTGCTAGCCAGCACCCTTCCTTGGAAGCGCTTTCACAGGCTCAGTAACACTGGGGCTTTGCGCTTCTCTAGCCACCAAACGTCACGGTCCTTCTCTTTCCGTCTCGTAGACACGAGCTGAGAAATTGCAAACGTCGAGCAATTGCTCCGAGATGAAAAGTGCCAGCACTGAAAGCTGTTGCTAGCCAGCACCCTTCCTTGGAAGCGCTTTTGTAGGCCTAAGAACACTGGGGCTCTGGGCTTCTCTAGCCACCTCATCTTCTGCTCATCCTCTCGCGCACTCTAAAGAGGGCTCAGGTGAGAAATTGCAAACGTCGAGCAATTGCTCAGAGATGAAAAGTGCCAGCACTGAAAGCTGTTGCTAGCCAGCACCCTTCCTTGGAAACGCTTTCACAGGCGCAGCAACACTGGGGCTTTGCGCTTCTCTAGCCACCAAACGTCACGGTCCTTCTCTTTCCGTCTCGTGGACACGAGCTGAGAAATTGCAAACGTCGAGCAATTGCTCAGAGATGAAAAGTGCCAGCACTGAAAGCTCTTGCTAGCCAGCACCCTTCCTTGGAAGCGCTTTCACAGGCGCAGCAACACTGGGGCTTTGCGCTTCTCTAGCCACCAAACGTCACGGTCCTTCTCTTTCCGTCTCGTAGACACGAGCTGAGAAATTGCAAACGTCCAGCAATTGCTCAGAGATGAAAAGTGCCAGCACTGAAAGCTGTTGCTAGCCAGCCCCCTTCCTTGGAAGCGCTTTTGTAGGCCTAAGAACACTGGGGCTCTGGGCTTCTCTAGCCACCACATCTTCTGCTCATCCTCTCGCGCACTCTAAAGAGAGCTCAGGTGAGAAATTGCAAACGTCGAGCAATTGCTCAGAGATGAAAAGTGCCAGCACTGAAAGCTGTTGCTAGCCAGCACCCTTCCTTGGAAGCGCTTTCACAGGCGCAGTAACACTGGGGCTTTGCGCTTCTCTAGCCACCAAACGTCACGGTCCTTCTCTTTCCATCTCGTAGGCACGAGCTGAGAAATTGCAAACGTCGAGCAATTGCTCAGAGATGAAAAGTGCCAGCACTGAAAGCTGTTGCTAGCCAGCACCCTTCCTTGGAAGCGCTTTTGTAGGCCTAAGAACACTGGGGCTCTGGGCTTCTCTAGCCACCTAATCTGCTCATCCTCGCGCGCTCTAAAGAGAGCTCAGGTGAGAAATTGCAAACGTCGAGCAATTGCTCAGAGATGAAAAGTGCCAGCACTGAAAGCTGTTGCTAGCCAGCACCCTTCCTTGGAAGCGCTTTCACAGGCGCAGCAACACTGGGGCTTTGCGTTTCTCTAGCCACCAAACGTCACGGTCCTTCTCTTTCCGTCTTGTAGACACGAGCTGAGAAATGGCAAACGTCGAGCAATTGCTCAGAAATGAAAAGTGCCAGCACTGAAAGCTGTTGCTAGGCAGCACCCTTCCTTGGAAGCGCTTTCACAGGCGCAGCAACACTGGGGCTTTGCGCTTCTCTAGCCACCAAACGTCACGGTCCTTCTCTTTCCGTCTCGTAGACACGAGCTGAGAAATTGCAAACGTCGAGCAATTGCTCAGAGATGAAAAGTGCCAGCACTGAAAGCTCTTGCTAGGCAGCACCCTTCCTTGGAAGCGCTTTCACAGGCGCAGTAACACTGGGGCTTTGCGCTTCTCTAGCCACCAAACGTCACGGTCCTTCTCTTTCCGCCTCGTAGACACGAGCTGAGAAATTGCAAACGTCGAGCAATTGCTCAGAGATGAAAAGTGCCAGCACTGAAAGCTCTTGCTAGCCAGCACCCTTCCTTGGAAGCGCTTTTGTAGGCCTAAGCACACTGAGGCTCTGGGCTTCTCTAGCCACCTCATCTTCTGCTCATCCTCTCGCGCACTCTAAAGAGAGCTCAGGTGAGAAATTGCAAACGTCGAGCAATTGCTCAGAGATGAAAAGTGCCAGCACTGAAAGCTGTTGCTAGCCAGCACCCTTCCTTGGAAGCGCTTTTGTAGCCCTTAGAACACTGAGGCTCTGGGCTTCTCTAGCCACCTCATCTTCTGCTCATCCTCTCGCGCTCTAAAGAGAGCTCAGCTGAGAAATTGCAAATGTCGAGCAATTGCTCAGAGATGAAAAGTGCCAGCACTGAAAGCTGTTGCTAGCCAGCACCCTTCCTTGGAAGCGCTTTCACAGGTGCAGCAACACTGGGGCTTTGCGCTTCTATACGCACCAAACGTCACGGTCCTTCTCTTTCTGTCGGTAGACACGAGCTGAGAAATTGCAAACGTCGAGCAATTGCTCAGAGATGAAAAGTGCCAGCACTGAAAGCTGTTGCTAGCCAGCACCCTTCCTTGGAAGCGCTTTCACAGGCGCAGTAACACTGGGGCTTTGCGCTTCTCTAGCCACCAAACGTCACGGTCCTTCTCTTTCCGCCTCGTAGACACGAGCTGAGAAATTGCAAACGTCGAGCAATTGCTCAGAGATGAAAAGTGCCAGCACTGAAAGCTGTTGCTAGCCAGCACCCTTCCTTGGAAGCGCTTTTGTAGGCCTAAGAACACTGGGGCTCTGGGCTTCTCTAGCCACCTCATCTTCTGCTCATCCTCTCGCGCACTCTGAAGAGAGCTCAGGTGAGAAATTGCAAATGTCGAGCAATTGCTCAGAGATGAAAAGTGCCAGCACTGAAAGCTGTTGCTAGGCAGCACCCTTCCTTGGAAGCGCTTTCACAGGTGCAGTAACACTGGGGCTTTGCGCTTCTCTAGCCACCAAACGTCACGGCCACTATCTCTACGTCTCGTAGACACGAGCTGAGAAATTGCAAACGTCGAGCAATTGCTCAGAGATGAAAAGTGCCAGCACTGAAAGCTGTTGCTAGCCAGCACCCTTCCTTGGAAGCGCTTTCACAGGCGCAGCAACACTGGGGCTTTGCGCTTCTCTAGCCACCAAACGTCACGGTCACTATCTCTCCGTCTCGTAGACACGAGCTGAGAAATTGCAAACGTCGAGCAATTGCTCAGAGATGAAAAGTGCCAGCACTGAAAGCTCTTGCTAGCCAGCACCCTTCCTTGGAAGCGCTTTTGTAGGCCTAAGAACACTGGGGCTCTGGGCTTCTCTAGCCACCTCATCTTCTGCTCATCCTCTCGCGCACTCTAAAGAGAGCTCAGGTGAGAAATTGCAAACGTCGAGCAATTGCTCAGAGATGAAAAGTGCCAGCACTGAAAGCTGTTGCTAGGCAGCACCCTTCCTTGGAAGCGCTTTCACAGGTGCAGTAACACTGGGGCTTTGCGCTTCTCTAGCCACCAAACGTCACGGTCCTTCTCTTTCCATCTCATAGACACGAGCTGAGAAATTGCAAACGTCCAGCAATTGCTCCGAGATGAAAAGTGCCAGCACTGAAAGCTCGTGCTAGCCAGCACCCTTCCTTGGAAGCGCTTTTGTAGGCCTAAGAACACTGGGGCTCTGGGCTTCTCTAGCCACCTCATCTTCTGCTCATCCTCTCGCGCACTCTAAAGAGAGCTCAGGTGAGAAATTGCAAACGTCGAGCAATTGCTCAGAGATGAAAAGTGCCAGCACTGAAAGCTCTTGCTAGCCAGCACCCTTCCTTGGTAGCGCTTTCACAGGCGCAGCAACACTGGGGCTTTGCGTTTCTATACGCACCAAACGTCACGGTCATTCTCTTTCCGTCTCGTAGACACAAGCTGAGAAATTGCAAATGTCGAGCAATTGCTCAGAGATGAAAAGTGCCAGCACTGAAAGCTGTTGCTAGCCAGCACCCTTCCTTGGAAGCGCTTTTGTAGGCCTAAGAACACTGGGGCTCTGGGCTTCTCTAGCCACCTCATCTTCTGCTCATCCTCTCGCGCTCTAAAGAGAGCTCAGGTGAGAAATTGCAAACGTCGAGCAATTGCTCAGAGATGAAAAGTGCCAGCACTGAAAGCTGTTGCTAGCCAGCACCCTTCCTTGGAAGCGCTTTCACAGGCGCAGCAACACTGGGGCTTTGCGCTTCTCTAGCCACCAAACGTCACGGTCCTTCTCTTTCCGCCTCGTAGACACGAGCTGAGAAATTGCAAACGTCGAGCAATTGCTCAGAGATGAAAAGTGCCAGCACTGAAAGCTGTTGCTAGCCAGCACCCCTCCTTGGAAGCGCTTTCACAGGCGCAGCAACACTGGGGCTTTGCGCTTCTCTAGCCACCAAACGTCACGGTCCTTCTCTTTCCATCTCGTAGACACGAGGTGAGAAATTGCAAACGTCGAGCAATTGCTCAGAGATGAAAAGTGCCAGCACTGAAAGCTGTTGCTAGCCAGCACCCTTCCTTGGAAGCGCTTTTGTAGGCCTAAGAACACTGGGGCTCTGGGCTTCTCTAGCCACCTCATCTTCTGCTCATCCTCTCGCGCACTCTAAAGAGAGCTCAGGTGAGAAATTGCAAACGACGAGCAATTGCTCAGAGATGAAAAGTGCCAGCACTGAAAGCTCTTGCTAGCCAGCACCCTTCCTTGGAAGCGCTTTCACAGGCGCAGCAACACTGGGGCTTTGCGCTTCTCTAGCCACCAAACGTCACGGTCCTTCTCTTTCCGTCTCCTAGACACGAGCTGAGAAATTGCAAACGTCGAGCAATTGCTCAGAGATGAAAAGTGCCAGCACTGAAAGCTCTTGCTAGCCAGCACCCTTCCTTGGAAGCGCTTTTGTAGGCCTAAGAACACTGGGGCTCTGGGCTTCTCTAGCCACCTCATCTTCTGCTCATCCTCTCGCGCACTCTAAAGAGAGCTCAGGTGAGAAATTGCAAACGTCGAGCAATTGCTCAGAGATGAAAAGTGCCAGCACTGAAAGCTGTTGCTAGGCAGCACCCTTCCTTGGAAGCGCTTTCACAGGTGCAGTAACACTGGGGCTTTGCGCTTCTCTACCCACCAAACGTCACGGTCCTTCTCTTTCCATCTCATAGACACGAGCTGAGAAATTGCAAACGTCGAGCAATTGCTCAGAGATGAAAAGTGCCAGCACTGAAAGCTCTTGCTAGCCAGCCCCCTTCCTTGGAAGCGCTTTTGTAGGCCTAAGAACACTGGGGCTCTGGGCTTCTCTAGCCACCTCATCTTCTGCTCATCCTCTCGCGCACTCTAAAGAGAGCTCAGGTGAGAAATTGCAAACGTCGAGCAATTGCTCAGAGATGAAAAGTGCCAGCACTGAAAGCTCTTGCTAGCCAGCACCCTTCCTTGGAAGCGCTTTCACAGGCGCAGCAACACTGGGGCTTTGCGCTTCTCTAGCCACCAAACGTCACGGTCATTCTCTTTCCGTCTCGTAGACACGAGCTGAGAAATTGCAAATGTCGAGCAATTGCTCAGAGATGAAAAGTGCCAGCACTGAAAGCTGTTGCTAGCCAGCACCCTTCCTTGGAAGCGCTTTTGTAGGCCTAAGAACACTGGGGCTCTGGGCTTCTCTAGCCACCTCATCTTCTGCTCATCCTCTCGCGCTCTAAAGAGAGCTCAGGTGAGAAATTGCAAACGTCGAGCAATTGCTCAGAGATGAAAAGTGCCAGCACTGAAAGCTCTTGCTAGCCAGCACCCTTCCTTGGAAGCGCTTTCACAGGCGCAGCAACACTGGGGCTTTGCGCTTCTCTACCCACCAAACGTCACGGTCCTTCTCTTTCCGCCTCGTAGACACGAGCTGAGAAATTGCAAACGTCGAGCAATTGCTCAGAGATGAAAAGTGCCAGCACTGAAAGCTGTTGCTAGCCAGCACCCCTCCTTGGAAGCGCTTTCACAGGCGCAGCAACACTGGGGCTTTGCGCTTCTCTAGCCACCAAACGTCACGGTCCTTCTCTTTCCATCTCGTAGACACGAGGTGAGAAATTGCAAACGTCGAGCAATTGCTCAGAGATGAAAAGTGCCAGCACTGAAAGCTGTTGCTAGCCAGCACCCTTCCTTGGAAGCGCTTTTGTAGGCCTAAGAACACTGGGGCTCTGGGCTTCTCTAGCCACCTCATCTTCTGCTCATCCTCTCGCGCACTCTAAAGAGAGCTCAGGTGAGAAATTGCAAACGACGAGCAATTGCTCAGAGATGAAAAGTGCCAGCACTGAAAGCTGTTGCTAGGCAGCACCCTTCCTTGGAAGCGCTTTCACAGGTGCAGTAACACTGGGGCTTTGCGCTTCTCTACCCACCAAACGTCACGGTCCTTCTCTTTCCATCTCATAGACACGAGCTGAGAAATTGCAAACGTCGAGCAATTGCTCAGAGATGAAAAGTGCCAGCACTGAAAGCTCTTGCTAGCCAGCACCCTTCCTTGGAAGCGCTTTTGTAGGCCTAAGAACACTGGGGCTCTGGGCTTCTCTAGCCACCTCATCTTCTGCTCATCCTCTCGCGCACTCTAAAGAGAGCTCAGGTGAGAAATTGCAAACGTCGAGCAATTGCTCAGAGATGAAAAGTGCCAGCACTGAAAGCTGTTGCTAGCCAGCACCCTTCCTTGGAAGCGCTTTCACAGGCGCAGCAACACTGGGGCTTTGCGCTTCTCTAGCCACCAAACGTCACGGTCCTTCTCTTTCCGCCTCGTAGACACGAGCTGAGAAATTGCAAAAGTCGAGCAATTGCTCAGAGATGAAAAGTGCCAGCACTGAAAGCTGTTGCTAGCCAGCACCCTTCCTTGGAAGCGCTTTTGTAGGCCTAAGAACACTGGGGCTCTGGGCTTCTCTAGCCACCTCATCTTCTGCTCATCCTCTCGCGCTCTAAAGAGAGCTCAGGTGAGAAATTGCAAACGTCGAGCAATTGCTCAGAGATGAAAAGTGCCAGCACTGAAAGCTCTTGCTAGCCAGCACCCTTCCTTGGAAGCGCTTTCACAGGCGCAGCAACACTGGGGCTTTGCGCTTCTCTAGCCACCAAACGTCACGGTCCTTCTCTTTCCGCCTCGTAGACACGAGCTGAGAAATTGCAAACGTCGAGCAATTGCTCAGAGATGAAAAGTGCCAGCACTGAAAGCTGTTGCTAGCCAGCACCCCTCCTTGGAAGCGCTTTCACAGGCGCAGCAACACTGGGGCTTTGCGCTTCTCTAGCCACCAAACGTCACGGTCCTTCTCTTTCCGTCTCGTAGACACGAGCTGAGAAATTGCAAACGTCGAGCAATTGCTCAGAGATGAAAAGTGCCAGCACTGGAAGCTGTTGCTAGCCAGCACCCTTCCTTGGAAGCGCTTTTGTAGGCCTAAGAACACTGGGGCTCTGGGCTTCTCTAGCCACCTCATCTTCTGCTCATCCTCTCGCGCACTCTGAAGAGAGCTCAGGTGAGAAATTGCAAACGACGAGCAATTGCTCAGAGATGAAAAGTGCCAGCACTGAAAGCTGTTGCTAGCCAGCACCCTTCCTTGGAAGCGCTTTCACAGGCGCAGCAACACTGGGGCTTTGCGCTTCTCTACCCACCAAACGTCACGGTCCTTCTCTTTCCGTCTCGTAGACACGAGCTGAGAAATTGCAAACGTCCAGCAATTGCTCCGAGATGAAAAGTGCCAGCACTGAAAGCTCTTGCTAGCCAGCACCCTTCCTTGGAAGCGCTTTTGTAGGCCTAAGAACACTGGGGCTCTGGGCTTCTCTAGCCACCTCATCTTCTGCTCATCCTCTCGCGCACTCTAAAGAGAGCTCAGGGGAGAAATTGCAAACGTCCAGCAATTGCTCCGAGATGAAAAGTGCCAGCACTGAAAGCTCTTGCTAGCCAGCACCCTTCCTTGGAAGCGCTTTCACAGGCGCTGTAACACTGGGACTTTGCACTTCTCTACGCACCAAACGTCACGGTCCTTCTCTTTCCGTCTCGTAGACACGAGCTGAGAAATTGCAAACGTCGAGCAATTGCTCAGAGATGAAAAGTGCCAGCACTGAAAGCTGTTGCTAGCCAGCACCCTTCCTTGGAAGCGCTTTTGTAGGCCTAAGAACACTGGGGCTCTGGGCTTCTCTAGCCACCTCATCTTCTGCTCATCCTCTCGCGCACTCTAAAGAGAGCTCAGGTGAGAAATTGCAAACGTCGAGCAATTGCTCAGAGATGAAAAGTGCCAGCACTGAAAGCTGTTGCTAGCCAGCACCCTTCCTTGGAAACGCTTTCACAGGTGCAGCAACACTGGGGCTTTGCGCTTCTCTAGCCACCAAACGTCACGGTCCTTCTCTTTCCGTCTCGTAGACACGAGCTGAGAAATTGCAAACGTGGAGCAATTGCTCAGAGATGAAAAGTGCCAGCACTGAAAGCTCTTGCTAGCCAGCACCCTTCCTTGGAAGCGCTTTCACAGGCGCAGCAACACTGGGGCTTTGCGCTTCTCTAGCCACCAAACGTCACGGTCCTTCTCTTTCCGTCTCGTAGACACGAGCTGAGAAATTGCAAACGTCGAGCAATTGCTCAGAGATGAAAAGTGCCAGCACTGAAAGCTGTTGCTAGCCAGCACCCTTCCTTGGAAGCGCTTTTGTAGGCCTAAGAACACTGGGGCTCTGGGCTTCTCTAGCCACCACATCTTCTGCTCATCCTCTCGCGCACTCTAAAGAGAGCTCAGGTGAGAAATTGCAAACGTCGAGCAATTGCTCAGAGATGAAAAGTGCCAGCACTGAAAGCTGTTGCTAGCCAGCACCCTTCCTTGGAAGCGCTTTCACAGGCGCAGTAACACTGGGGCTTTGCGCTTCTCTAGCCACCAAACGTCACGGTCCTTCTCTTTCCATCTCGTAGGCACGAGCTGAGAAATTGCAAACGTCGAGCAATTGCTCAGAGATGAAAAGTGCCAGCACTGAAAGCTGTTGCTAGCCAGCACCCTTCCTTGGAAGCGCTTTTGTAGGCCTAAGAACACTGGGGCTCTGGGCTTCTCTAGCCACCTAATCTGCTCATCCTCGCGCGCTCTAAAGAGAGCTCAGGTGAGAAATTGCAAACGTCGAGCAATTGCTCAGAGATGAAAAGTGCCAGCACTGAAAGCTGTTGCTAGCCAGCACCCTTCCTTGGAAGCGCTTTCACAGGCGCAGTAACACTGGGGCTTTGCACTTCTCTAGCCACCAAACGTCACGGTCCTCCTCTTTCCGTCTTGTAGACACGAGCTGAGAAATGGCAAACGTCGAGCAATTGCTCAGAAATGAAAAGTGCCAGCACTGAAAGCTCTTGCTAGCCAGCACCCTTCCTTGGAAGCGCTTTCACAGGCGCAGCAACACTGGGGCTTTGCGCTTCTCTAGCCACCAAACGTCACGGTCCTTCTCTTTCCGTCTCGTAGACACGAGCTGAGAAATTGCAAATGTCGAGCAATTGCTCAGAGATGAAAAGTGCCAGCACTGAAAGCTCTTGCTAGCCAGCACCCTTCCTTGGAAGCGCTTTCACAGGCGCAGTAACACTGGGGCTTTGCGCTTCTCTAGCCACCAAACGTCACGGTCCTTCTCTTTCCGCCTCGTAGACACGAGCTGAGAAATTGCAAACGTCGAGCAATTGCTCAGAGATGAAAAGTGCCAGCACTGAAAGCTGTTGCTAGCCAGCACCCTTCCTTGGAAGCGCTTTCACAGGCGCAGCAACACTGGGGCTTTGCGCTTCTCTAGCCACCAAACGTCACGGTCCTTCTCTTTCCGTCTCGTAGACACGAGCTGAGAAATTGCAAACGTCGAGCAATTGCTCAGAGATGAAAAGTGCCAGCACTGAAAGCTGTTGCTAGCCAGCACCCTTCCTTGGAAGCGCTTTTGTAGGCCTAAGAACACTGGGGCTCTGGGCTTCTCTAGCCACCTCATCTTCTGCTCATCCTCTCGCGCACTCTAAAGAGAGCTCAGGTGAGAAATTGCAAACGTCCAGCAATTCCTCAGAGATGAAAAGTGCCAGCACTGAAAGCTGTTGCTAGCCAGCACCCTTCCTTGGAAGCGCTTTTGTAGCCCTTAGAACACTGAGGCTCTGGGCTTCTCTAGCCACCTCATCTTCTGCTCATCCTCTCGCGCACTCTAAAGAGAGCTCAGGTGAGAAATTGCAAATGTCGAGCAATTGCTCAGAGATGAAAAGTGCCAGCACTGAAAGCTGTTGCTAGCCAGCACCCTTCCTTGGAAGCGCTTTCACAGGCGCAGCAACACTGGGGCTTTGCGCTTCTATACGCAGCAAACGTCACGGTCCTTCTCTTTCTGTCGGTAGACACGAGCTGAGAAATTGCAAACGTCGAGCAATTGCTCAGAGATGAAAAGTGCCAGCACTGAAAGCTGTTGCTAGCCAGCACCCTTCCTTGGAAGCGCTTTCACAGGCGCAGCAACACTGGGGCTTTGCGCTTCTCTACCCACCAAACGTCACGGTCACTATCTCTCCGTCTCGTAGACACGAGCTGAGAAATTGCAAACGTCGAGCAATTGCTCAGAGATGAAAAGTGCCAGCACTGAAAGCTGTTGCTAGCCAGCACCCTTCCTTGGAAGCGCTTTTGTAGGCCTAAGAACACTGGGGCTCTGGGCTTCTCTAGCCACCTCATCTTCTGCTCATCCTCTCGCGCACTCTAAAGAGAGCTCAGGTGAGAAATTGCAAACGTCGAGCAATTGCTCAGAGATGAAAAGTGCCAGCACTGAAAGCTGTTGCTAGCCAGCACCCTTCCTTGGAAGCGCTTTTGTAGGCCTAAGAACACTGGGGCTCTGGGCTTCTCTAGCCACCTCATCTTCTGCTCATCCTCTCGCGCACTCTAAAGAGAGCTCAGCTGAGAAATTGCAAACGTCGAGCAATTGCTCAGAGATGAAAAGTGCCAGCACTGAAAGCTCTTGCTAGCCAGCACCCTTCCTTGGAAGCGCTTTCACAGGTGCAGCAACACTGGGGCTTTGCGCTTCTCTAGCCACCAAACGTCACGGTCCTTCTCTTTCTGTCTCGTAGACACGAGCTGAGAAATTGCAACCGTCGAGCAATTGCTCAGAGATGAAAAGTGCCAGCACTGAAAGCTGTTGCTAGCCAGCACCCTTCCTTGGAAGCGCTTTTGTAGGCCTAAGAACACTGGGGCTCTGGGCTTCTCTAGCCACCTAATCTTCTGCTCATCCTCTCGCGCTCTAAAGAGAGCTCAGGTGAGAAATTGCAAACGTCGAGCAATTGCTCAGAGATGAAAAGTGCCAGCACTGAAAGCTGTTGCTAGCCAGCACCCTTCCTTGGAAGCGCTTTTGTAGGCCTAAGAACACTGGGGCTCTGGGCTTCTCTAGCCACCTCATCTTCTGCTCATCCTCTCGCGCACTCTAAAGAGAGCTCAGGTGAGAAATTGCAAACGTCGAGCAATTGCTCAGAGATGAAAAGTGCCAGCACTGAAAGCTGTTGCTAGCCAGCACCCTTCCTTGGAAGCGCTTTTGTAGGCCTAAGAACACTGGGGCTCTGGGCTTCTCTAGCCACCTCATCTTCTGCTCATCCTCTCGCGCACTCTAAAGAGAGCTCAGGTGAGAAATTGCAAACGACAAGCAATTGCTCAGAGATGAAAAGTGCCAGCACTGAAAGCTGTTGCTAGCCAGCACCCTTCCTTGGAAGCGCTTTCACAGGCGCAGCAACACTGGGGCTTTGCGCTTCTCTAGCCACCAAACGTCACGGTCCTTCTCTTTCCGTCGGTAGACACGAGCTGAGAAATTGCAACCGTCGAGCAATTGCTCCGAGATGAAAAGTGCCAGCACTGAAAGCTGTTGCTAGCCAGCACCCTTCCTTGGAAGCGCTTTTGTAGGCCTAAGAACACTGGGGCTCTGGGCTTCTCTAGCCACCTCATCTTCTGCTCATCCTCTCGCGCACTCTAAAGAGAGCTCAGGTGAGAAATTGCAAACGTCGAGCAATTGCTCAGAGATGAAAAGTGCCAGCACTGAAAGCTGTTGCTAGCCAGCACCCTTCCTTGGAAGCGCTTTCACAGGCGCAGCAACACTGGGGCTTTGCGCTTCTCTAGCCACCAAACGTCACGGTCCTTCTCTTTCCGTCGGTAGACACGAGCTGAGAAATTGCAACCGTCGAGCAATTGCTCAGAGATGAAAAGTGCCAGCACTGAAAGCTGTTGCTAGCCAGCACCCTTCCTTGGAAGCGCTTTTGTAGGCCTAAGCACACTGGGGCTCTGGGCTTCTCTAGCCACCTCATCTTCTGCTCATCCTCTCGCGCACTCTAAAGAGAGCTCAGGTGAGAAATTGCAAACGTCGAGCAATTGCTCAGAGATGAAAAGTGCCAGCACTGAAAGCTGTTGCTAGGCAGCACCCTTCCTTGGTAGCGCTTTCACAGGCGCAGCAACACTGGGGCTTTGCGCTTCTCTAGCCACCAAACGTCACGGTCATTCTCTTTCCGTCTCGTAGACACGAGCTGAGAAATTGCAAACGTCGAGCAATTGCTCAGAGATGAAAAGTGCCAGCACTGAAAGCTGTTGCTAGCCAGCACCCTTCCTTGGAAGCGCTTTTGTAGGCCTAAGAACACTGGGGCTCTGGGCTTCTCTAGCCACCTAATCTTCTGCTCATCCTCTCGCGCTCTAAAGAGAGCTCAGGTGAGAAATTGCAAACGTCGAGCAATTGCTCAGAGATGAAAAGTGCCAGCACTGAAAGCTGTTGCTAGCCAGCACCCTTCCTTGGAAGCGCTTTCACAGGCGCAGCAACACTGGGGCTTTGCACTTCTCTACGCACCAAACGTCACGGTCCTTCTCTTTCCGTCTCGTAGACACGAGCTGAGAAATTGCAAACGTGGAGCAATTGCTCAGAGATGAAAAGTGCCAGCACTGAAAGCTGTTGCTAGCCAGCACCCTTCCTTGGAAGCGCTTTCACAGGTGCAGCAACACTGGGGCTTTGCGCTTCTCTAGCCACCAAACGTCACGGTCCTTCTCTTTCCGTCTCGTAGACACGAGCTGAGAAATTGCAAACGTGGAGCAATTGCTCAGAGATGAAAAGTGCCAGCACTGAAAGCTGTTGCTAGCCAGCCCCCTTCCTTGGAAGCGCTTTTGTAGGCCTAAGAACACTGGGGCTCTGGGCTTCTCTAGCCACCTCATCTTCTGCTCATCCTCTCGCGCACTCTAAAGAGAGCTCAGGTGAGAAATTGCAAACGTCGAGCAATTGCTCAGAGATGAAAAGTGCCAGCACTGAAAGCTGTTGCTAGCCAGCACCCTTCCTTGGAAGCGCTTTTGTAGGCCTAAGAACACTGTCGCTCTGGGCTTCTCTAGCCACCTCATCTTCTGCTCATCCTCTCGCGCACTCTAAAGAGAGCTCAGGTGAGAAATTGCAAACGTCGAGCAATTGCTCAGAGATGAAAAGTGCCAGCACTGAAAGCTGTTGCTAGCCAGCACCCTTCCTTGGAAGCGGTTTTACAGGCGCAGTAACACTGGGGCTTTGCGCTTCTCTAGCCACCAAACGTCACGGTCACTATCTCTCCGTCTCGTAGACACGAGCTGAGAAATTGCAAACGTCGAGCAATTGCTCAGAGATGAAAAGTGCCAGCACTGAAAGCTGTTGCTAGCCAGCACCCTTCCTTGGAAGCGCTTTCACAGGCGCAGCAACACTGGGGCTTTGCGCTTCTCTACCCACCAAACGTCACGGTCCTTCTCTTTCCGTCTCGTAGACACGAGCTGAGAAATTGCAAACGTCGAGCAATTGCTCAGAGATGAAAAGTGCCAGCACTGAAAGCTCTTGCTAGCCAGCACCCTTCCTTGGAAGCGCTTTTGTAGGCCTAAGAACACTGGGGCTCTGGGCTTCTCTAGCCACCTCATCTTCTGCTCATCCTCTCGCGCACTCTAAAGAGAGCTCAGGTGAGAAATTGCAAATGTCGAGCAATTGCTCAGAGATGAAAAGTGCCAGCACTGAAAGCTGTTGCTAGCCAGCACCCTTCCTTGGAAGCGCTTTCACAGGCGCAGTAACACTGGGGCTTTGCGCTTCTCTAGCCACCAAACGTCACGGTCCTTCTCTTTCTGTCTCGTAGACACGAGCTGAGAAATTGCAAACGTCGAGCAATTGCTCAGAGATGAAAAGTGCCAGCACTGAAAGCTGTTGCTAGCCAGCACCCTTCCTTGGAAGCGCTTTTGTAGGCCTAAGAACACTGGGGCTCTGGGCTTCTCTAGCCACCTCATCTTCTGCTCATCCTCTCGCGCACTCTAAAGAGAGCTCAGGTGAGAAATTGCAAACGTGGAGCAATTGCTCAGAGATGAAAAGTGCCAGCACTGAAAGCTCTTGCTAGCCAGCACCCTTCCTTGGAAGTGCTTTCACAGGCGCAGCAACACTGGGGCTTTGCGCTTCTATACGCACCAAACGTCACGGTCCTTCTCTTTCCGTCTTGTAGACACGAGCTGAGAAATTGCAAACGTCGAGCAATTGCTCAGAGATGAAAAGTGCCAGCACTGAAAGCTGTTGCTAGCCAGCACCCTTCCTTGGAAGCGCTTTTGTAGGCCTAAGAACAGTGGGGCTCTGGGCTTCTCTAGCCACCTAATCTTCTGCTCATCCTCTCGCGCACTCTAAAGAGAGCTCAGGTGAGAAATTGCAAACGTCGAGCAATTGCTCAGAGATGAAAAGTGCCAGCACTGAAAGCTGTTGCTAGCCAGCACCCTTCCTTGGAAGCGCTTTCACAGGCGCAGTAACACTGGGGCTTTGCGCTTCTCTAGCCACCAAACGTCACGGCCACTATCTCTACGTCTCGTAGACACGAGCTGAGAAATTGCAAACGTCGAGCAATTGCTCAGAGATGAAAAGTGCCAGCACTGAAAGCTGTTGCTAGCCAGCACCCTTCCTTGGAAGCGCTTTCACAGGCGCAGCAACACTGGGGTTCGCGCTTCTATACGCACCAAACGTCACGGTCCTTCTCTCTCCGTCTCGTAGACACGAGCTGAGAAATTGCAAACGTGGAGCAATTGCTCAGAGATGAAAAGTGCCAGCACTGAAAGCTGTTGCTAGCCAGCACCCTTCCTTGGAAGCGCTTTTGTAGGCCTAAGAACACTGGGGCTCTGGGCTTCTCTAGCCACCTCATCTTCTGCTCATCCTCTCGCGCACTCTAAAGAGAGCTCAGGTGAGAAATTGCAAACGTCGAGCAATTGCTCAGAGATGAAAAGTGCCAGCACTGAAAGCTGTTGCTAGCCAGCACCCTTCCTTGGAAGCGCTTTTGTAGGCCTAAGAACACTGTCGCTCTGGGCTTCTCTAGCCACCTAATCTTCTGCTCATCCTCTCGCGCACTCTAAAGAGAGCTCAGGTGAGAAATTGCAAACGTCGAGCAATTGCTCAGAGATGAAAAGTGCCAGCACTGAAAGCTGTTGCTAGCCAGCACCCTTCCTTGGAAGCGGTTTTACAGGCGCAGTAACACTGGGGCTTTGCGCTTCTCTAGCCACCAAACGTCACGGTCACTATCTCTCCGTCTCGTAGACACGAGCTGAGAAATTGCAAACGTCGAGCAATTGCTCAGAGATGAAAAGTGCCAGCACTGAAAGCTGTTGCTAGCCAGCACCCTTCCTTGGAAGCGCTTTCACAGGCGCAGCAACACTGGGGCTTTGCGCTTCTCTACCCACCAAACGTCACGGTCCTTCTCTTTCCGTCTCGTAGACACGAGCTGAGAAATTGCAAACGTCGAGCAATTGCTCAGAGATGAAAAGTGCCAGCACTGAAAGCTCTTGCTAGCCAGCACCCTTCCTTGGAAGCGCTTTTGTAGGCCTAAGAACACTGGGGCTCTGGGCTTCTCTAGCCACCTCATCTTCTGCTCATCCTCTCGCGCACTCTAAAGAGAGCTCAGGTGAGAAATTGCAAATGTCGAGCAATTGCTCAGAGATGAAAAGTGCCAGCACTGAAAGCTGTTGCTAGCCAGCACCCTTCCTTGGAAGCGCTTTCACAGGCGCAGTAACACTGGGGCTTTGCGCTTCTCTAGCCACCAAACGTCACGGTCCTTCTCTTTCTGTCTCGTAGACACGAGCTGAGAAATTGCAAACGTCGAGCAATTGCTCAGAGATGAAAAGTGCCAGCACTGAAAGCTGTTGCTAGCCAGCACCCTTCCTTGGAAGCGCTTTTGTAGGCCTAAGAACACTGGGGCTCTGGGCTTCTCTAGCCACCTCATCTTCTGCTCATCCTCTCGCGCACTCTAAAGAGAGCTCAGGTGAGAAATTGCAAACGTCGAGCAATTGCTCAGAGATGAAAAGTGCCAGCACTGAAAGCTCTTGCTAGCCAGCACCCTTCCTTGGAAGTGCTTTCACAGGCGCAGCAACACTGGGGCTTTGCGCTTCTATACGCACCAAACGTCACGGTCCTTCTCTTTCCGTCTTGTAGACACGAGCTGAGAAATTGCAAACGTCGAGCAATTGCTCAGAGATGAAAAGTGCCAGCACTGAAAGCTGTTGCTAGCCAGCACCCTTCCTTGGAAGCGCTTTTGTAGGCCTAAGAACACTGGGGCTCTGGGCTTCTCTAGCCACCTCATCTTCTGCTCATCCTCTCGCGCACTCTAAAGAGAGCTCAGGTGAGAAATTGCAAACGTCGAGCAATTGCTCAGAGATGAAAAGTGCCAGCACTAAAAGCTGTTGCTAGCCAGCACCCTTCCTTGGAAGCGCTTTCACAGGCGCAGTAACACTGGGGCTTTGCGCTTCTCTAGCCACCAAACGTCACGGCCACTATCTCTACGTCTCGTAGACACGAGCTGAGAAATTGCAAACGTCGAGCAATTGCTCAGAGATGAAAAGTGCCAGCACTGAAAGCTGTTGCTAGCCAGCACCCTTCCTTGGAAGCGCTTTCACAGGCGCAGCAACACTGGGGTTCGCGCTTCTATACGCACCAAACGTCACGGTCCTTCTCTCTCCGTCTCGTAGACACGAGCTGAGAAATTGCAAACGTCGAGCAATTGCTCAGAGATGAAAAGTGCCAGCACTGAAAGCTGTTGCTAGCCAGCACCCTTCCTTGGAAGCGCTTTTGTAGGCCTAAGAACACTGGGGCTCTGGGCTTCTCTAGCCACCTAATATTCTGCTCATCCTCTCGCGCACTCTAAAGAGAGCTCAGGTGAGAAATTGCAAACGTCGAGCAATTGCTCAGAGATGAAAAGTGCCAGCACTGAAAGCTCTTGCTAGCCAGCACCCTTCCTTGGAAGCGCTTTTGTAGGCCTAAGAACACTGGGGCTCTGGGCTTCTCTAGCCACCTCATCTTCTGCTCATCCTCTCGCGCACTCTGAAGAGAGCTCAGGTGAGAAATTGCAAACGACGAGCAATTGCTCAGAGATGAAAAGTGCCAGCACTGAAAGCTGTTGCTAGCCAGCACCCTTCCTTGGAAGCGCTTTCACAGGCGCAGTAACACTGGGGCTTTGCGCTTCTCTAGCCACCAAACGTCACGGTCCTTCTCTTTCCGTCTCGTAGACACGAGCTGAGAAATTGCAACCGTCCAGCAATTGCTCAGAGATGAAAAGTGCCAGCACTGAAAGCTGTTGCTAGCCAGCACCCTTCCTTGGAAGCGCTTTTGTAGGCCTAAGAACACTGGGGCTCTGGGCTTCTCTAGCCACCTCATCTTCTGCTCATCCTCTCGCGCACTCTGAAGAGAGCTCAGGTGAGAAATTGCAAACGTCCAGCAATTGCTCAGAGATGAAAAGTGCCAGCACTGAAAGCTGTTGCTAGGCAGCACCCTTCCTTGGTAGCGCTTTCACAGGCGCAGCAACACTGGGGCTTTGCGCTTCTATACGCACCAAACGTCACGGTCCTTCTCTTTCCGTCTCGTAGACACGAGCTGAGAAATTGCAAACGTCGAGCAATTGCTCAGAGATGAAAAGTGCCAGCACTGAAAGCTCTTGCTAGCCAGCACCCTTCCTTGGAAGCGCTTTTGTAGGCCTAAGAACACTGGGGCTCTGGGCTTCTCTAGCCACCTAATCTTCTGCTCATCCTCTCGCGCTCTAAAGAGAGCTCAGGTGAGAAATTGCAAACGTCGAGCAATTGCTCAGAGATGAAAAGTGCCAGCACTGAAAGCTCTTGCTAGCCAGCACGCTTCCTTGGAAGCGCTTTCACAGGCGCAGCAACACTGGGGCTTTGCGCTTCTCTACGCACCAAACGTCACGGTCCTTCTCTTTCCGTCTCGTAGACACGAGCTGAGAAATTGCAAACGTCGAGCAATTGCTCAGAGATGAAAAGTGCCAGCACTGAAAGCTGTTGCTAGCCAGCACCCCTCCTTGGAAGCGCTTTCACAGGCGCAGCAACACTGGGGCTTTGCGCTTCTCTACGCACCAAACGTCACGGTCCTTCTCTTTCCGTCTCGTAGACACGAGCTGAGAAATTGCAAACGTCGAGCAATTGCTCAGAGATGAAAAGTGCCAGCACTGAAAGCTGTTGCTAGCCAGCACCCTTCCTTGGAAGCGCTTTTGTAGGCCTAAGAACACTGGGGCTCTGGGCTTCTCTAGCCACCTCATCTTCTGCTCATCCTCTCGCGCACTCTGAAGAGAGCTCAGGTGAGAAATTGCAAACGTCGAGCAATTGCTCAGAGATGAAAAGTGCCAGCACTGAAAGCTGTTGCTAGCCAGCACCCTTCCTTGGAAGCGCTTTCACAGGCGCAGTAACACTGGGGCTTTGCGCTTCTCTAGCCACCAAACGTCACGGTCCTTCTCTTTCCGTCTCGTAGACACGAGCTGAGAAATTGCAAACGTCCAGCAATTGCTCAGAGATGAAAAGTGCCAGCACTGAAAGCTCTTGCTAGCCAGCACCCTTCCTTGGAAGCGCTTTTGTAGGCCTAAGAACACTGGGGCTCTGGGCTTCTCTAGCAACCTCAACTTCTGCTCATCCTCTCGCGCACTCTAAAGAGAGCTCAGGTGAGAAATTGCAAACGTCGAGCAATTGCTCAGAGATGAAAAGTGCCAGCACTGAAAGCTGTTGCTAGCCAGCACCCTTCCTTGGAAGCTCTTTTGTAGCCCTTAGAACACTGGGGCTCTGGGCTTCTCTAGCCACCTCATCTTCTGCTCATCCTCTCGCGCACTCTAAAGAGAGCTCAGGTGAGAAATTGCAAATGTCCAGCAATTGCTCAGAGATGAAAAGTGCCAGCACTGAAAGCTCTTGCTAGCCAGCACCCTTCCTTGGAAGCGCTTTCACAGGCGCAGCAACACTGGGGCTTTGCGCTTCTATACGCACCAAACGTCACGGTCCTTCTCTTTCTGTCGGTAGACACGAGCTGAGAAATTGCAAACGTCGAGCAATTGCTCAGAGATGAAAAGTGCCAGCACTGAAAGCTGTTGCTAGCCAGCACCCTTCCTTGGAAGCGCTTTCACAGGCGCAGTAACACTGGGACTTTGCGCTTCTCTAGCCACCAAACGTCACGGTCCTTCTCTTTCCGCCTCGTAGACACGAGCTGAGAAATTGCAAACGTCCAGCAATTGCTCAGAGATGAAAAGTGCCAGCACTGAAAGCTGTTGCTAGCCAGCACCCTTCCTTGGAAGCGCTTTTGTAGGCCTAAGAACACTGGGGCTCTGGGCTTCTCTAGCCACCTCATCTTCTGCTCATCCTCTCGCGCACTCTAAAGAGAGCTCAGGTGAGAAATTGCAAATGTCGAGCAATTGCTCAGAGATGAAAAGTGCCAGCACTGAAAGCTGTTGCTAGCCAGCACCCTTCCTTGGAAGCGCTTTCACAGGCGCAGTAACACTGGGGCTTTGCGCTTCTCTAGCCACCAAACGTCACGGTCCTTCTCTTTCTGTCTCGTAGACACGAGCTGAGAAATTGCAAACGTCGAGCAATTGCTCAGAGATGAAAAGTGCCAGCACTGAAAGCTGTTGCTAGCCAGCACCATTCCTTGGAAGCGCTTTTGTAGGCCTAAGAACACTGGGGCTCTGGGCTTCTCTAGCCACCTCATCTTCTGCTCATCCTCTCGCGCACTCTAAAGAGAGCTCAGGTGAGAAATTGCAAACGTCGAGCAATTGCTCAGAGATGAAAAGTGCCAGCACTGAAAGCTCTTGCTAGCCAGCACCCTTCCTTGGAAGTGCTTTCACAGGCGCAGCAACACTGGGGCTTTGCGCTTCTATACGCACCAAACGTCACGGTCCTTCTCTTTCCGTCTTGTAGACACGAGCTGAGAAATTGCAAACGTCGAGCAATTGCTCAGAGATGAAAAGTGCCAGCACTGAAAGCTGTTGCTAGCCAGCACCCTTCCTTGGAAGCGCTTTTGTAGGCCTAAGAACACTGGGGCTCTGGGCTTCTCTAGCCACCTCATCTTCTGCTCATCCTCTCGCGCACTCTAAAGAGAGCTCAGGTGAGAAATTGCAAACGTCGAGCAATTGCTCAGAGATGAAAAGTGCCAGCACTAAAAGCTGTTGCTAGCCAGCACCCTTCCTTGGAAGCGCTTTCACAGGCGCAGTAACACTGGGGCTTTGCGCTTCTCTAGCCACCAAACGTCACGGCCACTATCTCTACGTCTCGTAGACACGAGCTGAGAAATTGCAAACGTCGAGCAATTGCTCAGAGATGAAAAGTGCCAGCACTGAAAGCTGTTGCTAGCCAGCACCCTTCCTTGGAAGCGCTTTCACAGGCGCAGCAACACTGGGGTTCGCGCTTCTATACGCACCAAACGTCACGGTCCTTCTCTCTCCGTCTCGTAGACACGAGCTGAGAAATTGCAAACGTCGAGCAATTGCTCAGAGATGAAAAGTGCCAGCACTGAAAGCTGTTGCTAGCCAGCACCCTTCCTTGGAAGCGCTTTTGTAGGCCTAAGAACACTGGGGCTCTGGGCTTCTCTAGCCACCTAATATTCTGCTCATCCTCTCGCGCACTCTAAAGAGAGCTCAGGTGAGAAATTGCAAACGTCGAGCAATTGCTCAGAGATGAAAAGTGCCAGCACTGAAAGCTGTTGCTAGCCAGCACCCTTCCTTGGAAGCGCTTTTGTAGGCCTAAGAACACTGGGGCTCTGGGCTTCTCTAGCCACCTCATCTTCTGCTCATCCTCTCGCGCACTCTAAAGAGAGCTCAGGTGAGAAATTGCAAATGTCGAGCAATTGCTCAGAGATGAAAAGTGCCAGCACTGAAAGCTGTTGCTAGCCAGCACCCTTCCTTGGAAGCGCTTTCACAGGCGCAGCAACAATGGGGCTTTGCGCTTCTCTAGCCACCAAACGTCACGGTCCTTCTCTTTCTGTCTTGTAGACACGAGCTGAGAAATTGCAAATGTCGAGCAATTGCTCAGAGATGAAAAGTGCCAGCACTGAAAGCTGTTGCTAGCCAGCACCCTTCCTTGGAAGCGCTTTTGTAGGCCTAAGAACACTGGGGCTCTGGGCTTCTCTAGCCACCTCATCTTCTGCTCATCCTCTCGCGCACTCTAAAGAGAGCTCAGGTGAGAAATTGCAAACGACAAGCAATTGCTCAGAGATGAAAAGTGCCAGCACTGAAAGCTCTTGCTAGCCAGCACCCTTCCTTGGAAGCGCTTTCACAGGCGCAGCAACACTGGGGCTTTGCGCTTCTCTAGCCACCAAACGTCACGGTCCTTCTCTTTCCGCCTCGTAGACACGAGCTGAGAAATTGCAAACGTCGAGCAATTGCTCAGAGATGAAAAGTGCCAGCACTGAAAGCTCTTGCTAGCCAGCACCCTTCCTTGGAAGCGCTTTTGTAGGCCTAAGAACACTGGGGCTCTGGGCTTCTCTAGCCACCTCATCTTCTGCTCATCCTCTCGCGCACTCTGAAGAGAGCTCAGGTGAGAAATTGCAAACGACGAGCAATTGCTCAGAGATGAAAAGTGCCAGCACTGAAAGCTGTTGCTAGCCAGCACCCTTCCTTGGAAGCGCTTTCACAGGCGCAGTAACACTGGGGCTTTGCGCTTCTCTAGCCACCAAACGTCACGGTCCTTCTCTTTCCGTCTCGTAGACACGAGCTGAGAAATTGCAACCGTCCAGCAATTGCTCAGAGATGAAAAGTGCCAGCACTGAAAGCTGTTGCTAGCCAGCACCCTTCCTTGGAAGCGCTTTTGTAGGCCTAAGAACACTGGGGCTCTGGGCTTCTCTAGCCACCTCATCTTCTGCTCATCCTCTCGCGCACTCTGAAGAGAGCTCAGGTGAGAAATTGCAAACGTCCAGCAATTGCTCAGAGATGAAAAGTGCCAGCACTGAAAGCTGTTGCTAGGCAGCACCCTTCCTTGGTAGCGCTTTCACAGGCGCAGCAACACTGGGGCTTTGCGCTTCTATACGCACCAAACGTCACGGTCCTTCTCTTTCCGTCTCGTAGACACGAGCTGAGAAATTGCAAACGTCGAGCAATTGCTCAGAGATGAAAAGTGCCAGCACTGAAAGCTCTTGCTAGCCAGCACCCTTCCTTGGAAGCGCTTTTGTAGGCCTAAGAACACTGGGGCTCTGGGCTTCTCTAGCCACCTAATCTTCTGCTCATCCTCTCGCGCTCTAAAGAGAGCTCAGGTGAGAAATTGCAAACGTCGAGCAATTGCTCAGAGATGAAAAGTGCCAGCACTGAAAGCTCTTGCTAGCCAGCACGCTTCCTTGGAAGCGCTTTCACAGGCGCAGCAACACTGGGGCTTTGCGCTTCTCTACGCACCAAACGTCACGGTCCTTCTCTTTCCGTCTCGTAGACACGAGCTGAGAAATTGCAAACGTCCAGCAATTGCTCAGAGATGAAAAGTGCCAGCACTGAAAGCTGTTGCTAGCCAGCACCCCTCCTTGGAAGCGCTTTCACAGGCGCAGCAACACTGGGGCTTTGCGCTTCTCTACGCACCAAACGTCACGGTCCTTCTCTTTCCGTCTCGTAGACACGAGCTGAGAAATTGCAAACGTCGAGCAATTGCTCAGAGATGAAAAGTGCCAGCACTGAAAGCTGTTGCTAGCCAGCACCCTTCCTTGGAAGCGCTTTTGTAGGCCTAAGAACACTGGGGCTCTGGGCTTCTCTAGCCACCTCATCTTCTGCTCATCCTCTCGCGCACTCTGAAGAGAGCTCAGGTGAGAAATTGCAAACGTCGAGCAATTGCTCAGAGATGAAAAGTGCCAGCACTGAAAGCTGTTGCTAGCCAGCACCCTTCCTTGGAAGCGCTTTCACAGGCGCAGTAACACTGGGGCTTTGCGCTTCTCTAGCCACCAAACGTCACGGTCCTTCTCTTTCCGTCTCGTAGACACGAGCTGAGAAATTGCAAACGTCGAGCAATTGCTCCGAGATGAAAAGTGCCAGCACTGAAAGCTCTTGCTAGCCAGCACCCTTCCTTGGAAGCGCTTTTGTAGGCCTAAGAACACTGGGGCTCTGGGCTTCTCTAGCAACCTCAACTTCTGCTCATCCTCTCGCGCACTCTAAAGAGAGCTCAGGTGAGAAATTGCAAACGTCGAGCAATTGCTCAGAGATGAAAAGTGCCAGCACTGAAAGCTGTTGCTAGCCAGCACCCTTCCTTGGAAGCTCTTTTGTAGCCCTTAGAACACTGGGGCTCTGGGCTTCTCTAGCCACCTCATCTTCTGCTCATCCTCTCGCGCACTCTAAAGAGAGCTCAGGTGAGAAATTGCAAATGTCCAGCAATTGCTCAGAGATGAAAAGTGCCAGCACTGAAAGCTCTTGCTAGCCAGCACCCTTCCTTGGAAGCGCTTTCACAGGCGCAGCAACACTGGGGCTTTGCGCTTCTATACGCACCAAACGTCACGGTCCTTCTCTTTCTGTCGGTAGACACGAGCTGAGAAATTGCAAACGTCGAGCAATTGCTCAGAGATGAAAAGTGCCAGCACTGAAAGCTGTTGCTAGCCAGCACCCTTCCTTGGAAGCGCTTTCACAGGCGCAGTAACACTGGGACTTTGCGCTTCTCTAGCCACCAAACGTCACGGTCCTTCTCTTTCCGCCTCGTAGACACGAGCTGAGAAATTGCAAACGTCCAGCAATTGCTCAGAGATGAAAAGTGCCAGCACTGAAAGCTGTTGCTAGCCAGCACCCTTCCTTGGAAGCGCTTTTGTAGGCCTAAGAACACTGGGGCTCTGGGCTTCTCTAGCCAATTAATCTTTTGCTCATCCTCTCGCGCACTCTAAAGAGAGCTCAGGTGAGAAATTGCAAACGTCGAGCAATTGCTCAGAGATGAAAAGTGCCAGCACTGAAAGCTGTTGCTAGCCAGCACCCTTCCTTGGAAGCGCTTTCACAGGCGCAGTAACACTGGGGCTTTGCGCTTCTCTAGCCACCAAACGTCACGGTCACTATCTCTCCGTCTCGTAGACACGAGCTGAGAAATTGCAAACGTCGAGCAATTGCTCCGAGATGAAAAGTGCCAGCACTGAAAGCTGTTGCTAGCCAGCACCCTTCCTTGGAAGCGCTTTCACAGGCGCAGCAACACTGGGGCTTTGCGCTTCTCTACCCACCAAACGTCACGGTCCTTCTCTTTCCGTCTCGTAGACACGAGCTGAGAAATTGCAAACGTCCAGCAATTGCTCAGAGATGAAAAGTGCCAGCACTGAAAGCTCTTGCTAGCCAGCACCCTTCCTTGGAAGCGCTTTTGTAGGCCTAAGAACACTGGGGCTCTGGGCTTCTCTAGCCACCTCATCTTCTGCTCATCCTCTCGCGCACTCTGAAGAGAGCTCAGGTGAGAAATTGCAAACGTCCAGCAATTGCTCAGAGATGAAAAGTGCCAGCACTGAAAGCTGTTGCTAGCCAGCACCCTTCCTTGGAAGCGCTTTCACAGGCGCAGTAACACTGGGGCTTTGCGCTTCTCTAGCCACCAAACGTCACGGTCCTTCTCTTTCCGTCTCGTAGACACGAGCTGAGAAATTGCAAACGTCCAGCAATTGCTCAGAGATGAAAAGTGCCAGCACTGAAAGCTGTTGCTAGCCAGCACCCTTCCTTGGAAGCGCTTTTGAAGGCCTAAGAACACTGGGGCTCTGGGCTTCTCTAGCCACCTCATCTTCTGCTCATCCTCTCGCGCACTCTAAAGAGAGCTCAGGTGAGAAATTGCAAACGTCGAGCAATTGCTCAGAAATGAAAAGTGCCAGCACTGAAAGCTGTTGCTAGCCAGCACCCTTCCTTGGAAGCGCTTTCACAGGCGCAGTAACACTGGGGCTTTGCGCTTCTCTAGCCACCAAACGTCACGGTCCTTCTCTTTCCGTCTCGTAGACACGAGCTGAGAAATTGCAAACGTCGAGCAATTGCTCCGAGATGAAAAGTGCCAGCACTGAAAGCTGTTGCTAGCCAGCACCCTTCCTTGGAAGCGCTTTTGTAGGCCTAAGAACACTGGGGCTCTGGGCTTCTCTAGCCACCTCATCTTCTGCTCATCCTCTCGCGCACTCTAAAGAGAGCTCAGGTGAGAAATTGCAAACGTCCAGCAATTCCTCAGAGATGAAAAGTGCCAGCACTGAAAGCTGTTGCTAGCCAGCACCCTTCCTTGGAAGCTCTTTTGTAGCCCTTAGAACACTGGGGCTCTGGGCTTCTCTAGCCACCTCATCTTCTGCTCATCCTCTCGCGCACTCTAACGAGAGCTCAGGTGAGAAATTGCAAATGTCCAGCAATTGCTCAGAGATGAAAAGTGCCAGCACTGAAAGCTGTTGCTAGCCAGCACCCTTCCTTGGAAGCGCTTTCACAGGCGCAGCAACACTGGGGCTTTGCGCTTCTATACGCACCAAACGTCACGGTCCTTCTCTTTCCGTCTCGTAGACACGAGCTGAGAAATTGCAAACGTCGAGCAATTGCTCAGAGATGAAAAGTGCCAGCACTGAAAGCTGTTGCTAGCCAGCACCCTTCCTTGGAAGCGCTTTCACAGGCGCAGTAACACTGGGACTTTGCGCTTCTCTAGCCACCAAACGTCACGGTCATTCTCTTTCCGCCTCGTAGACACGAGCTGAGAAATTGCAAACGTCGAGCAATTGCTCAGAGATGAAAAGTGCCAGCACTGAAAGCTGTTGCTAGCCAGCACCCTTCCTTGGAAGCGCTTTTGTAGGCCTAAGAACACTGTCGCTCTGGGCTTCTCTAGCCACCTAATCTTCTGCTCATCCTCTCGCGCACTCTAAAGAGAGCTCAGGTGAGAAATTGCAAACGTCGAGCAATTGCTCAGAGATGAAAAGTGCCAGCACTGAAAGCTGTTGCTAGCCAGCACCCTTCCTTGGAAGCGCTTTCACAGGCGCAGTAACACTGGGGCTTTGCGCTTCTCTAGCCACCAAACGCCACGGTCACTATCTCTCCGTCTCGTAGACACGAGCTGAGAAATTGCAAACGTCGAGCAATTGCTCCGAGATGAAAAGTGCCAGCACTGAAAGCTGTTGCTAGCCAGCACCCTTCCTTGGAAGCGCTTTCACAGGCGCAGCAACACTGGGGCTTTGCGCTTTTCTAGCCACCAAACGTCACGGTCCTTCTCTTTCCGTCTCGTAGACACGAGCTGAGAAATTGCAACCGTCGAGCAATTGCTCAGAGATGAAAAGTGCCAGCACTGAAAGCTCTTGCTAGCCAGCACCCTTCCTTGGAAGCCTTTTTGTAGGCCTAAGAACACTGGGGCTCTGGGCTTCTCTAGCCACCTCATCTTCTGCTCATCCTCTCGCGCACTCTAAAGAGAGCTCAGGTGAGAAATTGCAAACGTCGAGCAATTCCTCAGAGATGAAAAGTGCCAGCACTGAAAGCTGTTGCTAGCCAGCACCCTTCCTTGGAAGCGCTTTTGTAGGCCTAAGAACACTGGGGCTCTGGGCTTCTCTAGCCACCTAATCTTCTGCTCATCCTCTCGCGCACTCTAAAGAGAGCTCAGGTGAGAAATTACAAATGTCGAGCAATTGCTCAGAGATGAAAAGTGCCAGCACTGAAAGCTGTTGCTAGCCAGCACCCTTCCTTGGAAGCGCTTTCACAGGTGCAGCAACACTGGGGCTTTGCGCTTCTCTAGCCACCAAACGTCACGGTCCTTCTCTTTCTGTCTCGTAGACACGAGCTGAGAAATTGCAAACGTGGAGCAATTGCTCAGAGATGAAAAGTGCCAGCACTGAAAGCTGTTGCTAGCCAGCACCCTTCCTTGGAAGCGCTTTTGTAGGCCTAAGAACACTGGGGCTCTGGGCTTCTCTAGCCACCTAATATTCTGCTCATCCTCGCGCGCTCTAAAGAGAGCTCAGGTGAGAAATTGCAAACGTCGAGCAATTGCTCAGAGATGAAAAGTGCCAGCACTGAAAGCTGTTGCTAGCCAGCACCCTTCCTTGGAAGCGCTTTTGTAGGCCTAAGAACACTGGGGCTCTGGGCTTCTCTAGCCACCTCATCTTCTGCTCATCCTCTCGCGCACTCTAAAGAGAGCTCAGGTGAGAAATTGCAAACGACGAGCAATTGCTCAGAGATGAAAAGTGCCAGCACTGAAAGCTGTTGCTAGCCAGCACCCTTCCTTGGAAGCGCTTTCACAGGCGCAGCAACACTGGGGCTTTGCGCTTCTCTACCCACCAAACGTCACGGTCCTTCTCTTTCCGTCTCGTAGACACGAGCTGAGAAATTGCAAATGTCGAGCAATTGCTCAGAGATGAAAAGTGCCAGCACTGAAAGCTGTTGCTAGCCAGCACCCTTCCTTGGAAGCGCTTTTGTAGGCCTAAGAACAGTGGGGCTCTGGGCTTCTCTAGCCACCTCATCTTCTGCTCATCCTCTCGCGCACTCTAAAGAGAGCTCAGGTGAGAAATTGCAAACGACAAGCAATTGCTCAGAGATGAAAAGTGCCAGCACTGAAAGCTCTTGCTAGCCAGCACCCTTCCTTGGAAGCGCTTTCACAGGCGCAGCAACACTGGGGCTTTGCGCTTCTCTAGCCACCAAAAGTCACGGTCCTTCTCTTTCCGTCGGTAGACACGAGCTGAGAAATTGCAAACGTCGAGCAATTGCTCAGAGATGAAAAGTGCCAGCACTGAAAGCTGTTGCTAGCCAGCACCCTTCCTTGGAAGCGCTTTCACAGGCGCAGCAACACTGGGGCTTTGCGCTTCTATACGCACCAAACGTCACGGTCCTTCTCTTTCTGTCGGTAGACACGAGCTGAGAAATTGCAAACGTCGAGCAATTGCTCAGAGATGAAAAGTGCCAGCACTGAAAGCTGTTGCTAGCCAGCACCCTTCCTTGGAAGCGCTTTCACAGGCGCAGTAACACTGGGGCTTTGCGCTTCTCTAGCCACCAAACGTCACGGTCCTTCTCTTTCCGTCTCGTAGACACGAGCTGAGAAATTGCAAACGTCGAGCAATTGCTCCGAGATGAAAAGTGCCAGCACTGAAAGCTGTTGCTAGCCAGCACCCTTCCTTGGAAGCGCTTTTGTAGGCCTAAGAACACTGGGGCTCTGGGCTTCTCTAGCCACCTCATCTTCTGCTCATCCTCTCGCGCACTCTAAAGAGAGCTCAGGTGAGAAATTACAAACGTCAAGCAATTGCTCAGAGATGAAAAGTGCCAGCACTGAAAGCTGTTGCTAGCCAGCACCCTTCCTTGGAAGCGCTTTCACAGGTGCAGTAACACTGGGGCTTTGCGCTTCTCTACCCACCAAACGTCACGGTCATTCTCTTTCCGTCTCGTAGACACGAGCTGAGAAATTGCAAACGTCCAGCAATTGCTCAGAGATGAAAAGTGCCAGCACTGAAAGCTCGTGCTAGCCAGCACCCTTCCTTGGAAGCGCTTTTGTAGGCCTAAGCACACTGGGGCTCTGGGCTTCTCTAGCCACCTCATCTTCTGCTCATCCTCTCGCGCACTCTAAAGAGAGCTCAGGTGAGAAATTGCAAACGTCCAGCAATTGCTCAGAGATGAAAAGTGCCAGCACTGAAAGCTGTTGCTAGGCAGCACCCTTCCTTGGTAGCGCTTTCACAGGCGCAGCAACACTGGGGCTTTGCGCTTCTATACGCACCAAACGTCACGGTCCTTCTCTTTCCGTCTCGTAGACACGAGCTGAGAAATTGCAAACGTCAAGCAATTGCTCAGAGATGAAAAGTGCCAGCACTGAAAGCTGTTGCTAGCCAGCCCCCTTCCTTGGAAGCGCTTTTGTAGGCCTAAGAACACTGGGGCTCTGGGCTTCTCTAGCCACCTCATCTTCTGCTCATCCTCTCGCGCACTCTAAAGAGAGCTCAGGTGAGAAATTGCAAACGTCGAGCAATTGCTCAGAGATGAAAAGTGCCAGCACTGAAAGCTGTTGCTAGCCAGCACGCTTCCTTGGAAGCGCTTTCACAGGCGCAGCAACACTGGGGCTTTGCGCTTCTCTACGCACGAAACGTCACGGTCCTTCTCTTTCCGTCTCGTAGACACGAGCTGAGAAATTGCAAACGTCCAGCAATTGCTCAGAGATGAAAAGTGCCAGCACTGAAAGCTGTTGCTAGCCAGCACCCCTCCTTGGAAGCGCTTTCACAGGCGCAGCAACACTGGGGCTTTGCGCTTCTCTACGCACCAAACGTCACGGTCCTTCTCTTTCCGTCTCGTAGACACGAGGTGAGAAATTGCAAACGTCGAGCAATTGCTCAGAGATGAAAAGTGCCAGCACTGAAAGCTGTTGCTAGCCAGCACCCTTCCTTGGAAGCGCTTTTGTAGGCCTAAGAACACTGGGGCTCTGGGCTTCTCTAGCCACCTCATCTTCTGCTCATCCTCTCGCGCACTCTGAAGAGAGCTCAGGTGAGAAATTGCAAACGACGAGCAATTGCTCAGAGATGAAAAGTGCCAGCACTGAAAGCTCTTGCTAGCCAGCACCCTTCCTTGGAAGCGCTTTCACAGGCGCAGTAACACTGGGGCTTTGCGCTTCTCTAGCCACCAAACGCCACGGTCCTTCTCTTTCCGTCTCGTAGACACGAGCTGAGAAATTGCAAACGTCGAGCAATTGCTCAGAGATGAAAAGTGCCAGCACTGAAAGCTGTTGCTAGCCAGCACCCTTCCTTGGAAGCGCTTTTGTAGGCCTAAGAACAGTGGGGCTCTGGGCTTCTCTAGCCACCTCATCTTCTGCTCATCCTCTCGCGCACTCTAAAGAGAGCTCAGGTGAGAAATTGCAAACGTCGAGCAATTGCTCAGAGATGAAAAGTGCCAGCACTGAAAGCTGTTGCTAGCCAGCACCCTTCCTTGGAAGCGCTTTCACAGGTGCAGTAACACTGGGGCTTTGCGCTTCTCTACCCACCAAACGTCACGGTCATTCTCTTTCCGTCTCGTAGACACGAGCTGAGAATTTGCAAACGTCCAGCAATTGCTCAGAGATGAAAAGTGCCAGCACTGAAAGCTCGTGCTAGCCAGCACCCTTCCTTGGAAGCGCTTTTGTAGGCCTAAGCACACTGGGGCTCTGGGCTTCTCTAGCCACCTAATCTTCTGCTCATCCTCTCGCGCACTCTAAAGAGAGCTCAGGTGAGAAATTGCAAACGTCCAGCAATTGCTCAGAGATGAAAAGTGCCAGCACTGAAAGCTGTTGCTAGGCAGCACCCTTCCTTGGTAGCGCTTTCACAGGCGCAGCAACACTGGGGCTTTGCGCTTCTATACGCACCAAACGTCACGGTCATTCTCTTTCCGTCTCGTAGACACGAGCTGAGAAATTGCAAACGTCGAGCAATTGCTCAGAGATGAAAAGTGCCAGCACTGAAAGCTGTTGCTAGCCAGCACCCTTCCTTGGAAGCGCTTTTGTAGGCCTAAGAACACTGGGGCTCTGGGCTTCTCTAGCCACCTCATCTTCTGCTCATCCTCTCGCGCTCTAAAGAGAGCTCAGGTGAGAAATTGCAAACGTCCAGCAATTGCTCAGAGATGAAAAGTGCCAGCACTGAAAGCTCTTGCTAGCCAGCACGCTTCCTTGGAAGCGCTTTCACAGGCGCAGCAACACTGGGGCTTTGCGCTTCTCTACGCACCAAACGTCACGGTCCTTCTCTTTCCGTCTCGTAGACACGAGCTGAGAAATTGCAAACGTCGAGCAATTGCTCAGAGATGAAAAGTGCCAGCACTGAAAGCTGTTGCTAGCCAGCACCCCTCCTTGGAAGCGCTTTCACAGGCGCAGCAACACTGGGGCTTTGCGCTTCTCTACGCACCAAACGTCACGGTCCTTCTCTTTCCGTCTCGTAGACACGAGCTGAGAAATTGCAAACGTCCAGCAATTGCTCAGAGATGAAAAGTGCCAGCACTGAAAGCTGTTGCTAGCCAGCACCCTTCCTTGGAAGCGCTTTTGTAGGCCTAAGAACACTGGGGCTCTGGGCTTCTCTAGCCACCTCATCTTCTGCTCATCCTCTCGCGCACTCTGAAGAGAGCTCAGGTGAGAAATTGCAAACGACGAGCAATTGCTCAGAGATGAAAAGTGCCAGCACTGAAAGCTGTTGCTAGCCAGCACCCTTCCTTGGAAGCGCTTTCACAGGCGCAGTAACACTGGGGCTTTGCGCTTCTCTAGCCACCAAACGTCACGGTCCTTCTCTTTCCGTCTCGTAGACACGAGCTGAGAAATTGAAAACGTCCAGCAATTGCTCAGAGATGAAAAGTGCCAGCACTGAAAGCTGTTGCTAGCCAGCACCCTTCCTTGGAAGCGCTTTTGAAGGCCTAAGAACACTGGGGCTCTGGGCTTCTCTAGCCACCTCATCTTCTGCTCATCCTCTCGCGCACTCTAAAGAGAGCTCAGGTGAGAAATTGCAAACGTCGAGCAATTGCTCAGAGATGAAAAGTGCCAGCACTGAAAGCTGTTGCTAGCCAGCACCCTTCCTTGGAAGCGCTTTCACAGGCGCAGTAACACTGGGGCTTTGCGCTTCTCTACCCACCAAACGTCACGGTCCTTCTCTTTCCGTCTCGTAGACACGAGCTGAGAAATTGCAAACGTCGAGCAATTGCTCAGAGATGAAAAGTGCCAGCACTGAAAGCTGTTGCTAGCCAGCACCCTTCCTTGGAAGCGCTTTTGTAGGCCTAAGAACACTGGGGCTCTGGGCTTCTCTAGCCACCTCATCTTCTGCTCATCCTCTCGCGCACTCTAAAGAGAGCTCAGGTGAGAAATTGCAAACGTCCAGCAATTGCTCAGAGATGAAAAGTGCCAGCACTGAAAGCTGTTGCTAGCCAGCACCCTTCCTTGGAAGCTCTTTTGTAGCCCTTAGAACACTGGGGCTCTGGGCTTCTCTAGCCACCTCATCTTCTGCTCATCCTCTCGCGCACTCTAAAGAGAGCTCAGGTGAGAAATTGCAAATGTCCAGCAATTGCTCAGAGATGAAAAGTGCCAGCACTGAAAGCTCTTGCTAGCCAGCACCCTTCCTTGGAAGCGCTTTCACAGGCGCAGCAACACTGGGGCTTTGCGCTTCTATACGCACCAAACGTCACGGTCCTTCTCTTTCTGTCGGTAGACACGAGCTGAGAAATTGCAAACGTCGAGCAATTGCTCAGAGATGAAAAGTGCCAGCACTGAAAGCTGTTGCTAGCCAGCACCCTTCCTTGGAAGCGCTTTCACAGGCGCAGTAACACTGGGACTTTGCGCTTCTCTACCCACCAAACGTCACGGTCCTTCTCTTTCCGCCTCGTAGACACGAGCTGAGAAATTGCAAACGTCGAGCAATTGCTCCGAGATGAAAAGTGCCAGCACTGAAAGCTGTTGCTAGCCAGCACCCTTCCTTGGAAGCGCTTTTGTAGGCCTAAGAACACTGTCGCTCTGGGCTTCTCTAGCCACCTAATCTTCTGCTCATCCTCTCGCGCACTCTAAAGAGAGCTCAGGTGAGAAATTGCAAACGTCGAGCAATTGCTCAGAGATGAAAAGTGCCAGCACTGAAAGCTGTTGCTAGCCAGCACCCTTCCTTGGAAGCGCTTTCACAGGCGCAGTAACACTGGGGCTTTGCGCTTCTCTACCCACCAAACGTCACGGTCACTATCTCTCCGTCTCGTAGACACGAGCTGAGAAATTGCAAACGTCGAGCAATTGCTCAGAGATGAAAAGTGCCAGCACTGAAAGCTGTTGCTAGCCAGCACCCTTCCTTGGAAGCGCTTTCACAGGCGCAGCAACACTGGGGCTTTGCGCTTCTCTACCCACCAAACGTCACGGTCCTTCTCTTTCCGTCTCGTAGACACGAGCTGAGAAATTGCAAACGTCGAGCAATTGCTCAGAGATGAAAAGTGCCAGCACTGAAAGCTCTTGCTAGCCAGCACCCTTCCTTGGAAGCGCTTTTGTAGGCCTAAGAACACTGGGGCTCTGGGCTTCTCTAGCCACCTCATCTTCTGCTCATCCTCTCGCGCACTCTAAAGAGAGCTCAGGTGAGAAATTGCAAACGTCGAGCAGTTGCTCAGAGATGAAAAGTGCCAGCACTGAAAGCTGTTGCTAGCCAGCACCCTTCCTTGGAAGCGCTTTTGTAGGCCTAAGAACACTGGGGCTCTGGGCTTCTCTAGCCACCTCATCTTCTGCTCATCCTCTCGCGCACTCTAAAGAGAGCTCAGGTGAGAAATTGCAAATGTCGAGCAATTGCTCAGAGATGAAAAGTGCCAGCACTGAAAGCTGTTGCTAGCCAGCACCCTTCCTTGGAAGCGCTTTCACAGGCGCAGCAACACTGGGGCTTTGCGCTTCTATACGCACCAAAAGTCACGGTCCTTCTCTTTCTGTCGGTAGACACGAGCTGAGAAATTGCAAACGTCGAGCAATTGCTCAGAGATGAAAAGTGCCAGCACTGAAAGCTGTTGCTAGCCAGCACCCTTCCTTGGAAGCGCTTTCACAGGCGCAGTAACACTGGGGCTTTGCGCTTCTCTAGCCACCAAACGTCACGGTCCTTCTCTTTCCGTCTCGTAGACACGAGCTGAGAAATTGCAAACGTCGAGCAATTGCTCAGAGATGAAAAGTGCCAGCACTGAAAGCTGTTGCTAGCCAGCCCCCTTCCTTGGAAGCGCTTTTGTAGGCCTAAGAACACTGGGGCTCTGGGCTTCTCTAGCCACCTCATCTTCTGCTCATCCTCTCGCGCACTCTAAAGAGAGCTCAGGTGAGAAATTGCAAACGTCGAGCAATTGCTCAGAGATGAAAAGTGCCAGCACTGAAAGCTGTTGCTAGCCAGCACCCTTCCTTGGAAGCGCTTTCACAGGCGCAGTAACACTGGGGCTTTGCGCTTCTCTACCCACCAAACGTCACGGCCACTATCTCTACGTCTTGTAGACACGAGCTGAGAAATTGCAAACGTCGAGCAATTGCTCAGAGATGAAAAGTGCCAGCACTGAAAGCTGTTGCTAGCCAGCACCCTTCCTTGGAAGCGCTTTCACAGGCGCAGCAACACTGGGGCTTTGCGCTTCTCTAGCCACCAAACGTCACGGTCCTTCTCTTTCCGTCTCGTAGACACGAGCTGAGAAATTGCAAACGTCGAGCAATTGCTCAGAGATGAAAAGTGCCAGCACTGAAAGCTGTTGCTAGCCAGCACCCTTCCTTGGAAGCGCTTTTGTAGGCCTAAGAACACTGGGGCTCTGGGCTTCTCTAGCCACCTCATCTTCTGCTCATCCTCTCGCGCACTCTAAAGAGAGCTCAGGTGAGAAATTGCAAACGTCGAGCAATTGCTCAGAGATGAAAAGTGCCAGCACTGAAAGCTGTTGCTAGCCAGCACCCTTCCTTGGAAGCGCTTTCACAGGCGCAGCAACACTGGGGCTTTGCGCTTCTATACGCACCAAACGTCACGGTCCTTCTCTTTCCGTCTCGTAGACACGAGCTGAGAAATTGCAAACGTCGAGCAATTGCTCAGAGATGAAAAGTGCCAGCACTGAAAGCTCTTGCTAGCCAGCAGCCTTCCTTGGAAGCGCTTTCGAAGGCATAAGAACACTGGGGCTCTGGGCTTCTCTAGCCACCTCATCTTCTGCTCATCCTCTCGCGCACTCTAAAGAGAGCTCAGGTGAGAAATTGCAAACGTCCAGCAATTCCTCAGAGATGAAAAGTGCCAGCACTGAAAGCTGTTGCTAGCCAGCACCCTTCCTTGGAAGCGCTTTTGTAGCCCTTAGAACACTGGGGCTCTGGGCTTCTCTAGCCACCTAATCTTCTGCTCATCCTCTCGCGCACTCTAAAGAGAGCTCAGGTGAGAAATTGCAAATGTCGAGCAATTGCTCAGAGATGAAAAGTGCCAGCACTGAAAGCTGTTGCTAGCCAGCACCCTTCCTTGGAAGCGCTTTCACAGGTGCAGCAACACTGGGGCTTTGCGCTTCTCTAGCCACCAAACGTCACGGTCCTTCTCTTTCTGTCTCGTAGACACGAGCTGAGAAATTGCAAACGTCGAGCAATTGCTCAGAGATGAAAAGTGCCAGCACTGAAAGCTGTTGCTAGCCAGCCCCCTTCCTTGGAAGCGCTTTTGTAGGCCTAAGAACACTGGGGCTCTGGGCTTCTCTAGCCACCTCATCTTCTGCTCATCCTCGCGCGCTCTAAAGAGAGCTCAGGTGAGAAATTGCAAACGTCGAGCAATTGCTCAGAGATGAAAAGTGCCAGCACTGAAAGCTGTTGCTAGCCAGCACCCTTCCTTGGAAGCGCTTTTGTAGGCCTAAGAACACTGGGGCTCTGGGCTTCTCTAGCCACCTCATCTTCTGCTCATCCTCTCGCGCACTCTAACGAGAGCTCAGGTGAGAAATTGCAAACGTCGAGCAATTGCTCAGAGATGAAAAGTGCCAGCACTGAAAGCTGTTGCTAGCCAGCACCCTTCCTTGGTAGCGCTTTCACAGGCGCAGCAACACTGGGGCTTTGCGCTTCTCTAGCCACCAAACGTCACGGTCCTTCTCTTTCCGTCTCGTAGACACGAGCTGAGAAATTGCAAACGTCGAGCAATTGCTCAGAGATGAAAAGTGCCAGCACTGAAAGCTGTTGCTAGCCAGCACCCTTCCTTGGAAGCGCTTTTGTAGGCCTAAGAACACTGGGGCTCTGGGCTTCTCTAGCCACCTCATCTTCTGCTCATCCTCTCGCGCACTCTGAAGAGAGCTCAGGTGAGAAATTGCAAACGACGAGCAATTGCTCAGAGATGAAAAGTGCCAGCACTGAAAGCTGTTGCTAGCCAGCACCCTTCCTTGGAAGCGCTTTCACAGGCGCAGTAACACTGGGGCTTTGCGCTTCTCTAGCCACCAAACGTCACGGTCCTTCTCTTTCCGTCTCGTAGACACGAGCTGAGAAATTGCAAACGTCGAGCAATTGCTCCGAGATGAAAAGTGCCAGCACTGAAAGCTGTTGCTAGCCAGCAGCCTTCCTTGGAAGCGCTTTTGTAGGCCTAAGCACACTGGGGCTCTGGGCTTCTCTAGCCACCTCATCTTCTGCTCATCCTCTCGCGCACTCTAAAGAGAGCTCAGGTGAGAAATTGCAAACGTCGAGCAATTGCTCAGAGATGAAAAGTGCCAGCACTGAAAGCTGTTGCTAGCCAGCACCCCTCCTTGGAAGCGCTTTCACAGGCGCAGCAACACTGGGGCTTTGCGCTTCTCTAGCCACCAAACGTCACGGTCCTTCTCTTTCCGTCTCGTAGACACGAGCTGAGAAATTGCAAACGTCCAGCAATTGCTCAGAGATGAAAAGTGCCAGCACTGAAAGCTGTTGCTAGCCAGCACCCCTCCTTGGAAGCGCTTTCACAGGCGCAGCAACACTGGGGCTTTGCGCTTCTCTACGCACCAAACGTCACGGTCCTTCTCTTTCCGTCTCGTAGACACGAGGTGAGAAATTGCAAACGTCGAGCAATTGCTCAGAGATGAAAAGTGCCAGCACTGAAAGCTGTTGCTAGCCAGCACCCTTCCTTGGAAGCGCTTTTGTAGGCCTAAGAACACTGGGGCTCTGGGCTTCTCTAGCCACCTCATCTTCTGCTCATCCTCTCGCGCACTCTGAAGAGAGCTCAGGTGAGAAATTGCAAACGACGAGCAATTGCTCAGAGATGAAAAGTGCCAGCACTGAAAGCTCTTGCTAGCCAGCACCCTTCCTTGGAAGCGCTTTCACAGGCGCAGTAACACTGGGGCTTTGCGCTTCTCTAGCCACCAAACGTCACGGTCCTTCTCTTTCCGTCTCGTAGACACGAGCTGAGAAATTGCAAACGTCGAGCAATTGCTCAGAGATGAAAAGTGCCAGCACTGAAAGCTGTTGCTAGCCAGCACCCTTCCTTGGAAGCGCTTTTGTAGGCCTAAGAACAGTGGGGCTCTGGGCTTCTCTAGCCACCTCATCTTCTGCTCATCCTCTCGCGCACTCTAAAGAGAGCTCAGGTGAGAAATTGCAAACGTCGAGCAATTGCTCAGAGATGAAAAGTGCCAGCACTGAAAGCTGTTGCTAGCCAGCACCCTTCCTTGGAAGCGCTTTCACAGGTGCAGTAACACTGGGGCTTTGCGCTTCTCTACCCACCAAACGTCACGGTCATTCTCTTTCCGTCTCGTAGACACGAGCTGAGAATTTGCAAACGTCCAGCAATTGCTCAGAGATGAAAAGTGCCAGCACTGAAAGCTCGTGCTAGCCAGCACCCTTCCTTGGAAGCGCTTTTGTAGGCCTAAGCACACTGGGGCTCTGGGCTTCTCTAGCCACCTAATCTTCTGCTCATCCTCTCGCGCACTCTAAAGAGAGCTCAGGTGAGAAATTGCAAACGTCCAGCAATTGCTCAGAGATGAAAAGTGCCAGCACTGAAAGCTGTTGCTAGGCAGCACCCTTCCTTGGTAGCGCTTTCACAGGCGCAGCAACACTGGGGCTTTGCGCTTCTATACGCACCAAACGTCACGGTCATTCTCTTTCCGTCTCGTAGACACGAGCTGAGAAATTGCAAACGTCGAGCAATTGCTCAGAGATGAAAAGTGCCAGCACTGAAAGCTGTTGCTAGCCAGCACCCTTCCTTGGAAGCGCTTTTGTAGGCCTAAGAACACTGGGGCTCTGGGCTTCTCTAGCCACCTCATCTTCTGCTCATCCTCTCGCGCTCTAAAGAGAGCTCAGGTGAGAAATTGCAAACGTCCAGCAATTGCTCAGAGATGAAAAGTGCCAGCACTGAAAGCTCTTGCTAGCCAGCACGCTTCCTTGGAAGCGCTTTCACAGGCGCAGCAACACTGGGGCTTTGCGCTTCTCTACGCACCAAACGTCACGGTCCTTCTCTTTCCGTCTCGTAGACACGAGCTGAGAAATTGCAAACGTCGAGCAATTGCTCAGAGATGAAAAGTGCCAGCACTGAAAGCTGTTGCTAGCCAGCACCCCTCCTTGGAAGCGCTTTCACAGGCGCAGCAACACTGGGGCTTTGCGCTTCTCTACGCACCAAACGTCACGGTCCTTCTCTTTCCGTCTCGTAGACACGAGCTGAGAAATTGCAAACGTCGAGCAATTGCTCCGAGATGAAAAGTGCCAGCACTGAAAGCTGTTGCTAGCCAGCACCCTTCCTTGGAAGCGCTTTTGTAGGCCTAAGAACACTGGGGCTCTGGGCTTCTCTAGCCACCTCATCTTCTGCTCATCCTCTCGCGCACTCTGAAGAGAGCTCAGGTGAGAAATTGCAAACGACGAGCAATTGCTCAGAGATGAAAAGTGCCAGCACTGAAAGCTGTTGCTAGCCAGCACCCTTCCTTGGAAGCGCTTTCACAGGCGCAGTAACACTGGGGCTTTGCGCTTCTCTAGCCACCAAACGTCACGGTCCTTCTCTTTCCGTCTCGTAGACACGAGCTGAGAAATTGAAAACGTCCAGCAATTGCTCAGAGATGAAAAGTGCCAGCACTGAAAGCTGTTGCTAGCCAGCACCCTTCCTTGGAAGCGCTTTTGAAGGCCTAAGAACACTGGGGCTCTGGGCTTCTCTAGCCACCTCATCTTCTGCTCATCCTCTCGCGCACTCTAAAGAGAGCTCAGGTGAGAAATTGCAAACGTCGAGCAATTGCTCAGAGATGAAAAGTGCCAGCACTGAAAGCTGTTGCTAGCCAGCACCCTTCCTTGGAAGCGCTTTCACAGGCGCAGTAACACTGGGGCTTTGCGCTTCTCTACCCACCAAACGTCACGGTCCTTCTCTTTCCGTCTCGTAGACACGAGCTGAGAAATTGCAAACGTCGAGCAATTGCTCAGAGATGAAAAGTGCCAGCACTGAAAGCTGTTGCTAGCCAGCACCCTTCCTTGGAAGTGCTTTTGTAGGCCTAAGAACACTGGGGCTCTGGGCTTCTCTAGCCACCTCATCTTCTGCTCATCCTCTCGCGCACTCTAAAGAGAGCTCAGGTGAGAAATTGCAAACGTCCAGCAATTGCTCAGAGATGAAAAGTGCCAGCACTGAAAGCTGTTGCTAGCCAGCACCCTTCCTTGGAAGCTCTTTTGTAGCCCTTAGAACACTGGGGCTCTGGGCTTCTCTAGCCACCTCATCTTCTGCTCATCCTCTCGCGCACTCTAAAGAGAGCTCAGGTGAGAAATTGCAAATGTCCAGCAATTGCTCAGAGATGAAAAGTGCCAGCACTGAAAGCTCTTGCTAGCCAGCACCCTTCCTTGGAAGCGCTTTCACAGGCGCAGCAACACTGGGGCTTTGCGCTTCTATACGCACCAAACGTCACGGTCCTTCTCTTTCTGTCGGTAGACACGAGCTGAGAAATTGCAAACGTCGAGCAATTGCTCAGAGATGAAAAGTGCCAGCACTGAAAGCTGTTGCTAGCCAGCACCCTTCCTTGGAAGCGCTTTCACAGGCGCAGTAACACTGGGACTTTGCGCTTCTCTACCCACCAAACGTCACGGTCCTTCTCTTTCCGCCTCGTAGACACGAGCTGAGAAATTGCAAACGTCGAGCAATTGCTCCGAGATGAAAAGTGCCAGCACTGAAAGCTGTTGCTAGCCAGCACCCTTCCTTGGAAGCGCTTTTGTAGGCCTAAGAACACTGTCGCTCTGGGCTTCTCTAGCCACCTAATCTTCTGCTCATCCTCTCGCGCACTCTAAAGAGAGCTCAGGTGAGAAATTGCAAACGTCGAGCAATTGCTCAGAGATGAAAAGTGCCAGCACTGAAAGCTGTTGCTAGCCAGCACCCTTCCTTGGAAGCGCTTTCACAGGCGCAGTAACACTGGGGCTTTGCGCTTCTCTACCCACCAAACGTCACGGTCACTATCTCTCCGTCTCGTAGACACGAGCTGAGAAATTGCAAACGTCGAGCAATTGCTCAGAGATGAAAAGTGCCAGCACTGAAAGCTGTTGCTAGCCAGCACCCTTCCTTGGAAGCGCTTTCACAGGCGCAGCAACACTGGGGCTTTGCGCTTCTCTACCCACCAAACGTCACGGTCCTTCTCTTTCCGTCTCGTAGACACGAGCTGAGAAATTGCAAACGTCGAGCAATTGCTCAGAGATGAAAAGTGCCAGCACTGAAAGCTCTTGCTAGCCAGCACCCTTCCTTGGAAGCGCTTTTGTAGGCCTAAGAACACTGGGGCTCTGGGCTTCTCTAGCCACCTCATCTTCTGCTCATCCTCTCGCGCACTCTAAAGAGAGCTCAGGTGAGAAATTGCAAACGTCGAGCAGTTGCTCAGAGATGAAAAGTGCCAGCACTGAAAGCTGTTGCTAGCCAGCACCCTTCCTTGGAAGCGCTTTTGTAGGCCTAAGAACACTGGGGCTCTGGGCTTCTCTAGCCACCTCATCTTCTGCTCATCCTCTCGCGCACTCTAAAGAGAGCTCAGGTGAGAAATTGCAAATGTCGAGCAATTGCTCAGAGATGAAAAGTGCCAGCACTGAAAGCTGTTGCTAGCCAGCACCCTTCCTTGGAAGCGCTTTCACAGGCGCAGCAACACTGGGGCTTTGCGCTTCTATACGCACCAAAAGTCACGGTCCTTCTCTTTCTGTCGGTAGACACGAGCTGAGAAATTGCAAACGTCGAGCAATTGCTCAGAGATGAAAAGTGCCAGCACTGAAAGCTGTTGCTAGCCAGCACCCTTCCTTGGAAGCGCTTTCACAGGCGCAGTAACACTGGGGCTTTGCGCTTCTCTAGCCACCAAACGTCACGGTCCTTCTCTTTCCGTCTCGTAGACACGAGCTGAGAAATTGCAAACGTCCAGCAATTGCTCAGAGATGAAAAGTGCCAGCACTGAAAGCTGTTGCTAGCCAGCCCCCTTCCTTGGAAGCGCTTTTGTAGGCCTAAGAACACTGGGGCTCTGGGCTTCTCTAGCCACCTCATCTTCTGCTCATCCTCTCGCGCACTCTAAAGAGAGCTCAGGTGAGAAATTGCAAACGTCGAGCAATTGCTCAGAGATGAAAAGTGCCAGCACTGAAAGCTGTTGCTAGCCAGCACCCTTCCTTGGAAGCGCTTTCACAGGCGCAGTAACACTGGGGCTTTGCGCTTCTCTACCCACCAAACGTCACGGCCACTATCTCTACGTCTTGTAGACACGAGCTGAGAAATTGCAAACGTCGAGCA
The DNA here is from genome assembly GCA_037962945.1 of Sarcoramphus papa. Lineage (NCBI taxonomy): Eukaryota > Metazoa > Chordata > Aves > Accipitriformes > Cathartidae > Sarcoramphus > Sarcoramphus papa. The sequence continues at coordinate 1,029,213 of JBBMRM010000121.1, forward strand.
ATTGCTCAGAGATGAAAAGTGCCAGCACTGAAAGCTGTTGCTAGCCAGCACCCTTCCTTGGAAGCGCTTTCACAGGCGCAGCAACACTGGGGCTTTGCGCTTCTCTAGCCACCAAACGTCACGGTCCTTCTCTTTCCGTCTCGTAGACACGAGCTGAGAAATTGCAAACGTCGAGCAATTGCTCAGAGATGAAAAGTGCCAGCACTGAAAGCTGTTGCTAGCCAGCACCCTTCCTTGGAAGCGCTTTTGTAGGCCTAAGAACACTGGGGCTCTGGGCTTCTCTAGCCACCTCATCTTCTGCTCATCCTCTCGCGCACTCTAACGAGAGCTCAGGTGAGAAATTGCAAACGTCGAGCAATTGCTCAGAGATGAAAAGTGCCAGCACTGAAAGCTGTTGCTAGCCAGCACCCTTCCTTGGAAGCGCTTTCACAGGCGCAGCAACACTGGGGTTTGCGCTTCTATACGCACCAAACGTCACGGTCCTTCTCTTTCCGTCTCGTAGACACGAGCTGAGAAATTGCAAACGTCGAGCAATTGCTCAGAGATGAAAAGTGCCAGCACTGAAAGCTCTTGCTAGCCAGCAGCCTTCCTTGGAAGCGCTTTCGAAGGCATAAGAACACTGGGGCTCTGGGCTTCTCTAGCCACCTCATCTTCTGCTCATCCTCTCGCGCACTCTAAAGAGAGCTCAGGTGAGAAATTGCAAACGTCCAGCAATTCCTCAGAGATGAAAAGTGCCAGCACTGAAAGCTGTTGCTAGCCAGCACCCTTCCTTGGAAGCGCTTTTGTAGCCCTTAGAACACTGGGGCTCTGGGCTTCTCTAGCCACCTAATCTTCTGCTCATCCTCTCGCGCACTCTAAAGAGAGCTCAGGTGAGAAATTGCAAATGTCGAGCAATTGCTCAGAGATGAAAAGTGCCAGCACTGAAAGCTGTTGCTAGCCAGCACCCTTCCTTGGAAGCGCTTTCACAGGTGCAGCAACACTGGGGCTTTGCGCTTCTCTAGCCACCAAACGTCACGGTCCTTCTCTTTCTGTCTCGTAGACACGAGCTGAGAAATTGCAAACGTCGAGCAATTGCTCAGAGATGAAAAGTGCCAGCACTGAAAGCTGTTGCTAGCCAGCCCCCTTCCTTGGAAGCGCTTTTGTAGGCCTAAGAACACTGGGGCTCTGGGCTTCTCTAGCCACCTCATCTTCTGCTCATCCTCGCGCGCTCTAAAGAGAGCTCAGGTGAGAAATTGCAAACGTCGAGCAATTGCTCAGAGATGAAAAGTGCCAGCACTGAAAGCTGTTGCTAGCCAGCACCCTTCCTTGGAAGCGCTTTTGTAGGCCTAAGAACACTGGGGCTCTGGGCTTATCTAGCCACCTCATCTTCTGCTCATCCTCTCGCGCACTCTAAAGAGAGCTCAGGTGAGAAATTGCAAACGTCCAGCAATTGCTCAGAGATGAAAAGTGCCAGCACTGAAAGCTGTTGCTAGCCAGCACCCTTCCTTGGTAGCGCTTTCACAGGCGCAGCAACACTGGGGCTTTGCGCTTCTCTAGCCACCAAACGTCACGGTCCTTCTCTTTCCGTCTCCTAGACACGAGCTGAGAAATTGCAAACGTCGAGCAATTGCTCAGAGATGAAAAGTGCCAGCACTGAAAGCTGTTGCTAGCCAGCACCCTTCCTTGGAAGCGCTTTTGTAGGCCTAAGAACACTGGGGCTCTGGGCTTCTCTAGCCACCTCATCTTCTGCTCATCCTCTCGCGCACTCTGAAGAGAGCTCAGGTGAGAAATTGCAAACGACGAGCAATTGCTCAGAGATGAAAAGTGCCAGCACTGAAAGCTGTTGCTAGCCAGCACCCTTCCTTGGAAGCGCTTTCACAGGCGCAGTAACACTGGGGCTTTGCGCTTCTCTAGCCACCAAACGTCACGGTCCTTCTCTTTCCGTCTCGTAGACACGAGCTGAGAAATTGCAAACGTCGAGCAATTGCTCCGAGATGAAAAGTGCCAGCACTGAAAGCTGTTGCTAGCCAGCAGCCTTCCTTGGAAGCGCTTTTGTAGGCCTAAGCACACTGGGGCTCTGGGCTTCTCTAGCCACCTCATCTTCTGCTCATCCTCTCGCGCACTCTAAAGAGAGCTCAGGTGAGAAATTGCAAACGTCGAGCAATTGCTCAGAGATGAAAAGTGCCAGCACTGAAAGCTGTTGCTAGCCAGCACCCTTCCTTGGTAGCGCTTTCACAGGCGCAGCAACACTGGGGCTTTGCGCTTCTCTAGCCACCAAACGTCACGGTCCTTCTCTTTCCGTCTCCTAGACACGAGCTGAGAAATTGCAAACGTCCAGCAATTGCTCAGAGATGAAAAGTGCCAGCACTGAAAGCTGTTGCTAGCCAGCACCCTTCCTTGGAAGCGCTTTTGTAGGCCTAAGAACACTGGGGCTCTGGGCTTCTCTAGCCACCTCATCTTCTGCTCATCCTCTCGCGCACTCTGAAGAGAGCTCAGGTGAGAAATTGCAAACGACGAGCAATTGCTCAGAGATGAAAAGTGCCAGCACTGAAAGCTCTTGCTAGCCAGCACCCTTCCTTGGAAGCGCTTTCACAGGCGCAGTAACACTGGGGCTTTGCGCTTCTCTACCCACCAAACGTCACGGTCCTTCTCTTTCCGTCTCGTAGACACGAGCTGAGAAATTGCAAACGTCCAGCAATTGCTCAGAGATGAAAAGTGCCAGCACTGAAAGCTCTTGCTAGCCAGCACCCTTCCTTGGAAGCGCTTTTGTAGGCCTAAGCACACTGGGGCTCTGGGCTTCTCTAGCCACCTCATCTTCTGCTCATCCTCTCGCGCACTCTAAAGAGAGCTCAGGTGAGAAATTGCAAACGTCCAGCAATTGCTCAGAGATGAAAAGTGCCAGCACTGAAAGCTGTTGCTAGCCAGCACCCTTCCTTGGTAGCGCTTTCACAGGCGCAGCAACACTGGGGCTTTGCGCTTCTCTAGCCACCAAACGTCACGGTCCTTCTCTTTCCGTCTCCTAGACACGAGCTGAGAAATTGCAAACGTCCAGCAATTGCTCAGAGATGAAAAGTGCCAGCACTGAAAGCTGTTGCTAGCCAGCACCCTTCCTTGGAAGCGCTTTTGTAGGCCTAAGAACACTGGGGCTCTGGGCTTCTCTAGCCACCTCATCTTCTGCTCATCCTCTCGCGCACTCTGAAGAGAGCTCAGGTGAGAAATTGCAAACGACGAGCAATTGCTCAGAGATGAAAAGTGCCAGCACTGAAAGCTGTTGCTAGCCAGCACCCTTCCTTGGAAGCGCTTTCACAGGCGCAGTAACACTGGGGCTTTGCGCTTCTCTAGCCACCAAACGTCACGGTCCTTCTCTTTCCGTCTCGTAGACACGAGCTGAGAAATTGCAAACGTCGAGCAATTGCTCCGAGATGAAAAGTGCCAGCACTGAAAGCTGTTGCTAGCCAGCAGCCTTCCTTGGAAGCGCTTTTGTAGGCCTAAGAACACTGGGGCTCTGGGCTTCTCTAGCCACCTCATCTTCTGCTCATCCTCTCGCGCACTCTAAAGAGAGCTCAGGTGAGAAATTGCAAACGTCGAGCAATTGCTCAGAGATGAAAAGTGCCAGCACTGAAAGCTGTTGCTAGCCAGCACCCTTCCTTGGAAGCGCTTTCACAGGCGCAGCAACACTGGGGCTTTGCGCTTCTATACGCACCAAACGTCACGGTCCTTCTCTTTCCGTCTCGTAGACACGAGCTGAGAAATTGCAAACGTCGAGCAATTGCTCAGAGATGAAAAGTGCCAGCACTGAAAGCTGTTGCTAGCCAGCACCCTTCCTTGGAAGCGCTTTTGTAGGCCTAAGAACACTGGGGCTCTGGGCTTCTCTAGCCACCTCATCTTCTGCTCATCCTCTCGCGCACTCTAAAGAGAGCTCAGGTGAGAAATTGCAAACGTCAAGCAATTGCTCAGAGATGAAAAGTGCCAGCACTGAAAGCTGTTGCTAGCCAGCACCCTTCCTTGGAAGCGCTTTCACAGGTGCAGTAACACTGGGGCTTTGCGCTTCTCTACCCACCAAACGTCACGGTCATTCTCTTTCCGTCTCGTAGACACGAGCTGAGAAATTGCAAACGTCGAGCAATTGCTCAGAGATGAAAAGTGCCAGCACTGAAAGCTCTTGCTAGCCAGCACCCTTCCTTGGAAGCGCTTTTGTAGGCCTAAGCACACTGGGGCTCTGGGCTTCTCTAGCCACCTAATCTTCTGCTCATCCTCTCGCGCACTCTAAAGAGAGCTCAGGTGAGAAATTGCAAACGTCGAGCAATTGCTCAGAGATGAAAAGTGCCAGCACTGAAAGCTGTTGCTAGCCAGCACCCTTCCTTGGAAGCGCTTTCACAGGCGCAGCAACACTGGGGCTTTGCGCTTCTCTACCCACCAAACATCACGGTCATTCTCTTTCCGTCTCGTAGACACGAGCTGAGAAATTGCAAACGTCCAGCAATTGCTCAGAGATGAAAAGTGCCAGCACTGAAAGCTCGTGCTAGCCAGCACCCTTCCTTGGAAGCGCTTTTGTAGGCCTAAGAACACTGGGGCTCTGGGCTTCTCTAGCCACCTCATCTTCTGCTCATCCTCTCGCGCACTCTAAAGAGAGCTCAGGTGAGAAATTGCAAACGTCGAGCAATTGCTCAGAGATGAAAAGTGCCAGCACTGAAAGCTCTTGCTAGCCAGCACCCTTCCTTGGAAGCGCTTTTGTAGGCCTAAGCACACTGGGGCTCTGGGCTTCTCTAGCCACCTCATCTTCTGCTCATCCTCTCGCGCACTCTAAAGAGAGCTCAGGTGAGAAATTGCAAACGTCCAGCAATTGCTCAGAGATGAAAAGTGCCAGCACTGAAAGCTGTTGCTAGCCAGCACCCTTCCTTGGTAGCGCTTTCACAGGCGCAGCAACACTGGGGCTTTGCGCTTCTCTAGCCACCAAACGTCACGGTCCTTCTCTTTCCGTCTCCTAGACACGAGCTGAGAAATTGCAAACGTCCAGCAATTGCTCAGAGATGAAAAGTGCCAGCACTGAAAGCTGTTGCTAGCCAGCACCCTTCCTTGGAAGCGCTTTTGTAGGCCTAAGAACACTGGGGCTCTGGGCTTCTCTAGCCACCTCATCTTCTGCTCATCCTCTCGCGCACTCTGAAGAGAGCTCAGGTGAGAAATTGCAAACGACGAGCAATTGCTCAGAGATGAAAAGTGCCAGCACTGAAAGCTGTTGCTAGCCAGCACCCTTCCTTGGAAGCGCTTTCACAGGCGCAGTAACACTGGGGCTTTGCGCTTCTCTAGCCACCAAACGTCACGGTCCTTCTCTTTCCGTCTCGTAGACACGAGCTGAGAAATTGCAAACGTCGAGCAATTGCTCCGAGATGAAAAGTGCCAGCACTGAAAGCTGTTGCTAGCCAGCAGCCTTCCTTGGAAGCGCTTTCGAAGGCCTAAGAACACTGGGGCTCTGGGCTTCTCTAGCCACCTCATCTTCTGCTCATCCTCTCGCGCACTCTAAAGAGAGCTCAGGTGAGAAATTGCAAACGTCGAGCAATTGCTCAGAGATGAAAAGTGCCAGCACTGAAAGCTGTTGCTAGCCAGCACCCTTCCTTGGAAGCGCTTTCACAGGCGCAGCAACACTGGGGCTTTGCGCTTCTATACGCACCAAACGTCACGGTCCTTCTCTTTCCGTCTCGTAGACACGAGCTGAGAAATTGCAAACGTCGAGCAATTGCTCAGAGATGAAAAGTGCCAGCACTGAAAGCTGTTGCTAGCCAGCACCCTTCCTTGGAAGCGCTTTTGTAGGCCTAAGAACACTGGGGCTCTGGGCTTCTCTAGCCACCTCATCTTCTGCTCATCCTCTCGCGCACTCTAAAGAGAGCTCAGGTGAGAAATTGCAAACGTCAAGCAATTGCTCAGAGATGAAAAGTGCCAGCACTGAAAGCTGTTGCTAGCCAGCACCCTTCCTTGGAAGCGCTTTCACAGGTGCAGTAACACTGGGGCTTTGCGCTTCTCTACCCACCAAACGTCACGGTCATTCTCTTTCCGTCTCGTAGACACGAGCTGAGAAATTGCAAACGTCGAGCAATTGCTCAGAGATGAAAAGTGCCAGCACTGAAAGCTCGTGCTAGCCAGCACCCTTCCTTGGAAGCGCTTTTGTAGGCCTAAGCACACTGGGGCTCTGGGCTTCTCTAGCCACCTAATCTTCTGCTCATCCTCTCGCGCACTCTAAAGAGAGCTCAGGTGAGAAATTGCAAACGTCGAGCAATTGCTCAGAGATGAAAAGTGCCAGCACTGAAAGCTGTTGCTAGCCAGCACCCTTCCTTGGTAGCGCTTTCACAGGCGCAGCAACACTGGGGCTTTGCGCTTCTCTACCCACCAAACATCACGGTCATTCTCTTTCCGTCTCCTAGACACGAGCTGAGAAATTGCAAACGTCCAGCAATTGCTCAGAGATGAAAAGTGCCAGCACTGAAAGCTCGTGCTAGCCAGCACCCTTCCTTGGAAGCGCTTTTGTAGGCCTAAGAACACTGGGGCTCTGGGCTTCTCTAGCCACCTCATCTTCTGCTCATCCTCTCGCGCACTCTAAAGAGAGCTCAGGTGAGAAATTGCAAACGTCGAGCAATTGCTCCGAGATGAAAAGTGCCAGCACTGAAAGCTGTTGCTAGCCAGCACCCTTCCTTGGTAGCGCTTTCACAGGCGCAGCAACACTGGGGCTTTGCGCTTCTATACGCACCAAACGTCACGGTCCTTCTCTTTCCGTCTCCTAGACACGAGCTGAGAAATTGCAAACGTCGAGCAATTGCTCCGAGATGAAAAGTGCCAGCACTGAAAGCTGTTGCTAGCCAGCACCCTTCCTTGGAAGCGCTTTTGTAGGCCTAAGAACACTGGGGCTCTGGGCTTCTCTAGCCACCTCATCTTCTGCTCATCCTCTCGCGCACTCTAAAGAGAGCTCAGGTGAGAAATTGCAAATGTCGAGCAATTGCTCAGAGATGAAAAGTGCCAGCACTGAAAGCTGTTGCTAGCCAGCACCCTTCCTTGGAAGCGCTTTCACAGGCGCAGCAACACTGGGGTTTGCGCTTCTATACGCACCAAACGTCACGGTCATTCTCTTTCCGTCTCGTAGACACGAGCTGAGAAATTACAAACGTCGAGCAATTGCTCAGAGATGAAAAGTGCCAGCACTGAAAGCTGTTGCTAGCCAGCACCCTTCCTTGGAAGCGCTTTTGTAGGCCTAAGAACACTGGGGCTCTGGGCTTCTCTAGCCACCTCATCTTCTGCTCATCCTCTCGCGCACTCTAAAGAGAGCTCAGGTGAGAAATTGCAAACGTCCAGCAATTCCTCAGAGATGAAAAGTGCCAGCACTGAAAGCTGTTGCTAGCCAGCACCCTTCCTTGGAAGCGCTTTTGTAGCCCTTAGAACACTGGGGCTCTGGGCTTCTCTAGCCACCTAATCTTCTGCTCATCCTCTCGCGCACTCTAAAGAGAGCTCAGGTGAGAAATTGCAAATGTCGAGCAATTGCTCAGAGATGAAAAGTGCCAGCACTGAAAGCTGTTGCTAGCCAGCACCCTTCCTTGGAAGCGCTTTCACAGGTGCAGCAACACTGGGGCTTTGCGCTTCTCTAGCCACCAAACGTCACGGTCCTTCTCTTTCTGTCTCGTAGACAAGCTGAGAAATTGCAAACGTCGAGCAATTGCTCAGAGATGAAAAGTGCCAGCACTGAAAGCTGTTGCTAGCCAGCCCCCTTCCTTGGAAGCGCTTTTGTAGGCCTAAGAACACTGGGGCTCTGGGCTTCTCTAGCCACCTAATATTCTGCTCATCCTCGCGCGCTCTAAAGAGAGCTCAGGTGAGAAATTGCAAACGTCGAGCAATTGCTCAGAGATGAAAAGTGCCAGCACTGAAAGCTGTTGCTAGCCAGCACCCTTCCTTGGAAGCGCTTTTGTAGCCCTTAGAACACTGGGGCTCTGGGCTTCTCTAGCCACCTCATCTTCTGCTCATCCTCTCGCACACTCTAAAGAGAGCTCAGGTGAGAAATTGCAAACGTCGAGCAATTGCTCAGAGATGAAAAGTGCCAGCACTGAAAGCTGTTGCTAGCCAGCACCCTTCCTTGGAAGCGCTTTCACAGGCGCAGCAACACTGGGGCTTTGCGCTTCTATACGCACCAAACGTCACGGTCCTTCTCTTTCCGTCTTGTAGACACGAGCTGAGAAATTGCAAATGTCGAGCAATTGCTCAGAGATGAAAAGTGCCAGCACTGAAAGCTCTTGCTAGCCAGCACCCTTCCTTGGAAGCGCTTTTGTAGGCCTAAGAACACTGGGGCTCTGGGCTTCTCTAGCCACCTCATCTTCTGCTCATCCTCTCGCGCACTCTAAAGAGAGCTCAGGTGAGAAATTGCAAATGTCCAGCAATTGCTCAGAGATGAAAAGTGCCAGCACTGAAAGCTGTTGCTAGCCAGCACCCTTCCTTGGAAGCGCTTTTGTAGGCCTAAGAACACTGGGGCTCTGGGCTTCTCTAGCCACCTCATCTTCTGCTCATCCTCTCGCACACTCTAAAGAGAGCTCAGGTGAGAAATTGCAAACGTCGAGCAATTGCTCAGAGATGAAAAGTGCCAGCACTGAAAGCTGTTGCTAGCCAGCACCCTTCCTTGGAAGCGCTTTCACAGGCGCAGCAACACTGGGGCTTTGCGCTTCTATACGCACCAAACGTCACGGTCCTTCTCTTTCCGTCTTGTAGACACGAGCTGAGAAATTGCAAATGTCGAGCAATTGCTCAGAGATGAAAAGTGCCAGCACTGAAAGCTGTTGCTAGCCAGCACCCTTCCTTGGAAGCGCTTTTGTAGGCCTAAGAACACTGGGGCTCTGGGCTTCTCTAGCCACCTCATCTTCTGCTCATCCTCTCGCGCACTCTAAAGAGAGCTCAGGTGAGAAATTGCAAATGTCGAGCAATTGCTCAGAGATGAAAAGTGCCAGCACTGAAAGCTGTTGCTAGCCAGCACCCTTCCTTGGAAGCGCTTTCACAGGCGCAGCAACACTGGGGCTTTGCGCTTCTCTAGCCACCAAACGTCACGGTCCTTCTCTTTCCGTCGGTAGACACGAGCTGAGAAATTGCAACCGTCGAGCAATTGCTCAGAGATGAAAAGTGCCAGCACTGAAAGCTCTTGCTAGCCAGCACCCTTCCTTGGAAGCGCTTTTGTAGGCCTAAGAACACTGGGGCTCTGGGCTTCTCTAGCCACCTCATCTTCTGCTCATCCTCTCGCGCCCTCTAAAGAGAGCTCAGGTGAGAAATTGCAAACGTCGAGCAATTGCTCAGAGATGAAAAGTGCCAGCACTGAAAGCTGTTGCTAGCCAGCACCCTTCCTTGGAAGCGCTTTCACAGGCGCAGTAACACTGGGGCTTTGCTCTTCTCTAGCCACCAAACGTCACGGTCCTTCTCTTTCCGTCTCGTAGACACGAGCTGAGAAATTGCAAACGTGGAGCAATTGCTCAGAGATGAAAAGTGCCAGCACTGAAAGCTGTTGCTAGCCAGCACCCTTCCTTGGAAGCGCTTTTGTAGGCCTAAGCACACTGGGGCTCTGGGCTTCTCTAGCCACCTCATCTTCTGCTCATCCTCTCGCGCACTCTAAAGAGAGCTCAGGTGAGAAATTGCAAACGTCAAGCAATTGCTCAGAGATGAAAAGTGCCAGCACTGAAAGCTCTTGCTAGCCAGCACCCTTCCTTGGAAGCGCTTTCACAGGTGCAGTAACACTGGGGCTTTGCGCTTCTCTACCCACCAAACGTCACGGTCCTTCTCTTTCCGTCTCGTAGACACGAGCTGAGAAATTGCAAACGTCCAGCAATTGCTCAGAGATGAAAAGTGCCAGCACTGAAAGCTCGTGCTAGCCAGCACCCTTCCTTGGAAGCGCTTTTGTAGGCCTAAGCACACTGGGGCTCTGGGCTTCTCTAGCCACCTCATCTTCTGCTCATCCTCTCGCGCACTCTAAAGAGAGCTCAGGTGAGAAATTGCAAACGTCGAGCAATTGCTCCGAGATGAAAAGTGCCAGCACTGAAAGCTGTTGCTAGCCAGCACCCTTCCTTGGTAGCGCTTTCACAGGCGCAGCAACACTGGGGCTTTGCGCTTCTCTAGCCACCAAACGTCACGGTCCTTCTCTTTCCGTCTCCTAGACACGAGCTGAGAAATTGCAAACGTCCAGCAATTGCTCAGAGATGAAAAGTGCCAGCACTGAAAGCTGTTGCTAGCCAGCACCCTTCCTTGGAAGCGCTTTTGTAGGCCTAAGAACACTGGGGCTCTGGGCTTCTCTAGCCACCTCATCTTCTGCTCATCCTCTCGCGCACTCTGAAGAGAGCTCAGGTGAGAAATTGCAAACGACGAGCAATTGCTCAGAGATGAAAAGTGCCAGCACTGAAAGCTGTTGCTAGCCAGCACCCTTCCTTGGAAGCGCTTTCACAGGCGCAGTAACACTGGGGCTTTGCGCTTCTCTACGCACCAAACGTCACGGTCCTTCTCTTTCCGTCTCGTAGACACGAGCTGAGAAATTGCAAACGTCGAGCAATTGCTCAGAGATGAAAAGTGCCAGCACTGAAAGCTGTTGCTAGCCAGCAGCCTTCCTTGGAAGCGCTTTCGAAGGCCTAAGAACACTGGGGCTCTGGGCTTCTCTAGCCACCTCATCTTCTGCTCATCCTCTCGCGCACTCTAAAGAGAGCTCAGGTGAGAAATTGCAAACGTCGAGCAATTGCTCAGAGATGAAAAGTGCCACCACTGAAAGCTGTTGCTAGCCAGCACCCTTCCTTGGAAGCGCTTTCACAGGCGCAGCAACACTGGGGCTTTGCGCTTCTATACGCACCAAACGTCACGGTCCTTCTCTTTCCGTCTCGTAGACACGAGCTGAGAAATTGCAAACGTCGAGCAATTGCTCAGAGATGAAAAGTGCCAGCACTGAAAGCTCTTGCTAGCCAGCACCCTTCCTTGGAAGCGCTTTTGTAGGCCTAAGAACACTGGGGCTCTGGGCTTCTCTAGCCACCTCATCTTCTGCTCATCCTCGCGCGCACTCTAAAGAGAGCTCAGGTGAGAAATTGCAAACGTCAAGCAATTGCTCAGAGATGAAAAGTGCCAGCACTGAAAGCTGTTGCTAGCCAGCACCCTTCCTTGGAAGCGCTTTCACAGGTGCAGTAACACTGGGGCTTTGCGCTTCTCTACCCACCAAACGTCACGGTCATTCTCTTTCCGTCTCGTAGACACGAGCTGAGAAATTGCAAACGTCGAGCAATTGCTCAGAGATAAAAAGTGCCAGCACTGAAAGCTCGTGCTAGCCAGCACCCTTCCTTGGAAGCGCTTTTGTAGGCCTAAGAACACTGGGGCTCTGGGCTTCTCTAGCCACCTAATCTTCTGCTCATCCTCTCGCGCACTCTAAAGAGAGCTCAGGTGAGAAATTGCAAACGTCGAGCAATTGCTCAGAGATGAAAAGTGCCAGCACTGAAAGCTGTTGCTAGCCAGCACCCTTCCTTGGTAGCGCTTTCACAGGCGCAGCAACACTGGGGCTTTGCGCTTCTCTACCCACCAAACGTCACGGTCATTCTCTTTCCGTCTCGTAGACACGAGCTGAGAAATTGCAAACGTCGAGCAATTGCTCAGAGATGAAAAGTGCCAGCACTGAAAGCTGTTGCTAGCCAGCACCCTTCCTTGGAAGCGCTTTTGTAGGCCTAAGCACACTGGGGCTCTGGGCTTCTCTAGCCACCTCATCTTCTGCTCATCCTCTCGCGCACTCTAAAGAGAGCTCAGGTGAGAAATTGCAAAGGTCGAGCAATTGCTCAGAGATGAAAAGTGCCAGCACTGAAAGCTGTTGCTAGCCAGCACCCTTCCTTGGTAGCGCTTTCACAGGCGCAGCAACACTGGGGCTTTGCGCTTCTATACGCACCAAACGTCACGGTCCTTCTCTTTCCGTCTCCTAGACACGAGCTGAGAAATTGCAAACGTCGAGCAATTGCTCAGAGATGAAAAGTGCCAGCACTGAAAGCTCTTGCTAGCCAGCACCCTTCCTTGGAAGCGCTTTTGTAGGCCTAAGAACACTGGGGCTCTGGGCTTCTCTAGCCACCTCATCTTCTGCTCATCCTCTCGCGCACTCTGAAGAGAGCTCAGGTGAGAAATTGCAAACGTCGAGCAATTGCTCAGAGATGAAAAGTGCCAGCACTGAAAGCTGTTGCTAGCCAGCACCCTTCCTTGGAAGCGCTTTCACAGGCGCAGCAACACTGGGGCTTTGCGCTTCTATACGCACCAAACGTCACGGTCCTTCTCTTTCCGTCTCGTAGACACGAGCTGAGAAATTGCAAACGTCCAGCAATTGCTCAGAGATGAAAAGTGCCAGCACTGAAAGCTCTTGCTAGCCAGCACCCTTCCTTGGAAGCGCTTTTGTAGGCCTAAGAACACTGGGGCTCTGGGCTTCTCTAGCCACCTCATCTTCTGCTCATCCTCGCGCGCACTCTAAAGAGAGCTCAGGTGAGAAATTGCAAACGTCAAGCAATTGCTCAGAGATGAAAAGTGCCAGCACTGAAAGCTGTTGCTAGCCAGCACCCTTCCTTGGTAGCGCTTTCACAGGCGCAGCAACACTGGGGCTTTGCGCTTCTCTAGCCACCAAACGTCACGGTCATTCTCTTTCCGTCTCGTAGACACGAGCTGAGAAATTGCAACCGTCGAGCAATTGCTCAGAGATGAAAAGTGCCAGCACTGAAAGCTGTTGCTAGCCAGCACCCTTCCTTGGAAGCGCTTTTGTAGGCCTAAGCACACTGGGGCTCTGGGCTTCTCTAGCCACCTCATCTTCTGCTCATCCTCTCGCGCACTCTAAAGAGAGCTCAGGTGAGAAATTGCAAAGGTCGAGCAATTGCTCAGAGATGAAAAGTGCCAGCACTGAAAGCTCTTGCTAGCCAGCACCCTTCCTTGGTAGCGCTTTCACAGGCGCAGCAACACTGGGGCTTTGCGCTTCTATACGCACCAAACGTCACGGTCCTTCTCTTTCCGTCTCCTAGACACGAGCTGAGAAATTGCAAACGTCGAGCAATTGCTCAGAGATGAAAAGTGCCAGCACTGAAAGCTCTTGCTAGCCAGCACCCTTCCTTGGAAGCGCTTTTGTAGGCCTAAGAACACTGGGGCTCTGGGCTTCTCTAGCCACCTCATCTTCTGCTCATCCTCTCGCGCACTCTGAAGAGAGCTCAGGTGAGAAATTGCAAACGACGAGCAATTGCTCAGAGATGAAAAGTGCCAGCACTGAAAGCTGTTGCTAGCCAGCACCCTTCCTTGGAAGCGCTTTCACAGGCGCAGTAACACTGGGGCTTTGCGCTTCTCTAGCCACCAAACGTCACGGTCCTTCTCTTTCCGTCTCGTAGACACGAGCTGAGAAATTGCAAACGTCCAGCAATTGCTCAGAGATGAAAAGTGCCAGCACTGAAAGCTCTTGCTAGCCAGCACCCTTCCTTGGAAGCGCTTTTGAAGGCCTAAGAACACTGGGGCTCTGGGCTTCTCTAGCCACCTCATCTTCTGCTCATCCTCTCGCGCACTCTAAAGAGAGCTCAGGTGAGAAATTGCAAACGTCGAGCAATTGCTCAGAGATGAAAAGTGCCAGCACTGAAAGCTGTTGCTAGCCAGCACCCTTCCTTGGAAGCGCTTTCACAGGCGCAGTAACACTGGGGCTTTGCGCTTCTCTACCCACCAAACGTCACGGTCCTTCTCTTTCCGTCTCGTAGACACGAGCTGAGAAATTGCAAACGTCCAGCAATTGCTCAGAGATGAAAAGTGCCAGCACTGAAAGCTGTTGCTAGCCAGCACCCTTCCTTGGAAGCGCTTTTGTAGGCCTAAGAACACTGGGGCTCTGGGCTTCTCTAGCCACCTCATCTTCTGCTCATCCTCTCGCGCACTCTAAAGAGAGCTCAGGTGAGAAATTGCAAACGTCAAGCAATTGCTCAGAGATGAAAAGTGCCAGCACTGAAAGCTGTTGCTAGCCAGCACCCTTCCTTGGAAGCGCTTTCACAGGTGCAGTAACACTGGGGCTTTGCGCTTCTCTACCCACCAAACGTCACGGTCATTCTCTTTCCGTCTCGTAGACACGAGCTGAGAAATTGCAAACGTCGAGCAATTGCTCAGAGATGAAAAGTGCCAGCACTGAAAGCTCGTGCTAGCCAGCACCCTTCCTTGGAAGCGCTTTTGTAGGCCTAAGCACACTGGGGCTCTGGGCTTCTCTAGCCACCTAATCTTCTGCTCATCCTCTCGCGCACTCTAAAGAGAGCTCAGGTGAGAAATTGCAAACGTCGAGCAATTGCTCCGAGATGAAAAGTGCCAGCACTGAAAGCTGTTGCTAGCCAGCACCCTTCCTTGGTAGCGCTTTCACAGGCGCAGCAACACTGGGGCTTTGCGCTTCTATACGCACCAAACGTCACGGTCCTTCTATATCCGTCTCGTAGACACGAGCTGAGAAATTGCAAACGTCGAGCAATTGCTCAGAGATGAAAAGTGCCAGCACTGAAAGCTCTTGCTAGCCAGCACCCTACCTTGGAAGCGCTTTTGTAGGCCTAAGAACACTGGGGCTCTGGGCTTCTCTAGCCACCTCATCTTCTGCTCATCCTCTCGCGCTCTAAAGATAGCTCAGGTGAGAAATTGCAAACGTCGAGCAATTGCTCAGAGATGAAAAGTGCCAGCACTGAAAGCTGTTGCTAGCCAGCACGCTTCCTTGGAAGCGCTTTCACAGGCGCAGCAACACTGGGGCTTTGCGCTTCTCTACGCACCAAACGTCACGGTCCTTCTCTTTCCGTCTCGTAGACACGAGCTGAGAAATTGCAAACGTCCAGCAATTGCTCAGAGATGAAAAGTGCCAGCACTGAAAGCTGTTGCTAGCCAGCACCCCTCCTTGGAAGCGCTTTCACAGGCGCAGCAACACTGGGGCTTTGCGCTTCTCTAGCCACCAAACGTCACGGTCCTTCTCTTTCCGTCTCGTAGACACGAGCTGAGAAATTGCAAACGTCGAGCAATTGCTCAGAGATGAAAAGTGCCAGCACTGAAAGCTGTTGCTAGCCAGCACCCTTCCTTGGAAGCGCTTTTGAAGGCCTAAGAACACTGGGGCTCTGGGCTTCTCTAGCCACCTCATCTTCTGCTCATCCTCTCGCGCACTGTGAAGAGAGCTCAGGTGAGAAATTGCAAACGTCGAGCAATTGCTCAGAGATGAAAAGTGCCAGCACTGAAAGCTCTTGCTAGCCAGCACCCTTCCTTGGAAGCGCTTTCACAGGCGCTGTAACACTGGGACTTTGCACTTCTCTACCCACCAAACGTCACGGTCCTTCTCTTTCCGTCTCGTAGACACGAGCTGAGAAATTGCAAACGTCGAGCAATTGCTCAGAGATGAAAAGTGCCAGCACTGAAAGCTGTTGCTAGCCAGCACCCTTCCTTGGAAGCGCTTTTGTAGGCCTAAGAACACTGGGGCTCTGGGCTTCTCTAGCCACCTCATCTTCTGCTCATCCTCTCGCGCACTCTGAAGAGAGCTCAGGTGAGAAATTGCAAACGACGAGCAATTGCTCAGAGATGAAAAGTGCCAGCACTGAAAGCTGTTGCTAGCCAGCACCCTTCCTTGGAAGCGCTTTCACAGGCGCAGTAACACTGGGGCTTTGCGCTTCTCTAGCCACCAAACGTCACGGTCCTTCTCTTTCCGTCTCGTAGACACGAGCTGAGAAATTGCAAACGTCCAGCAATTGCTCAGAGATGAAAAGTGCCAGCACTGAAAGCTGTTGCTAGCCAGCACCCTTCCTTGGAAGCGCTTTTGAAGGCCTAAGAACACTGGGGCTCTGGGCTTCTCTAGCCACCTCATCTTCTGCTCATCCTCTCGCGCACTCTAAAGAGAGCTCAGGTGAGAAATTGCAAACGTCAAGCAATTGCTCAGAGATGAAAAGTGCCAGCACTGAAAGCTGTTGCTAGCCAGCACCCTTCCTTGGAAGCGCTTTCACAGGTGCAGTAACACTGGGGCTTTGCGCTTCTCTACCCACCAAACGTCACGGTCATTCTCTTTCCGTCTCGTAGACACGAGCTGAGAAATTGCAAACGTCCAGCAATTGCTCAGAGATGAAAAGTGCCAGCACTGAAAGCTCGTGCTAGCCAGCACCCTTCCTTGGAAGCGCTTTTGTAGGCCTAAGCACACTGGGGCTCTGGGCTTCTCTAGCCACCTAATCTTCTGCTCATCCTCTCGCGCACTCTAAAGAGAGCTCAGGTGAGAAATTGCAAACGTCGAGCAATTGCTCAGAGATGAAAAGTGCCAGCACTGAAAGCTGTTGCTAGCCAGCACCCTTCCTTGGAAGCGCTTTCACAGGCGCAGCAACACTGGGGCTTTGCGCTTCTATACGCACCAAACGTCACGGTCCTTCTCTTTCCGTCTCGTAGACACGAGCTGAGAAATTGCAAACGTCCAGCAATTGCTCAGAGATGAAAAGTGCCAGCACTGAAAGCTCTTGCTAGCCAGCACCCTTCCTTGGAAGCGCTTTTGTAGGCCTAAGAACAGTGGGGCTCTGGGCTTCTCTAGCCACCTCATCTTCTGCTCATCCTCTCGCGCTCTAAAGAGAGCTCAGGTGAGAAATTGCAAACGTCGAGCAATTGCTCCGAGATGAAAAGTGCCAGCACTGAAAGCTGTTGCTAGCCAGCACGCTTCCTTGGAAGCGCTTTCACAGGCGCAGCAACACTGGGGCTTTGCGCTTCTCTACCCACCAAACGTCACGGTCCTTCTCTTTCCGTCTCGTAGACACGAGCTGAGAAATTGCAAACGTCGAGCAATTGCTCAGAGATGAAAAGTGCCAGCACTGAAAGCTGTTGCTAGCCAGCACCCTTCCTTGGAAGCGCTTTTGTAGGCCTAAGAACACTGGGGCTCTGGGCTTCTCTAGCCACCTCATCTTCTGCTCATCCTCTCGCGCACTCTGAAGAGAGCTCAGGTGAGAAATTGCAAACGTCGAGCAATTGCTCAGAGATGAAAAGTGCCAGCACTGAAAGCTGTTGCTAGCCAGCACCCTTCCTTGGAAGCGCTTTCACAGGCGCAGCAACACTGGGGCTTTGCGCTTCTATACGCACCAAACGTCACGGTCCTTCTCTTTCCGTCTCGTAGACACGAGCTGAGAAATTGCAAACGTCCAGCAATTGCTCAGAGATGAAAAGTGCCAGCACTGAAAGCTCTTGCTAGCCAGCACCCTTCCTTGGAAGCGCTTTTGTAGGCCTAAGAACACTGGGGCTCTGGGCTTCTCTAGCCACCTCATCTTCTGCTCATCCTCGCGCGCACTCTAAAGAGAGCTCAGGTGAGAAATTGCAAACGTCAAGCAATTGCTCAGAGATGAAAAGTGCCAGCACTGAAAGCTGTTGCTAGCCAGCACCCTTCCTTGGAAGCGCTTTCACAGGCGCAGCAACACTGGGGCTTTGCGCTTCTCTAGCCACCAAACGTCACGGTCATTCTCTTTCCGTCTCGTAGACACGAGCTGAGAAATTGCAAACGTCGAGCAATTGCTCAGAGATGAAAAGTGCCAGCACTGAAAGCTGTTGCTAGCCAGCACCCTTCCTTGGAAGCGCTTTTGTAGGCCTAAGCACACTGGGGCTCTGGGCTTCTCTAGCCACCTCATCTTCTGCTCATCCTCTCGCGCACTCTAAAGAGAGCTCAGGTGAGAAATTGCAAAGGTCGAGCAATTGCTCAGAGATGAAAAGTGCCAGCACTGAAAGCTCTTGCTAGCCAGCACCCTTCCTTGGTAGCGCTTTCACAGGCGCAGCAACACTGGGGCTTTGCGCTTCTCTAGCCACCAAACGTCACGGTCCTTCTCTTTCCGTCTCCTAGACACGAGCTGAGAAATTGCAAACGTCGAGCAATTGCTCAGAGATGAAAAGTGCCAGCACTGAAAGCTCTTGCTAGCCAGCACCCTTCCTTGGAAGCGCTTTTGTAGGCCTAAGAACACTGGGGCTCTGGGCTTCTCTAGCCACCTCATCTTCTGCTCATCCTCTCGCGCACTCTGAAGAGAGCTCAGGTGAGAAATTGCAAACGACGAGCAATTGCTCAGAGATGAAAAGTGCCAGCACTGAAAGCTGTTGCTAGCCAGCACCCTTCCTTGGAAGCGCTTTCACAGGCGCAGTAACACTGGGGCTTTGCGCTTCTCTAGCCACCAAACGTCACGGTCCTTCTCTTTCCGTCTCGTAGACACGAGCTGAGAAATTGCAAACGTCCAGCAATTGCTCAGAGATGAAAAGTGCCAGCACTGAAAGCTCTTGCTAGCCAGCACCCTTCCTTGGAAGCGCTTTTGAAGGCCTAAGAACACTGGGGCTCTGGGCTTCTCTAGCCACCTCATCTTCTGCTCATCCTCTCGCGCACTCTAAAGAGAGCTCAGGTGAGAAATTGCAAACGTCGAGCAATTGCTCAGAGATGAAAAGTGCCAGCACTGAAAGCTGTTGCTAGCCAGCACCCTTCCTTGGAAGCGCTTTCACAGGCGCAGTAACACTGGGGCTTTGCGCTTCTCTACCCACCAAACGTCACGGTCCTTCTCTTTCCGTCTCGTAGACACGAGCTGAGAAATTGCAAACGTCCAGCAATTGCTCAGAGATGAAAAGTGCCAGCACTGAAAGCTGTTGCTAGCCAGCACCCTTCCTTGGAAGCGCTTTTGTAGGCCTAAGAACACTGGGGCTCTGGGCTTCTCTAGCCACCTCATCTTCTGCTCATCCTCTCGCGCACTCTAAAGAGAGCTCAGGTGAGAAATTGCAAACGTCAAGCAATTGCTCAGAGATGAAAAGTGCCAGCACTGAAAGCTGTTGCTAGCCAGCACCCTTCCTTGGAAGCGCTTTCACAGGTGCAGTAACACTGGGGCTTTGCGCTTCTCTACCCACCAAACGTCACGGTCATTCTCTTTCCGTCTCGTAGACACGAGCTGAGAAATTGCAAACGTCGAGCAATTGCTCAGAGATGAAAAGTGCCAGCACTGAAAGCTCGTGCTAGCCAGCACCCTTCCTTGGAAGCGCTTTTGTAGGCCTAAGCACACTGGGGCTCTGGGCTTCTCTAGCCACCTAATCTTCTGCTCATCCTCTCGCGCACTCTAAAGAGAGCTCAGGTGAGAAATTGCAAACGTCGAGCAATTGCTCCGAGATGAAAAGTGCCAGCACTGAAAGCTGTTGCTAGCCAGCACCCTTCCTTGGTAGCGCTTTCACAGGCGCAGCAACACTGGGGCTTTGCGCTTCTATACGCACCAAACGTCACGGTCCTTCTATATCCGTCTCGTAGACACGAGCTGAGAAATTGCAAACGTCGAGCAATTGCTCAGAGATGAAAAGTGCCAGCACTGAAAGCTCTTGCTAGCCAGCACCCTACCTTGGAAGCGCTTTTGTAGGCCTAAGAACACTGGGGCTCTGGGCTTCTCTAGCCACCTCATCTTCTGCTCATCCTCTCGCGCTCTAAAGATAGCT
This sequence comes from Sarcoramphus papa, assembly GCA_037962945.1. Lineage (NCBI taxonomy): Eukaryota > Metazoa > Chordata > Aves > Accipitriformes > Cathartidae > Sarcoramphus > Sarcoramphus papa. Next base: position 1,048,635 of record JBBMRM010000121.1, read on the forward strand.
CAGGTGAGAAATTGCAAACGTCGAGCAATTGCTCAGAGATGAAAAGTGCCAGCACTGAAAGCTGTTGCTAGCCAGCACGCTTCCTTGGAAGCGCTTTCACAGGCGCAGCAACACTGGGGCTTTGCGCTTCTCTACGCACCAAACGTCACGGTCCTTCTCTTTCCGTCTCGTAGACACGAGCTGAGAAATTGCAAACGTCCAGCAATTGCTCAGAGATGAAAAGTGCCAGCACTGAAAGCTGTTGCTAGCCAGCACCCCTCCTTGGAAGCGCTTTCACAGGCGCAGCAACACTGGGGCTTTGCGCTTCTCTAGCCACCAAACGTCACGGTCCTTCTCTTTCCGTCTCGTAGACACGAGCTGAGAAATTGCAAACGTCCAGCAATTGCTCAGAGATGAAAAGTGCCAGCACTGAAAGCTGTTGCTAGCCAGCACCCTTCCTTGGAAGCGCTTTTGAAGGCCTAAGAACACTGGGGCTCTGGGCTTCTCTAGCCACCTCATCTTCTGCTCATCCTCTCGCGCACTGTGAAGAGAGCTCAGGTGAGAAATTGCAAACGTCGAGCAATTGCTCAGAGATGAAAAGTGCCAGCACTGAAAGCTCTTGCTAGCCAGCACCCTTCCTTGGAAGCGCTTTCACAGGCGCTGTAACACTGGGACTTTGCACTTCTCTACCCACCAAACGTCACGGTCCTTCTCTTTCCGTCTCGTAGACACGAGCTGAGAAATTGCAAACGTCGAGCAATTGCTCAGAGATGAAAAGTGCCAGCACTGAAAGCTGTTGCTAGCCAGCACCCTTCCTTGGAAGCGCTTTTGTAGGCCTAAGAACACTGGGGCTCTGGGCTTCTCTAGCCACCTCATCTTCTGCTCATCCTCTCGCGCACTCTGAAGAGAGCTCAGGTGAGAAATTGCAAACGACGAGCAATTGCTCAGAGATGAAAAGTGCCAGCACTGAAAGCTGTTGCTAGCCAGCACCCTTCCTTGGAAGCGCTTTCACAGGCGCAGTAACACTGGGGCTTTGCGCTTCTCTAGCCACCAAACGTCACGGTCCTTCTCTTTCCGTCTCGTAGACACGAGCTGAGAAATTGCAAACGTCCAGCAATTGCTCAGAGATGAAAAGTGCCAGCACTGAAAGCTGTTGCTAGCCAGCACCCTTCCTTGGAAGCGCTTTTGAAGGCCTAAGAACACTGGGGCTCTGGGCTTCTCTAGCCACCTCATCTTCTGCTCATCCTCTCGCGCACTCTAAAGAGAGCTCAGGTGAGAAATTGCAAACGTCAAGCAATTGCTCAGAGATGAAAAGTGCCAGCACTGAAAGCTGTTGCTAGCCAGCACCCTTCCTTGGAAGCGCTTTCACAGGTGCAGTAACACTGGGGCTTTGCGCTTCTCTACCCACCAAACGTCACGGTCATTCTCTTTCCGTCTCGTAGACACGAGCTGAGAAATTGCAAACGTCCAGCAATTGCTCAGAGATGAAAAGTGCCAGCACTGAAAGCTCGTGCTAGCCAGCACCCTTCCTTGGAAGCGCTTTTGTAGGCCTAAGCACACTGGGGCTCTGGGCTTCTCTAGCCACCTAATCTTCTGCTCATCCTCTCGCGCACTCTAAAGAGAGCTCAGGTGAGAAATTGCAAACGTCGAGCAATTGCTCAGAGATGAAAAGTGCCAGCACTGAAAGCTGTTGCTAGCCAGCACCCTTCCTTGGAAGCGCTTTCACAGGCGCAGCAACACTGGGGCTTTGCGCTTCTATACGCACCAAACGTCACGGTCCTTCTCTTTCCGTCTCGTAGACACGAGCTGAGAAATTGCAAACGTCCAGCAATTGCTCAGAGATGAAAAGTGCCAGCACTGAAAGCTCTTGCTAGCCAGCACCCTTCCTTGGAAGCGCTTTTGTAGGCCTAAGAACAGTGGGGCTCTGGGCTTCTCTAGCCACCTCATCTTCTGCTCATCCTCTCGCGCTCTAAAGAGAGCTCAGGTGAGAAATTGCAAACGTCGAGCAATTGCTCCGAGATGAAAAGTGCCAGCACTGAAAGCTGTTGCTAGCCAGCACGCTTCCTTGGAAGCGCTTTCACAGGCGCAGCAACACTGGGGCTTTGCGCTTCTCTACCCACCAAACGTCACGGTCCTTCTCTTTCCGTCTCGTAGACACGAGCTGAGAAATTGCAAACGTCCAGCAATTGCTCAGAGATGAAAAGTGCCAGCACTGAAAGCTGTTGCTAGCCAGCACCCTTCCTTGGAAGCGCTTTTGAAGGCCTAAGAACACTGGGGCTCTGGGCTTCTCTAGCCACCTCATCTTCTGCTCATCCTCTCGCGCACTCTAAAGAGAGCTCAGGTGAGAAATTGCAAACGTCGAGCAATTGCTCAGAGATGAAAAGTGCCAGCACTGAAAGCTGTTGCTAGCCAGCACCCTTCCTTGGAAGCGCTTTCACAGGCGCTGTAACACTGGGACTTTGCACTTCTGTACGCACCAAACGTCACGGTCCTTCTCTTTCCGTCTCGTAGACACGAGCTGAGAAATTGCAAACGTCGAGCAATTGCTCAGAGATGAAAAGTGCCAGCACTGAAAGCTGTTGCTAGCCAGCACCCTTCCTTGGAAGCGCTTTTGTAGCCCTTAGAACACTGGGGCTCTGGGCTTCTCTAGCCACCTCATCTTCTGCTCATCCTCTCGCGCCCTCTAAAGAGAGCTCAGGTGAGAAATTGCAAACGTCGAGCAATTGCTCAGAGATGAAAAGTGCCAGCACTGAAAGCTGTTGCTAGCCAGCACCCTTCCTTGGAAACGCTTTCACAGGCGCAGCAACACTGGGGCTTTGCGCTTCTCTACCCACCAAACGTCACGGTCCTTCTCTTTCCGTCTCGTAGATACGAGCTGAGAAATTGCAAACGTCGAGCAATTGCTCAGAGATGAAAAGTGCCAGCACTGAAAGCTCTTGCTAGCCAGCACCCTTCCTTGGAAGCGCTTTCACAGGCGCAGCAACACTGGGGCTTTGCGCTTCTCTACCCACCAAACGTCACGGTCCTTCTCTTTCCGTCTCGTAGACACGAGCTGAGAAATTGCAACCGTCGAGCAATTGCTCAGAGATGAAAAGTGCCAGCACTGAAAGCTCTTGCTAGCCAGCACCCTTCCTTGGAAGCGCTTTTGTAGGCCTAAGAACACTGGGGCTCTGGGCTTCTCTAGCCACCTCATCTTCTGCTCATCCTCTCGCGCACTCTAAAGAGAGCTCAGGTGAGAAATTGCAAACGTCGAGCAATTGCTCAGAGATGAAAAGTGCCAGCACTGAAAGCTCTTGCTAGCCAGCACCCTTCCTTGGAAGCGCTTTCACAGGCGCAGCAACACTGGGACTTTGCGCTTCTCTACGCACCAAACGTCACGGTCCTTCTGTTTCCGCCTCGTAGACACGAGCTGAGAAATTGCAAACGTCCAGCAATTGCTCAGAGATGAAAAGTGCCAGCACTGAAAGCTGTTGCTAGCCAGCACCCTTCCTTGGAAGCGCTTTTGTAGGCCTAAGAACACTGGGGCTCTGGGCTTCTCTAGCCACCTCATCTTCTGCTCATCCTCTCGCGCACTCTAAAGAGAGCTCAGGTGAGAAATTGCAAACGTCAAGCAATTGCTCAGAGATGAAAAGTGCCAGCACTGAAAGCTGTTGCTAGCCAGCACCCTTCCTTGGAAGCGCTTTCACAGGTGCAGTAACACTGGGGCTTTGCGCTTCTCTACCCACCAAACGTCACGGTCATTCTCTTTCCGTCTCGTAGACACGAGCTGAGAAATTGCAAACGTCGAGCAATTGCTCAGAGATGAAAAGTGCCAGCACTGAAAGCTCGTGCTAGCCAGCACCCTTCCTTGGAAGCGCTTTTGTAGGCCTAAGCACACTGGGGCTCTGGGCTTCTCTAGCCACCTAATCTTCTGCTCATCCTCTCGCGCACTCTAAAGAGAGCTCAGGTGAGAAATTGCAAACGTCGAGCAATTGCTCCGAGATGAAAAGTGCCAGCACTGAAAGCTGTTGCTAGCCAGCACCCTTCCTTGGTAGCGCTTTCACAGGCGCAGCAACACTGGGGCTTTGCGCTTCTATACGCACCAAACGTCACGGTCCTTCTATATCCGTCTCGTAGACACGAGCTGAGAAATTGCAAACGTCGAGCAATTGCTCAGAGATGAAAAGTGCCAGCACTGAAAGCTCTTGCTAGCCAGCACCCTACCTTGGAAGCGCTTTTGTAGGCCTAAGAACACTGGGGCTCTGGGCTTCTCTAGCCACCTCATCTTCTGCTCATCCTCTCGCGCTCTAAAGATAGCTCAGGTGAGAAATTGCAAACGTCGAGCAATTGCTCAGAGATGAAAAGTGCCAGCACTGAAAGCTGTTGCTAGCCAGCACGCTTCCTTGGAAGCGCTTTCACAGGCGCAGCAACACTGGGGCTTTGCGCTTCTCTAGCCACCAAACGTCACGGTCCTTCTCTTTCCGTCTCGTAGACACGAGCTGAGAAATTGCAAACGTCCAGCAATTGCTCAGAGATGAAAAGTGCCAGCACTGAAAGCTGTTGCTAGCCAGCACCCCTCCTTGGAAGCGCTTTCACAGGCGCAGCAACACTGGGGCTTTGCGCTTCTCTAGCCACCAAACGTCACGGTCCTTCTCTTTCCGTCTCGTAGACACGAGCTGAGAAATTGCAAACGTCGAGCAATTGCTCAGAGATGAAAAGTGCCAGCACTGAAAGCTGTTGCTAGCCAGCACCCTTCCTTGGAAGCGCTTTTGAAGGCCTAAGAACACTGGGGCTCTGGGCTTCTCTAGCCACCTCATCTTCTGCTCATCCTCTCGCGCACTGTGAAGAGAGCTCAGGTGAGAAATTGCAAACGTCGAGCAATTGCTCAGAGATGAAAAGTGCCAGCACTGAAAGCTCTTGCTAGCCAGCACCCTTCCTTGGAAGCGCTTTCACAGGCGCTGTAACACTGGGACTTTGCACTTCTCTACCCACCAAACGTCACGGTCCTTCTCTTTCCGCCTCGTAGACACGAGCTGAGAAATTGCAAACGTCGAGCAATTGCTCAGAGATGAAAAGTGCCAGCACTGAAAGCTGTTGCTAGCCAGCACCCTTCCTTGGAAGCGCTTTTGTAGGCCTAAGAACACTGGGGCTCTGGGCTTCTCTAGCCACCTCATCTTCTGCTCATCCTCTCGCGCACTCTGAAGAGAGCTCAGGTGAGAAATTGCAAACGACGAGCAATTGCTCAGAGATGAAAAGTGCCAGCACTGAAAGCTGTTGCTAGCCAGCACCCTTCCTTGGAAGCGCTTTCACAGGCGCAGTAACACTGGGGCTTTGCGCTTCTCTAGCCACCAAACGTCACGGTCCTTCTCTTTCCGTCTCGTAGACACGAGCTGAGAAATTGCAAACGTCCAGCAATTGCTCAGAGATGAAAAGTGCCAGCACTGAAAGCTGTTGCTAGCCAGCACCCTTCCTTGGAAGCGCTTTTGAAGGCCTAAGAACACTGGGGCTCTGGGCTTCTCTAGCCACCTCATCTTCTGCTCATCCTCTCGCGCACTCTAAAGAGAGCTCAGGTGAGAAATTGCAAACGTCAAGCAATTGCTCAGAGATGAAAAGTGCCAGCACTGAAAGCTGTTGCTAGCCAGCACCCTTCCTTGGAAGCGCTTTCACAGGTGCAGTAACACTGGGGCTTTGCGCTTCTCTACCCACCAAACGTCACGGTCATTCTCTTTCCGTCTCGTAGACACGAGCTGAGAAATTGCAAACGTCCAGCAATTGCTCAGAGATGAAAAGTGCCAGCACTGAAAGCTCGTGCTAGCCAGCACCCTTCCTTGGAAGCGCTTTTGTAGGCCTAAGCACACTGGGGCTCTGGGCTTCTCTAGCCACCTAATCTTCTGCTCATCCTCTCGCGCACTCTAAAGAGAGCTCAGGTGAGAAATTGCAAACGTCGAGCAATTGCTCAGAGATGAAAAGTGCCAGCACTGAAAGCTGTTGCTAGCCAGCACCCTTCCTTGGAAGCGCTTTCACAGGCGCAGCAACACTGGGGCTTTGCGCTTCTATACGCACCAAACGTCACGGTCCTTCTCTTTCCGTCTCGTAGACACGAGCTGAGAAATTGCAAACGTCCAGCAATTGCTCAGAGATGAAAAGTGCCAGCACTGAAAGCTCTTGCTAGCCAGCACCCTTCCTTGGAAGCGCTTTTGTAGGCCTAAGAACAGTGGGGCTCTGGGCTTCTCTAGCCACCTCATCTTCTGCTCATCCTCTCGCGCTCTAAAGAGAGCTCAGGTGAGAAATTGCAAACGTCGAGCAATTGCTCCGAGATGAAAAGTGCCAGCACTGAAAGCTGTTGCTAGCCAGCACGCTTCCTTGGAAGCGCTTTCACAGGCGCAGCAACACTGGGGCTTTGCGCTTCTCTACCCACCAAACGTCACGGTCCTTCTCTTTCCGTCTCGTAGACACGAGCTGAGAAATTACAAACGTCCAGCAATTGCTCAGAGATGAAAAGTGCCAGCACTGAAAGCTGTTGCTAGCCAGCACCCTTCCTTGGAAGCGCTTTTGAAGGCCTAAGAACACTGGGGCTCTGGGCTTCTCTAGCCACCTCATCTTCTGCTCATCCTCTCGCGCACTCTAAAGAGAGCTCAGGTGAGAAATTGCAAACGTCGAGCAATTGCTCAGAGATGAAAAGTGCCAGCACTGAAAGCTGTTGCTAGCCAGCACCCTTCCTTGGAAGCGCTTTCACAGGCGCTGTAACACTGGGACTTTGCACTTCTGTACGCACCAAACGTCACGGTCCTTCTCTTTCCGTCTCGTAGACACGAGCTGAGAAATTGCAAACGTCGAGCAATTGCTCAGAGATGAAAAGTGCCAGCACTGAAAGCTGTTGCTAGCCAGCACCCTTCCTTGGAAGCGCTTTTGTAGCCCTTAGAACACTGGGGCTCTGGGCTTCTCTAGCCACCTCATCTTCTGCTCATCCTCTCGCGCCCTCTAAAGAGAGCTCAGGTGAGAAATTGCAAACGTCGAGCAATTGCTCAGAGATGAAAAGTGCCAGCACTGAAAGCTGTTGCTAGCCAGCACCCTTCCTTGGAAACGCTTTCACAGGCGCAGCAACACTGGGGCTTTGCGCTTCTCTACCCACCAAACGTCACGGTCCTTCTCTTTCCGTCTCGTAGATACGAGCTGAGAAATTGCAAACGTCGAGCAATTGCTCAGAGATGAAAAGTGCCAGCACTGAAAGCTCTTGCTAGCCAGCACCCTTCCTTGGAAGCGCTTTCACAGGCGCAGCAACACTGGGGCTTTGCGCTTCTCTACCCACCAAACGTCACGGTCCTTCTCTTTCCGTCTCGTAGACACGAGCTGAGAAATTGCAACCGTCGAGCAATTGCTCAGAGATGAAAAGTGCCAGCACTGAAAGCTCTTGCTAGCCAGCACCCTTCCTTGGAAGCGCTTTTGTAGGCCTAAGAACACTGGGGCTCTGGGCTTCTCTAGCCACCTCATCTTCTGCTCATCCTCTCGCGCACTCTAAAGAGAGCTCAGGTGAGAAATTGCAAACGTCGAGCAATTGCTCAGAGATGAAAAGTGCCAGCACTGAAAGCTGTTGCTAGCCAGCACCCTTCCTTGGAAGTGCTTTCACAGGCGCAGTAACACTGGGGCTTTGCACTTCTCTACGCACCAAACGTCACGGTCCTTCTCTTTCCGTCTCGTAGACACGAGCTGAGAAATTGCAAACGTCGAGCAATTGCTCAGAGATGAAAAGTGCCAGCACTGAAAGCTCTTGCTAGCCAGCACCCTTCCTTGGAAGCGCTTTCACAGGCGCAGTAACACTGGGACTTTGCGCTTCTCTACGCACCAAACGTCACGGTCCTTCTGTTTCCGCCTCGTAGACACGAGCTGAGAAATTGCAAACGTCGAGCAATTGCTCAGAGATGAAAAGTGCCAGCACTGAAAGCTGTTGCTAGCCAGCACCCTTCCTTGGAAGCGCTTTTGTAGCCCTTAGAACACTGGGGCTCTGGGCTTCTCTAGCCACCTCATCTTCTGCTCATCCTCTCGCGCACTCTAAAGAGAGCTCAGGTGAGAAATTGCAAACGTCGAGCAATTGCTCAGAGATGAAAAGTGCCAGCACTGAAAGCTGTTGCTAGCCAGCACCCTTCCTTGGAAGCGCTTTCACAGGCGCAGTAACACTGGGGATTTGCGCTTCTCTAGCCACCAAACGTCACGGTCACTATCTCTCCGTCTCGTAGACACGAGCTGAGAAATTGCAAACGTCGAGCAATTGCTCAGAGATGAAAAGTGCCAGCACTGAAAGCTGTTGCTAGCCAGCACCCTTCCTTGGAAGCGCTTTCACAGGCGCAGCAACACTGGGGCTTTGCGCTTCTATACGCACCAAACGTCACGGTCCTTCTCTTTCCGTCTCGTAGACACGAGCTGAGAAATTGCAAACGTCGAGCAATTGCTCAGAGATGAAAAGTGCCAGCACTGAAAGCTGTTGCTAGCCAGCCCCCTTCCTTGGAAGCGCTTTTGTAGGCCTAAGAACACTGGGGCTCTGGGCTTCTCTAGCCACCTCATCTCCTGCTCATCCTCTCGCGCACTCTAAAGAGAGCTCAGGTGAGAAATTGCAAACGTCGAGCAATTGCTCAGAGATGAAAAGTGCCAGCACTGAAAGCTGTTGCTAGCCAGCACCCTTCCTTGGAAGCGCTTTTGTAGGCCTAAGAACACTGGGGCTCTGGGCTTCTCTAGCCACCTAATCTTCTGCTCATCCTCGCGCGCACTCTAAAGAGAGCTCAGCTGAGAAATTGCAAATGTCGAGCAATTGCTCAGAGGTGAAAAGTGCCAGCACTGAAAGCTGTTGCTAGCCAGCGCCCTTCCTTGGAAGCGCTTTCACAGGCGCAGCAACACTGGGGCTTTGCGCTTCTATACGCACCAAACGTCACGGTCCTTCTCTTTCTGTCGGTAGACACGAGCTAAGAAATTGCAAATGTCGATCAATTGCTCAGAGATGAAAAGTGCCAGCACTGAAAGCTGTTGCTAGCCAGCACCCTTCCTTGGAAGCGCTTTCACAGGCGCAGTAACACTGGGGCTTTGCGCTTCTCTAGCCACCAAACGTCACGGTCCTTCTCTTTCCGCCTCGTAGACACGAGCTGAGAAATTGCAAACGTGGAGCAATTGCTCAGAGATGAAAAGTGCCAGCACTGAAAGCTGTTGCTAGCCAGCACCCTTCCTTGGAAGCGCTTTTGTAGGCCTAAGAACACTGGGGCTCTGGGCTTCTCTAGCCACCTCATCTTCTGCTCATCCTCTCGCGCACTGTGAAGAGAGCTCAGGTGAGAAATTGCAAACGTCGAGCAATTGCTCAGAGATGAAAAGTGCCAGCACTGAAAGCTGTTGCTAGCCAGCACCCTTCCTTGGTAGCGCTTTCACAGGCGCAGCAACACTGGGGCTTTGCGCTTCTATACGCACCAAACGTCACGGTCCTTCTCTTTCCGTCTCGTAGACACGAGCTGAGAAATTGCAAACGTCGAGCAATTGCTCAGAGATGAAAAGTGCCAGCACTGAAAGCTGTTGCTAGCCAGCACCCTTCCTTGGAAGCGCTTTTGTAGGCCTAAGAACACTGGGGCTCTGGGCTTCTCTAGCCACCTCATCTTCTGCTCATCCTCTCGCGCTCTAAAGAGAGCTCAGGTGAGAAATTGCAAACGTCGAGCAATTGCTCAGAGATGAAAAGTGCCAGCACTGAAAGCTGTTGCTAGCCAGCACCCCTCCTTGGAAGCGCTTTCACAGGCGCAGCAACACTGGGGCTTTGCGCTTCTCTACGCACCAAACGTCACGGTCCTTCTCTTTCCGCCTCGTAGACACGAGCTGAGAAATTGCAAACGTCGAGCAATTGCTCAGAGATGAAAAGTGCCAGCACTGAAAGCTGTTGCTAGCCAGCACCCCTCCTTGGAAGCGCTTTCACAGGCGCAGCAACACTGGGGCTTTGCGCTTCTCTACGCACCAAACGTCACGGTCCTTCTCTTTCCGTCTCGTAGACACGAGCTGAGAAATTGCAAACGTCCAGCAATTGCTCCGAGATGAAAAGTGCCAGCACTGAAAGCTGTTGCTAGCCAGCCCCCTTCCTTGGAAGCGCTTTTGTAGGCCTAAGAACACTGGGGCTCTGGGCTTCTCTAGCCACCTCATCTTCTGCTCATCCTCTCGCGCACTCTAAAGAGAGCTCAGGTGAGAAATTGCAAACGACGAGCAATTGCTCAGAGATGAAAAGTGCCAGCACTGAAAGCTGTTGCTAGCCAGCACCCTTCCTTGGAAGCGCTTTCACAGGCGCAGTAACACTGGGACTTTGCGCTTCTCTAGCCACCAAACGTCACGGTCCTTCTCTTTCCGTCTCGTAGACACGAGCTGAGAAATTGCAAACGTCCAGCAATTGCTCAGAGATGAAAAGTGCCAGCACTGAAAGCTGTTGCTAGCCAGCACCCTTCCTTGGAAGCGCTTTTGAAGGCCTAAGAACACTGGGGCTCTGGGCTTCTCTAGCCACCTCATCTTCTGCTCATCCTCTCGCGCACTCTAAAGAGAGCTCAGGTGAGAAATTGCAAACGTCAAGCAATTGCTCAGAGATGAAAAGTGCCAGCACTGAAAGCTGTTGCTAGCCAGCACCCTTCCTTGGAAGCGCTTTCACAGGCGCTGTAACACTGGGACTTTGCACTTCTGTACGCACCAAACGTCACGGTCCTTCTCTTTCCGTCTCGTAGACACGAGCTGAGAAATTGCAAATGTCGAGCAATTGCTCAGAGATGAAAAGTGCCAGCACTGAAAGCTGTTGCTAGCCAGCACCCTTCCTTGGAAGCGCTTTTGTAGGCCTAAGAACACTGGGGCTCTGGGCTTCTCTAGCCACCTCATCTTCTGCTCATCCTCTCGTGCACTCTAAAGAGAGCTCAGGTGAGAAATTGCAAACGTCGAGCAATTGCTCAGAGATGAAAAGTGCCAGCACTGAAAGCTGTTGCTAGCCAGCACCCTTCCTTGGAAACGCTTTCACAGGCGCAGCAACACTGGGGCTTTGCGCTTCTATACACACCAAACGTCACGGTCCTTCTCTTTCCGTCTCGTAGACACGAGCTGAGAAATTGCAAACGTCGAGCAATTGCTCCGAGATGAAAAGTGCCAGCACTGAAAGCTGTTGCTAGCCAGCACCCTTCCTTGGAAGCGCTTTCACAGGCGCAGCAACACTGGGGCTTTGCGCTTCTCTAGCCACCAAACGTCACGGTCCTTCTCTTTCCATCTCGTAGACACGAGCTGAGAAATTGCAAACGTCGAGCAATTGCTCAGAGATGAAAAGTGCCAGCACTGAAAGCTCTTGCTAGCCAGCACCCTTCCTTGGAAGCGCTTTTGTAGGCCTAAGAACACTGGGGCTCTGGGCTTCTCTAGCCACCTCATCTTCTGCTCATCCTCTCGCGCACTCTAAAGAGAGCTCAGGTGAGAAATTGCAAACGTCGAGCAATTGCTCAGAGATGAAAAGTGCCAGCACTGAAAGCTGTTGCTAGCCAGCACCCTTCCTTGGAAGCGCTTTCACAGGCGCAGTAACACTGGGGCTTTGCGCTTCTCTACGCACCAAAAGTCACGGTCCTTCTCTTTCCGTCTTGTAGACACGAGCTGAGAAATTGCAAACGTCGAGCAATTGCTCAGAGATGAAAAGTGCCAGCACTGAAAGCTCTTGCTAGCCAGCACCCTTCCTTGGAAGCGCTTTCACAGGCGCAGTAACACTGGGGCTTTGTGCTTCTCTACCCACCAAACGTCACGGTCCTTCTCTTTCCGTCTCGTAGGCACGAGCTGAGAAATTGCAAACGTCGAGCAATTGCTCAGAGATGAAAAGTGCCAGCACTGAAAGCTCCTGCTAGCCAGCACCCTTCCTTGGAAGCGCTTTCACAGGCGCAGTAACACTGGGGCTTTGCACTTCTCTAGCCACCAAACGTCACGGTCCTCCTCTTTCCGCCTCGTAGACACTGGCTGAGAAATTGCAAACGTCGAGCAATTGCTCAGAGATGAAAAGTGCCAGCACTGAAAGCTCTTGCTAGCCAGCACCCTTCCTTGGAAGCGCTTTCACAGGCGCAGCAACACTGGGGCTTTGCGCTTCTCTAGCCACCAAACGTCACGGTCCTTCTCTTTCCGTCTCCTAGACACGAGCTGAGAAATTGCAAACGTCGAGCAATTGCTCAGAGATGAAAAGTGCCAGCACTGAAAGCTGTTGCTAGCCAGCCCCCTTCCTTGGAAGCGCTTTTGTAGGCCTAAGAACACTGGGGCTCTGGGCTTCTCTAGCCACCTAATCTTCTGCTCATCCTCTCGCGCACTCTAAAGAGAGCTCAGGTGAGAAATTGCAAACGTCGAGCAATTGCTCAGAGATGAAAAGTGCCAGCACTGAAAGCTGTTGCTAGCCAGCACCCTTCCTTGGAAGCGCTTTCACAGGCGCAGTAACACTGGGACTTTGCGCTTCTCTAGCCACCAAACGTCACGGTCACTATCTCTCCGTCTCGTAGACACGAGCTGAGAAATTGCAAACGTCGAGCAATTGCTCAGAGATGAAAAGTGCCAGCACTGAAAGCTGTTGCTAGCCAGCACCCTTCCTTGGAAGCGCTTTCACAGGCGCAGCAACACTGGGGCTTTGCGCTTCTCTACGCACCAAACGTCACGGTCCTTCTCTTTCCGTCTCCTAGACACGAGCTGAGAAATTGCAAACGTCGAGCAATTGCTCAGAGATGAAAAGTGCCAGCACTGAAAGCTGTTGCTAGCCAGCACCCTTCCTTGGAAGCGCTTTTGTAGCCCTTAGAACACTGGGGCTCTGGGCTTCTCTAGCCACCTCATCTTCTGCTCATCCTCTCGCGCACTCTAAAGAGAGCTCAGGTGAGAAATTGCAAACGTCGAGCAATTGCTCAGAGATGAAAAGTGCCAGCACTGAAAGCTGTTGCTAGCCAGCACCCTTCCTTGGAAGCGCTTTTGTAGCCCTTAGAACACTGGGGCTCTGGGCTTCTCTAGCCACCTCATCTTCTGCTCATCCTCTCGCGCACTCTAAAGAGAGCTCAGGTGAGAAATTGCAAATGTCGAGCAATTGCTCAGAGATGAAAAGTGCCAGCACTGAAAGCTGTTGCTAGCCAGCACCCTTCCTTGGAAGCGCTTTCACAGGCGCAGCAACACTGGGGCTTTGCGCTTCTATACGCACCAAAAGTCACGGTCCTTCTCTTTCCGTCTCGTAGACACGAGCTGAGAAATTGCAAGCGTCGAGCAATTGCTCAGAGATGAAAAGTGCCAGCACTGAAAGCTGTTGCTAGCCAGCACCCCTCCTTGGAAGCGCTTTCACAGGCGCAGCAACACTGGGGCTTTGCGCTTCTCTACGCACCAAACGTCACGGTCCTTCTCTTTCCGTCTCGTAGACACGAGCTGAGAAATTGCAAACGTCGAGCAATTGCTCAGAGATGAAAAGTGCCAGCACTGAAAGCTGTTGCTAGCCAGCACCCTTCCTTGGAAGCGCTTTTGTAGCCTTTACAACACTGGGGCTCTGGGCTTCTCTAGCCACCTAATCTTCTGCTCATCCTCTCGCGCCCTCTAAAGAGAGCTCAGGTGAGAAATTGCAAATGTCCAGCAATTGCTCAGAGATGAAAAGTGCCAGCACTGAAAGCTGTTGCTAGCCAGCACCCTTCCTTGGAAGCGCTTTCACAGGCGCAGCAACACTGGGGCTTTGCGCTTCTCTAGCCACCAAACGTCACGGTCCTTCTCTTTCCGTCGGTAGACACGAGCTGAGAAATTGCAACCGTCGAGCAATTGCTCAGAGATGAAAAGTGCCAGCACTGAAAGCTGTTGCTAGCCAGCACCCTTCCTTGGAAGCGCTTTTGTAGGCCTAAGAACACTGGGGCTCTGGGCTTCTCTAGCCACCTCATCTTCTGCTCATCCTCTCGCGCCCTCTAAAGAGAGCTCAGGTGAGAAATTGCAAACGTCGAGCAATTGCTCAGAGATGAAAAGTGCCAGCACTGAAAGCTGTTGCTAGCCAGCACCCTTCCTTGGAAGCGCTTTCACAGGCGCAGTAACACTGGGGCTTTGCTCTTCTCTAGCCACCAAACGTCACGGTCCTTCTCTTTCCGTCTCGTAGACACGAGCTGAGAAATTGCAAACGTCGAGCAATTGCTCAGAGATGAAAAGTGCCAGCACTGAAAGCTGTTGCTAGCCAGCCCCCTTCCTTGGAAGCGCTTTTGTAGGCCTAAGAACACTGGGGCTCTGGGCTTCTCTAGCCACCTCATCTTCTGCTCATCCTCTCGCGCACTCTAAAGAGAGCTCAGGTGAGAAATTGCAAACGTCAAGCAATTGCTCAGAGATGAAAAGTGCCAGCACTGAAAGCTCTTGCTAGCCAGCACCCTTCCTTGGAAGCGCTTTCACAGGTGCAGTAACACTGGGGCTTTGCGCTTCTCTACCCACCAAACGTCACGGTCCTTCTCTTTCCGTCTCGTAGACACGAGCTGAGAAATTGCAAACGTCCAGCAATTCCTCAGAGATGAAAAGTGCCAGCACTGAAAGCTCGTGCTAGCCAGCACCCTTCCTTGGAAGCGCTTTTGTAGGCCTAAGCACACTGGGGCTCTGGGCTTCTCTAGCCACCTCATCTTCTGCTCATCCTCTCGCGCACTCTAAAGAGAGCTCAGGTGAGAAATTGCAAACGTCCAGCAATTGCTCAGAGATGAAAAGTGCCAGCACTGAAAGCTGTTGCTAGCCAGCACCCTTCCTTGGTAGCGCTTTCACAGGCGCAGCAACACTGGGGCTTTGCGCTTCTCTACGCACCAAACGTCACGGTCCTTCTCTTTCCATCTCCTAGACACGAGCTGAGAAATTGCAAACGTCCAGCAATTGCTCAGAGATGAAAAGTGCCAGCACTGAAAGCTGTTGCTAGCCAGCACCCTTCCTTGGAAGCGCTTTCACAGGCGCAGTAACACTGGGGCTTTGCGCTTCTCTAGCCACCAAACGTCACGGTCCTTCTCTTTCCGTCTCGTAGACACGAGCTGAGAAATTGCAAACGTCCAGCAATTGCTCCAAGATGAAAAGTGCCAGCACTGAAAGCTGTTGCTAGCCAGCACCCTTCCTTGGAAGCGCTTTTGTAGGCCGAAGAACACTGGGGCTCTGGGCTTCTCTAGCCACCTCATCTTCTGCTCATCCTCTCGCGCACTCTAAAGAGAGCTCAGGTGAGAAATTGCAAACGTCAAGCAATTGCTCAGAGATGAAAAGTGCCAGCACTGAAAGCTGTTGCTAGCCAGCACCCTTCCTTGGAAGCGCTTTCACAGGTGCAGCAACACTGGGGCTTTGCGCTTCTCTACCCACCAAACGTCACGGTCCTTCTCTTTCCGTCTCGTAGACACGAGCTGAGAAATTGCAAACGTCGAGCAATTGCTCAGAGATGAAAAGTGCCAGCACTGAAAGCTGTTGCTAGCCAGCACCCTTCCTTGGAAGCGCTTTTGTAGGCCTAAGCACACTGGGGCTCTGGGCTTCTCTAGCCACCTAATCTTCTGCTCATCCTCTCGCGCACTCTAAAGAGAGCTCAGGTGAGAAATTGCAAACGTCGAGCAATTGCTCAGAGATGAAAAGTGCCAGCACTGAAAGCTGTTGCTAGCCAGCACCCTTCCTTGGTAGCGCTTTCACAGGCGCAGCAACACTGGGGCTTTGCGCTTCTCTACCCACCAAACGTCACGGTCCTTCTCTTTCCGTCTCCTAGACACGAGCTGAGAAATTGCAAACGTCCAGCAATTGCTCAGAGATGAAAAGTGTCAGCACTGAAAGCTGTTGCTAGCCAGCACCCTTCCTTGGAAGCGCTTTTGTAGGCCTAAGAACACTGGGGCTCTGGGCTTCTCTAGCCACCTCATCTTCTGCTCATCCTCTCGCGCACTCTGAAGAGAGCTCAGGTGAGAAATTGCAAACGACGAGCAATTGCTCAGAGATGAAAAGTGCCAGCACTGAAAGCTGTTGCTAGCCAGCACCCTTCCTTGGAAGCGCTTTCACAGGCGCAGTAACACTGGGGCTTTGCGCTTCTCTAGCCACCAAACGTCACGGTCCTTCTCTTTCCGTCTCGTAGACACGAGCTGAGAAATTGCAAACGTCGAGCAATTGCTCAGAGATGAAAAGTGCCAGCACTGAAAGCTCTTGCTAGCCAGCACCCTTCCTTGGAAGCGCTTTTGAAGGCCTAAGAACACTGGGGCTCTGGGCTTCTCTAGCCACCTCATCTTCTGCTCATCCTCTCGCGCACTCTAAAGAGAGCTCAGGTGAGAAATTGCAAACGTCGAGCAATTGCTCAGAGATGAAAAGTGCCAGCACTGAAAGCTGTTGCTAGCCAGCACCCTTCCTTGGAAGCGCTTTCACAGGCGCAGTAACACTGGGGCTTTGCGCTTCTCTACCCACCAAACGTCACGGTCCTTCTCTTTCCGTCTCGTAGACACGAGCTGAGAAATTGCAAACGTCCAGCAATTGCTCAGAGATGAAAAGTGCCAGCACTGAAAGCTCTTGCTAGCCAGCACCCTTCCTTGGAAGCGCTTTTGTAGGCCTAAGCACACTGGGGCTCTGGGCTTCTCTAGCCACCTCATCTTCTGCTCATCCTCTCGCGCACTCTAAAGAGAGCTCAGGTGAGAAATTGCAAACGTCGAGCAATTGCTCAGAGATGAAAAGTGCCAGCACTGAAAGCTGTTGCTAGCCAGCACCCTTCCTTGGAAGCGCTTTCACAGGTGCAGTAACACTGGGGCTTTGCGCTTCTCTACCCACCAAACGTCACGGTCCTTCTCTTTCCGTCTCGTAGACACGAGCTGAGAAATTGCAAACGTCCAGCAATTGCTCAGAGATGAAAAGTGCCAGCACTGAAAGCTCGTGCTAGCCAGCACCCTTCCTTGGAAGCGCTTTTGTAGGCCTAAGCACACTGGGGCTCTGGGCTTCTCTAGCCACCTAATCTTCTGCTCATCCTCTCGCGCACTCTAAAGAGAGCTCAGGTGAGAAATTGCAAACGTCGAGCAATTGCTCAGAGATGAAAAGTGCCAGCACTGAAAGCTGTTGCTAGCCAGCACCCTTCCTTGGTAGCGCTTTCACAGGCGCAGCAACACTGGGGCTTTGCGCTTCTATACGCACCAAACGTCACGGTCGTTCTCTTTCCGTCTCGTAGACACGAGCTGAGAAATTGCAAACGTCGAGCAATTGCTCAGAGATGAAAAGTGCCAGCACTGAAAGCTCTTGCTAGCCAGCACCCTTCCTTGGAAGCGCTTTTGTAGGCCTAAGAACACTGGGGCTCTGGGCTTCTCTAGCCACCTCATCTTCTGCTCATCCTCTCGCGCACTCTAAAGAGAGCTCAGGTGAGAAATTGCAAACGTCGAGCAATTGCTCAGAGATGAAAAGTGCCAGCACTGAAAGCTGTTGCTAGCCAGCACCCTTCCTTGGAAGCGCTTTCACAGGCGCTGTAACACTGGGACTTTGCACTTCTGTACGCACCAAACGTCACGGTCCTTCTCTTTCCGTCTCGTAGACACGAGCTGAGAAATTGCAAACGTCGAGCAATTGCTCAGAGATGAAAAGTGCCAGCACTGGAAGCTGTTGCTAGCCAGCACCCTTCCTTGGAAGCGCTTTTGTAGGCCTAAGAACACTGGGGCTCTGGGCTTCTCTAGCCACCTCATCTTCAGCTCATCCTCTCGCGCACTCTGAAGAGAGCTCAGGTGAGAAATTGCAAACGTCGAGCAATTGCTCAGAGATGAAAAGTGCCAGCACTGAAAGCTGTTGCTAGCCAGCACCCTTCCTTGGAAGCGCTTTCACAGGCGCAGTAACACTGGGGCTTTGCGCTTCTCTAAGCACCAAACGTCACGGTCCTTCTCTTTCCGTCTCGTAGACACGAGCTGAGAAATTGCAAACGTCCAGCAATTGCTCAGAGATGAAAAGTGCCAGCACTGAAAGCTGTTGCTAGCCAGCACCCTTCCTTGGAAGCGCTTTTGAAGGCCTAAGAACACTGGGGCTCTGGGCTTCTCTAGCCACCTCATCTTCTGCTCATCCTCTCGTGCACTCTAAAGAGAGCTCAGGTGAGAAATTGCAAACGTCGAGCAATTGCTCAGAGATGAAAAGTGCCAGCACTGAAAGCTGTTGCTAGCCAGCACCCTTCCTTGGAAGCGCTTTCACAGGCGCAGTAACACTGGGGCTTTGCGCTTCTCTACCCACCAAACGTCACGGTCCTTCTCTTTCCGTCTCGTAGACACGAGCTGAGAAATTGCAAACGTCCAGCAATTGCTCAGAGATGAAAAGTGCCAGCACTGAAAGCTCTTGCTAGCCAGCACCCTTCCTTGGAAGCGCTTTTGTAGGCCTAAGAACACTGGGGCTCTGGGCTTCTCTAGCCACCTCATCTTCTGCTCATCCTCTCGCGCACTCTAAAGAGAGCTCAGGTGAGAAATTGCAAACGTCAAGCAATTGCTCAGAGATGAAAAGTGCCAGCACTGAAAGCTGTTGCTAGCCAGCACCCTTCCTTGGAAGCGCTTTCACAGGTGCAGTAACACTGGGGCTTTGCGCTTCTCTACCCACCAAACGTCACGGTCATTCTCTTTCCGTCTCGTAGACACGAGCTGAGAAATTGCAAACGTCCAGCAATTGCTCAGAGATGAAAAGTGCCAGCACTGAAAGCTCGTGCTAGCCAGCACCCTTCCTTGGAAGCGCTTTTGTAGGCCTAAGCACACTGGGGCTCTGGGCTTCTCTAGCCACCTCATCTTCTGCTCATCCTCTCGCGCACTCTAAAGAGAGCTCAGGTGAGAAATTGCAAACGTCGAGCAATTGCTCAGAGATGAAAAGTGCCAGCACTGAAAGCTGTTGCTAGCCAGCACCCTTCCTTGGTAGCGCTTTCACAGGCGCAGCAACACTGGGGCTTTGCGCTTCTCTACGCACCAAACGTCACGGTCCTTCTCTTTCCGTCTCGTAGACACGAGCTGAGAAATTGCAAACGTCGAGCAATTGCTCAGAGATGAAAAGTGCCAGCACTGAAAGCTGTTGCTAGCCAGCACCCTTCCTTGGAAGCGCTTTTGTAGCCCTTAGAACACTGGGGCTCTGGGCTTCTCTAGCCACCTAATCTTCTGCTCATCCTCTCGCGCACTCTAAAGAGAGCTCAGGTGAGAAATTGCAAATGTCGAGCAATTGCTCCGAGATGAAAAGTGCCAGCACTGAAAGCTGTTGCTAGCCAGCACGCTTCCTTGGAAGCGCTTTCACAGGCGCAGCAACACTGGGGCTTTGCGCTTCTCTACGCACCAAACGTCACGGTCCTTCTCTTTCCGTCTCGTAGACATGAGCTGAGAAATTGCAAACGTCCAGCAATTGCTCAGAGATGAAAAGTGCCAGCACTGAAAGCTGTTGCTAGCCAGCACCCTTCCTTGGAAGCGCTTTTGTAGGCCTAAGAAGACTGGGGCTCTGGGCTTCTCTAGCCACCTCATCTTCTGCTCATCCTCTCGCGCACTCTGAAGAGAGCTCAGGTGAGAAATTGCAAACGACGAGCAATTGCTCAGAGATGAAAAGTGCCAGCACTGAAAGCTGTTGCTAGCCAGCACCCTTCCTTGGAAGCGCTTTCACAGGCGCAGTAACACTGGGGCTTTGCGCTTCTCTAGCCACCAAACGTCACGGTCCTTCTCTTTCCGTCTCGTAGACACGAGCTGAGAAATTGCAAACGTCGAGCAATTGCTCAGAGATGAAAAGTGCCAGCACTGAAAGCTGTTGCTAGCCAGCACCCTTCCTTGGAAGCGCTTTCACAGGCGCAGTAACACTGGGGCTTTGTGCTTCTCTACCCACCAAACGTCACGGTCCTTCTCTTTCCGTCTCGTAGACACGAGCTGAGAAATTGCAAACGTCCAGCAATTGCTCAGAGATGAAAAGTGCCAGCACTGAAAGCTCTTGCTAGCCAGCACCCTTCCTTGGAAGCGCTTTTGTAGGCCTAAGAACACTGGGGCTCTGGGCTTCTCTAGCCACCTCATCTTCTGCTCATCCTCTCGCGCACTCTAAAGAGAGCTCAGGTGAGAAATTGCAAATGTCGAGCAATTGCTCCGAGATGAAAAGTGCCAGCACTGAAAGCTGTTGCTAGCCAGCACCCTTCCTTGGAAGCGCTTTCACAGGTGCAGTAACACTGGGGCTTTGCGCTTCTCTACCCACCAAACGTCACGGTCATTCTCTTTCCGTCTCGTAGACACGAGCTGAGAAATTGCAAACGTCCAGCAATTGCTCAGAGATGAAAAGTGCCAGCACTGAAAGCTGTTGCTAGCCAGCACCCTTCCTTGGAAGCGCTTTTGTAGGCCTAAGCACACTGGGGCTCTGGGCTTCTCTAGCCACCTCATCTTCTGCTCATCCTCTCGCGCACTCTAAAGAGAGCTCAGGTGAGAAATTGCAAACGTCGAGCAATTGCTCAGAGATGAAAAGTGCCAGCACTGAAAGCTGTTGCTAGCCAGCACCCTTCCTTGGTAGCGCTTTCACAGGCGCAGCAACACTGGGGCTTTGCGCTTCTCTACGCACCAAACGTCACGGTCCTTCTCTTTCCGTCTCGTAGACACGAGCTGAGAAATTGCAAACGTCGAGCAATTGCTCAGAGATGAAAAGTGCCAGCACTGAAAGCTGTTGCTAGCCAGCACCCTTCCTTGGAAGCGCTTTTGTAGCCCTTAGAACACTGGGGCTCTGGGCTTCTCTAGCCACCTAATCTTCTGCTCATCCTCTCGCGCACTCTAAAGAGAGCTCAGGTGAGAAATTGCAAATGTCGAGCAATTGCTCCGAGATGAAAAGTGCCAGCACTGAAAGCTGTTGCTAGCCAGCACCCTTCCTTGGAAGCGCTTTCACAGGCGCAGCAACACTGGGGCTTTGCGCTTCTCTACGCACCAAACGTCACGGTCCTTCTCTTTCCGTCTCGTAGACATGAGCTGAGAAATTGCAAACGTCCAGCAATTGCTCAGAGATGAAAAGTGCCAGCACTGAAAGCTCTTGCTAGCCAGCACCCCTCCTTGGAAGCGCTTTCACAGGCGCAGCAACACTGGGACTTTGCGCTTCTCTAGCCACCAAACGTCACGGTCCTTCTCTTTCCGTCTCGTAGACACGAGCTGAGAAATTGCAAACGTCGAGCAATTGCTCAGAGATGAAAAGTGCCAGCACTGAAAGCTCTTGCTAGCCAGCACCCTTCCTTGGAAGCGCTTTTGAAGGCCTAAGCACACTGGGGCTCTGGGCTTCTCTAGCCACCTCATCTTCTGCTCATCCTCTCGCGCACTCTAAAGAGAGCTCAGGTGAGAAATTGCAAACGTCCAGCAATTGCTCAGAGATGAAAAGTGCCAGCACTGAAAGCTGTTGCTAGCCAGCACCCTTCCTTGGAAACGCTTTCACAGGCGCAGCAACACTGGGGCTTTGCGCTTCTCTAGCCACCAAACGTCACGGTCCTTCTCTTTCCGTCTCGTAGATACGAGCTGAGAAATTGCAAACGTCGAGCAATTGCTCAGAGATGAAAAGTGCCAGCACTGAAAGCTCTTGCTAGCCAGCACCCTTCCTTGGAAGCGCTTTCACAGGCGCAGCAACACTGGGGCTTTGCGCTTCTCTAGCCACCAAACGTCACGGTCCTTCTCTTTCCGTCTCGTAGACACGAGCTGAGAAATTGCAACCGTCGAGCAATTGCTCAGAGATGAAAAGTGCCAGCACTGAAAGCTGTTGCTAGCCAGCACCCTTCCTTGGAAGCGCTTTTGTAGGCCTAAGAACACTGGGGCTCTGGGCTTCTCTAGCCACCTCATCTTCTGCTCATCCTCTCGCGCACTCTAAAGAGAGCTCAGGTGAGAAATTGCAAACGTCCAGCAATTGCTCAGAGATGAAAAGTGCCAGCACTGAAAGCTCTTGCTAGCCAGCACCCTTCCTTGGAAGTGCTTTCACAGGCGCAGTAACACTGGGGCTTTGCACTTCTCTACGCACCAAACGTCACGGTCCTTCTCTTTCCGTCTCCTAGACACGAGCTGAGAAATTGCAAACATCGAGCAATTGCTCAGAGATGAAAAGTGCCAGCACTGAAAGCTCTTGCTAGCCAGCACCCTTCCTTGGAAGCGCTTTCACAGGCGCAGTAACACTGGGGCTTTGCGCTTCTCTAGCCACCAAACGTCACGGTCCTTCTCTTTCCGCCTCGTAGACACGAGCTGAGAAATTGCAAACGTCGAGCAATTGCTCAGAGATGAAAAGTGCCAGCACTGAAAGCTGTTGCTAGCCAGCACCCTTCCTTGGAAGCGCTTTTGTAGCCCTTAGAACACTGGGGCTCTGGGCTTCTCTAGCCACCTCATCTTCTGCTCATCCTCTCGCGCACTCTAAAGAGAGCTCAGGTGAGAAATTGCAAACGTCGAGCAATTGCTCAGAGATGAAAAGTGCCAGCACTGAAAGCTGTTGCTAGCCAGCACCCTTCCTTGGAAGCGCTTTCACAGGCGCAGTAACACTGGGGCTTTGCGCTTCTCTAGCCACCAAACGTCACGGTCACTATCTCTCCGTCTCGTAGACACGAGCTGAGAAATTGCAAACGTCGAGCAATTGCTCAGAGATGAAAAGTGCCAGCACTGAAAGCTGTTGCTAGCCAGCACCCTTCCTTGGAAGCGCTTTCACAGGCGCAGCAACACTGGGGCTTTGCTCTTCTCTAGCCACCAAACGTCACGGTCCTTCTCTTTCCGCCTCGTAGACACGAGCTGAGAAATTGCAAACGTCGAGCAATTGCTCAGAGATGAAAAGTGCCAGCACTGAAAGCTGTTGCTAGCCAGCACCCTTCCTTGGAAGCGCTTTCACAGGCGCAGTAACACTGGGGCTTTGCGCTTCTCTACCCACCAAACGTCACGGTCCTTCTCTTTCCGCCTCGTAGACACGAGCTGAGAAATTGCAAACGTCGAGCAATTGCTCAGAGATGAAAAGTGCCAGCACTGAAAGCTGTTGCTAGCCAGCACCCTTCCTTGGAAGCGCTTTTGTAGGCCTAAGCACACTGGGGCTCTGGGCTTCTCTAGCCACCTCATCTTCTGCTCATCCTCTCGCGCACTCTAAAGAGAGCTCAGGTGAGAAATTGCAAACGTCGAGCAATTGCTCAGAGATGAAAAGTGCCAGCACTGAAAGCTGTTGCTAGCCAGCACCCTTCCTTGGTAGCGCTTTCACAGGCGCAGCAACACTGGGGCTTTGCGCTTCTATACGCACCAAACGTCACGGTCGTTCTCTTTCCGTCTCGTAGACACGAGCTGAGAAATTGCAAACGTCGAGCAATTGCTCAGAGATGAAAAGTGCCAGCACTGAAAGCTGTTGCTAGCCAGCACCCTTCCTTGGAAGCGCTTTTGTAGGCCTAAGCACACTGGGGCTCTGGGCTTCTCTAGCCACCTAATCTTCTGCTCATCCTCTCGCGCACTCTAAAGAGAGCTCAGGTGAGAAATTGCAAACGTCGAGCAATTGCTCAGAGATGAAAAGTGCCAGCACTGAAAGCTGTTGCTAGCCAGCACCCTTCCTTGGTAGCGCTTTCACAGGCGCAGCAACACTGGGGCTTTGCGCTTCTATACGCACCAAACGTCACGGTCGTTCTCTTTCCGTCTCGTAGACACGAGCTGAGAAATTGCAAACGTCGAGCAATTGCTCAGAGATGAAAAGTGCCAGCACTGAAAGCTCTTGCTAGCCAGCACCCTTCCTTGGAAGCGCTTTTGTAGGCCTAAGAACACTGGGGCTCTGGGCTTCTCTAGCCACCTCATCTTCTGCTCATCCTCTCGCGCACTCTAAAGAGAGCTCAGGTGAGAAATTGCAAACGACGAGCAATTGCTCAGAGATGAAAAGTGCCAGCACTGAAAGCTGTTGCTAGCCAGCACCCTTCCTTGGAAGCGCTTTCACAGGCGCAGTAACACTGGGGCTTTGCGCTTCTCTAGCCACCAAACGTCACGGTCCTTCTCTTTCCGTCTCGTAGACACGAGCTGAGAAATTGCAAACGTCGAGCAATTGCTCAGAGATGAAAAGTGCCAGCACTGAAAGCTGTTGCTAGCCAGCACCCTTCCTTGGAAGCGCTTTTGTAGCCCTTAGAACACTGGGGCTCTGGGCTTCTCTAGCCACCTCATCTTCTGCTCATCCTCTCGCGCACTCTAAAGAGAGCTCAGGTGAGAAATTGCAAACGTCGAGCAATTGCTCAGAGATGAAAAGTGCCAGCACTGAAAGCTGTTGCTAGCCAGCACCCTTCCTTGGAAGCGCTTTCACAGGCGCAGTAACACTGGGGCTTTGCGCTTCTCTAGCCACCAAACGTCACGGTCACTATCTCTCCGTCTCGTAGACACGAGCTGAGAAATTGCAAACGTCGAGCAATTGCTCAGAGATGAAAAGTGCCAGCACTGAAAGCTGTTGCTAGCCAGCACCCTTCCTTGGAAGCGCTTTCACAGGCGCAGCAACACTGGGGCTTTGCTCTTCTCTAGCCACCAAACGTCACGGTCCTTCTCTTTCCGCCTCGTAGACACGAGCTGAGAAATTGCAAACGTCGAGCAATTGCTCAGAGATGAAAAGTGCCAGCACTGAAAGCTCTTGCTAGCCAGCACCCTTCCTTGGAAGCGCTTTCACAGGCGCAGTAACACTGGGGCTTTGCGCTTCTCTAGCCACCAAACGTCACGGTCCTTCTCTTTCCGCCTCGTAGACACGAGCTGAGAAATTGCAAACGTCGAGCAATTGCTCAGAGATGAAAAGTGCCAGCACTGAAAGCTGTTGCTAGCCAGCACCCTTCCTTGGAAGCGCTTTTGTAGGCCTAAGAACACTGGCGCTCTGGGCTTCTCTAGCCACCTCATCTTCTGCTCATCCTCTCGCGCACTCTAAAGAGAGCTCAGGTGAGAAATTGCAAACGTCGAGCAATTGCTCAGAGATGAAAAGTGCCAGCACTGAAAGCTCTTGCTAGCCAGCACCCTTCCTTGGAAGCGCTTTCACAGGCGCAGTAACACTGGGGCTTTGCTCTTCTCTAGCCACCAAACGTCACGGTCACTATCTCTACGTCTCGTAGACACGAGCTGAGAAATTGCAACCGTCGAGCAATTGCTCAGAGATGAAAAGTGCCAGCACTGAAAGCTCTTGCTAGCCAGCACCCTTCCTTGGAAGCGCTTTCACAGGCGCAGCAACACTGGGGCTTTGCGCTTCTATACGCACCAAACGTCACGGTCCTTCTCTTTCTGTCGGTAGACACGAGCTAAGAAATTGCAAACGTCGAGCAATTGCTCAGAGATGAAAAGTGCCAGCACTGAAAGCTGTTGCTAGCCAGCACCCTTCCTTGGAAGCGCTTTCACAGGCGCAGTAACACTGGGACTTTGCGCTTCTCTAGCCACCAAACGTCACGGTCCTTCTCTTTCCGCCTCGTAGACACGAGCTGAGAAATTGCAAACGTGGAGCAATTGCTCAGAGATGAAAAGTGCCAGCACTGAAAGCTGTTGCTAGCCAGCACCCTTCCTTGGAAGCGCTTTTGTAGGCCTAAGAACACTGGGGCTCTGGGCTTCTCTAGCCACCTCATCTTCTGCTCATCCTCTCGCGCACTCTAAAGAGAGCTCAGGTGAGAAATTGCAAACGTCGAGCAATTGCTCAGAGATGAAAAGTGCCAGCACTGAAAGCTGTTGCTAGCCAGCACCCTTCCTTGGTAGCGCTTTCACAGGCGCAGCAACACTGGGGCTTTGCGCTTCTATACGCACCAAACGTCACGGTCATTCTCTTTCCGTCTCGTAGACACGAGCTGAGAAATTGCAAACGTCGAGCAATTGCTCAGAGATGAAAAGTGCCAGCACTGAAAGCTGTTGCTAGCCAGCACCCTTCCTTGGAAGCGCTTTTGTAGGCCTAAGAACACTGGGGCTCTGGGCTTCTCTAGCCACCTCATCTTCTGCTCATCCTCTCGCGCTCTAAAGAGAGCTCAGGTGAGAAATTGCAAACGTCGAGCAATTGCTCAGAGATGAAAAGTGCCAGCACTGAAAGCTGTTGCTAGCCAGCACCCCTCCTTGGAAGCGCTTTCACAGGCGCAGCAACACTGGGGCTTTGCGCTTCTCTACGCACCAAACGTCACGGTCCTTCTCTTTCCGCCTCGTAGACACGAGCTGAGAAATTGCAAACGTCGAGCAATTGCTCAGAGATGAAAAGTGCCAGCACTGAAAGCTGTTGCTAGCCAGCACCCCTCCTTGGAAGCGCTTTCACAGGTGCAGCAACACTGGGGCTTTGCGCTTCTCTACGCACCAAACGTCACGGTCCTTCTCTTTCCGTCTCGTAGACACGAGCTGAGAAATTGCAAACATCCAGCAATTGCTCCGAGATGAAAAGTGCCAGCACTGAAAGCTGTTGCTAGCCAGCACCCTTCCTTGGAAGCGCTTTTGTAGGCCTAAGAACACTGGGGCTCTGGGCTTCTCTAGCCACCTCATCTTCTGCTCATCCTCTCGCGCACTCTAAAGAGAGCTCAGGTGAGAAATTGCAAACGACGAGCAATTGCTCAGAGATGAAAAGTGCCAGCACTGAAAGCTGTTGCTAGCCAGCACCCTTCCTTGGAAGCGCTTTCACAGGCGCAGTAACACTGGGACTTTGCGCTTCTCTACGCACCAAACGTCACGGTCCTTCTCTTTCCGTCTCGTAGACACGAGCTGAGAAATTGCAAACGTCGAGCAATTGCTCAGAGATGAAAAGTGCCAGCACTGAAAGCTGTTGCTAGCCAGCACCCTTCCTTGGAAGCGCTTTTGAAGGCCTAAGAACACTGGGACTCTGGGCTTCTCTAGCCACCTCATCTTCTGCTCATCCTCTCGCGCACTCTAAAGAGAGCTCAGGTGAGAAATTGCAAACGTCCAGCAATTGCTCCGAGATGAAAAGTGCCAGCACTGAAAGCTGTTGCTAGCCAGCACCCTTCCTTGGAAGCGCTTTCACAGGCGCTGTAACACTGGGACTTTGCACTTCTGTACGCACCAAACGTCACGGTCCTTCTCTTTCCGTCTCGTAGACACGAGCTGAGAAATTGCAAACGTCGAGCAATTGCTCAGAGATGAAAAGTGCCAGCACTGAAAGCTGTTGCTAGCCAGCACCCTTCCTTGGAAGCGCTTTTGTAGGCCTAAGAACACTGGGGCTCTGGGCTTCTCTAGCCACCTCATCTTCTGCTCATCCTCTCGCGCACTCTAAAGAGAGCTCAGGTGAGAAATTGCAAACGTCGAGCAATTGCTCAGAGATGAAAAGTGCCAGCACTGAAAGCTGTTGCTAGCCAGCACCCTTCCTTGGAAACGCTTTCACAGGCGCAGCAACACTGGGGCTTTGCGCTTCTATACACACCAAACGTCACGGTCCTTCTCTTTCCGTCTCGTAGACACGAGCTGAGAAATTGCAAACGTCGAGCAATTGCTCAGAGATGAAAAGTGCCAGCACTGAAAGCTGTTGCTAGCCAGCACCCTTCCTTGGAAGCGCTTTCACAGGCGCAGCAACACTGGGGCTTTGCGCTTCTCTAGCCACCAAACGTCACGGTCCTTCTCTTTCCGTCTCGTAGACACGAGCTGAGAAATTGCAAACGTCGAGCAATTGCTCAGAGATGAAAAGTGCCAGCACTGAAAGCTCTTGCTAGCCAGCACCCTTCCTTGGAAGCGCTTTTGTAGGCCTAAGAACACTGGGGCTCTGGGCTTCTCTAGCCACCTCATCTTCTGCTCATCCTCTCGCGCACTCTAAAGAGAGCTCAGGTGAGAAATTGCAAACGTCAAGCAATTGCTCAGAGATGAAAAGTGCCAGCACTGAAAGCTGTTGCTAGCCAGCACCCTTCCTTGGAAGCGCTTTCACAGGCGCAGTAACACTGGGGCTTTGCGCTTCTCTACGCACCAAAAGTCACGGTCCTTCTCTTTCCGTCTCGTAGACACGAGCTGAGAAATTGCAAACGTCGAGCAATTGCTCAGAGATGAAAAGTGCCAGCACTGAAAGCTCTTGCTAGCCAGCACCCTTCCTTGGAAGCGCTTTCACAGGCGCAGTAACACTGGGGCTTTGTGCTTCTCTACCCACCAAACGTCACGGTCCTTCTCTTTCCGTCTCGTAGGCACGAGCTGAGAAATTGCAAACGTCGAGCAATTGCTCAGAGATGAAAAGTGCCAGCACTGAAAGCTGTTGCTAGCCAGCACCCTTCCTTGGAAGCGCTTTCACAGGCGCAGTAACACTGGGGCTTTGCACTTCTCTAGCCACCAAACGTCACGGTCCTCCTCTTTCCGCCTCGTAGACACGAGCTGAGAAATTGCAAACGTCGAGCAATTGCTCAGAGATGAAAAGTGCCAGCACTGAAAGCTGTTGCTAGCCAGCACCCTTCCTTGGAAGCGCTTTCACAGGCGCAGCAACACTGGGGCTTTGCGCTTCTCTAGCCACCAAACGTCACGGTCCTTCTCTTTCCGTCTCCTAGACACGAGCTGAGAAATTGCAAACGTCGAGCAATTGCTCAGAGATGAAAAGTGCCAGCACTGAAAGCTGTTGCTAGCCAGCACCCTTCCTTGGAAGCGCTTTTGTAGGCCTAAGAACACTGGGGCTCTGGGCTTCTCTAGCCACCTAATCTTCTGCTCATCCTCTCGCGCACTCTAAAGAGAGCTCAGGTGAGAAATTGCAAACGTCGAGCAATTGCTCAGAGATGAAAAGTGCCAGCACTGAAAGCTGTTGCTAGCCAGCACCCTTCCTTGGAAGCGCTTTCACAGGCGCAGCAACACTGGGGCTTTGCGCTTCTCTAGCCACCAAACGTCACGGTCACTATCTCTCCGTCTCGTAGACACGAGCTGAGAAATTGCAAACGTCCAGCAATTGCTCAGAGATGAAAGGTGCCAGCACTGAAAGCTCTTGCTAGCCAGCACCCTTCCTTGGAAGCGCTTTCACAGGCGCAGCAACACTGGGGCTTTGCGCTTCTCTACCCACCAAACGTCACGGTCCTTCTCTTTCCGTCTCGTAGACACGAGCTGAGAAATTGCAAACGTCGAGCAATTGCTCAGAGATGAAAAGTGCCAGCACTGAAAGCTCTTGCTAGCCAGCACCCTTCCTTGGAAGCGCTTTTGTAGGCCTAAGAACACTGGGGCTCTGGGCTTCTCTAGCCACCTCATCTTCTGCTCATCCTCTCGCGCACTCTAAAGAGAGCTCAGGTGAGAAATTGCAAATGTCGAGCAATTGCTCAGAGATGAAAAGTGCCAGCACTGAAAGCTGTTGCTAGCCAGCACCCTTCCTTGGAAGCGCTTTTGTAGCCCTTAGAACACTGGGGCTCTGGGCTTCTCTAGCCACCTCATCTTCTGCTCATCCTCTCGCGCACTCTAAAGAGAGCTCAGGTGAGAAATTGCAAATGTCGAGCAATTGCTCAGAGATGAAAAGTGCCAGCACTGAAAGCTCTTGCTAGCCAGCACCCTTCCTTGGAAGCGCTTTCACAGGCGCAGCAACACTGGGGCTTTGCGCTTCTATACGCACCAAAAGTCACAGTCCTTCTCTTTCCGTCTCGTAGACACGAGCTGAGAAATTGCAAGCGTCGAGCAATTGCTCAGAGATGAAAAGTGCCAGCACTGAAAGCTGTTGCTAGCCAGCACCCCTCCTTGGAAGCGCTTTCACAGGCGCAGCAACACTGGGGCTTTGCGCTTCTCTACGCACCAAACGTCACGGTCCTTCTCTTTCCGTCTCGTAGACACGAGCTGAGAAATTGCAAACGTCGAGCAATTGCTCAGAGATGAAAAGTGCCAGCACTGAAAGCTGTTGCTAGCCAGCACCCTTCCTTGGAAGCGCTTTTGTAGCCTTTACAACACTGGGGCTCTGGGCTTCTCTAGCCACCTAATCTTCTGCTCATCCTCTCGCGCCCTCTAAAGAGAGCTCAGGTGAGAAATTGCAACCGTCGAGCAATTGCTCAGAGATGAAAAGTGCCAGCACTGAAAGCTCTTGCTAGCCAGCACCCTTCCTTGGAAGCGCTTTTGAAGGCCTAAGAACACTGGGGCTCTGGGCTTCTCTAGCCACCTAATCTTCTGCTCATCCTCTCGCGCACTCTAAAGAGAGCTCAGGTGAGAAATTGCAAACGTCGAGCAATTGCTCAGAGATGAAAAGTGCCAGCACTGAAAGCTGTTGCTAGCCAGCACCCTTCCTTGGAAGCGCTTTCACAGGCGCAGTAACACTGGGGCTTTGCGCTTCTCTACGCACCAAACGTCACGGTCACTATCTCTCCGTCTCGTAGACACGAGCTGAGAAATTGCAAACGTCGAGCAATTGCTCAGAGATGAAAAGTGCCAGCACTGAAAGCTCTTGCTAGCCAGCACCCTTCCTTGGAAGCGCTTTTGTAGGCCTAAGCACACTGGGGCTCTGGGCTTCTCTAGCCACCTAATCTTCTGCTCATCCTCTCGCGCACTCTAAAGAGAGCTCAGGTGAGAAATTGCAAACGTCGAGCAATTGCTCAGAGATGAAAAGTGCCAGCACTGAAAGCTCTTGCTAGGCAGCACCCTTCCTTGGAAGCGCTTTCACAGGCGCAGCAACACTGGGGCTTTGCGCTTCTATACGCACCAAAAGTCACGGTCCTTCTCTTTCCGTCTCGTAGACACGAGCTGAGAAATTGCAAGCGTCGAGCAATTGCTCAGAGATGAAAAGTGCCAGCACTGAAAGCTGTTGCTAGCCAGCACCCCTCCTTGGAAGCGCTTTCACAGGCGCAGCAACACTGGGGCTTTGCGCTTCTCTACGCACCAAACGTCACGGTCCTTCTCTTTCCGTCTCGTAGACACGAGCTGAGAAATTGCAAACGTCGAGCAATTGCTCAGAGATGAAAAGTGCCAGCACTGAAAGCTGTTGCTAGCCAGCACCCTTCCTTGGAAGCGCTTTTGTAGCCTTTACAACACTGGGGCTCTGGGCTTCTCTAGCCACCTAATCTTCTGCTCATCCTCTCGCGCCCTCTAAAGAGAGCTCAGGTGAGAAATTGCAACCGTCGAGCAATTGCTCAGAGATGAAAAGTGCCAGCACTGAAAGCTCTTGCTAGCCAGCACCCTTCCTTGGAAGCGCTTTTGAAGGCCTAAGAACACTGGGGCTCTGGGCTTCTCTAGCCACCTAATCTTCTGCTCATCCTCTCGCGCACTCTAAAGAGAGCTCAGGTGAGAAATTGCAAACGTCGAGCAATTGCTCAGAGATGAAAAGTGCCAGCACTGAAAGCTGTTGCTAGCCAGCACCCTTCCTTGGAAGCGCTTTCACAGGCGCAGTAACACTGGGGCTTTGCGCTTCTCTACGCACCAAACGTCACGGTCACTATCTCTCCGTCTCGTAGACACGAGCTGAGAAATTGCAAACGTCGAGCAATTGCTCAGAGATGAAAAGTGCCAGCACTGAAAGCTCTTGCTAGCCAGCACCCTTCCTTGGAAGCGCTTTTGTAGGCCTAAGAACACTGGGGCTCTGGGCTTCTCTAGCCACCTCATCTTCTGCTCATCCTCTCGCGCACTCTAAAGAGAGCTCAGGTGAGAAATTGCAAATGTCGAGCAATTGCTCAGAGATGAAAAGTGCCAGCACTGAAAGCTCTTGCTAGGCAGCACCCTTCCTTGGAAGCGCTTTCACAGGTGCAGTAACACTGGGGCTTTGCGCTTCTCTACCCACCAAACGTCACGGTCATTCTCTTTCCATCTCATAGACACGAGCTGAGAAATTGCAAACGTCGAGCAATTGCTCAGAGATGAAAAGTGCCAGCACTGAAAGCTCGTGCTAGCCAGCACCCTTCCTTGGAAGCGCTTTTGTAGGCCTAAGCACACTGGGGCTCTGGGCTTCTCTAGCCACCTCATCTTCTGCTCATCCTCTCGCGCACTCTAAAGAGAGCTCAGGTGAGAAATTGCAAACGTCGAGCAATTGCTCAGAGATGAAAAGTGCCAGCACTGAAAGCTGTTGCTAGCCAGCACCCTTCCTTGGAAGCGCTTTCACAGGCGCAGCAACACTGGGGCTTTGCGCTTCTCTACGCACCAAACGTCACGGTCCTTCTCTTTCCGCCTCGTAGACACGAGCTGAGAAATTGCAAACGTCGAGCAATTGCTCCGAGATGAAAAGTGCCAGCACTGAAAGCTCTTGCTAGCCAGCACCCCTCCTTGGAAGCGCTTTCACAGGCGCAGCAACACTGGGGCTTTGCGCTTCTCTAGCCACCAAACGTCACGGTCCTTCTCTTTCCGTCTCGTAGACACGAGCTGAGAAATTGCAAACGTGGAGCAATTGCTCAGAGATGAAAAGTGCCAGCACTGAAAGCTCTTGCTAGCCAGCACCCTTCCTTGGAAGCGCTTTTGTAGGCCTAAGAACACTGGGGCTCTGGGCTTCTCTAGCCACCTCATCTTCTGCTCATCCTCTCGCGCACTCTAAAGAGAGCTCAGGTGAGAAATTGCAAACGTCGAGCAATTGCTCAGAGATGAAAAGTGCCAGCACTGAAAGCTGTTGCTAGCCAGCACCCTTCCTTGGAAGCGCTTTCACAGGCGCAGTAACACTGGGGCTTTGCGCTTCTCTACGCACCAAACGTCACGGTCACTATCTCTCCGTCTCGTAGACACGAGCTGAGAAATTGCAAACGTCGAGCAATTGCTCAGAGATGAAAAGTGCCAGCACTGAAAGCTCTTGCTAGCCAGCACCCTTCCTTGGAAGCGCTTTTGTAGGCCTAAGAACACTGGGGCTCTGGGCTTCTCTAGCCACCTCATCTTCTGCTCATCCTCTCGCGCACTCTAAAGAGAGCTCAGGTGAGAAATTGCAAATGTCGAGCAATTGCTCAGAGATGAAAAGTGCCAGCACTGAAAGCTCTTGCTAGGCAGCACCCTTCCTTGGAAGCGCTTTCACAGGTGCAGTAACACTGGGGCTTTGCGCTTCTCTACCCACCAAACGTCACGGTCATTCTCTTTCCATCTCATAGACACGAGCTGAGAAATTGCAAACGTCGAGCAATTGCTCAGAGATGAAAAGTGCCAGCACTGAAAGCTCGTGCTAGCCAGCACCCTTCCTTGGAAGCGCTTTTGTAGGCCTAAGCACACTGGGGCTCTGGGCTTCTCTAGCCACCTCATCTTCTGCTCATCCTCTCGCGCACTCTAAAGAGAGCTCAGGTGAGAAATTGCAAACGTCGAGCAATTGCTCAGAGATGAAAAGTGCCAGCACTGAAAGCTGTTGCTAGCCAGCACCCTTCCTTGGAAGCGCTTTCACAGGCGCAGCAACACTGGGGCTTTGCGCTTCTCTACGCACCAAACGTCACGGTCCTTCTCTTTCCGCCTCGTAGACACGAGCTGAGAAATTGCAAACGTCGAGCAATTGCTCCGAGATGAAAAGTGCCAGCACTGAAAGCTCTTGCTAGCCAGCACCCCTCCTTGGAAGCGCTTTCACAGGCGCAGCAACACTGGGGCTTTGCGCTTCTCTAGCCACCAAACGTCACGGTCCTTC
The DNA here is from genome assembly GCA_037962945.1 of Sarcoramphus papa. NCBI lineage: Eukaryota > Metazoa > Chordata > Aves > Accipitriformes > Cathartidae > Sarcoramphus > Sarcoramphus papa. The sequence continues at coordinate 1,081,935 of JBBMRM010000121.1, forward strand.
TCTTTCCGTCTCGTAGACACGAGCTGAGAAATTGCAAACGTGGAGCAATTGCTCAGAGATGAAAAGTGCCAGCACTGAAAGCTCTTGCTAGCCAGCACCCTTCCTTGGAAGCGCTTTTGTAGGCCTAAGAACACTGGGGCTCTGGGCTTCTCTAGCCACCTCATCTTCTGCTCATCCTCTCGCGCACTCTAAAGAGAGCTCAGGTGAGAAATTGCAAACGTCGAGCAATTGCTCAGAGATGAAAAGTGCCAGCACTGAAAGCTGTTGCTAGCCAGCACCCTTCCTTGGAAGCGCTTTCACAGGCGCAGTAACACTGGGGCTTTGCACTTCTCTACGCACCAAAAGTCACGGTCCTTCTCTTTCCGTCTCGTAGACACGAGCTGAGAAATTGCAAACGTCGAGCAATTGCTCAGAGATGAAAAGTGCCAGCACTGAAAGCTGTTGCTAGCCAGCACCCTTCCTTGGAAGCGCTTTCACAGGCGCAGTAACACTGGGGCTTTGCGCTTCTCTACCCACCAAACGTCACGGTCCTTCTCTTTCCGCCTCGTAGGCACGAGCTGAGAAATTGCAAACGTCGAGCAATTGCTCAGAGATGAAAAGTGCCAGCACTGAAAGCTGTTGCTAGCCAGCACCCTTCCTTGGAAGCGCTTTCACAGGCGCAGTAACACTGGGGCTTTGCACTTCTCTAGCCACCAAACGTCACGGTCCTCCTCTTTCCGTCTCGTAGACACGAGCTGAGAAATTGCAAACGTCGAGCAATTGCTCAGAGATGAAAAGTGCCAGCACTGAAAGCTCTTGCTAGCCAGCACCCTTCCTTGGAAGCGCTTTTGTAGGCCTAAGAACACTGGGGCTCTGGGCTTCTCTAGCCACCTAATCTTCTGCTCATCCTCTCGCGCACTCTAAAGAGAGCTCAGGTGAGAAATTGCAAACGTCGAGCAATTGCTCAGAGATGAAAAGTGCCAGCACTGAAAGCTGTTGCTAGCCAGCACCCTTCCTTGGAAGCGCTTTCACAGGCGCAGTAACACTGGGGCTTTGCGCTTCTCTAGCCACCAAACGTCACGGTCACTATCTCTCCGTCTCGTAGACACGAGCTGAGAAATTGCAAACGTCGAGCAATTGCTCAGAGATGAAAAGTGCCAGCACTGAAAGCTCTTGCTAGCCAGCCCCCTTCCTTGGAAGCGCTTTCACAGGCGCAGCAACACTGGGGCTTTGCGCTTCTATACGCACCAAACGTCACGGTCCTTCTATTTCCGTCTCGTAGACACGAGCTGAGAAATTGCAAACGTCGAGCAATTGCTCCGAGATGAAAAGTGCCAGCACTGAAAGCTGTTGCTAGCCAGCACCCTTCCTTGGAAGCGCTTTTGTAGGCCTAAGAACAGTGGGGCTTTGTGCTTCTCTAGCCACCTCATCTTCTGCTCATCCTCTCGCGCACTCTAAAGAGAGCTCAGGTGAGAAATTGCAAACGTCGAGCAATTGCTCCGAGATGAAAAGTGCCAGCACTGAAAGCTGTTGCTAGCCAGCACCCTTCCTTGGAAGCGCTTTTGTAGCCCTTAGAACACTGGGGCTCTGGGCTTCTCTAGCCACCTCATCTTCTGCTCATCCTCTCGCGCACTCTAAAGAGAGCTCAGGTGAGAAATTGCAAATGTCGAGCAATTGCTCAGAGATGAAAAGTGCCAGCACTGAAAGCTCTTGCTAGCCAGCACCCTTCCTTGGAAGCGCTTTCACAGGCGCAGCAACACTGGGGCTTTGCGCTTCTATACGCACCAAACGTCACGGTCCTTCTCTTTCCGTCTCGTAGACACGAGCTGAGAAATTGCAAACGTCGAGCAATTGCTCAGAGATGAAAAGTGCCAGCACTGAAAGCTGTTGCTAGCCAGCACCCTTCCTTGGAAGCGCTTTCACAGGCGCGGCAACACTGGGGCTTTGCGCTTCTCTAGCCACCAAACGTCACGGTCCTTCTCTTTCCGCCTCGTAGACACGAGCTGAGAAATTGCAAACGTCGAGCAATTGCTCAGAGATGAAAAGTGCCAGCACTGAAAGCTCTTGCTAGCCAGCACCCTTCCTTGGAAGCGCTTTCACAGGCGCAGTAACACTGGGGCTTTGCGCTTCTCTAGCCACCAAACGTCACGGTCCTTCTCTTTCCGCCTCGTAGACACGAGCTGAGAAATTGCAAACGTCGAGCAATTGCTCAGAGATGAAAAGTGCCAGCACTGAAAGCTGTTGCTAGCCAGCACCCTTCCTTGGAAGCGCTTTTGTAGGCCTAAGAACACTGGCGCTCTGGGCTTCTCTAGCCACCTCATCTCCTGCTCATCCTCTCGCGCACTCTAAAGAGAGCTCAGGTGAGAAATTGCAAACGTCGAGCAATTGCTCAGAGATGAAAAGTGCCAGCACTGAAAGCTCTTGCTAGCCAGCACCCTTCCTTGGAAGCGCTTTCACAGGCGCAGCAACACTGGGGCTTTGCGCTTCTATACGCACCAAACGTCACGGTCCTTCTCTTTCCGCCTCGTAGACACGAGCTGAGAAATTGCAAACGTCGAGCAATTGCTCAGAGATGAAAAGTGCCAGCACTGAAAGCTCTTGCTAGCCAGCACCCTTCCTTGGAAGCGCTTTTGTAGGCCTAAGAACACTGGGGCTCTGGGCTTCTCTAGCCACCTCATCTTCTGCTCATCCTCTCGCGCACTCTAAAGAGAGCTCAGGTGAGAAATTGCAAACGTCCAGCAATTCCTCAGAGATGAAAAGTGCCAGCACTGAAAGCTGTTGCTAGCCAGCACCCTTCCTTGGAAGCGCTTTTGAAGGCCTAAGAACACTGGGGCTCTGGGCTTCTCTAGCCACCTCATCTTCTGCTCATCCTCGCGCGCACTCTAAAGAGAGCTCAGGTGAGAAATTGCAAACGTCGAGCAATTGCTCAGAGATGAAAAGTGCCAGCACTGAAAGCTGTTGCTAGCCAGCACCCTTCCTTGGAAGCGCTTTCACAGGCGCAGTAACACTGGGGCTTTGCACTTCTCTAGCCACCAAACGTCACGGTCCTTCTCTTTCCGTCTCGTAGACACGAGCTGAGAAATTGCAAACGTCCAGCAATTGCTCAGAGATGAAAAGTGCCAGCACTGAAAGCTCTTGCTAGCCAGCACCCTTCCTTGGAAGCGCTTTTGTAGGCCTAAGAACACTGGGGCTCTGGGCTTCTCTAGCCACCTAATCTTCTGCTCATCCTCTCGCGCACTCTAAAGAGAGCTCAGGTGAGAAATTGCAAACGTCGAGCAATTGCTCAGAGATGAAAAGTGCCAGCACTGAAAGCTGTTGCTAGCCAGCACCCTTCCTTGGAAGCGCTTTCACAGGCGCAGCAACACTGGGGCTTTGCGCTTCTCTAGCCACCAAACGTCACGGTCACTATCTCTCCGTCTCGTAGACACGAGCTGAGAAATTGCAAACGTCGAGCAATTGCTCAGAGATGAAAAGTGCCAGCACTGAAAGCTCTTGCTAGCCAGCCCCCTTCCTTGGAAGCGCTTTCACAGGCGCAGCAACACTGGGGCTTTGCGCTTCTATACGCACCAAACGTCACGGTCCTTCTATTTCCGTCTCGTAGACACGAGCTGAGAAATTGCAAACGTCGAGCAATTGCTCCGAGATGAAAAGTGCCAGCACTGAAAGCTGTTGCTAGCCAGCACCCTTCCTTGGAAGCGCTTTTGTAGGCCTAAGAACAGTGGGGCTTTGTGCTTCTCTAGCCACCTCATCTTCTGCTCATCCTCTCGCGCACTCTAAAGAGAGCTCAGGTGAGAAATTGCAAACGTCGAGCAATTGCTCCGAGATGAAAAGTGCCAGCACTGAAAGCTGTTGCTAGCCAGCACCCTTCCTTGGAAGCGCTTTTGTAGCCCTTAGAACACTGGGGCTCTGGGCTTCTCTAGCCACCTCATCTTCTGCTCATCCTCTCGCGCACTCTAAAGAGAGCTCAGGTGAGAAATTGCAAATGTCGAGCAATTGCTCAGAGATGAAAAGTGCCAGCACTGAAAGCTCTTGCTAGCCAGCACCCTTCCTTGGAAGCGCTTTCACAGGCGCAGCAACACTGGGGCTTTGCGCTTCTATACGCACCAAACGTCACGGTCCTTCTCTTTCCGTCTCGTAGACACGAGCTGAGAAATTGCAAACGTCGAGCAATTGCTCAGAGATGAAAAGTGCCAGCACTGAAAGCTGTTGCTAGCCAGCACCCTTCCTTGGAAGCGCTTTCACAGGCGCGGCAACACTGGGGCTTTGCGCTTCTCTAGCCACCAAACGTCACGGTCCTTCTCTTTCCGCCTCGTAGACACGAGCTGAGAAATTGCAAACGTCGAGCAATTGCTCAGAGATGAAAAGTGCCAGCACTGAAAGCTCTTGCTAGCCAGCACCCTTCCTTGGAAGCGCTTTCACAGGCGCAGTAACACTGGGGCTTTGCGCTTCTCTAGCCACCAAACGTCACGGTCCTTCTCTTTCCGCCTCGTAGACACGAGCTGAGAAATTGCAAACGTCGAGCAATTGCTCAGAGATGAAAAGTGCCAGCACTGAAAGCTGTTGCTAGCCAGCACCCTTCCTTGGAAGCGCTTTTGTAGGCCTAAGAACACTGGCGCTCTGGGCTTCTCTAGCCACCTCATCTTCTGCTCATCCTCTCGCGCACTCTAAAGAGAGCTCAGGTGAGAAATTGCAAACGTCGAGCAATTGCTCAGAGATGAAAAGTGCCAGCACTGAAAGCTCTTGCTAGCCAGCACCCTTCCTTGGAAGCGCTTTCACAGGCGCAGTAACACTGGGGCTTTGCTCTTCTCTAGCCACCAAACGTCACGGTCAGTATCTCTACGTCTCGTAGACACGAGCTGAGAAATTGCAAACGTCGAGCAATTGCTCAGAGATGAAAAGTGCCAGCACTGAAAGCTCTTGCTAGCCAGCACCCTTCCTTGGAAGCGCTTTCACAGGCGCAGCAACACTGGGGCTTTGCGCTTCTATACGCACCAAACGTCACGGTCCTTCTCTTTCCGCCTCGTAGACACGAGCTGAGAAATTGCAAACGTCGAGCAATTGCTCAGAGATGAAAAGTGCCAGCACTGAAAGCTCTTGCTAGCCAGCACCCTTCCTTGGAAGCGCTTTTGTAGGCCTAAGAACACTGGGGCTCTGGGCTTCTCTAGCCACCTCATCTTCTGCTCATCCTCTCGCGCACTCTAAAGAGAGCTCAGGTGAGAAATTGCAAACGTCCAGCAATTCCTCAGAGATGAAAAGTGCCAGCACTGAAAGCTGTTGCTAGCCAGCACCCTTCCTTGGAAGCGCTTTTGAAGGCCTAAGAACACTGGGGCTCTGGGCTTCTCTAGCCACCTCATCTTCTGCTCATCCTCGCGCGCACTCTAAAGAGAGCTCAGGTGAGAAATTGCAAATGTCGAGCAATTGCTCAGAGATGAAAAGTGCCAGCACTGAAAGCTGTTGCTAGCCAGCGCCCTTCCTTGGAAGCGCTTTCACAGGCGCAGCAACACTGGGGCTTTGCGCTTCTATACGCACCAAACGTCACGGTCCTTCTCTTTCTGTCGGTAGACACGAGCTAAGAAATTGCAAACGTCGAGCAATTGCTCAGAGATGAAAAGTGCCAGCACTGAAAGCTGTTGCTAGCCAGCACCCTTCCTTGGAAGCGCTTTCACAGGCGCAGTAACACTGGGACTTTGCGCTTCTCTAGCCACCAAACGTCACGGTCCTTCTCTTTCCGCCTCGTAGACACGAGCTGAGAAATTGCAAACGTGGAGCAATTGCTCAGAGATGAAAAGTGCCAGCACTGAAAGCTCTTGCTAGCCAGCACCCTTCCTTGGAAGCGCTTTTGTAGGCCTAAGAACACTGGGGCTCTGGGCTTCTCTAGCCACCTCATCTTCTGCTCATCCTCTCGCGCACTCTAAAGAGAGCTCAGGTGAGAAATTGCAAACGTCGAGCAATTGCTCAGAGATGAAAAGTGCCAGCACTGAAAGCTGTTGCTAGCCAGCACCCTTCCTTGGTAGCGCTTTCACAGGCGCAGCAACACTGGGGCTTTGCGCTTCTATACGCACCAAAAGTCACGGTCATTCTCTTTCCGTCTCGTAGACACGAGCTGAGAAATTGCAAACGTCGAGCAATTGCTCAGAGATGAAAAGTGCCAGCACTGAAAGCTGTTGCTAGCCAGCACCCTTCCTTGGAAGCGCTTTTGTAGGCCTAAGAACACTGGGGCTCTGGGCTTCTCTAGCCACCTCATCTTCTGCTCATCCTCTCGCGCTCTAAAGAGAGCTCAGGTGAGAAATTGCAAACGTCGAGCAATTGCTCCGAGATGAAAAGTGCCAGCACTGAAAGCTGTTGCTAGCCAGCACCCCTCCTTGGAAGCGCTTTCACAGGCGCAGTAACACTGGGGCTTTGCGCTTCTCTAGCCACCAAACGTCACGGTCCTTCTCTTTCCGCCTCGTAGACACGAGCTGAGAAATTGCAAACGTCGAGCAATTGCTCAGAGATGAAAAGTGCCAGCACTGAAAGCTGTTGCTAGCCAGCACCCCTCCTTGGAAGCGCTTTCACAGGCGCAGCAACACTGGGGCTTTGCGCTTCTCTACGCACCAAACGTCACGGTCCTTCTCTTTCCGTCTCGTAGACACGAGCTGAGAAATTGCAAACGTCCAGCAATTGCTCCGAGATGAAAAGTGCCAGCACTGAAAGCTGTTGCTAGCCAGCACCCTTCCTTGGAAGCGCTTTTGTAGGCCTAAGAACACTGGGGCTCTGGGCTTCTCTAGCCACCTCATCTTCTGCTCATCCTCTCGCGCACTCTAAAGAGAGCTCAGGTGAGAAATTGCAAACGACGAGCAATTGCTCAGAGATGAAAAGTGCCAGCACTGAAAGCTGTTGCTAGCCAGCACCCTTCCTTGGAAGCGCTTTCACAGGCGCAGTAACACTGGGACTTTGCGCTTCTCTACGCACCAAACGTCACGGTCCTTCTCTTTCCGTCTCGTAGACACGAGCTGAGAAATTGCAAACGTCGAGCAATTGCTCAGAGATGAAAAGTGCCAGCACTGAAAGCTGTTGCTAGCCAGCACCCTTCCTTGGAAGCGCTTTTGAAGGCCTAAGAACACTGGGGCTCTGGGCTTCTCTAGCCACCTCATCTTCTGCTCATCCTCTCGCGCACTCTAAAGAGAGCTCAGGTGAGAAATTGCAAACGTCCAGCAATTGCTCAGAGATGAAAAGTGCCAGCACTGAAAGCTGTTGCTAGCCAGCACCCTTCCTTGGAAGCGCTTTCACAGGCGCTGTAACACTGGGACTTTGCACTTCTGTACGCACCAAACGTCACGGTCCTTCTCTTTCCGTCTCGTAGACACGAGCTGAGAAATTGCAAACGTCGAGCAATTGCTCAGAGATGAAAAGTGCCAGCGCTGAAAGCTGTTGCTAGCCAGCACCCTTCCTTGGAAGCGCTTTTGTAGCCCTTAGAACACTGGGGCTCTGGGCTTCTCTAGCCACCTCATCTTCTGCTCATCCTCTCGCGCACTCTAAAGAGAGCTCAGGTGAGAAATTGCAAACGTCGAGCAATTGCTCAGAGATGAAAAGTGCCAGCACTGAAAGCTGTTGCTAGCCAGCACCCTTCCTTGGAAACGCTTTCACAGGCGCAGCAACACTGGGGCTTTGCGCTTCTATACACACCAAACGTCACGGTCCTTCTCTTTCCGTCTCGTAGACACGAGCTGAGAAATTGCAAACGTCGAGCAATTGCTCAGAAATGAAAAGTGCCAGCACTGGAAGCTGTTGCTAGCCAGCACCCTTCCTTGGAAGCGCTTTCACAGGCGCAGCAACACTGGGGCTTTGCGCTTCTCTAGCCACCAAACGTCACGGTCCTTCTCTTTCCGTCTCGTAGACACGAGCTGAGAAATTGCAAACGTCGAGCAATTGCTCAGAGATGAAAAGTGCCAGCACTGAAAGCTCTTGCTAGCCAGCACCCTTCCTTGGAAGCGCTTTTGTAGGCCTAAGAACACTGGGGCTCTGGGCTTCTCTAGCCACCTCATCTTCTGCTCATCCTCTCGCGCACTCTAAAGAGAGCTCAGGTGAGAAATTGCAAACGTCCAGCAATTGCTCAGAGATGAAAAGTGCCAGCACTGAAAGCTGTTGCTAGCCAGCACCCTTCCTTGGAAGCGCTTTCACAGGCGCAGTAACACTGGGGCTTTGCACTTCTCTAGCCACCAAACGTCACGGTCCTCCTCTTTCCGCCTCGTAGACACGAGCTGAGAAATTGCAAACGTCGAGCAATTGCTCAGAGATGAAAAGTGCCAGCACTGAAAGCTGTTGCTAGCCAGCACCCTTCCTTGGAAGCGCTTTCACAGGCGCAGCAACACTGGGGCTTTGCGCTTCTCTAGCCACCAAACGTCACGGTCCTTCTCTTTCCGTCTCCTAGACACGAGCTGAGAAATTGCAAACGTCGAGCAATTGCTCAGAGATGAAAAGTGCCAGCACTGAAAGCTGTTGCTAGCCAGCACCCTTCCTTGGAAGCGCTTTTGTAGGCCTAAGAACACTGGGGCTCTGGGCTTCTCTAGCCACCTCATCTTCTGCTCATCCTCTCGCGCACTCTAAAGAGAGCTCAGGTGAGAAATTGCAAACGTCGAGCAATTGCTCAGAGATGAAAAGTGCCAGCACTGAAAGCTGTTGCTAGCCAGCACCCTTCCTTGGAAGCGCTTTCACAGGCGCAGTAACACTGGGGCTTTGCGCTTCTCTAGCCACCAAACGTCACGGTCACTATCTCTCCGTCTCGTAGACACGAGCTGAGAAATTGCAAACGTCGAGCAATTGCTCAGAGATGAAAAGTGCCAGCACTGAAAGCTGTTGCTAGCCAGCACCCTTCCTTGGAAGCGCTTTCACAGGCGCAGCAACACTGGGGCTTTGCGCTTCTCTACGCACCAAACGTCACGGTCCTTCTCTTTCCGTCTCGTAGACACGAGCTGAGAAATTGCAAACGTCGAGCAATTGCTCAGAGATGAAAAGTGCCAGCACTGAAAGCTCTTGCTAGCCAGCACCCTTCCTTGGAAGCGCTTTTGTAGGCCTAAGAACACTGGGGCTCTGGGCTTCTCTAGCCACCTAATCTTCTGCTCATCCTCTCGCGCACTCTAAAGAGAGCTCAGGTGAGAAATTGCAAACGTCGAGCAATTGCTCAGAGATGAAAAGTGCCAGCACTGAAAGCTGTTGCTAGCCAGCACCCTTCCTTGGAAGCGCTTTTGTAGCCCTTAGAACACTGGGGCTCTGGGCTTCTCTAGCCACCTAATCTTCTGCTCATCCTCTCGCGCACTCTAAAGAGAGCTCAGGTGAGAAATTGCAAATGTCGAGCAATTGCTCAGAGATGAAAAGTGCCAGCACTGAAAGCTCTTGCTAGCCAGCACCCTTCCTTGGAAGCGCTTTCACAGGCGCAGCAACACTGGGGCTTTGCGCTTCTATACGCACCAAAAGTCACGGTCCTTCTCTTTCCGTCTCGTAGACACGAGCTGAGAAATTGCAAGCGTCGAGCAATTGCTCAGAGATGAAAAGTGCCAGCACTGAAAGCTGTTGCTAGCCAGCACCCCTCCTTGGAAGCGCTTTCACAGGCGCAGCAACACTGGGGCTTTGCGCTTCTCTACGCACCAAACGTCACGGTCCTTCTCTTTCCGTCTCGTAGACACGAGCTGAGAAATTGCAAACGTCGAGCAATTGCTCAGAGATGAAAAGTGCCAGCACTGAAAGCTGTTGCTAGCCAGCACCCTTCCTTGGAAGCGCTTTTGTAGCCTTTACAACACTGGGGCTCTGGGCTTCTCTAGCCACCTAATCTTCTGCTCATCCTCTCGCGCCCTCTAAAGAGAGCTCAGGTGAGAAATTGCAACCGTCGAGCAATTGCTCAGAGATGAAAAGTGCCAGCACTGAAAGCTCGTGCTAGCCAGCACCCTTCCTTGGAAGCGCTTTTGAAGGCCTAAGAACACTGGGGCTCTGGGCTTCTCTAGCCACCTAATCTTCTGCTCATCCTCTCGCGCACTCTAAAGAGAGCTCAGGTGAGAAATTGCAAACGTCGAGCAATTGCTCAGAGATGAAAAGTGCCAGCACTGAAAGCTGTTGCTAGCCAGCACCCTTCCTTGGAAGCGCTTTCACAGGCGCAGTAACACTGGGGCTTTGCGCTTCTCTACGCATCAAACGTCACGGTCACTATCTCTCCGTCTCGTAGACACGAGCTGAGAAATTGCAAACGTCGAGCAATTGCTCAGAGATGAAAAGTGCCAGCACTGAAAGCTCTTGCTAGCCAGCACCCTTCCTTGGAAGCGCTTTTGTAGGCCTAAGAACACTGGGGCTCTGGGCTTCTCTAGCCACCTCATCTTCTGCTCATCCTCTCGCGCACTCTAAAGAGAGCTCAGGTGAGAAATTGCAAACGTCGAGCAATTGCTCAGAGATGAAAAGTGCCAGCACTGAAAGCTGTTGCTAGCCAGCACCCTTCCTTGGAAGCGCTTTCACAGGCGCAGTAACACTGGGGCTTTGCGCTTCTCTACCCACCAAACGTCACGGTCCTTCTCTTTCCGCCTCGTAGGCACGAGCTGAGAAATTGCAAACGTCGAGCAATTGCTCAGAGATGAAAAGTGCCAGCACTGAAAGCTGTTGCTAGCCAGCACCCTTCCTTGGAAGCGCTTTCACAGGCGCAGTAACACTGGGGCTTTGCACTTCTCTAGCCACCAAACGTCACGGTCCTCCTCTTTCCGTCTCGTAGACACGAGCTGAGAAATTGCAAACGTCGAGCAATTGCTCAGAGATGAAAAGTGCCAGCACTGAAAGCTGTTGCTAGCCAGCACCCTTCCTTGGAAGCGCTTTTGTAGGCCTAAGAACACTGGGGCTCTGGGCTTCTCTAGCCACCTCATCTTCTGCTCATCCTCTCGCGCACTCTAAAGAGAGCTCAGGTGAGAAATTGCAAACGTCGAGCAATTGCTCAGAGATGAAAAGTGCCAGCACTGAAAGCTGTTGCTAGCCAGCACCCTTCCTTGGAAGCGCTTTCACAGGCGCAGTAACACTGGGGCTTTGCGCTTCTCTAGCCACCAAACGTCACGGTCACTATCTCTCCGTCTCGTAGACACGAGCTGAGAAATTGCAAACGTCGAGCAATTGCTCAGAGATGAAAAGTGCCAGCACTGAAAGCTCTTGCTAGCCAGCCCCCTTCCTTGGAAGCGCTTTCACAGGCGCAGCAACACTGGGGCTTTGCGCTTCTCTAGCCACCAAACGTCACGGTCCTTCTATTTCCGTCTCGTAGACACGAGCTGAGAAATTGCAAACGTCGAGCAATTGCTCCGAGATGAAAAGTGCCAGCACTGAAAGCTGTTGCTAGCCAGCACCCTTCCTTGGAAGCGCTTTTGTAGGCCTAAGAACAGTGGGGCTCTGGGCTTCTCTAGCCACCTCATCTTCTGCTCATCCTCTCGCGCACTCTAAAGAGAGCTCAGGTGAGAAATTGCAAACGTCGAGCAATTGCTCAGAGATGAAAAGTGCCAGCACTGAAAGCTGTTGCTAGCCAGCACCCTTCCTTGGAAGCGCTTTTGTAGCCCTTAGAACACTGGGGCTCTGGGCTTCTCTAGCCACCTCATCTTCTGCTCATCCTCTCGCGCACTCTAAAGAGAGCTCAGGTGAGAAATTGCAAATGTCGAGCAATTGCTCAGAGATGAAAAGTGCCAGCACTGAAAGCTCTTGCTAGCCAGCACCCTTCCTTGGAAGCGCTTTCACAGGCGCAGCAACACTGGGGCTTTGCGCTTCTATACGCACCAAACGTCACGGTCCTTCTCTTTCCGTCTCGTAGACACGAGCTGAGAAATTGCAAACGTCGAGCAATTGCTCAGAGATGAAAAGTGCCAGCACTGAAAGCTCTTGCTAGCCAGCACCCTTCCTTGGAAGCGCTTTCACAGGCGCGGCAACACTGGGGCTTTGCGCTTCTCTAGCCACCAAACGTCACGGTCCTTCTCTTTCCGTCTCGTAGACACGAGCTGAGAAATTGCAAACGTCGAGCAATTGCTCAGAGATGAAAAGTGCCAGCACTGAAAGCTCTTGCTAGCCAGCACCCTTCCTTGGAAGCGCTTTTGTAGCCTTTACAACACTGGGGCTCTGGGCTTCTCTTGCCACCTCATCTTCTGCTCATCCTCTCGCGCCCTCTAAAGAGAGCTCAGGTGAGAAAATGCAACCGTCGAGCAATTGCTCAGAGATGAAAAGTGCCAGCACTGAAAGCTGTTGCTAGCCAGCACCCTTCCTTGGAAGCGCTTTTGTAGGCCTAAGAACACTGGGACTCTGGGCTTCTCTAGCCACCTAATCTTCTGCTCATCCTCACGCGCACTCTAAAGAGAGCTCAGGTGAGAAATTGCAAACGTCGAGCAATTGCTCAGAGATGAAAAGTGCCAGCACTGAAAGCTGTTGCTAGCCAGCACCCTTCCTTGGAAGCGCTTTCACAGGCGCAGCAACACTGGGGCTCTGGGCTTCTCTAGCCACCTCATCTTCTGCTCATCCTCTCGCGCACTCTAAAGAGAGCTCAGCTGAGAAATTGCAAACGTCCAGCAATTGCTCAGAGATGAAAAGTGCCAGCACTGAAAGCTGTTGCTAGCCAGCACCCTTCCTTGGAAGCGCTTTCACAGGTGCAGTAACACTGGGGCTTTGCGCTTCTCTACCCACCAAATGTCACGGTCATTCTCTTTCCATCTCATAGACACGAGCTGAGAAATTGCAAACGTCGAGCAATTGCTCAGAGATGAAAAGTGCCAGCACTGAAAGCTCGTGCTAGCCAGCACCCTTCCTTGGAAGCGCTTTTGTAGGCCTAAGCACAGTGGGGCTCTGGGCTTCTCTAGCCACCTAATCTTCTGCTTATCCTCTCGCACACTCTAAAGAGAGCTCAGGTGAGAAATTGCAAACGTCCAGCAATTGCTCAGAGATGAAAAGTGCCAGCACTGAAAGCTGTTGCTAGCCAGCACCCTTCCTTGGTAGCGCTTTCACAGGCGCAGCAACACTGGGGCTTTGCGCTTCTATACGCACCAAACGTCACGGTCCTTCTCTTTCCGTCTCGTAGACACGAGCTGAGAAATTGCAAACGTCGAGCAATTGCTCAGAGATGAAAAGTGCCAGCACTGAAAGCTGTTGCTAGCCAGCACCCTTCCTTGGAAGCGCTTTTGTAGGCCTAAGAACACTGGGGCTCTGGGCTTCTCTAGCCACCTCATCTTCTGCTCATCCTCTCGCGCTCCAAAGAGAGCTCAGGTGAGAAATTGCAAACGTCGAGCAATTGCTCAGAGATGAAAAGTGCCAGCACTGAAAGCTGTTGCTAGCCAGCACCCTTCCTTGGAAGCGCTTTTGTAGGCCTAAGAACACTGGGGCTCTGGGCTTCTCTAGCCACCTCATCTTCTGCTCATCCTCTCGCGCTCCAAAGAGAGCTCAGGTGAGAAATTGCAAACGTCGAGCAATTGCTCAGAGATGAAAAGTGCCAGCACTGAAAGCTGTTGCTAGCCAGCACCCTTCCTTGGAAGCGCTTTCACAGGCGCAGCAACACTGGGGCTTTGCGCTTCTCTAGCCACCAAACGTCACGGTCCTTCTCTTTCCGCCTCGTAGACACGAGCTGAGAAATTGCAAACGTCGAGCAATTGCTCAGAGATGAAAAGTGCCAGCACTGAAAGCTCTTGCTAGCCAGCACCCCTCCTTGGAAGCGCTTTCACAGGCGCAGCAACACTGGGGCTTTGCGCTTCTCTACGCACCAAACGTCACGGTCCTTCTCTTTCCGTCTCGTAGACACGAGCTGAGAAATTGCAAACGTCCAGCAATTGCTCAGAGATGAAAAGTGCCAGCACTGAAAGCTGTTGCTAGCCAGCACCCTTCCTTGGAAGCGCTTTTGTAGGCCTAAGAACACTGGGGCTCTGGGCTTCTCTAGCCACCTCATCTTCTGCTCATCCTCTCGCGCACTCTGAAGAGAGCTCAGGTGAGAAATTGCAAACGACGAGCAATTGCTCAGAGATGAAAAGTGCCAGCACTGAAAGCTCTTGCTAGCCAGCACCCTTCCTTGGAAGCGCTTTCACAGGCGCAGTAACACTGGGGCTTTGCGCTTCTCTAGCCACCAAACGTCACGGTCCTTCTCTTTCCGCCTCGTAGACACGAGCTGAGAAATTGCAAACGTCGAGCAATTGCTCAGAGATGAAAAGTGCCAGCACTGAAAGCTGTTGCTAGCCAGCACCCTTCCTTGGAAGCGCTTTTGTAGGCCTAAGAACAGTGGGGCTCTGGGCTTCTCTAGCCACCTCATCTTCTGCTCATCCTCTCGCGCACTCTAAAGAGAGCTCAGGTGAGAAATTGCAAACGTCGAGCAATTCCTCAGAGATGAAAAGTGCCAGCACTGAAAGCTGTTGCTAGCCAGCACCCTTCCTTGGAAACGCTTTCACAGGCGCAGCAACACTGGGGCTTTGCGCTTCTATACGCACCAAACGTCACGGTCCTTCTCTTTCCGTCTCGTAGACACGAGCTGAGAAATTGCAAACGTCGAGCAATTGCTCAGAGATGAAAAGTGCCAGCACTGAAAGCTGTTGCTAGCCAGCACCCTTCCTTGGAAGCGCTTTCACAGGCGCAGTAACACTGGGGCTTTGCACTTCTCTAGCCACCAAACGTCACGGTCCTCCTCTTTCCGTCTCGTAGACACGAGCTGAGAAATTGCAAACGTCCAGCAATTGCTCAGAGATGAAAAGTGCCAGCACTGAAAGCTGTTGCTAGCCAGCACCCTTCCTTGGAAGCGCTTTTGTAGGCCTAAGAACACTGGGGCTCTGGGCTTCTCTAGCCACCTAATCTTCTGCTCATCCTCTCGCGCACTCTAAAGAGAGCTCAGGTGAGAAATTGCAAACGTCGAGCAATTGCTCCGAGATGAAAAGTGCCAGCACTGAAAGCTGTTGCTAGCCAGCACCCTTCCTTGGAAGCGCTTTCACAGGCGCAGTAACACTGGGGCTTTGCGCTTCTCTAGCCACCAAACGTCACGGTCACTATCTCTCCGTCTCGTAGACACGAGCTGAGAAATTGCAAACGTCGAGCAATTGCTCAGAGATGAAAAGTGCCAGCACTGAAAGCTGTTGCTAGCCAGCCCCCTTCCTTGGAAGCGCTTTCACAGGCGCAGCAACACTGGGGCTTTGCGCTTCTATACGCACCAAACGTCACGGTCCTTCTATTTCCGTCTCGTAGACACGAGCTGAGAAATTGCAAACGTCGAGCAATTGCTCAGAGATGAAAAGTGCCAGCACTGAAAGCTGTTGCTAGCCAGCACCCTTCCTTGGAAGCGCTTTTGTAGGCCTAAGAACAGTGGGGCTCTGGGCTTCTCTAGCCACCTCATCTTCTGCTCATCCTCTCGCGCACTCTAAAGAGAGCTCAGGTGAGAAATTGCAAACGTCGAGCAATTGCTCAGAGATGAAAAGTGCCAGCACTGAAAGCTGTTGCTAGCCAGCACCCTTCCTTGGAAGCGCTTTTGTAGCCCTTAGAACACTGGGGCTCTGGGCTTCTCTAGCCACCTCATCTTCTGCTCATCCTCTCGCGCACTCTAAAGAGAGCTCAGGTGAGAAATTGCAAATGTCGAGCAATTGCTCAGAGATGAAAAGTGCCAGCACTGAAAGCTCTTGCTAGCCAGCACCCTTCCTTGGAAGCGCTTTCACAGGCGCAGCAACACTGGGGCTTTGCGCTTCTATACGCACCAAACGTCACGGTCCTTCTCTTTCCGTCTCGTAGACACGAGCTGAGAAATTGCAAACGTCGAGCAATTGCTCAGAGATGAAAAGTGCCAGCACTGAAAGCTGTTGCTAGCCAGCACCCTTCCTTGGAAGCGCTTTCACAGGCGCGGCAACACTGGGGCTTTGCGCTTCTCTAGCCACCAAACGTCACGGTCCTTCTCTTTCCGTCTCGTAGACACGAGCTGAGAAATTGCAAACGTCCAGCAATTGCTCAGAGATGAAAAGTGCCAGCACTGAAAGCTCTTGCTAGCCAGCACCCTTCCTTGGAAGCGCTTTTGTAGCCTTTACAACACTGGGGCTCTGGGCTTCTCTTGCCACCTCATCTTCTGCTCATCCTCTCGCGCCCTCTAAAGAGAGCTCAGGTGAGAAAATGCAACCGTCGAGCAATTGCTCAGAGATGAAAAGTGCCAGCACTGAAAGCTGTTGCTAGCCAGCACCCTTCCTTGGAAGCGCTTTTGTAGGCCTAAGAACACTGGGACTCTGGGCTTCTCTAGCCACCTAATCTTCTGCTCATCCTCACGCGCACTCTAAAGAGAGCTCAGGTGAGAAATTGCAAACGTCGAGCAATTGCTCAGAGATGAAAAGTGCCAGCACTGAAAGCTGTTGCTAGCCAGCACCCTTCCTTGGAAGCGCTTTCACAGGCGCAGCAACACTGGGGCTTTGCGCTTCTCTAGCCACCAAACGTCACGGTCACTATCTCTCCGTCTCGTAGACACGAGCTGAGAAATTGCAAACGTCAAGCAATTACTCAGAGATGAAAAGTGCCAGCACTGAAAGCTCTTGCTAGCCAGCACCCTTCCTTGGAAGCGCTTTCACAGGCGCAGCAACACTGGGGCTCTGGGCTTCTCTAGCCACCTCATCTTCTGCTCATCCTCTCGCGCACTCTAAAGAGAGCTCAGCTGAGAAATTGCAAACGTCCAGCAATTGCTCAGAGATGAAAAGTGCCAGCACTGAAAGCTGTTGCTAGGCAGCACCCTTCCTTGGAAGCGCTTTCACAGGTGCAGTAACACTGGGGCTTTGCGCTTCTCTACCCACCAAATGTCACGGTCATTCTCTTTCCATCTCATAGACACGAGCTGAGAAATTGCAAACGTCGAGCAATTGCTCAGAGATGAAAAGTGCCAGCACTGAAAGCTCGTGCTAGCCAGCACCCTTCCTTGGAAGCGCTTTTGTAGGCCTAAGCACAGTGGGGCTCTGGGCTTCTCTAGCCACCTAATCTTCTGCTTATCCTCTCGCACACTCTAAAGAGAGCTCAGGTGAGAAATTGCAAACGTCCAGCAATTGCTCAGAGATGAAAAGTGCCAGCACTGAAAGCTGTTGCTAGCCAGCACCCTTCCTTGGTAGCGCTTTCACAGGCGCAGCAACACTGGGGCTTTGCGCTTCTATACGCACCAAACGTCACGGTCCTTCTCTTTCCGTCTCGTAGACACGAGCTGAGAAATTGCAAACGTCGAGCAATTGCTCAGAGATGAAAAGTGCCAGCACTGAAAGCTGTTGCTAGCCAGCACCCTTCCTTGGAAGCGCTTTTGTAGGCCTAAGAACACTGGGGCTCTGGGCTTCTCTAGCCACCTCATCTTCTGCTCATCCTCTCGCGCTCCAAAGAGAGCTCAGGTGAGAAATTGCAAACGTCGAGCAATTGCTCAGAGATGAAAAGTGCCAGCACTGAAAGCTGTTGCTAGCCAGCACCCTTCCTTGGAAGCGCTTTCACAGGCGCAGCAACACTGGGGCTTTGCGCTTCTCTAGCCACCAAACGTCACGGTCCTTCTCTTTCCGCCTCGTAGACACGAGCTGAGAAATTGCAAACGTCGAGCAATTGCTCAGAGATGAAAAGTGCCAGCACTGAAAGCTCTTGCTAGCCAGCACCCCTCCTTGGAAGCGCTTTCACAGGCGCAGCAACACTGGGGCTTTGCGCTTCTCTAGCCACCAAACGTCACGGTCCTTCTCTTTCCGTCTCGTAGACACGAGCTGAGAAATTGCAAACGTCCAGCAATTGCTCAGAGATGAAAAGTGCCAGCACTGAAAGCTGTTGCTAGCCAGCACCCTTCCTTGGAAGCGCTTTTGTAGGCCTAAGAACACTGGGGCTCTGGGCTTCTCTAGCCACCTCATCTTCTGCTCATCCTCTCGCGCACTCCGAAGAGAGCTCAGGTGAGAAATTGCAAACGACGAGCAATTGCTCAGAGATGAAAAGTGCCAGCACTGAAAGCTCTTGCTAGCCAGCACCCTTCCTTGGAAGCGCTTTCACAGGCGCAGTAACACTGGGGCTTTGCGCTTCTCTAGCCACCAAACGTCACGGTCCTTCTCTTTCCGCCTCGTAGACACGAGCTGAGAAATTGCAAACGTCGAGCAATTGCTCAGAGATGAAAAGTGCCAGCACTGAAAGCTGTTGCTAGCCAGCACCCTTCCTTGGAAGCGCTTTTGTAGGCCTAAGAACAGTGGGGCTCTGGGCTTCTCTAGCCACCTCATCTTCTGCTCATCCTCTCGCGCACTCTAAAGAGAGCTCAGGTGAGAAATTGCAAACGTCGAGCAATTCCTCAGAGATGAAAAGTGCCAGCACTGAAAGCTGTTGCTAGCCAGCACCCTTCCTTGGAAACGCTTTCACAGGCGCAGCAACACTGGGGCTTTGCGCTTCTATACGCACCAAACGTCACGGTCCTTCTCTTTCCGTCTCGTAGACACGAGCTGAGAAATTGCAAACGTCGAGCAATTGCTCAGAGATGAAAAGTGCCAGCACTGAAAGCTCGTGCTAGCCAGCACCCTTCCTTGGAAGCGCTTTCACAGGCGCAGCAACACTGGGGCTTTGCGCTTCTCTACGCACCAAACGTCACGGTCACTATCTCTCCTTCTCGTAGACACGAGCTGAGAAATTGCAAACGTCCAGCAATTGCTCAGAGATGAAAAGTGCCAGCACTGAAAGCTGTTGCTAGCCAGCACCCTTCCTTGGAAGCGCTTTTGTAGGCCTAAGAACACTGGGGCTCTGGGCTTCTCTAGCCACCTCATCTTCTGCTCATCCTCTCGCGCACTCTAAAGAGAGCTCAGGTGAGAAATTGCAAACGTCGAGCAATTGCTCAGAGATGAAAAGTGCCAGCACTGAAAGCTGTTGCTAGGCAGCATCCTTCCTTGGAAGCGCTTTCACAGGTGCAGTAACACTGGGGCTTTGCGCTTCTCTACCCACCAAACGTCACGGTCATTCTCTTTCCGTCTCGTAGACACGAGCTGAGAAATTGCAAACGTCCAGCAATTGCTCAGAGATGAAAAGTGCCAGCACTGAAAGCTGTTGCTAGCCAGCACCCTTCCTTGGAAGCGCTTTTGTAGGCCTAAGAACAGTGGGGCTCTGGGCTTCTCTAGCCACCTCATCTTCTGCTCATCCTCTCGCGCACTCTAAAGAGAGCTCAGGTGAGAAATTGCAAACGTCCAGCAATTGCTCAGAGATGAAAAGTGCCAGCAGTGAAAGCTGTTGCTAGCCAGCACCCTTCCTTGGTAGCGCTTTCACAGGCGCAGTAACACTGGGGCTTTGCGCTTCTCTAGCCACCAAACGTCACGGTCCTCCTCTTTCCGCCTCGTAGACACGAGCTGAGAAATTGCAAACGTCGAGCAATTGCTCAGAGATGAAAAGTGCCAGCACTGAAAGCTGTTGCTAGCCAGCACCCTTCCTTGGAAGCGCTTTCACAGGCGCAGCAACACTGGGGCTTTGCGCTTCTCTAGCCACCAAACGTCACGGTCCTTCTCTTTCCGCCTCGTAGACACGAGCTGAGAAATTGCAAACGTCGAGCAATTGCTCAGAGATGAAAAGTGCCAGCACTGAAAGCTGTTGCTAGCCAGCACCCTTCCTTGGAAGTGCTTTTGTAGGCCTAAGAACACTGGGGCTCTGGGCTTCTTTAGCCACCTCATCTTCTGCTCATCCTCTCGCGCACTCTAAAGAGAGCTCAGGTGAGAAATTGCAAACGACGAGCAATTGCTCAGAGATGAAAAGTGCCAGCACTGAAAGCTCTTGCTAGCCAGCACCCTTCCTTGGAAGCGCTTTCACAGGCGCAGTAACACTGGGGCTTTGCACTTCTCTAGCCACCAAACGTCACGGTCCTCCTCTTTCCGCCTCGTAGACACGAGCTGAGAAATTGCAAACGTCGAGCAATTGCTCAGAAATGACAAGTGCCAGCACTGAAAGCTGTTGCTAGCCAGCACCCTTCCTTGGAAGCGCTTTCACAGGCGCAGCAACACTGGGGCTTTGCGCTTCTCTAGCCACCAAACGTCACGGTCCTTCTCTTTCCGCCTCGTAGACACGAGCTGAGAAATTGCAAACGTCGAGCAATTGCTCAGAGATGAAAAGTGCCAGCACTGAAAGCTCTTGCTAGCCAGCACCCTTCCTTGGAAGCGCTTTCACAGGCACAGTAACACTGGGACTTTGCGCTTCTATATGCACCAAACGTCACGGTCCTTCTCTTTCCGTCTCGTAGACACGAGCTGAGAAATTGCAAACGTCGAGCAATTGCTCAGAGATGAAAAGTGCCAGCACTGAAAGCTGTTGCTAGCCAGCACCCTTCCTTGGAAGCGCTTTTGTAGGCCTAAGAACACTGGGGCTCTGGGCTTCTCTAGCCACCTCATCTTCTGCTTATCCTCTCGCGCACTCTAAAGAGAGCTCAGGTGAGAAATTGCAAACGTCGAGCAATTGCTCAGAGATGAAAAGTGCCAGCACTGAAAGCTCTTGCTAGCCAGCACCCTTCCTTGGAAGCGCTTTCACAGGCGCAGTAACACTGGGGCTTTGCGCTTCTCTAGCCACCAAACGTCACGGTCACTATCTCTCCGTCTCGTAGACACGAGCTGAGAAATTGCAAACGTCGAGCAATTGCTCAGAGATGAAAAGTGCCAGCACTGAAAGCTGTTGCTAGCCAGCACCCTTCCTTGGAAGCGCTTTCACAGGCGCAGTAACACTGGGGCTTTGCGGTTCTATACGCACCAAACGTCACGGTCCTTCTCTTTCCGTCTCGTAGACACGAGCTGAGAAATTGCAAACGTCGAGCAATTGCTCAGAGATGAAAAGTGCCAGCACTGAAAGCTCTTGCTAGCCAGCACCCTTCCTTGGAAGCGCTTTTGTAGGCCTAAGAACACTGGGGCTCTGGGCTTCTCTAGCCACCTCATCTTCTGCTCATCCTCTCGCGCACTCTGAAGAGCGCTCAGGTGAGAAATTGCAAACGTCGAGCAATTGCTCAGAGATGAAAAGTGCCAGCACTGAAAGCTGTTGCTAGCCAGCACCCTTCCTTGGAAGCGCTTTTGTAGGCCTAAGAACACTGGGGCTCTGGGCTTCTCTAGCCACCTCATCCTCTGCTCATCCTCTCGCGCACTCTGGAGAGAGCTCAGGTGAGAAATTGCAAATGTCGAGCAATTGCTCAGAGATGAAAAGTGCCAGCACTGAAAGCTGTTGCTAGCCAGCACCCTTCCTTGGAAGCGCTTTCACAGGCGCAGCAACACTGGGGCTTTGCGCTTCTATACGCACCAAACGTCACGGTCCTTCTCTTTCTGTCGGTAGACACGAGCTGAGAAATTGCAAACGTCGAGCAATTGCTCAGAGATGAAAAGTGCCAGCACTGAAAGCTGTTGCTAGCCAGCACCCTTCCTTGGAAGCGCTTTTGTAGGCCTAAGAACACTGGGGCTCTGGGCTTCTCTAGCCACCTCATCTTCTGCTCATCCTCTCGCGCACTCTAAAGAGAGCTCAGGTGAGAAATTGCAAACGTCCAGCAATTGCTCAGAGATGAAAAGTGCCAGCACTGAAAGCTGTTGCTAGCCAGCACCCTTCCTTGGAAGCGCTTTCACAGGTGCAGTAACACTGGGGCTTTGCGCTTCTCTACGCACCAAACGTCACGGTCCTTCTCTTTCCGCCTCGTAGACACGAGCTGAGAAATTACAAACGTCAAGCAATTGCTCAGAGATGAAAAGTGCCAGCACTGAAAGCTCTTGCTAGCCAGCACCCTTCCTTGGAAGCGCTTTTGTAGGCCTAAGAACACTGGGGCTTTGCGCTTCTCTACGCACCAAACGTCACGGTCCTTCTCTTTCCGCCTCGTAGACACGAGCTGAGAAATTGCAAACGTCCAGCAATTGCTCAGAGATGAAAAGTGCCAGCACTGAAAGCTCTTGCTAGCCAGCACCCTTCCTTGGAAGCGCTTTTGTAGCCTTTAGAACCCTGGGGCTCTGGGCTTCTCTAGCCACCTCATCTTCTGCTCATCCTCTCGCGCCCTCTAAAGAGAGCTCAGGTGATAAAATGCAACCGTCGAGCAATTGCTCAGAGATGAAAAGTGCCAGCACTGAAAGCTGTTGCTAGCCAGCACCCTTCCTTGGAAGCGCTTTTGTAGGCCTAAGAACACTGGGGCTCTGGGCTTCTCTAGCCACCTAATCTTCTGCTCATCCTCACGCACACTCTAAAGAGAGCTCAGGTGAGAAATTGCAAACGTCGAGCAATTGCTCAGAGATGAAAAGTGCCAGCACTGAAAGCTGTTGCTAGCCAGCACCCTTCCTTGGAAGCGCTTTCACAGGCGCAGTAACACTGGGGCTTTGCGCTTCTCTACGCACCAAACGTCACGGTCACTATCTCTCCGTCTCGTAGACACGAGCTGAGAAATTGCAAACGTCAAGCAATTGCTCCGAGATGAAAAGTGCCAGCACTGAAAGCTGTTGCTAGCCAGCACCCTTCCTTGGAAGCGCTTTTGTAGGCCTAAGAACACTGGGGCTCTGGGCTTCTCTAGCCACCTCATCTTCTGCTCATCCTCTCGCGCACTCTAAAGAGAGCTCAGGTGAGAAATTGCAAACGTCCAGCAATTGCTCAGAGATGAAAAGTGCCAGCACTGAAAGCTGTTGCTAGGCAGCACCCTTCCTTGGAAGCGCTTTCACAGGTGCAGTAACACTGGGGCTTTGCGCTTCTCTACCCACCAAACGTCACGGTCATTCCTTTCAATCTCATAGACACGAGCTGAGAAATTGCAAACATCGAGCAATTGCTCAGAGATGAAAAGTGCCAGCACTGAAAGCTCGTGCTAGCCAGCACCCTTCCTTGGAAGCGCTTTTGTAGGCCTAAGCACACTGGGGCTCTGGGCTTCTCTAGCCACCTAATCTTCTGCTCATCCTCTCGCGCACTCTAAAGAGAGCTCAGGTGAGAAATTGCAAACGTCGAGCAATTGCTCAGAGATGAAAAGTGCCAGCACTGAAAGCTCTTGCTAGCCAGCACCCTTCCTTGGAAGCGCTTTCACAGGCGCAGCAACACTGGGGCTTTGCGCTTCTCTAGCCACCAAACGTCACGGTCATTCTCTTTCCGTCTCGTAGACACGAGCTGAGAAATTGCAAACGTCGAGCAATTGCTCAGAGATGAAAAGTGCCAGCACTGAAAGCTGTTGCTAGCCAGCACCCTTCCTTGGAAGCGCTTTTGTAGGCCTAAGAACACTGGGGCTCTGGGCTTGTCTAGCCACCTCATCTTCTGCTCATCCTCTCGCGCACTCTGAAGAGAGCTCAGGTGAGAAATTGCAAACGTCGAGCAATTGCTCAGAGATGAAAAGTGCCAGCACTGAAAGCTCTTGCTAGCCAGCACCCTTCCTTGGAAGCGCTTTCACAGGCGCAGTAACACTGGGGCTTTGCGCTTCTCTACCCACCAAACGTCACGGTCCTTCTCTTTCCGTCTCGTAGACACGAGCTGAGAAATTGCAAACGTCGAGCAATTGCTCAGAGATGAAAAGTGCCAGCACTGAAAGCTCTTGCTAGCCAGCACCCTTCCTTGGAAGCGCTTTTGTAGGCCTAAGAACACTGGGGCTCTGGGCTTCTCTAGCCACCTCATCTTCTGCTCATCCTCTCGCGCACTCTAAAGAGAGCTCAGGTGAGAAATTGCAAACGTCGAGCAATTGCTCAGAGATGAAAAGTGCCAGCACTGAAAGCTCTTGCTAGCCAGCACCCTTCCTTGGAAGCGCTTTCACAGGTGCAGTAACACTGGGGCTTTGCGCTTCTCTAGCCACCAAACGTCACGGTCACTATCTCTCCGTCTCGTAGACACGAGCTGAGAAATTGCAAACGTCGAGCAATTGCTCAGAGATGAAAAGTGCCAGCACTGAAAGCTGTTGCTAGCCAGCACCCTTCCTTGGAAGCGCTTTCACAGGCGCAGTAACACTGGGGCTTTGCGGTTCTATACGCACCAAACGTCACGGTCCTTCTCTTTCCGTCTCGTAGACACGAGCTGAGAAATTGCAACCGTCGAGCAATTGCTCAGAGATGAAAAGTGCCAGCACTGAAAGCTGTTGCTAGCCAGCACCCTTCCTTGGAAGCGCTTTTGTAGGCCTAAGAACACTGGGGCTCTGGGCTTCTCTAGCCACCTCATCTTCTGCTCATCCTCTCGCGCACTCTGAAGAGCGCTCAGGTGAGAAATTGCAAACGTCGAGCAATTGCTCAGAGATGAAAAGTGCCAGCACTGAAAGCTGTTGCTAGCCAGCACCCTTCCTTGGAAGCGCTTTTGTAGGCCTAAGAACACTGGGGCTCTGGGCTTCTCTAGCCACCTCATCCTCTGCTCATCCTCTCGCGCACTCTGGAGAGAGCTCAGGTGAGAAATTGCAAATGTCGAGCAATTGCTCAGAGATGAAAAGTGCCAGCACTGAAAGCTGTTGCTAGCCAGCACCCTTCCTTGGAAGCGCTTTCACAGGCGCAGCAACACTGGGGCTTTGCGCTTCTATACGCACCAAACGTCACGGTCCTTCTCTTTCTGTCGGTAGACACGAGCTGAGAAATTGCAAACGTCGAGCAATTGCTCAGAGATGAAAAGTGCCAGCACTGAAAGCTGTTGCTAGCCAGCACCCTTCCTTGGAAGCGCTTTTGTAGGCCTAAGAACACTGGGGCTCTGGGCTTCTCTAGCCACCTCATCTTCTGCTCATCCTCTCGCGCACTCTAAAGAGAGCTCAGGTGAGAAATTGCAAACGTCGAGCAATTGCTCAGAGATGAAAAGTGCCAGCACTGAAAGCTGTTGCTAGGCAGCACCCTTCCTTGGAAGCGCTTTCACAGGTGCAGTAACACTGGGGCTTTGCGCTTCTCTACGCACCAAACGTCACGGTCCTTCTCTTTCCGCCTCGTAGACACGAGCTGAGAAATTACAAACGTCAAGCAATTGCTCAGAGATGAAAAGTGCCAGCACTGAAAGCTCTTGCTAGCCAGCACCCTTCCTTGGAAGCGCTTTTGTAGGCCTAAGAACACTGGGGCTTTGCGCTTCTCTACGCACCAAACGTCACGGTCCTTCTCTTTCCGCCTCGTAGACACGAGCTGAGAAATTGCAAACGTCCAGCAATTGCTCAGAGATGAAAAGTGCCAGCACTGAAAGCTCTTGCTAGCCAGCACCCTTCCTTGGAAGCGCTTTTGTAGCCTTTAGAACCCTGGGGCTCTGGGCTTCTCTAGCCACCTCATCTTCTGCTCATCCTCTCGCGCCCTCTAAAGAGAGCTCAGGTGATAAAATGCAACCGTCGAGCAATTGCTCAGAGATGAAAAGTGCCAGCACTGAAAGCTGTTGCTAGCCAGCACCCTTCCTTGGAAGCGCTTTTGTAGGCCTAAGAACACTGGGGCTCTGGGCTTCTCTAGCCACCTAATCTTCTGCTCATCCTCACGCACACTCTAAAGAGAGCTCAGGTGAGAAATTGCAAACGTCGAGCAATTGCTCAGAGATGAAAAGTGCCAGCACTGAAAGCTGTTGCTAGCCAGCACCCTTCCTTGGAAGCGCTTTCACAGGCGCAGTAACACTGGGGCTTTGCGCTTCTCTACGCACCAAACGTCACGGTCACTATCTCTCCGTCTCGTAGACACGAGCTGAGAAATTGCAAACGTCAAGCAATTGCTCCGAGATGAAAAGTGCCAGCACTGAAAGCTGTTGCTAGCCAGCACCCTTCCTTGGAAGCGCTTTTGTAGGCCTAAGAACACTGGGGCTCTGGGCTTCTCTAGCCACCTCATCTTCTGCTCATCCTCTCGCGCACTCTAAAGAGAGCTCAGGTGAGAAATTGCAAACGTCCAGCAATTGCTCAGAGATGAAAAGTGCCAGCACTGAAAGCTGTTGCTAGGCAGCACCCTTCCTTGGAAGCGCTTTCACAGGTGCAGTAACACTGGGGCTTTGCGCTTCTCTACCCACCAAACGTCACGGTCATTCCTTTCAATCTCATAGACACGAGCTGAGAAATTGCAAACATCGAGCAATTGCTCAGAGATGAAAAGTGCCAGCACTGAAAGCTCGTGCTAGCCAGCACCCTTCCTTGGAAGCGCTTTTGTAGGCCTAAGCACACTGGGGCTCTGGGCTTCTCTAGCCACCTAATCTTCTGCTCATCCTCTCGCGCACTCTAAAGAGAGCTCAGGTGAGAAATTGCAAACGTCGAGCAATTGCTCAGAGATGAAAAGTGCCAGCACTGAAAGCTCTTGCTAGCCAGCACCCTTCCTTGGAAGCGCTTTCACAGGCACAGCAACACTGGGGCTTTGCGCTTCTCTAGCCACCAAACGTCACGGTCATTCTCTTTCCGTCTCGTAGACACGAGCTGAGAAATTGCAAACGTCGAGCAATTGCTCAGAGATGAAAAGTGCCAGCACTGAAAGCTGTTGCTAGCCAGCACCCTTCCTTGGAAGCGCTTTTGTAGGCCTAAGAACACTGGGGCTCTGGGCTTCTCTAGCCACCTCATCTTCTGCTCATCCTCTCGCGCACTCTGAAGAGAGCTCAGGTGAGAAATTGCAAACGTCGAGCAATTGCTCAGAGATGAAAAGTGCCAGCACTGAAAGCTCTTGCTAGCCAGCACCCTTCCTTGGAAGCGCTTTCACAGGCGCAGTAACACTGGGGCTTTGCGCTTCTCTACCCACCAAACGTCACGGTCCTTCTCTTTCCGTCTCGTAGACACGAGCTGAGAAATTGCAAACGTCGAGCAATTGCTCAGAGATGAAAAGTGCCAGCACTGAAAGCTCTTGCTAGCCAGCACCCTTCCTTGGAAGCGCTTTTGTAGGCCTAAGAACACTGGGGCTCTGGGCTTCTCTAGCCACCTCATCTTCTGCTCATCCTCTCGCGCACTCTAAAGAGAGCTCAGGTGAGAAATTGCAAACGTCGAGCAATTGCTCAGAGATGAAAAGTGCCAGCACTGAAAGCTCTTGCTAGCCAGCACCCTTCCTTGGAAGCGCTTTCACAGGTGCAGTAACACTGGGGCTTTGCGCTTCTCTAGCCACCAAACGTCACGGTCACTATCTCTCCGTCTCGTAGACACGAGCTGAGAAATTGCAAACGTCGAGCAATTGCTCAGAGATGAAAAGTGCCAGCACTGAAAGCTGTTGCTAGCCAGCACCCTTCCTTGGAAGCGCTTTCACAGGCGCAGTAACACTGGGGCTTTGCGGTTCTATACGCACCAAACGTCACGGTCCTTCTCTTTCCGTCTCGTAGACACGAGCTGAGAAATTGCAACCGTCGAGCAATTGCTCAGAGATGAAAAGTGCCAGCACTGAAAGCTGTTGCTAGCCAGCACCCTTCCTTGGAAGCGCTTTTGTAGGCCTAAGAACACTGGGGCTCTGGGCTTCTCTAGCCACCTCATCTTCTGCTCATCCTCTCGCGCACTCTGAAGAGCGCTCAGGTGAGAAATTGCAAACGTCGAGCAATTGCTCAGAGATGAAAAGTGCCAGCACTGAAAGCTGTTGCTAGCCAGCACCCTTCCTTGGAAGCGCTTTTGTAGGCCTAAGAACACTGGGGCTCTGGGCTTCTCTAGCCACCTCATCCTCTGCTCATCCTCTCGCGCACTCTGGAGAGAGCTCAGGTGAGAAATTGCAAATGTCGAGCAATTGCTCAGAGATGAAAAGTGCCAGCACTGAAAGCTGTTGCTAGCCAGCACCCTTCCTTGGAAGCGCTTTCACAGGCGCAGCAACACTGGGGCTTTGCGCTTCTATACGCACCAAACGTCACGGTCCTTCTCTTTCTGTCGGTAGACACGAGCTGAGAAATTGCAAACGTCGAGCAATTGCTCAGAGATGAAAAGTGCCAGCACTGAAAGCTGTTGCTAGCCAGCACCCTTCCTTGGAAGCGCTTTTGTAGGCCTAAGAACACTGGGGCTCTGGGCTTCTCTAGCCACCTCATCTTCTGCTCATCCTCTCGCGCACTCTAAAGAGAGCTCAGGTGAGAAATTGCAAACGTCGAGCAATTGCTCAGAGATGAAAAGTGCCAGCACTGAAAGCTGTTGCTAGGCAGCACCCTTCCTTGGAAGCGCTTTCACAGGTGCAGTAACACTGGGGCTTTGCGCTTCTCTACGCACCAAACGTCACGGTCCTTCTCTTTCCGCCTCGTAGACACGAGCTGAGAAATTACAAACGTCAAGCAATTGCTCAGAGATGAAAAGTGCCAGCACTGAAAGCTGTTGCTAGCCAGCACCCTTCCTTGGAAGCGCTTTTGTAGGCCTAAGAACACTGGGGCTTTGCGCTTCTCTACGCACCAAACGTCACGGTCCTTCTCTTTCCGCCTCGTAGACACGAGCTGAGAAATTGCAAACGTCCAGCAATTGCTCAGAGATGAAAAGTGCCAGCACTGAAAGCTCTTGCTAGCCAGCACCCTTCCTTGGAAGCGCTTTTGTAGCCTTTAGAACCCTGGGGCTCTGGGCTTCTCTAGCCACCTCATCTTCTGCTCATCCTCTCGCGCCCTCTAAAGAGAGCTCAGGTGAGAAATTGCAAACGTCGAGCAATTGCTCAGAGATGAAAAGTGCCAGCACTGAAAGCTGTTGCTAGCCAGCACCCTTCCTTGGAAGCGCTTTTGTAGGCCTAAGAACACTGGGGCTCTGGGCTTCTCTAGCCACCTAATCTTCTGCTCATCCTCACGCGCACTCTAAAGAGAGCTCAGGTGAGAAATTGCAAACGTCGAGCAATTGCTCAGAGATGAAAAGTGCCAGCACTGAAAGCTGTTGCTAGCCAGCACCCTTCCTTGGAAGCGCTTTCACAGGCGCAGCAACACTGGGGCTTTGCGCTTCTCTACGCACCAAACGTCACGGTCACTATCTCTCCGTCTCGTAGACACGAGCTGAGAAATTGCAAACGTCAAGCAATTGCTCCGAGATGAAAAGTGCCAGCACTGAAAGCTGTTGCTAGCCAGCACCCTTCCTTGGAAGCGCTTTTGTAGGCCTAAGAACACTGGGGCTCTGGGCTTCTCTAGCCACCTCATCTTCTGCTCATCCTCTCGCGCACTCTAAAGAGAGCTCAGGTGAGAAATTGCAAACGTCGAGCAATTGCTCAGAGATGAAAAGTGCCAGCACTGAAAGCTGTTGCTAGGCAGCACCCTTCCTTGGAAGCGCTTTCACAGGTGCAGTAACACTGGGGCTTTGCGCTTCTCTACCCACCAAACGTCACGGTCATTCCTTTCAATCTCATAGACACGAGCTGAGAAATTGCAAACGTCCAGCAATTGCTCAGAGATGAAAAGTGCCAGCACTGAAAGCTCGTGCTAGCCAGCACCCTTCCTTGGAAGCGCTTTTGTAGGCCTAAGCACACTGGGGCTCTGGGCTTCTCTAGCCACCTAATCTTCTGCTCATCCTCTCGCGCACTGTAAAGAGAGCTCAGGTGAGAAATTGCAAACGTCGAGCAATTGCTCAGAGATGAAAAGTGCCAGCACTGAAAGCTCTTGCTAGCCAGCACCCTTCCTTGGTAGCGCTTTCACAGGCGCAGCAACACTGGGGCTTTGCGCTTCTCTAGCCACCAAACGTCACGGTCATTCTCTTTCCGTCTCGTAGACACGAGCTGAGAAATTGCAAACGTCGAGCAATTGCTCAGAGATGAAAAGTGCCAGCACTGAAAGCTGTTGCTAGCCAGCACCCTTCCTTGGAAGCGCTTTTGTAGGCCTAAGAACACTGGGGCTCTGGGCTTCTCTAGCCACCTCATCTTCTGCTCATCCTCTCGCGCACTCTGAAGAGAGCTCAGGTGAGAAATTGCAAACGACGAGCAATTGCTCAGAGATGAAAAGTGCCAGCACTGAAAGCTCTTGCTAGCCAGCACCCTTCCTTGGAAGCGCTTTCACAGGCGCAGTAACACTGGGGCTTTGCGCTTCTCTAGCCACCAAACGTCACGGTCCTTCTCTTTCCGTCTCGTAGACACGAGCTGAGAAATTGCAAACGTCGAGCAATTGCTCAGAGATGAAAAGTGCCAGCACTGAAAGCTCTTGCTAGCCAGCACCCTTCCTTGGAAGCGCTTTTGTAGGCCTAAGAACACTGGGGCTCTGGGCTTCTCTAGCCACCTCATCTTCTGCTCATCCTCTCGCGCACTCTGAAGAGAGCTCAGGTGAGAAATTGCAAACGTCGAGCAATTGCTCAGAGATGAAAAGTGCCAGCACTGAAAGCTCTTGCTAGCCAGCACCCTTCCTTGGAAGCGCTTTCACAGGTGCAGTAACACTGGGGCTTTGCGCTTCTCTACCCACCAAACGTCACGGTCATTCTCTTTCAATCTCATAGACACAAGCTGAGAAATTGCAAACGTCGAGCAATTGCTCAGAGATGAAAAGTGCCAGCACTGAAAGCTGTTGCTAGCCAGCACCCTTCCTTGGAAGCGCTTTTGTAGGCCTAAGAACACTGGGGCTCTGGGCTTCTCTAGCCACCTCATCTTCTGCTCATCCTCTCGCGCACTCTGAAGAGAGCTCAGGTGAGAAATTGCAAACGTCGAGCAATTGCTCAGAGATGAAAAGTGCCAGCACTGAAAGCTCTTGCTAGCCAGCACCCTTCCTTGGAAGCGCTTTCACAGGCGCAGCAACACTGGGGCTTTGCGCTTCTCTAGCCACCAAACGTCACGGTCCTTCTCTTTCCGCCTCGTAGACACGAGCTGAGAAATTGCAAACGTCGAGCAATTGCTCCGAGATGAAAAGTGCCAGCACTGAAAGCTGTTGCTAGCCAGCACCCCTCCTTGGAAGCGCTTTCACAGGCGCAGCAACACTGGGGCTTTGCGCTTCTCTACGCACCAAACGTCACGGTCCTTCTCTTTCCGTCTCGTAGACACGAGCTGAGAAATTGCAACCGTCGAGCAATTGCTCAGAGATGAAAAGTGCCAGCACTGAAAGCTGTTGCTAGCCAGCACCCTTCCTTGGAAGCGCTTTTGTAGGCCTAAGAACACTGGGGCTCTGGGCTTCTCTAGCCACCTCATCTTCTGCTCATCCTCTCGCGCACTCTAAAGAGAGCTCAGCTGAGAAATTGCAAACGACGAGCAATTGCTCAGAGATGAAAAGTGCCAGCACTGAAAGCTGTTGCTAGCCAGCACCCTTCCTTGGAAGCGCTTTCACAGGCGCAGTAACACTGGGACTTTGCGCTTCTCTAGCCACCAAACGTCACGGTCCTTCTCTTTCCGTCTCGTAGACACGAGCTGAGAAATTGCAAACGTCAAGCAATTGCTCAGAGATGAAAAGTGCCAGCACTGAAAGCTGTTGCTAGCCAGCACCCTTCCTTGGAAGCGCTTTCACAGGTGCAGTAACACTGGGGCTTTGCGCTTCTCTACCCACCAAACGTCACGGTCATTCTCTTTCAATCTCATAGACACGAGCTGAGAAATTGCAAACGTCCAGCAATTGCTCAGAGATGAAAAGTGCCAGCACTGAAAGCTCGTGCTAGCCAGCACCCTTCCTTGGAAGCGCTTTTGTAGGCCTAAGAACAGTGGGGCTCTGGGCTTCTCTAGCCACCTCATCTTCTGCTCATCCTCTCGCGCACTCTAAAGAGAGCTCAGGTGAGAAATTGCAAACGTCGAGCAATTGCTCAGAGATGAAAAGTGCCAGCACTGAAAGCTCTTGCTAGCCAGCAGCCTTCCTTGGAAGCGCTTTCACAGGCGCAGTAACACTGGGGCTTTGCGCTTCTCTACCCACCAAACATCACGGTCCTTCTCTTTCAATCTCATAGACACGAGCTGAGAAATTGCAAACGTCCAGCAATTGCTCAGAGATGAAAAGTGCCAGCACTGAAAGCTCGTGCTAGCCAGCACCCTTCCTTGGAAGCGCTTTTGTAGGCCTAAGAACACTGGGGCTCTGGGCTTCTCTAGCCACCTCATCTTCTGCTCATCCTCTCGCGCACTCTAAAGAGAGCTCAGGTGAGAAATTGCAAACGTCCAGCAATTGCTCAGAGATGAAAAGTGCCAGCACTGAAAGCTGTTGCTAGCCAGCACCCTTCCTTGGTAGCGCTTTCACAGGCGCAGCAACACTGGGGCTTTGCGCTTCTCTAGCCACCAAACGTCACGGTCATTCTCTTTCCGTCTCGTAGACACGAGCTGAGAAATTGCAAACGTCGAGCAATTGCTCAGAGATGAAAAGTGCCAGCACTGAAAGCTGTTGCTAGCCAGCACCCTTCCTTGGAAGCGCTTTTGTAGGCCTAAGACCACTGGGGCTCTGGGCTTCTCTAGCCACCTCATCTTCTGCTCATCCTCTCGCGCACTCTGAAGAGAGCTCAGGTGAGAAATTGCAAACGTCAAGCAATTGCTCAGAGATGAAAAGTGCCAGCACTGAAAGCTCTTGCTAGCCAGCACCCTTCCTTGGAAGCGCTTTCACAGGTGCAGTAACACTGGGGCTTTGCGCTTCTCTACCCACCAAACGTCACGGTCATTCTCTTTCAATCTCATAGACACAAGCTGAGAAATTGCAAACGTCGAGCAATTGCTCAGAGATGAAAAGTGCCAGCACTGAAAGCTGTTGCTAGCCAGCACCCTTCCTTGGAAGCGCTTTTGTAGGCCTAAGAACACTGGGGCTCTGGGCTTCTCTAGCCACCTCATCTTCTGCTCATCCTCTCGCGCTCTAAAGAGAGCTCAGGTGAGAAATTGCAAACGTCGAGCAATTGCTCAGAGATGAAAAGTGCCAGCACTGAAAGCTCTTGCTAGCCAGCACCCTTCCTTGGAAGCGCTTTCACAGGCGCAGCAACACTGGGGCTTTGCGCTTCTCTAGCCACCAAACGTCACGGTCCTTCTCTTTCCGCCTCGTAGACACGAGCTGAGAAATTGCAAACGTCGAGCAATTGCTCCGAGATGAAAAGTGCCAGCACTGAAAGCTGTTGCTAGCCAGCACCCCTCCTTGGAAGCGCTTTCACAGGCGCAGCAACACTGGGGCTTTGCGCTTCTCTACGCACCAAACGTCACGGTCCTTCTCTTTCCGTCTCGTAGACACGAGCTGAGAAATTGCAACCGTCGAGCAATTGCTCAGAGATGAAAAGTGCCAGCACTGAAAGCTGTTGCTAGCCAGCACCCTTCCTTGGAAGCGCTTTTGTAGGCCTAAGAACACTGGGGCTCTGGGCTTCTCTAGCCACCTCATCTTCTGCTCATCCTCTCGCGCACTCTGAAGAGAGCTCAGGGGAGAAATTGCAAACGACGAGCAATTGCTCAGAGATGAAAAGTGCCAGCACTGAAAGCTGTTGCTAGCCAGCAGCCTTCCTTGGAAGCGCTTTCACAGGCGCAGTAACACTGGGACTTTGCGCTTCTCTAGCCACCAAACGTCACGGTCCTTCTCTTTCCGTCTCGTAGACACGAGCTGAGAAATTGCAAACGTCAAGCAATTGCTCAGAGATGAAAAGTGCCAGCACTGAAAGCTGTTGCTAGCCAGCACCCTTCCTTGGAAGCGCTTTCACAGGTGCAGTAACACTGGGGCTTTGCGCTTCTCTAGCCACCAAACGTCACGGTCATTCTCTTTCAATCTCATAGACACGAGCTGAGAAATTGCAAACGTCCAGCAATTGCTCAGAGATGAAAAGTGCCAGCACTGAAAGCTCGTGCTAGCCAGCACCCTTCCTTGGAAGCGCTTTTGTAGGCCTAAGAACAGTGGGGCTCTGGGCTTCTCTAGCCACCTCATCTTCTGCTCATCCTCTCGCGCACTCTAAAGAGAGCTCAGGTGAGAAATTGCAAACGTCGAGCAATTGCTCAGAGATGAAAAGTGCCAGCACTGAAAGCTGTTGCTAGCCAGCACCCTTCCTTGGAAGCGCTTTCACAGGCGCAGTAACACTGGGGCTTTGCGCTTCTCTACCCACCAAACATCACGGTCCTTCTCTTTCAATCTCATAGACACGAGCTGAGAAATTGCAAACGTCCAGCAATTGCTCAGAGATGAAAAGTGCCAGCACTGAAAGCTCGTGCTAGCCAGCACCCTTCCTTGGAAGCGCTTTTGTAGGCCTAAGAACACTGGGGCTCTGGGCTTCTCTAGCCACCTCATCTTCTGCTCATCCTCTCGCGCACTCTAAAGAGAGCTCAGGTGAGAAATTGCAAACGTCCAGCAATTGCTCAGAGATGAAAAGTGCCAGCACTGAAAGCTGTTGCTAGCCAGCACCCTTCCTTGGTAGCGCTTTCACAGGCGCAGCAACACTGGGGCTTTGCGCTTCTCTAGCCACCAAACGTCACGGTCATTCTCTTTCCGTCTCGTAGACACGAGCTGAGAAATTGCAAACGTCGAGCAATTGCTCAGAGATGAAAAGTGCCAGCACTGAAAGCTCTTGCTAGCCAGCACCCTTCCTTGGAAGCGCTTTTGTAGGCCTAAGAACACTGGGGCTCTGGGCTTCTCTAGCCACCTCATCTTCTGCTCATCCTCTCGCGCACTCTGAAGAGAGCTCAGGTGAGAAATTGCAAACGTCGAGCAATTGCTCAGAGATGAAAAGTGCCAGCACTGAAAGCTCTTGCTAGCCAGCACCCTTCCTTGGAAGCGCTTTCACAGGTGCAGTAACACTGGGGCTTTGCGCTTCTCTACCCACCAAACGTCACGGTCATTCTCTTTCAATCTCATAGACACAAGCTGAGAAATTGCAAACGTCGAGCAATTGCTCAGAGATGAAAAGTGCCAGCACTGAAAGCTGTTGCTAGCCAGCACCCTTCCTTGGAAGCGCTTTTGTAGGCCTAAGAACACTGGGGCTCTGGGCTTCTCTAGCCACCTCATCTTCTGCTCATCCTCTCGCGCTCTAAAGAGAGCTCAGGTGAGAAATTGCAAACGTCGAGCAATTGCTCAGAGATGAAAAGTGCCAGCACTGAAAGCTCTTGCTAGCCAGCACCCTTCCTTGGAAGCGCTTTCACAGGCGCAGCAACACTGGGGCTTTGCGCTTCTCTAGCCACCAAACGTCACGGTCCTTCTCTTTCCGCCTCGTAGACACGAGCTGAGAAATTGCAAACGTCGAGCAATTGCTCAGAGATGAAAAGTGCCAGCACTGAAAGCTGTTGCTAGCCAGCACCCCTCCTTGGAAGCGCTTTCACAGGCGCAGCAACACTGGGGCTTTGCGCTTCTCTACGCACCAAACGTCACGGTCCTTCTCTTTCCGTCTCGTAGACACGAGCTGAGAAATTGCAACCGTCGAGCAATTGCTCAGAGATGAAAAGTGCCAGCACTGAAAGCTGTTGCTAGCCAGCACCCTTCCTTGGAAGCGCTTTTGTAGGCCTAAGAACACTGGGGCTCTGGGCTTCTCTAGCCACCTCATCTTCTGCTCATCCTCTCGCGCACTCTGAAGAGAGCTCAGGGGAGAAATTGCAAACGACGAGCAATTGCTCAGAGATGAAAAGTGCCAGCACTGAAAGCTGTTGCTAGCCAGCACCCTTCCTTGGAAGCGCTTTCACAGGCGCAGTAACACTGGGACTTTGCGCTTCTCTAGCCACCAAACGTCACGGTCCTTCTCTTTCCGTCTCGTAGACACGAGCTGAGAAATTGCAAACGTCAAGCAATTGCTCAGAGATGAAAAGTGCCAGCACTGAAAGCTGTTGCTAGCCAGCACCCTTCCTTGGAAGCGCTTTCACAGGTGCAGTAACACTGGGGCTTTGCGCTTCTCTACCCACCAAACGTCACGGTCATTCTCTTTCAATCTCATAGACACGAGCTGAGAAATTGCAAACGTCCAGCAATTGCTCAGAGATGAAAAGTGCCAGCACTGAAAGCTCGTGCTAGCCAGCACCCTTCCTTGGAAGCGCTTTTGTAGGCCTAAGAACAGTGGGGCTCTGGGCTTCTCTAGCCACCTCATCTTCTGCTCATCCTCTCGCGCACTCTAAAGAGAGCTCAGGTGAGAAATTGCAAACGTCGAGCAATTGCTCAGAGATGAAAAGTGCCAGCACTGAAAGCTGTTGCTAGCCAGCAGCCTTCCTTGGAAGCGCTTTCACAGGCGCAGTAACACTGGGGCTTTGCGCTTCTCTACCCACCAAACATCACGGTCCTTCTCTTTCAATCTCATAGACACGAGCTGAGAAATTGCAAACGTCCAGCAATTGCTCAGAGATGAAAAGTGCCAGCACTGAAAGCTCGTGCTAGCCAGCACCCTTCCTTGGAAGCGCTTTTGTAGGCCTAAGAACACTGGGGCTCTGGGCTTCTCTAGCCACCTCATCTTCTGCTCATCCTCTCGCGCACTCTAAAGAGAGCTCAGGTGAGAAATTGCAAACGTCCAGCAATTGCTCAGAGATGAAAAGTGCCAGCACTGAAAGCTGTTGCTAGCCAGCACCCTTCCTTGGTAGCGCTTTCACAGGCGCAGCAACACTGGGGCTTTGCGCTTCTCTAGCCACCAAACGTCACGGTCATTCTCTTTCCGTCTCGTAGACACGAGCTGAGAAATTGCAAACGTCGAGCAATTGCTCAGAGATGAAAAGTGCCAGCACTGAAAGCTGTTGCTAGCCAGCACCCTTCCTTGGAAGCGCTTTTGTAGACCTAAGAACACTGGGGCTCTGGGCTTCTCTAGCCACCTCATCTTCTGCTCATCCTCTCGCGCACTCTAAAGAGAGCTCAGGTGAGAAATTGCAAACGTCCAGCAATTGCTCAGAGATGAAAAGTGCCAGCACTGAAAGCTGTTGCTAGCCAGCACCCTTCCTTGGAAGCGCTTTCACAGGTGCAGTAACACTGGGGCTTTGCGCTTCTCTACCCACCAAACGTCACGGTCATTCTCTTTCAATCTCATAGACACGAGCTGAGAAATTGCAAACGTCGAGCAATTGCTCAGAGATGAAAAGTGCCAGCACTGAAAGCTGTTGCTAGCCAGCACCCTTCCTTGGAAGCGCTTTTGTAGGCCTAAGCACACTGGGGCTCTGGGCTTCTCTAGCCACCTCATCTTCTGCTCATCCTCTCGCGCACTCTAAAGAGAGCTCAGGTGAGAAATTGCAAACGTCGAGCAATTGCTCAGAGATGAAAAGTGCCAGCACTGAAAGCTGTTGCTAGCCAGCACCCTTCCTTGGAAGCGCTTTCACAGGCGCAGCAACACTGGGGCTTTGCGCTTCTATACGCACCAAACGTCACGGTCCTTCTCTTTCCGTCTCGTAGACACGAGCTGAGAAATTGCAAACGTCGAGCAATTGCTGAGAGATGAAAAGTGCCAGCACTGAAAGCTGTTGCTAGCCAGCACCCTTCCTTGGAAGCGCTTTTGTAGGCCTAAGAACACTGGGGCTCTGGGCTTCTCTAGCCACCTCATCTTCTGCTCATCCTCTCGCGCTCTAAAGAGAGCTCAGGTGAGAAATTGCAAACGTCGAGCAATTGCTCAGAGATGAAAAGTGCCAGCACTGAAAGCTCTTGCTAGCCAGCACCCTTCCTTGGAAGCGCTTTCACAGGCGCAGCAACACTGGGGCTTTGCGCTTCTCTAGCCACCAAACGTCACGGTCCTTCTCTTTCCGCCTCGTAGACACGAGCTGAGAAATTGCAAACGTCGAGCAATTGCTCCGAGATGAAAAGTGCCAGCACTGAAAGCTGTTGCTAGCCAGCACCCCTCCTTGGAAGTGCTTTCACAGGCGCAGCAACACTGGGGCTTTGCGCTTCTCTACGCACCAAACGTCACGGTCCTTCTCTTTCCGTCTCGTAGACACGAGCTGAGAAATTGCAACCGTCGAGCAATTGCTCAGAGATGAAAAGTGCCAGCACTGAAAGCTGTTGCTAGCCAGCACCCTTCCTTGGAAGCGCTTTTGTAGGCCTAAGAACACTGGGGCTCTGGGCTTCTCTAGCCACCTCATCTTCTGCTCATCCTCTCGCGCACTCTGAAGAGAGCTCAGGGGAGAAATTGCAAACGACGAGCAATTGCTCAGAGATGAAAAGTGCCAGCACTGAAAGCTGTTGCTAGCCAGCACCCTTCCTTGGAAGCGCTTTCACAGGCGCAGTAACACTGGGGCTTTGCGCTTCTCTAGCCACCAAACGTCACGGTCCTTCTCTTTCCGTCTCGTAGACACGAGCTGAGAAATTGCAAACGTCAAGCAATTGCTCAGAGATGAAAAGTGCCAGCACTGAAAGCTGTTGCTAGCCAGCACCCTTCCTTGGAAGCGCTTTCACAGGTGCAGTAACACTGGGGCTTTGCGCTTCTCTACCCACCAAACGTCACGGTCATTCTCTTTCAATCTCATAGACACGAGCTGAGAAATTGCAAACGTCCAGCAATTGCTCCGAGATGAAAAGTGCCAGCACTGAAAGCTCGTGCTAGCCAGCACCCTTCCTTGGAAGCGCTTTTGTAGGCCTAAGAACACTGGGGCTCTGGGCTTCTCTAGCCACCTCATCTTCTGCTCATCCTCTCGCGCACTCTGAAGAGAGCTCAGGTGAGAAATTGCAAACGTCGAGCAATTGCTCAGAGATGAAAAGTGCCAGCACTGAAAGCTGTTGCTAGCCAGCACCCTTCCTTGGAAGCGCTTTCACAGGCGCAGTAACACTGGGGCTTTGCGCTTCTCTACCCACCAAACGTCACGGTCATTCTCTTTCAATCTCATAGACACGAGCTGAGAAATTGCAAACGTCAAGCAATTGCTCAGAGATGAAAAGTGCCAGCACTGAAAGCTGTTGCTAGCCAGCACCCTTCCTTGGAAGCGCTTTCACAGGTGCAGTAACACTGGGGCTTTGCGCTTCTCTACCCACCAAACGTCACGGTCATTCTCTTTCAATCTCATAGACACGAGCTGAGAAATTGCAAACGTCGAGCAATTGCTCAGAGATGAAAAGTGCCAGCACTGAAAGCTCGTGCTAGCCAGCACCCTTCCTTGGAAGCGCTTTTGTAGGCCTAAGAACACTGGGGCTCTGGGCTTCTCTAGCCACCTCATCTTCTGCTCATCCTCTCGCGCACTCTAAAGAGAGCTCAGGTGAGAAATTGCAAACGTCCAGCAATTGCTCAGAGATGAAAAGTGCCAGCACTGAAAGCTGTTGCTAGCCAGCACCCTTCCTTGGTAGCGCTTTCACAGGCGCAGCAACACTGGGGCTTTGCGCTTCTATACGCACCAAACGTCACGGTCCTTCTCTTTCCGTCTCGTAGACACGAGCTGAGAAATTGCAAACGTCGAGCAATTGCTCAGAGATGAAAAGTGCCAGCACTGAAAGCTCTTGCTAGCCAGCACCCTTCCTTGGAAGCGCTTTTGTAGCCTTTTGAACACTGGGGCTCTGGGCTTCTCTAGCCACCTCATCTTCTGCTCATCCTCTCGCGCCCTCTAAAGAGAGCTCAGGTGATAAAATGCAACCGTCGAGCAATTGCTCAGAGATGAAAAGTGCCAGCACTGAAAGCTGTTGCTAGCCAGCAGCCTTCCTTGGAAGCGCTTTCACAGGCGCAGTAACACTGGGGCTTTGCGCTTCTCTAGCCACCAAACGTCACGGTCACTATCTCTCCGTCTCGTAGACACGAGCTGAGAAATTGCAAACGTCAAGCAATTGCTCAGAGATGAAAAGTGCCAGCACTGAAAGCTGTTGCTAGCCAGCACCCTTCCTTGGAAGCGCTTTTGTAGGCCTAAGAACACTGGGGCTCTGGGCTTCTCTAGCCACCTCATCTTCTGCTCATCCTCTCGCGCACTCTAAAGAGAGCTCAGGTGAGAAATTGCAAACGTCCAGCAATTGCTCAGAGATGAAAAGTGCCAGCACTGAAAGCTCTTGCTAGCCAGCACCCTTCCTTGGAAGCGCTTTCACAGGTGCAGTAACACTGGGGCTTTGCGCTTCTCTACCCACCAAACGTCACGGTCATTCTCTTTCCGTCTCCTAGACACGAGCTGAGAAATTGCAAACGTCCAGCAATTGCTCAGAGATGAAAAGTGCCAGCACTGAAAGCTCTTGCTAGCCAGCACCCTTCCTTGGAAGCGCTTTTGTAGGCCTAAGAACACTGGGGCTCTGGGCTTCTCTAGCCACCTCATCTTCTGCTCATCCTCTCGCGCACTCTGAAGAGAGCTCAGGTGAGAAATTGCAAACGTCGAGCAATTGCTCAGAGATGAAAAGTGCCAGCACTGAAAGCTCTTGCTAGCCAGCACCCTTCCTTGGAAGCGCTTTCACAGGCGCAGTAACACTGGGGCTTTGCGCTTCTCTAGCCACCAAACGTCACGGTCCTTCTCTTTCCATCTCGTAGACACGAGCTGAGAAATTGTAAACGTCGAGCAATTGCTCAGAGATGAAAAGTGCCAGCACTGAAAGCTGTTGCTAGCCAGCACCCTTCCTTGGAAGCGCTTTTGTAGGCCTAAGAACACTGGGGCTCTGGGCTTCTCTAGCCACCTCATCTTCTGCTCATCCTCTCGCGCTCTAAAGAGAGCTCCGGTGAGAAATTGCAAACGTCGAGCAATTGCTCAGAGATGAAAAGTGCCAGCACTGAAAGCTCTTGCTAGCCAGCACCCTTCCTTGGAAGCGCTTTCACAGGCGCAGTAACACTGGGCCTTTGCGCTTCTCTAGCCACCAAACGTCACGGTCCTTCTCTTTCCGCCTCGTAGACACGAGCTGAGAAATTGCAAACGTCGAGCAATTGCTCAGAGATGAAAAGTGCCAGCACTGAAAGCTGTTGCTAGCCAGCACCCCTCCTTGGAAGCGCTTTCACAGGCGCAGCAACACTGGGGCTTTGCGCTTCTCTACGCACCAAACGTCACGGCCCTTCTCTTTCCGTCTCGTAGACACGAGCTGAGAAATTGCAAACGTCGAGCAATTGCTCAGAGATGAAAAGTGCCAGCACTGAAAGCTGTTGCTAGCCAGCACCCTTCCTTGGAAGCGCTTTTGTAGGCCTAAGAACACTGGGGCTCTGGGCTTCTCTAGCCACCTCATCTTCTGCTCATCCTCTCGTGCACTCTGAAGAGAGCTCAGGTGAGAAATTGCAAACGTCGAGCAATTGCTCAGAGATGAAAAGTGCCAGCACTGAAAGCTGTTGCTAGCCAGCACCCTTCCTTGGAAGCGCTTTCACAGGCGCAGCAACACTGGGGCTTTGCGCTTCTCTAGCCACCAAACGTCACGGTCACTATCTCTCCGTCTCGTAGACACGAGCTGAGAAATTGCAAACGTCGAGCAATTGCTCAGAGATGAAAAGTGCCAGCACTGAAAGCTGTTGCTAGCCAGCACCCTTCCTTGGAAGCGCTTTTGTAGGCCTAAGAACACTGGGGCTCTGGGCTTCTCTAGCCACCTCATCTTCTGCTCATCCTCTCGCGCACTCTAAAGAGAGCTCAGGTGAGAAATTGCAAACGTCGAGCAATTGCTCAGAGATGAAAAGTGCCAGCACTGAAAGCTGTTGCTAGCCAGCACCCTTCCTTGGAAGCGCTTTCACAGGCGCAGTAACACTGGGGCTTTGCACTTCTCTACGCACCAAAAGTCACGGTCCTTCTCTTTCCGTCTCGTAGACACGAGCTGAGAAATTGCAAACGTCAAGCAATTGCTCAGAGATGAAAAGTGCCAGCACTGAAAGCTGTTGCTAGCCAGCACCCTTCCTTGGAAGCGCTTTCACAGGCGCAGTAACACTGGGGCTTTGCGCTTCTCTAGCCACCAAACGTCACGGTCCTTCTCTTTCCGCCTCGTAGGCACGAGCTGAGAAATTGCAAACGTCGAGAAATTGCTCAGAGATGAAAAGTGCCAGCACTGAAAGCTCTTGCTAGCCAGCACCCTTCCTTGGAAGCGCTTTTGTAGGCCTAAGAACACTGGGGCTCTGGGCTTCTCTAGCCACCTAATCTGCTCATCCTCGCGCGCTCTAAAGAGAGCTCAGGTGAGAAATTGCAAACGTCGAGCAATTGCTCAGAGATGAAAAGTGCCAGCACTGAAAGCTGTTGCTAGCCAGCACCCTTCCTTGGAAGCGCTTTCACAGGCGCAGTAACACTGGGGCTTTGCGCTTCTCTAGCCACCAAATGTCACGGTCCTCCTCTTTCCGTCTTGTAGACACGAGCTGAGAAATTGCAAACGTCGAGCAATTGCTCAGAAATGAAAAGTGCCAGCACTGAAAGCTCTTGCTAGCCAGCACCCTTCCTTGGAAGCGCTTTCACAGGCGCAGCAACACTGGGGCTTTGTGCTTCACTAGCCACCAAATGTCACAGTCCTTCTCTTTCCGTCTCGTAGACACGAGCTGAGAAACTGCAAACATCGAGCAATTGCTCAGAGATGAAAAGTGCCAGCACTGAAAGCTGTTGCTAGCCAGCACCCTTCCTTGGAAGCGCTTTCACAGGCGCAGTAACACTGGGACTTTGCGCTTCTCTAGCCACCAAACGTCACGGTCCTTCTCTTTCCGCCTCGTAGACACGAGCTGAGAAATCGCAAACGTCGAGCAATTGCT
This sequence comes from Sarcoramphus papa, assembly GCA_037962945.1. Taxonomy (NCBI): domain Eukaryota; kingdom Metazoa; phylum Chordata; class Aves; order Accipitriformes; family Cathartidae; genus Sarcoramphus; species Sarcoramphus papa. The sequence goes on from JBBMRM010000121.1 coordinate 1,124,044, forward strand.
CAGAGATGAAAAGTGCCAGCACTGAAAGCTGTTGCTAGCCAGCACCCTTCCTTGGAAGCGCTTTTGTAGGCCTAAGAACACTGGGGCTCTGGGCTTCTCTAGCCACCTCATCTTCTGCTCATCCTCTCGCGCACTCTAAAGATAGCTCAGGTGAGAAATTGCAAACGTCGAGCAATTGCTCAGAGATGAAAAGTGCCAGCACTGAAAGCTCTTGCTAGGCAGCACCCTTCCTTGGAAGCGCGTTCACAGGTGCAGTAACACTGGGGCTTTGCGCTTCTCTAGCCACCAAATGTCACGGTCCTTCTCTTTCCATCTCATAGACACGAGCTGAGAAATTGCAAACGTCGAGCAATTGCTCAGAGATGAAAAGTGCCAGCACTGAAAGCTCGTGCTAGCCAGCACCCTTCCTTGGAAGCGCTTTTGAAGGCCTAAGAACACTGGGGCTCTGGGCTTCTCTAGCCACCTCATCTTCTGCTCATCCTCTCGCGCACTCTAAAGAGAGCTCAGGTGAGAAATTGCAAACGTCCAGCAATTGCTCAGAGATGAAAAGTGCCAGCACTGAAAGCTGTTGCTAGGCAGCACCCTTCCTTGGAAGCGCTTTCACAGGCGCAGCAACACTGGGGCTTTGCGCTTCTCTACGCACCAAACGTCACGGTCATTCTCTTTCCGTCTCGTAGACACGAGCTGAGAAATTGCAAACGTCGAGCAATTGCTCAGAGATGAAAAGTGCCAGCACTGAAAGCTGTTGCTAGCCAGCACCCTTCCTTGGAAGCGCTTTTGTAGGCCTAAGAACACTGGGGCTCTGGGCTTCTCTAGCCACCTCATCTTCTGCTCATCCTCGCGCGCTCTAAAGAGAGCTCAGGTGAGAAATTGCAAACGTCGAGCAATTGCTCAGAGATGAAAAGTGCCAGCACTGAAAGCTCTTGCTAGCCAGCACCCTTCCTTGGAAGCGCTTTCACAGGCGCAGCAACACTGGGGCTTTGCGCTTCTCTAGCCACCAAACGTCACGGTCCTTCTCTTTCCGCCTCGTAGACACGAGCTGAGAAATTGCAAACGTCGAGCAATTGCTCAGAGATGAAAAGTGCCAGCACTGAAAGCTGTTGCTAGCCAGCACCCCTCCTTGGAAGCGCTTTCACAGGCGCAGCAACACTGGGGCTTTGCGCTTCTCTAGCCACCAAACGTCACGGCCCTTCTCTTTCCGTCTCGTAGACACGAGCTGAGAAATTGCAAACGTCGAGCAATTGCTCAGAGATGAAAAGTGCCAGCACTGAAAGCTGTTGCTAGCCAGCACCGTTCCTTGGAAGCGCTTTTGTAGGCCTAAGAACACTGGGGCTCTGGGCTTCTCTAGCCACCTCATCTTCTGCTCATCCTCTCGCGCACTCTGAAGAGAGCTCAGGTGAGAAATTGCAAACGTCGAGCAATTGCTCAGAGATGAAAAGTGCCAGCACTGAAAGCTCTTGCTAGCCAGCACCCTTCCTTGGAAGCGCTTTCACAGGCGCAGCAACAGTGGGGCTTTGCGCTTCTCTAGCCACCAAACGTCACGGTCCTTCTCTTTCCGTCTCGTAGACACGAGCTGAGAAATTGCAAACGTCGAGCAATTGCTCCGAGATGAAAAGTGCCAGCACTGAAAGCTGTTGCTAGCCAGCACCCTTCCTTGGAAGCGCTTTCACAGGCGCAGTAACACTGGGGCTCTGGGCTTCTCTAGCCACCTCATCTTCTGCTCATCCTCTCGCGCACTCTAAAGAGAGCTCAGGTGAGAAATTGCAAACGTCGAGCAATTGCTCAGAGATGAAAAGTGCCAGCACTGAAAGCTGTTGCTAGCCAGCACCCTTCCTTGGAAGCGCTTTCACAGGCGCAGTAACACTGGGACTTTGCACTTCTCTACGCACCAAAAGTCACGGTCCTTCTCTTTCCATCTCGTAGACACGAGCTGAGAAATTGCAAACGTCAAGCAATTGCTCAGAGATGAAAAGTGCCAGCACTGAAAGCTCTTGCTAGCCAGCACCCTTCCTTGGAAGCGCTTTCACAGGCGCAGTAACACTGGGGCTTTGCGCTTCTCTAGCCACCAAACGTCACGGTCCTTCTCTTTCCGCCTCGTAGGCACGAGCTGAGAAATTGCAAACGTCGAGCAATTGCTCAGAGATGAAAAGTGCCAGCACTGAAAGCTGTTGCTAGCCAGCACCCTTCCTTGGAAGCGCTTTTGTAGGCCTAAGAACACTGGGGCTCTGGGCTTCTCTAGCCACCTAATCTGCTCATCCTCGCGCGCTCTAAAGAGAGCTCAGGTGAGAAATTGCAAACGTCGAGCAATTGCTCAGAGATGAAAAGTGCCAGCACTGAAAGCTGTTGCTAGCCAGCACCCTTCCTTGGAAGCGCTTTCACAGACGCAGTAACACTGGGGCTTTGCACTTCTCTAGCCACCAAACGTCACGGTCCTTCTCTTTCCGCCTCGTAGACACGAGCTGAGAAATTGCAAACGTCGAGCAATTGCTCAGAAATGAAAAGTGCCAGCACTGAAAGCTCTTGCTAGCCAGCACCCTTCCTTGGAAGCGCTTTCACAGGCGCAGCAACACTGGGGCTTTGCGCTTCTCTAGCCACCAAACGTCACGGTCCTTCTCTTTCCGCCTCGTAGACACGAGCTGAGAAATTGCAAACGTCGAGCAATTGCTCAGAGATGAAAAGTGCCAGCACTGAAAGCTGTTGCTAGCCAGCACCCTTCCTTGGAAGCGCTTTCACAGGCGCAGCAACACTGGGACTTTGCGCTTCTATACGCACCAAACGTCACGGTCCTTCTCTTTCTGTCGGTAGACACGAGCTGAGAAATTGCAAACGTCGAGCAATTGCTCCGAGATGAAAAGTGCCAGCACTGAAAGCTGTTGCTAGCCAGCACCCTTCCTTGGAAGCGCTTTTGTAGGCCTAAGAACACTGGGGCTCTGGGCTTCTCTAGCCACCTCATCTTCTGCTCATCCTCTCGCGCTCTAAAGAGAGCTCAGGTGAGAAATTGCAAACGTCGAGCAATTGCTCCGAGATGAAAAGTGCCAGCACTGAAAGCTGTTGCTAGCCAGCACCCTTCCTTGGAAGCGCTTTCACAGGTGCAGTAACACTGGGGCTTTGCGCTTCTCTAGCCACCAAACGTCACGGTCCTTCTCTTTCCGTCTCGTAGACACGAGCTGAGAAATTGCAAACGTCGAGCAATTGCTCAGAGATGAAAAGTGCCAGCACTGAAAGCTCTTGCTAGCCAGCACCCTTCCTTGGAAGCGCTTTTGTAGGCCTAAGAACACTGGGGCTCTGGGCTTCTCTAGCCACCTCATCTTCTGCTCATCCTCTCGCGCACTCTGAAGAGCGCTCAGGTGAGAAATTGCAAACGTCGAGCAATTGCTCAGAGATGAAAAGTGCCAGCACTAGAAAGCTGTTGCTAGCCAGCACCCTTCCTTGGAAGCGCTTTTGTAGGCCTAAGAACACTGGGGCTCTGGGCTTCTCTAGCCACCTCATCCTCTGCTCATCCTCTCGCGCACTCTGGAGAGAGCTCAGGTGAGAAATTGCAAATGTCGAGCAATTGCTCAGAGATGAAAAGTGCCAGCACTGAAAGCTGTTGCTAGCCAGCACCCTTCCTTGGAAGCGCTTTCAGAGGCGCAGCAACACTGGGGCTTTGCGCTTCTATACGCACCAAACGTCACGGTCATTCTCTTTCTGTCGGTAGACACGAGCTGAGAAATTGCAAACGTCGAGCAATTGCTCAGAGATGAAAAGTGCCAGCACTGAAAGCTGTTGCTAGCCAGCACCCTTCTTTGGAAGCGCTTTTGTAGGCCTAAGAACACTGGGGCTCTGGGCTTCTCTAGCCACCTCATCTTCTGCTCATCCTCTCGCGCACTCTAAAGAGAGGTCAGGTGAGAAATTGCAAACGTCGAGCAATTGCTCAGAGATGAAAAGTGCCAGCACTGAAAGCTGTTGCTAGGCAGCACCCTTCCTTGGAAGCGCTTTCACAGGTGCAGTAACACTGGGGCTTTGCGCTTCTCTACGCACCAAACGTCACGGTCCTTCTCTTTCCGCCTCGTAGACACGAGCTGAGAAATTACAAACGTCAAGCAATTGCTCAGAGATGAAAAGTGCCAGCACTGAAAGCTCTTGCTAGCCAGCACCCTTCCTTGGAAGCGCTTTTGTAGGCCTAAGAACACTGGGGCTTTGCGCTTCTCTACGCACCAAACGTCACGGTCCTTCTCTTTCCGTCTCGTAGACACGAGCTGAGAAATTGCAAACGTCCAGCAATTGCTCAGAGATGAAAAGTGCCAGCACTGAAAGCTCTTGCTAGCCAGCACCCTTCCTTGGAAGCGCTTTTGTAGCCTTTAGAACCCTGGGGCTCTGGGCTTCTCTAGCCACCTCATCTTCTGCTCATCCTCTCGCGCCCTCTAAAGAGAGCTCAGGTGATAAAATGCAACCGTCGAGCAATTGCTCAGAGATGAAAAGTGCCAGCACTGAAAGCTGTTGCTAGCCAGCACCCTTCCTTGGAAGCGCTTTTGTAGGCCTAAGAACACTGGGGCTCTGGGCTTCTCTAGCCACCTAATCTTCTGCTCATCCTCACGCGCACTCTAAAGAGAGCTCAGGTGAGAAATTGCAAACGTCGAGCAATTGCTCAGAGATGAAAAGTGCCAGCACTGAAAGCTGTTGCTAGCCAGCACCCTTCCTTGGAAGCGCTTTCACAGGCGCAGTAACACTGGGGCTTTGCGCTTCTCTACGCACCAAACGTCACGGTCACTATCTCTCCGTCTCGTAGACACGAGCTGAGAAATTGCAAACGTCCAGCAATTGCTCAGAGATGAAAAGTGCCAGCACTGAAAGCTCGTGCTAGCCAGCACCCTTCCTTGGAAGCGCTTTTGTAGGCCTAAGCACACTGGGGCTCTGGGCTTCTCTAGCCACCTAATCTTCTGCTCATCCTCTCGCGCACTCTAAAGAGAGCTCAGGTGAGAAATTGCAAACGTCGAGCAATTGCTCAGAGATGAAAAGTGCCAGCACTGAAAGCTCTTGCTAGCCAGCACCCTTCCTTGGTAGCGCTTTCACAGGCGCAGCAACACTGGGGCTTTGCGCTTCTCTACCCACCAAACGTCACGGTCCTTCTCTTTCCGCCTCGTAGACACGAGCTGAGAAATTGCAAACGTCGAGCAATTGCTCAGAGATGAAAAGTGCCAGCACTGAAAGCTGTTGCTAGCCAGCACCCTTCCTTGGAAGCGCTTTCACAGGCGCAGCAACACTGGGACTTTGCGCTTCTATACGCACCAAACGTCACGGTCCTTCTCTTTCTGTCGGTAGACACGAGCTGAGAAATTGCAAACGTCGAGCAATTGCTCCGAGATGAAAAGTGCCAGCACTGAAAGCTGTTGCTAGCCAGCACCCTTCCTTGGAAGCGCTTTTGTAGGCCTAAGAACACTGGGGCTCTGGGCTTCTCTAGCCACCTCATCTTCTGCTCATCCTCTCGCGCTCTAAAGAGAGCTCAGGTGAGAAATTGCAAACGTCGAGCAATTGCTCCGAGATGAAAAGTGCCAGCACTGAAAGCTGTTGCTAGCCAGCACCCTTCCTTGGAAGCGCTTTCACAGGTGCAGTAACACTGGGGCTTTGCGCTTCTCTAGCCACCAAACGTCACGGTCCTTCTCTTTCCGTCTCGTAGACACGAGCTGAGAAATTGCAAACGTCGAGCAATTGCTCAGAGATGAAAAGTGCCAGCACTGAAAGCTCTTGCTAGCCAGCACCCTTCCTTGGAAGCGCTTTTGTAGGCCTAAGAACACTGGGGCTCTGGGCTTCTCTAGCCACCTCATCTTCTGCTCATCCTCTCGCGCACTCTGAAGAGCGCTCAGGTGAGAAATTGCAAACGTCGAGCAATTGCTCAGAGATGAAAAGTGCCAGCACTAGAAAGCTGTTGCTAGCCAGCACCCTTCCTTGGAAGCGCTTTTGTAGGCCTAAGAACACTGGGGCTCTGGGCTTCTCTAGCCACCTCATCCTCTGCTCATCCTCTCGCGCACTCTGGAGAGAGCTCAGGTGAGAAATTGCAAATGTCGAGCAATTGCTCAGAGATGAAAAGTGCCAGCACTGAAAGCTGTTGCTAGCCAGCACCCTTCCTTGGAAGCGCTTTCAGAGGCGCAGCAACACTGGGGCTTTGCGCTTCTATACGCACCAAACGTCACGGTCATTCTCTTTCTGTCGGTAGACACGAGCTGAGAAATTGCAAACGTCGAGCAATTGCTCAGAGATGAAAAGTGCCAGCACTGAAAGCTGTTGCTAGCCAGCACCCTTCTTTGGAAGCGCTTTTGTAGGCCTAAGAACACTGGGGCTCTGGGCTTCTCTAGCCACCTCATCTTCTGCTCATCCTCTCGCGCACTCTAAAGAGAGCTCAGGTGAGAAATTGCAAACGTCGAGCAATTGCTCAGAGATGAAAAGTGCCAGCACTGAAAGCTGTTGCTAGGCAGCACCCTTCCTTGGAAGCGCTTTCACAGGTGCAGTAACACTGGGGCTTTGCGCTTCTCTACGCACCAAACGTCACGGTCCTTCTCTTTCCGCCTCGTAGACACGAGCTGAGAAATTACAAACGTCAAGCAATTGCTCAGAGATGAAAAGTGCCAGCACTGAAAGCTCTTGCTAGCCAGCACCCTTCCTTGGAAGCGCTTTTGTAGGCCTAAGAACACTGGGGCTTTGCGCTTCTCTACGCACCAAACGTCACGGTCCTTCTCTTTCCGTCTCGTAGACACGAGCTGAGAAATTGCAAACGTCCAGCAATTGCTCAGAGATGAAAAGTGCCAGCACTGAAAGCTCTTGCTAGCCAGCACCCTTCCTTGGAAGCGCTTTTGTAGCCTTTAGAACCCTGGGGCTCTGGGCTTCTCTAGCCACCTCATCTTCTGCTCATCCTCTCGCGCCCTCTAAAGAGAGCTCAGGTGATAAAATGCAACCGTCGAGCAATTGCTCAGAGATGAAAAGTGCCAGCACTGAAAGCTGTTGCTAGCCAGCACCCTTCCTTGGAAGCGCTTTTGTAGGCCTAAGAACACTGGGGCTCTGGGCTTCTCTAGCCACCTAATCTTCTGCTCATCCTCACGCGCACTCTAAAGAGAGCTCAGGTGAGAAATTGCAAACGTCGAGCAATTGCTCAGAGATGAAAAGTGCCAGCACTGAAAGCTGTTGCTAGCCAGCACCCTTCCTTGGAAGCGCTTTCACAGGCGCAGTAACACTGGGGCTTTGCGCTTCTCTACGCACCAAACGTCACGGTCACTATCTCTCCGTCTCGTAGACACGAGCTGAGAAATTGCAAACGTCAAGCAATTGCTCCGAGATGAAAAGTGCCAGCACTGAAAGCTGTTGCTAGCCAGCACCCTTCCTTGGAAGCGCTTTTGTAGGCCTAAGAACACTGGGGCTCTGGGCTTCTCTAGCCACCTCATCTTCTGCTCATCCTCTCGCGCACTCTAAAGAGAGCTCAGGTGAGAAATTGCAAACGTCCAGCAATTGCTCAGAGATGAAAAGTGCCAGCACTGAAAGCTGTTGCTAGCCAGCACCCTTCCTTGGAAGCGCTTTCACAGGTGCAGTAACACTGGGGCTTTGCGCTTCTCTACCCACCAAACGTCACGGTCATTCCTTTCAATCTCATAGACACGAGCTGAGAAATTGCAAACGTCCAGCAATTGCTCAGAGATGAAAAGTGCCAGCACTGAAAGCTCGTGCTAGCCAGCACCCTTCCTTGGAAGCGCTTTTGTAGGCCTAAGCACACTGGGGCTCTGGGCTTCTCTAGCCACCTAATCTTCTGCTCATCCTCTCGCGCACTCTAAAGAGAGCTCAGGTGAGAAATTGCAAACGTCGAGCAATTGCTCAGAGATGAAAAGTGCCAGCACTGAAAGCTCTTGCTAGCCAGCACCCTTCCTTGGTAGCGCTTTCACAGGCGCAGCAACACTGGGGCTTTGCGCTTCTCTAGCCACCAAACGTCACGGTCATTCTCTTTCCGTCTCGTAGACACGAGCTGAGAAATTGCAAACGTCGAGCAATTGCTCAGAGATGAAAAGTGCCAGCACTGAAAGCTGTTGCTAGCCAGCACCCTTCCTTGGAAGCGCTTTTGTAGGCCTAAGAACACTGGGGCTCTGGGCTTCTCTAGCCACCTCATCTTCTGCTCATCCTCTCGCGCACTCTGAAGAGAGCTCAGGTGAGAAATTGCAAACGTCGAGCAATTGCTCAGAGATGAAAAGTGCCAGCACTGAAAGCTCTTGCTAGCCAGCACCCTTCCTTGGAAGCGCTTTCACAGGCGCAGTAACACTGGGGCTTTGCGCTTCTCTACCCACCAAACGTCACGGTCCTTCTCTTTCCGTCTCGTAGACACGAGCTGAGAAATTGCAAACGTCGAGCAATTGCTCAGAGATGAAAAGTGCCAGCACTGAAAGCTGTTGCTAGCCAGCACCCTTCCTTGGAAGCGCTTTTGTAGGCCTAAGAACACTGGGGCTCTGGGCTTCTCTAGCCACCTCATCTTCTGCTCATCCTCTCGCGCACTCTAAAGAGAGCTCAGGTGAGAAATTGCAAACGTCGAGCAATTGCTCAGAGATGAAAAGTGCCAGCACTGAAAGCTGTTGCTAGCCAGCACCCTTCCTTGGAAGCGCTTTCACAGGTGCAGTAACACTGGGGCTTTGCGCTTCTCTACCCACCAAACGTCACGGTCATTCTCTTTCAATCTCATAGACACGAGCTGAGAAATTGCAAACGTCGAGCAATTGCTCCGAGATGAAAAGTGCCAGCACTGAAAGCTGTTGCTAGCCAGCACCCTTCCTTGGAAGCGCTTTTGTAGGCCTAAGCACACTGGGGCTCTGGGCTTCTCTAGCCACCTCATCTTCTGCTCATCCTCTCGCGCACTCTAAAGAGAGCTCAGGTGAGAAATTGCAAACGTCCAGCAATTGCTCAGAGATGAAAAGTGCCAGCACTGAAAGCTGTTGCTAGCCAGCACCCTTCCTTGGAAGCGCTTTCACAGGCGCAGCAACACTGGGGCTTTGCGCTTCTATACGCACCAAACGTCACGGTCCTTCTCTTTCCGTCTCGTAGACACGAGCTGAGAAATTGCAAACGTCGAGCAATTGCTGAGAGATGAAAAGTGCCAGCACTGAAAGCTCTTGCTAGCCAGCACCCTTCCTTGGAAGCGCTTTTGTAGGCCTAAGAACACTGGGGCTCTGGGCTTCTCTAGCCACCTCATCTTCTGCTCATCCTCTCGCGCTCTAAAGAGAGCTCAGGTGAGAAATTGCAAACGTCGAGCAATTGCTCAGAGATGAAAAGTGCCAGCACTGAAAGCTCTTGCTAGCCAGCACCCTTCCTTGGAAGCGCTTTCACAGGCGCAGCAACACTGGGGCTTTGCGCTTCTCTAGCCACCAAACATCACGGTCCTTCTCTTTCCGCCTCGTAGACACGAGCTGAGAAATTGCAAACGTCGAGCAATTGCTCCGAGATGAAAAGTGCCAGCACTGAAAGCTGTTGCTAGCCAGCACCCCTCCTTGGAAGCGCTTTCACAGGCGCAGCAACACTGGGGCTTTGCGCTTCTCTACGCACCAAACGTCACGGTCCTTCTCTTTCCGTCTCGTAGACACGAGCTGAGAAATTGCAACCGTCGAGCAATTGCTCAGAGATGAAAAGTGCCAGCACTGAAAGCTGTTGCTAGCCAGCACCCTTCCTTGGAAGCGCTTTTGTAGGCCTAAGAACACTGGGGCTCTGGGCTTCTCTAGCCACCTCATCTTCTGCTCATCCTCTCGCGCACTCTGAAGAGAGCTCAGGGGAGAAATTGCAAACGACGAGCAATTGCTCAGAGATGAAAAGTGCCAGCACTGAAAGCTGTTGCTAGCCAGCACCCTTCCTTGGAAGCGCTTTCACAGGCGCAGTAACACTGGGACTTTGCGCTTCTCTAGCCACCAAACGTCACGGTCCTTCTCTTTCCGTCTCGTAGACACGAGCTGAGAAATTGCAAACGTCAAGCAATTGCTCCGAGATGAAAAGTGCCAGCACTGAAAGCTGTTGCTAGCCAGCACCCTTCCTTGGAAGCGCTTTCACAGGTGCAGTAACACTGGGGCTTTGCGCTTCTCTACCCACCAAACGTCACGGGCATTCTCTTTCAATCTCATAGACACGAGCTGAGAAATTGCAAACGTCCAGCAATTGCTCAGAGATGAAAAGTGCCAGCACTGAAAGCTCGTGCTAGCCAGCACCCTTCCTTGGAAGCGCTTTTGTAGGCCTAAGAACACTGGGGCTCTGGGCTTCTCTAGCCACCTCATCTTCTGCTCATCCTCTCGCGCACTCTAAAGAGAGCTCAGGTGAGAAATTGCAAACGTCCAGCAATTGCTCAGAGATGAAAAGTGCCAGCACTGAAAGCTGTTGCTAGCCAGCACCCTTCCTTGGAAGCGCTTTCACAGGTGCAGTAACACTGGGGCTTTGCGCTTCTCTACCCACCAAACGTCACGGTCATTCTCTTTCAATCTCATAGACACGAGCTGAGAAATTGCAAACGTCCAGCAATTGCTCAGAGATGAAAAGTGCCAGCACTGAAAGCTCGTGCTAGCCAGCACCCTTCCTTGGAAGCGCTTTTGTAGCCCTAAGAACACTGGGGCTCTGGGCTTCTCTAGCCACCTCATCTTCTGCTCATCCTCTCGCGCACTCTAAAGAGAGCTCAGGTGAGAAATTGCAAACGTCCAGCAATTGCTCAGAGATGAAAAGTGCCAGCACTGAAAGCTGTTGCTAGCCAGCACCCTTCCTTGGTAGCGCTTTCACAGGCGCAGCAACACTGGGGCTTTGCGCTTCTATACGCACCAAACGTCACGGTCCTTCTCTTTCCGTCTCGTAGACACGAGCTGAGAAATTGCAAACGTCGAGCAATTGCTCAGAGATGAAAAGTGCCAGCACTGAAAGCTGTTGCTAGCCAGCCCCCTTCCTTGGAAGCGCTTTTGTAGGCCTAAGAACAGTGGGGCTCTGGGCTTCTCTAGCCACCTCATCTTCTGCTCATCCTCTCGCGCACTCTGAAGAGAGCTCAGGTGAGAAATTGCAAACGTCGAGCAATTGCTCAGAGATGAAAAGTGCCAGCACTGAAAGCTCTTGCTAGCCAGCACCCTTCCTTGGAAGCGCTTTTGTAGCCTTTTGAACACTGGGGCTCTGGGCTTCTCTAGCCACCTCATCTTCTGCTCATCCTCTCGCGCCCTCTAAAGAGAGCTCAGGTGATAAAATGCAACCGTCGAGCAATTGCTCAGAGATGAAAAGTGCCAGCACTGAAAGCTGTTGCTAGCCAGCACCCTTCCTTGGAAGCGCTTTTGTAGGCCTAAGAACACTGGGGCTCTGGGCTTCTCTAGCCACCTAATCTTCTGCTCATCCTCACGCGCACTGTAAAGAGAGCTCAGGTGAGAAATTGCAAACGTCGAGCAATTGCTCAGAGATGAAAAGTGCCAGCACTGAAAGCTGTTGCTAGCCAGCACCCTTCCTTGGAAGCGCTTTCACAGGCGCAGTAACACTGGGGCTTTGCGCTTCTCTAGCCACCAAACGTCACGGTCACTATCTCTCCGTCTCGTAGACACGAGCTGAGAAATTGCAAACGTCATGCAATTGCTCAGAGATGAAAAGTGCCAGCACTGAAAGCTGTTGCTAGCCAGCACCCTTCCTTGGAAGCGCTTTTGTAGGCCTAAGAACACTGGGGCTCTGGGCTTCTCTAGCCACCTCATCTTCTGCTCATCCTCTCGCGCACTCTAAAGAGAGCTCAGGTGAGAAATTGCAAACGTCCAGCAATTGCTCAGAGATGAAAAGTGCCAGCACTGAAAGCTCTTGCTAGCCAGCACCCTTCCTTGGAAGCGCTTTCACAGGTGCAGTAACACTGGGGCTTTGCGCTTCTCTACCCACCAAACGTCACGGTCATTCTCTTTCAATCTCATAGACACGAGCTGAGAAATTGCAAACGTCCAGCAATTGCTCAGAGATGAAAAGTGCCAGCACTGAAAGCTCGTGCTAGCCAGCACCCTTCCTTGGAAGCGCTTTTGTAGGCCTAAGCACACTGGGGCTCTGGGCTTCTCTAGCCACCTCATCTTCTGCTCATCCTCTCGCGCACTCTAAAGAGAGCTCAGGTGAGAAATTGCAAACGTCGAGCAATTGCTCAGAGATGAAAAGTGCCAGCACTGAAAGCTCTTGCTAGGCAGCACCCTTCCTTGGAAGCGCTTTCACAGGTGCAGTAACACTGGGGCTTTGCGCTTCTCTACCCACCAAACGTCACGGTCATTCTCTTTCCATCTCATAGACACGAGCTGAGAAATTGCAAACGTCCAGCACTTGCTCAGAGATGAAAAGTGCCAGCACTGAAAGCTCTTGCTAGCCAGCACCCTTCCTTGGAAGCGCTTTTGTAGGCCTAAGAACACTGGGGCTCTGGGCTTCTCTAGCCACCTCATCTTCTGCTCATCCTCTCGCGCACTCTGAAGAGAGCTCAGGTGAGAAATTGCAAACGTCGAGCAATTGCTCAGAGATGAAAAGTGCCAGCACTGAAAGCTCTTGCTAGCCAGCACCCTTCCTTGGAAGCGCTTTCACAGGCGCAGCAACACTGGGGCTTTGCGCTTCTCTACCCACCAAACGTCACGGTCCTTCTCTTTCCGTCTCGTAGACACGAGCTGAGAAATTGCAAACGTCGAGCAATTGCTCAGAGATGAAAAGTGCCAGCACTGAAAGCTGTTGCTAGCCAGCACCCTTCCTTGGAAGCGCTTTTGTAGGCCTAAGCACACTGGGGCTCTGGGCTTCTCTAGCCACCTCATCTTCTGCTCATCCTCTCGCGCTCTAAAGAGAGCTCCGGTGAGAAATTGCAAACGTCGAGCAATTGCTCAGAGATGAAAAGTGCCAGCACTGAAAGCTCTTGCTAGCCAGCACCCTTCCTTGGAAGCGCTTTCACAGGCGCAGCAACACTGGGGCTTTGCGCTTCTCTAGCCACCAAACGTCACGGTCCTTCTCTTTCCGCCTCGTAGACACGAGCTGAGAAATTGCAAACGTCGAGCAATTGCTCAGAGATGAAAAGTGCCAGCACTGAAAGCTGTTGCTAGCCAGCACCCCTCCTTGGAAGCGCTTTCACAGGCGCAGTAACACTGGGGCTTTGCGCTTCTCTACGCACCAAACGTCACGGCCCTTCTCTTTCCGTCTCGTAGACACGAGCTGAGAAATTGCAAACGTCAAGCAATTGCTCAGAGATGAAAAGTGCCAGCACTGAAAGCTGTTGCTAGCCAGCACCCTTCCTTGGAAGCGCTTTTGTAGGCCTAAGAACACTGGGGCTCTGGGCTTCTCTAGCCACCTCATCTTCTGCTCATCCTCTCGCGCACTCTGAAGAGAGCTCAGGTGAGAAATTGCAAACGTCGAGCAATTGCTCAGAGATGAAAAGTGCCAGCACTGAAAGCTGTTGCTAGCCAGCACCCTTCCTTGGAAGCGCTTTCACAGGCGCAGCAACACTGGGGCTTTGCGCTTCTCTACGCACCAAACGTCACGGTCACTATCTCTCCGTCTCGTAGACACGAGCTGAGAAATTGCAAACGTCGAGCAATTGCTCAGAGATGAAAAGTGCCAGCACTGAAAGCTGTTGCTAGCCAGCACCCTTCCTTGGAAGCGCTTTTGTAGGCCTAAGAACACTGGGGCTCTGGGCTTCTCTAGCCACCTCATCTTCTGCTCATCCTCTCGCGCACTCTAAAGAGAGCTCAGGTGAGAAATTGCAAACGTCGAGCAATTGCTCAGAGATGAAAAGTGCCAGCACTGAAAGCTGTTGCTAGCCAGCACCCTTCCTTGGAAGCGCTTTCACAGGCGCAGCAACACTGGGGCTTTGCACTTCTCTACGCACCAAAAGTCACGGTCCTTCTCTTTCCGTCTCGTAGACACGAGCTGAGAAATTGCAAACGTCAAGCAATTGCTCAGAGATGAAAAGTGCCAGCACTGAAAGCTGTTGCTAGCCAGCACCCTTCCTTGGAAGCGCTTTCACAGGCGCAGTAACACTGGGGCTTTGCGCTTCTCTAGCCACCAAACGTCACGGTCCTTCTCTTTCCGCCTCGTAGGCACGAGCTGAGAAATTGCAAACGTCGAGAAATTGCTCAGAGATGAAAAGTGCCAGCACTGAAAGCTCTTGCTAGCCAGCACCCTTCCTTGGAAGCGCTTTTGTAGGCGCAGCAACACTGGGGCTCTGGGCTTCTCTAGCCACCTAATCTGCTCATCCTCGCGCGCTCTAAAGAGAGCTCAGGTGAGAAATTGCAAACGTCGAGCAATTGCTCAGAGATGAAAAGTGCCAGCACTGAAAGCTGTTGCTAGCCAGCACCCTTCCTTGGAAGCGCTTTCACAGGCGCAGTAACACTGGGGCTTTGCGCTTCTCTAGCCACCAAATGTCACAGTCCTTCTCTTTCCGTCTCGTAGACACGAGCTGAGAAACTGCAAACATCGAGCAATTGCTCAGAGATGAAAAGTGCCAGCACTGAAAGCTGTTGCTAGCCAGCACCCTTCCTTGGAAGCGCTTTCACAGGCGCAGTAACACTGGGACTTTGCGCTTCTCTAGCCACCAAACGTCACGGTCCTTCTCTTTCCGTCTCGTAGACACGAGCTGAGAAATCGCAAACGTCGAGCAATTGCTCAGAGATGAAAAGTGCCAGCACTGAAAGCTGTTGCTAGCCAGCACCCTTCCTTGGAAGCGCTTTTGTAGGCCTAAGAACACTGGGGCTCTGGGCTTCTCTAGCCACCTCATCTTCTGCTCATCCTCTCGCGCACTCTAAAGATAGCTCAGGTGAGAAATTGCAAACGTCGAGCAATTGCTCAGAGATGAAAAGTGCCAGCACTGAAAGCTGTTGCTAGCCAGCACCCTTCCTTGGAAGCGCTTTCACAGGTGCAGTAACACTGGGGCTTTGCGCTTCTCTAGCCACCAAATGTCACGGTCCTTCTCTTTCCATCTCATAGACACGAGCTGAGAAATTGCAAACGTCGAGCAATTGCTCAGAGATGAAAAGTGCCAGCACTGAAAGCTCGTGCTAGCCAGCACCCTTCCTTGGAAGCGCTTTTGTAGGCCTAAGAACACTGGGGCTCTGGGCTTCTCTAGCCACCTCATCTTCTGCTCATCCTCTCGCGCACTCTAAAGAGAGCTCAGGTGAGAAATTGCAAACGTCGAGCAATTGCTCAGAGATGAAAAGTGCCAGCACTGAAAGCTCTTGCTAGGCAGCACCCTTCCTTGGAAGCGCTTTCACAGGTGCAGTAACACTGGGGCTTTGCGCTTCTCTACGCACCAAACGTCACGGTCATTCTCTTTCCGTCTCGTAGACACGAGCTGAGAAATTGCAAACGTCGAGCAATTGCTCAGAGATGAAAAGTGCCAGCACTGAAAGCTGTTGCTAGCCAGCACCCCTCCTTGGAAGCGCTTTCACAGGCGCAGCAACACTGGGGCTTTGCGCTTCTCTACGCACCAAACGTCACGGCCCTTCTCTTTCCGTCTCGTAGACACGAGCTGAGAAATTGCAAACGTCGAGCAATTGCTCAGAGATGAAAAGTGCCAGCACTGAAAGCTGTTGCTAGCCAGCACCCTTCCTTGGAAGCGCTTTTGTAGGCCTAAGAACAGTGGGGCTCTGGGCTTCTCTAGCCACCTCATCTTCTGCTCATCCTCTCGCGCACTCTGAAGAGAGCTCAGGTGAGAAATTGCAAACGTCGAGCAATTGCTCAGAGATGAAAAGTGCCAGCACTGAAAGCTCTTGCTAGCCAGCACCCTTCCTTGGAAGCGCTTTCACAGGCGCAGCAACACTGGGGCTTTGCGCTTCTCTACGCACCAAACGTCACGGTCACTATCTCTCCGTCTCGTAGACACGAGCTGAGAAATTGCAAACGTCGAGCAATTGCTCAGAGATGAAAAGTGCCAGCACTGAAAGCTGTTGCTAGCCAGCACCCTTCCTTGGAAGCGCTTTTGTAGGCCTAAGAACACTGGGGCTCTGGGCTTCTCTAGCCACCTCATCTTCTGCTCATCCTCTCGCGCACTCTAAAGAGAGCTCAGGTGAGAAATTGCAAACGTCGAGCAATTGCTCAGAGATGAAAAGTGCCAGCACTGAAAGCTGTTGCTAGCCAGCACCCTTCCTTGGAAGCGCTTTCACAGGCGCAGCAACACTGGGGCTTTGCACTTCTCTACGCACCAAAAGTCACGGTCCTTCTCTTTCCGTCTCGTAGACACGAGCTGAGAAATTGCAAACGTCAAGCAATTGCTCAGAGATGAAAAGTGCCAGCACTGAAAGCTGTTGCTAGCCAGCACCCTTCCTTGGAAGCGCTTTCACAGGCGCAGTAACACTGGGGCTTTGCGCTTCTCTAGCCACCAAACGTCACGGTCCTTCTCTTTCCGCCTCGTAGGCACGAGCTGAGAAATTGCAAACGTCGAGCAATTGCTCAGAGATGAAAAGTGCCAGCACTGAAAGCTCTTGCTAGCCAGCACCCTTCCTTGGAAGCGCTTTTGTAGGCCTAAGAACACTGGGGCTCTGGGCTTCTCTAGCCACCTAATCTGCTCATCCTCGCGCGCTCTAAAGAGAGCTCAGGTGAGAAATTGCAAACGTCGAGCAATTGCTCAGAGATGAAAAGTGCCAGCACTGAAAGCTGTTGCTAGCCAGCACCCTTCCTTGGAAGCGCTTTCACAGGCGCAGTAACACTGGGGCTTTGCGCTTCTCTAGCCACCAAACGTCACGGTCCTCCTCTTTCCGTCTTGTAGACACGAGCTGAGAAATTGCAAACGTCGAGCAATTGCTCAGAAATGAAAAGTGCCAGCACTGAAAGCTCTTGCTAGCCAGCACCCTTCCTTGGAAGCGCTTTCACAGGCGCAGCAACACTGGGGCTTTGTGCTTCACTAGCCACCAAATGTCACAGTCCTTCTCTTTCCGTCTCGTAGACACGAGCTGAGAAACTGCAAACATCGAGCAATTGCTCAGAGATGAAAAGTGCCAGCACTGAAAGCTGTTGCTAGCCAGCACCCTTCCTTGGAAGCGCTTTCACAGGCGCAGTAACACTGGGACTTTGCGCTTCTCTAGCCACCAAACGTCACGGTCCTTCTCTTTCCGTCTCGTAGACACGAGCTGAGAAATCGCAAACGTCGAGCAATTGCTCAGAGATGAAAAGTGCCAGCACTGAAAGCTGTTGCTAGCCAGCACCCTTCCTTGGAAGCGCTTTTGTAGGCCTAAGAACACTGGGGCTCTGGGCTTCTCTAGCCACCTCATCTTCTGCTCATCCTCTCGCGCACTCTAAAGATAGCTCAGGTGAGAAATTGCAAACGTCGAGCAATTGCTCAGAGATGAAAAGTGCCAGCACTGAAAGCTCTTGCTAGGCAGCACCCTTCCTTGGAAGCGCTTTCACAGGTGCAGTAACACTGGGGCTTTGCGCTTCTCTAGCCACCAAATGTCACGGTCCTTCTCTTTCCATCTCATAGACACGAGCTGAGAAATTGCAAACGTCGAGCAATTGCTCAGAGATGAAAAGTGCCAGCACTGAAAGCTCGTGCTAGCCAGCACCCTTCCTTGGAAGCGCTTTTGTAGGCCTAAGAACACTGGGGCTCTGGGCTTCTCTAGCCACCTCATCTTCTGCTCATCCTCTCGCGCACTCTAAAGAGAGCTCAGGTGAGAAATTGCAAACGTCCAGCAATTGCTCAGAGATGAAAAGTGCCAGCACTGAAAGCTGTTGCTAGCCAGCACCCTTCCTTGGAAGCGCTTTCACAGGCGCAGCAACACTGGGGCTTTGCGCTTCTCTACGCACCAAACGTCACGGTCATTCTCTTTCCGTCTCGTAGACACGAGCTGAGAAATTGCAAACGTCGAGCAATTGCTCAGAGATGAAAAGTGCCAGCACTGAAAGCTGTTGCTAGCCAGCACCCTTCCTTGGAAGCGCTTTTGTAGGCCTAAGAACAGTGGGGCTCTGGGCTTCTCTAGCCACCTCATCTTCTGCTCATCCTCGCGCGCTCTAAAGAGAGCTCAGGTGAGAAATTGCAAACGTCGAGCAATTGCTCAGAGATGAAAAGTGCCAGCACTGAAAGCTCTTGCTAGCCAGCACCCTTCCTTGGAAGCGCTTTCACAGGCGCAGCAACACTGGGGCTTTGCGCTTCTCTAGCCACCAAACGTCACGGTCCTTCTCTTTCCGCCTCGTAGACACGAGCTGAGAAATTGCAAACGTCGAGCAATTGCTCAGAGATGAAAAGTGCCAGCACTGAAAGCTCTTGCTAGCCAGCACCCCTCCTTGGAAGCGCTTTCACAGGCGCAGCAACACTGGGGCTTTGCGCTTCTCTAGCCACCAAACGTCACGGCCCTTCTCTTTCCGTCTCGTAGACACGAGCTGAGAAATTGCAAACGTCGAGCAATTGCTCAGAGATGAAAAGTGCCAGCACTGAAAGCTGTTGCTAGCCAGCACCCTTCCTTGGAAGCGCTTTTGTAGGCCTAAGAACACTGGGGCTCTGGGCTTCTCTAGCCACCTCATCTTCTGCTCATCCTCTCGCGCACTCTGAAGAGAGCTCAGGTGAGAAACTGCAAACGTCGAGCAATTGCTCAGAGATGAAAAGTGCCAGCACTGAAAGCTCTTGCTAGCCAGCACCCTTCCTTGGAAGCGCTTTCACAGGCGCAGCAACACTGGGGCTTTGCGCTTCTCTAGCCACCAAACGTCACGGTCCTTCTCTTTCCGTCTCGTAGACACGAGCTGAGAAATTGCAAACGTCGAGCAATTGCTCCGAGATGAAAAGTGCCAGCACTGAAAGCTGTTGCTAGCCAGCACCCTTCCTTGGAAGCGCTTTCACAGGCGCAGTAACACTGGGGCTCTGGGCTTCTCTAGCCACCTCATCTTCTGCTCATCCTCTCGCGCACTCTAAAGAGAGCTCAGGTGAGAAATTGCAAACGTCGAGCAATTGCTCAGAGATGAAAAGTGCCAGCACTGAAAGCTGTTGCTAGCCAGCACCCTTCCTTGGAAGCGCTTTCACAGGCGCAGTAACACTGGGGCTTTGCGCTTCTCTAGCCACCAAACGTCACGGTCCTTCTCTTTCCGCCTCGTAGGCACGAGCTGAGAAATTGCAAACGTCGAGCAATTGCTCAGAGATGAAAAGTGCCAGCACTGAAAGCTCTTGCTAGCCAGCACCCTTCCTTGGAAGCGCTTTTGTAGGCCTAAGAACACTGGGGCTCTGGGCTTCTCTAGCCACCTAATCTGCTCATCCTCGCGCGCTCTAAAGAGAGCTCAGGTGAGAAATTGCAAACGTCGAGCAATTGCTCAGAGATGAAAAGTGCCAGCACTGAAAGCTGTTGCTAGCCAGCACCCTTCCTTGGAAGCGCTTTCACAGGCGCAGTAACACTGGGGCTTTGCACTTCTCTAGCCACCAAACGTCACGGTCCTCCTCTTTCCGCCTCGTAGACACGAGCTGAGAAATTGCAAACGTCGAGCAATTGCTCAGAAATGAAAAGTGCCAGCACTGAAAGCTCTTGCTAGCCAGCACCCTTCCTTGGAAGCGCTTTCACAGGCGCAGCAACACTGGGGCTTTGCGCTTCTCTAGCCACCAAACGTCACGGTCCTTCTCTTTCCGTCTCGTAGACACGAGCTGAAAAACTGCAAACATCGAGCAATTGCTCAGAGATGAAAAGTGCCAGCACTGAAAGCTGTTGCTAGCCAGCACCCTTCCTTGGAAGCGCTTTCACAGGCGCAGCAACACTGGGACTTTGCGCTTCTATACGCACCAAACGTCACGGTCCTTCTCTTTCTGTCGGTAGACATGAGCTGAGAAATTGCAAACGTCGAGCAATTGCTCCGAGATGAAAAGTGCCAGCACTGAAAGCTGTTGCTAGCCAGCACCCTTCCTTGGAAGCGCTTTTGTAGGCCTAAGAACACTGGGGCTCTGGGCTTCTCTAGCCACCTCATCTTCTGCTCATCCTCGCGCGCTCTAAAGAGAGCTCAGGTGAGAAATTGCAAACGTCGAGCAATTGCTCAGAGATGAAAAGTGCCAGCACTGAAAGCTGTTGCTAGCCAGCACCCTTCCTTGGAAGCGCTTTCACAGGCGCAGTAACACTGGGGCTTTGCACTTCTCTAGCCACCAAACGTCACGGTCCTCCTCTTTCCGCCTCGTAGACACGAGCTGAGAAATTGCAAACGTCGAGCAATTGCTCAGAAATGAAAAGTGCCAGCACTGAAAGCTCTTGCTAGCCAGCACCCTTCCTTGGAAGCGCTTTCACAGGCGCAGCAACACTGGGGCTTTGCGCTTCTCTAGCCACCAAACGTCACGGTCCTTCTCTTTCCGTCTCGTAGACACGAGCTGAGAAACTGCAAACATCGAGCAATTGCTCAGAGATGAAAAGTGCCAGCACTGAAAGCTGTTGCTAGCCAGCACCCTTCCTTGGAAGCGCTTTCACAGGCGCAGCAACACTGGGACTTTGCGCTTCTATACGCACCAAACGTCACGGTCCTTCTCTTTCTGTCGGTAGACATGAGCTGAGAAATTGCAAACGTCGAGCAATTGCTCCGAGATGAAAAGTGCCAGCACTGAAAGCTGTTGCTAGCCAGCACCCTTCCTTGGAAGCGCTTTTGTAGGCCTAAGAACACTGGGGCTCTGGGCTTCTCTAGCCACCTCATCTTCTGCTCATCCTCTCGCGCTCTAAAGAGAGCTCAGGTGAGAAATTGCAAACGTCGAGCAATTGCTCAGAGATGAAAAGTGCCAGCACTGAAAGCTGTTGCTAGCCAGCACCCTTCCTTGGAAGCGCTTTCACAGGTGCAGTAACACTGGGGCTTTGCGCTTCTCTAGCCACCAAACGTCACGGTCCTTCTCTTTCCGTCTCGTAGACACGAGCTGAGAAATTGCAAACGTCGAGCAATTGCTCAGAGATGAAAAGTGCCAGCACTGAAAGCTCTTGCTAGCCAGCACCCTTCCTTGGAAGCGCTTTTGTAGGCCTAAGAACACTGGGGCTCTGGGCTTCTCTAGCCACCTCATCTTCTGCTCATCCTCTCGCGCCCTCTAAAGAGAGCTCAGGTGAGAAATTGCAAATGTCGAGCAATTGCTCAGAGATGAAAAGTGCCAGCACTGAAAGCTCTTGCTAGCCAGCACCCTTCCTTGGAAGCGCTTTCACAGGCGCAGTAACACTGGGGCTTTGCGCTTCTCTAGCCACCAAACGTCACGGTCCTTCTCTTTCCGCCTCGTAGGCACGAGCTGAGAAATTGCAAACGTCGAGAAATTGCTCAGAGATGAAAAGTGCCAGCACTGAAAGCTCTTGCTAGCCAGCCCCCTTCCTTGGAAGCGCTTTTGTAGGCGCAGCAACACTGGGGCTCTGGGCTTCTCTAGCCACCTAATCTGCTCATCCTCGCGCGCTCTAAAGAGAGCTCAGGTGAGAAATTGCAAACGTCGAGCAATTGCTCAGAGATGAAAAGTGCCAGCACTGAAAGCTGTTGCTAGCCAGCACCCTTCCTTGGAAGCGCTTTCACAGGCGCAGTAACACTGGGGCTTTGCGCTTCTCTAGCCACCAAACGTCACGGTCCTCCTCTTTCCGTCTTGTAGACACGAGCTGAGAAATTGCAAACGTCGAGCAATTGCTCAGAAATGAAAAGTGCCAGCACTGAAAGCTCTTGCTAGCCAGCACCCTTCCTTGGAAGCGCTTTCACAGGCGCAGCAACACTGGGGCTTTGTGCTTCACTAGCCACCAAATGTCACAGTCCTTCTCTTTCCGTCTCGTAGACACGAGCTGAGAAACTGCAAACATCGAGCAATTGCTCAGAGATGAAAAGTGCCAGCACTGAAAGCTGTTGCTAGCCAGCACCCTTCCTTGGAAGCGCTTTCACAGGCGCAGTAACACTGGGACTTTGCGCTTCTCTAGCCACCAAACGTCACGGTCCTTCTCTTTCCGTCTCGTAGACACGAGCTGAGAAATCGCAAACGTCGAGCAATTGCTCAGAGATGAAAAGTGCCAGCACTGAAAGCTGTTGCTAGCCAGCACCCTTCCTTGGAAGCGCTTTTGTAGGCCTAAGAACACTGGGGCTCTGGGCTTCTCTAGCCACCTCATCTTCTGCTCATCCTCTCGCGCACTCTAAAGATAGCTCAGGTGAGAAATTGCAAACGTCGAGCAATTGCTCAGAGATGAAAAGTGCCAGCACTGAAAGCTCTTGCTAGGCAGCACCCTTCCTTGGAAGCGCTTTCACAGGTGCAGTAACACTGGGGCTTTGCGCTTCTCTAGCCACCAAATGTCACGGTCCTTCTCTTTCCATCTCATAGACACGAGCTGAGAAATTGCAAACGTCGAGCAATTGCTCAGAGATGAAAAGTGCCAGCACTGAAAGCTCGTGCTAGCCAGCACCCTTCCTTGGAAGCGCTTTTGTAGGCCTAAGAACACTGGGGCTCTGGGCTTCTCTAGCCACCTCATCTTCTGCTCATCCTCTCGCGCACTCTAAAGAGAGCTCAGGTGAGAAATTGCAAACGTCGAGCAATTGCTCAGAGATGAAAAGTGCCAGCACTGAAAGCTGTTGCTAGCCAGCACCCTTCCTTGGAAGCGCTTTCACAGGCGCAGCAACACTGGGGCTTTGCGCTTCTCTACGCACCAAACGTCACGGTCATTCTCTTTCCGTCTCGTAGACACGAGCTGAGAAATTGCAAACGTCGAGCAATTGCTCAGAGATGAAAAGTGCCAGCACTGAAAGCTGTTGCTAGCCAGCACCCTTCCTTGGAAGCGCTTTTGTAGGCCTAAGAACAGTGGGGCTCTGGGCTTCTCTAGCCACCTCATCTTCTGCTCATCCTCGCGCGCTCTAAAGAGAGCTCAGGTGAGAAATTGCAAACGTCGAGCAATTGCTCAGAGATGAAAAGTGCCAGCACTGAAAGCTCTTGCTAGCCAGCACCCTTCCTTGGAAGCGCTTTCACAGGCGCAGCAACACTGGGGCTTTGCGCTTCTCTAGCCACCAAACGTCACGGTCCTTCTCTTTCCGCCTCGTAGACACGAGCTGAGAAATTGCAAACGTCGAGCAATTGCTCAGAGATGAAAAGTGCCAGCACTGAAAGCTCTTGCTAGCCAGCACCCCTCCTTGGAAGCGCTTTCACAGGCGCAGCAACACTGGGGCTTTGCGCTTCTCTAGCCACCAAACGTCACGGCCCTTCTCTTTCCGTCTCGTAGACACGAGCTGAGAAATTGCAAACGTCGAGCAATTGCTCAGAGATGAAAAGTGCCAGCACTGAAAGCTGTTGCTAGCCAGCACCCTTCCTTGGAAGCGCTTTTGTAGGCCTAAGAACACTGGGGCTCTGGGCTTCTCTAGCCACCTCATCTTCTGCTCATCCTCTCGCGCACTCTAAAGAGAGCTCAGGTGAGAAATTGCAAACGTCGAGCAATTGCTCAGAGATGAAAAGTGCCAGCACTGAAAGCTCTTGCTAGCCAGCACCCTTCCTTGGAAGCGCTTTCACAGGCGCAGCAACACTGGGGCTTTGCACTTCTCTACGCACCAAAAGTCACGGTCCTTCTCTTTCCGTCTCGTAGACACGAGCTGAGAAATTGCAAACGTCAAGCAATTGCTCAGAGATGAAAAGTGCCAGCACTGAAAGCTGTTGCTAGCCAGCACCCTTCCTTGGAAGCGCTTTCACAGGCGCAGTAACACTGGGGCTTTGCGCTTCTCTAGCCACCAAACGTCACGGTCCTTCTCTTTCCGCCTCGTAGGCACGAGCTGAGAAATTGCAAACGTCGAGCAATTGCTCAGAGATGAAAAGTGCCAGCACTGAAAGCTCTTGCTAGCCAGCACCCTTCCTTGGAAGCGCTTTTGTAGGCCTAAGAACACTGGGGCTCTGGGCTTCTCTAGCCACCTAATCTGCTCATCCTCGCGCGCTCTAAAGAGAGCTCAGGTGAGAAATTGCAAACGTCGAGCAATTGCTCAGAGATGAAAAGTGCCAGCACTGAAAGCTGTTGCTAGCCAGCACCCTTCCTTGGAAGCGCTTTCACAGGCGCAGTAACACTGGGGCTTTGCGCTTCTCTAGCCACCAAACGTCACGGTCCTCCTCTTTCCGTCTTGTAGACACGAGCTGAGAAATTGCAAACGTCGAGCAATTGCTCAGAAATGAAAAGTGCCAGCACTGAAAGCTCTTGCTAGCCAGCACCCTTCCTTGGAAGCGCTTTCACAGGCGCAGCAACACTGGGGCTTTGTGCTTCACTAGCCACCAAATGTCACAGTCCTTCTCTTTCCGTCTCGTAGACACGAGCTGATAAACTGCAAACATCGAGCAATTGCTCAGAGATGAAAAGTGCCAGCACTGAAAGCTGTTGCTAGCCAGCACCCTTCCTTGGAAGCGCTTTCACAGGCGCAGTAACACTGGGACTTTGCGCTTCTCTAGCCACCAAACGTCACGGTCCTTCTCTTTCCGTCTCGTAGACACGAGCTGAGAAATCGCAAACGTCGAGCAATTGCTCAGAGATGAAAAGTGCCAGCACTGAAAGCTCTTGCTAGCCAGCACCCTTCCTTGGAAGCGCTTTTGTAGGCCTAAGAACACTGGGGCTCTGGGCTTCTCTAGCCACCTCATCTTCTGCTCATCCTCTCGCGCACTCTAAAGAGAGCTCAGGTGAGAAATTGCAAACGTCCAGCAATTGCTCAGAGATGAAAAGTGCCAGCACTGAAAGCTGTTGCTAGCCAGCACCCTTCCTTGGTAGCGCTTTCACAGGCGCAGCAACACTGGGGCTTTGCGCTTCTCTACGCACCAAACGTCACGGTCATTCTCTTTCCATCTCGTAGACACGAGCTGAGAAATTGCAAACGTCGAGCAATTGCTCAGAGATGAAAAGTGCCAGCACTGAAAGCTGTTGCTAGCCAGCACCCTTCCTTGGAAGCGCTTTTGTAGGCCTAAGAACAGTGGGGCTCTGGGCTTCTCTAGCCACCTCATCTTCTGCTCATCCTCGCGCACTCTAAAGAGAGCTCCGGTGAGAAATTGCAAACGTCGAGCAATTGCTCAGAGATGAAAAGTGCCAGCACTGAAAGCTGTTGCTAGCCAGCACCCTTCCTTGGAAGCGCTTTCACAGGCGCAGCAACACTGGGGCTTTGCGCTTCTCTAGCCACCAAACGTCACGGTCCTTCTCTTTCCGCCTCGTAGACACGAGCTGAGAAATTGCAAACGTCGAGCAATTGCTCAGAGATGAAAAGTGCCAGCACTGAAAGCTCTTGCTAGCCAGCACCCCTCCTTGGAAGCGCTTTCACAGGCGCAGCAACACTGGGGCTTTGCGCTTCTCTACGCACCAAACGTCACGGCCCTTCTCTTTCCGTCTCGTAGACACGAGCTGAGAAATTGCAAACGTCGAGCAATTGCTCAGAGATGAAAAGTGCCAGCACTGAAAGCTGTTGCTAGCCAGCACCCTTCCTTGGAAGCGCTTTTGTAGGCCTAAGAACACTGGGGCTCTGGGCTTCTCTAGCCACCTCATCTTCTGCTCATCCTCTCGCGCACTCTAAAGAGAGCTCAGGTGAGAAATTGCAAACGTCGAGCAATTGCTCAGAGATGAAAAGTGCCAGCACTGAAAGCTCTTGCTAGCCAGCACCCTTCCTTGGAAGCGCTTTCACAGGCGCAGCAACACTGGGGCTTTGCGCTTCTCTACGCACCAAACGTCACGGTCACTATCTCTCCGTCTCGTAGACACGAGCTGAGAAATTGCAAACGTCGAGCAATTGCTCAGAGATGAAAAGTGCCAGCACTGAAAGCTGTTGCTAGCCAGCACCCTTCCTTGGAAGCGCTTTTGTAGGCCTAAGAACACTGGGGCTCTGGGCTTCTCTAGCCACCTCATCTTCTGCTCATCCTCTCGCGCACTCTAAAGAGAGCTCAGGTGAGAAATTGCAAACGTCGAGCAATTGCTCAGAGATGAAAAGTGCCAGCACTGAAAGCTGTTGCTAGCCAGCACCCTTCCTTGGAAGCGCTTTCACAGGCGCAGCAACACTGGGGCTTTGCACTTCTCTACGCACCAAAAGTCACGGTCCTTCTCTTTCCGTCTCGTAGACACGAGCTGAGAAATTGCAAACGTCAAGCAATTGCTCCGAGATGAAAAGTGCCAGCACTGAAAGCTGTTGCTAGCCAGCACCCTTCCTTGGAAGCGCTTTCACAGGCGCAGCAACACTGGGGCTTTGCGCTTCTCTAGCCACCAAACGTCACGGTCCTTCTCTTTCCGCCTCGTAGGCACGAGCTGAGAAATTGCAAACGTCGAGCAATTGCTCAGAGATGAAAAGTGCCAGCACTGAAAGCTCTTGCTAGCCAGCACCCTTCCTTGGAAGCGCTTTTGTAGGCGCAGCAACACTGGGGCTCTGGGCTTCTCTAGCCACCTAATCTGCTCATCCTCGCGCGCTCTAAAGAGAGCTCAGGTGAGAAATTGCAAACGTCGAGCAATTGCTCAGAGATGAAAAGTGCCAGCACTGAAAGCTCTTGCTAGCCAGCACCCTTCCTTGGAAGCGCTTTCACAGGCGCAGCAACACTGGGGCTTTGTGCTTCACTAGCCACCAAATGTCACAGTCCTTCTCTTTCCGTCTCGTAGACACGAGCTGAGAAACTGCAAACATCGAGCAATTGCTCAGAGATGAAAAGTGCCAGCACTGAAAGCTGTTGCTAGCCAGCACCCTTCCTTGGAAGCGCTTTCACAGGCGCAGTAACACTGGGACTTTGCGCTTCTCTAGCCACCAAACGTCACGGTCCTTCTCTTTCCGTCTCGTAGACACGAGCTGAGAAATCGCAAACGTCGAGCAATTGCTCAGAGATGAAAAGTGCCAGCACTGAAAGCTGTTGCTAGCCAGCACCCTTCCTTGGAAGCGCTTTTGTAGGCCTAAGAACACTGGGGCTCTGGGCTTCTCTAGCCACCTCATCTTCTGCTCATCCTCTCGCGCACTCTAAAGATAGCTCAGGTGAGAAATTGCAAACGTCGAGCAATTGCTCAGAGATGAAAAGTGCCAGCACTGAAAGCTCTTGCTAGGCAGCACCCTTCCTTGGAAGCGCTTTCACAGGCGCAGTAACACTGGGGCTTTGCGCTTCTCTAGCCACCAAATGTCACGGTCCTTCTCTTTCCATCTCATAGACACGAGCTGAGAAATTGCAAACGTCGAGCAATTGCTCAGAGATGAAAAGTGCCAGCACTGAAAGCTCGTGCTAGCCAGCACCCTTCCTTGGAAGCGCTTTTGTAGGCCTAAGAACACTGGGGCTCTGGGCTTCTCTAGCCACCTCATCTTCTGCTCATCCTCTCGCGCACTCTAAAGAGAGCTCAGGTGAGAAATTGCAAACGTCCAGCAATTGCTCAGAGATGAAAAGTGCCAGCACTGAAAGCTGTTGCTAGCCAGCACCCTTCCTTGGAAGCGCTTTCACAGGCGCAGCAACACTGGGGCTTTGCGCTTCTCTACGCACCAAACGTCACGGTCATTCTCTTTCCGTCTCGTAGACACGAGCTGAGAAATTGCAAACGTCGAGCAATTGCTCAGAGATGAAAAGTGCCAGCACTGAAAGCTGTTGCTAGCCAGCACCCTTCCTTGGAAGCGCTTTTGTAGGCCTAAGAACAGTGGGGCTCTGGGCTTCTCTAGCCACCTCATCTTCTGCTCATCCTCGCGCGCTCTAAAGAGAGCTCAGGTGAGAAATTGCAAACGTCGAGCAATTGCTCAGAGATGAAAAGTGCCAGCACTGAAAGCTCTTGCTAGCCAGCACCCTTCCTTGGAAGCGCTTTCACAGGCGCAGCAACACTGGGGCTTTGCGCTTCTCTAGCCACCAAACGTCACGGTCCTTCTCTTTCCGCCTCGTAGACACGAGCTGAGAAATTGCAAACGTCGAGCAATTGCTCAGAGATGAAAAGTGCCAGCACTGAAAGCTCTTGCTAGCCAGCACCCCTCCTTGGAAGCGCTTTCACAGGCGCAGCAACACTGGGGCTTTGCGCTTCTCTAGCCACCAAACGTCACGGCCCTTCTCTTTCCGTCTCGTAGACACGAGCTGAGAAATTGCAAACGTCGAGCAATTGCTCAGAGATGAAAAGTGCCAGCACTGAAAGCTGTTGCTAGCCAGCACCCTTCCTTGGAAGCGCTTTTGTAGGCCTAAGAACACTGGGGCTCTGGGCTTCTCTAGCCACCTCATCTTCTGCTCATCCTCTCGCGCACTCTGAAGAGAGCTCAGGTGAGAAACTGCAAACGTCGAGCAATTGCTCAGAGATGAAAAGTGCCAGCACTGAAAGCTCTTGCTAGCCAGCACCCTTCCTTGGAAGCGCTTTCACAGGCGCAGCAACACTGGGGCTTTGCGCTTCTCTAGCCACCAAACGTCACGGTCCTTCTCTTTCCGTCTCGTAGACACGAGCTGAGAAATTGCAAACGTCGAGCAATTGCTCCGAGATGAAAAGTGCCAGCACTGAAAGCTGTTGCTAGCCAGCACCCTTCCTTGGAAGCGCTTTCACAGGCGCAGTAACACTGGGGCTCTGGGCTTCTCTAGCCACCTCATCTTCTGCTCATCCTCTCGCGCACTCTAAAGAGAGCTCAGGTGAGAAATTGCAAACGTCGAGCAATTGCTCAGAGATGAAAAGTGCCAGCACTGAAAGCTGTTGCTAGCCAGCACCCTTCCTTGGAAGCGCTTTCACAGGCGCAGTAACACTGGGGCTTTGCGCTTCTCTAGCCACCAAACGTCACGGTCCTTCTCTTTCCGCCTCGTAGGCACGAGCTGAGAAATTGCAAACGTCGAGCAATTGCTCAGAGATGAAAAGTGCCAGCACTGAAAGCTCTTGCTAGCCAGCACCCTTCCTTGGAAGCGCTTTTGTAGGCCTAAGAACACTGGGGCTCTGGGCTTCTCTAGCCACCTAATCTGCTCATCCTCGCGCGCTCTAAAGAGAGCTCAGGTGAGAAATTGCAAACGTCGAGCAATTGCTCAGAGATGAAAAGTGCCAGCACTGAAAGCTGTTGCTAGCCAGCACCCTTCCTTGGAAGCGCTTTCACAGGCGCAGTAACACTGGGGCTTTGCACTTCTCTAGCCACCAAACGTCACGGTCCTCCTCTTTCCGCCTCGTAGACACGAGCTGAGAAATTGCAAACGTCGAGCAATTGCTCAGAAATGAAAAGTGCCAGCACTGAAAGCTCTTGCTAGCCAGCACCCTTCCTTGGAAGCGCTTTCACAGGCGCAGCAACACTGGGGCTTTGCGCTTCTCTAGCCACCAAACGTCACGGTCCTTCTCTTTCCGTCTCGTAGACACGAGCTGAAAAACTGCAAACATCGAGCAATTGCTCAGAGATGAAAAGTGCCAGCACTGAAAGCTGTTGCTAGCCAGCACCCTTCCTTGGAAGCGCTTTCACAGGCGCAGCAACACTGGGACTTTGCGCTTCTATACGCACCAAACGTCACGGTCCTTCTCTTTCTGTCGGTAGACATGAGCTGAGAAATTGCAAACGTCGAGCAATTGCTCCGAGATGAAAAGTGCCAGCACTGAAAGCTGTTGCTAGCCAGCACCCTTCCTTGGAAGCGCTTTTGTAGGCCTAAGAACACTGGGGCTCTGGGCTTCTCTAGCCACCTCATCTTCTGCTCATCCTCGCGCGCTCTAAAGAGAGCTCAGGTGAGAAATTGCAAACGTCGAGCAATTGCTCAGAGATGAAAAGTGCCAGCACTGAAAGCTGTTGCTAGCCAGCACCCTTCCTTGGAAGCGCTTTCACAGGCGCAGTAACACTGGGGCTTTGCACTTCTCTAGCCACCAAACGTCACGGTCCTCCTCTTTCCGCCTCGTAGACACGAGCTGAGAAATTGCAAACGTCGAGCAATTGCTCAGAAATGAAAAGTGCCAGCACTGAAAGCTCTTGCTAGCCAGCACCCTTCCTTGGAAGCGCTTTCACAGGCGCAGCAACACTGGGGCTTTGCGCTTCTCTAGCCACCAAACGTCACGGTCCTTCTCTTTCCGTCTCGTAGACACGAGCTGAGAAACTGCAAACATCGAGCAATTGCTCAGAGATGAAAAGTGCCAGCACTGAAAGCTGTTGCTAGCCAGCACCCTTCCTTGGAAGCGCTTTCACAGGCGCAGCAACACTGGGACTTTGCGCTTCTATACGCACCAAACGTCACGGTCCTTCTCTTTCTGTCGGTAGACATGAGCTGAGAAATTGCAAACGTCGAGCAATTGCTCCGAGATGAAAAGTGCCAGCACTGAAAGCTGTTGCTAGCCAGCACCCTTCCTTGGAAGCGCTTTTGTAGGCCTAAGAACACTGGGGCTCTGGGCTTCTCTAGCCACCTCATCTTCTGCTCATCCTCTCGCGCTCTAAAGAGAGCTCAGGTGAGAAATTGCAAACGTCGAGCAATTGCTCAGAGATGAAAAGTGCCAGCACTGAAAGCTGTTGCTAGCCAGCACCCTTCCTTGGAAGCGCTTTCACAGGTGCAGTAACACTGGGGCTTTGCGCTTCTCTAGCCACCAAACGTCACGGTCCTTCTCTTTCCGTCTCGTAGACACGAGCTGAGAAATTGCAAACGTCGAGCAATTGCTCAGAGATGAAAAGTGCCAGCACTGAAAGCTCTTGCTAGCCAGCACCCTTCCTTGGAAGCGCTTTTGTAGGCCTAAGAACACTGGGGCTCTGGGCTTCTCTAGCCACCTCATCTTCTGCTCATCCTCTCGCGCCCTCTAAAGAGAGCTCAGGTGAGAAATTGCAAATGTCGAGCAATTGCTCAGAGATGAAAAGTGCCAGCACTGAAAGCTCTTGCTAGCCAGCACCCTTCCTTGGAAGCGCTTTCACAGGCGCAGTAACACTGGGGCTTTGCGCTTCTCTAGCCACCAAACGTCACGGTCCTTCTCTTTCCGCCTCGTAGGCACGAGCTGAGAAATTGCAAACGTCGAGAAATTGCTCAGAGATGAAAAGTGCCAGCACTGAAAGCTCTTGCTAGCCAGCACCCTTCCTTGGAAGCGCTTTTGTAGGCGCAGCAACACTGGGGCTCTGGGCTTCTCTAGCCACCTAATCTGCTCATCCTCGCGCGCTCTAAAGAGAGCTCAGGTGAGAAATTGCAAACGTCGAGCAATTGCTCAGAGATGAAAAGTGCCAGCACTGAAAGCTGTTGCTAGCCAGCACCCTTCCTTGGAAGCGCTTTCACAGGCGCAGTAACACTGGGGCTTTGCGCTTCTCTAGCCACCAAACGTCACGGTCCTCCTCTTTCCGTCTTGTAGACACGAGCTGAGAAATTGCAAACGTCGAGCAATTGCTCAGAAATGAAAAGTGCCAGCACTGAAAGCTCTTGCTAGCCAGCACCCTTCCTTGGAAGCGCTTTCACAGGCGCAGCAACACTGGGGCTTTGTGCTTCACTAGCCACCAAATGTCACAGTCCTTCTCTTTCCGTCTCGTAGACACGAGCTGAGAAACTGCAAACATCGAGCAATTGCTCAGAGATGAAAAGTGCCAGCACTGAAAGCTGTTGCTAGCCAGCACCCTTCCTTGGAAGCGCTTTCACAGGCGCAGTAACACTGGGACTTTGCGCTTCTCTAGCCACCAAACGTCACGGTCCTTCTCTTTCCGTCTCGTAGACACGAGCTGAGAAATCGCAAACGTCGAGCAATTGCTCAGAGATGAAAAGTGCCAGCACTGAAAGCTGTTGCTAGCCAGCACCCTTCCTTGGAAGCGCTTTTGTAGGCCTAAGAACACTGGGGCTCTGGGCTTCTCTAGCCACCTCATCTTCTGCTCATCCTCTCGCGCACTCTAAAGATAGCTCAGGTGAGAAATTGCAAACGTCGAGCAATTGCTCAGAGATGAAAAGTGCCAGCACTGAAAGCTCTTGCTAGGCAGCACCCTTCCTTGGAAGCGCTTTCACAGGTGCAGTAACACTGGGGCTTTGCGCTTCTCTAGCCACCAAATGTCACGGTCCTTCTCTTTCCATCTCATAGACACGAGCTGAGAAATTGCAAACGTCGAGCAATTGCTCAGAGATGAAAAGTGCCAGCACTGAAAGCTCGTGCTAGCCAGCACCCTTCCTTGGAAGCGCTTTTGTAGGCCTAAGAACACTGGGGCTCTGGGCTTCTCTAGCCACCTCATCTTCTGCTCATCCTCTCGCGCACTCTAAAGAGAGCTCAGGTGAGAAATTGCAAACGTCGAGCAATTGCTCAGAGATGAAAAGTGCCAGCACTGAAAGCTGTTGCTAGCCAGCACCCTTCCTTGGAAGCGCTTTCACAGGCGCAGCAACACTGGGGCTTTGCGCTTCTCTACGCACCAAACGTCACGGTCATTCTCTTTCCGTCTCGTAGACACGAGCTGAGAAATTGCAAACGTCGAGCAATTGCTCAGAGATGAAAAGTGCCAGCACTGAAAGCTGTTGCTAGCCAGCACCCTTCCTTGGAAGCGCTTTTGTAGGCCTAAGAACAGTGGGGCTCTGGGCTTCTCTAGCCACCTCATCTTCTGCTCATCCTCGCGCGCTCTAAAGAGAGCTCAGGTGAGAAATTGCAAACGTCGAGCAATTGCTCAGAGATGAAAAGTGCCAGCACTGAAAGCTCTTGCTAGCCAGCACCCTTCCTTGGAAGCGCTTTCACAGGCGCAGCAACACTGGGGCTTTGCGCTTCTCTAGCCACCAAACGTCACGGTCCTTCTCTTTCCGCCTCGTAGACACGAGCTGAGAAATTGCAAACGTCGAGCAATTGCTCAGAGATGAAAAGTGCCAGCACTGAAAGCTCTTGCTAGCCAGCACCCCTCCTTGGAAGCGCTTTCACAGGCGCAGCAACACTGGGGCTTTGCGCTTCTCTAGCCACCAAACGTCACGGCCCTTCTCTTTCCGTCTCGTAGACACGAGCTGAGAAATTGCAAACGTCGAGCAATTGCTCAGAGATGAAAAGTGCCAGCACTGAAAGCTGTTGCTAGCCAGCACCCTTCCTTGGAAGCGCTTTTGTAGGCCTAAGAACACTGGGGCTCTGGGCTTCTCTAGCCACCTCATCTTCTGCTCATCCTCTCGCGCACTCTAAAGAGAGCTCAGGTGAGAAATTGCAAACGTCGAGCAATTGCTCAGAGATGAAAAGTGCCAGCACTGAAAGCTCTTGCTAGCCAGCACCCTTCCTTGGAAGCGCTTTCACAGGCGCAGCAACACTGGGGCTTTGCACTTCTCTACGCACCAAAAGTCACGGTCCTTCTCTTTCCGTCTCGTAGACACGAGCTGAGAAATTGCAAACGTCAAGCAATTGCTCAGAGATGAAAAGTGCCAGCACTGAAAGCTGTTGCTAGCCAGCACCCTTCCTTGGAAGCGCTTTCACAGGCGCAGTAACACTGGGGCTTTGCGCTTCTCTAGCCACCAAACGTCACGGTCCTTCTCTTTCCGCCTCGTAGGCACGAGCTGAGAAATTGCAAACGTCGAGCAATTGCTCAGAGATGAAAAGTGCCAGCACTGAAAGCTCTTGCTAGCCAGCACCCTTCCTTGGAAGCGCTTTTGTAGGCCTAAGAACACTGGGGCTCTGGGCTTCTCTAGCCACCTAATCTGCTCATCCTCGCGCGCTCTAAAGAGAGCTCAGGTGAGAAATTGCAAACGTCGAGCAATTGCTCAGAGATGAAAAGTGCCAGCACTGAAAGCTGTTGCTAGCCAGCACCCTTCCTTGGAAGCGCTTTCACAGGCGCAGTAACACTGGGGCTTTGCGCTTCTCTAGCCACCAAACGTCACGGTCCTCCTCTTTCCGTCTTGTAGACACGAGCTGAGAAATTGCAAACGTCGAGCAATTGCTCAGAAATGAAAAGTGCCAGCACTGAAAGCTCTTGCTAGCCAGCACCCTTCCTTGGAAGCGCTTTCACAGGCGCAGCAACACTGGGGCTTTGTGCTTCACTAGCCACCAAATGTCACAGTCCTTCTCTTTCCGTCTCGTAGACACGAGCTGATAAACTGCAAACATCGAGCAATTGCTCAGAGATGAAAAGTGCCAGCACTGAAAGCTGTTGCTAGCCAGCACCCTTCCTTGGAAGCGCTTTCACAGGCGCAGTAACACTGGGACTTTGCGCTTCTCTAGCCACCAAACGTCACGGTCCTTCTCTTTCCGTCTCGTAGACACGAGCTGAGAAATCGCAAACGTCGAGCAATTGCTCAGAGATGAAAAGTGCCAGCACTGAAAGCTGTTGCTAGCCAGCACCCTTCCTTGGAAGCGCTTTTGTAGGCCTAAGAACACTGGGGCTCTGGGCTTCTCTAGCCACCTCATCTTCTGCTCATCCTCTCGCGCACTCTAAAGATAGCTCAGGTGAGAAATTGCAAACGTCGAGCAATTGCTCAGAGATGAAAAGTGCCAGCACTGAAAGCTCTTGCTAGGCAGCACCCTTCCTTGGAAGCGCTTTCACAGGTGCAGTAACACTGGGGCTTTGCGCTTCTCTAGCCACCAAATGTCACGGTCATTCTCTTTCCGTCTCGTAGACACGAGCTGAGAAATTGCAAACGTCGAGCAATTGCTCAGAGATGAAAAGTGCCAGCACTGAAAGCTCGTGCTAGCCAGCACCCTTCCTTGGAAGCGCTTTTGTAGGCCTAAGAACACTGGGGCTCTGGGCTTCTCTAGCCACCTCATCTTCTGCTCATCCTCTCGCGCACTCTAAAGAGAGCTCAGGTGAGAAATTGCAAACGTCCAGCAATTGCTCAGAGATGAAAAGTGCCAG
The DNA here is from genome assembly GCA_037962945.1 of Sarcoramphus papa. NCBI lineage: Eukaryota > Metazoa > Chordata > Aves > Accipitriformes > Cathartidae > Sarcoramphus > Sarcoramphus papa. The sequence continues at coordinate 1,158,556 of JBBMRM010000121.1, forward strand.
CACTGAAAGCTGTTGCTAGCCAGCACCCTTCCTTGGAAGCGCTTTCACAGGCGCAGCAACACTGGGGCTTTGCGCTTCTCTACGCACCAAACGTCACGGTCATTCTCTTTCCATCTCGTAGACACGAGCTGAGAAATTGCAAACGTCGAGCAATTGCTCAGAGATGAAAAGTGCCAGCACTGAAAGCTGTTGCTAGCCAGCACCCTTCCTTGGAAGCGCTTTTGTAGGCCTAAGAACAGTGGGGCTCTGGGCTTCTCTAGCCACCTCATCTTCTGCTCATCCTCGCGCACTCTAAAGAGAGCTCCGGTGAGAAATTGCAAACGTCGAGCAATTGCTCAGAGATGAAAAGTGCCAGCACTGAAAGCTGTTGCTAGCCAGCACCCTTCCTTGGAAGCGCTTTCACAGGCGCAGCAACACTGGGGCTTTGCGCTTCTCTAGCCACCAAACGTCACGGTCCTTCTCTTTCCGCCTCGTAGACACGAGCTGAGAAATTGCAAACGTCGAGCAATTGCTCAGAGATGAAAAGTGCCAGCACTGAAAGCTGTTGCTAGCCAGCACCCCTCCTTGGAAGCGCTTTCACAGGCGCAGCAACACTGGGGCTTTGCGCTTCTCTACGCACCAAACGTCACGGCCCTTCTCTTTCCGTCTCGTAGACACGAGCTGAGAAATTGCAAACGTCGAGCAATTGCTCAGAGATGAAAAGTGCCAGCACTGAAAGCTGTTGCTAGCCAGCACCCTTCCTTGGAAGCGCTTTTGTAGGCCTAAGAACACTGGGGCTCTGGGCTTCTCTAGCCACCTCATCTTCTGCTCATCCTCTCGCGCACTCTGAAGAGAGCTCCGGTGAGAAATTGCAAACGTCGAGCAATTGCTCAGAGATGAAAAGTGCCAGCACTGAAAGCTCTTGCTAGCCAGCACCCTTCCTTGGAAGCGCTTTCACAGGCGCAGCAACACTGGGGCTTTGCGCTTCTCTACGCACCAAACGTCACGGTCACTATCTCTCCGTCTCGTAGACACGAGCTGAGAAATTGCAAACGTCGAGCAATTGCTCAGAGATGAAAAGTGCCAGCACTGAAAGCTGTTGCTAGCCAGCACCCTTCCTTGGAAGCGCTTTTGTAGGCCTAAGAACACTGGGGCTCTGGGCTTCTCTAGCCACCTCATCTTCTGCTCATCCTCTCGCGCACTCTAAAGAGAGCTCAGGTGAGAAATTGCAAACGTCGAGCAATTGCTCAGAGATGAAAAGTGCCAGCACTGAAAGCTGTTGCTAGCCAGCACCCTTCCTTGGAAGCGCTTTCACAGGCGCAGCAACACTGGGGCTTTGCACTTCTCTACGCACCAAAAGTCACGGTCCTTCTCTTTCCGTCTCGTAGACACGAGCTGAGAAATTGCAAACGTCAAGCAATTGCTCCGAGATGAAAAGTGCCAGCACTGAAAGCTGTTGCTAGCCAGCACCCTTCCTTGGAAGCGCTTTCACAGGCGCAGCAACACTGGGGCTTTGCGCTTCTCTAGCCACCAAACGTCACGGTCCTTCTCTTTCCGCCTCGTAGGCACGAGCTGAGAAATTGCAAACGTCGAGCAATTGCTCAGAGATGAAAAGTGCCAGCACTGAAAGCTCTTGCTAGCCAGCACCCTTCCTTGGAAGCGCTTTTGTAGGCGCAGCAACACTGGGGCTCTGGGCTTCTCTAGCCACCTAATCTGCTCATCCTCGCGCGCTCTAAAGAGAGCTCAGGTGAGAAATTGCAAACGTCGAGCAATTGCTCAGAGATGAAAAGTGCCAGCACTGAAAGCTCTTGCTAGCCAGCACCCTTCCTTGGAAGCGCTTTCACAGGCGCAGCAACACTGGGGCTTTGTGCTTCACTAGCCACCAAATGTCACAGTCCTTCTCTTTCCGTCTCGTAGACACGAGCTGAGAAACTGCAAACATCGAGCAATTGCTCAGAGATGAAAAGTGCCAGCACTGAAAGCTGTTGCTAGCCAGCACCCTTCCTTGGAAGCGCTTTCACAGGCGCAGTAACACTGGGACTTTGCGCTTCTCTAGCCACCAAACGTCACGGTCCTTCTCTTTCCGTCTCGTAGACACGAGCTGAGAAATCGCAAACGTCGAGCAATTGCTCAGAGATGAAAAGTGCCAGCACTGAAAGCTGTTGCTAGCCAGCACCCTTCCTTGGAAGCGCTTTTGTAGGCCTAAGAACACTGGGGCTCTGGGCTTCTCTAGCCACCTCATCTTCTGCTCATCCTCTCGCGCACTCTAAAGATAGCTCAGGTGAGAAATTGCAAACGTCGAGCAATTGCTCAGAGATGAAAAGTGCCAGCACTGAAAGCTCTTGCTAGGCAGCACCCTTCCTTGGAAGCGCTTTCACAGGTGCAGTAACACTGGGGCTTTGCGCTTCTCTAGCCACCAAATGTCACGGTCCTTCTCTTTCCATCTCATAGACACGAGCTGAGAAATTGCAAACGTCGAGCAATTGCTCAGAGATGAAAAGTGCCAGCACTGAAAGCTGTTGCTAGCCAGCACCCTTCCTTGGAAGCGCTTTTGTAGGCCTAAGAACACTGGGGCTCTGGGCTTCTCTAGCCACCTCATCTTCTGCTCATCCTCTCGCGCACTCTAAAGAGAGCTCAGGTGAGAAATTGCAAACGTCGAGCAATTGCTCAGAGATGAAAAGTGCCAGCACTGAAAGCTGTTGCTAGCCAGCACCCTTCCTTGGAAGCGCTTTCACAGGCGCAGCAACACTGGGGCTTTGCGCTTCTCTACGCACCAAACGTCACGGTCATTCTCTTTCCGTCTCGTAGACACGAGCTGAGAAATTGCAAACGTCGAGCAATTGCTCAGAGATGAAAAGTGCCAGCACTGAAAGCTGTTGCTAGCCAGCACCCTTCCTTGGAAGCGCTTTTGTAGGCCTAAGAACAGTGGGGCTCTGGGCTTCTCTAGCCACCTCATCTTCTGCTCATCCTCGCGCGCTCTAAAGAGAGCTCCGGTGAGAAATTGCAAACGTCGAGCAATTGCTCAGAGATGAAAAGTGCCAGCACTGAAAGCTCTTGCTAGCCAGCACCCTTCCTTGGAAGCGCTTTCACAGGCGCAGCAACACTGGGGCTTTGCGCTTCTCTAGCCACCAAACGTCACGGTCCTTCTCTTTCCGCCTCGTAGACACGAGCTGAGAAATTGCAAACGTCGAGCAATTGCTCAGAGATGAAAAGTGCCAGCACTGAAAGCTCTTGCTAGCCAGCACCCCTCCTTGGAAGCGCTTTCACAGGCGCAGCAACACTGGGGCTTTGCGCTTCTCTAGCCACCAAACGTCACGGCCCTTCTCTTTCCGTCTCGTAGACACGAGCTGAGAAATTGCAAACGTCGAGCAATTGCTCAGAGATGAAAAGTGCCAGCACTGAAAGCTGTTGCTAGCCAGCACCCTTCCTTGGAAGCGCTTTTGTAGGCCTAAGAACACTGGGGCTCTGGGCTTCTCTAGCCACCTCATCTTCTGCTCATCCTCTCGCGCACTCTGAAGAGAGCTCAGGTGAGAAACTGCAAACGTCGAGCAATTGCTCAGAGATGAAAAGTGCCAGCACTGAAAGCTCTTGCTAGCCAGCACCCTTCCTTGGAAGCGCTTTCACAGGCGCAGCAACACTGGGGCTTTGCGCTTCTCTAGCCACCAAACGTCACGGTCCTTCTCTTTCCGTCTCGTAGACACGAGCTGAGAAATTGCAAACGTCGAGCAATTGCTCCGAGATGAAAAGTGCCAGCACTGAAAGCTGTTGCTAGCCAGCACCCTTCCTTGGAAGCGCTTTCACAGGCGCAGTAACACTGGGGCTCTGGGCTTCTCTAGCCACCTCATCTTCTGCTCATCCTCTCGCGCACTCTAAAGAGAGCTCAGGTGAGAAATTGCAAACGTCGAGCAATTGCTCAGAGATGAAAAGTGCCAGCACTGAAAGCTGTTGCTAGCCAGCACCCTTCCTTGGAAGCGCTTTCACAGGCGCAGTAACACTGGGGCTTTGCACTTCTCTACGCACCAAAAGTCACGGTCCTTCTCTTTCCATCTCGTAGACACGAGCTGAGAAATTGCAAACGTCAAGCAATTGCTCAGAGATGAAAAGTGCCAGCACTGAAAGCTCTTGCTAGCCAGCACCCTTCCTTGGAAGTGCTTTCACAGGCGCAGTAACACTGGGGCTTTGCGCTTCTCTAGCCACCAAACGTCACGGTCCTTCTCTTTCCGCCTCGTAGGCACGAGCTGAGAAATTGCAAACGTCGAGCAATTGCTCAGAGATGAAAAGTGCCAGCACTGAAAGCTCTTGCTAGCCAGCACCCTTCCTTGGAAGCGCTTTTGTAGGCCTAAGAACACTGGGGCTCTGGGCTTCTCTAGCCACCTAATCTGCTCATCCTCGCGCGCTCTAAAGAGAGCTCAGGTGAGAAATTGCAAACGTCGAGCAATTGCTCAGAGATGAAAAGTGCCAGCACTGAAAGCTGTTGCTAGCCAGCACCCTTCCTTGGAAGCGCTTTCACAGGCGCAGTAACACTGGGGCTTTGCACTTCTCTAGCCACCAAACGTCACGGTCCTCCTCTTTCCGCCTCGTAGACACGAGCTGAGAAATTGCAAACGTCGAGCAATTGCTCAGAAATGAAAAGTGCCAGCACTGAAAGCTCTTGCTAGCCAGCACCCTTCCTTGGAAGCGCTTTCACAGGCGCAGCAACACTGGGGCTTTGCGCTTCTCTAGCCACCAAACGTCACGGTCCTTCTCTTTCCGTCTCGTAGACACGAGCTGAGAAACTGCAAACATCGAGCAATTGCTCAGAGATGAAAAGTGCCAGCACTGAAAGCTGTTGCTAGCCAGCACCCTTCCTTGGAAGCGCTTTCACAGGCGCAGCAACACTGGGACTTTGCGCTTCTATACGCACCAAACGTCACGGTCCTTCTCTTTCTGTCGGTAGACATGAGCTGAAAAATTGCAAACGTCGAGCAATTGCTCCGAGATGAAAAGTGCCAGCACTGAAAGCTGTTGCTAGCCAGCACCCTTCCTTGGAAGCGCTTTTGTAGGCCTAAGAACACTGGGGCTCTGGGCTTCTCTAGCCACCTCATCTTCTGCTCATCCTCGCGCGCTCTAAAGAGAGCTCAGGTGAGAAATTGCAAACGTCGAGCAATTGCTCAGAGATGAAAAGTGCCAGCACTGAAAGCTGTTGCTAGCCAGCACCCTTCCTTGGAAGCGCTTTCACAGGCGCAGTAACACTGGGGCTTTGCACTTCTCTAGCCACCAAACGTCACGGTCCTCCTCTTTCCGCCTCGTAGACACGAGCTGAGAAATTGCAAACGTCGAGCAATTGCTCAGAAATGAAAAGTGCCAGCACTGAAAGCTCTTGCTAGCCAGCACCCTTCCTTGGAAGCGCTTTCACAGGCGCAGCAACACTGGGGCTTTGCGCTTCTCTAGCCACCAAACGTCACGGTCCTTCTCTTTCCGTCTCGTAGACACGAGCTGAGAAACTGCAAACATCGAGCAATTGCTCAGAGATGAAAAGTGCCAGCACTGAAAGCTGTTGCTAGCCAGCACCCTTCCTTGGAAGCGCTTTCACAGGCGCAGCAACACTGGGACTTTGCGCTTCTATACGCACCAAACGTCACGGTCCTTCTCTTTCTGTCGGTAGACATGAGCTGAGAAATTGCAAACGTCGAGCAATTGCTCCGAGATGAAAAGTGCCAGCACTGAAAGCTGTTGCTAGCCAGCACCCTTCCTTGGAAGCGCTTTTGTAGGCCTAAGAACACTGGGGCTCTGGGCTTCTCTAGCCACCTCATCTTCTGCTCATCCTCTCGCGCTCTAAAGAGAGCTCAGGTGAGAAATTGCAAACGTCGAGCAATTGCTCAGAGATGAAAAGTGCCAGCACTGAAAGCTGTTGCTAGCCAGCACCCTTCCTTGGAAGCGCTTTCACAGGTGCAGTAACACTGGGGCTTTGCGCTTCTCTAGCCACCAAACGTCACGGTCCTTCTCTTTCCGTCTCGTAGACACGAGCTGAGAAATTGCAAACGTCGAGCAATTGCTCAGAGATGAAAAGTGCCAGCACTGAAAGCTCTTGCTAGCCAGCACCCTTCCTTGGAAGCGCTTTTGTAGGCCTAAGAACACTGGGGCTCTGGGCTTCTCTAGCCACCTCATCTTCTGCTCATCCTCTCGCGCCCTCTAAAGAGAGCTCAGGTGAGAAATTGCAAACGTCAAGCAATTGCTCAGAGATGAAAAGTGCCAGCACTGAAAGCTCTTGCTAGCCAGCACCCTTCCTTGGAAGCGCTTTCACAGGCGCAGTAACACTGGGGCTTTGCGCTTCTCTAGCCACCAAACGTCACGGTCCTTCTCTTTCCGCCTCGTAGGCACGAGCTGAGAAATTGCAAACGTCGAGAAATTGCTCAGAGATGAAAAGTGCCAGCACTGAAAGCTCTTGCTAGCCAGCACCCTTCCTTGGAAGCGCTTTTGTAGGCGCAGCAACACTGGGGCTCTGGGCTTCTCTAGCCACCTAATCTGCTCATCCTCGCGCGCTCTAAAGAGAGCTCAGGTGAGAAATTGCAAACGTCGAGCAATTGCTCAGAGATGAAAAGTGCCAGCACTGAAAGCTGTTGCTAGCCAGCACCCTTCCTTGGAAGCGCTTTCACAGGCGCAGTAACACTGGGGCTTTGCGCTTCTCTAGCCACCAAACGTCACGGTCCTCCTCTTTCCGTCTTGTAGACACGAGCTGAGAAATTGCAAACGTCGAGCAATTGCTCAGAAATGAAAAGTGCCAGCACTGAAAGCTCTTGCTAGCCAGCACCCTTCCTTGGAAGCGCTTTCACAGGCGCAGCAACACTGGGGCTTTGTGCTTCACTAGCCACCAAATGTCACAGTCCTTCTCTTTCCGTCTCGTAGACACGAGCTGAGAAACTGCAAACATCGAGCAATTGCTCAGAGATGAAAAGTGCCAGCACTGAAAGCTGTTGCTAGCCAGCACCCTTCCTTGGAAGCGCTTTCACAGGCGCAGTAACACTGGGACTTTGCGCTTCTCTAGCCACCAAACGTCACGGTCCTTCTCTTTCCGTCTCGTAGACACGAGCTGAGAAATCGCAAACGTCGAGCAATTGCTCAGAGATGAAAAGTGCCAGCACTGAAAGCTGTTGCTAGCCAGCACCCTTCCTTGGAAGCGCTTTTGTAGGCCTAAGAACACTGGGGCTCTGGGCTTCTCTAGCCACCTCATCTTCTGCTCATCCTCTCGCGCACTCTAAAGATAGCTCAGGTGAGAAATTGCAAACGTCGAGCAATTGCTCAGAGATGAAAAGTGCCAGCACTGAAAGCTCTTGCTAGGCAGCACCCTTCCTTGGAAGCGCTTTCACAGGTGCAGTAACACTGGGGCTTTGCGCTTCTCTAGCCACCAAATTTCACGGTCCTTCTCTTTCCATCTCATAGACACGAGCTGAGAAATTGCAAACGTCGAGCAATTGCTCAGAGATGAAAAGTGCCAGCACTGAAAGCTCGTGCTAGCCAGCACCCTTCCTTGGAAGCGCTTTTGTAGGCCTAAGAACACTGGGGCTCTGGGCTTCTCTAGCCACCTCATCTTCTGCTCATCCTCTCGCGCACTCTAAAGAGAGCTCAGGTGAGAAATTGCAAACGTCGAGCAATTGCTCAGAGATGAAAAGTGCCAGCACTGAAAGCTGTTGCTAGCCAGCACCCTTCCTTGGAAGCGCTTTCACAGGCGCAGCAACACTGGGGCTTTGCGCTTCTCTACGCACCAAACGTCACGGTCATTCTCTTTCCGTCTCGTAGACACGAGCTGAGAAATTGCAAACGTCGAGCAATTGCTCAGAGATGAAAAGTGCCAGCACTGAAAGCTGTTGCTAGCCAGCACCCTTCCTTGGAAGCGCTTTTGTAGGCCTAAGAACAGTGGGGCTCTGGGCTTCTCTAGCCACCTCATCTTCTGCTCATCCTCGCGCGCTCTAAAGAGAGCTCAGGTGAGAAATTGCAAACGTCGAGCAATTGCTCAGAGATGAAAAGTGCCAGCACTGAAAGCTCTTGCTAGCCAGCACCCTTCCTTGGAAGCGCTTTCACAGGCGCAGCAACACTGGGGCTTTGCGCTTCTCTAGCCACCAAACGTCACGGTCCTTCTCTTTCCGCCTCGTAGACACGAGCTGAGAAATTGCAAACGTCGAGCAATTGCTCAGAGATGAAAAGTGCCAGCACTGAAAGCTCTTGCTAGCCAGCACCCCTCCTTGGAAGCGCTTTCACAGGCGCAGCAACACTGGGGCTTTGCGCTTCTCTAGCCACCAAACGTCACGGCCCTTCTCTTTCCGTCTCGTAGACACGAGCTGAGAAATTGCAAACGTCGAGCAATTGCTCAGAGATGAAAAGTGCCAGCACTGAAAGCTGTTGCTAGCCAGCACCCTTCCTTGGAAGCGCTTTTGTAGGCCTAAGAACACTGGGGCTCTGGGCTTCTCTAGCCACCTCATCTTCTGCTCATCCTCTCGCGCACTCTGAAGAGAGCTCAGGTGAGAAACTGCAAACGTCGAGCAATTGCTCAGAGATGAAAAGTGCCAGCACTGAAAGCTCTTGCTAGCCAGCAGCCTTCCTTGGAAGCGCTTTCACAGGCGCAGCAACACTGGGGCTTTGCGCTTCTCTAGCCACCAAACGTCACGGTCCTTCTCTTTCCGTCTCGTAGACACGAGCTGAGAAATTGCAAACGTCGAGCAATTGCTCCGAGATGAAAAGTGCCAGCACTGAAAGCTGTTGCTAGCCAGCACCCTTCCTTGGAAGCGCTTTCACAGGCGCAGTAACACTGGGGCTCTGGGCTTCTCTAGCCACCTCATCTTCTGCTCATCCTCTCGCGCACTCTAAAGAGAGCTCAGGTGAGAAATTGCAAACGTCGAGCAATTGCTCAGAGATGAAAAGTGCCAGCACTGAAAGCTGTTGCTAGCCAGCACCCTTCCTTGGAAGCGCTTTCACAGGCGCAGTAACACTGGGGCTTTGCACTTCTCTACGCACCAAAAGTCACGGTCCTTCTCTTTCCATCTCGTAGACACGAGCTGAGAAATTGCAAACGTCAAGCAATTGCTCAGAGATGAAAAGTGCCAGCACTGAAAGCTCTTGCTAGCCAGCACCCTTCCTTGGAAGTGCTTTCACAGGCGCAGTAACACTGGGGCTTTGCGCTTCTCTAGCCACCAAACGTCACGGTCCTTCTCTTTCCGCCTCGTAGTTACGAGCTGAGAAATTGCAAACGTCCAGCAATTGCTCAGAGATGAAAAGTGCCAGCACTGAAAGCTCTTGCTAGCCAGCACCCTTCCTTGGAAGCGCTTTTGTAGGCCTAAGAACACTGGGGCTCTGGGCTTCTCTAGCCACCTAATCTGCTCATCCTCGCGCGCTCTAAAGAGAGCTCAGGTGAGAAATTGCAAACGTCGAGCAATTGCTCAGAGATGAAAAGTGCCAGCACTGAAAGCTGTTGCTAGCCAGCACCCTTCCTTGGAAGCGCTTTCACAGGCGCAGTAACACTGGGGCTTTGCACTTCTCTAGCCACCAAACGTCACGGTCCTCCTCTTTCCGCCTCGTAGACACGAGCTGAGAAATTGCAAACGTCGAGCAATTGCTCAGAAATGAAAAGTGCCAGCACTGAAAGCTCTTGCTAGCCAGCACCCTTCCTTGGAAGCGCTTTCACAGGCGCAGCAACACTGGGGCTTTGCGCTTCTCTAGCCACCAAACGTCACGGTCCTTCTCTTTCCGTCTCGTAGACACGAGCTGAGAAACTGCAAACATCGAGCAATTGCTCAGAGATGAAAAGTGCCAGCACTGAAAGCTGTTGCTAGCCAGCACCCTTCCTTGGAAGCGCTTTCACAGGCGCAGCAACACTGGGACTTTGCGCTTCTATACGCACCAAACGTCACGGTCCTTCTCTTTCTGTCGGTAGACATGAGCTGAGAAATTGCAAACGTCGAGCAATTGCTCCGAGATGAAAAGTGCCAGCACTGAAAGCTGTTGCTAGCCAGCACCCTTCCTTGGAAGCGCTTTTGTAGGCCTAAGAACACTGGGGCTCTGGGCTTCTCTAGCCACCTCATCTTCTGCTCATCCTCTCGCGCTCTAAAGAGAGCTCAGGTGAGAAATTGCAAACGTCGAGCAATTGCTCAGAGATGAAAAGTGCCAGCACTGAAAGCTGTTGCTAGCCAGCACCCTTCCTTGGAAGCGCTTTCACAGGTGCAGTAACACTGGGGCTTTGCGCTTCTCTAGCCACCAAACGTCACGGTCCTTCTCTTTCCGTCTCGTAGACACGAGCTGAGAAATTGCAAACGTCGAGCAATTGCTCAGAGATGAAAAGTGCCAGCACTGAAAGCTCTTGCTAGCCAGCACCCTTCCTTGGAAGCGCTTTTGTAGGCCTAAGAACACTGGGGCTCTGGGCTTCTCTAGCCACCTCATCTTCTGCTCATCCTCTCGCGCCCTCTAAAGAGAGCTCAGGTGAGAAATTGCAAACGTCAAGCAATTGCTCAGAGATGAAAAGTGCCAGCACTGAAAGCTGTTGCTAGCCAGCACCCTTCCTTGGAAGCGCTTTCACAGGCGCAGTAACACTGGGGCTTTGCGCTTCTCTAGCCACCAAACGTCACGGTCCTCCTCTTTCCGTCTCGTAGACACGAGCTGAGAAATTGCAAACATCGAGCAATTGCTCAGAAATGAAAAGTGCCAGCACTGAAAGCTGTTGCTAGCCAGCACCCTTCCTTGGAAGCGCTTTCACAGGCGCAGCAACACTGGGGCTTTGCGCTTCTCTAGCCACCAAACGTCACGGTCCTTCTCTTTCCGTCTCGTAGACACGAGCTGAGAAACTGCAAACATCGAGCAATTGCTCAGAGATGAAAAGTGCCAGCACTGAAAGCTGTTGCTAGCCAGCAGCCTTCCTTGGAAGCGCTTTCACAGGCGCAGTAACACTGGGACTTTGCGCTTCTCTAGCCACCAAACGTCACGGTCCTTCTCTTTCTGTCGGTAGACACGAGCTGAGAAATTGCAAACGTCGAGCAATTGCTCAGAGATGAAAAGTGCCAGCACTGAAAGCTGTTGCTAGCCAGCACCCTTCCTTGGAAGCGCTTTTGTAGGCCTAAGAACACTGGGGCTCTGGGCTTCTCTAGCCACCTCATCTTCTGCTCATCCTCTCGCGCTCTAAAGAGAGCTCAGGTGAGAAATTGCAAACGTCGAGCAATTGCTCAGAGATGAAAAGTGCCAGCACTGAAAGCTGTTGCTAGCCAGCACCCTTCCTTGGAAGCGCTTTCACAGGCGCAGTAACACTGGGGCTTTGCGCTTCTCTAGCCACCAAACGTCACGGTCCTTCTCTTTCCGTCTCGTAGACACGAGCTGAGAAATTGCAAACGTCGAGCAATTGCTCAGAGATGAAAAGTGCCAGCACTGAAAGCTCTTGCTAGCCAGCCCCCTTCCTTGGAAGCGCTTTTGTAGGCCTAAGAACACTGGGGCTCTGGGCTTCTCTAGCCACCTCATCTTCTGCTCATCCTCTCGCGCACTCTAAAGAGAGCTCAGGTGAGAAATTGCAAACGTCAAGCAATTGCTCAGAGATGAAAAGTGCCAGCACTGAAAGCTGTTGCTAGCCAGCACCCTTCCTTGGAAGCGCTTTCACAGGCGCAGTAACACTGGGGCTTTGCGCTTCTCTAGCCACCAAACGTCACGGTCCTTCTCTTTCCGCCTCGTAGGCACGAGCTGAGAAATTGCAAACGTCGAGAAATTGCTCAGAGATGAAAAGTGCCAGCACTGAAAGCTCTTGCTAGCCAGCACCCTTCCTTGGAAGCGCTTTTGTAGGCCTAAGAACACTGGGGCTCTGGGCTTCTCTAGCCACCTAATCTGCTCATCCTCGCGCGCTCTAAAGAGAGCTCAGGTGAGAAATTGCAAACGTCGAGCAATTGCTCAGAGATGAAAAGTGCCAGCACTGAAAGCTGTTGCTAGCCAGCACCCTTCCTTGGAAGCGCTTTCACAGGCGCAGTAACACTGGGGCTTTGCGCTTCTCTAGCCACCAAACGTCACGGTCCTTCTCTTTCCGTCCTGTAGACACGAGCTGAGAAATTGCAAACGTCGAGCAATTGCTCAGAAATGAAAAGTGCCAGCACTGAAAGCTCTTGCTAGCCAGCACCCTTCCTTGGAAGCGCTTTCACAGGCGCAGCAACACTGGGGCTTTGCGCTTCTATACGCACCAAACGTCACGGTCCTTCTCTTTCCGTCTCGTAGACACGAGCTGAGAAACTGCAAACATCGAGCAATTGCTCAGAGATGAAAAGTGCCAGCACTGAAAGCTGTTGCTAGCCAGCACCCTTCCTTGGAAGCGCTTTCACAGGCGCAGTAACACTGGGACTTTGCGCTTCTCTAGCCACCAAACGTCACGGTCCTTCTCTTTCCGTCTCGTAGACACGAGGTGAGAAATCGCAAACGTCGAGCAATTGCTCCGAGATGAAAAGTGCCAGCACTGAAAGCTCTTGCTAGCCAGCCCCCTTCCTTGGAAGCGCTTTTGTAGGCCTAAGAACACTGGGGCTCTGGGCTTCTCTAGCCACCTCATCTTCTGCTCATCCTCTCGCGCACTCTAAAGAGAGCTCAGGTGAGAAATTGCAAACGTCGAGCAATTGCTCAGAGATGAAAAGTGCCAGCACTGAAAGCTGTTGCTAGCCAGCAGCCTTCCTTGGAAGCGCTTTCACAGGCGCAGTAACACTGGGGCTTTGCTCTTCTCTAGCCACCAAACGTCACGGTCACTATCTCTCCGTCTCGTAGACACGAGCTGAGAAATTGCAAACGTCGAGCAATTGCTCAGAGATGAAAAGTGCCAGCACTGAAAGCTGTTGCTAGCCAGCCCCCTTCCTTGGAAGCGCTTTTGTAGGCCTAAGAACACTGGGGCTGTGGGCTTCTCTAGCCACCTCATCTTCTGCTCATCCTCTCGCGCACTCTAAAGAGAGCTCAGGTGAGAAATTGCAAATGTCGAGCAATTGCTCAGAGATGAAAAGTGCCAGCACTGAAAGCTCTTGCTAGCCAGCACCCTTCCTTGGAAGCGCTTTCACAGGCGCAGCAACACTGGGGCTTTGCGCTTCTATACGCACCAAACGTCACGGTCCTTCTCTTTCCGTCTCGTAGACACGAGCTGAGAAACTGCAAACGTCGAGCAATTGCTCAGAGATGAAAAGTGCCAGCACTGAAAGCTGTTGCTAGCCAGCACCCTTCCTTGGAAGCGCTTTCACAGGCGCAGTAACACTGGGACTTTGCGCTTCTCTAGCCACCAAACGTCACGGTCATTCTCTTTCCGCCTCGTAGACACGAGCTGAGAAATCGCAAACGTCGAGCAATTGCTCCGAGATGAAAAGTGCCAGCACTGAAAGCTGTTGCTAGCCAGCACCCTTCCTTGGAAGTGCTTTTGTAGGCCTAAGAACACTGGGGCTCTGGGCTTCTCTAGCCACCTAATCTTCTGCTCATCCTCTCGCGCACTCTAAAGAGAGCTCAGGTGAGAAATTGCAAACGTCGAGCAATTGCTCAGAGATGAAAAGTGCCAGCACTGAAAGCTGTTGCTAGCCAGCACCCTTCCTTGGAAGCGCTTTCACAGGCGCAGTAACACTGGGGCTTTGCGCTTCTCTAGCCACCAAACGTCACGGTCACTATCTCTCCGTCTCGTAGACACGAGCTGAGAAATTGCAAACGTCGAGCAATTGCTCAGAGATGAAAAGTGCCAGCACTGAAAGCTGTTGCTAGCCAGCACCCTTCCTTGGAAGCGCTTTTGTAGGCCTAAGAACACTGGGGCTCTGGGCTTCTCTAGCCACCTCATCTTCTGCTCATCCTCTCGCGCACTCTGGAGAGAGCTCAGGTGAGAAATTGCAAATGTCGAGCAATTGCTCAGAGATGAAAAGTGCCAGCACTGAAAGCTCTTGCTAGCCAGCACCCTTCCTTGGAAGCGCTTTCACAGGCGCAGCAACACTGGGGCTTTGCGCTTCTCTACCCACCAAACGTCACGGTCCTTCTCTTTCCGTCTCGTAGACACGAGCTGAGAAATTGCAAACGTCCAGCAATTGCTCAGAGGTGAAAAGTGCCAGCACTGAAAGCTCTTGCTAGCCAGCACCCTTCCTTGGAAGCGCTTTTGTAGCCTTTAGAACACTGGGGCTCTGGGCTTCTCTAGCCACCTCATCTTCTGCTCATCCTCTCGCGCACTCTAAAGAGAGCTCAGGTGAGAAATTGCAAACGTCGAGCAATTGCTCAGAGATGAAAAGTGCCAGCACTGAAAGCTGTTGCTAGCCAGCACCCTTCCTTGGAAGCGCTTTCACAGGCGCAGCAACACTGGGGCTTTGCACTTCTCTAGCCACCAAATGTCACGGTCCTTCTCTTTCCGTCTCGTAGACACGAGCTGAGAAATTGCAAACGTCGAGCAATTGCTCAGAGATGAAAAGTGCCAGCACTGAAAGCTGTTGCTAGCCAGCACCCTTCCTTGGAAGCGCTTTTGTAGGCCTAAGAACACTGGGGCTCTGGGCTTGTCTAGGCACCTAATATTCTGCTCATCCTCTCGCGCACTCTAAAGAGAGCTCAGGTGAGAAATTGCAAACGTCGAGCAATTGCTCAGAGATGAAAAGTGCCAGCACTGAAAGCTGTTGCTAGCCAGCACCCTTCCTTGGTAGCGCTTTCACAGGCGCAGCAACACTGGGGCTTTGCACTTCTCTAGCCACCAAACGTCACGGTCCTTCTCTTTCCGTCTTGTAGACACGAGCTGAGAAATTGCAAACGTCGAGCAATTGCTCAGAAATGAAAAGTGCCAGCACTGAAAGCTCTTGCTAGCCAGCACCCTTCCTTGGAAGCGCTTTCACAGGCGCAGTAACACTGGGGCTTTGCGCTTCTCTAGCCACCAAACGTCACGGTCACTATCTCTCCGTCTCGTAGACACGAGCTGAGAAATTGCAAACGTCCAGCAATTGCTCAGAGATGAAAAGTGCCAGCACTGAAAGCTGTTGCTAGCCAGCACCCTTCCTTGGAAGCGCTTTTGTAGGCCTAAGAACACTGGGGCTCTGGGCTTCTCTAGCCACCTCATCTTCTGCTCATCCTCTCGCGCACTCTAAAGAGAGCTCAGGTGAGAAATTGCAAACGTCGAGCAATTGCTCAGAGATGAAAAGTGCCAGCACTGAAAGCTGTTGCTAGCCAGCACCCTTCCTTGGAAGCGCTTTTGTAGGCCTAAGCACACTGGGGCTCTGGGCTTCTCTAGCCACCTAATCTGCTCATCCTCGCGCGCTCTAAAGAGAGCTCAGGTGAGAAATTGCAAACGTCGAGCAATTGCTCCGAGATGAAAAGTGCCAGCACTGAAAGCTCTTGCTAGCCAGCACCCTTCCTTGGAAGCGCTTTCACAGGCGCAGTAACACTGGGGCTTTGCGCTTCTCTAGCCACCAAACGTCACGGTCACTATCTCTCCGTCTCGTAGACACGAGCTGAGAAATTGCAAACGTCGAGCAATTGCTCAGAGATGAAAAGTGCCAGCACTGAAAGCTGTTGCTAGCCAGCACCCTTCCTTGGAAGCGCTTTTGTAGGCCTAAGAACACTGGGGCTCTGGGCTTCTCTAGCCACCTCATCTTCTGCTCATCCTCTCGCGCACTCTAAAGAGAGCTCAGGTGAGAAATTGCAAACGTCGAGCAATTGCTCAGAGATGAAAAGTGCCAGCACTGAAAGCTCTTGCTAGGCAGCACCCTTCCTTGGAAGCGCTTTCACAGGTGCAGTAACACTGGGGCTTTGCGCTTCTCTAGCCACCAAATGTCACGGTCCTTCTCTTTCCATCTCATAGACACGAGCTGAGAAATTGCAAACGTCGAGCAATTGCTCAGAGATGAAAAGTGCCAGCACTGAAAGCTCGTGCTAGCCAGCACCCTTCCTTGGAAGCGCTTTTGTAGGCCTAAGAACACTGGGGCTCTGGGCTTCTCTAGCCACCTCATCTTCTGCTCATCCTCTCGCGCACTCTAAAGAGAGCTCAGGTGAGAAATTGCAAACGTCGAGCAATTGCTCAGAGATGAAAAGTGCCAGCACTGAAAGCTGTTGCTAGGCAGCACCCTTCCTTGGAAGCGCTTTCACAGGCGCAGCAACACTGGGGCTTTGCGCTTCTCTACGCACCAAACGTCACGGTCATTCTCTTTCCGTCTCGTAGACACGAGCTGAGAAATTGCAAACGTCGAGCAATTGCTCAGAGATGAAAAGTGCCAGCACTGAAAGCTGTTGCTAGCCAGCACCCTTCCTTGGAAGCGCTTTTGTAGGCCTAAGAACAGTGGGGCTCTGGGCTTCTCTAGCCACCTCATCTTCTGCTCATCCTCTCGCGCACTCTGAAGAGAGCTCAGGTGAGAAATTGCAAACGTCGAGCAATTGCTCAGAGATGAAAAGTGCCAGCACTGAAAGCTCTTGCTAGCCAGCACCCTTCCTTGGAAGCGCTTTCACAGGCGCAGCAACACTGGGGCTTTGCGCTTCTCTAGCCACCAAACGTCACGGTCCTTCTCTTTCCGCCTCGTAGACACGAGCTGAGAAATTGCAAACGTCGAGCAATTGCTCAGAGATGAAAAGTGCCAGCACTGAAAGCTCTTGCTAGCCAGCACCCTTCCTTGGAAGCGCTTTCACAGGCGCAGTAACACTGGGGCTCTGGGCTTCTCTAGCCACCTCATCTTCTGCTCATCCTCTCGCGCACTCTAAAGAGAGCTCAGGTGAGAAATTGCAAACGTCGAGCAATTGCTCAGAGATGAAAAGTGCCAGCACTGAAAGCTGTTGCTAGCCAGCACCCTTCCTTGGAAGCGCTTTCACAGGCGCAGTAACACTGGGGCTTTGCACTTCTCTACGCACCAAAAGTCACGGTCCTTCTCTTTCCATCTCGTAGACACGAGCTGAGAAATTGCAAACGTCAAGCAATTGCTCAGAGATGAAAAGTGCCAGCACTGAAAGCTCTTGCTAGCCAGCACCCTTCCTTGGAAGCGCTTTCACAGGCGCAGTAACACTGGGGCTTTGCGCTTCTCTAGCCACCAAACGTCACGGTCCTTCTCTTTCCGCCTCGTAGGCACGAGCTGAGAAATTGCAAACGTCGAGCAATTGCTCAGAGATGAAAAGTGCCAGCACTGAAAGCTCTTGCTAGCCAGCACCCTTCCTTGGAAGCGCTTTTGTAGGCCTAAGAACACTGGGGCTCTGGGCTTCTCTAGCCACCTAATCTGCTCATCCTCGCGCGCTCTAAAGAGAGCTCAGGTGAGAAATTGCAAACGTCGAGCAATTGCTCAGAGATGAAAAGTGCCAGCACTGAAAGCTGTTGCTAGCCAGCACCCTTCCTTGGAAGCGCTTTCACAGGCGCAGTAACACTGGGGCTTTGCACTTCTCTAGCCACCAAACGTCACGGTCCTCCTCTTTCCGCCTCGTAGACACGAGCTGAGAAATTGCAAACGTCGAGCAATTGCTCAGAAATGAAAAGTGCCAGCACTGAAAGCTGTTGCTAGCCAGCACCCTTCCTTGGAAGCGCTTTCACAGGCGCAGCAACACTGGGGCTTTGCGCTTCTCTAGCCACCAAACGTCACGGTCCTTCTCTTTCCGTCTCGTAGACACGAGCTGAGAAACTGCAAACATCGAGCAATTGCTCAGAGATGAAAAGTGCCAGCACTGAAAGCTGTTGCTAGCCAGCACCCTTCCTTGGAAGCGCTTTCACAGGCGCAGTAACACTGGGACTTTGCGCTTCTCTAGCCACCAAACGTCACGGTCCTTCTCTTTCTGTCGGTAGACACGAGCTGAGAAATTGCAAACGTCGAGCAATTGCTCCGAGATGAAAAGTGCCAGCACTGAAAGCTGTTGCTAGCCAGCACCCTTCCTTGGAAGCGCTTTTGTAGGCCTAAGAACACTGGGGCTCTGGGCTTCTCTAGCCACCTCATCTTCTGCTCATCCTCTCGCGCTCTAAAGAGAGCTCAGGTGAGAAATTGCAAACGTCGAGCAATTGCTCAGAGATGAAAAGTGCCAGCACTGAAAGCTCTTGCTAGCCAGCACCCTTCCTTGGAAGCGCTTTCACAGGCGCAGTAACACTGGGGCTTTGCGCTTCTCTAGCCACCAAACGTCACGGTCCTTCTCTTTCCGTCTCGTAGACACGAGCTGAGAAATTGCAAACGTCGAGCAATTGCTCCGAGATGAAAAGTGCCAGCACTGAAAGCTCTTGCTAGCCAGCACCCTTCCTTGGAAGCGCTTTTGTAGGCCTAAGAACACTGGGGCTCTGGGCTTCTCTAGCCACCTCATCTTCTGCTCATCCTCTCGCGCACTCTAAAGAGAGCTCAGGTGAGAAATTGCAAACGTCAAGCAATTGCTCAGAGATGAAAAGTGCCAGCACTGAAAGCTGTTGCTAGCCAGCACCCTTCCTTGGAAGCGCTTTCGCAGGCGCAGTAACACTGGGGCTTTGCGCTTCTCTAGCCACCAAACGTCACGGTCACTATCTCTCCGTCTCGTAGACACGAGCTGAGAAATTGCAAACGTCGAGCAATTGCTCAGAGATGAAAAGTGCCAGCACTGAAAGCTGTTGCTAGCCAGCACCCTTCCTTGGAAGCGCTTTCACAGGCGCAGTAACACTGGGGCTTTGCGCTTCTCTAGCCACCAAACGTCACGGTCACTATCTCTCCGTCTCGTAGACACGAGCTGAGAAATTGCAAACGTCGAGCAATTGCTCAGAGATGAAAAGTGCCAGCACTGAAAGCTCTTGCTAGCCAGCACCCTTCCTTGGAAGCGCTTTTGTAGGCCTAAGAACACTGGGGCTCTGGGCTTCTCTAGCCACCTCATCTTCTGCTCATCCTCTCGCGCACTCTAAAGAGAGCTCAGGTGAGAAATTGCAAATGTCGAGCAATTGCTCAGAGATGAAAAGTGCCAGCACTGAAAGCTCTTGCTAGCCAGCACCCTTCCTTGGAAGCGCTTTCACAGGCGCAGCAACACTGGGGCTTTGCGCTTCTATACGCACCAAACGTCACGGTCCTTCTCTTTCCGTCTCGTAGACACGAGCTGAGAAATTGCAAACGTCGAGCAATTGCTCAGAGATGAAAAGTGCCAGCACTGAAAGCTGTTGCTAGCCAGCACCCTTCCTTGGAAGCGCTTTCACAGGCGCAGTAACACTGGGACTTTGCGCTTCTCTAGCCACCAAACGTCACGGTCATTCTCTTTCCGCCTCGTAGACACGAGCTGAGAAATCGCAAACGTCGAGCAATTGCTCCGAGATGAAAAGTGCCAGCACTGAAAGCTGTTGCTAGCCAGCACCCTTCCTTGGAAGCGCTTTTGTAGGCCTAAGAACACTGGGGCTCTGGGCTTCTCTAGCCACCTCATCTTCTGCTCATCCTCTCGCGCACTCTAAAGAGAGCTCAGGTGAGAAATTGCAAACGTCGAGCAATTGCTCAGAGATGAAAAGTGCCAGCACTGAAAGCTCTTGCTAGCCAGCACCCTTCCTTGGAAGCGCTTTCACAGGCGCAGTAACACTGGGGCTTTGCACTTCTCTAGCCACCAAACGTCACGGTCACTATCTCTCCGTCTCGTAGACACGAGCTGAGAAATTGCAAACGTCGAGCAATTGCTCAGAGATGAAAAGTGCCAGCACTGAAAGCTGTTGCTAGCCAGCACCCTTCCTTGGAAGCGCTTTTGTAGGCCTAAGAACACTGGGGCTCTGGGCTTCTCTAGCCACCTCATCTTCTGCTCATCCTCTCGCGCACTCTGGAGAGAGCTCAGGTGAGAAATTGCAAATGTCGAGCAATTGCTCAGAGATGAAAAGTGCCAGCACTGAAAGCTCTTGCTAGCCAGCACCCTTCCTTGGAAGCGCTTTCACAGGCGCAGCAACACTGGGGCTTTGCGCTTCTCTACCCACCAAACGTCACGGTCCTTCTCTTTCCGTCTCGTAGACACGAGCTGAGAAATTGCAAACGTCCAGCAATTGCTCAGAGGTGAAAAGTGCCAGCACTGAAAGCTCTTGCTAGCCAGCACCCTTCCTTGGAAGCGCTTTTGTAGCCTTTAGAACACTGGGGCTCTGGGCTTCTCTAGCCACCTCATCTTCTGCTCATCCTCTCGCGCACTCTAAAGAGAGCTCAGGTGAGAAATTGCAAACGTCGAGCAATTGCTCAGAGATGAAAAGTGCCAGCACTGAAAGCTGTTGCTAGCCAGCACCCTTCCTTGGAAGCGCTTTCACAGGCGCAGCAACACTGGGGCTTTGCACTTCTCTAGCCACCAAATGTCACGGTCCTTCTCTTTCCGTCTCGTAGACACGGGCTGAGAAATTGCAAACGTCGAGCAATTGCTCAGAGATGAAAAGTGCCAGCACTGAAAGCTGTTGCTAGCCAGCACCCTTCCTTGGAAGCGCTTTTGTAGGCCTAAGAACACTGGGGCTCTGGGCTTGTCTAGGCACCTAATATTCTGCTCATCCTCTCGCGCACTCTAAAGAGAGCTCAGGTGAGAAATTGCAAACGTCGAGCAATTGCTCAGAGATGAAAAGTGCCAGCACTGAAAGCTGTTGCTAGCCAGCACCCTTCCTTGGTAGCGCTTTCACAGGCGCAGCAACACTGGGGCTTTGCACTTCTCTAGCCACCAAACGTCACGGTCCTTCTCTTTCCGTCTTGTAGACACGAGCTGAGAAATTGCAAACGTCGAGCAATTGCTCAGAAATGAAAAGTGCCAGCACTGAAAGCTCTTGCTAGCCAGCACCCTTCCTTGGAAGCGCTTTCACAGGCGCAGTAACACTGGGGCTTTGCGCTTCTCTAGCCACCAAACGTCACGGTCACTATCTCTCCGTCTCGTAGACACGAGCTGAGAAATTGCAAACGTCGAGCAATTGCTCAGAGATGAAAAGTGCCAGCACTGAAAGCTGTTGCTAGCCAGCACCCTTCCTTGGAAGCGCTTTTGTAGGCCTAAGAACACTGGGGCTCTGGGCTTCTCTAGCCACCTCATCTTCTGCTCATCCTCTCGCGCACTCTAAAGAGAGCTCAGGTGAGAAATTGCAAACGTCGAGCAATTGCTCCGAGATGAAAAGTGCCAGCACTGAAAGCTGTTGCTAGCCAGCACCCTTCCTTGGAAGCGCTTTTGTAGGCCTAAGCACACTGGGGCTCTGGGCTTCTCTAGCCACCTAATCTGCTCATCCTCGCGCGCTCTAAAGAGAGCTCAGGTGAGAAATTGCAAACGTCGAGCAATTGCTCAGAGATGAAAAGTGCCAGCACTGAAAGCTGTTGCTAGCCAGCACCCTTCCTTGGAAGCGCTTTCACAGGCGCAGTAACACTGGGGCTTTGCGCTTCTCTAGCCACCAAACGTCACGGTCCTTCTCTTTCCGTCTTGTAGACACGAGCTGAGAAATTGCAAACGTCGAGCAATTGCTCAGAAATGAAAAGTGCCAGCACTGAAAGCTCTTGCTAGCCAGCACCCTTCCTTGGAAGCGCTTTCACAGGCGCAGCAACACTGGGGCTTTGCGCTTCTATACGCACCAAACGTCACGGTCCTTCTCTTTCTGTCTCGTAGACACGAGCTGAGAAACTGCAAACATCGAGCAATTGCTCAGAGATGAAAAGTGCCAGCACTGAAAGCTGTTGCTAGCCAGCACCCTTCCTTGGAAGCGCTTTCACAGGCGCAGTAACACTGGGACTTTGCGCTTCTCTAGCCACCAAACGTCACGGTCCTTCTCTTTCCGTCTCATAGACACGAGCTGAGAAATCGCAAACGTCGAGCAATTGCTCAGAGATGAAAAGTGCCAGCACTGAAAGCTGTTGCTAGCCAGCCCCCTTCCTTGGAAGCGCTTTTGTAGGCCTAAGAACACTGGGGCTCTGGGCTTCTCTAGCCACCTCATCTTCTGCTCATCCTCTCGCGCACTCTAAAGAGAGCTCAGGTGAGAAATTGCAAACGTCGAGCAATTGCTCCGAGATGAAAAGTGCCAGCACTGAAAGCTGTTGCTAGCCAGCACCCTTCCTTGGAAGCGCTTTCACAGGCGCAGTAACAGTGGGGCTTTGCGCTTCTCTACGCACCAAACGTCACGGTCACTATCTCTCCGTCTCGTAGACACGAGCTGAGAAATTGCAAACGTCGAGCAATTGCTCAGAGATGAAAAGTGCCAGCACTGAAAGCTGTTGCTAGCCAGCACCCTTCCTTGGAAGCGCTTTTGTAGGCCTAAGAACACTGGGGCTCTGGGCTTCTCTAGCCACCTCATCTTCTGCTCATCCTCTCGCGCACTCTAAAGAGAGCTCAGGTGAGAAATTGCAAATGTCGAGCAATTGCTCAGAGGTGAAAAGTGCCAGCACTGAAAGCTCTTGCTAGCCAGCACCCTTCCTTGGAAGCGCTTTCACAGGCGCAGCAACACTGGGGCTTTGCGCTTCTATACGCACCAAACGTCACGGTCCTTCTCTTTCCGTCTCGTAGACACGAGCTGAGAAACTGCAAACGTCGAGCAATTGCTCAGAGATGAAAAGTGCCAGCACTGAAAGCTGTTGCTAGCCAGCACCCTTCCTTGGAAGCGCTTTCACAGGCGCAGTAACACTGGGACTTTGCGCTTCTCTAGCCACCAAACGTCACGGTCATTCTCTTTCCGCCTCGTAGACACGAGCTGAGAAATCGCAAACGTCGAGCAATTGCTCCGAGATGAAAAGTGCCAGCACTGAAAGCTGTTGCTAGCCAGCACCCTTCCTTGGAAGCGCTTTTGTAGGCCTAAGAACACTGGGGCTCTGGGCTTCTCTAGCCACCTCATCTTCTGCTCATCCTCTCGCGCACTCTAAAGAGAGCTCAGGTGAGAAATTGCAAACGTCGAGCAATTGCTCAGAGATGAAAAGTGCCAGCACTGAAAGCTGTTGCTAGCCAGCACCCTTCCTTGGAAGCGCTTTCACAGGCGCAGTAACACTGGGGCTTTGCGCTTCTCTAGCCACCAAACGTCACGGTCACTATCTCTCCGTCTCGTAGACACGAGCTGAGAAATTGCAAACGTCGAGCAATTGCTCAGAGATGAAAAGTGCCAGCACTGAAAGCTGTTGCTAGCCAGCACCCTTCCTTGGAAGCGCTTTTGTAGGCCTAAGAACACTGGGGCTCTGGGCTTCTCTAGCCACCTCATCTTCTGCTCATCCTCTCGCGCACTCTGGAGAGAGCTCAGGTGAGAAATTGCAAATGTCGAGCAATTGCTCAGAGATGAAAAGTGCCAGCACTGAAAGCTGTTGCTAGCCAGCACCCTTCCTTGGAAGCGCTTTCACAGGCGCAGCAACACTGGGGCTTTGCGCTTCTCTACCCACCAAACGTCACGGTCCTTCTCTTTCCGTCTCGTAGACACGAGCTGAGAAATTGCAAACGTCCAGCAATTGCTCAGAGGTGAAAAGTGCCAGCACTGAAAGCTCTTGCTAGCCAGCACCCTTCCTTGGAAGCGCTTTTGTAGCCTTTAGAACACTGGGGCTCTGGGCTTCTCTAGCCACCTCATCTTCTGCTCATCCTCTCGCGCACTCTGAAGAGAGCTCAGGTGAGAAATTGCAAACGTCGAGCAATTGCTCAGAGATGAAAAGTGCCAGCACTGAAAGCTGTTGCTAGCCAGCACCCTTCCTTGGAAGCGCTTTCACAGGCGCAGCAACACTGGGGCTTTGCACTTCTCTAGCCACCAAATGTCACGGTCCTTCTCTTTCCGTCTCGTAGACACGGGCTGAGAAATTGCAAACGTCGAGCAATTGCTCAGAGATGAAAAGTGCCAGCACTGAAAGCTGTTGCTAGCCAGCACCCTTCCTTGGAAGCGCTTTTGTAGGCCTAAGAACACTGGGGCTCTGGGCTTGTCTAGGCACCTAATATTCTGCTCATCCTCTCGCGCACTCTAAAGAGAGCTCAGGTGAGAAATTGCAAACGTCGAGCAATTGCTCAGAGATGAAAAGTGCCAGCACTGAAAGCTGTTGCTAGCCAGCACCCTTCCTTGGTAGCGCTTTCACAGGCGCAGCAACACTGGGGCTTTGCACTTCTCTAGCCACCAAACGTCACGGTCCTTCTCTTTCCGTCTTGTAGACACGAGCTGAGAAATTGCAAACGTCGAGCAATTGCTCAGAAATGAAAAGTGCCAGCACTGAAAGCTCTTGCTAGCCAGCACCCTTCCTTGGAAGCGCTTTCACAGGCGCAGCAACACTGGGGCTTTGCGCTTCTCTAGCCACCAAACGTCACGGTCACTATCTCTCCGTCTCGTAGACAAGAGCTGAGAAATTGCAAACGTCCAGCAATTGCTCAGAGATGAAAAGTGCCAGCACTGAAAGCTCTTGCTAGCCAGCACCCTTCCTTGGAAGCGCTTTTGTAGGCCTAAGAACACTGGGGCTCTGGGCTTCTCTAGCCACCTCATCTTCTGCTCATCCTCTCGCGCACTCTAAAGAGAGCTCAGGTGAGAAATTGCAAACGTCGAGCAATTGCTCAGAGATGAAAAGTGCCAGCACTGAAAGCTGTTGCTAGCCAGCACCCTTCCTTGGAAGCGCTTTCACAGGCGCAGTAACACTGGGGCTTTGCGCTTCTCTAGCCACCAAACGTCACGGTCACTATCTCTCCGTCTCGTAGACACGAGCTGAGAAATTGCAAACGTCGAGCAATTGCTCAGAGATGAAAAGTGCCAGCACTGAAAGCTCTTGCTAGCCAGCACCCTTCCTTGGAAGCGCTTTCACAGGCGCAGCAACACTGGGGCTTTGCGCTTCTATACGCACCAAACGTCATGGTCCTTCTCTTTCCGTCTCGTAGACACGAGCTGAGAAATTGCAAACGTCGAGCAATTGCTCAGAGATGAAAAGTGCCAGCACTGAAAGCTGTTGCTAGCCAGCACCCTTCCTTGGAAGCACTTTTGTAGCCTTTAGAACACTGGGGCTCTGGGCTTCTCTAGCCACCTCATCTTCTGCTCATCCTCTCGCGCACTCTAAAGAGAGCTCAGGTGAGAAATTGCAAACGTCGAGCAATTGCTCAGAGATGAAAAGTGCCAGCACTGAAAGCTGTTGCTAGCCAGCACCCTTCCTTGGAAGCGCTTTTGTAGCCCTTAGAACACTGGGGCTCTGGGCTTCTTTAGCCACCTCATATTCTGCTTATCCTCTCGCGCACTCTAAAAAGAGCTCAGGTGAGAAATTGCAAATGTCGAGCAATTGCTCAGAGATGAAAAGTGCCAGCACTGAAAGCTGTTGCTAGCCAGCACCCTTCCTTGGAAGCGCTTTTGTAGGCCTAAGAACACTGGGGCTCTGGGCTTCTCTAGCCACCTCATCTTCTGCTCATCCTCTCGCGCACTCTAAAGAGAGCTCAGGTGAGAAATTGCAAACGTTGAGCAATTGCTCAGAGATGAAAAGTGCCAGCACTGAAAGCTGTTGCTAGCCAGCACCCTTCCTTGGTAGCGCTTTCACAGGCGCAGTAACACTGGGGCTTTGCGCTTCTCTACCCACCAAACGTCACGGTCATTCTCTTTCCGCCTCGTAGACACGAGCTGAGAAATTGCAAACGTGGAGCAATTGCTCAGAGGTGAAAAGTGCCAGCACTGAAAGCTGTTGCTAGCCAGCACCCCTCCTTGGAAGCGCTTTCACAGGCGCAGCAACACTGGGGCTTTGGGTTTCTCTAGCCACCAAACGTCACGGTCCTTCTCTTTCCGTCTCGTAGACACGAGCTGAGAAATTGCAAACGTCCAGCAATTGCTCAGAGATGAAAAGTGCCAGCACTGAAAGCTCTTGCTAGCCAGCACCCTTCCTTGGAAGCGCTTTTGTAGCCTTTAGAACACTGGGGCTCTGGGCTTCTCTAGCCACCTCATCTTCTGCTCATCCTCTCGCGCACTCTAAAGAGAGCTCAGGTGAGAAATTGCAAACGTCGAGCAATTGCTCAGAGATGAAAAGTGCCAGCACTGAAAGCTCTTGCTAGCCAGCACCCTTCCTTGGAAGCGCTTTCACAGGCGCAGTAACACTGGGGCTTTGCGCTTCTCTAGCCACCAAACGTCACGGTCCTTCTCTTTCCGTCTCGTAGACACGAGGTGAGAAATTGCAAACGTCGAGCAATTGCTCAGAGATGAAAAGTGCCAGCACTGAAAGCTGTTGCTAGCCAGCACCCTTCCTTGGAAGCGCTTTCACAGGCGCAGCAACACTGGGGCTTTGCGCTTCTATACGCACCAAACGTCACGGTCCTTCTCTTTCCGTCTCGTAGACACGAGCTGAGAAATTGCAAACGTCGAGCAATTGCTCAGAGATGAAAAGTGCCAGCACTGAAAGCTGTTGCTAGCCAGCACCCTTCCTTGGAAGCACTTTTGTAGGCCTAAGAACACTGGGGCTCTGGGCTTCTCTAGCCACCTCATCTTCTGCTCATCCTCTCGCGCACTCTAAAGAGAGCTCAGGTGAGAAATTGCAAACGTCGAGCAATTGCTCAGAGATGAAAAGTGCCAGCACTGAAAGCTGTTGCTAGCCAGCACCCTTCCTTGGAAGCGCTTTTGTAGCCCTTAGAACACTGGGGCTCTGGGCTTCTTTAGCCACCTCATATTCTGCTCATCCTCTCGCGCACTCTAAAAAGAGCTCAGGTGAGAAATTGCAAATGTCGAGCAATTGCTCAGAGATGAAAAGTGCCAGCACTGAAAGCTCTTGCTAGCCAGCACCCTTCCTTGGTAGCGCTTTCACAGGCGCAGCAACACTGGGGCTTTGCGCTTCTATACGCACCAAACGTCACGGTCATTCTCTTTCTGTCGGTAGACACGAGCTGAGAAATTGCAAAAGTCGAGCAATTGCTCAGAGATGAAAAGTGCCAGCACTGAAAGCTCTTGCTAGCCAGCACCCTTCCTTGGAAGCGCTTTTGTAGGCCTAAGAACACTGGGGCTCTGGGCTTCTCTAGCCACCTCATCTTCTGCTCATCCTCTCGCGCACTCTAAAGAGAGCTCAGGTGAGAAATTGCAAACGTCGAGCAATTGCTCAGAGATGAAAAGTGCCAGCACTGAAAGCTGTTGCTAGCCAGCACCCTTCCTTGGAAGCGCTTTCACAGGCGCAGTAACACTGGGGCTTTGCACTTCTCTACCCACCAAACGTCACGGTCATTCTCTTTCCGCCTCGTAGACACGAGCTGAGAAATTGCAAACGTGGAGCAATTGCTCAGAGGTGAAAAGTGCCAGCACTGAAAGCTGTTGCTAGCCAGCACCCCTCCTTGGAAGCGCTTTCACAGGCGCAGCAACACTGGGGCTTTGCGCTTCTCTAGCCACCAAACGTCACGGTCCTTCTCTTTCCGTCTCGTAGACACGAGGTGAGAAATTGCAAACGTCGAGCAATTGCTCAGAGATGAAAAGTGCCAGCACTGAAAGCTCTTGCTAGCCAGCACCCTTCCTTGGAAGCGCTTTTGTAGCCTTTAGAACACTGGGGCTCTGGGCTTCTCTAGCCACCTCATCTTCTGCTCATCCTCTCGCGCACTCTAAAGAGAGCTCAGGTGAGAAATTGCAAACGTCGAGCAATTGCTCAGAGATGAAAAGTGCCAGCACTGAAAGCTCTTGCTAGCCAGCACCCTTCCTTGGAAGCGCTTTCACAGGCACAGCAACACTGGGGCTTTGCACTTCTCTAGCCACCAAACGTCACGGTCCTTCTCTTTCCGTCTCGTAGACACGAGCTGAGAAATTGCAAACGTCGAGCAATTGCTCAGAGATGAAAAGTGCCAGCACTGAAAGCTCTTGCTAGCCAGCACCCTTCCTTGGAAGCGCTTTTGTAGGCCTAAGAACACTGGGGCTCTGGGCTTCTCTAGCCACCTCATCTTCTGCTCATCCTCTCGCGCACTCTAAAGAGAGCTCAGGTGAGAAATTGCAAACGTCCAGCAATTGCTCAGAGATGAAAAGTGCCAGCACTGAAAGCTCTTGCTAGCCAGCACCCTTCCTTGGAAGCGCTTTCACAGGCGCAGCAACACTGGGGCTTTGCACTTCTCTACGCACCAAACGTCACGGTCCTTCTCTTTCCGTCTCGTAGACACGAGCTGAGAAATTGCAAACGTCGAGCAATTGCTCAGAGATGAAAAGTGCCAGCACTGGAAGCTGTTGCTAGCCAGCACCCTTCCTTGGAAGCGCTTTTGTAGGCCTAAGCACACTGGGGCTCTGGGCTTGTCTAGCCACCTCATCTTCTGCTCATCCTCTCGCGCACTCTGAAGAGAGCTCAGGTGAGAAATTGCAAACGTCCAGCAATTGCTCAGAGATGAAAAGTGCCAGTACTGAAAGCTGTTGCTAGCCAGCACCCTTCCTTGGAAGCGCTTTCACAGGCGCAGTAACACTGGGGCTTTGCACTTCTATACGCACCAAACGTCACGGTCCTTCTCTTTCCGTCTCGTAGACACGAGGTGAGAAATTGCAAACGTCCAGCAATTGCTCAGAGATGAAAAGTGCCAGCACTGAAAGCTCGTGTTAGCCAGCACCCTTCCTTGGAAGCGCTTTTGTAGGTCTAAGCACACTGGGGCTCTGGGCTTCTCTAGCCACCTCATCTTCTGCTCATCCTCTCGCGCACTCTAAAGAGAGCTCAGGTGAGAAATTGCAAACGTCGAGCAATTGCTCAGAGATGAAAAGTGCCAGCACTGAAAGCTCTTGCTAGCCAGCACCCTTCCTTGGAAGCGCTTTCACAGGCGCAGTAACACTGGGGCTTTGCGCTTCTCTACCCACCAAACGTCACGGTCACTATCTCTCCGTCTCGTAGATACGAGTTGAGAAATTGCAAACGTCGAGCAATTGCTCAGAGATGAAAAGTGCCAGCACTGAAAGCTGTTGCTAGCCAGCACCCTTCCTTGGAAGCGCTTTCACAGGTGCAGTAACACTGGGGCTTTGCGCTTCTCTAGCCACCAAACGTCACGGTCCTTCTCTTTCCGTCTCGTAGACACGAGCTGAGAAATTGCAAACGTCGAGCAATTGCTCAGAGATGAAAAGTGCCAGCACTGAAAGCTGTTGCTAGCCAGCACCCTTCCTTGGAAGCGCTTTTGTAGGCCTAAGAACACTGGGGCTCTGGGCTTCTCTAGCCACCTAATCTTCTGCTCATCCTCTCGCGCTCTAAAGAGAGCTCAGGTGAGAAATTGCAAACGTCGAGCAATTGCTCAGAGATGAAAAGTGCCAGCACTGAAAGCTGTTGCTAGCCAGCACCCTTCCTTGGAAGCGCTTTCACAGGCGCAGCAACACTGGGGCTTTGCGCTTCTCTACCCACCAAACGTCACGGTCCTTCTCTTTCCGTCTCGTAGACACGAGCTGAGAAATTGCAAACGTCGAGCAATTGCTCAGAGATGAAAAGTGCCAGCACTGAAAGCTGTTGCTAGCCAGCACCCTTCCTTGGAAGCGCTTTTGTAGGCCTAAGAACACTGGGGCTCTGGGCTTCTCTAGCCACCTAATCTTCTGCTCATCCTCTCGCGCACTCTAAAGAGAGCTCAGGTGAGAAATTGCAAACGTCGAGCAATTGCTCAGAGATGAAAAGTGCCAGCACTGAAAGCTCTTGCTAGCCAGCACCCTTCCTTGGAAGCGCTTTCACAGGCGCAGCAACACTGGGGCTTTGCGCTTCTATACGCACCAAACGTCACGGTCCTCCTCTTTCCGTCTCGTAGACACGAGCTGAGAAATTGCAAACGTCGAGCAATTGCTCAGAGATGAAAAGTGCCAGCACTGGAAGCTGTTGCTAGCCAGCACCCTTCCTTGGAAGCGCTTTTGTAGGCCTAAGCACACTGGGGCTCTGGGCTTCTCTAGCCACCTCATCTTCTGCTCATCCTCTCGCGCACTCTGAAGAGAGCTCAGCTGAGAAATTGCAAACGTCCAGCAATTGCTCAGAGATGAAAAGTGCCAGCACTGAAAGCTCTTGCTAGCCAGCACCCTTCCTTGGAAGCGCTTTCACAGGCGCAGCAACACTGGGGCTTTGCGCTTCTCTAGCCACCAAACGTCACGGTCCTTCTCTTTCCGTCTCGTAGACACGAGCTGAGAAATTGCAAACGTCGAGCAATTGCTCAGAGATGAAAAGTGCCAGCACTGAAAGCTCGTGCTAGCCAGCACCCTTCCTTGGAAGCGCTTTTGTAGGCCTAAGCACACTGGGGCTCTGGGCTTCTCTAGCCACCTCATCTTCTGCTCATCCTCTCGCGCACTCTAAAGAGAGCTCAGGTGAGAAATTGCAAACGTCGAGCAATTGCTCAGAGATGAAAAGTGCCAGCACTGAAAGCTGTTGCTAGCCAGCACCCTTCCTTGGAAGCGCTTTCACAGGCGCAGTAACACTGGGGCTTTGCGCTTCTCTAGCCACCAAACGTCACGGTCACTATCTCTCCGTCTCGTAGATACGAGTTGAGAAATTGCAAACGTCGAGCAATTGCTCAGAGATGAAAAGTGCCAGCACTGAAAGCTGTTGCTAGCCAGCACCCTTCCTTGGAAGCGCTTTCACAGGTGCAGTAACACTGGGGCTTTGCGCTTCTCTAGCCACCAAACGTCACGGTCATTCTCTTTCCGTCTCGTAGACACGAGCTGAGAAATTGCAAACGTCGAGCAATTGCTCAGAGATGAAAAGTGCCAGCACTGAAAGCTGTTGCTAGCCAGCACCCTTCCTTGGAAGCGCTTTTGTAGGCCTAAGAACACTGGGGCTCTGGGCTTCTCTAGCCACCTCATCTTCTGCTCATCCTCTCGCGCTCTAAAGAGAGCTCAGGTGAGAAATTGCAAACGTCGAGCAATTGCTCAGAGATGAAAAGTGCCAGCACTGAAAGCTCTTGCTAGCCAGCACCCTTCCTTGGAAGCGCTTTCACAGGCGCAGTAACACTGGGGCTTTGCGCTTCTCTACCCACCAAACGTCACGGTCATTCTCTTTCCGCCTCGTAGACACGAGCTGAGAAATTGCAAACGTCAAGCAATTGCTCAGAGATGAAAAGTGCCAGCACTGAAAGCTCTTGCTAGCCAGCACCCTTCCTTGGAAGCGCTTTCACAGGCGCAGTAACACTGGGGCTTTGCGCTTCTATACGCACCAAACGTCACGGTCATTCTCTTTCCGCCTCGTAGACACGAGCTGAGAAATTGCAAACGTCCAGCAATTGCTCAGAGATGAAAAGTGCCAGCACTGAAAGCTGTTGCTAGCCAGCCCCCTTCCTTGGAAGCGCTTTTGTAGGCCTAAGAACACTGGGGCTCTGGGCTTCTCTAGCCACCTCATCTTCTGCTCATCCTCTCGCGCACTCTGAAGAGAGCTCAGGTGAGAAATTGCAAACGTCGAGCAATTGCTCAGAGATGAAAAGTGCCAGCACTGAAAGCTGTTGCTAGCCAGCACCCTTCCTTGGAAGCGCTTTCACAGGCGCAGCAACACTGGGGCTTTGCACTTCTATACGCACCAAACGTCACGGTCCTTCTCTTTCCGTCTCGTAGACACGAGCTGAGAAATTGCAAACGTCGAGCAATTGCTCAGAGATGAAAAGTGCCAGCACTGAAAGCTGTTGCTAGCCAGCACCCTTCCTTGGAAGCGCTTTTGTAGGCCTAAGAACACTGGGGCTCTGGGCTTCTCTAGCCACCAAACGTCACGGTCCTTCTCTTTCCGTCTCGTAGACACGAGCTGAGAAATTGCAAACGTCGAGCAATTGCTCAGAGATGAAAAGTGCCAGCACTGAAAGCTGTTGCTAGCCAGAACCCTTCCTTGGAAGCGCTTTTGTAGGCCTAAGCACACTGGGGCTCTGGGCTTCCCTAGCCACCTCATCTTCTGCTCATCCTCTCGCGCACTCTGAAGAGAGCTCAGGTGAGAAATTGCAAACGACGAGCAATTGCTCAGAGATGAAAAGTGCCAGCACTGAAAGCTCTTGCTAGCCAGCACCCTTCCTTGGAAGCGCTTTCACAGGCGCAGTAACACTGGGGCTTTGCGCTTCTCTAGCCACCAAACGTCACGGTCACTATCTCTCCGTCTCGTAGACACGAGCTGAGAAATTGCAAACGTCGAGCAATTGCTCAGAGGTGAAAAGTGCCAGCACTGAAAGCTGTTGCTAGCCAGCAGCCTTCCTTGGAAGCGCTTTTGTAGGCCTAAGAACACTGGGGCTCTGGGCTTCTCTAGCCACCTCATCTTCTGCTCATCCTCTCGCGCACTCTGAAGAGAGCTCAGGTGAGAAATTGCAAACGTCGAGCAATTGCTCAGAGATGAAAAGTGCCAGCACTGAAAGCTGTTGCTAACCAGCACCCTTCCTTGGAAGCGCTTTCACAGGCGCAGCAACACTGGGGCTTTGCGCTTCTCTACCCACCAAACGTCACGGTCCTTCTCTTTCCGTCTCGTAGACACGAGCTGAGAAATTGCAAACGTCGAGCAATTGCTCAGAGATGAAAAGTGCCAGCACTGAAAGCTCGTGCTAGCCAGCACCCTTCCTTGGAAGCGCTTTTGTAGGCCTAAGAACACTGGGGCTCTGGGCTTCTCTAGCCACCTCATCTTCTGCTCATCCTCTCGCGCACTCTAAAGAGAGCTCAGGTGAGAAATTGCAAACGTCGAGCAATTGCTCAGAGATGAAAAGTGCCAGCACTGAAAGCTGTTGCTAGCCAGCACCCTTCCTTGGAAGCGCTTTCACAGGCGCAGTAACACTGGGGCTTTGCGCTTCTCTAGCCACCAAACGTCACGGTCCTTCTCTTTCCATCTCGTAGACACGAGCTGAGAAATTGCAAACGTCGAGCAATTGCTCCGAGATGAAAAGTGCCAGCACTGAAAGCTGTTGCTAGCCAGCACCCTTCCTTGGAAGCGCTTTTGTAGGCCTAAGAACACTGGGGCTCTGGGCTTCTCTAGCCACCTCATCTTCTGCTCATCCTCTCGCGCACTCTGAAGAGTGCTCAGGTGAGAAATTGCAAACGACGAGCAATTGCTCAGAGTTGAAAAGTGCCAGCACTGAAAGCTGTTGCTAGCCAGCACCCTTCCTTGGAAGCGCTTTCACAGGCGCAGTAACACTGGGGCTTTGCGCTTCTCTAGCCACCAAACGTCACGGTCCTTCTCTTTCCGCCTCGTAGACACGAGCTGAGAAATTGCAAACGTCGAGCAATTGCTCAGAGAGGAAAAGTGCCAGCACTGAAAGCTGTTGCTAGCCAGCACCCTTCCTTGGAAGCGCTTTTGTAGGCCTAAGAACACTGGGGCTCTGGGCTTCTCTAGCCACCTCATCTTCTGCTCATCCTCTCGCGCACTCTGAAGAGAGCTCAGGTGAGAAATTGCAAACGTCGAGCAATTGCTCAGAGATGAAAAGTGCCAGCACTGAAAGCTGTTGCTAGCCAGCACCCTTCCTTGGAAGCGCTTTCACAGGCGCTGTAACACTGGGACTTTGCACTTCTGTACGCACCAAACGTCACGGTCCTTCTCTTTCCATCTCGTAGACACGAGGTGAGAAATTGCAAACGTCGAGCAATTGCTCAGAGATGAAAAGTGCCAGCACTGAAAGCTCGTGCTAGCCAGCACCCTTCCTTGGAAGCGCTTTTGTAGGCCTAAGAACACTGGGGCTCTGGGCTTCTCTAGCCACCTCATCTTCTGCTCATCCTCTCGCGCACTCTAAAGAGAGCTCAGGTGAGAAATTGCAAACGTCGAGCAATTGCTCAGAGATGAAAAGTGCCAGCACTGAAAGCTGTTGCTAGCCAGCACCCTTCCTTGGAAGCGCTTTCACAGGCGCAGTAACACTGGGGCTTTGCGCTTCTCTAGCCACCAAACGTCACGGTCCTTCTCTTTCCGTCTCGTAGACACGAGCTGAGAAATTGCAAACGTCGAGCAATTGCTCAGAGATGAAAAGTGCCAGCACTGAAAGCTGTTGCTAGCCAGCCCCCTTCCTTGGAAGCGCTTTTGTAGGCCTAAGAACACTGGGGCTCTGGGCTTCTCTAGCCACCTCATCTTCTGCTCATCCTCTCGCGCACTCTGAAGAGAGCTCAGGTGAGAAATTGCAAACGTCGAGCAATTGCTCAGAGATGAAAAGTGCCAGCACTGAAAGCTGTTGCTAGCCAGCACCCTTCCTTGGAAGCGCTTTCACAGGCGCTGTAACACTGGGACTTTGCACTTCTGTACGCACCAAACGTCACGGTCCTTCTCTTTCCATCTCGTAGACACGAGCTGAGAAATTGCAAACGTCGAGCAATTGCTCAGAGATGAAAAGTGCCAGCACTGAAAGCTGTTGCTAGCCAGCCCCCTTCCTTGGAAGCGCTTTTGTAGGCCTAAGAACACTGGGGCTCTGGGCTTCTCTAGCCACCTCATCTTCTGCTCATCCTCTCGCGCACTCTAAAGAGAGCTCAGGTGAGAAATTGCAAACGTCGAGCAATTGCTCCGAGATGAAAAGTGCCAGCACTGAAAGCTGTTGCTAGCCAGCACCCTTCCTTGGAAGCGCTTTCACAGGCGCAGTAACACTGGGGCTTTGCGCTTCTCTAGCCACCAAACGTCACGGTCACTATCTCTCCGTCTCGTAGACACGAGCTGAGAAATTGCAAACGTCGAGCAATTGCTCAGAGATGAAAAGTGCCAGCACTGAAAGCTGTTGCTAGCCAGCACCCTTCCTTGGAAGAGCTTTACAGGTGCAGTAACACTGGGGCTTTGCGCTTCTCTACCCACCAAACGTCACGGTCCTTCTCTTTCCGTCTCGTAGACACGAGGTGAGAAATTGCAAACGTCGAGCAATTGCTCCGAGATGAAAAGTGCCAGCACTGAAAGCTGTTGCTAGCCAGCCCCCTTCCTTGGAAGCGCTTTTGTAGGCCTAAGAACACTGGGGCTCTGGGCTTCTCTAGCCACCTCATCTTCTGCTCATCCTCTCGCGCACTCTAAAGAGAGCTCAGGTGAGAAATTGCAAACGTCGAGCAATTGCTCAGAGATGAAAAGTGCCAGCACTGAAAGCTCTTGCTAGCCAGCACCCTTCCTTGGAAGCGCTTTCACAGGCGCAGCAACACTGGGGCTTTGCGCTTCTCTAGCCACCAAATGTCACGGTCCTTCTCTTTCCGTCTCGTAGACACGAGCTGAGAAATTGCAAACGTCGAGCAATTGCTCAGAGATGAAAAGTGCCAGCACTGAAAGCTGTTGCTAGCCAGCACCCTTCCTTGGAAGCGCTTTTGTAGGCCTAAGAACACTGGGGCTCTGGGCTTCTCTAGCCACCTCATCTTCTGCTCATCCTCGCGCGCACTCTAAAGAGAGCTCAGGTGAGAAATTGCAAACGTCGAGCAATTGCTCAGAGATGAAAAGTGCCAGCACTGAAAGCTGTTGCTAGCCAGCACCCTTCCTTGGTAGCGCTTTCACAGGCGCAGCAACACTGGGGCTTTGCGCTTCTCTAGCCACCAAACGTCACGGTCCTTCTCTTTCCGTCTCGTAGACACGAGCTGAGAAATTGCAAACGTCCAGCAATTGCTCAGAGATGAAAAGTGCCAGCACTGAAAGCTGTTGCTAGCCAGCACCCTTCCTTGGAAGCGCTTTTGTAGGCCTAAGAACACTGGGGCTCTGGGCTTCTCTAGCCACCTCATCTTCTGCTCATCCTCTCGCGCACTCTAAAGAGAGCTCAGGTGAGAAATTGCAAACGTCAAGCAATTGCTCAGAGATGAAAAGTGCCAGCACTGAAAGCTGTTGCTAGCCAGCACCCTTCTTTGGAAGCGCTTTCACAGGCGCAGCAACACTGGGGCTTTGCGCTTCTCTACCCACCAAATGCCACGGTCACTATCTCTCCGTCTCGTAGACACGAGCTGAGAAATTGCAAACGTCGAGCAATTGCTCAGAGGTGAAAAGTGCCAGCACTGAAAGCTGTTGCTAGCCAGCACCCTTCCTTGGAAGCGCTTTTGTAGGCCTAAGAACACTGGGGCTCTGGGCTTCTCTAGCCACCTCATCTTCTGCTCATCCTCTCGCGCACTCTGAAGAGAGCTCAGGTGAGAAATTGCAAACGTCGAGCAATTGCTCAGAGATGAAAAGTGCCAGCACTGAAAGCTGTTGCTAACCAGCACCCTTCCTTGGAAGCGCTTTCACAGGCGCAGTAACACTGGGGCTTTGCGCTTCTCTAGCCACCAAACGTCACGGTCCTTCTCTTTCCGTCTCGTAGACACGAGCTGAGAAATTGCAAACGTCGAGCAATTGCTCAGAGATGAAAAGTGCCAGCACTGAAAGCTCGTGCTAGCCAGCACCCTTCCTTGGAAGCGCTTTTGTAGGCCTAAGCACACTGGGGCTCTGGGCTTCTCTAGCCACCTCATCTTCTGCTCATCCTCTCGCGCACTCTAAAGAGAGCTCAGGTGAGAAATTGCAAACGTCGAGCAATTGCTCCGAGATGAAAAGTGCCAGCACTGAAAGCTGTTGCTAGCCAGCACCCTTCCTTGGAAGCGCTTTCACAGGCGCAGTAACACTGGGGCTTTGCGCTTCTCTAGCCACCAAACGTCACGGTCCTTCTCTTTCCATCTCGTAGACACGAGCTGAGAAATTGCAAACGTCGAGCAATTGCTCAGAGATGAAAAGTGCCAGCACTGAAAGCTGTTGCTAGCCAGCACCCTTCCTTGGAAGCGCTTTTGTAGGCCTAAGAACAGTGGGGCTCTGGGCTTCTCTAGCCACCTAATCTTCTGCTCATCCTCTCGCGCACTCTGAAGAGTGCTCAGGTGAGAAATTGCAAACGACGAGCAATTGCTCAGAGTTGAAAAGTGCCAGCACTGAAAGCTGTTGCTAGCCAGCACCCTTCCTTGGAAGCGCTTTCACAGGCGCAGTAACACTGGGGCTTTGCGCTTCTCTAGCCACAAAACGTCACGGTCCTTCTCTTTCCGTCTCGTAGACACGAGCTG
Organism: Sarcoramphus papa; assembly: GCA_037962945.1. Lineage (NCBI taxonomy): Eukaryota > Metazoa > Chordata > Aves > Accipitriformes > Cathartidae > Sarcoramphus > Sarcoramphus papa. The sequence continues at coordinate 1,195,160 of JBBMRM010000121.1, forward strand.
AGAAATTGCAAACGTGGAGCAATTGCTCAGAGATGAAAAGTGCCAGCACTGAAAGCTGTTGCTAGCCAGCACCCTTCCTTGGAAGCGCTTTTGTAGGCCTAAGAACACTGGGGCTCTGGGCTTCTCTAGCCACCTCATCTTCTGCTCATCCTCTCGCGCACTCTGAAGAGAGCTCAGGTGAGAAATTGCAAACGTCGAGCAATTGCTCAGAGATGAAAAGTGCCAGCACTGAAAGCTCTTGCTAGCCAGCACCCTTCCTTGGAAGCGCTTTCACAGGCGCTGTAACACTGGGACTTTGCACTTCTGTACGCACCAAACGTCACGGTCCTTCTCTTTCCATCTCGTAGACACGAGGTGAGAAATTGCAAACGTCGAGCAATTGCTCAGAGATGAAAAGTGCCAGCACTGAAAGCTCGTGCTAGCCAGCACCCTTCCTTGGAAGCGCTTTTGTAGGCCTAAGAACACTGGGGCTCTGGGCTTCTCTAGCCACCTCATCTTCTGCTCATCCTCTCGCGCACTCTAAAGAGAGCTCAGGTGAGAAATTGCAAACGTCGAGCAATTGCTCAGAGATGAAAAGTGCCAGCACTGAAAGCTGTTGCTAGCCAGCACCCTTCCTTGGAAGCGCTTTCACAGGCGCAGTAACACTGGGGCTTTGCGCTTCTCTAGCCACCAAACGTCACGGTCCTTCTCTTTCCGTCTCCTAGACACGAGCTGAGAAATTGCAAACGTCGAGCAATTGCTCAGAGATGAAAAGTGCCAGCACTGAAAGCTGTTGCTAGCCAGCACCCTTCCTTGGAAGCGCTTTTGTAGGCCTAAGAACACTGGGGCTCTGGGCTTCTCTAGCCACCTCATCTTCTGCTCATGCTCTCGCGCACTCTGAAGAGAGCTCAGGTGAGAAATTGCAAACGTCGAGCAATTGCTCAGAGATGAAAAGTGCCAGTACTGAAAGCTGTTGCTAGCCAGCACCCTTCCTTGGAAGCGCTTTCACAGGCGCTGTAACACTGGGACTTTGCACTTCTGTACGCACCAAACGTCACGGTCCTTCTCTTTCCATCTCGTAGACACGAGGTGAGAAATTGCAAACGTCGAGCAATTGCTCAGAGATGAAAAGTGCCAGCACTGAAAGCTGTTGCTAGCCAGCACCGTTCCTTGGAAGCGCTTTTGTAGGCCTAAGAACACTGGGGCTCTGGGCTTCTCTAGCCACCTCATCTTCTGCTCATCCTCTCGCGCACTCTAAAGAGAGCTCAGCTGAGAAATTGCAAACGTCGAGCAATTGCTCAGAGATGAAAAGTGCCAGCACTGAAAGCTTTTGCTAGCCAGCACCCTTCCTTGGAAGCGCTTTCACAGGCGCAGCAACACTGGGGCTTTGCGCTTCTCTAGCCACCAAACGTCACGGTCCTTCTCTTTCCGTCTCGTAGACACGAGCTGAGAAATTGCAAACGTCGAGCAATTGCTCAGAGATGAAAAGTGCCAGCACTGAAAGCTGTTGCTAGCCAGCCCCCTTCCTTGGAAGCGCTTTTGTAGGCCTAAGAACACTGGGGCTCTGGGCTTCTCTAGCCACCTCATCTTCTGCTCATCCTCTCGCGCACTCTGAAGAGAGCTCAGGTGAGAAATTGCAAACGTCGAGCAATTGCTCAGAGATGAAAAGTGCCAGCACTGAAAGCTGTTGCTAGCCAGCACCCTTCCTTGGAAGCGCTTTCACAGGCGCAGTAACACTGGGGCTTTGCGCTTCTCTAGCCACCAAACGTCACGGTCACTATCTCTCCGTCTCGTAGACACGAGCTGAGAAATTGCAAACGTCGAGCAATTGCTCCGAGATGAAAAGTGCCAGCACTGAAAGCTGTTGCTAGCCAGCACCCTTCCTTGGAAGAGCTTTACAGGTGCAGTAACACTGGGGCTTTGCGCTTCTCTACCCACCAAACGTCACGGTCCTTCTCTTTCCGTCTCGTAGACACGAGCTGAGAAATTGCAAACGTCCAGCAATTGCTCAGAGATGAAAAGTGCCAGCACTGAAAGCTCTTGCTAGCCAGCACCCTTCCTTGGAGGCGCTTTTGTAGCCTTTAGAACACTGGGGCTCTGGGCTTCTCTAGCCACCTCATCTTCTGCTCATCCTCTCGCGCACTCTAAAGAGAGCTCAGGTGAGAAATTGCAAACGTCGAGCAATTGCTCAGAGATGAAAAGTGCCAGCACTGAAAGCTCTTGCTAGCCAGCACCCTTCCTTGGAAGCGCTTTCACAGGCGCAGCAACACTGGGGCTTTGCGCTTCTCTAGCCACCAAATGTCACGGTCCTTCTCTTTCCGTCTCGTAGACACGAGCTGAGAAATTGCAAACGTCGAGCAATTGCTCAGAGAGGAAAAGTGCCAGCACTGAAAGCTGTTGCTAGCCAGCACCCTTCCTTGGAAGCGCTTTTGTAGGCCTAAGAACACTGGGGCTCTGGGCTTCTCTAGCCACCTCATCTTCTGCTCATCCTCGCGCGCACTCTAAAGAGAGCTCAGGTGAGAAATTGCAAACGTCCAGCAATTGCTCAGAGATGAAAAGTGCCAGCACTGAAAGCTGTTGCTAGCCAGCACCCTTCCTTGGTAGCGCTTTCACAGGCGCAGCAACACTGGGGCTTTGCGCTTCTATACGCAACAAACGTCACGGTCCTTCTCTTTCCGTCTCGTAGACACGAGCTGAGAAATTGCAAACGTCCAGCAATTGCTCCGAGATGAAAAGTGCCAGCACTGAAAGCTGTTGCTAGCCAGCACCGTTCCTTGGAAGCGCTTTTGTAGGCCTAAGAACACTGGGGCTCTGGGCTTCTCTAGCCACCTCATCTTCTGCTCATCCTCTCGCGCACTCTAAAGAGAGCTCAGGTGAGAAATTGCAAACGTCAAGCAATTGCTCAGAGATGAAAAGTGCCAGCACTGAAAGCTGTTGCTAGCCAGCACCCTTCCTTGGAAGCGCTTTCACAGGCGCAGCAACACTGGGGCTTTGCGCTTCTCTAGCCACCAAACGTCACGGTCCTTCTCTTTCCGTCTCGTAGACACGAGTTGAGAAATTGCAAACGTCGAGCAATTGCTCAGAGATGAAAAGTGCCAGCACTGGAAGCTGTTGCTAGCCAGCACCCTTCCTTGGAAGCGCTTTTGTAGGCCTAAGAACACTGGGGCTCTGGGCTTGTCTAGCCACCTAATCTTCTGCTCATCCTCTCGCGCACTCTGAAGAGAGCTCAGGTGAGAAATTGCAAACGACGAGCAATTGCTCAGAGATGAAAAGTGCCAGCACTGAAAGCTGTTGCTAGCCAGCACCCTTCCTTGGAAGCGCTTTTGTAGGCCTAAGAACACTGGGGCTCTGGGCTTCTCTAGCCACCTCATCTTCTGCTCATCCTCGCGCGCACTCTAAAGAGAGCTCAGGTGAGAAATTGCAAACGTCCAGCAATTGCTCAGAGATGAAAAGTGCCAGCACTGAAAGCTGTTGCTAGCCAGCACCCTTCCTTGGTAGCGCTTTCACAGGCGCAGCAACACTGGGGCTTTGCGCTTCTATACGCAACAAACGTCACGGTCCTTCTCTTTCCGTCTCGTAGACACGAGCTGAGAAATTGCAAACGTCCAGCAATTGCTCAGAGATGAAAAGTGCCAGCACTGAAAGCTGTTGCTAGCCAGCACCCTTCCTTGGAAGCGCTTTTGTAGGCCTAAGAACACTGGGGCTCTGGGCTTCTCTAGCCACCTCATCTTCTGCTCATCCTCTCGCGCACTCTAAAGAGAGCTCAGGTGAGAAATTGCAAACGTCAAGCAATTGCTCAGAGATGAAAAGTGCCAGCACTGAAAGCTGTTGCTAGCCAGCACCCTTCCTTGGAAGCGCTTTCACAGGCGCAGCAACACTGGGGCTTTGCGCTTCTCTAGCCACCAAACGTCACGGTCCTTCTCTTTCCGTCTCGTAGACACGAGTTGAGAAATTGCAAACGTCGAGCAATTGCTCAGAGATGAAAAGTGCCAGCACTGGAAGCTGTTGCTAGCCAGCACCCTTCCTTGGAAGCGCTTTTGTAGGCCTAAGAACACTGGGGCTCTGGGCTTGTCTAGCCACCTAATCTTCTGCTCATCCTCTCGCGCACTCTGAAGAGAGCTCAGGTGAGAAATTGCAAACGACGAGCAATTGCTCAGAGATGAAAAGTGCCAGCACTGAAAGCTGTTGCTAGCCAGCACCCTTCCTTGGAAGCGCTTTTGTAGGCCTAAGAACACTAGGGCTCTGGGCTTCTCTAGCCACCTAATCTTCTGCTCATCCTCTCGCGCACTCTAAAGAGAGCTCAGGTGAGAAATTGCAAACGTCGAGCAATTGCTCAGAGATGAAAAGTGCCAGCACTGAAAGCTGTTGCTAGCCAGCACCCTTCCTTGGAAGCGCTTTCACAGGCGCAGTAACACTGGGGCTTTGCACTTCTCTACCCACCAAACGTCACGGTCCTTCTCTTTCCGTCTCGTAGACACGAGCTGAGAAATTGCAAACGTCGAGCAATTGCTCAGAGATGAAAAGCGCCAGCACTGAAAGCTGTTGCTAGCCAGCCCCCTTCCTTGGAAGCGCTTTTGTAGGCCTAAGAACACTGGGGCTCTGGGCTTCTCTAGCCACCTCATCTTCTGCTCATCCTCTCGCGCACTCTGAAGAGAGCTCAGGTGAGAAATTGCAAACGTCAAGCAGTTGCTCAGAGATGAAAAGTGCCAGCACTGAAAGCTGTTGCTAGCCAGCACCCTTCCTTGGAAGCGCTTTCACAGGCGCAGCAACACTGGGGCTTTGCGCTTCTCTAGCCACCAAACGTCACGGTCCTTCTCTTTCCGTCTCGTAGACACGAGCTGAGAAATTGCAAACGTCCAGCAATTGCTCAGAGATGAAAAGTGCCAGCACTGAAAGCTGTTGCTAGCCAGCACCCTTCCTTGAAGCGCTTTTGTAGGCCTAAGAACACTGGGGCTCTGGGCTTCTCTAGCCACCTAATCTGCTCATCCTCGCGCGCTCTAAAGAGAGCTCAGGTGAGAAATTGCAAACGTCAAGCAATTGCTCAGAGATGAAAAGTGCCAGCACTGAAAGCTGTTGTTAGCCAGCACCCTTCCTTGGAAGCGCTTTCACAGGCGCAGTAACACTGGGGCTTTGCTCTTCTCTAGCCACCAAACGTCACGGTCATTCTCTTTCCGTCTCGTAGACACGAGCTGAGAAATTGCAAACGTCGAGCAATTGCTCAGAGATGAAAAGTGCCAGCACTGAAAGCTGTTGCTAGCCAGCACCCTTCCTTGGAAGCGCTTTTGTAGGCCTAAGAACAGTGGGGCTCTGGGCTTCTCTAGCCACCTCATCTTCTGCTCATCCTCTCGCGCACTCTGAAGAGAGCTCAGGTGAGAAATTGCAAACGTCCAGCAATTGCTCAGAGATGAAAAGTGCCAGCACTGAAAGCTGTTGCTAGCCAGCACCCTTCCTTGGAAGCGCTTTCACAGGCGCAGCAACACTGGGGCTTTGCGCTTCTATACGCACCAAACGTCACGGTCCTTCTCTTTCCGTCTCGTAGACACGAGCTGAGAAATTGCAAACGTCGAGCAATTGCTCAGAGATGAAAAGTGCCAGCACTGAAAGCTGTTGCTAGCCAGCACCCTTCCTTGGAAGCGCTTTTGTAGGCCTAAGAACACTAGGGCTCTGGGCTTCTCTAGCCACCTCATCTTCTGCTCATGCTCTCGCGCACTCTAAAGAGAGCTCAGGTGAGAAATTGCAAACGTCCAGCAATTGCTCAGAGATGAAAAGTGCCAGCACTGAAAGCTGTTGCTAGCCAGCACCCTTCCTTGGAAGCGCTTTCACAGGCGCAGTAACACTGGGGCTTTGCGCTTCTCTAGCCACCAAATGTCACGGTCCTTCTCTTTCCGTCTCGTAGACACGAGCTGAGAAATTGCAAACGTCGAGCAATTGCTCAGAGATGAAAAGTGCCAGCACTGAAAGCTGTTGCTAGCCAGCACCCTTCCTTGGAAGCGCTTTTGTAGGCCTAAGCACACTGGGGCTCTGGGCTTCTCTAGCCACCTAATCTGCTCATCCTCGCGCGCTCTAAAGAGAGCTCAGGTGAGAAATTGCAAACGTCAAGCAATTGCTCAGAGATGAAAAGTGCCAGCACTGAAAGCTGTTGCTAGCCAGCACCCTTCCTTGGAAGCGCTTTCACAGGCACAGTAACACTGGGGCTTTGCTCTTCTCTAGCCACCAAACGTCACGGTCCTTCTCTTTCCGTCTCGTAGACACGAGCTGAGAAATTGCAAACGTCGAGCAATTGCTCAGAGATGAAAAGTGCCAGCACTGAAAGCTGTTGCTAGCCAGCACCCTTCCTTGGAAGCGCTTTTGTAGGCCTAAGCACACTGGGGCTCTGGGCTTCTCTAGCCACCTAATCTGCTCATACTCGCACGCTCTAAAGAGAGCTCAGGTGAGAAATTGCAAACGTCAAGCAATTGCTCAGAGATGAAAAGTGCCAGCACTGAAAGCTGTTGCTAGCCAGCAGCCTTCCTTGGAAGCGCTTTCACAAGCGCAGTAACACTGGGGCTTTGCGCTTCTCTAGCCACCAAACGTCACGGTCCTTCTCTTTCCGTCTCGTAGACACGAGCTGAGAAATTGCAAACGTCGAGCAATTGCTCCGAGATGAAAACTGCCAGCACTGAAAGCTGTTGCTAGCCAGCACCCTTCCTTGGAAGCGCTTTTGTAGGCCTAAGAACACTGGGGCTCTGGGCTTCTCTAGCCACCTCATCTTCTGCTCATCCTCTCGCGCTCTAAAGAGAGCTCAGGTGAGAAATTGCAAACGTCAAGCAATTGCTCAGAGATGAAAAGTGCCAGCACTGAAAGCTGTTGCTAGCCAGCACCCTTCCTTGGAAGCGCTTTCACAGGCGCAGTAACACTGGGGCTTTGCTCTTCTCTAGCCACCAAATGTCACGGTCCTTCTCTTTCCGTCTCGTAGACACGAGCTGAGAAATTGCAAACGTCGAGCAATTGCTCAGAGAGGAAAAGTGCCAGCACTGAAAGCTGTTGCTAGCCAGCACCCTTCCTTGGAAGCGCTTTCACAGGCGCAGTAACACTGGGGCTTTGCGCTTCTCTAGCCACCAAATGTCACGGTCCTTCTCTTTCCGTCTCGTAGACACGAGCTGAGAAATTGCAAAGGTCGAGCAATTGCTCAGAGATGAAAAGTGCCAGCACTGAAAGCTGTTGCTAGGCAGCACCCTTCCTTGGAAGCGCTTTTGTATGCCTAAGCACAGTGGGGCTCTGGGCTTCTCTAGCCACCTAATCTGCTCATCCTCGCGCGCTCTAAAGAGAGCTCAGGTGAGAAATTGCAAACGTCGAGCAATTGCTCAGAGATGAAAAGTGCCAGCACTGAAAGCTGTTGCTAGCCAGCACCCTTCCTTGGAAGCGCTTTCACAGGCGCAGTAACACTGGGGCTTTGCACTTCTCTACGCACCAAACGTCACGGTCCTTCTCTTTCCGTCTCGTAGACACGAGCTGAGAAATTGCAAACGTCGAGCAATTGCTCAGAGATGAAAAGTGCCAGCACTGAAAGCTGTTGCTAGCCAGCACCCTTCCTTGGAAGCGCTTTCACAGGCGCAGCAACACTGGGGCTTTGCGCTTCTCTAGCCACCAAACGTCACGGTCCTTCTCTTTCCGTCTCGTAGACACGAGCTGAGAAATTGCAAACGTCGAGCAATTGCTCAGAGGTGAAAAGTGCCAGCACTGAAAGCTGTTGCTAGCCAGCACCCTTCCTTGGAAGCGCTTTTGTAGGCCTAAGAACACTAGGGCTCTGGGCTTCTCTAGCCACCTCATCTTCTGCTCATGCTCTCGCGCACTCTAAAGAGAGCTCAGCTGAGAAATTGCAAACGTCGAGCAATTGCTCAGAGATGAAAAGTGCCAGCACTGAAAGCTCTTGCTAGCCAGCACCCTTCCTTGGAAGCGCTTTCACAGGCGCAGTAACACTGGGGCTTTGCGCTTCTCTAGCCACCAAACGTCACGGTCCTTCTCTTTCCGTCTCGTAGACACGAGGTGAGAAATTGCAAACGTCGAGCAATTGCTCAGAGATGAAAAGTGCCAGCACTGAAAGCTGTTGCTAGCCAGCACCCTTCCTTGGAAGCGCTTTTGTAGGCCTAAGAACACTGGGGCTCTGGGCTTCTCTAGCCACCTCATCTTCTGCTCATCCTCTCGCGCACTCTGAAGAGAGCTCAGGTGAGAAATTGCAAACGTCGAGCAATTGCTCAGAGATGAAAAGTGCCAGCACTGAAAGCTGTTGCTAGCCAGCACCCTTCCTTGGAAGCGCTTTCACAGGCGCAGCAACACTGGGGCTTTGCTCTTCTCTAGCCACCAAAAGTCACGGTCCTTCTCTTTCCGTCTCGTAGACACGAGCTGAGAAATTGCAAACGTCGAGCAATTGCTCAGAGGTGAAAAGTGCCAGCACTGAAAGCTGTTGCTAGCCAGCACCCTTCCTTGGAAGCGCTTTTGTAGGCCTAAGAACACTAGGGCTCTGGGCTTCTCTAGCCACCTCATCTTCTGCTCATGCTCTCGCGCACTCTGAAGAGAGCTCAGCTGAGAAATTGCAAACGTCGAGCAATTGCTCAGAGATGAAAAGTGCCAGCACTGAAAGCTGTTGCTAGCCAGCACCCTTCCTTGGAAGCGCTTTCACAGGCGCAGTAACACTGGGGCTTTGCGCTTCTCTAGCCACCAAACGTCACGGTCCTTCTCTTTCCGTCTCGTAGACACGAGCTGAGAAATTGCAAACGTCGAGCAATTGCTCAGAGATGAAAAGTGCCAGCACTGAAAGCTGTTGCTAGCCAGCACCCTTCCTTGGAAGCGCTTTTGTAGGCCTAAGCACACTGGGGCTCTGGGCTTCTCTAGCCACCTAATCTGCTCATCCTCGCGCGCTCTAAAGAGAGCTCAGGTGAGAAATTGCAAACGTCGAGCAATTGCTCAGAGATGAAAAGTGCCAGCACTGAAAGCTGTTGCTAGCCAGCACCCTTCCTTGGAAGCGCTTTTGTAGGCCTAAGAACACTGGGGCTCTGGGCTTCTCTAGCCACCTCATCTTCTGCTCATCCTCTCGCGCACTCTAAAGAGAGCTCAGGTGAGAAATTGCAAACGTCGAGCAATTGCTCAGAGATGAAAAGTGCCAGCACTGAAAGCTGTTGCTAGCCAGCACCCTTCCTTGGAAGCGCTTTTGTAGGCCTAAGCACACTGGGGCTCTGGGCTTCTCTAGCCACCTAATCTGCTCATCCTCGCGCGCTCTAAAGAGAGCTCAGGTGAGAAATTGCAAACGTCGAGCAATTGCTCCGAGATGAAAAGTGCCAGCACTGAAAGCTCTTGCTAGCCAGCACCCTTCCTTGGAAGCGCTTTCACAGGCGCAGTAACACTGGGGCTTTGCGCTTCTCTAGCCACCAAACGTCACGGTCACTATCTCTCCGTCTCGTAGACACGAGCTGAGAAATTGCAAACGTCGAGCAATTGCTCAGAGATGAAAAGTGCCAGCACTGAAAGCTGTTGCTAGCCAGCACCCTTCCTTGGAAGCGCTTTTGTAGGCCTAAGAACACTGGGGCTCTGGGCTTCTCTAGCCACCTCATCTTCTGCTCATCCTCTCGCGCACTCTAAAGAGAGCTCAGGTGAGAAATTGCAAACGTCGAGCAATTGCTCAGAGATGAAAAGTGCCAGCACTGAAAGCTCTTGCTAGGCAGCACCCTTCCTTGGAAGCGCTTTCACAGGTGCAGTAACACTGGGGCTTTGCGCTTCTCTAGCCACCAAATGTCACGGTCCTTCTCTTTCCATCTCATAGACACGAGCTGAGAAATTGCAAACGTCGAGCAATTGCTCAGAGATGAAAAGTGCCAGCACTGAAAGCTCGTGCTAGCCAGCACCCTTCCTTGGAAGCGCTTTTGTAGGCCTAAGAACACTGGGGCTCTGGGCTTCTCTAGCCACCTCATCTTCTGCTCATCCTCTCGCGCACTCTAAAGAGAGCTCAGGTGAGAAATTGCAAACGTCGAGCAATTGCTCAGAGATGAAAAGTGCCAGCACTGAAAGCTGTTGCTAGGCAGCACCCTTCCTTGGAAGCGCTTTCACAGGCGCAGCAACACTGGGGCTTTGCGCTTCTCTACGCACCAAACGTCACGGTCATTCTCTTTCCGTCTCGTAGACACGAGCTGAGAAATTGCAAACGTCGAGCAATTGCTCAGAGATGAAAAGTGCCAGCACTGAAAGCTGTTGCTAGCCAGCACCCTTCCTTGGAAGCGCTTTTGTAGGCCTAAGAACAGTGGGGCTCTGGGCTTCTCTAGCCACCTCATCTTCTGCTCATCCTCTCGCGCACTCTGAAGAGAGCTCAGGTGAGAAATTGCAAACGTCGAGCAATTGCTCAGAGATGAAAAGTGCCAGCACTGAAAGCTCTTGCTAGCCAGCACCCTTCCTTGGAAGCGCTTTCACAGGCGCAGCAACACTGGGGCTTTGCGCTTCTCTAGCCACCAAACGTCACGGTCCTTCTCTTTCCGCCTCGTAGACACGAGCTGAGAAATTGCAAACGTCGAGCAATTGCTCAGAGATGAAAAGTGCCAGCACTGAAAGCTCTTGCTAGCCAGCACCCTTCCTTGGAAGCGCTTTCACAGGCGCAGTAACACTGGGGCTCTGGGCTTCTCTAGCCACCTCATCTTCTGCTCATCCTCTCGCGCACTCTAAAGAGAGCTCAGGTGAGAAATTGCAAACGTCGAGCAATTGCTCAGAGATGAAAAGTGCCAGCACTGAAAGCTGTTGCTAGCCAGCACCCTTCCTTGGAAGCGCTTTCACAGGCGCAGTAACACTGGGGCTTTGCACTTCTCTACGCACCAAAAGTCACGGTCCTTCTCTTTCCATCTCGTAGACACGAGCTGAGAAATTGCAAACGTCAAGCAATTGCTCAGAGATGAAAAGTGCCAGCACTGAAAGCTCTTGCTAGCCAGCACCCTTCCTTGGAAGCGCTTTCACAGGCGCAGTAACACTGGGGCTTTGCGCTTCTCTAGCCACCAAACGTCACGGTCCTTCTCTTTCCGCCTCGTAGGCACGAGCTGAGAAATTGCAAACGTCGAGCAATTGCTCAGAGATGAAAAGTGCCAGCACTGAAAGCTCTTGCTAGCCAGCACCCTTCCTTGGAAGCGCTTTTGTAGGCCTAAGAACACTGGGGCTCTGGGCTTCTCTAGCCACCTAATCTGCTCATCCTCGCGCGCTCTAAAGAGAGCTCAGGTGAGAAATTGCAAACGTCGAGCAATTGCTCAGAGATGAAAAGTGCCAGCACTGAAAGCTGTTGCTAGCCAGCACCCTTCCTTGGAAGCGCTTTCACAGGCGCAGTAACACTGGGGCTTTGCACTTCTCTAGCCACCAAACGTCACGGTCCTCCTCTTTCCGCCTCGTAGACACGAGCTGAGAAATTGCAAACGTCGAGCAATTGCTCAGAAATGAAAAGTGCCAGCACTGAAAGCTGTTGCTAGCCAGCACCCTTCCTTGGAAGCGCTTTCACAGGCGCAGCAACACTGGGGCTTTGCGCTTCTCTAGCCACCAAACGTCACGGTCCTTCTCTTTCCGTCTCGTAGACACGAGCTGAGAAACTGCAAACATCGAGCAATTGCTCAGAGATGAAAAGTGCCAGCACTGAAAGCTGTTGCTAGCCAGCACCCTTCCTTGGAAGCGCTTTCACAGGCGCAGTAACACTGGGACTTTGCGCTTCTCTAGCCACCAAACGTCACGGTCCTTCTCTTTCTGTCGGTAGACACGAGCTGAGAAATTGCAAACGTCGAGCAATTGCTCCGAGATGAAAAGTGCCAGCACTGAAAGCTGTTGCTAGCCAGCACCCTTCCTTGGAAGCGCTTTTGTAGGCCTAAGAACACTGGGGCTCTGGGCTTCTCTAGCCACCTCATCTTCTGCTCATCCTCTCGCGCTCTAAAGAGAGCTCAGGTGAGAAATTGCAAACGTCGAGCAATTGCTCAGAGATGAAAAGTGCCAGCACTGAAAGCTCTTGCTAGCCAGCACCCTTCCTTGGAAGCGCTTTCACAGGCGCAGTAACACTGGGGCTTTGCGCTTCTCTAGCCACCAAACGTCACGGTCCTTCTCTTTCCGTCTCGTAGACACGAGCTGAGAAATTGCAAACGTCGAGCAATTGCTCCGAGATGAAAAGTGCCAGCACTGAAAGCTCTTGCTAGCCAGCACCCTTCCTTGGAAGCGCTTTTGTAGGCCTAAGAACACTGGGGCTCTGGGCTTCTCTAGCCACCTCATCTTCTGCTCATCCTCTCGCGCACTCTAAAGAGAGCTCAGGTGAGAAATTGCAAACGTCAAGCAATTGCTCAGAGATGAAAAGTGCCAGCACTGAAAGCTGTTGCTAGCCAGCACCCTTCCTTGGAAGCGCTTTCGCAGGCGCAGTAACACTGGGGCTTTGCGCTTCTCTAGCCACCAAACGTCACGGTCACTATCTCTCCGTCTCGTAGACACGAGCTGAGAAATTGCAAACGTCGAGCAATTGCTCAGAGATGAAAAGTGCCAGCACTGAAAGCTGTTGCTAGCCAGCACCCTTCCTTGGAAGCGCTTTCACAGGCGCAGTAACACTGGGGCTTTGCGCTTCTCTAGCCACCAAACGTCACGGTCACTATCTCTCCGTCTCGTAGACACGAGCTGAGAAATTGCAAACGTCGAGCAATTGCTCAGAGATGAAAAGTGCCAGCACTGAAAGCTCTTGCTAGCCAGCACCCTTCCTTGGAAGCGCTTTTGTAGGCCTAAGAACACTGGGGCTCTGGGCTTCTCTAGCCACCTCATCTTCTGCTCATCCTCTCGCGCACTCTAAAGAGAGCTCAGGTGAGAAATTGCAAATGTCGAGCAATTGCTCAGAGATGAAAAGTGCCAGCACTGAAAGCTCTTGCTAGCCAGCACCCTTCCTTGGAAGCGCTTTCACAGGCGCAGCAACACTGGGGCTTTGCGCTTCTATACGCACCAAACGTCACGGTCCTTCTCTTTCCGTCTCGTAGACACGAGCTGAGAAATTGCAAACGTCGAGCAATTGCTCAGAGATGAAAAGTGCCAGCACTGAAAGCTGTTGCTAGCCAGCACCCTTCCTTGGAAGCGCTTTCACAGGCGCAGTAACACTGGGACTTTGCGCTTCTCTAGCCACCAAACGTCACGGTCATTCTCTTTCCGCCTCGTAGACACGAGCTGAGAAATCGCAAACGTCGAGCAATTGCTCCGAGATGAAAAGTGCCAGCACTGAAAGCTGTTGCTAGCCAGCACCCTTCCTTGGAAGCGCTTTTGTAGGCCTAAGAACACTGGGGCTCTGGGCTTCTCTAGCCACCTCATCTTCTGCTCATCCTCTCGCGCACTCTAAAGAGAGCTCAGGTGAGAAATTGCAAACGTCGAGCAATTGCTCAGAGATGAAAAGTGCCAGCACTGAAAGCTCTTGCTAGCCAGCACCCTTCCTTGGAAGCGCTTTCACAGGCGCAGTAACACTGGGGCTTTGCACTTCTCTAGCCACCAAACGTCACGGTCACTATCTCTCCGTCTCGTAGACACGAGCTGAGAAATTGCAAACGTCGAGCAATTGCTCAGAGATGAAAAGTGCCAGCACTGAAAGCTGTTGCTAGCCAGCACCCTTCCTTGGAAGCGCTTTTGTAGGCCTAAGAACACTGGGGCTCTGGGCTTCTCTAGCCACCTCATCTTCTGCTCATCCTCTCGCGCACTCTGGAGAGAGCTCAGGTGAGAAATTGCAAATGTCGAGCAATTGCTCAGAGATGAAAAGTGCCAGCACTGAAAGCTCTTGCTAGCCAGCACCCTTCCTTGGAAGCGCTTTCACAGGCGCAGCAACACTGGGGCTTTGCGCTTCTCTACCCACCAAACGTCACGGTCCTTCTCTTTCCGTCTCGTAGACACGAGCTGAGAAATTGCAAACGTCCAGCAATTGCTCAGAGGTGAAAAGTGCCAGCACTGAAAGCTCTTGCTAGCCAGCACCCTTCCTTGGAAGCGCTTTTGTAGCCTTTAGAACACTGGGGCTCTGGGCTTCTCTAGCCACCTCATCTTCTGCTCATCCTCTCGCGCACTCTAAAGAGAGCTCAGGTGAGAAATTGCAAACGTCGAGCAATTGCTCAGAGATGAAAAGTGCCAGCACTGAAAGCTGTTGCTAGCCAGCACCCTTCCTTGGAAGCGCTTTCACAGGCGCAGCAACACTGGGGCTTTGCACTTCTCTAGCCACCAAATGTCACGGTCCTTCTCTTTCCGTCTCGTAGACACGGGCTGAGAAATTGCAAACGTCGAGCAATTGCTCAGAGATGAAAAGTGCCAGCACTGAAAGCTGTTGCTAGCCAGCACCCTTCCTTGGAAGCGCTTTTGTAGGCCTAAGAACACTGGGGCTCTGGGCTTGTCTAGGCACCTAATATTCTGCTCATCCTCTCGCGCACTCTAAAGAGAGCTCAGGTGAGAAATTGCAAACGTCGAGCAATTGCTCAGAGATGAAAAGTGCCAGCACTGAAAGCTGTTGCTAGCCAGCACCCTTCCTTGGTAGCGCTTTCACAGGCGCAGCAACACTGGGGCTTTGCACTTCTCTAGCCACCAAACGTCACGGTCCTTCTCTTTCCGTCTTGTAGACACGAGCTGAGAAATTGCAAACGTCGAGCAATTGCTCAGAAATGAAAAGTGCCAGCACTGAAAGCTCTTGCTAGCCAGCACCCTTCCTTGGAAGCGCTTTCACAGGCGCAGTAACACTGGGGCTTTGCGCTTCTCTAGCCACCAAACGTCACGGTCACTATCTCTCCGTCTCGTAGACACGAGCTGAGAAATTGCAAACGTCGAGCAATTGCTCAGAGATGAAAAGTGCCAGCACTGAAAGCTGTTGCTAGCCAGCACCCTTCCTTGGAAGCGCTTTTGTAGGCCTAAGAACACTGGGGCTCTGGGCTTCTCTAGCCACCTCATCTTCTGCTCATCCTCTCGCGCACTCTAAAGAGAGCTCAGGTGAGAAATTGCAAACGTCGAGCAATTGCTCCGAGATGAAAAGTGCCAGCACTGAAAGCTGTTGCTAGCCAGCACCCTTCCTTGGAAGCGCTTTTGTAGGCCTAAGCACACTGGGGCTCTGGGCTTCTCTAGCCACCTAATCTGCTCATCCTCGCGCGCTCTAAAGAGAGCTCAGGTGAGAAATTGCAAACGTCGAGCAATTGCTCAGAGATGAAAAGTGCCAGCACTGAAAGCTGTTGCTAGCCAGCACCCTTCCTTGGAAGCGCTTTCACAGGCGCAGTAACACTGGGGCTTTGCGCTTCTCTAGCCACCAAACGTCACGGTCCTTCTCTTTCCGTCTTGTAGACACGAGCTGAGAAATTGCAAACGTCGAGCAATTGCTCAGAAATGAAAAGTGCCAGCACTGAAAGCTCTTGCTAGCCAGCACCCTTCCTTGGAAGCGCTTTCACAGGCGCAGCAACACTGGGGCTTTGCGCTTCTATACGCACCAAACGTCACGGTCCTTCTCTTTCTGTCTCGTAGACACGAGCTGAGAAACTGCAAACATCGAGCAATTGCTCAGAGATGAAAAGTGCCAGCACTGAAAGCTGTTGCTAGCCAGCACCCTTCCTTGGAAGCGCTTTCACAGGCGCAGTAACACTGGGACTTTGCGCTTCTCTAGCCACCAAACGTCACGGTCCTTCTCTTTCCGTCTCATAGACACGAGCTGAGAAATCGCAAACGTCGAGCAATTGCTCAGAGATGAAAAGTGCCAGCACTGAAAGCTGTTGCTAGCCAGCCCCCTTCCTTGGAAGCGCTTTTGTAGGCCTAAGAACACTGGGGCTCTGGGCTTCTCTAGCCACCTCATCTTCTGCTCATCCTCTCGCGCACTCTAAAGAGAGCTCAGGTGAGAAATTGCAAACGTCGAGCAATTGCTCCGAGATGAAAAGTGCCAGCACTGAAAGCTGTTGCTAGCCAGCACCCTTCCTTGGAAGCGCTTTCACAGGCGCAGTAACAGTGGGGCTTTGCGCTTCTCTACGCACCAAACGTCACGGTCACTATCTCTCCGTCTCGTAGACACGAGCTGAGAAATTGCAAACGTCGAGCAATTGCTCAGAGATGAAAAGTGCCAGCACTGAAAGCTGTTGCTAGCCAGCACCCTTCCTTGGAAGCGCTTTTGTAGGCCTAAGAACACTGGGGCTCTGGGCTTCTCTAGCCACCTCATCTTCTGCTCATCCTCTCGCGCACTCTAAAGAGAGCTCAGGTGAGAAATTGCAAATGTCGAGCAATTGCTCAGAGGTGAAAAGTGCCAGCACTGAAAGCTCTTGCTAGCCAGCACCCTTCCTTGGAAGCGCTTTCACAGGCGCAGCAACACTGGGGCTTTGCGCTTCTATACGCACCAAACGTCACGGTCCTTCTCTTTCCGTCTCGTAGACACGAGCTGAGAAACTGCAAACGTCGAGCAATTGCTCAGAGATGAAAAGTGCCAGCACTGAAAGCTGTTGCTAGCCAGCACCCTTCCTTGGAAGCGCTTTCACAGGCGCAGTAACACTGGGACTTTGCGCTTCTCTAGCCACCAAACGTCACGGTCATTCTCTTTCCGCCTCGTAGACACGAGCTGAGAAATCGCAAACGTCGAGCAATTGCTCCGAGATGAAAAGTGCCAGCACTGAAAGCTGTTGCTAGCCAGCACCCTTCCTTGGAAGCGCTTTTGTAGGCCTAAGAACACTGGGGCTCTGGGCTTCTCTAGCCACCTCATCTTCTGCTCATCCTCTCGCGCACTCTAAAGAGAGCTCAGGTGAGAAATTGCAAACGTCGAGCAATTGCTCAGAGATGAAAAGTGCCAGCACTGAAAGCTGTTGCTAGCCAGCACCCTTCCTTGGAAGCGCTTTCACAGGCGCAGTAACACTGGGGCTTTGCGCTTCTCTAGCCACCAAACGTCACGGTCACTATCTCTCCGTCTCGTAGACACGAGCTGAGAAATTGCAAACGTCGAGCAATTGCTCAGAGATGAAAAGTGCCAGCACTGAAAGCTGTTGCTAGCCAGCACCCTTCCTTGGAAGCGCTTTTGTAGGCCTAAGAACACTGGGGCTCTGGGCTTCTCTAGCCACCTCATCTTCTGCTCATCCTCTCGCGCACTCTGGAGAGAGCTCAGGTGAGAAATTGCAAATGTCGAGCAATTGCTCAGAGATGAAAAGTGCCAGCACTGAAAGCTGTTGCTAGCCAGCACCCTTCCTTGGAAGCGCTTTCACAGGCGCAGCAACACTGGGGCTTTGCGCTTCTCTACCCACCAAACGTCACGGTCCTTCTCTTTCCGTCTCGTAGACACGAGCTGAGAAATTGCAAACGTCCAGCAATTGCTCAGAGGTGAAAAGTGCCAGCACTGAAAGCTCTTGCTAGCCAGCACCCTTCCTTGGAAGCGCTTTTGTAGCCTTTAGAACACTGGGGCTCTGGGCTTCTCTAGCCACCTCATCTTCTGCTCATCCTCTCGCGCACTCTGAAGAGAGCTCAGGTGAGAAATTGCAAACGTCGAGCAATTGCTCAGAGATGAAAAGTGCCAGCACTGAAAGCTGTTGCTAGCCAGCACCCTTCCTTGGAAGCGCTTTCACAGGCGCAGCAACACTGGGGCTTTGCACTTCTCTAGCCACCAAATGTCACGGTCCTTCTCTTTCCGTCTCGTAGACACGGGCTGAGAAATTGCAAACGTCGAGCAATTGCTCAGAGATGAAAAGTGCCAGCACTGAAAGCTGTTGCTAGCCAGCACCCTTCCTTGGAAGCGCTTTTGTAGGCCTAAGAACACTGGGGCTCTGGGCTTGTCTAGGCACCTAATATTCTGCTCATCCTCTCGCGCACTCTAAAGAGAGCTCAGGTGAGAAATTGCAAACGTCGAGCAATTGCTCAGAGATGAAAAGTGCCAGCACTGAAAGCTGTTGCTAGCCAGCACCCTTCCTTGGTAGCGCTTTCACAGGCGCAGCAACACTGGGGCTTTGCACTTCTCTAGCCACCAAACGTCACGGTCCTTCTCTTTCCGTCTTGTAGACACGAGCTGAGAAATTGCAAACGTCGAGCAATTGCTCAGAAATGAAAAGTGCCAGCACTGAAAGCTCTTGCTAGCCAGCACCCTTCCTTGGAAGCGCTTTCACAGGCGCAGCAACACTGGGGCTTTGCGCTTCTCTAGCCACCAAACGTCACGGTCACTATCTCTCCGTCTCGTAGACAAGAGCTGAGAAATTGCAAACGTCCAGCAATTGCTCAGAGATGAAAAGTGCCAGCACTGAAAGCTCTTGCTAGCCAGCACCCTTCCTTGGAAGCGCTTTTGTAGGCCTAAGAACACTGGGGCTCTGGGCTTCTCTAGCCACCTCATCTTCTGCTCATCCTCTCGCGCACTCTAAAGAGAGCTCAGGTGAGAAATTGCAAACGTCGAGCAATTGCTCAGAGATGAAAAGTGCCAGCACTGAAAGCTGTTGCTAGCCAGCACCCTTCCTTGGAAGCGCTTTCACAGGCGCAGTAACACTGGGGCTTTGCGCTTCTCTAGCCACCAAACGTCACGGTCACTATCTCTCCGTCTCGTAGACACGAGCTGAGAAATTGCAAACGTCGAGCAATTGCTCAGAGATGAAAAGTGCCAGCACTGAAAGCTCTTGCTAGCCAGCACCCTTCCTTGGAAGCGCTTTCACAGGCGCAGCAACACTGGGGCTTTGCGCTTCTATACGCACCAAACGTCATGGTCCTTCTCTTTCCGTCTCGTAGACACGAGCTGAGAAATTGCAAACGTCGAGCAATTGCTCAGAGATGAAAAGTGCCAGCACTGAAAGCTGTTGCTAGCCAGCACCCTTCCTTGGAAGCACTTTTGTAGCCTTTAGAACACTGGGGCTCTGGGCTTCTCTAGCCACCTCATCTTCTGCTCATCCTCTCGCGCACTCTAAAGAGAGCTCAGGTGAGAAATTGCAAACGTCGAGCAATTGCTCAGAGATGAAAAGTGCCAGCACTGAAAGCTGTTGCTAGCCAGCACCCTTCCTTGGAAGCGCTTTTGTAGCCCTTAGAACACTGGGGCTCTGGGCTTCTTTAGCCACCTCATATTCTGCTTATCCTCTCGCGCACTCTAAAAAGAGCTCAGGTGAGAAATTGCAAATGTCGAGCAATTGCTCAGAGATGAAAAGTGCCAGCACTGAAAGCTGTTGCTAGCCAGCACCCTTCCTTGGAAGCGCTTTTGTAGGCCTAAGAACACTGGGGCTCTGGGCTTCTCTAGCCACCTCATCTTCTGCTCATCCTCTCGCGCACTCTAAAGAGAGCTCAGGTGAGAAATTGCAAACGTTGAGCAATTGCTCAGAGATGAAAAGTGCCAGCACTGAAAGCTGTTGCTAGCCAGCACCCTTCCTTGGAAGCGCTTTCACAGGCGCAGTAACACTGGGGCTTTGCGCTTCTCTACCCACCAAACGTCACGGTCATTCTCTTTCCGCCTCGTAGACACGAGCTGAGAAATTGCAAACGTGGAGCAATTGCTCAGAGGTGAAAAGTGCCAGCACTGAAAGCTGTTGCTAGCCAGCACCCCTCCTTGGAAGCGCTTTCACAGGCGCAGCAACACTGGGGCTTTGGGTTTCTCTAGCCACCAAACGTCACGGTCCTTCTCTTTCCGTCTCGTAGACACGAGCTGAGAAATTGCAAACGTCCAGCAATTGCTCAGAGATGAAAAGTGCCAGCACTGAAAGCTCTTGCTAGCCAGCACCCTTCCTTGGAAGCGCTTTTGTAGCCTTTAGAACACTGGGGCTCTGGGCTTCTCTAGCCACCTCATCTTCTGCTCATCCTCTCGCGCACTCTAAAGAGAGCTCAGGTGAGAAATTGCAAACGTCGAGCAATTGCTCAGAGATGAAAAGTGCCAGCACTGAAAGCTCTTGCTAGCCAGCACCCTTCCTTGGAAGCGCTTTCACAGGCGCAGTAACACTGGGGCTTTGCGCTTCTCTAGCCACCAAACGTCACGGTCCTTCTCTTTCCGTCTCGTAGACACGAGGTGAGAAATTGCAAACGTCGAGCAATTGCTCAGAGATGAAAAGTGCCAGCACTGAAAGCTGTTGCTAGCCAGCACCCTTCCTTGGAAGCGCTTTCACAGGCGCAGCAACACTGGGGCTTTGCGCTTCTATACGCACCAAACGTCACGGTCCTTCTCTTTCCGTCTCGTAGACACGAGCTGAGAAATTGCAAACGTCGAGCAATTGCTCAGAGATGAAAAGTGCCAGCACTGAAAGCTGTTGCTAGCCAGCACCCTTCCTTGGAAGCACTTTTGTAGGCCTAAGAACACTGGGGCTCTGGGCTTCTCTAGCCACCTCATCTTCTGCTCATCCTCTCGCGCACTCTAAAGAGAGCTCAGGTGAGAAATTGCAAACGTCGAGCAATTGCTCAGAGATGAAAAGTGCCAGCACTGAAAGCTGTTGCTAGCCAGCACCCTTCCTTGGAAGCGCTTTTGTAGCCCTTAGAACACTGGGGCTCTGGGCTTCTTTAGCCACCTCATATTCTGCTCATCCTCTCGCGCACTCTAAAAAGAGCTCAGGTGAGAAATTGCAAATGTCGAGCAATTGCTCAGAGATGAAAAGTGCCAGCACTGAAAGCTCTTGCTAGCCAGCACCCTTCCTTGGTAGCGCTTTCACAGGCGCAGCAACACTGGGGCTTTGCGCTTCTATACGCACCAAACGTCACGGTCATTCTCTTTCTGTCGGTAGACACGAGCTGAGAAATTGCAAAAGTCGAGCAATTGCTCAGAGATGAAAAGTGCCAGCACTGAAAGCTCTTGCTAGCCAGCACCCTTCCTTGGAAGCGCTTTTGTAGGCCTAAGAACACTGGGGCTCTGGGCTTCTCTAGCCACCTCATCTTCTGCTCATCCTCTCGCGCACTCTAAAGAGAGCTCAGGTGAGAAATTGCAAACGTCGAGCAATTGCTCAGAGATGAAAAGTGCCAGCACTGAAAGCTGTTGCTAGCCAGCACCCTTCCTTGGAAGCGCTTTCACAGGCGCAGTAACACTGGGGCTTTGCACTTCTCTACCCACCAAACGTCACGGTCATTCTCTTTCCGCCTCGTAGACACGAGCTGAGAAATTGCAAACGTGGAGCAATTGCTCAGAGGTGAAAAGTGCCAGCACTGAAAGCTGTTGCTAGCCAGCACCCCTCCTTGGAAGCGCTTTCACAGGCGCAGCAACACTGGGGCTTTGCGCTTCTCTAGCCACCAAACGTCACGGTCCTTCTCTTTCCGTCTCGTAGACACGAGGTGAGAAATTGCAAACGTCGAGCAATTGCTCAGAGATGAAAAGTGCCAGCACTGAAAGCTCTTGCTAGCCAGCACCCTTCCTTGGAAGCGCTTTTGTAGCCTTTAGAACACTGGGGCTCTGGGCTTCTCTAGCCACCTCATCTTCTGCTCATCCTCTCGCGCACTCTAAAGAGAGCTCAGGTGAGAAATTGCAAACGTCGAGCAATTGCTCAGAGATGAAAAGTGCCAGCACTGAAAGCTCTTGCTAGCCAGCACCCTTCCTTGGAAGCGCTTTCACAGGCACAGCAACACTGGGGCTTTGCACTTCTCTAGCCACCAAACGTCACGGTCCTTCTCTTTCCGTCTCGTAGACACGAGCTGAGAAATTGCAAACGTCGAGCAATTGCTCAGAGATGAAAAGTGCCAGCACTGAAAGCTCTTGCTAGCCAGCACCCTTCCTTGGAAGCGCTTTTGTAGGCCTAAGAACACTGGGGCTCTGGGCTTCTCTAGCCACCTCATCTTCTGCTCATCCTCTCGCGCACTCTAAAGAGAGCTCAGGTGAGAAATTGCAAACGTCCAGCAATTGCTCAGAGATGAAAAGTGCCAGCACTGAAAGCTCTTGCTAGCCAGCACCCTTCCTTGGAAGCGCTTTCACAGGCGCAGCAACACTGGGGCTTTGCACTTCTCTACGCACCAAACGTCACGGTCCTTCTCTTTCCGTCTCGTAGACACGAGCTGAGAAATTGCAAACGTCGAGCAATTGCTCAGAGATGAAAAGTGCCAGCACTGGAAGCTGTTGCTAGCCAGCACCCTTCCTTGGAAGCGCTTTTGTAGGCCTAAGCACACTGGGGCTCTGGGCTTGTCTAGCCACCTCATCTTCTGCTCATCCTCTCGCGCACTCTGAAGAGAGCTCAGGTGAGAAATTGCAAACGTCCAGCAATTGCTCAGAGATGAAAAGTGCCAGTACTGAAAGCTGTTGCTAGCCAGCACCCTTCCTTGGAAGCGCTTTCACAGGCGCAGTAACACTGGGGCTTTGCACTTCTATACGCACCAAACGTCACGGTCCTTCTCTTTCCGTCTCGTAGACACGAGGTGAGAAATTGCAAACGTCCAGCAATTGCTCAGAGATGAAAAGTGCCAGCACTGAAAGCTCGTGTTAGCCAGCACCCTTCCTTGGAAGCGCTTTTGTAGGTCTAAGCACACTGGGGCTCTGGGCTTCTCTAGCCACCTCATCTTCTGCTCATCCTCTCGCGCACTCTAAAGAGAGCTCAGGTGAGAAATTGCAAACGTCGAGCAATTGCTCAGAGATGAAAAGTGCCAGCACTGAAAGCTCTTGCTAGCCAGCACCCTTCCTTGGAAGCGCTTTCACAGGCGCAGTAACACTGGGGCTTTGCGCTTCTCTACCCACCAAACGTCACGGTCACTATCTCTCCGTCTCGTAGATACGAGTTGAGAAATTGCAAACGTCGAGCAATTGCTCAGAGATGAAAAGTGCCAGCACTGAAAGCTGTTGCTAGCCAGCACCCTTCCTTGGAAGCGCTTTCACAGGTGCAGTAACACTGGGGCTTTGCGCTTCTCTAGCCACCAAACGTCACGGTCCTTCTCTTTCCGTCTCGTAGACACGAGCTGAGAAATTGCAAACGTCGAGCAATTGCTCAGAGATGAAAAGTGCCAGCACTGAAAGCTGTTGCTAGCCAGCACCCTTCCTTGGAAGCGCTTTTGTAGGCCTAAGAACACTGGGGCTCTGGGCTTCTCTAGCCACCTAATCTTCTGCTCATCCTCTCGCGCTCTAAAGAGAGCTCAGGTGAGAAATTGCAAACGTCGAGCAATTGCTCAGAGATGAAAAGTGCCAGCACTGAAAGCTGTTGCTAGCCAGCACCCTTCCTTGGAAGCGCTTTCACAGGCGCAGCAACACTGGGGCTTTGCGCTTCTCTACCCACCAAACGTCACGGTCCTTCTCTTTCCGTCTCGTAGACACGAGCTGAGAAATTGCAAACGTCGAGCAATTGCTCAGAGATGAAAAGTGCCAGCACTGAAAGCTGTTGCTAGCCAGCACCCTTCCTTGGAAGCGCTTTTGTAGGCCTAAGAACACTGGGGCTCTGGGCTTCTCTAGCCACCTAATCTTCTGCTCATCCTCTCGCGCACTCTAAAGAGAGCTCAGGTGAGAAATTGCAAACGTCGAGCAATTGCTCAGAGATGAAAAGTGCCAGCACTGAAAGCTCTTGCTAGCCAGCACCCTTCCTTGGAAGCGCTTTCACAGGCGCAGCAACACTGGGGCTTTGCGCTTCTATACGCACCAAACGTCACGGTCCTCCTCTTTCCGTCTCGTAGACACGAGCTGAGAAATTGCAAACGTCGAGCAATTGCTCAGAGATGAAAAGTGCCAGCACTGGAAGCTGTTGCTAGCCAGCACCCTTCCTTGGAAGCGCTTTTGTAGGCCTAAGCACACTGGGGCTCTGGGCTTCTCTAGCCACCTCATCTTCTGCTCATCCTCTCGCGCACTCTGAAGAGAGCTCAGCTGAGAAATTGCAAACGTCCAGCAATTGCTCAGAGATGAAAAGTGCCAGCACTGAAAGCTCTTGCTAGCCAGCACCCTTCCTTGGAAGCGCTTTCACAGGCGCAGCAACACTGGGGCTTTGCGCTTCTCTAGCCACCAAACGTCACGGTCCTTCTCTTTCCGTCTCGTAGACACGAGCTGAGAAATTGCAAACGTCGAGCAATTGCTCAGAGATGAAAAGTGCCAGCACTGAAAGCTCGTGCTAGCCAGCACCCTTCCTTGGAAGCGCTTTTGTAGGCCTAAGCACACTGGGGCTCTGGGCTTCTCTAGCCACCTCATCTTCTGCTCATCCTCTCGCGCACTCTAAAGAGAGCTCAGGTGAGAAATTGCAAACGTCGAGCAATTGCTCAGAGATGAAAAGTGCCAGCACTGAAAGCTGTTGCTAGCCAGCACCCTTCCTTGGAAGCGCTTTCACAGGCGCAGTAACACTGGGGCTTTGCGCTTCTCTAGCCACCAAACGTCACGGTCACTATCTCTCCGTCTCGTAGATACGAGTTGAGAAATTGCAAACGTCGAGCAATTGCTCAGAGATGAAAAGTGCCAGCACTGAAAGCTGTTGCTAGCCAGCACCCTTCCTTGGAAGCGCTTTCACAGGTGCAGTAACACTGGGGCTTTGCGCTTCTCTAGCCACCAAACGTCACGGTCATTCTCTTTCCGTCTCGTAGACACGAGCTGAGAAATTGCAAACGTCGAGCAATTGCTCAGAGATGAAAAGTGCCAGCACTGAAAGCTGTTGCTAGCCAGCACCCTTCCTTGGAAGCGCTTTTGTAGGCCTAAGAACACTGGGGCTCTGGGCTTCTCTAGCCACCTCATCTTCTGCTCATCCTCTCGCGCTCTAAAGAGAGCTCAGGTGAGAAATTGCAAACGTCGAGCAATTGCTCAGAGATGAAAAGTGCCAGCACTGAAAGCTCTTGCTAGCCAGCACCCTTCCTTGGAAGCGCTTTCACAGGCGCAGTAACACTGGGGCTTTGCGCTTCTCTACCCACCAAACGTCACGGTCATTCTCTTTCCGCCTCGTAGACACGAGCTGAGAAATTGCAAACGTCAAGCAATTGCTCAGAGATGAAAAGTGCCAGCACTGAAAGCTCTTGCTAGCCAGCACCCTTCCTTGGAAGCGCTTTCACAGGCGCAGTAACACTGGGGCTTTGCGCTTCTATACGCACCAAACGTCACGGTCATTCTCTTTCCGCCTCGTAGACACGAGCTGAGAAATTGCAAACGTCCAGCAATTGCTCAGAGATGAAAAGTGCCAGCACTGAAAGCTGTTGCTAGCCAGCCCCCTTCCTTGGAAGCGCTTTTGTAGGCCTAAGAACACTGGGGCTCTGGGCTTCTCTAGCCACCTCATCTTCTGCTCATCCTCTCGCGCACTCTGAAGAGAGCTCAGGTGAGAAATTGCAAACGTCGAGCAATTGCTCAGAGATGAAAAGTGCCAGCACTGAAAGCTGTTGCTAGCCAGCACCCTTCCTTGGAAGCGCTTTCACAGGCGCAGCAACACTGGGGCTTTGCACTTCTATACGCACCAAACGTCACGGTCCTTCTCTTTCCGTCTCGTAGACACGAGCTGAGAAATTGCAAACGTCGAGCAATTGCTCAGAGATGAAAAGTGCCAGCACTGAAAGCTGTTGCTAGCCAGCACCCTTCCTTGGAAGCGCTTTTGTAGGCCTAAGAACACTGGGGCTCTGGGCTTCTCTAGCCACCAAACGTCACGGTCCTTCTCTTTCCGTCTCGTAGACACGAGCTGAGAAATTGCAAACGTCGAGCAATTGCTCAGAGATGAAAAGTGCCAGCACTGAAAGCTGTTGCTAGCCAGAACCCTTCCTTGGAAGCGCTTTTGTAGGCCTAAGCACACTGGGGCTCTGGGCTTCCCTAGCCACCTCATCTTCTGCTCATCCTCTCGCGCACTCTGAAGAGAGCTCAGGTGAGAAATTGCAAACGACGAGCAATTGCTCAGAGATGAAAAGTGCCAGCACTGAAAGCTCTTGCTAGCCAGCACCCTTCCTTGGAAGCGCTTTCACAGGCGCAGTAACACTGGGGCTTTGCGCTTCTCTAGCCACCAAACGTCACGGTCACTATCTCTCCGTCTCGTAGACACGAGCTGAGAAATTGCAAACGTCGAGCAATTGCTCAGAGGTGAAAAGTGCCAGCACTGAAAGCTGTTGCTAGCCAGCAGCCTTCCTTGGAAGCGCTTTTGTAGGCCTAAGAACACTGGGGCTCTGGGCTTCTCTAGCCACCTCATCTTCTGCTCATCCTCTCGCGCACTCTGAAGAGAGCTCAGGTGAGAAATTGCAAACGTCGAGCAATTGCTCAGAGATGAAAAGTGCCAGCACTGAAAGCTGTTGCTAACCAGCACCCTTCCTTGGAAGCGCTTTCACAGGCGCAGCAACACTGGGGCTTTGCGCTTCTCTACCCACCAAACGTCACGGTCCTTCTCTTTCCGTCTCGTAGACACGAGCTGAGAAATTGCAAACGTCGAGCAATTGCTCAGAGATGAAAAGTGCCAGCACTGAAAGCTCGTGCTAGCCAGCACCCTTCCTTGGAAGCGCTTTTGTAGGCCTAAGAACACTGGGGCTCTGGGCTTCTCTAGCCACCTCATCTTCTGCTCATCCTCTCGCGCACTCTAAAGAGAGCTCAGGTGAGAAATTGCAAACGTCGAGCAATTGCTCAGAGATGAAAAGTGCCAGCACTGAAAGCTGTTGCTAGCCAGCACCCTTCCTTGGAAGCGCTTTCACAGGCGCAGTAACACTGGGGCTTTGCGCTTCTCTAGCCACCAAACGTCACGGTCCTTCTCTTTCCATCTCGTAGACACGAGCTGAGAAATTGCAAACGTCGAGCAATTGCTCCGAGATGAAAAGTGCCAGCACTGAAAGCTGTTGCTAGCCAGCACCCTTCCTTGGAAGCGCTTTTGTAGGCCTAAGAACACTGGGGCTCTGGGCTTCTCTAGCCACCTCATCTTCTGCTCATCCTCTCGCGCACTCTGAAGAGTGCTCAGGTGAGAAATTGCAAACGACGAGCAATTGCTCAGAGTTGAAAAGTGCCAGCACTGAAAGCTGTTGCTAGCCAGCACCCTTCCTTGGAAGCGCTTTCACAGGCGCAGTAACACTGGGGCTTTGCGCTTCTCTAGCCACCAAACGTCACGGTCCTTCTCTTTCCGCCTCGTAGACACGAGCTGAGAAATTGCAAACGTCGAGCAATTGCTCAGAGAGGAAAAGTGCCAGCACTGAAAGCTGTTGCTAGCCAGCACCCTTCCTTGGAAGCGCTTTTGTAGGCCTAAGAACACTGGGGCTCTGGGCTTCTCTAGCCACCTCATCTTCTGCTCATCCTCTCGCGCACTCTGAAGAGAGCTCAGGTGAGAAATTGCAAACGTCGAGCAATTGCTCAGAGATGAAAAGTGCCAGCACTGAAAGCTGTTGCTAGCCAGCACCCTTCCTTGGAAGCGCTTTCACAGGCGCTGTAACACTGGGACTTTGCACTTCTGTACGCACCAAACGTCACGGTCCTTCTCTTTCCATCTCGTAGACACGAGGTGAGAAATTGCAAACGTCGAGCAATTGCTCAGAGATGAAAAGTGCCAGCACTGAAAGCTCGTGCTAGCCAGCACCCTTCCTTGGAAGCGCTTTTGTAGGCCTAAGAACACTGGGGCTCTGGGCTTCTCTAGCCACCTCATCTTCTGCTCATCCTCTCGCGCACTCTAAAGAGAGCTCAGGTGAGAAATTGCAAACGTCGAGCAATTGCTCAGAGATGAAAAGTGCCAGCACTGAAAGCTGTTGCTAGCCAGCACCCTTCCTTGGAAGCGCTTTCACAGGCGCAGTAACACTGGGGCTTTGCGCTTCTCTAGCCACCAAACGTCACGGTCCTTCTCTTTCCGTCTCGTAGACACGAGCTGAGAAATTGCAAACGTCGAGCAATTGCTCAGAGATGAAAAGTGCCAGCACTGAAAGCTGTTGCTAGCCAGCCCCCTTCCTTGGAAGCGCTTTTGTAGGCCTAAGAACACTGGGGCTCTGGGCTTCTCTAGCCACCTCATCTTCTGCTCATCCTCTCGCGCACTCTGAAGAGAGCTCAGGTGAGAAATTGCAAACGTCGAGCAATTGCTCAGAGATGAAAAGTGCCAGCACTGAAAGCTGTTGCTAGCCAGCACCCTTCCTTGGAAGCGCTTTCACAGGCGCTGTAACACTGGGACTTTGCACTTCTGTACGCACCAAACGTCACGGTCCTTCTCTTTCCATCTCGTAGACACGAGCTGAGAAATTGCAAACGTCGAGCAATTGCTCAGAGATGAAAAGTGCCAGCACTGAAAGCTGTTGCTAGCCAGCCCCCTTCCTTGGAAGCGCTTTTGTAGGCCTAAGAACACTGGGGCTCTGGGCTTCTCTAGCCACCTCATCTTCTGCTCATCCTCTCGCGCACTCTAAAGAGAGCTCAGGTGAGAAATTGCAAACGTCGAGCAATTGCTCCGAGATGAAAAGTGCCAGCACTGAAAGCTGTTGCTAGCCAGCACCCTTCCTTGGAAGCGCTTTCACAGGCGCAGTAACACTGGGGCTTTGCGCTTCTCTAGCCACCAAACGTCACGGTCACTATCTCTCCGTCTCGTAGACACGAGCTGAGAAATTGCAAACGTCGAGCAATTGCTCAGAGATGAAAAGTGCCAGCACTGAAAGCTGTTGCTAGCCAGCACCCTTCCTTGGAAGAGCTTTACAGGTGCAGTAACACTGGGGCTTTGCGCTTCTCTACCCACCAAACGTCACGGTCCTTCTCTTTCCGTCTCGTAGACACGAGGTGAGAAATTGCAAACGTCGAGCAATTGCTCCGAGATGAAAAGTGCCAGCACTGAAAGCTGTTGCTAGCCAGCCCCCTTCCTTGGAAGCGCTTTTGTAGGCCTAAGAACACTGGGGCTCTGGGCTTCTCTAGCCACCTCATCTTCTGCTCATCCTCTCGCGCACTCTAAAGAGAGCTCAGGTGAGAAATTGCAAACGTCGAGCAATTGCTCAGAGATGAAAAGTGCCAGCACTGAAAGCTCTTGCTAGCCAGCACCCTTCCTTGGAAGCGCTTTCACAGGCGCAGCAACACTGGGGCTTTGCGCTTCTCTAGCCACCAAATGTCACGGTCCTTCTCTTTCCGTCTCGTAGACACGAGCTGAGAAATTGCAAACGTCGAGCAATTGCTCAGAGATGAAAAGTGCCAGCACTGAAAGCTGTTGCTAGCCAGCACCCTTCCTTGGAAGCGCTTTTGTAGGCCTAAGAACACTGGGGCTCTGGGCTTCTCTAGCCACCTCATCTTCTGCTCATCCTCGCGCGCACTCTAAAGAGAGCTCAGGTGAGAAATTGCAAACGTCGAGCAATTGCTCAGAGATGAAAAGTGCCAGCACTGAAAGCTGTTGCTAGCCAGCACCCTTCCTTGGTAGCGCTTTCACAGGCGCAGCAACACTGGGGCTTTGCGCTTCTCTAGCCACCAAACGTCACGGTCCTTCTCTTTCCGTCTCGTAGACACGAGCTGAGAAATTGCAAACGTCCAGCAATTGCTCAGAGATGAAAAGTGCCAGCACTGAAAGCTGTTGCTAGCCAGCACCCTTCCTTGGAAGCGCTTTTGTAGGCCTAAGAACACTGGGGCTCTGGGCTTCTCTAGCCACCTCATCTTCTGCTCATCCTCTCGCGCACTCTAAAGAGAGCTCAGGTGAGAAATTGCAAACGTCAAGCAATTGCTCAGAGATGAAAAGTGCCAGCACTGAAAGCTGTTGCTAGCCAGCACCCTTCTTTGGAAGCGCTTTCACAGGCGCAGCAACACTGGGGCTTTGCGCTTCTCTACCCACCAAATGCCACGGTCACTATCTCTCCGTCTCGTAGACACGAGCTGAGAAATTGCAAACGTCGAGCAATTGCTCAGAGGTGAAAAGTGCCAGCACTGAAAGCTGTTGCTAGCCAGCACCCTTCCTTGGAAGCGCTTTTGTAGGCCTAAGAACACTGGGGCTCTGGGCTTCTCTAGCCACCTCATCTTCTGCTCATCCTCTCGCGCACTCTGAAGAGAGCTCAGGTGAGAAATTGCAAACGTCGAGCAATTGCTCAGAGATGAAAAGTGCCAGCACTGAAAGCTGTTGCTAACCAGCACCCTTCCTTGGAAGCGCTTTCACAGGCGCAGTAACACTGGGGCTTTGCGCTTCTCTAGCCACCAAACGTCACGGTCCTTCTCTTTCCGTCTCGTAGACACGAGCTGAGAAATTGCAAACGTCGAGCAATTGCTCAGAGATGAAAAGTGCCAGCACTGAAAGCTCGTGCTAGCCAGCACCCTTCCTTGGAAGCGCTTTTGTAGGCCTAAGCACACTGGGGCTCTGGGCTTCTCTAGCCACCTCATCTTCTGCTCATCCTCTCGCGCACTCTAAAGAGAGCTCAGGTGAGAAATTGCAAACGTCGAGCAATTGCTCCGAGATGAAAAGTGCCAGCACTGAAAGCTGTTGCTAGCCAGCACCCTTCCTTGGAAGCGCTTTCACAGGCGCAGTAACACTGGGGCTTTGCGCTTCTCTAGCCACCAAACGTCACGGTCCTTCTCTTTCCATCTCGTAGACACGAGCTGAGAAATTGCAAACGTCGAGCAATTGCTCCGAGATGAAAAGTGCCAGCACTGAAAGCTGTTGCTAGCCAGCACCCTTCCTTGGAAGCGCTTTTGTAGGCCTAAGAACAGTGGGGCTCTGGGCTTCTCTAGCCACCTAATCTTCTGCTCATCCTCTCGCGCACTCTGAAGAGTGCTCAGGTGAGAAATTGCAAACGACGAGCAATTGCTCAGAGTTGAAAAGTGCCAGCACTGAAAGCTGTTGCTAGCCAGCACCCTTCCTTGGAAGCGCTTTCACAGGCGCAGTAACACTGGGGCTTTGCGCTTCTCTAGCCACAAAACGTCACGGTCCTTCTCTTTCCGTCTCGTAGACACGAGCTGAGAAATTGCAAACGTGGAGCAATTGCTCAGAGATGAAAAGTGCCAGCACTGAAAGCTGTTGCTAGCCAGCACCCTTCCTTGGAAGCGCTTTTGTAGGCCTAAGAACACTGGGGCTCTGGGCTTCTCTAGCCACCTCATCTTCTGCTCATCCTCTCGCGCACTCTGAAGAGAGCTCAGGTGAGAAATTGCAAACGTCGAGCAATTGCTCAGAGATGAAAAGTGCCAGCACTGAAAGCTCTTGCTAGCCAGCACCCTTCCTTGGAAGCGCTTTCACAGGCGCTGTAACACTGGGACTTTGCACTTCTGTACGCACCAAACGTCACGGTCCTTCTCTTTCCATCTCGTAGACACGAGGTGAGAAATTGCAAACGTCGAGCAATTGCTCAGAGATGAAAAGTGCCAGCACTGAAAGCTCGTGCTAGCCAGCACCCTTCCTTGGAAGCGCTTTTGTAGGCCTAAGAACACTGGGGCTCTGGGCTTCTCTAGCCACCTCATCTTCTGCTCATCCTCTCGCGCACTCTAAAGAGAGCTCAGGTGAGAAATTGCAAACGTCGAGCAATTGCTCAGAGATGAAAAGTGCCAGCACTGAAAGCTGTTGCTAGCCAGCACCCTTCCTTGGAAGCGCTTTCACAGGCGCAGTAACACTGGGGCTTTGCGCTTCTCTAGCCACCAAACGTCACGGTCCTTCTCTTTCCGTCTCCTAGACACGAGCTGAGAAATTGCAAACGTCGAGCAATTGCTCAGAGATGAAAAGTGCCAGCACTGAAAGCTGTTGCTAGCCAGCACCCTTCCTTGGAAGCGCTTTTGTAGGCCTAAGAACACTGGGGCTCTGGGCTTCTCTAGCCACCTCATCTTCTGCTCATGCTCTCGCGCACTCTGAAGAGAGCTCAGGTGAGAAATTGCAAACGTCGAGCAATTGCTCAGAGATGAAAAGTGCCAGTACTGAAAGCTGTTGCTAGCCAGCACCCTTCCTTGGAAGCGCTTTCACAGGCGCTGTAACACTGGGACTTTGCACTTCTGTACGCACCAAACGTCACGGTCCTTCTCTTTCCATCTCGTAGACACGAGGTGAGAAATTGCAAACGTCGAGCAATTGCTCAGAGATGAAAAGTGCCAGCACTGAAAGCTGTTGCTAGCCAGCACCGTTCCTTGGAAGCGCTTTTGTAGGCCTAAGAACACTGGGGCTCTGGGCTTCTCTAGCCACCTCATCTTCTGCTCATCCTCTCGCGCACTCTAAAGAGAGCTCAGCTGAGAAATTGCAAACGTCGAGCAATTGCTCAGAGATGAAAAGTGCCAGCACTGAAAGCTTTTGCTAGCCAGCACCCTTCCTTGGAAGCGCTTTCACAGGCGCAGCAACACTGGGGCTTTGCGCTTCTCTAGCCACCAAACGTCACGGTCCTTCTCTTTCCGTCTCGTAGACACGAGCTGAGAAATTGCAAACGTCGAGCAATTGCTCAGAGATGAAAAGTGCCAGCACTGAAAGCTGTTGCTAGCCAGCCCCCTTCCTTGGAAGCGCTTTTGTAGGCCTAAGAACACTGGGGCTCTGGGCTTCTCTAGCCACCTCATCTTCTGCTCATCCTCTCGCGCACTCTGAAGAGAGCTCAGGTGAGAAATTGCAAACGTCGAGCAATTGCTCAGAGATGAAAAGTGCCAGCACTGAAAGCTGTTGCTAGCCAGCACCCTTCCTTGGAAGCGCTTTCACAGGCGCAGTAACACTGGGGCTTTGCGCTTCTCTAGCCACCAAACGTCACGGTCACTATCTCTCCGTCTCGTAGACACGAGCTGAGAAATTGCAAACGTCGAGCAATTGCTCCGAGATGAAAAGTGCCAGCACTGAAAGCTGTTGCTAGCCAGCACCCTTCCTTGGAAGAGCTTTACAGGTGCAGTAACACTGGGGCTTTGCGCTTCTCTACCCACCAAACGTCACGGTCCTTCTCTTTCCGTCTCGTAGACACGAGCTGAGAAATTGCAAACGTCCAGCAATTGCTCAGAGATGAAAAGTGCCAGCACTGAAAGCTCTTGCTAGCCAGCACCCTTCCTTGGAGGCGCTTTTGTAGCCTTTAGAACACTGGGGCTCTGGGCTTCTCTAGCCACCTCATCTTCTGCTCATCCTCTCGCGCACTCTAAAGAGAGCTCAGGTGAGAAATTGCAAACGTCGAGCAATTGCTCAGAGATGAAAAGTGCCAGCACTGAAAGCTCTTGCTAGCCAGCACCCTTCCTTGGAAGCGCTTTCACAGGCGCAGCAACACTGGGGCTTTGCGCTTCTCTAGCCACCAAATGTCACGGTCCTTCTCTTTCCGTCTCGTAGACACGAGCTGAGAAATTGCAAACGTCGAGCAATTGCTCAGAGAGGAAAAGTGCCAGCACTGAAAGCTGTTGCTAGCCAGCACCCTTCCTTGGAAGCGCTTTTGTAGGCCTAAGAACACTGGGGCTCTGGGCTTCTCTAGCCACCTCATCTTCTGCTCATCCTCGCGCGCACTCTAAAGAGAGCTCAGGTGAGAAATTGCAAACGTCCAGCAATTGCTCAGAGATGAAAAGTGCCAGCACTGAAAGCTGTTGCTAGCCAGCACCCTTCCTTGGTAGCGCTTTCACAGGCGCAGCAACACTGGGGCTTTGCGCTTCTATACGCAACAAACGTCACGGTCCTTCTCTTTCCGTCTCGTAGACACGAGCTGAGAAATTGCAAACGTCCAGCAATTGCTCCGAGATGAAAAGTGCCAGCACTGAAAGCTGTTGCTAGCCAGCACCGTTCCTTGGAAGCGCTTTTGTAGGCCTAAGAACACTGGGGCTCTGGGCTTCTCTAGCCACCTCATCTTCTGCTCATCCTCTCGCGCACTCTAAAGAGAGCTCAGGTGAGAAATTGCAAACGTCAAGCAATTGCTCAGAGATGAAAAGTGCCAGCACTGAAAGCTGTTGCTAGCCAGCACCCTTCCTTGGAAGCGCTTTCACAGGCGCAGCAACACTGGGGCTTTGCGCTTCTCTAGCCACCAAACGTCACGGTCCTTCTCTTTCCGTCTCGTAGACACGAGTTGAGAAATTGCAAACGTCGAGCAATTGCTCAGAGATGAAAAGTGCCAGCACTGGAAGCTGTTGCTAGCCAGCACCCTTCCTTGGAAGCGCTTTTGTAGGCCTAAGAACACTGGGGCTCTGGGCTTGTCTAGCCACCTAATCTTCTGCTCATCCTCTCGCGCACTCTGAAGAGAGCTCAGGTGAGAAATTGCAAACGACGAGCAATTGCTCAGAGATGAAAAGTGCCAGCACTGAAAGCTGTTGCTAGCCAGCACCCTTCCTTGGAAGCGCTTTTGTAGGCCTAAGAACACTGGGGCTCTGGGCTTCTCTAGCCACCTCATCTTCTGCTCATCCTCGCGCGCACTCTAAAGAGAGCTCAGGTGAGAAATTGCAAACGTCCAGCAATTGCTCAGAGATGAAAAGTGCCAGCACTGAAAGCTGTTGCTAGCCAGCACCCTTCCTTGGTAGCGCTTTCACAGGCGCAGCAACACTGGGGCTTTGCGCTTCTATACGCAACAAACGTCACGGTCCTTCTCTTTCCGTCTCGTAGACACGAGCTGAGAAATTGCAAACGTCCAGCAATTGCTCAGAGATGAAAAGTGCCAGCACTGAAAGCTGTTGCTAGCCAGCACCCTTCCTTGGAAGCGCTTTTGTAGGCCTAAGAACACTGGGGCTCTGGGCTTCTCTAGCCACCTCATCTTCTGCTCATCCTCTCGCGCACTCTAAAGAGAGCTCAGGTGAGAAATTGCAAACGTCAAGCAATTGCTCAGAGATGAAAAGTGCCAGCACTGAAAGCTGTTGCTAGCCAGCACCCTTCCTTGGAAGCGCTTTCACAGGCGCAGCAACACTGGGGCTTTGCGCTTCTCTAGCCACCAAACGTCACGGTCCTTCTCTTTCCGTCTCGTAGACACGAGTTGAGAAATTGCAAACGTCGAGCAATTGCTCAGAGATGAAAAGTGCCAGCACTGGAAGCTGTTGCTAGCCAGCACCCTTCCTTGGAAGCGCTTTTGTAGGCCTAAGAACACTGGGGCTCTGGGCTTGTCTAGCCACCTAATCTTCTGCTCATCCTCTCGCGCACTCTGAAGAGAGCTCAGGTGAGAAATTGCAAACGACGAGCAATTGCTCAGAGATGAAAAGTGCCAGCACTGAAAGCTGTTGCTAGCCAGCACCCTTCCTTGGAAGCGCTTTTGTAGGCCTAAGAACACTAGGGCTCTGGGCTTCTCTAGCCACCTAATCTTCTGCTCATCCTCTCGCGCACTCTAAAGAGAGCTCAGGTGAGAAATTGCAAACGTCGAGCAATTGCTCAGAGATGAAAAGTGCCAGCACTGAAAGCTGTTGCTAGCCAGCACCCTTCCTTGGAAGCGCTTTCACAGGCGCAGTAACACTGGGGCTTTGCACTTCTCTACCCACCAAACGTCACGGTCCTTCTCTTTCCGTCTCGTAGACACGAGCTGAGAAATTGCAAACGTCGAGCAATTGCTCAGAGATGAAAAGCGCCAGCACTGAAAGCTGTTGCTAGCCAGCCCCCTTCCTTGGAAGCGCTTTTGTAGGCCTAAGAACACTGGGGCTCTGGGCTTCTCTAGCCACCTCATCTTCTGCTCATCCTCTCGCGCACTCTGAAGAGAGCTCAGGTGAGAAATTGCAAACGTCAAGCAGTTGCTCAGAGATGAAAAGTGCCAGCACTGAAAGCTGTTGCTAGCCAGCACCCTTCCTTGGAAGCGCTTTCACAGGCGCAGCAACACTGGGGCTTTGCGCTTCTCTAGCCACCAAACGTCACGGTCCTTCTCTTTCCGTCTCGTAGACACGAGCTGAGAAATTGCAAACGTCCAGCAATTGCTCAGAGATGAAAAGTGCCAGCACTGAAAGCTGTTGCTAGCCAGCACCCTTCCTTGAAGCGCTTTTGTAGGCCTAAGAACACTGGGGCTCTGGGCTTCTCTAGCCACCTAATCTGCTCATCCTCGCGCGCTCTAAAGAGAGCTCAGGTGAGAAATTGCAAACGTCAAGCAATTGCTCAGAGATGAAAAGTGCCAGCACTGAAAGCTGTTGTTAGCCAGCACCCTTCCTTGGAAGCGCTTTCACAGGCGCAGTAACACTGGGGCTTTGCTCTTCTCTAGCCACCAAACGTCACGGTCATTCTCTTTCCGTCTCGTAGACACGAGCTGAGAAATTGCAAACGTCGAGCAATTGCTCAGAGATGAAAAGTGCCAGCACTGAAAGCTGTTGCTAGCCAGCACCCTTCCTTGGAAGCGCTTTTGTAGGCCTAAGAACAGTGGGGCTCTGGGCTTCTCTAGCCACCTCATCTTCTGCTCATCCTCTCGCGCACTCTGAAGAGAGCTCAGGTGAGAAATTGCAAACGTCCAGCAATTGCTCAGAGATGAAAAGTGCCAGCACTGAAAGCTGTTGCTAGCCAGCACCCTTCCTTGGAAGCGCTTTCACAGGCGCAGCAACACTGGGGCTTTGCGCTTCTATACGCACCAAACGTCACGGTCCTTCTCTTTCCGTCTCGTAGACACGAGCTGAGAAATTGCAAACGTCGAGCAATTGCTCAGAGATGAAAAGTGCCAGCACTGAAAGCTGTTGCTAGCCAGCACCCTTCCTTGGAAGCGCTTTTGTAGGCCTAAGAACACTAGGGCTCTGGGCTTCTCTAGCCACCTCATCTTCTGCTCATGCTCTCGCGCACTCTAAAGAGAGCTCAGGTGAGAAATTGCAAACGTCCAGCAATTGCTCAGAGATGAAAAGTGCCAGCACTGAAAGCTGTTGCTAGCCAGCACCCTTCCTTGGAAGCGCTTTCACAGGCGCAGTAACACTGGGGCTTTGCGCTTCTCTAGCCACCAAATGTCACGGTCCTTCTCTTTCCGTCTCGTAGACACGAGCTGAGAAATTGCAAACGTCGAGCAATTGCTCAGAGATGAAAAGTGCCAGCACTGAAAGCTGTTGCTAGCCAGCACCCTTCCTTGGAAGCGCTTTTGTAGGCCTAAGCACACTGGGGCTCTGGGCTTCTCTAGCCACCTAATCTGCTCATCCTCGCGCGCTCTAAAGAGAGCTCAGGTGAGAAATTGCAAACGTCAAGCAATTGCTCAGAGATGAAAAGTGCCAGCACTGAAAGCTGTTGCTAGCCAGCACCCTTCCTTGGAAGCGCTTTCACAGGCACAGTAACACTGGGGCTTTGCTCTTCTCTAGCCACCAAACGTCACGGTCCTTCTCTTTCCGTCTCGTAGACACGAGCTGAGAAATTGCAAACGTCGAGCAATTGCTCAGAGATGAAAAGTGCCAGCACTGAAAGCTGTTGCTAGCCAGCACCCTTCCTTGGAAGCGCTTTTGTAGGCCTAAGCACACTGGGGCTCTGGGCTTCTCTAGCCACCTAATCTGCTCATACTCGCACGCTCTAAAGAGAGCTCAGGTGAGAAATTGCAAACGTCAAGCAATTGCTCAGAGATGAAAAGTGCCAGCACTGAAAGCTGTTGCTAGCCAGCAGCCTTCCTTGGAAGCGCTTTCACAAGCGCAGTAACACTGGGGCTTTGCGCTTCTCTAGCCACCAAACGTCACGGTCCTTCTCTTTCCGTCTCGTAGACACGAGCTGAGAAATTGCAAACGTCGAGCAATTGCTCCGAGATGAAAACTGCCAGCACTGAAAGCTGTTGCTAGCCAGCCCCCTTCCTTGGAAGCGCTTTTGTAGGCCTAAGAACACTGGGGCTCTGGGCTTCTCTAGCCACCTCATCTTCTGCTCATCCTCTCGCGCTCTAAAGAGAGCTCAGGTGAGAAATTGCAAACGTCAAGCAATTGCTCAGAGATGAAAAGTGCCAGCACTGAAAGCTGTTGCTAGCCAGCACCCTTCCTTGGAAGCGCTTTCACAGGCGCAGTAACACTGGGGCTTTGCTCTTCTCTAGCCACCAAATGTCACGGTCCTTCTCTTTCCGTCTCGTAGACACGAGCTGAGAAATTGCAAACGTCGAGCAATTGCTCAGAGAGGAAAAGTGCCAGCACTGAAAGCTGTTGCTAGCCAGCACCCTTCCTTGGAAGCGCTTTCACAGGCGCAGTAACACTGGGGCTTTGCGCTTCTCTAGCCACCAAATGTCACGGTCCTTCTCTTTCCGTCTCGTAGACACGAGCTGAGAAATTGCAAAGGTCGAGCAATTGCTCAGAGATGAAAAGTGCCAGCACTGAAAGCTGTTGCTAGGCAGCACCCTTCCTTGGAAGCGCTTTTGTATGCCTAAGCACAGTGGGGCTCTGGGCTTCTCTAGCCACCTAATCTGCTCATCCTCGCGCGCTCTAAAGAGAGCTCAGGTGAGAAATTGCAAACGTCGAGCAATTGCTCAGAGATGAAAAGTGCCAGCACTGAAAGCTGTTGCTAGCCAGCACCCTTCCTTGGAAGCGCTTTCACAGGCGCAGTAACACTGGGGCTTTGCACTTCTCTACGCACCAAACGTCACGGTCCTTCTCTTTCCGTCTCGTAGACACGAGCTGAGAAATTGCAAACGTCGAGCAATTGCTCAGAGATGAAAAGTGCCAGCACTGAAAGCTGTTGCTAGCCAGCACCCTTCCTTGGAAGCGCTTTCACAGGCGCAGCAACACTGGGGCTTTGCGCTTCTCTAGCCACCAAACGTCACGGTCCTTCTCTTTCCGTCTCGTAGACACGAGCTGAGAAATTGCAAACGTCGAGCAATTGCTCAGAGGTGAAAAGTGCCAGCACTGAAAGCTGTTGCTAGCCAGCACCCTTCCTTGGAAGCGCTTTTGTAGGCCTAAGAACACTAGGGCTCTGGGCTTCTCTAGCCACCTCATCTTCTGCTCATGCTCTCGCGCACTCTAAAGAGAGCTCAGCTGAGAAATTGCAAACGTCGAGCAATTGCTCAGAGATGAAAAGTGCCAGCACTGAAAGCTCTTGCTAGCCAGCACCCTTCCTTGGAAGCGCTTTCACAGGCGCAGTAACACTGGGGCTTTGCGCTTCTCTAGCCACCAAACGTCACGGTCCTTCTCTTTCCGTCTCGTAGACACGAGGTGAGAAATTGCAAACGTCGAGCAATTGCTCAGAGATGAAAAGTGCCAGCACTGAAAGCTGTTGCTAGCCAGCACCCTTCCTTGGAAGCGCTTTTGTAGGCCTAAGAACACTGGGGCTCTGGGCTTCTCTAGCCACCTCATCTTCTGCTCATCCTCTCGCGCACTCTGAAGAGAGCTCAGGTGAGAAATTGCAAACGTCGAGCAATTGCTCAGAGATGAAAAGTGCCAGCACTGAAAGCTGTTGCTAGCCAGCACCCTTCCTTGGAAGCGCTTTCACAGGCGCAGCAACACTGGGGCTTTGCTCTTCTCTAGCCACCAAAAGTCACGGTCCTTCTCTTTCCGTCTCGTAGACACGAGCTGAGAAATTGCAAACGTCGAGCAATTGCTCAGAGGTGAAAAGTGCCAGCACTGAAAGCTGTTGCTAGCCAGCACCCTTCCTTGGAAGCGCTTTTGTAGGCCTAAGAACACTAGGGCTCTGGGCTTCTCTAGCCACCTCATCTTCTGCTCATGCTCTCGCGCACTCTGAAGAGAGCTCAGCTGAGAAATTGCAAACGTCGAGCAATTGCTCAGAGATGAAAAGTGCCAGCACTGAAAGCTGTTGCTAGCCAGCACCCTTCCTTGGAAGCGCTTTCACAGGCGCAGTAACACTGGGGCTTTGCGCTTCTCTAGCCACCAAACGTCACGGTCCTTCTCTTTCCGTCTCGTAGACACGAGCTGAGAAATTGCAAACGTCGAGCAATTGCTCAGAGATGAAAAGTGCCAGCACTGAAAGCTGTTGCTAGCCAGCACCCTTCCTTGGAAGCGCTTTTGTAGGCCTAAGCACACTGGGGCTCTGGGCTTCTCTAGCCACCTAATCTGCTCATCCTCGCGCGCTCTAAAGAGAGCTCAGGTGAGAAATTGCAAACGTCGAGCAATTGCTCAGAGATGAAAAGTGCCAGCACTGAAAGCTGTTGCTAGCCAGCACCCTTCCTTGGAAGCGCTTTTGTAGGCCTAAGAACACTGGGGCTCTGGGCTTCTCTAGCCACCTCATCTTCTGCTCATCCTCTCGCGCACTCTAAAGAGAGCTCAGGTGAGAAATTGCAAACGTCGAGCAATTGCTCAGAGATGAAAAGTGCCAGCACTGAAAGCTGTTGCTAGCCAGCACCCTTCCTTGGAAGCGCTTTCACAGGCGCAGTAACACTGGGGCTTTGCACTTCTCTACGCACCAAACGTCACGGTCCTTCTCTTTCCGTCTCGTAGACACGAGCTGAGAAATTGCAAACGTCGAGCAATTGCTCAGAGATGAAAAGTGCCAGCACTGAAAGCTCTTGCTAGCCAGCCCCCTTCCTTGGAAGCGCTTTCACAGGCGCAGCAACACTGGGGCTTTGCGCTTCTCTAGCCACCAAATGTCACGGTCCTTCTCTTTCCGTCTCGTAGACACGAGCTGAGAAATTGCAAACGTCGAGCAATTGCTCAGAGATGAAAAGTGCCAGCACTGAAAGCTGTTGCTAGCCAGCACCCTTCCTTGGAAGCGCTTTTGTAGGCCTAAGAACACTGGGGCTCTGGGCTTCTCTAGCCACCTAATCTGCTCATCCTCGCGTGCTCTAAAGAGAGCTCAGGTGAGAAATTGCAAACGTCGAGCAATTGCTCAGAGATGAAAAGTGCCAGCACTGAAAGCTCTTGCTAGCCAGCACCCTTCCTTGGAAGCGCTTTCACAGGCGCAGCAACACTGGGGCTTTGCGCTTCTCCAGCCACCAAACGTCACGGTCCTTCTCTTTCCGTCTCGTAGACACGAGCTCAGAAATTGCAAACGTCGAGCAATTGCTCCGAGATGAAAAGTGCCAGCACTGAAAGCTGTTGCTAGTCAGCACCCTTCCTTGGAAGCGCTTTTGTAGGCCTAAGAACAGTGGGGCTCTGGGCTTCTCTAGCCACCTCATCTTCTGCTCATCCTCTCGCGCACTCTGAAGAGAGCTCAGGTGAGAAATTGCAAACGTCCAGCAATTGCTCCGAGATGAAAAGTGCCAGCACTGAAAGCTGTTGCTAGCCAGCACCCTTCCTTGGAAGCGCTTTCACAGGCGCAGCAACACTGGGGCTTTGCGCTTCTCTACCCACCAAACGTCACGGTCCTTCTGTTTCCGCCTCGTAGACACGAGCTGAGAAATTGCAAACGTGGAGCAATTGCTCAGAGATGAAAAGTGCCAGCACTGAAAGCTGTTGCTAGCCAGCACCCTTCCTTGGAAGCGCTTTTGTAGGCCTAAGAACAGTGGGGCTCTGGGCTTCTCTAGCCACCTCATCTTCTGCTCATCCTCTCGCGCACTCTAAAGAGAGCTCAGGTGAGAAATTGCAAACGTCGAGCAATTGCTCCGAGATGAAAAGTGCCAGCACTGAAAGCTGTTGCTAGCCAGCACCCTTCCTTGGAAGCGCTTTTGTAGCCCTTAGAACACTGGGGCTCTGGGCTTCTCTAGCCACCTCATCTTCTGCTCATCCTCTCGCCCTCTAAAGAGAGCTCAGGTGAGAAATTGCAAATGTCGAGCAATTGCTCAGAGGTGAAAAGTGCCAGCACTGAAAGCTGTTGCTAGCCAGCACCCTTCCTTGGAAGCGCTTTCACAGGCGCAGCAACACTGGGGCTTTGCGCTTCTCTAGCCACCAAACGTCACGGTCCTTCTCTTTCTGTCGGTAGACACGAGCTGAGAAATTGCAAACGTCGAGCAATTGCTCAGAGATGAAAAGTGCCAGCACTGAAAGCTCTTGCTAGCCAGCACCCTTCCTTGGAAGCGCTTTTGTAGGCCTAAGAACACTGGGGCTCTGGGCTTCTCTAGCCACCTAATCTTCTGCTCATCCTCGCGCAGTCTAAAGAGAGCTCAGGTGAGAAATTGCAAACGTCGAGCAATTGCTCAGAGATGAAAAGTGCCAGCACTGAAAGCTGTTGCTAGCCAGCACCCTTCCTTGGAAGCGCTTTCACAGGCGCAGTAACACTGGGGCTTTGCGCTTCTCTAGCCACCAAACGTCACGGTCCTTCTCTTTCCGTCTCGTAGACACGAGCTGAGAAATTGCAAACGTGGAGCAATTGCTCAGAGATGAAAAGTGCCAGCACTGAAAGCTCTTGCTAGCCAGCCCCCTTCCTTGGAAGCGCTTTCACAGGCGCAGCAACACTGGGGGTTTGCGCTTCTATACGCACCAAACGTCACGGTCCTTCTCTTTCCGTCTCGTAGACACGAGCTGAGAAATTGCAAACGTCGAGCAATTGCTCAGAGATGAAAAGTGCCAGCACTGAAAGCTGTTGCTAGCCAGCACCCTTCCTTGGAAGCGCTTTTGTAGGCCTAAGAACACTGGGGCTCTGGGCTTCTCTAGCCACCTCATCTTCTGCTCATGCTCTCGCGCACTCTGAAGAGAGCTCAGCTGAGAAATTGCAAACGTCGAGCAATTGCTCAGAGATGAAAAGTGCCAGCACTGAAAGCTGTTGCTAGCCAGCACCCTTCCTTGGAAGCGCTTTCACAGGCGCAGTAACACTGGGGCTTTGCGCTTCTCTAGCCACCAAACGTCACGGTCCTTCTCTTTCCGTCTCGTAGACACGAGCTGAGAAATTGCAAACGTCGAGCAATTGCTCAGAGATGAAAAGTGCCAGCACTGAAAGCTGTTGCTAGCCAGCACCCTTCCTTGGAAGCGCTTTTGTAGGCCTAAGCACACTGGGGCTCTGGGCTTCTCTAGCCACCTAATCTGCTCATCCTCGCGCGCTCTAAAGAGAGCTCAGGTGAGAAATTGCAAACGTCGAGCAATTGCTCAGAGATGAAAAGTGCCAGCACTGAAAGCTGTTGCTAGCCAGCACCCTTCCTTGGAAGCGCTTTTGTAGGCCTAAGAACACTGGGGCTCTGGGCTTCTCTAGCCACCTCATCTTCTGCTCATCCTCTCGCGCACTCTAAAGAGAGCTCAGGTGAGAAATTGCAAACGTCGAGCAATTGCTCAGAGATGAAAAGTGCCAGCACTGAAAGCTGTTGCTAGCCAGCACCCTTCCTTGGAAGCGCTTTCACAGGCGCAGTAACACTGGGGCTTTGCACTTCTCTACGCACCAAACGTCACGGTCCTTCTCTTTCCGTCTCGTAGACACGAGCTGAGAAATTGCAAACGTCGAGCAATTGCTCAGAGATGAAAAGTGCCAGCACTGAAAGCTCTTGCTAGCCAGCCCCCTTCCTTGGAAGCGCTTTCACAGGCGCAGCAACACTGGGGCTTTGCGCTTCTATACGCACCAAACGTCACGGTCCTTCTCTTTCCGTCTCGTAGACACGAGCTGAGAAATTGCAAACGTCGAGCAATTGCTCAGAGATGAAAAGTGCCAGCACTGAAAGCTGTTGCTAGCCAGCACCCTTCCTTGGAAGCGCTTTTGTAGGCCTAAGAACACTGGGGCTCTGGGCTTCTCTAGCCACCTAATCTGCTCATCCTCGCGTGCTCTAAAGAGAGCTCAGGTGAGAAATTGCAAACGTCGAGCAATTGCTCAGAGATGAAAAGTGCCAGCACTGAAAGCTCTTGCTAGCCAGCACCCTTCCTTGGAAGCGCTTTCACAG
Source organism: Sarcoramphus papa (assembly GCA_037962945.1). Taxonomy (NCBI): domain Eukaryota; kingdom Metazoa; phylum Chordata; class Aves; order Accipitriformes; family Cathartidae; genus Sarcoramphus; species Sarcoramphus papa. The sequence continues at coordinate 1,238,330 of JBBMRM010000121.1, forward strand.
GCGCAGCAACACTGGGGCTTTGCGCTTCTCCAGCCACCAAACGTCACGGTCCTTCTCTTTCCGTCTCGTAGACACGAGCTCAGAAATTGCAAACGTCGAGCAATTGCTCCGAGATGAAAAGTGCCAGCACTGAAAGCTGTTGCTAGCCAGCACCCTTCCTTGGAAGCGCTTTTGTAGGCCTAAGAACAGTGGGGCTCTGGGCTTCTCTAGCCACCTCATCTTCTGCTCATCCTCTCGCGCACTCTGAAGAGAGCTCAGGTGAGAAATTGCAAACGTCCAGCAATTGCTCCGAGATGAAAAGTGCCAGCACTGAAAGCTGTTGCTAGCCAGCACCCTTCCTTGGAAGCGCTTTCACAGGCGCAGCAACACTGGGGCTTTGCGCTTCTCTACCCACCAAACGTCACGGTCCTTCTGTTTCCGCCTCGTAGACACGAGCTGAGAAATTGCAAACGTGGAGCAATTGCTCAGAGATGAAAAGTGCCAGCACTGAAAGCTGTTGCTAGCCAGCACCCTTCCTTGGAAGCGCTTTTGTAGGCCTAAGAACAGTGGGGCTCTGGGCTTCTCTAGCCACCTCATCTTCTCCTCATCCTCTCGCGCACTCTAAAGAGAGCTCAGGTGAGAAATTGCAAACGTCGAGCAATTGCTCAGAGATGAAAAGTGCCAGCACTGAAAGCTGTTGCTAGCCAGCACCCTTCCTTGGAAGCGCTTTTGTAGCCCTTAGAACACTGGGGCTCTGGGCTTCTCTAGCCACCTCATCTTCTGCTCATCCTCTCGCCCTCTAAAGAGAGCTCAGGTGAGAAATTGCAAATGTCGAGCAATTGCTCAGAGGTGAAAAGTGCCAGCACTGAAAGCTGTTGCTAGCCAGCACCCTTCCTTGGAAGCGCTTTCACAGGCGCAGCAACACTGGGGCTTTGCGCTTCTCTAGCCACCAAACGTCACGGTCCTTCTCTTTCTGTCGGTAGACACGAGCTGAGAAATTGCAAACGTCGAGCAATTGCTCAGAGATGAAAAGTGCCAGCACTGAAAGCTCTTGCTAGCCAGCACCCTTCCTTGGAAGCGCTTTTGTAGGCCTAAGAACACTGGGGCTCTGGGCTTCTCTAGCCACCTAATCTTCTGCTCATCCTCGCGCAGTCTAAAGAGAGCTCAGGTGAGAAATTGCAAACGTCGAGCAATTGCTCAGAGATGAAAAGTGCCAGCACTGAAAGCTGTTGCTAGCCAGCACCCTTCCTTGGAAGCGCTTTCACAGGCGCAGTAACACTGGGGCTTTGCGCTTCTCTAGCCACCAAACGTCACGGTCCTTCTCTTTCCGTCTCGTAGACACGAGCTGAGAAATTGCAAACGTCGAGCAATTGCTCAGAGATGAAAAGTGCCAGCACTGAAAGCTCTTGCTAGCCAGCCCCCTTCCTTGGAAGCGCTTTCACAGGCGCAGCAACACTGGGGCTTTGCGCTTCTATACGCACCAAACGTCACGGTCCTTCTCTTTCCGTCTCGTAGACACGAGCTGAGAAATTGCAAACGTCGAGCAATTGCTCAGAGATGAAAAGTGCCAGCACTGAAAGCTGTTGCTAGCCAGCACCCTTCCTTGGAAGCGCTTTTGTAGGCCTAAGAACACTGGGGCTCTGGGCTTCTTTAGCCACCTCATCTTCTGCTCATCCTCTCGCGCACTCTGAAGAGAGCTCAGGTGAGAAATTGCAAACGTCGAGCAATTGCTCAGAGATGAAAAGTGCCAGCACTGAAAGCTCTTGCTAGCCAGCACCCTTCCTTGGAAGCGCTTTCACAGGCGCAGCAACACTGGGGCTTTGCGCTTCTCTAGCCACCAAACGTCACGGTCCTTCTCTTTCCGTCTCGTAGACACGAGGTGAGAAATTGCAAACGTCGAGCAATTGCTCAGAGATGAAAAGTGCCAGCACTGAAAGCTGTTGCTAGCCAGCACCCTTCCTTGGAAGCGCTTTTGTAGGCCTAAGAACACTGGGGCTCTGGGCTTCTCTAGCCACCTCATCTTCTGCTCATCCTCTCGCGCACTCTGAAGAGAGCTCAGCTGAGAAATTGCAAACGTCGAGCAATTGCTCCGAGATGAAAAGTGCCAGCACTGAAAGCTCTTGCTAGCCAGCACCCTTCCTTGGAAGCGCTTTCACAGGCGCAGTAACACTGGGGCTTTGCACTTCTCTACCCACCAAATGTCACGGTCCTTCTCTTTCCGTCTCGTAGACACGAGCTGAGAAATTGCAAACGTCAAGCAATTGCTCAGAGATGAAAAGTGCCAGCACTGAAAGCTGTTGCTAGCCAGCACCCTTCCTTGGAAGCGCTTTCACAGGCGCAGCAACACTGGGGCTTTGCGCTTCTCTACGCACCAAACGTCACGGTCCTTCTCTTTCCGTCTCGTAGACACGAGCTGAGAAATTGCAAATGTCCAGCAATTGCTCAGAGATGAAAAGTGCCAGCACTGAAAGCTGTTGCTAGCCAGCACCCTTCCTTGGAAGCGCTTTTGTAGGCCTAAGAACACTGGGGCTCTGGGCTTCTCTAGCCACCTAATCTGCTCATCCTCGCGTGCTCTAAAGAGAGCTCAGGTGAGAAATTGCAAACGTCGAGCAATTGCTCAGAGATGAAAAGTGCCAGCACTGAAAGCTCTTGCTAGCCAGCACCCTTCCTTGGAAGCGCTTTCACAGGCGCAGCAACACTGGGGCTTTGCGCTTCTCTACACACCAAACGTCACGGTCCTTCTCTTTCCGTCTCGTAGACACGAGGTGAGAAATTGCAAACGTGGAGCAATTGCTCAGAGATGAAAAGTGCCAGCACTGAAAGCTGTTGCTAGCCAGCACCCTTCCTTGGAAGCGCTTTTGTAGGCCTAAGAACACTGGGGCTCTGGGCTTCTCTAGCCACCTAATCTGCTCATCCTCGCGTGCTCTAAAGAGAGCTCAGGTGAGAAATTGGAAACGTCGAGCAATTGCTCAGAGATGAAAAGTGCCAGCACTGAAAGCTGTTGCTAGCCAGCACCCTTCCTTGGAAGCGCTTTTGTAGGCCTAAGAACACTGGGGCTCTGGGCTTCTCTAGCCACCTCATCTTCTGCTCATCCTCTCGCGCACTCTGAAGAGAGCTCAGCTGAGAAATTGCAAACGTCGAGCAATTGCTCAGAGATGAAAAGTGCCAGCACTGAAAGCTGTTGCTAGCCAGCACCCTTCCTTGGAAGCGCTTTCACAGGCGCAGTAACACTGGGGCTTTGCACATCTCTACCCACCAAATGTCACGGTCCTTCTCTTTCCGTCTCGTAGACACGAGCTGAGAAATTGCAAACGTCAAGCAATTGCTCAGAGATGAAAAGTGCCAGCACTGAAAGCTGTTGCTAGCCAGCACCCTTCCTTGGAAGCGCTTTCACAGGCGCAGCAACACTGGGGCTTTGCGCTTCTCTACGCACCAAACGTCACGGTCCTTCTCTTTCCGTCTCGTAGACACGAGGTGAGAAATTGCAAACGTCCAGCAATTCCTCAGAGATGAAAAGTGCCAGCACTGAAAGCTGTTGCTAGCCAGCACCCTTCCTTGGAAGCGCTTTTGTAGGCCTAAGAACACTGGGGCTCTGGGCTTCTCTAGCCACCTAATCTGCTCATCCTCGCGTGCTCTAAAGAGAGCTCAGGTGAGAAATTACAAACGTCGAGCAATTGCTCAGAGATGAAAAGTGCCAGCACTGAAAGCTCTTGCTAGCCAGCACCCTTCCTTGGAAGCGCTTTCACAGGCGCAGCAACACTGGGGCTTTGCGCTTCTCTAGCCACCAAACGTCACGGTCCTTCTCTTTCCGTCTCGTAGACACGAGCTCAGAAATTGCAAACGACGAGCAATTGCTCCGAGATGAAAAGTGCCAGCACTGAAAGCTGTTGCTAGCCAGCACCCTTCCTTGGAAGCGCTTTTGTAGGCCTAAGAACACTGGGGCTCTGGGCTTCTCTAGCCACCTCATCTTCTGCTCATCCTCTCGCGCACTCTGAAGAGAGCTCAGGTGAGAAATTGCAAACGTCCAGCAATTGCTCCGAGATGAAAAGTGCCAGCACTGAAAGCTGTTGCTAGCCAGCACCCTTCCTTGGAAGCGCTTTCACAGGCGCAGCAACACTGGGGCTTTGCGCTTCTCTAGCCACCAAACGTCACGGTCCTTCTCTTTCCGCCTCGTAGACACGAGCTGAGAAATTGCAAACGTGGAGCAATTGCTCAGAGATGAAAAGTGCCAGCACTGAAAGCTGTTGCTAGCCAGCACCCTTCCTTGGAAGCGCTTTTGTAGGCCTAAGAACAGTGGGGCTCTGGGCTTCTCTAGCCACCTCATCTTCTGCTCATCCTCTCGCGCACTCTAAAGAGAGCTCAGGTGAGAAATTGCAAACGTCGAGCAATTGCTCAGAGATGAAAAGTGCCAGCACTGAAAGCTGTTGCTAGCCAGCACCCTTCCTTGGAAGCGCTTTTGTAGCCCTTAGAACACTGGGGCTCTGGGCTTCTCTAGCCACCTCATCTTCTGCTCATCCTCTCGCCCTCTAAAGAGAGCTCAGGTGAGAAATTGCAAATGTCGAGCAATTGCTCAGAGGTGAAAAGTGCCAGCACTGAAAGCTCTTGCTAGCCAGCACCCTTCCTTGGAAGCGCTTTCACAGGCGCAGCAACACTGGGGCTTTGGGCTTCTCTAGCCACCAAACGTCACGGTCCTTCTCTTTCTGTCGGTAGACACGAGCTGAGAAATTGCAAACGTCCAGCAATTGCTCAGAGATGAAAAGTGCCAGCACTGAAAGCTGTTGCTAGCCAGCACCCTTCCTTGGAAGCGCTTTTGTAGGCCTAAGAACACTGGGGCTCTGGGCTTCTCTAGCCACCTAATCTTCTGCTCATCCTCGCGCAGTCTAAAGAGAGCTCAGGTGAGAAATTGCAAACGTGGAGCAATTGCTCAGAGATGAAAAGTGCCAGCACTGAAAGCTGTTGCTAGCCAGCACCCTTCCTTGGAAGCGCTTTCACAGGCGCAGTAACACTGGGGCTTTGCGCTTCTCTAGCCACCAAACGTCACGGTCATTCTCTTTCCGTCTCGTAGACACGAGCTGAGAAATTGCAAACGTCGAGCAATTGCTCAGAGATGAAAAGTGCCAGCACTGAAAGCTGTTGCTAGCCAGCACCCTTCCTTGGAAGCGCTTTTGTAGGCCTAAGAACACTGGGGCTCTGGGCTTCTCTAGCCACCTAATCTTCTGCTCATCCTCTCGCGCACTCTAAAGAGAGCTCAGGTGAGAAATTGCAAACGTCAAGCAATTGCTCAGAGATGAAAAGTGCCAGCACTGAAAGCTGTTGCTAGCCAGCACCCTTCCTTGGAAGCGCTTTCACAGGCGCAGTAACACTGGGGCTTTGCGCTTCTCTAGCCACCAAACGTCACGGTCCTTCTCTTTCCGTCTCGTAGACACGAGCTGAGAAATTGCAAACGTCGAGCAATTGCTCAGAGATGAAAAGTGCCAGCACTGAAAGCTGTTGCTAGCCAGCACCCTTCCTTGGAAGCGCTTTTGTAGGCCTAAGCACACTGGGGCTCTGGGCTTCTCTAGCCACCTAATCTGCTCATCCTCGCGCGCTCTAAAGAGAGCTCAGGTGAGAAATTGCAAACGTCGAGCAATTGCTCAGAGATGAAAAGTGCCAGCACTGAAAGCTGTTGCTAGCCAGCACCCTTCCTTGGAAGCGCTTTCACAGGCGCAGTAACACTGGGGCTTTGCTCTTCTCTAGCCACCAAAAGTCACGGTCCTTCTCTTTCCGTCTCGTAGACACGAGCTGAGAAATTGCAAACGTGGAGCAATTGCTCAGAGGTGAAAAGTGCCAGCACTGAAAGCTGTTGCTAGCCAGCACCCTTCCTTGGAAGCGCTTTTGTAGGCCTAAGAACACTAGGGCTCTGGGCTTCTCTAGCCACCTCATCTTCTGCTCATGCTCTCGCGCACTCTGAAGAGAGCTCAGCTGAGAAATTGCAAACGTCGAGCAATTGCTCAGAGATGAAAAGTGCCAGCACTGAAAGCTGTTGCTAGCCAGCACCCTTCCTTGGAAGCGCTTTCACAGGCGCAGTAACACTGGGGCTTTGCACTTCTCTACCCACCAAATGTCACGGTCCTTCTCTTTCCGTCTCGTAGACACGAGCTGAGAAATTGCAAACGTCAAGCAATTGCTCAGAGATGAAAAGTGCCAGCACTGAAAGCTGTTGCTAGCCAGCACCCTTCCTTGGAAGCGCTTTCACAGGCGCAGCAACACTGGGGCTTTGCGCTTCTCTACGCACCAAACGTCACGGTCCTTCTCTTTCCGTCTCGTAGACACGAGCTGAGAAATTGCAAACGTCCAGCAATTCCTCAGAGATGAAAAGTGCCAGCACTGAAAGCTGTTGCTAGCCAGCACCCTTCCTTGGAAGCGCTTTTGTAGGCCTAAGAACACTGGGGCTCTGGGCTTCTCTAGCCACCTCATCTTCTGCTCATCCTCTCGCGCACTCTGAAGAGAGCTCAGGTGAGAAATTGCAAACGTCGAGCAATTGCTCCGAGATGAAAAGTGCCAGCACTGAAAGCTGTTGCTAGCCAGCACCCTTCCTTGGAAGCGCTTTCACAGGCGCAGCAACACTGGGGCTTTGCGCTTCTCTACCCACCAAACGTCACGGTCCTTCTCTTTCCGCCTCGTAGACACGAGCTGAGAAATTGCAAACGTGGAGCAATTGCTCAGAGATGAAAAGTGCCAGCACTGAAAGCTGTTGCTAGCCAGCACCCTTCCTTGGAAGCGCTTTTGTAGGCCTAAGAACACTGGGGCTCTGGGCTTCTCTAGCCACCTCATCTTCTGCTCATCCTCTCGCGCACTCTAAAGAGAGCTCAGGTGAGAAATTGCAAACGTCGAGCAATTGCTCAGAGATGAAAAGTGCCAGCACTGAAAGCTGTTGCTAGCCAGCACCCTTCCTTGGAAGCGCTTTTGTAGCCCTTAGAACACTGGGGCTCTGGGCTTCTCTAGCCACCTCATCTTCTGCTCATCCTCTCGCCCTCTAAAGAGAGCACAGGTGAGAAATTGCAAATGTCGAGCAATTGCTCAGAGGTGAAAAGTGCCAGCACTGAAAGCTCTTGCTAGCCAGCACCCTTCCTTGGAAGCGCTTTCACAGGCGCAGCAACACTGGGGCTTTGGGCTTCTCTAGCCACCAAACGTCACGGTCCTTCTCTTTCTGTCGGTAGACACGAGCTGAGAAATTGCAAACGTCCAGCAATTGCTCAGAGATGAAAAGTGCCAGCACTGAAAGCTGTTGCTAGCCAGCCCCCTTCCTTGGAAGCGCTTTTGTAGGCCTAAGAACACTGGGGCTCTGGGCTTCTCTAGCCACCTCATCTTCTGCTCATCCTCGCGCAGTCTAAAGAGAGCTCAGGTGAGAAATTGCAAACGTCGAGCAATTGCTCAGAGATGAAAAGTGCCAGCACTGAAAGCTGTTGCTAGCCAGCACCCTTCCTTGGAAGCGCTTTCACAGGCGCAGTAACACTGGGGCTTTGCGCTTCTATACGCACCAAACGTCACGGTCCTTCTCTTTCCGTCTCGTAGACACGAGCTGAGAAATTGCAAACGTCGAGCAATTGCTCAGAGGTGAAAAGTGCCAGCACTGAAAGCTGTTGCTAGCCAGCACCCTTCCTTGGAAGCGCTTTTGTAGGCCTAAGAACACTAGGGCTCTGGGCTTCTCTAGCCACCTCATCTTCTGCTCATGCTCTCGCGCACTCTGAAGAGAGCTCAGGTGAGAAATTGCAAACGTCGAGCAATTGCTCAGAGATGAAAAGTGCCAGCACTGAAAGCTCTTGCTAGCCAGCACCCTTCCTTGGAAGCGCTTTCACAGGCGCAGTAACACTGGGGCTTTGCGCTTCTCTAGCCACCAAACGTCACGGTCCTTCTCTTTCCGTCTCGTAGACACGAGCTGAGAAATTGCAAACGTCGAGCAATTGCTCAGAGATGAAAAGTGCCAGCACTGAAAGCTGTTGCTAGCCAGCACCCTTCCTTGGAAGCGCTTTTGTAGGCCTAAGCACACTGGGGCTCTGGGCTTCTCTAGCCACCTAATCTGCTCATCCTCGCGCGCTCTAAAGAGAGCTCAGGTGAGAAATTGCAAACGTCGAGCAATTGTTCAGAGATGAAAAGTGCCAGCACTGAAAGCTGTTGCTAGCCAGCACCCTTCCTTGGAAGCGCTTTCACAGGCGCAGTAACACTGGGGCTTTGCTCTTCTCTAGCCACCAAACGTCACGGTCCTTCTCTTTCCGTCTCGTAGACACGAGGTGAGAAATTGCAAACGTCGAGCAATTGCTCAGAGATGAAAAGTGCCAGCACTGAAAGCTGTTGCTAGCCAGCACCCTTCCTTGGAAGCGCTTTCACAGGCGCAGCAACACTGGGGCTTTGCGCTTCTCTACGCACCAAATGTCACGGTCCTTCTCTTTCCGTCTCGTAGACACGAGCTGAGAAATTGCAAACGTCGAGCAATTGCTCCGAGGTGAAAAGTGCCAGCACTGAAAGCTGTTGCTAGCCAGCACCCTTCCTTGGAAGCGCTTTTGTAGGCCTAAGAACACTGGGGCTCTGGGCTTCTCTAGCCACCTCATCTTCTGCTCATGCTCTCGCGCACTCTGAAGAGAGCTCAGGTGAGAAATTGCAAACGTCGAGCAATTGCTCAGAGATGAAAAGTGCCAGCACTGAAAGCTCTTTCTAGCCAGCACCCTTCCTTGGAAGCGCTTTCACAGGCGCAGTAACACTGGGGCTTTGCGCTTCTCTACCCACCAAACGTCACGGTCCTTCTCTTTCCGTCTCGTAGACACGAGCTGAGAAATTGCAAACGTCGAGCAATTGCTCAGAGATGAAAAGTGCCAGCACTGAAAGCTCTTGCTAGCCAGCACCCTTCCTTGGAAGCGCTTTTGTAGGCCTAAGCACACTGGGGCTCTGGGCTTCTCTAGCCACCTAATCTGCTCATCCTCGCGCGCTCTAAAGAGAGCTCAGGTGAGAAATTGCAAACGTCGAGCAATTGCTCAGAGATGAAAAGTGCCAGCACTGAAAGCTGTTGCTAGCCAGCACCCTTCCTTGGAAGAGCTTTCACAGGCGCAGTAACACTGGGGCTTTGCACTTCTCTACGCACCAAACGTCACGGTCCTTCTCTTTCCGTCTCGTAGACACGAGCTGAGAAATTGCAAACGTCGAGCAATTGCTCAGAGATGAAAAGTGCCAGCACTGAAAGCTCTTGCTAGCCAGCACCCTTCCTTGGAAGCGCTTTCACAGGCGCAGCAACACTGGGGCTTTGCGCTTCTATACGCACCAAACGTCACGGTCCTTCTCTTTCCGTCTCGTAGACACGAGCTGAGAAATTGCAAACGTCCAGCAATTGCTCAGAGATGAAAAGTGCCAGCACTGAAAGCTGTTGCTAGCCAGCACCCTTCCTTGGAAGCGCTTTTGTAGGCCTAAGAACACTGGGGCTCTGGGCTTCTTTAGCCACCTCATCTTCTGCTCATCCTCTCGCGCACTCTGAAGAGAGCTCAGGTGAGAAATTGCAAACGTCGAGCAATTGCTCAGAGATGAAAAGTGCCAGCACTGAAAGCTGTTGCTAGCCAGCACCCTTCCTTGGAAGCGCTTTCACAGGCGCAGCAACACTGGGGCTTTGCGCTTCTCTAGCCACCAAACGTCACGGTCCTTCTCTTTCCGTCTCGTAGACACGAGGTGAGAAATTGCAAACGTCGAGCAATTGCTCAGAGATGAAAAGTGCCAGCACTGAAAGCTGTTGCTAGCCAGCACCCTTCCTTGGAAGCGCTTTTGTAGGCCTAAGAACAGTGGGGCTCTGGGCTTCTCTAGCCACCTCATCTTCTGCTCATCCTCTCGCGCACTCTGAAGAGAGCTCAGCTGAGAAATTGCAAACGTCGAGCAATTGCTCAGAGATGAAAAGTGCCAGCACTGAAAGCTCTTGCTAGCCAGCACCCTTCCTTGGAAGCGCTTTCACAGGCGCAGTAACACTGGGGCTTTGCACTTCTCTACCCACCAAATGTCACGGTCCTTCTCTTTCCGTCTCCTAGACACGAGCTGAGAAATTGCAAACGTCAAGCAATTGCTCAGAGATGAAAAGTGCCAGCACTGAAAGCTGTTGCTAGCCAGCACCCTTCCTTGGAAGCGCTTTCACAGGCGCAGTAACACTGGGGCTTTGTGCTTCTCTACGCACCAAACGTCACGGTCCTTCTCTTTCCGTCTCGTAGACACGAGCTGAGAAATTGCAAACGTCCAGCAATTCCTCAGAGATGAAAAGTGCCAGCACTGAAAGCTGTTGCTAGCCAGCACCCTTCCTTGGAAGCGCTTTTGTAGGCCTAAGAACACTGGGGCTCTGGGCTTCTCTAGCCACCTAATCTGCTCATCCTCGCGTGCTCTAAAGAGAGCTCAGGTGAGAAATTGCAAACGTCGAGCAATTGCTCAGAGATGAAAAGTGCCAGCACTGAAAGCTCGTGCTAGCCAGCACCGTTCCTTGGAAGCGCTTTCACAGGCGCAGCAACAATGGGGCTTTGCGCTTCTATACGCACCAAACGTCACGGTCCTTCTCTTTCCGTCTCGTAGACACGAGGTGAGAAATTGCAAACGTCGAGCAATTGCTCCGAGATGAAAAGTGCCAGCACTGAAAGCTGTTGCTAGCCAGCACCCTTCCTTGGAAGCGCTTTTGTAGGCCTAAGAACACTGGGGCTCTGGGCTTCTCTAGCCACCTCATCTTCTGCTCATCCTCTCGCGCACTCTGAAGAGAGCTCAGCTGAGAAATTGCAAACGTCGAGCAATTGCTCAGAGATGAAAAGTGCCAGCACTGAAAGCTGTTGCTAGCCAGCACCCTTCCTTGGAAGCGCTTTTGTAGGCCTAAGCACACTGGGGCTCTGGGCTTCTCTAGCCACCTAATCTGCTCATCCTCGCGCGCTCTAAAGAGAGCTCAGGTGAGAAATTGCAAACGTCGAGCAATTGCTCAGAGGTGAAAAGTGCCAGCACTGAAAGCTGTTGCTAGCCAGCACCCTTCCTTGGAAGCGCTTTCACAGGCGCAGTAACACTGGGGCTTTGCTCTTCTCTAGCCACCAAACGTCACGGTCCTTCTCTTTCCGTCTCGTAGACACGAGCTGAGAAATTGCAAACGTCCAGCAATTGCTCCGAGATGAAAAGTGCCAGCACTGAAAGCTGTTGCTAGCCAGCCCCCTTCCTTGGAAGCGCTTTTGTAGGCCTAAGAACACTGGGGCTCTGGGCTTCTCTAGCCACCTCATCTTCTGCTCATCCTCTCGCGCACTCTGAAGAGAGCTCAGGTGAGAAATTGCAAATGTCGAGCAATTGCTCAGAGATGAAAAGTGCCAGCACTGAAAGCTGTTGCTAGCCAGCACCCTTCCTTGGAAGCGCTTTCACAGGCGCAGCAACACTGGGGCTTTGCGCTTCTCTACGCACCAAACGTCACGGTCCTTCTCTTTCCGTCTCGTAGACACGAGCTGAGAAATTGCAAACGTCGAGCAATTGCTCAGAGGTGAAAAGTGCCAGCACTGAAAGCTGTTGCTAGCCAGCACCCTTCCTTGGAAGCGCTTTCACAGGCGCAGTAACACTGGGGCTTTGCGCTTCTCTAGCCACCAAATGTCACGGTCCTTCTCTTTCCGTCTCGTAGACACGAGCTGAGAAATTGCAAACGTCGAGCAATTGCTCAGAGATGAAAAGTGCCAGCACTGAAAGCTCTTGCTAGCCAGCACCCTTCCTTGGAAGCGCTTTTGTAGGCCTAAGCACACTGGGGCTCTGGGCTTCTCTAGCCACCTAATCTGCTCATCCTCGCGCGCTCTAAAGAGAGCTCAGGTGAGAAATTGCAAACGTCAAGCAATTGCTCAGAGATGAAAAGTGCCAGCACTGAAAGCTGTTGCTAGCCAGCACCCTTCCTTGGAAGCGCTTTCACAGGCGCAGTAACACTGGGGCTTTGCACTTCTCTACGCACCAAACGTCACGGTCCTTCTCTTTCCGTCTCGTAGACACGAGCTGAGAAATTGCAAACGTCGAGCAATTGCTCAGAGATGAAAAGTGCCAGCACTGAAAGCTCTTGCTAGCCAGCACCCTTCCTTGGAAGCGCTTTCACAGGCGCAGCAACACTGGGGCTTTGCGCTTCTATACGCACCAAATGTCACGGTCCTTCTCTTTCCGTCTCGTAGACACGAGCTGAGAAATTGCAAACGTCCAGCAATTGCTCAGAGATGAAAAGTGCCAGCACTGAAAGCTCTTGCTAGCCAGCACCCTTCCTTGGAAGCGCTTTCACAGGCGCAGCAACACTGGGGCTTTGCGCTTCTCTAGCCACCAAACGTCACGGTCCTTCTCTTTCCGTCTCGTAGACACGAGGTGAGAAATTGCAAACGTCGAGCAATTGCTCCGAGATGAAAAGTGCCAGCACTGAAAGCTGTTGCTAGCCAGCACCCTTCCTTGGAAGCGCTTTTGTAGGCCTAAGAACACTGGGGCTCTGGGCTTCTCTAGCCACCTCATCTTCTGCTCATCCTCTCGCGCACTCTGAAGAGAGCTCAGGTGAGAAATTGCAAACGTCGAGCAATTGCTCAGAGATGAAAAGTGCCAGCACTGAAAGCTGTTGCTAGCCAGCACCCTTCCTTGGAAGCGCTTTCACAGGCGCAGTAACACTGGGGCTTTGCACTTCTCTACCCACAAAATGTCACGGTCCTTCTCTTTCCGTCTCGTAGACACGAGCTGAGAAATTGCAAACGTCAAGCAATTGCTCAGAGATGAAAAGTGCCAGCACTGAAAGCTCTTGCTAGCCAGCACCCTTCCTTGGAAGCGCTTTCACAGGCGCAGTAACACTGGGGCTTTGCGCTTCTCTAGCCACCAAACGTCACGGTCCTTCTCTTTCCGTCTCGTAGACACGAGCTGAGAAATTGCAAACGTGGAGCAATTGCTCAGAGATGAAAAGTGCCAGCACTGAAAGCTGTTGCTAGCCAGCACCCTTCCTTGGAAGCGCTTTTGTAGGCCTAAGAACACTGGGGCTCTGGGCTTCTCTAGCCACCTAATCTGCTCATCCTCGCGTGCTCTAAAGAGAGCTCAGGTGAGAAATTGCAAACGTCGAGCAATTGCTCAGAGATGAAAAGTGCCAGCACTGAAAGCTCTTGCTAGCCAGCACCCTTCCTTGGAAGCGCTTTCACAGGCGCAGCAACACTGGGGCTTTGCGCTTCTCTAGCCACCAAACGTCACGGTCCTTCTCTTTCCGCCTCGTAGACACGAGCTGAGAAATTGCAAACGTGGAGCAATTGCTCAGAGATGAAAAGTGCCAGCACTGAAAGCTGTTGCTAGCCAGCACCCTTCCTTGGAAGCGCTTTTGTAGGCCTAAGAACAGTGGGGCTCTGGGCTTCTCTAGCCACCTCATCTTCTGCTCATCCTCTCGCGCACTCTAAAGAGAGCTCAGGTGAGAAATTGCAAACGTCGAGCAATTGCTCAGAGATGAAAAGTGCCAGCACTGAAAGCTCTTGCTAGCCAGCACCCTTCCTTGGAAGCGCTTTTGTAGCCCTTAGAACACTGGGGCTCTGGGCTTCTCTAGCCACCTCATCTTCTGCTCATCCTCTCGCCCTCTAAAGAGAGCTCAGGTGAGAAATTGCAAATGTCGAGCAATTGCTCAGAGGTGAAAAGTGCCAGCACTGAAAGCTCTTGCTAGCCAGCACCCTTCCTTGGAAGCGCTTTCACAGGCGCAGCAACACTGGGGCTTTGGGCTTCTCTAGCCACCAAACGTCACGGTCCTTCTCTTTCTGTCGGTAGACACGAGCTGAGAAATTGCAAACGTGGAGCAATTGCTCAGAGATGAAAAGTGCCAGCACTGAAAGCTGTTGCTAGCCAGCCCCCTTCCTTGGAAGCGCTTTTGTAGGCCTTAGAACACTGGGGCTCTGGGCTTCTCTAGCCACCTAATCTTCTGCTCATCCTCGCGCAGTCTAAAGAGAGCTCAGGTGAGAAATTGCAAACGTCGAGCAATTGCTCAGAGATGAAAAGTGCCAGCACTGAAAGCTGTTGCTAGCCAGCACCCTTCCTTGGAAGCGCTTTCACAGGCGCAGTAACACTGGGTCTTTGTGCTTCTCTACGCACCAAACGTCACGGTCCTTCTCTTTCCGTCTCGTAGACACGAGCTGAGAAATTGCAAACGTCGAGCAATTGCTCAGAGATGAAAAGTGCCAGCACTGAAAGCTCTTGCTAGCCAGCCCCCTTCCTTGGAAGCGCTTTCACAGGCGCAGCAACACTGGGGCTTTGCGCTTCTATACGCACCAAATGTCACGGTCCTTCTCTTTCCGTCTCGTAGACACGAGCTGAGAAATTGCAAACATCCAGCAATTGCTCAGAGATGAAAAGTGCCAGCACTGAAAGCTCTTGCTAGCCAGCACCCTTCCTTGGAAGCGCTTTCACAGGCGCAGCAACACTGGGGCTTTGCGCTTCTCTAGCCACCAAACGTCACGGTCCTTCTCTTTCCGTCTCGTAGACACGAGGTGAGAAATTGCAAACGTCGAGCAATTGCTCCGAGATGAAAAGTGCCAGCACTGAAAGCTGTTGCTAGCCAGCACCCTTCCTTGGAAGCGCTTTTGTAGGCCTAAGAACAGTGGGGCTCTGGGCTTCTCTAGCCACCTCATCTTCTGCTCATCCTCTCGCGCACTCTGAAGAGAGCTCAGCTGAGAAATTGCAAACGTCGAGCAATTGCTCAGAGATGAAAAGTGCCAGCACTGAAAGCTGTTGCTAGCCAGCACCCTTCCTTGGAAGCGCTTTTGTAGGCCTAAGCACACTGGGGCTCTGGGCTTCTCTAGCCACCTAATCTGCTCATCCTCGCGCGCTCTAAAGAGAGCTCAGGGGAGAAATTGCAAACGTCGAGCAATTGCTCAGAGGTGAAAAGTGCCAGCACTGAAAGCTGTTGCTAGCCAGCACCCTTCCTTGGAAGCGCTTTCACAGGCGCAGTAACACTGGGGCTTTGCTCTTCTCTAGCCACCAAACGTCACGGTCCTTCTCTTTCCGTCTCGTAGACACGAGCTGAGAAATTGCAAACGTCCAGCAATTGCTCCGAGATGAAAAGTGCCAGCACTGAAAGCTGTTGCTAGCCAGCCCCCTTCCTTGGAAGCGCTTTTGTAGGCCTAAGAACACTGGGGCTCTGGGCTTCTCTAGCCACCTCATCTTCTGCTCATCCTCTCGCGCACTCTGAAGAGAGCTCAGGTGAGAAATTGCAAATGTCGAGCAATTGCTCAGAGATGAAAAGTGCCAGCACTGAAAGCTGTTGCTAGCCAGCACCCTTCCTTGGAAGCGCTTTCACAGGCGCAGCAACACTGGGGCTTTGCGCTTCTCTACGCACCAAACGTCACGGTCCTTCTCTTTCCGTCTCGTAGACACGAGCTGAGAAATTGCAAACGTCGAGCAATTGCTCAGAGGTGAAAAGTGCCAGCACTGAAAGCTGTTGCTAGCCAGCACCCTTCCTTGGAAGCGCTTTCACAGGCGCAGTAACACTGGGGCTTTGCGCTTCTCTAGCCACCAAATGTCACGGTCCTTCTCTTTCCGTCTCGTAGACACGAGCTGAGAAATTGCAAACGTCGAGCAATTGCTCAGAGATGAAAAGTGCCAGCACTGAAAGCTCTTGCTAGCCAGCACCCTTCCTTGGAAGCGCTTTTGTAGGCCTAAGCACACTGGGGCTCTGGGCTTCTCTAGCCACCTAATCTGCTCATCCTCGCGCGCTCTAAAGAGAGCTCAGGTGAGAAATTGCAAACGTCAAGCAATTGCTCAGAGATGAAAAGTGCCAGCACTGAAAGCTGTTGCTAGCCAGCACCCTTCCTTGGAAGCGCTTTCACAGGCGCAGTAACACTGGGGCTTTGCACTTCTCTACGCACCAAACGTCACGGTCCTTCTCTTTCCGTCTCGTAGACACGAGCTGAGAAATTGCAAACGTCGAGCAATTGCTCAGAGATGAAAAGTGCCAGCACTGAAAGCTCTTGCTAGCCAGCACCCTTCCTTGGAAGCGCTTTCACAGGCGCAGCAACACTGGGGCTTTGCGCTTCTATACGCACCAAATGTCACGGTCCTTCTCTTTCCGTCTCGTAGACACGAGCTGAGAAATTGCAAACGTCCAGCAATTGCTCAGAGATGAAAAGTGCCAGCACTGAAAGCTCTTGCTAGCCAGCACCCTTCCTTGGAAGCGCTTTCACAGGCGCAGCAACACTGGGGCTTTGCGCTTCTCTAGCCACCAAACGTCACGGTCCTTCTCTTTCCGTCTCGTAGACACGAGGTGAGAAATTGCAAACGTCGAGCAATTGCTCCGAGATGAAAAGTGCCAGCACTGAAAGCTGTTGCTAGCCAGCACCCTTCCTTGGAAGCGCTTTTGTAGGCCTAAGAACACTGGGGCTCTGGGCTTCTCTAGACACCTCATCTTCTGCTCATCCTCTCGCGCACTCTGAAGAGAGCTCAGGTGAGAAATTGCAAACGTCGAGCAATTGCTCAGAGATGAAAAGTGCCAGCACTGAAAGCTGTTGCTAGCCAGCACCCTTCCTTGGAAGCGCTTTCACAGGCGCAGTAACACTGGGGCTTTGCACTTCTCTACCCACAAAATGTCACGGTCCTTCTCTTTCCGTCTCGTAGACACGAGCTGAGAAATTGCAAACGTCAAGCAATTGCTCAGAGATGAAAAGTGCCAGCACTGAAAGCTCTTGCTAGCCAGCACCCTTCCTTGGAAGCGCTTTCACAGGCGCAGTAACACTGGGGCTTTGCGCTTCTCTAGCCACCAAACGTCACGGTCCTTCTCTTTCCGTCTCGTAGACACGAGCTGAGAAATTGCAAACGTGGAGCAATTGCTCAGAGATGAAAAGTGCCAGCACTGAAAGCTGTTGCTAGCCAGCACCCTTCCTTGGAAGCGCTTTTGTAGGCCTAAGAACACTGGGGCTCTGGGCTTCTCTAGCCACCTAATCTGCTCATCCTCGCGTGCTCTAAAGAGAGCTCAGGTGAGAAATTGCAAACGTCGAGCAATTGCTCAGAGATGAAAAGTGCCAGCACTGAAAGCTCTTGCTAGCCAGCACCCTTCCTTGGAAGCGCTTTCACAGGCGCAGCAACACTGGGGCTTTGCGCTTCTCTAGCCACCAAACGTCACGGTCCTTCTCTTTCCGCCTCGTAGACACGAGCTGAGAAATTGCAAACGTGGAGCAATTGCTCAGAGATGAAAAGTGCCAGCACTGAAAGCTGTTGCTAGCCAGCACCCTTCCTTGGAAGCGCTTTTGTAGGCCTAAGAACAGTGGGGCTCTGGGCTTCTCTAGCCACCTCATCTTCTGCTCATCCTCTCGCGCACTCTAAAGAGAGCTCAGGTGAGAAATTGCAAACGTCGAGCAATTGCTCAGAGATGAAAAGTGCCAGCACTGAAAGCTGTTGCTAGCCAGCACCCTTCCTTGGAAGCGCTTTTGTAGCCCTTAGAACACTGGGGCTCTGGGCTTCTCTAGCCACCTCATCTTCTGCTCATCCTCTCGCCCTCTAAAGAGAGCTCAGGTGAGAAATTGCAAATGTCGAGCAATTGCTCAGAGGTGAAAAGTGCCAGCACTGAAAGCTCTTGCTAGCCAGCACCCTTCCTTGGAAGCGCTTTCACAGGCGCAGCAACACTGGGGCTTTGGGCTTCTCTAGCCACCAAACGTCACGGTCCTTCTCTTTCTGTCGGTAGACACGAGCTGAGAAATTGCAAACGTGGAGCAATTGCTCAGAGATGAAAAGTGCCAGCACTGAAAGCTGTTGCTAGCCAGCCCCCTTCCTTGGAAGCGCTTTTGTAGGCCTTAGAACACTGGGGCTCTGGGCTTCTCTAGCCACCTAATCTTCTGCTCATCCTCGCGCAGTCTAAAGAGAGCTCAGGTGAGAAATTGCAAACGTCGAGCAATTGCTCAGAGATGAAAAGTGCCAGCACTGAAAGCTGTTGCTAGCCAGCACCCTTCCTTGGAAGCGCTTTCACAGGCGCAGTAACACTGGGTCTTTGTGCTTCTCTACGCACCAAACGTCACGGTCCTTCTCTTTCCGTCTCGTAGACACGAGCTGAGAAATTGCAAACGTCGAGCAATTGCTCAGAGATGAAAAGTGCCAGCACTGAAAGCTCTTGCTAGCCAGCCCCCTTCCTTGGAAGCGCTTTCACAGGCGCAGCAACACTGGGGCTTTGCGCTTCTATACGCACCAAATGTCACGGTCCTTCTCTTTCCGTCTCGTAGACACGAGCTGAGAAATTGCAAACATCCAGCAATTGCTCAGAGATGAAAAGTGCCAGCACTGAAAGCTCTTGCTAGCCAGCACCCTTCCTTGGAAGCGCTTTCACAGGCGCAGCAACACTGGGGCTTTGCGCTTCTCTAGCCACCAAACGTCACGGTCCTTCTCTTTCCGTCTCGTAGACACGAGCTGAGAAATTGCAAACGTCGAGCAATTGCTCCGAGATGAAAAGTGCCAGCACTGAAAGCTCTTGCTAGCCAGCACCCTTCCTTGGAAGCGCTTTTGTAGGCCTAAGAACAGTGGGGCTCTGGGCTTCTCTAGACACCTCATCTTCTGCTCATCCTCTCGCGCACTCTGAAGAGAGCTCAGCTGAGAAATTGCAAACGTCGAGCAATTGCTCAGAGATGAAAAGTGCCAGCACTGAAAGCTCTTGCTAGCCAGCACCCTTCCTTGGAAGCGCTTTCACAGGCGCAGTAACACTGGGGCTTTGCACTTCTCTACCCACCAAATGTCACGGTCCTTCTCTTTCCGTCTCGTAGACACGAGCTGAGAAATTGCAAACGTCAAGCAATTGCTCAGAGATGAAAAGTGCCAGCACTGAAAGCTCTTGCTAGCCAGCACCCTTCCTTGGAAGCGCTTTCACAGGCGCAGTAACACTGGGGCTTTGCGCTTCTCTAGCCACCAAACGTCACGGTCCTTCTCTTTCCGTCTCGTAGACACGAGCTGAGAAATTGCAAACGTGGAGCAATTGCTCAGAGATGAAAAGTGCCAGCACTGAAAGCTGTTGCTAGCCAGCACCCTTCCTTGGAAGCGCTTTTGTAGGCCTAAGAACACTGGGGCTCTGGGCTTCTCTAGCCACCTAATCTGCTCATCCTCGCGTGCTCTAAAGAGAGCTCAGGTGAGAAATTGCAAACGTCGAGCAATTGCTCAGAGATGAAAAGTGCCAGCACTGAAAGCTCTTGCTAGCCAGCACCCTTCCTTGGAAACGCTTTCACAGGTGCAGCAACACTGGGGCTTTGCGCTTCTATACGCACCAAACGTCACGGTCCTTCTCTTTCCGTCTCGTAGACACGAGCTGAGAAATTGCAAACGTCGAGCAATTGCTCCGAGATGAAAAGTGCCAGCACTGAAAGCTGTTGCTAGCCAGCACCCTTCCTTGGAAGCGCTTTTGTAGGCCTAAGAACACTGGGGCTCTGGGCTTCTCTAGCCACCTCATCTTCTGCTCATCCTCTCGCGCACTCTGAAGAGAGCTCAGCTGAGAAATTGCAAACGTCGAGCAATTGCTCAGAGATGAAAAGTGCCAGCACTGAAAGCTGTTGCTAGCCAGCACCCTTCCTTGGAAGCGCTTTCACAGGCGCAGCAACACTGGGGCTTTGCGCTTCTCTAGCCACCAAACGTCACGGTCCTTCTCTTTCCGCCTCGTAGACACGAGCTGAGAAATTGCAAACGTGGAGCAATTGCTCAGAGATGAAAAGTGCCAGCACTGAAAGCTGTTGCTAGCCAGCACCCTTCCTTGGAAGCGCTTTTGTAGGCCTAAGAACAGTGGGGCTCTGGGCTTCTCTAGCCACCTCATCTTCTGCTCATCCTCTCGCGCACTCTAAAGAGAGCTCAGGTGAGAAATTGCAAACGTCGAGCAATTGCTCAGAGATGAAAAGTGCCAGCACTGAAAGCTGTTGCTAGCCAGCACCCTTCCTTGGAAGCGCTTTTGTAGCCCTTAGAACACTGGGGCTCTGGGCTTCTCTAGCCACCTCATCTTCTGCTCATCCTCTCGCCCTCTAAAGAGAGCTCAGGTGAGAAATTGCAAATGTCGAGCAATTGCTCAGAGGTGAAAAGTGCCAGCACTGAAAGCTCTTGCTAGCCAGCACCCTTCCTTGGAAGCGCTTTCACAGGCGCAGCAACACTGGGGCTTTGGGCTTCTCTAGCCACCAAACGTCACGGTCCTTCTCTTTCTGTCGGTAGACACGAGCTGAGAAATTGCAAACGTGGAGCAATTGCTCAGAGATGAAAAGTGCCAGCACTGAAAGCTGTTGCTAGCCAGCCCCCTTCCTTGGAAGCGCTTTTGTAGGCCTAAGAACACTGGGGCTCTGGGCTTCTCTAGCCACCTCATCTTCTGCTCATCCTCGCGCCCCCTAAAGAGAGCTCAGGTGAGAAATTGCAAACGTCGAGCAATTGCTCAGAGATGAAAAGTGCCAGCACTGAAAGCTGTTGCTAGCCAGCACCCTTCCTTGGAAGCGCTTTCACAGGCGCAGTAACACTGGGTCTTTGTGCTTCTATACGCACCAAACGTCACGGTCATTCTCTTTCCGTCTCCTAGACACGAGCTGAGAAATTGCAAACGTCGAGCAATTGCTCAGAGATGAAAAGTGCCAGCACTGAAAGCTGTTGCTAGCCAGCACCCTTCCTTGGAAGCGCTTTTGTAGGCCTAAGAACACTGGGGCTCTGGGCTTCTCTAGCCACCTCATCTTCTGCTCATCCTCTCGCGCACTCTGAAGAGAGCTCAGGTGAGAAATTGCAAACGTCGAGCAATTGCTCAGAGATGAAAAGTGCCAGCACTGAAAGCTGTTGCTAGCCAGCACCCTTCCTTGGAAGCGCTTTCACAGGCGCAGCAACACTGGGGCTTTGCGCTTCTCTAGCCACCAAACGTCACGGTCCTTCTCTTTCCGTCTTGTAGACACGAGCTGAGAAATTGCAAACGTCCAGCAATTGCTCAGAGATGAAAAGTGCCAGCACTGAAAGCTGTTGCTAGCCAGCACCCTTCCTTGGAAGCGCTTTTGTAGGCCTAAGAACACTGGGGCTCTGGGCTTCTCTAGCCACCTCATCTTCTGCTCATCCTCGCGCCCCCTAAAGAGAGCTCAGGTGAGAAATTGCAAACGTCGAGCAATTGCTCAGAGATGAAAAGTGCCAGCACTGAAAGCTGTTGCTAGCCAGCACCCTTCCTTGGAAGCGCTTTCACAGGCGCTGTAACACTGGGACTTTGCGCTTCTCTAGCCACCAAACGTCACGGTCATTCTCTTTCCGTCTCCTAGACACGAGCTGAGAAATTGCAAACGTCGAGCAATTGCTCAGAGATGAAAAGTGCCAGCACTGAAAGCTGTTGCTAGCCAGCACCCTTCCTTGGAAGCGCTTTTGTAGGCCTAAGAACACTGGGGCTCTGGGCTTCTCTAGCCACCTCATCTTCTGCTCATCCTCTCGCGCACTCTAAAGAGAGCTCAGGTGAGAAATTGCAAACGTCGAGCAATTGCTCAGAGATGAAAAGTGCCAGCACTGAAAGCTCTTGCTAGCCAGCACCCTTCCTTGGAAGCGCTTTCACAGGCGCAGCAACACTGGGGCTTTGCGCTTCTATACGCACCAAACGTCACGGTCCTTCTCTTTCCGTCTTGTAGACACGAGCTGAGAAATTGCAAACGTCGAGCAATTGCTCAGAGATGAAAAGTGCCAGCACTGAAAGCTGTTGCTAGCCAGCACCCTTCCTTGGAAGCGCTTTTGTAGGCCTAAGAACACTGGGGCTCTGGGTTTCTCTAGCCAGCTAATCTTCTGCTCATCCTCTCGCGCACTCTAAAGAGAGCTCAGGTGAGAATTTGCAAACGTCCAGCAATTGCTCAGAGATGAAAAGTGCCAGCACTGAAAGCTGTTGCTAGCCAGCACCCTTCCTTGGAAGCGCTTTCACAGGCGCAGCAACACTGGGGCTTTGCGCTTCTCTAGCCACCAAACGTCACGGTCCTTCTCTTTCCGTCGGTAGACACGAGCTGAGAAATTGCAAACGTCCAGCAATTGCTCAGAAATGAAAAGTGCCAGCACTGAAAGCTGTTGCTAGCCAGCACCCTTCCTTGGAAGCGCTTTTGTAGGCCTAAGAACACTGGGGCTCTGGGCTTCTCTAGCCACCTCATATTCTGCTCATCCTCGCGCCCCCTAAAGAGAGCTCAGGTGAGAAATTGCAAACGTCGAGCAATTGCTCCGAGATGAAAAGTGCCAGCACTGAAAGCTGTTGGTAGCCAGCACCCTTCCTTGGAAGCGCTTTTGTAGGCCTAAGAACACTGGGGCTCTGGGCTTCTCTAGCCACCTCATCTTCTGCTCATCCTCTCGCGCACTCTAAAGAGAGCTCAGGTGAGAAATTGCAAACGTCGAGCAATTGCTCCGAGATGAAAAGTGCCAGCACTGAAAGCTGTTGCTAGCCAGCACCCTTCCTTGGAAGCGCTTTCACAGGCGCAGCAACACTGGGGCTTTGCGCTTCTCTAGCCACCAAACGTCACGGTCCTTCTCTTTCCGTCTCGTAGACACGAGGTGAGAAATTGCAAACGTCGAGCAATTGCTCAGAGATGAAAAGTGCCAGCACTGAAAGCTGTTGCTAGCCAGCACCCTTCCTTGGAAGCGCTTTTGTAGGCCTAAGAACACTGGGGCTCTGGGCTTCTCTAGCCAGCTTATCTTCTGCTCATCCTCTCGCGCACTCTAAAGAGAGCTCAGGTGAGAATTTGCAAACGTCGAGCAATTGCTCAGAGATGAAAAGTGCCAGCACTGAAAGCTGTTGCTAGCCAGCACCCTTCCTTGGAAGCGCTTTCACAGGCGCAGCAACACTGGGGCTTTGCGCTTCTCTAGCCACCAAACGTCACGGTCCTTCTCTTTCCGTCGGTAGACACGAGCTGAGAAATTGCAAACGTGGAGCAATTGCTCAGAGATGAAAAGTGCCAGCACTGAAAGCTGTTGCTAGCCAGCCCCCTTCCTTGGAAGCGCTTTTGTAGGCCTAAGAACACTGGGGCTCTGGGCTTCTCTAGCCACCTCATCTTCTGCTCATCCTCGCGCCCCCTAAAGAGAGCTCAGGTGAGAATTTGCAAACGTCGAGCAATTGCTCCGAGATGAAAAGTGCCAGCACTGAAAGCTGTTGCTAGCCAGCACCCTTCCTTGGAAGCGCTTTTGTAGGCCTAAGCACACTGGGGCTCTGGGCTTCTCTAGCCACCTAATCTGCTCATCCTTGCGCGCTCTAAAGAGAGCTCAGGTGAGAAATTGCAAACGTCGAGCAATTGCTCAGAGGTGAAAAGTGCCAGCACTGAAAGCTGTTGCTAGCCAGCACCCTTCCTTGGAAGCGCTTTCACAGGCGCAGTAACACTGGGGCTTTGCTCTTCTCTAGCCACCAAACGTCACGGTCCTTCTCTTTCCGTCTCGTAGACACGAGCTGAGAAATTGCAAACGTCGAGCAATTGCTCCGAGATGAAAAGTGCCAGCACTGAAAGCTGTTGCTAGCCAGCACCCTTCCTTGGAAGCGCTTTTGTAGGCCTAAGAACACTGGGGCTCTGGGCTTCTCTAGCCACCTCATCTTCTGCTCATCCTCTCGCGCACTCTGAAGAGAGCTCAGGTGAGAAATTGCAAACGTCCAGCAATTGCTCAGAGATGAAAAGTGCCAGCACTGAAAGCTGTTGCTAGCCAGCACCCTTCCTTGGAAGCTCTTTCACAGGCGCAGCAACACTGGGGCTTTGCGCTTCTCTACGCACCAAACGTCACGGTCCTTCTCTTTCCGTCTCGTAGACACGAGCTGAGAAATTGCAAACGTCGAGCAATTGCTCAGAGATGAAAAGTGCCAGCACTGAAAGCTGTTGCTAGCCAGCACCCTTCCTTGGAAGCGCTTTTGTAGGCCTAAGAACACTAGGGCTCTGGGCTTCTCTAGCCACCTCATCTTCTGCTCATGCTCTCGCGCACTCTGAAGAGAGCTCAGGTGAGAAATTGCAAACGTCGAGCAATTGCTCAGAGATGAAAAGTGCCAGCACTGAAAGCTCTTTCTAGCCAGCACCCTTCCTTGGAAGCGCTTTCACAGGCGCAGTAACACTGGGGCTTTGCGCTTCTCTAGCCACCAAACGTCACGGTCCTTCTCTTTCCGTCTCGTAGACACGAGCTGAGAAATTGCAAACGTCGAGCAATTGCTCCGAGATGAAAAGTGCCAGCACTGAAAGCTGTTGCTAGCCAGCACCCTTCCTTGGAAGCGCTTTTGTAGGCCTAAGAACACTGGGGCTCTGGGCTTCTCTAGCCACCTCATCTTCTGCTCATCCTCTCGCGCACTCTGAAGAGAGCTCAGGTGAGAAATTGCAAACGTCGAGCAATTGCTCAGAGATGAAAAGTGCCAGCACTGAAAGCTCTTGCTAGCCAGCACCCTTCCTTGGAAGCGCTTTCACAGGCGCAGTAACACTGGGGCTTTGCACTTCTCTACCCACCAAATGTCACGGTCCTTCTCTTTCCGTCTCGTAGACACGAGCTGAGAAATTGCAAACGTCAAGCAATTGCTCAGAGATGAAAAGTGCCAGCACTGAAAGCTGTTGCTAGCCAGCACCCTTCCTTGGAAGCGCTTTCACAGGCGCAGTAACACTGGGGCTTTGCGCTTCTCTAGCCACCAAACGTCACGGTCCTTCTCTTTCCGTCTCGTAGACACGAGCTGAGAAATTGCAAACGTCCAGCAATTGCTCAGAGATGAAAAGTGCCAGCACTGAAAGCTGTTGCTAGCCAGCACCCTTCCTTGGAAGCGCTTTTGTAGGCCTAAGAACACTGGGGCTCTGGGCTTCTCTAGCCACCTAATCTGCTCATCCTCGCGTGCTCTAAAGAGAGCTCAGGTGAGAAATTGCAAACGTCGAGTAATTGCTCAGAGATGAAAAGTGCCAGCACTGAAAGCTCTTGCTAGCCAGCACCCTTCCTTGGAAGCGCTTTCACAGGCGCAGCAACACTGGGGCTTTGCGCTTCTCTAGCCACCAAACGTCACGGTCCTTCTCTTTCTGCCTCGTAGACACGAGCTGAGAAATTGCAAACGTGGAGCAATTGCTCAGAGATGAAAAGTGCCAGCACTGAAAGCTGTTGCTAGCCAGCACCCTTCCTTGGAAGCGCTTTTGTAGGCCTAAGAACACTGGGGCTCTGGGCTTCTCTAGCCACCTCATCTTCTGCTCATCCTCTCGCGCACTCTAAAGAGAGCTCAGGTGAGAAATTGCAAACGTCAAGCAATTGCTCAGAGATGAAAAGTGCCAGCACTGAAAGCTGTTGCTAGCCAGCACCCTTCCTTGGAAGCGCTTTCACAGGCGCAGTAACACTGGGTCTTTGTGCTTCTATACGCACCAAACGTCACGGTCATTCTCTTTCCGTCTCCTAGACACGAGCTGAGAAATTGCAAACGTCGAGCAATTGCTCAGAGATGAAAAGTGCCAGCACTGAAAGCTGTTGCTAGCCAGCACCCTTCCTTGGAAGCGCTTTTGTAGGCCTAAGAACACTGGGGCTCTGGGCTTCTCTAGCCACCTCATCTTCTGCTCATCCTCTCGCGCACTCTAAAGAGAGCTCAGCTGAGAAATTGCAAACGTCGAGCAATTGCTCAGAGATGAAAAGTGCCAGCACTGAAAGCTGTTGCTAGCCAGCACCCTTCCTTGGAAGCGCTTTCACAGGCGCAGCAACACTGGGGCTTTGCGCTTCTATACGCACCAAACGTCACGGTCCTTCTCTTTCCGTCTTGTAGACACGAGCTGAGAAATTGCAAACGTGGAGCAATTGCTCAGAGATGAAAAGTGCCAGCACTGAAAGCTGTTGCTAGCCAGCACCCTTCCTTGGAAGCGCTTTTGTAGGCCTAAGAACACTGGGGCTCTGGGCTTCTCTAGCCAGCTTATCTTCTGCTCATCCTCTCGCGCACTCTAAAGAGAGCTCAGGTGAGAATTTGCAAACGTCGAGCAATTGCTCAGAGATGAAAAGTGCCAGCACTGAAAGCTGTTGCTAGCCAGCACCCTTCCTTGGAAGCGCTTTCACAGGCGCAGCAACACTGGGGCTTTGCGCTTCTCTAGCCACCAAACGTCACGGTCCTTCTCTTTCCGTCGGTAGACACGAGCTGAGAAATTGCAAACGTGGAGCAATTGCTCAGAGATGAAAAGTGCCAGCACTGAAAGCTGTTGCTAGCCAGCCCCCTTCCTTGGAAGCGCTTTTGTAGGCCTAAGAACACTGGGGCTCTGGGCTTCTCTAGCCACCTCATCTTCTGCTCATCCTCGCGCCCCCTAAAGAGAGCTCAGGTGAGAAATTGCAAACGTCGAGCAATTGCTCAGAGATGAAAAGTGCCAGCACTGAAAGCTGTTGCTAGCCAGCACCCTTCCTTGGAAGCGCTTTCACAGGCGCTGTAACACTGGGACTTTGCGCTTCTCTAGCCACCAAACGTCACGGTCCTTCTCTTTCCGTCTTGTAGACACGAGCTGAGAAATTGCAAACGTCGAGCAATTGCTCAGAGATGAAAAGTGCCAGCACTGAAAGCTGTTGGTAGCCAGCACCCTTCCTTGGAAGCGCTTTTGTAGGCCTAAGAACACTGGGGCTCTGGGCTTCTCTAGCCACCTAATCTTCTGCTCATCCTCTCGCGCACTCTAAAGAGAGCTCAGGTGAGAAATTGCAAACGTCGAGCAATTGCTCAGAGATTAAAAGTGCCAGCACTGAAAGCTCTTGCTAGCCAGCACCCTTCCTTGGAAGCGCTTTCACAGGCGCAGCAACACTGGGGCTTTGCGCTTCTATACGCACCAAACGTCACGGTCCTTCTCTTTCCGTCTTGTAGACACGAGCTGAGAAATTGCAAACGTCGAGCAATTGCTCAGAGATGAAAAGTGCCACCACTGAAAGCTGTTGCTAGCCAGCACCCTTCCTTGGAAGCGCTTTTGTAGGCCTAAGAACACTGGGGCTCTGGGCTTCTCTAGCCACCTCATCTTCTGCTCATCCTCTCGCGCACTCTGAAGAGAGCTCAGGTGAGAAATTGCAAACGTCCAGCAATTGCTCAGAGATGAAAAGTGCCAGCACTGAAAGCTGTTGCTAGCCAGCACCCTTCCTTGGAAGCGCTTTCACAGGCGCAGCAACACTGGGGCTTTGCGCTTCTCTACGCACCAAACGTCACGGTCCTTCTCTTTCCGTCTCGTAGACACGAGCTGAGAAATTGCAAACGTCGAGCAATTGCTCAGAGATGAAAAGTGCCAGCACTGAAAGCTGTTGCTAGCCAGCACCCTTCCTTGGAAGCGCTTTTGTAGGCCTAAGAACACTAGGGCTCTGGGCTTCTCTAGCCACCTCATCTTCTGCTCATGCTCTCGCGCACTCTGAAGAGAGCTCAGGTGAGAAATTGCAAACGTCGAGCAATTGCTCAGAGATGAAAAGTGCCAGCACTGAAAGCTCTTTCTAGCCAGCACCCTTCCTTGGAAGCGCTTTCACAGGCGCAGTAACACTGGGGCTTTGCGCTTCTCTAGCCACCAAACGTCACGGTCCTTCTCTTTCCGTCTCGTAGACACGAGCTGAGAAATTGCAAACGTCGAGCAATTGCTCCGAGATGAAAAGTGCCAGCACTGAAAGCTGTTGCTAGCCAGCACCCTTCCTTGGAAGCGCTTTTGTAGGCCTAAGAACACTGGGGCTCTGGGCTTCTCTAGCCACCTCATCTTCTGCTCATCCTCTCGCGCACTCTGAAGAGAGCTCAGGTGAGAAATTGCAAACGTCGAGCAATTGCTCAGAGATGAAAAGTGCCAGCACTGAAAGCTCTTGCTAGCCAGCACCCTTCCTTGGAAGCGCTTTCACAGGCGCAGTAACACTGGGGCTTTGCACTTCTCTACCCACCAAATGTCACGGTCCTTCTCTTTCCGTCTCGTAGACACGAGCTGAGAAATTGCAAACGTCAAGCAATTGCTCAGAGATGAAAAGTGCCAGCACTGAAAGCTGTTGCTAGCCAGCACCCTTCCTTGGAAGCGCTTTCACAGGCGCAGTAACACTGGGGCTTTGCGCTTCTCTAGCCACCAAACGTCACGGTCCTTCTCTTTCCGTCTCGTAGACACGAGCTGAGAAATTGCAAACGTCCAGCAATTGCTCAGAGATGAAAAGTGCCAGCACTGAAAGCTGTTGCTAGCCAGCACCCTTCCTTGGAAGCGCTTTTGTAGGCCTAAGAACACTGGGGCTCTGGGCTTCTCTAGCCACCTAATCTGCTCATCCTCGCGTGCTCTAAAGAGAGCTCAGGTGAGAAATTGCAAACGTCGAGTAATTGCTCAGAGATGAAAAGTGCCAGCACTGAAAGCTCTTGCTAGCCAGCACCCTTCCTTGGAAGCGCTTTCACAGGCGCAGCAACACTGGGGCTTTGCGCTTCTCTAGCCACCAAACGTCACGGTCCTTCTCTTTCCGTCTCGTAGACACGAGCTGAGAAATTGCAAACGTGGAGCAATTGCTCAGAGATGAAAAGTGCCAGCACTGAAAGCTGTTGCTAGCCAGCACCCTTCCTTGGAAGCGCTTTTGTAGGCCTAAGAACACTGGGGCTCTGGGCTTCTCTAGCCACCTCATCTTCTGCTCATCCTCTCGCGCACTCTAAAGAGAGCTCAGGTGAGAAATTGCAAACGTCAAGCAATTGCTCAGAGATGAAAAGTGCCAGCACTGAAAGCTGTTGCTAGCCAGCACCCTTCCTTGGAAGCGCTTTCACAGGCGCAGTAACACTGGGTCTTTGTGCTTCTCTACGCACCAAACGTCACGGTCATTCTCTTTCCGTCTCCTAGACACGAGCTGAGAAATTGCAAACGTCGAGCAATTGCTCAGAGATGAAAAGTGCCAGCACTGAAAGCTGTTGCTAGCCAGCACCCTTCCTTGGAAGCGCTTTTGTAGGCCTAAGAACACTGGGGCTCTGGGCTTCTCTAGCCACCTCATCTTCTGCTCATCCTCTCGCGCACTCTAAAGAGAGCTCAGGTGAGAAATTGCAAACGTCGAGCAATTGCTCAGAGATGAAAAGTGCCAGCACTGAAAGCTGTTGCTAGCCAGCACCCTTCCTTGGAAGCGCTTTCACAGGCGCAGCAACACTGGGGCTTTGCGCTTCTATACGCACCAAACGTCACGGTCCTTCTCTTTCCGTCTTGTAGACACGAGCTGAGAAATTGCAAACGTGGAGCAATTGCTCAGAGATGAAAAGTGCCAGCACTGAAAGCTGTTGCTAGCCAGCACCCTTCCTTGGAAGCGCTTTTGTAGGCCTAAGAACACTGGGGCTCTGGGCTTCTCTAGCCAGCTTATCTTCTGCTCATCCTCTCGCGCACTCTAAAGAGAGCTCAGGTGAGAATTTGCAAACGTCGAGCAATTGCTCAGAGATGAAAAGTGCCAGCACTGAAAGCTGTTGCTAGCCAGCACCCTTCCTTGGAAGCGCTTTCACAGGCGCAGCAACACTGGGGCTTTGCGCTTCTCTAGCCACCAAACGTCACGGTCCTTCTCTTTCCGTCGGTAGACACGAGCTGAGAAATTGCAAACGTGGAGCAATTGCTCAGAGATGAAAAGTGCCAGCACTGAAAGCTGTTGCTAGCCAGCCCCCTTCCTTGGAAGCGCTTTTGTAGGCCTAAGAACACTGGGGCTCTGGGCTTCTCTAGCCACCTCATCTTCTGCTCATCCTCGCGCCCCCTAAAGAGAGCTCAGGTGAGAAATTGCAAACGTCGAGCAATTGCTCAGAGATGAAAAGTGCCAGCACTGAAAGCTGTTGCTAGCCAGCACCCTTCCTTGGAAGCGCTTTCACAGGCGCTGTAACACTGGGACTTTGCGCTTCTCTAGCCACCAAACGTCACGGTCCTTCTCTTTCCGTCTTGTAGACACGAGCTGAGAAATTGCAAACGTCGAGCAATTGCTCAGAGATGAAAAGTGCCAGCACTGAAAGCTGTTGGTAGCCAGCACCCTTCCTTGGAAGCGCTTTTGTAGGCCTAGGAACACTGGGGCTCTGGGCTTCTCTAGCCACCTAATCTTCTGCTCATCCTCTCGCGCACTCTAAAGAGAGCTCAGGTGAGAAATTGCAAACGTCGAGCAATTGCTCAGAGATTAAAAGTGCCAGCACTGAAAGCTCTTGCTAGCCAGCACCCTTCCTTGGAAGCGCTTTCACAGGCGCAGCAACACTGGGGCTTTGCGCTTCTATACGCACCAAACGTCACGGTCCTTCTCTTTCCGTCTTGTAGACACGAGCTGAGAAATTGCAAACGTCGAGCAATTGCTCAGAGATGAAAAGTGCCACCACTGAAAGCTGTTGCTAGCCAGCACCCTTCCTTGGAAGCGCTTTTGTAGGCCTAAGAACACTGGGGCTCTGGGCTTCTCTAGCCACCTCATCTTCTGCTCATCCTCTCGCGCACTCTAAAGAGAGCTCAGGTGAGAATTTGCAAACGTCCAGCAATTGCTCAGAGATGAAAAGTGCCAGCACTGAAAGCTCTTGCTAGCCAGCACCCTTCCTTGGAAGCGCTTTCACAGGCGCAGCAACACTGGGGCTTTGCGCTTCTCTAGCCACCAAACGTCACGGTCCTTCTCTTTCCGTCGGTAGACACGAGCTGAGAAATTGCAAACGTCGAGCAATTGCTCAGAAATGAAAAGTGCCAGCACTGAAAGCTGTTGCTAGCCAGCACCCTTCCTTGGAAGCGCTTTTGTAGGCCTAAGAACACTGTGGCTCTGGGCTTCTCTAGCCACCTCATCTTCTGCTCATCCTCGCGCCCCCTAAAGAGAGCTCAGGTGAGAAATTGCAAACGTCGAGCAATTGCTCAGAGATGAAAAGTGCCAGCACTGAAAGCTGTTGCTAGCCAGCACCCTTCCTTGGAAGCGCTTTTGTAGGCCTAAGAACACTGGGGCTCTGGGCTTCTCTAGCCACCTCATCTTCTGCTCATCCTCTCGCGCACTCTAAAGAGAGCTCAGGTGAGAAATTGCAAACGTCGAGCAATTGCTCAGAGATGAAAAGTGCCAGCACTGAAAGCTGTTGCTAGCCAGCACCCTTCCTTGGAAGCGCTTTCACAGGCGCAGCAACACTGGGGCTTTGCGCTTCTATACGCACCAAACGTCACGGTCCTTCTCTTTCCGTCTCGTAGACACGAGCTGAGAAATTGCAAACGTCGAGCAATTGCTCAGAGATGAAAAGTGCCAGCACTGAAAGCTGTTGCTAGCCAGCACCCTTCCTTGGAAGCGCTTTTGTAGGCCTAAGAACACTGGGGCTCTGGGCTTCTCTAGCCAGCTTATCTTCTGCTCATCCTCTCGCGCACTCTAAAGAGAGCTCAGGTGAGAATTTGCAAACGTCGAGCAATTGCTCAGAGATGAAAAGTGCCAGCACTGAAAGCTGTTGCTAGCCAGCACCCTTCCTTGGAAGCGCTTTCACAGGCGCAGCAACACTGGGGCTTTGCGCTTCTCTACGCACCAAACGTCACGGTCCTTCTCTTTCCGTCGGTAGACACGAGCTGAGAAATTGCAAACGTGGAGCAATTGCTCAGAGATGAAAAGTGCCAGCACTGAAAGCTGTTGCTAGCCAGCACCCTTCCTTGGAAGCGCTTTTGTAGGCCTAAGAACACTGGGGCTCTGGGCTTCTCTAGCCACCTCATCTTCTGCTCATCCTCGCGCCCCCTAAAGAGAGCTCAGGTGAGAAATTGCAAACGTCGAGCAATTGCTCAGAGATGAAAAGTGCCAGCACTGAAAGCTGTTGCTAGCCAGCACCCTTCCTTGGAAGCGCTTTCACAGGCGCAGCAACACTGGGGCTTTGCGCTTCTATACGCACCAAACGTCACGGTCCTTCTCTTTCCGTCTCGTAGACACGAGCTGAGAAATTGCAAACGTCGAGCAATTGCTCAGAGAGGAAAAGTGCCAGCACTGAAAGCTGTTGCTAGCCAGCACCCTTCCTTGGAAGCGCTTTCACAGGCGCAGCAACACTGGGGCTTTGCGCTTCTCTAGCCACCAAAAGTCACGGTCCTTCTCTTTCCGTCTCGTAGACACGAGCTGAGAAATTGCAAACGTCGAGCAATTGCTCCGAGATGAAAAGTGCCAGCACTGAAAGCTGTTGCTAGCCAGCACCCTTCCTTGGAAGCGCTTTTGTAGGCCTAAGAACACTGGGGCTCTGGGCTTCTCTAGCCACCTCATCTTCTGCTCATCCTCTCGCGCACTCTAAAGAGAGCTCAGGTGAGAAATTGCAAACTTCGAGCAATTGCTCAGAGATGAAAAGTGCCAGCACTGAAAGCTCTTGCTAGCCAGCACCCTTCCTTGGAAGCGCTTTCACAGGCGCAGTAACACTGGGGCTTTGCGCTTCTCTAGCCACCAAACGTCACGGTCCTTCTCTTTCCGTCTCGTAGACACGAGCTGAGAAATTGCAAACGTCGAGCAATTGCTCCGAGATGAAAAGTGCCAGCACTGAAAGCTGTTGCTAGCCAGCACCCTTCCTTGGAAGCGCTTTCACAGGCGCTGTAACACTGGGGCTTTGCGCTTCTCTACCCACCAAACGTCACGGTCCTTCTCTTTCCGTCTCGTAGACACGAGCTGAGAAATTGCAAACGTCCAGCAATTCCTCAGAGATGAAAAGTGCCAGCACTGAAAGCTGTTGCTAGCCAGCACCCTTCCTTGGAAGCGCTTTTGTAGGCCTAAGAACACTGGGGCTCTGGGCTTCTCTAGCCAGCTTATCTTCTGCTCATCCTCTCGCGCACTCTAAAGAGAGCTCAGGTGAGAAATTGCAAACGTCGAGCAATTGCTCAGAGATGAAAAGTGCCAGCACTGAAAGCTGTTGCTAGCCAGCACCCTTCCTTGGAAGCGCTTTCACAGGCGCAGCAACACTGGGGCTTTGCGCTTCTCTACGCACCAAACGTCACGGTCCTTCTCTTTCCGTCTCGTAGACACGAGCTGAGAAATTGCAAACGTCGAGCAATTGCTCAGAGATGAAAAGTGCCAGCACTGAAAGCTGTTGCTAGCCAGCACCCTTCCTTGGAAGCGCTTTTGTAGGCCTAAGAACACTAGGGCTCTGGGCTTCTCTAGCCACCTCATCTTCTGCTCATGCTCTCGCGCACTCTGAAGAGAGCTCAGGTGAGAAATTGCAAACGTCGAGCAATTGCTCAGAGATGAAAAGTGCCAGCACTGAAAGCTCTTTCTAGCCAGCACCCTTCCTTGGAAGCGCTTTCACAGGCGCAGTAACACTGGGGCTTTGCGCTTCTCTAGCCACCAAACGTCACGGTCCTTCTCTTTCCGTCTCGTAGACACGAGGTGAGAAATTGCAAACGTCGAGCAATTGCTCCGAGATGAAAAGTGCCAGCACTGAAAGCTGTTGCTAGCCAGCACCCTTCCTTGGAAGCGCTTTTGTAGGCCTAAGAACACTGGGGCTCTGGGCTTCTCTAGCCACCTCATCTTCTGCTCATCCTCTCGCGCACTCTGAAGAGAGCTCAGGTGAGAAATTGCAAACGTCGAGCAATTGCTCAGAGATGAAAAGTGCCAGCACTGAAAGCTCTTGCTAGCCAGCACCCTTCCTTGGAAGCGCTTTCACAGGCGCAGTAACACTGGGGCTTTGCACTTCTCTACCCACCAAATGTCACGGTCCTTCTCTTTCCGTCTCGTAGACACGAGCTGAGAAATTGCAAACGTCAAGCAATTGCTCAGAGATGAAAAGTGCCAGCACTGAAAGCTGTTGCTAGCCAGCACCCTTCCTTGGAAGCGCTTTCACAGGCGCAGTAACACTGGGGCTTTGCGCTTCTCTAGCCACCAAACGTCACGGTCCTTCTCTTTCCGTCTCGTAGACACGAGCTGAGAAATTGCAAACGTCCAGCAATTGCTCAGAGATGAAAAGTGCCAGCACTGAAAGCTGTTGCTAGCCAGCACCCTTCCTTGGAAGCGCTTTTGTAGGCCTAAGAACACTGGGGCTCTGGGCTTCTCTAGCCACCTAATCTGCTCATCCTCGCGTGCTCTAAAGAGAGCTCAGGTGAGAAATTGCAAACGTCGAGTAATTGCTCAGAGATGAAAAGTGCCAGCACTGAAAGCTCTTGCTAGCCAGCACCCTTCCTTGGAAGCGCTTTCACAGGCGCAGCAACACTGGGGCTTTGCGCTTCTCTAGCCACCAAACGTCACGGTCCTTCTCTTTCCGCCTCGTAGACACGAGCTGAGAAATTGCAAACGTGGAGCAATTGCTCAGAGATGAAAAGTGCCAGCACTGAAAGCTGTTGCTAGCCAGCACCCTTCCTTGGAAGCGCTTTTGTAGGCCTAAGAACACTGGGGCTCTGGGCTTCTCTAGCCACCTCATCTTCTGCTCATCCTCTCGCGCACTCTAAAGAGAGCTCAGGTGAGAAATTGCAAACGTCAAGCAATTGCTCAGAGATGAAAAGTGCCAGCACTGAAAGCTGTTGCTAGCCAGCAGCCTTCCTTGGAAGCGCTTTCACAGGCGCAGCAACACTGGGGCTTTGCGCTTCTATACGCACCAAACGTCACGGTCCTTCTCTTTCCGTCTCCTAGACACGAGCTGAGAAATTGCAAACGTGGAGCAATTGCTCAGAGATGAAAAGTGCCAGCACTGAAAGCTGTTGCTAGCCAGCACCCTTCCTTGGAAGCGCTTTTGTAGGCCTAAGAACACTGGGGCTCTGGGCTTCTCTAGCCAGCTTATCTTCTGCTCATCCTCTCGCGCACTCTAAAGAGAGCTCAGGTGAGAATTTGCAAACGTCGAGCAATTGCTCAGAGATGAAAAGTGCCAGCACTGAAAGCTGTTGCTAGCCAGCACCCTTCCTTGGAAGCGCTTTCACAGGCGCAGCAACACTGGGGCTTTGCGCTTCTCTAGCCACCAAACGTCACGGTCCTTCTCTTTCCGTCGGTAGACACGAGCTGAGAAATTGCAAACGTGGAGCAATTGCTCAGAGATGAAAAGTGCCAGCACTGAAAGCTGTTGCTAGCCAGCCCCCTTCCTTGGAAGCGCTTTTGTAGGCCTAAGAACACTGGGGCTCTGGGCTTCTCTAGCCACCTCATCTTCTGCTCATCCTCGCGCCCCCTAAAGAGAGCTCAGGTGAGAAATTGCAAACGTCGAGCAATTGCTCAGAGATGAAAAGTGCCAGCACTGAAAGCTCTTGCTAGCCAGCACCCTTCCTTGGAAGCGCTTTCACAGGCGCTGTAACACTGGGACTTTGCGCTTCTCTAGCCACCAAACGTCACGGTCCTTCTCTTTCCGTCTTGTAGACACGAGCTGAGAAATTGCAAACGTCGAGCAATTGCTCAGAGATGAAAAGTGCCAGCACTGAAAGCTGTTGGTAGCCAGCACCCTTCCTTGGAAGCGCTTTTGTAGGCCTAAGAACACTGGGGCTCTGGGCTTCTCTAGCCACCTCATCTTCTGCTCATCCTCTCGCGCACTCTAAAGAGAGCTCAGGTGAGAAATTGCAAACGTCGAGCAATTGCTCAGAGATTAAAAGTGCCAGCACTGAAAGCTCTTGCTAGCCAGCACCCTTCCTTGGAAGCGCTTTCACAGGCGCAGCAACACTGGGGCTTTGCGCTTCTATACGCACCAAACGTCACGGTCCTTCTCTTTCCGTCTTGTAGACACGAGCTGAGAAATTGCAAACGTCGAGCAATTGCTCAGAGATGAAAAGTGCCACCACTGAAAGCTGTTGCTAGCCAGCACCCTTCCTTGGAAGCGCTTTTGTAGGCCTAAGAACACTGGGGCTCTGGGCTTCTCTAGCCACCTCATCTTCTGCTCATCCTCTCGCGCACTCTAAAGAGAGCTCAGGTGAGAATTTGCAAACGTCCAGCAATTGCTCAGAGATGAAAAGTGCCAGCACTGAAAGCTCTTGCTAGCCAGCACCCTTCCTTGGAAGCGCTTTCACAGGCGCAGCAACACTGGGGCTTTGCGCTTCTCTACCCACCAAACGTCACGGTCCTTCTCTTTCCGTCGGTAGACACGAGCTGAGAAATTGCAAACGTCGAGCAATTGCTCAGAAATGAAAAGTGCCAGCACTGAAAGCTGTTGCTAGCCAGCACCCTTCCTTGGAAGCGCTTTTGTAGGCCTAAGAACACTGGGGCTCTGGGCTTCTCTAGCCACCTCATCTTCTGCTCATCCTCGCGCCCCCTAAAGAGAGCTCAGGTGAGAAATTGCAAACGTCGAGCAATTGCTCAGAGATGAAAAGTGCCAGCACTGAAAGCTGTTGCTAGCCAGCACCCTTCCTTGGAAGCGCTTTTGTAGGCCTAAGAACACTGGGGCTCTGGGCTTCTCTAGCCACCTCATCTTCTGCTCATCCTCTCGCGCACTCTAAAGAGAGCTCAGGTGAGAAATTGCAAACGTCGAGCAATTGCTCAGAGATGAAAAGTGCCAGCACTGAAAGCTGTTGCTAGCCAGCACCCTTCCTTGGAAGCGCTTTCACAGGCGCAGCAACACTGGGGCTTTGCGCTTCTATACGCACCAAACGTCACGGTCCTTCTCTTTCCGTCTCGTAGACACGAGCTGAGAAATTGCAAACGTCGAGCAATTGCTCAGAGATGAAAAGTGCCAGCACTGAAAGCTGTTGCTAGCCAGCACCCTTCCTTGGAAGCGCTTTTGTAGGCCTAAGAACACTGGGGCTCTGGGCTTCTCTAGCCAGCTTATCTTCTGCTCATCCTCTCGCGCACTCTAAAGAGAGCTCAGGTGAGAATTTGCAAACGTCGAGCAATTGCTCAGAGATGAAAAGTGCCAGCACTGAAAGCTGTTGCTAGCCAGCACCCTTCCTTGGAAGCGCTTTCACAGGCGCAGCAACACTGGGGCTTTGCGCTTCTCTACGCACCAAACGTCACGGTCCTTCTCTTTCCGTCGGTAGACACGAGCTGAGAAATTGCAAACGTGGAGCAATTGCTCAGAGATGAAAAGTGCCAGCACTGAAAGCTGTTGCTAGCCAGCACCCTTCCTTGGAAGCGCTTTTGTAGGCCTAAGAACACTGGGGCTCTGGGCTTCTCTAGCCACCTCATCTTCTGCTCATCCTCGCGCCCCCTAAAGAGAGCTCAGGTGAGAAATTGCAAACGTCGAGCAATTGCTCAGAGATGAAAAGTGCCAGCACTGAAAGCTGTTGCTAGCCAGCACCCTTCCTTGGAAGCGCTTTCACAGGCGCAGCAACACTGGGGCTTTGCGCTTCTATACGCACCAAACGTCACGGTCCTTCTATTTCCGTCTCGTAGACACGAGCTGAGAAATTGCAAACGTCGAGCAATTGCTCAGAGAGGAAAAGTGCCAGCACTGAAAGCTGTTGCTAGCCAGCACCCTTCCTTGGAAGCGCTTTCACAGGCGCAGCAACACTGGGGCTTTGCGCTTCTCTAGCCACCAAAAGTCACGGTCCTTCTCTTTCCGTCTCGTAGACACGAGGTGAGAAATTGCAAACGTCGAGCAATTGCTCCGAGATGAAAAGTGCCAGCACTGAAAGCTGTTGCTAGCCAGCACCCTTCCTTGGAAGCGCTTTTGTAGGCCTAAGAACACTGGGGCTCTGGGCTTCTCTAGCCACCTCATCTTCTGCTCATCCTCTCGCGCACTCTGAAGAGAGCTCAGGTGAGAAATTGCAAACTTCGAGCAATTGCTCAGAGATGAAAAGTGCCAGCACTGAAAGCTCTTGCTAGCCAGCACCCTTCCTTGGAAGCGCTTTCACAGGCGCAGTAACACTGGGGCTTTGGGCTTCTCTAGCCACCAAACGTCACGGTCCTTCTCTTTCCGTCTCGTAGACACGAGCTGAGAAATTGCAAACGTCGAGCAATTGCTCCGAGATGAAAAGTGCCAGCACTGAAAGCTGTTGCTAGCCAGCACCCTTCCTTGGAAGCGCTTTCACAGGCGCTGTAACACTGGGGCTTTGCGCTTCTCTACCCACCAAACGTCACGGTCCTTCTCTTTCCGTCTCGTAGACACGAGCTGAGAAATTGCAAACGTCCAGCAATTCCTCAGAGATGAAAAGTGCCAGCACTGAAAGCTGTTGCTAGCCAGCACCCTTCCTTGGAAGCGCTTTTGTAGGCCTAAGAACACTGGGGCTCTGGGCTTCTCTAGCCAGCTTATCTTCTGCTCATCCTCTCGCGCACTCTAAAGAGAGCTCAGGTGAGAAATTGCAAACGTCGAGCAATTGCTCAGAGATGAAAAGTGCCAGCACTGAAAGCTGTTGCTAGCCAGCACCCTTCCTTGGAAGCGCTTTCACAGGTGCAGCAACACTGGGGCTTTGCGCTTCTATACGCACCAAACGTCACGGTCCTTCTCTTTCCGTCTCGTAGACACGAGCTGAGAAATTGCAAACGTCGAGCAATTGCTCAGAGATGAAAAGTGCCAGCACTGAAAGCTGTTGCTAGCCAGCACCCTTCCTTGGAAGCGCTTTTGTAGGCCTAAGAACACTGGGGCTCTGGGCTTCTCTAGCCACCTCATCTTCTGCTCATCCTCTCGCGCACTCTAAAGAGAGCTCAGGTGAGAAATTGCAAACGTCGAGCAATTGCTCAGAGATGAAAAGTGCCAGCACTGAAAGCTGTTGCTAGCCAGCACCCTTCCTTGGAAGCGCTTTCACAGGCACAGCAACACTGGGGCTTTGCGCTTCTCTAGCCACCAAACGTCACGGTCCTTCTCTTTCCGTCTCGTAGACACGAGCTGAGAAATTGCAAACGTCCAGCAATTGCTCAGAGATGAAAAGTGCCAGCACTGAAAGCTGTTGCTAGCCAGCACCCTTCCTTGGAAGCGCTTTTGTAGGCCTAAGAACACTGGGGCTCTGGGCTTCTCTAGCCACCTAATCTTCTGCTCATCCTCTCGCGCACTCTAAAGAGAGCTCAGGTGAGAAATTGCAAACGTCGAGCAATTGCTCAGAGATTAAAAGTGCCAGCACTGAAAGCTCTTGCTAGCCAGCACCCTTCCTTGGAAGCGCTTTCACAGGCGCAGCAACACTGGGGCTTTGCGCTTCTCTACGCACCAAACGTCACGGTCCTTCTCTTTCCGTCTTGTAGACACGAGCTGAGAAATTGCAAACGTCGAGCAATTGCTCAGAGATGAAAAGTGCCAGCACTGAAAGCTGTTGCTAGCCAGCACCCTTCCTTGGAAGCGCTTTTGTAGGCCTAAGAACACTGGGGCTCTGGGCTTCTCTAGCCACCTAATCTTCTGCTCATCCTCACGCGCACTCTAAAGAGAGCTCAGGTGAGAAATTGCAAACGTCGAGCAATTGCTCAGAGATGAAAAGTGCCAGCACTGAAAGCTCTTGCTAGCCAGCACCCTTCCTTGGAAGCGCTTTTGTAGGCCTAAGAACACTGGGGCTCTGGGCTTCTCTAGCCACCTCATCTTCTGCTCATCCTCTCGCGCACTCTAAAGAGAGCTCAGGTGAGAAATTGCAAACGTCGAGCAATTGCTCAGAGATGAAAAGTGCCAGCACTGAAAGCTGTTGCTAGCCAGCACCCTTCCTTGGAAGCGCTTTCACAGGCGCAGCAACACTGGGGCTTTGCGCTTCTATACGCACCAAACGTCACGGTCCTTCTCTTTCCGTCTCGTAGACACGAGCTGAGAAATTGCAAACGTCGAGCAATTGCTCAGAGATGAAAAGTGCCAGCACTGAAAGCTGTTGCTAGCCAGCACCCTTCCTTGGAAGCGCTTTTGTAGGCCTAAGAACACTGGGGCTCTGGGCTTCTCTAGCCACCTCATCTTCTGCTCATCCTCTCGCGCACTCTAAAGAGAGCTCAGGTGAGAATTTGCAAACGTCGAGCAATTGCTCAGAGATGAAAAGTGCCAGCACTGAAAGCTGTTGCTAGCCAGCACCCTTCCTTGGAAGCGCTTTCACAGGCGCAGCAACACTGGGGCTTTGCGCTTCTCTAGCCACCAAACGTCACGGTCCTTCTCTTTCCGTCGGTAGACACGAGCTGAGAAATTGCAAACGTGGAGCAATTGCTCAGAGATGAAAAGTGCCAGCACTGAAAGCTGTTGCTAGCCAGCACCCTTCCTTGGAAGCGCTTTTGTAGGCCTAAGAACACTGGGGCTCTGGGCTTCTCTAACCACCTCATCTTCTGCTCATCCTCGCGCCCCCTAAAGAGAGCTCAGGTGAGAAATTGCAAACGTCGAGCAATTGCTCAGAGATGAAAAGTGCCAGCACTGAAAGCTGTTGCTAGCCAGCACCCTTCCTTGGAAGCGCTTTCACAGGCGCAGCAACACTGGGGCTTTGCGCTTCTATACGCACCAAACGTCACGGTCCTTCTCTTTCCGTCTCGTAGACACGAGCTGAGAAATTGCAAACGTCGAGCAATTGCTCAGAGAGGAAAAGTGCCAGCACTGAAAGCTGTTGCTAGCCAGCACCCTTCCTTGGAAGCGCTTTCACAGGCGCAGCAACACTGGGGCTTTGCGCTTCTCTAGCCACCAAAAGTCACGGTCCTTCTCTTTCCGTCTCGTAGACACGAGCTGAGAAATTGCAAACGTCGAGCAATTGCTCCGAGATGAAAAGTGCCAGCACTGAAAGCTGTTGCTAGCCAGCACCCTTCCTTGGAAGCGCTTTTGTAGGCCTAAGCACACTGGGGCTCTGGGCTTCTCTAGCCACCTCATCTTCTGCTCATCCTCTCGCGCACTCTAAAGAGAGCTCAGGTGAGAAATTGCAAACGTCGAGCAATTGCTCAGAGATGAAAAGTGCCAGCACTGAAAGCTCTTGCTAGCCAGCACCCTTCCTTGGAAGCGCTTTCACAGGCGCAGTAACACTGGGGCTTTGCGCTTCTCTAGCCACCAAACGTCACGGTCCTTCTCTTTCCGTCTCGTAGACACGAGCTGAGAAATTGCAAACGTCGAGCAATTGCTCCGAGATGAAAAGTGCCAGCACTGAAAGCTCTTGCTAGCCAGCACCCTTCCTTGGAAGCGCTTTCACAGGCGCTGTAACACTGGGGCTTTGCGCTTCTCTACCCACCAAACGTCACGGTCCTTCTCTTTCCGTCTCGTAGACACGAGGTGAGAAATTGCAAACGTCCAGCAATTCCTCAGAGATGAAAAGTGCCAGCACTGAAAGCTCTTGCTAGCCAGCACCCTTCCTTGGAAGCGCTTTTGTAGGCCTAAGAACACTGGGGCTCTGG
Source organism: Sarcoramphus papa (assembly GCA_037962945.1). NCBI lineage: Eukaryota > Metazoa > Chordata > Aves > Accipitriformes > Cathartidae > Sarcoramphus > Sarcoramphus papa. The sequence continues at coordinate 1,279,232 of JBBMRM010000121.1, forward strand.
GCTTCTCTAGCCAGCTTATCTTCTGCTCATCCTCTCGCGCACTCTAAAGAGAGCTCAGGTGAGAAATTGCAAACGTCGAGCAATTGCTCAGAGATGAAAAGTGCCAGCACTGAAAGCTGTTGCTAGCCAGCACCCTTCCTTGGAAGCGCTTTCACAGGCGCAGCAACACTGGGGCTTTGCGCTTCTATACGCACCAAACGTCACGGTCCTTCTCTTTCCGTCTCGTAGACACGAGCTGAGAAATTGCAAACGTCGAGCAATTGCTCAGAGATGAAAAGTGCCAGCACTGAAAGCTGTTGCTAGCCAGCACCCTTCCTTGGAAGCGCTTTTGTAGGCCTAAGAACACTGGGGCTCTGGGCTTCTCTAGCCACCTCATCTTCTGCTCATCCTCTCGCGCACTCTAAAGAGAGCTCAGGTGAGAATTTGCAAACGTCGAGCAATTGCTCAGAGATGAAAAGTGCCAGCACTGAAAGCTGTTGCTAGCCAGCACCCTTCCTTGGAAGCGCTTTCACAGGCGCAGCAACACTGGGGCTTTGCGCTTCTCTAGCCACCAAACGTCACGGTCCTTCTCTTTCCGCCTCGTAGACACGAGCTGAGAAATTGCAAACGTGGAGCAATTGCTCAGAGATGAAAAGTGCCAGCACTGAAAGCTGTTGCTAGCCAGCACCCTTCCTTGGAAGCGCTTTTGTAGGCCTAAGAACACTGGGGCTCTGGGCTTCTCTAGCCACCTCATCTTCTGCTCATCCTCGCGCCCCCTAAAGAGAGCTCAGGTGAGAAATTGCAAACGTCGAGCAATTGCTCAGAGATGAAAAGTGCCAGCACTGAAAGCTGTTGCTAGCCAGCACCCTTCCTTGGAAGCGCTTTCACAGGCGCAGCAACACTGGGGCTTTGCGCTTCTATACGCACCAAACGTCACGGTCCTTCTCTTTCCGTCTTGTAGACACGAGTTGAGAAATTGCAAACGTCGAGCAATTGCTCAGAGATGAAAAGTGCCAGCACTGAAAGCTGTTGCTAGCCAGCACCCTTCCTTGGAAGCGCTTTTGTAGGCCTAAGAACACTGGGGCTCTGGGCTTCTCTAGCCACCTCATCTTCTGCTCATCCTCTCGCGCACTCTAAAGAGAGCTCAGGTGAGAAATTGCAAACGTCAAGCAATTGCTCAGAGATGAAAAGTGCCAGCACTGAAAGCTGTTGCTAGCCAGCACCCTTCCTTGGAAGCGCTTTCACAGGCGCAGCAACACTGGGGCTTTGCGCTTCTCTAGCCACCAAACGTCACGGTCCTTCTCTTTCCGTCGGTAGACACGAGCTGAGAAATTGCAAACGTCCAGCAATTGCTCAGAGATGAAAAGTGCCAGCACTGAAAGCTGTTGCTAGCCAGCCCCCTTCCTTGGAAGCGCTTTTGTAGGCCTAAGAACACTGGGGCTCTGGGCTTCTCTAGCCACCTCATCTTCTGCTCATCCTCGCGCCCCCTAAAGAGAGCTCAGGTGAGAAATTGCAAACGTCGAGCAATTGCTCAGAGATGAAAAGTGCCAGCACTGAAAGCTGTTGCTAGCCAGCACCCTTCCTTGGAAGCGCTTTCACAGGCGCAGTAACACTGGGGCTTTGCGCTTCTCTACGCACCAAATGTCACGGTCACTATCTCTCCGTCTCGTAGACACGAGCTGAGAAATTGCAAACGTCGCGCAATTGCTCAGAGATGAAAAGTGCCAGCACTGAAAGCTGTTGCTAGCCAGCACCCTTCCTTGGAAGCGCTTTTGTAGGCCTAAGAACACTGGGGCTCTGGGCTTCTCTAGCCACCTCATCTTCTGCTCATCCTCTCGCGCACTCTGAAGAGAGCTCAGGTGAGAAATTGCAAACGTCGAGCAATTGCTCAGAGATGAAAAGTGCCAGCACTGAAAGCTGTTGCTAGCCAGCACCCTTCCTTGGAAGCGCTTTCACAGGCGCAGCAACACTGGGGCTTTGCGCTTCTCTAGCCACCAAACGTCACGGTCCTTCTCTTTCCGTCTTGTAGACACAAGCTGAGAAATTGCAAACGTCCAGCAATTGCTCAGAGATGAAAAGTGCCAGCACTGAAAGCTGTTGCTAGCCAGCACCCTTCCTTGGAAGCGCTTTTGTAGGCCTAAGAACACTGGGGCTCTGGGCTTCTCTAGCCACCTCATCTTCTGCTCATCCTCGCGCCCCCTAAAGAGAGCTCAGGTGAGAAATTGCAAACGTCGAGCAATTGCTCAGAGATGAAAAGTGCCAGCACTGAAAGCTGTTGCTAGCCAGCACCCTTCCTTGGAAGCGCTTTCACAGGCGCTGTAACACTGGGACTTTGCGCTTCTCTAGCCACCAAACGTCACGGTCATTCTCTTTCCGTCTCCTAGACACGAGCTGAGAAATTGCAAACGTCGAGCAATTGCTCAGAGATGAAAAGTGCCAGCACTGAAAGCTGTTGCTAGCCAGCACCCTTCCTTGGAAGCGCTTTTGTAGGCCTAAGAACACTGGGGCTCTGGGCTTCTCTAGCCACCTCATCTTCTGCTCATCCTCTCGCGCACTCTAAAGAGAGCTCAGGTGAGAAATTGCAAACGTCGAGCAATTGCTCAGAGATGAAAAGTGCCAGCACTGAAAGCTGTTGCTAGCCAGCACCCTTCCTTGGAAGCGCTTTCACAGGCGCAGCAACACTGGGGCTTTGCGCTTCTATACGCACCAAACGTCACGGTCCTTCTCTTTCCGTCTTGTAGACACGAGCTGAGAAATTGCAAACGTGGAGCAATTGCTCAGAGATGAAAAGTGCCAGCACTGAAAGCTGTTGCTAGCCAGCACCCTTCCTTGGAAGCGCTTTTGTAGGCCTAAGAACACTGGGGCTCTGGGCTTCTCTAGCCAGCTAATCTTCTGCTCATCCTCTCGCGCACTCTAAAGAGAGCTCAGGTGAGAATTTGCAAACGTCCAGCAATTGCTCAGAGATGAAAAGTGCCAGCACTGAAAGCTGTTGCTAGCCAGCACCCTTCCTTGGAAGCGCTTTCACAGGCGCAGCAACACTGGGGCTTTGCGCTTCTCTAGCCACCAAACGTCACGGTCCTTCTCTTTCCGTCGGTAGACACGAGCTGAGAAATTGCAAACGTCCAGCAATTGCTCAGAAATGAAAAGTGCCAGCACTGAAAGCTGTTGCTAGCCAGCACCCTTCCTTGGAAGCGCTTTTGTAGGCCTAAGAACACTGGGGCTCTGGGCTTCTCTAGCCACCTCATATTCTGCTCATCCTCGCGCCCCCTAAAGAGAGCTCAGGTGAGAAATTGCAAACGTCGAGCAATTGCTCCGAGATGAAAAGTGCCAGCACTGAAAGCTGTTGGTAGCCAGCACCCTTCCTTGGAAGCGCTTTTGTAGGCCTAAGAACACTGGGGCTCTGGGCTTCTCTAGCCACCTCATCTTCTGCTCATCCTCTCGCGCACTCTAAAGAGAGCTCAGGTGAGAAATTGCAAACGTCGAGCAATTGCTCAGAGATGAAAAGTGCCAGCACTGAAAGCTGTTGCTAGCCAGCACCCTTCCTTGGAAGCGCTTTCACAGGCGCAGCAACACTGGGGCTTTGCGCTTCTCTAGCCACCAAACGTCACGGTCCTTCTCTTTCCGTCTCGTAGACACGAGGTGAGAAATTGCAAACGTCGAGCAATTGCTCAGAGATGAAAAGTGCCAGCACTGAAAGCTGTTGCTAGCCAGCACCCTTCCTTGGAAGCGCTTTTGTAGGCCTAAGAACACTGGGGCTCTGGGCTTCTCTAGCCAGCTTATCTTCTGCTCATCCTCTCGCGCACTCTAAAGAGAGCTCAGGTGAGAATTTGCAAACGTCGAGCAATTGCTCAGAGATGAAAAGTGCCAGCACTGAAAGCTGTTGCTAGCCAGCACCCTTCCTTGGAAGCGCTTTCACAGGCGCAGCAACACTGGGGCTTTGCGCTTCTCTAGCCACCAAACGTCACGGTCCTTCTCTTTCCGTCGGTAGACACGAGCTGAGAAATTGCAAACGTGGAGCAATTGCTCAGAGATGAAAAGTGCCAGCACTGAAAGCTGTTGCTAGCCAGCCCCCTTCCTTGGAAGCGCTTTTGTAGGCCTAAGAACACTGGGGCTCTGGGCTTCTCTAGCCACCTCATCTTCTGCTCATCCTCGCGCCCCCTAAAGAGAGCTCAGGTGAGAAATTGCAAACGTCGAGCAATTGCTCCGAGATGAAAAGTGCCAGCACTGAAAGCTGTTGCTAGCCAGCACCCTTCCTTGGAAGCGCTTTTGTAGGCCTAAGCACACTGGGGCTCTGGGCTTCTCTAGCCACCTAATCTGCTCATCCTTGCGCGCTCTAAAGAGAGCTCAGGTGAGAAATTGCAAACGTCGAGCAATTGCTCAGAGGTGAAAAGTGCCAGCACTGAAAGCTGTTGCTAGCCAGCACCCTTCCTTGGAAGCGCTTTCACAGGCGCAGTAACACTGGGGCTTTGCTCTTCTCTAGCCACCAAACGTCACGGTCCTTCTCTTTCCGTCTCGTAGACACGAGCTGAGAAATTGCAAACGTCGAGCAATTGCTCCGAGATGAAAAGTGCCAGCACTGAAAGCTGTTGCTAGCCAGCACCCTTCCTTGGAAGCGCTTTTGTAGGCCTAAGAACACTGGGGCTCTGGGCTTCTCTAGCCACCTCATCTTCTGCTCATCCTCTCGCGCACTCTGAAGAGAGCTCAGGTGAGAAATTGCAAACGTCCAGCAATTGCTCAGAGATGAAAAGTGCCAGCACTGAAAGCTGTTGCTAGCCAGCACCCTTCCTTGGAAGCGCTTTCACAGGCGCAGCAACACTGGGGCTTTGCGCTTCTCTACGCACCAAACGTCACGGTCCTTCTCTTTCCGTCTCGTAGACACGAGCTGAGAAATTGCAAACGTCGAGCAATTGCTCAGAGATGAAAAGTGCCAGCACTGAAAGCTGTTGCTAGCCAGCACCCTTCCTTGGAAGCGCTTTTGTAGGCCTAAGAACACTAGGGCTCTGGGCTTCTCTAGCCACCTCATCTTCTGCTCATGCTCTCGCGCACTCTGAAGAGAGCTCAGGTGAGAAATTGCAAACGTCGAGCAATTGCTCAGAGATGAAAAGTGCCAGCACTGAAAGCTCTTTCTAGCCAGCACCCTTCCTTGGAAGCGCTTTCACAGGCGCAGTAACACTGGGGCTTTGCGCTTCTCTAGCCACCAAACGTCACGGTCCTTCTCTTTCCGTCTCGTAGACACGAGCTGAGAAATTGCAAACGTCGAGCAATTGCTCCGAGATGAAAAGTGCCAGCACTGAAAGCTGTTGCTAGCCAGCACCCTTCCTTGGAAGCGCTTTTGTAGGCCTAAGAACACTGGGGCTCTGGGCTTCTCTAGCCACCTCATCTTCTGCTCATCCTCTCGCGCACTCTGAAGAGAGCTCAGGTGAGAAATTGCAAACGTCGAGCAATTGCTCAGAGATGAAAAGTGCCAGCACTGAAAGCTCTTGCTAGCCAGCACCCTTCCTTGGAAGCGCTTTCACAGGCGCAGTAACACTGGGGCTTTGCACTTCTCTACCCACCAAATGTCACGGTCCTTCTCTTTCCGTCTCGTAGACACGAGCTGAGAAATTGCAAACGTCCAGCAATTGCTCAGAGATGAAAAGTGCCAGCACTGAAAGCTGTTGCTAGCCAGCCCCCTTCCTTGGAAGCGCTTTTGTAGGCCTAAGAACACTGGGGCTCTGGGCTTCTCTAGCCACCTCATCTTCTGCTCATCCTCGCGCCCCCTAAAGAGAGCTCAGGTGAGAAATTGCAAACGACGAGCAATTGCTCAGAGATGAAAAGTGCCAGCACTGAAAGCTGTTGCTAGCCAGCACCCTTCCTTGGAAGCGCTTTCACAGGCGCAGTAACACTGGGGCTTTGCGCTTCTCTACGCACCAAATGTCACGGTCACTATCTCTCCGTCTCGTAGACACGAGCTGAGAAATTGCAAACGTCGCGCAATTGCTCAGAGATGAAAAGTGCCAGCACTGAAAGCTGTTGCTAGCCAGCACCCTTCCTTGGAAGCGCTTTTGTAGGCCTAAGAACACTGGGGCTCTGGGCTTCTCTAGCCACCTCATCTTCTGCTCATCCTCTCGCGCACTCTGAAGAGAGCTCAGGTGAGAAATTGCAAACGTCGAGCAATTGCTCAGAGATGAAAAGTGCCAGCACTGAAAGCTGTTGCTAGCCAGCACCCTTCCTTGGAAGCGCTTTCACAGGCGCAGCAACACTGGGGCTTTGCGCTTCTCTAGCCACCAAACGTCACGGTCCTTCTCTTTCCGTCTTGTAGACACGAGCTGAGAAATTGCAAACGTTGAGCAATTGCTCAGAGATGAAAAGTGCCAGCACTGAAAGCTGTTGCTAGCCAGCACCCTTCCTTGGAAGCGCTTTTGTAGGCCTAAGAACACTGGGGCTCTGGGCTTCTCTAGCCACCTCATCTTCTGCTCATCCTCGCGCCCCCTAAAGAGAGCTCAGGTGAGAAATTGCAAACGTCGAGCAATTGCTCAGAGATGAAAAGTGCCAGCACTGAAAGCTGTTGCTAGCCAGCACCCTTCCTTGGAAGCGCTTTCACAGGCGCTGTAACACTGGGACTTTGCGCTTCTCTAGCCACCAAACGTCACGGTCATTCTCTTTCCGTCTCCTAGACACGAGCTGAGAAATTGCAAACGTCGAGCAATTGCTCAGAGATGAAAAGTGCCAGCACTGAAAGCTGTTGCTAGCCAGCACCCTTCCTTGGAAGCGCTTTTGTAGGCCTAAGAACACTGGGGCTCTGGGCTTCTCTAGCCACCTCATCTTCTGCTCATCCTCTCGCGCACTCTAAAGAGAGCTCAGGTGAGAAATTGCAAACGTCGAGCAATTGCTCAGAGATGAAAAGTGCCAGCACTGAAAGCTCTTGCTAGCCAGCACCCTTCCTTGGAAGCGCTTTCACAGGCGCAGCAACACTGGGGCTTTGCGCTTCTATACGCACCAAACGTCACGGTCCTTCTCTTTCCGTCTTGTAGACACGAGCTGAGAAATTGCAAACGTGGAGCAATTGCTCAGAGATGAAAAGTGCCAGCACTGAAAGCTGTTGCTAGCCAGCACCCTTCCTTGGAAGCGCTTTTGTAGGCCTAAGAACACTGGGGCTCTGGGTTTCTCTAGCCAGCTAATCTTCTGCTCATCCTCTCGCGCACTCTAAAGAGAGCTCAGGTGAGAATTTGCAAACGTCCAGCAATTGCTCAGAGATGAAAAGTGCCAGCACTGAAAGCTGTTGCTAGCCAGCACCCTTCCTTGGAAGCGCTTTCACAGGCGCAGCAACACTGGGGCTTTGCGCTTCTCTAGCCACCAAACGTCACGGTCCTTCTCTTTCCGTCGGTAGACACGAGCTGAGAAATTGCAAACGTCCAGCAATTGCTCAGAAATGAAAAGTGCCAGCACTGAAAGCTGTTGCTAGCCAGCACCCTTCCTTGGAAGCGCTTTTGTAGGCCTAAGAACACTGGGGCTCTGGGCTTCTCTAGCCACCTCATATTCTGCTCATCCTCGCGCCCCCTAAAGAGAGCTCAGGTGAGAAATTGCAAACGTCGAGCAATTGCTCCGAGATGAAAAGTGCCAGCACTGAAAGCTGTTGGTAGCCAGCACCCTTCCTTGGAAGCGCTTTTGTAGGCCTAAGAACACTGGGGCTCTGGGCTTCTCTAGCCACCTCATCTTCTGCTCATCCTCTCGCGCACTCTAAAGAGAGCTCAGGTGAGAAATTGCAAACGTCGAGCAATTGCTCAGAGATGAAAAGTGCCAGCACTGAAAGCTGTTGCTAGCCAGCACCCTTCCTTGGAAGCGCTTTCACAGGCGCAGCAACACTGGGGCTTTGCGCTTCTCTAGCCACCAAACGTCACGGTCCTTCTCTTTCCGTCTCGTAGACACGAGGTGAGAAATTGCAAACGTCGAGCAATTGCTCAGAGATGAAAAGTGCCAGCACTGAAAGCTGTTGCTAGCCAGCACCCTTCCTTGGAAGCGCTTTTGTAGGCCTAAGAACACTGGGGCTCTGGGCTTCTCTAGCCAGCTTATCTTCTGCTCATCCTCTCGCGCACTCTAAAGAGAGCTCAGGTGAGAATTTGCAAACGTCGAGCAATTGCTCAGAGATGAAAAGTGCCAGCACTGAAAGCTGTTGCTAGCCAGCACCCTTCCTTGGAAGCGCTTTCACAGGCGCAGCAACACTGGGGCTTTGCGCTTCTCTAGCCACCAAACGTCACGGTCCTTCTCTTTCCGTCGGTAGACACGAGCTGAGAAATTGCAAACGTGGAGCAATTGCTCAGAGATGAAAAGTGCCAGCACTGAAAGCTGTTGCTAGCCAGCCCCCTTCCTTGGAAGCGCTTTTGTAGGCCTAAGAACACTGGGGCTCTGGGCTTCTCTAGCCACCTCATCTTCTGCTCATCCTCGCGCCCCCTAAAGAGAGCTCAGGTGAGAATTTGCAAACGTCGAGCAATTGCTCCGAGATGAAAAGTGCCAGCACTGAAAGCTGTTGCTAGCCAGCACCCTTCCTTGGAAGCGCTTTTGTAGGCCTAAGCACACTGGGGCTCTGGGCTTCTCTAGCCACCTAATCTGCTCATCCTTGCGCGCTCTAAAGAGAGCTCAGGTGAGAAATTGCAAACGTCGAGCAATTGCTCAGAGGTGAAAAGTGCCAGCACTGAAAGCTGTTGCTAGCCAGCACCCTTCCTTGGAAGCGCTTTCACAGGCGCAGTAACACTGGGGCTTTGCTCTTCTCTAGCCACCAAACGTCACGGTCCTTCTCTTTCCGTCTCGTAGACACGAGCTGAGAAATTGCAAACGTCGAGCAATTGCTCCGAGATGAAAAGTGCCAGCACTGAAAGCTGTTGCTAGCCAGCACCCTTCCTTGGAAGCGCTTTTGTAGGCCTAAGAACACTGGGGCTCTGGGCTTCTCTAGCCACCTCATCTTCTGCTCATCCTCTCGCGCACTCTGAAGAGAGCTCAGGTGAGAAATTGCAAACGTCCAGCAATTGCTCAGAGATGAAAAGTGCCAGCACTGAAAGCTGTTGCTAGCCAGCACCCTTCCTTGGAAGCGCTTTCACAGGCGCAGCAACACTGGGGCTTTGCGCTTCTCTACGCACCAAACGTCACGGTCCTTCTCTTTCCGTCTCCTAGACACGAGCTGAGAAATTGCAAACGTCGAGCAATTGCTCAGAGATGAAAAGTGCCAGCACTGAAAGCTGTTGCTAGCCAGCACCCTTCCTTGGAAGCGCTTTTGTAGGCCTAAGAACACTAGGGCTCTGGGCTTCTCTAGCCACCTCATCTTCTGCTCATGCTCTCGCGCACTCTGAAGAGAGCTCAGGTGAGAAATTGCAAACGTCGAGCAATTGCTCAGAGATGAAAAGTGCCAGCACTGAAAGCTCTTTCTAGCCAGCACCCTTCCTTGGAAGCGCTTTCACAGGCGCAGTAACACTGGGGCTTTGCGCTTCTCTAGCCACCAAACGTCACGGTCCTTCTCTTTCCGTCTCGTAGACACGAGGTGAGAAATTGCAAACGTCGAGCAATTGCTCCGAGATGAAAAGTGCCAGCACTGAAAGCTGTTGCTAGCCAGCACCCTTCCTTGGAAGCGCTTTTGTAGGCCTAAGAACACTGGGGCTCTGGGCTTCTCTAGCCACCTCATCTTCTGCTCATCCTCTCGCGCACTCTGAAGAGAGCTCAGGTGAGAAATTGCAAACGTCGAGCAATTGCTCAGAGATGAAAAGTGCCAGCACTGAAAGCTCTTGCTAGCCAGCACCCTTCCTTGGAAGCGCTTTCACAGGCGCAGTAACACTGGGGCTTTGCACTTCTCTACCCACCAAATGTCACGGTCCTTCTCTTTCCGTCTCGTAGACACGAGCTGAGAAATTGCAAACGTCAAGCAATTGCTCAGAGATGAAAAGTGCCAGCACTGAAAGCTGTTGGTAGCCAGCACCCTTCCTTGGAAGCGCTTTTGTAGGCCTAAGAACACTGGGGCTCTGGGCTTCTCTAGCCACCTCATCTTCTGCTCATCCTCTCGCGCACTCTAAAGAGAGCTCAGGTGAGAAATTGCAAACGTCGAGCAATTGCTCAGAGATGAAAAGTGCCAGCACTGAAAGCTGTTGCTAGCCAGCACCCTTCCTTGGAAGCGCTTTCACAGGCGCAGCAACACTGGGGCTTTGCGCTTCTCTAGCCACCAAACGTCACGGTCCTTCTCTTTCCGTCTCGTAGACACGAGGTGAGAAATTGCAAACGTCGAGCAATTGCTCAGAGATGAAAAGTGCCAGCACTGAAAGCTGTTGCTAGCCAGCACCCTTCCTTGGAAGCGCTTTTGTAGGCCTAAGAACACTGGGGCTCTGGGCTTCTCTAGCCAGCTTATCTTCTGCTCATCCTCTCGCGCACTCTAAAGAGAGCTCAGGTGAGAATTTGCAAACGTCGAGCAATTGCTCAGAGATGAAAAGTGCCAGCACTGAAAGCTGTTGCTAGCCAGCACCCTTCCTTGGAAGCGCTTTCACAGGCGCAGCAACACTGGGGCTTTGCGCTTCTCTAGCCACCAAACGTCACGGTCCTTCTCTTTCCGTCGGTAGACACGAGCTGAGAAATTGCAAACGTGGAGCAATTGCTCAGAGATGAAAAGTGCCAGCACTGAAAGCTGTTGCTAGCCAGCCCCCTTCCTTGGAAGCGCTTTTGTAGGCCTAAGAACACTGGGGCTCTGGGCTTCTCTAGCCACCTCATCTTCTGCTCATCCTCGCGCCCCCTAAAGAGAGCTCAGGTGAGAATTTGCAAACGTCGAGCAATTGCTCCGAGATGAAAAGTGCCAGCACTGAAAGCTGTTGCTAGCCAGCACCCTTCCTTGGAAGCGCTTTTGTAGGCCTAAGCACACTGGGGCTCTGGGCTTCTCTAGCCACCTAATCTGCTCATCCTTGCGCGCTCTAAAGAGAGCTCAGGTGAGAAATTGCAAACGTCGAGCAATTGCTCAGAGGTGAAAAGTGCCAGCACTGAAAGCTGTTGCTAGCCAGCACCCTTCCTTGGAAGCGCTTTCACAGGCGCAGTAACACTGGGGCTTTGCTCTTCTCTAGCCACCAAACGTCACGGTCCTTCTCTTTCCGTCTCGTAGACACGAGCTGAGAAATTGCAAACGTCGAGCAATTGCTCCGAGATGAAAAGTGCCAGCACTGAAAGCTGTTGCTAGCCAGCACCCTTCCTTGGAAGCGCTTTTGTAGGCCTAAGAACACTGGGGCTCTGGGCTTCTCTAGCCACCTCATCTTCTGCTCATCCTCTCGCGCACTCTGAAGAGAGCTCAGGTGAGAAATTGCAAACGTCCAGCAATTGCTCAGAGATGAAAAGTGCCAGCACTGAAAGCTGTTGCTAGCCAGCACCCTTCCTTGGAAGCGCTTTCACAGGCGCAGCAACACTGGGGCTTTGCGCTTCTCTACGCACCAAACGTCACGGTCCTTCTCTTTCCGTCTCGTAGACACGAGCTGAGAAATTGCAAACGTCGAGCAATTGCTCAGAGATGAAAAGTGCCAGCACTGAAAGCTGTTGCTAGCCAGCACCCTTCCTTGGAAGCGCTTTTGTAGGCCTAAGAACACTAGGGCTCTGGGCTTCTCTAGCCACCTCATCTTCTGCTCATGCTCTCGCGCACTCTGAAGAGAGCTCAGGTGAGAAATTGCAAACGTCGAGCAATTGCTCAGAGATGAAAAGTGCCAGCACTGAAAGCTCTTTCTAGCCAGCACCCTTCCTTGGAAGCGCTTTCACAGGTGCAGTAACACTGGGGCTTTGCGCTTCTCTAGCCACCAAACGTCACGGTCCTTCTCTTTCCGTCTCGTAGACACGAGCTGAGAAATTGCAAACGTCGAGCAATTGCTCCGAGATGAAAAGTGCCAGCACTGAAAGCTGTTGCTAGCCAGCACCCTTCCTTGGAAGCGCTTTTGTAGGCCTAAGAACACTGGGGCTCTGGGCTTCTCTAGCCACCTCATCTTCTGCTCATCCTCTCGCGCACTCTGAAGAGAGCTCAGGTGAGAAATTGCAAACGTCGAGCAATTGCTCAGAGATGAAAAGTGCCAGCACTGAAAGCTCTTGCTAGCCAGCACCCTTCCTTGGAAGCGCTTTCACAGGCGCAGTAACACTGGGGCTTTGCACTTCTCTACCCACCAAATGTCACGGTCCTTCTCTTTCCGTCTCGTAGACACGAGCTGAGAAATTGCAAACGTCAAGCAATTGCTCAGAGATGAAAAGTGCCAGCACTGAAAGCTGTTGCTAGCCAGCACCCTTCCTTGGAAGCGCTTTCACAGGCGCAGTAACACTGGGGCTTTGCGCTTCTCTAGCCACCAAACGTCACGGTCCTTCTCTTTCCGTCTCGTAGACACGAGCTGAGAAATTGCAAACGTCCAGCAATTGCTCAGAGATGAAAAGTGCCAGCACTGAAAGCTGTTGCTAGCCAGCACCCTTCCTTGGAAGCGCTTTTGTAGGCCTAAGAACACTGGGGCTCTGGGCTTCTCTAGCCACCTAATCTGCTCATCCTCGCGTGCTCTAAAGAGAGCTCAGGTGAGAAATTGCAAACGTCGAGTAATTGCTCAGAGATGAAAAGTGCCAGCACTGAAAGCTCTTGCTAGCCAGCACCCTTCCTTGGAAGCGCTTTCACAGGCGCAGCAACACTGGGGCTTTGCGCTTCTCTAGCCACCAAACGTCACGGTCCTTCTCTTTCCGCCTCGTAGACACGAGCTGAGAAATTGCAAACGTGGAGCAATTGCTCAGAGATGAAAAGTGCCAGCACTGAAAGCTGTTGCTAGCCAGCACCCTTCCTTGGAAGCGCTTTTGTAGGCCTAAGAACACTGGGGCTCTGGGCTTCTCTAGCCACCTCATCTTCTGCTCATCCTCTCGCGCACTCTAAAGAGAGCTCAGGTGAGAAATTGCAAACGTCAAGCAATTGCTCAGAGATGAAAAGTGCCAGCACTGAAAGCTGTTGCTAGCCAGCACCCTTCCTTGGAAGCGCTTTCACAGGCGCAGTAACACTGGGGCTTTGTGCTTCTATACGCACCAAACGTCACGGTCATTCTCTTTCCGTCTCCTAGACACGAGCTGAGAAATTGCAAACGTCGAGCAATTGCTCAGAGATGAAAAGTGCCAGCACTGAAAGCTGTTGCTAGCCAGCACCCTTCCTTGGAAGCGCTTTTGTAGGCCTAAGAACACTGGGGCTCTGGGCTTCTCTAGCCACCTCATCTTCTGCTCATCCTCTCGCGCACTCTAAAGAGAGCTCAGCTGAGAAATTGCAAACGTCGAGCAATTGCTCAGAGATGAAAAGTGCCAGCACTGAAAGCTGTTGCTAGCCAGCACCCTTCCTTGGAAGCGCTTTCACAGGCGCAGCAACACTGGGGCTTTGCGCTTCTATACGCACCAAACGTCACGGTCCTTCTCTTTCCGTCTTGTAGACACGAGCTGAGAAATTGCAAACGTGGAGCAATTGCTCAGAGATGAAAAGTGCCAGCACTGAAAGCTGTTGCTAGCCAGCACCCTTCCTTGGAAGCGCTTTTGTAGGCCTAAGAACACTGGGGCTCTGGGCTTCTCTAGCCAGCTTATCTTCTGCTCATCCTCTCGCGCACTCTAAAGAGAGCTCAGGTGAGAATTTGCAAACGTCGAGCAATTGCTCAGAGATGAAAAGTGCCAGCACTGAAAGCTGTTGCTAGCCAGCACCCTTCCTTGGAAGCGCTTTCACAGGCGCAGCAACACTGGGGCTTTGCGCTTCTCTAGCCACCAAACGTCACGGTCCTTCTCTTTCCGTCGGTAGACACGAGCTGAGAAATTGCAAACGTGGAGCAATTGCTCAGAGATGAAAAGTGCCAGCACTGAAAGCTGTTGCTAGCCAGCCCCCTTCCTTGGAAGCGCTTTTGTAGGCCTAAGAACACTGGGGCTCTGGGCTTCTCTAGCCACCTCATCTTCTGCTCATCCTCGCGCCCCCTAAAGAGAGCTCAGGTGAGAAATTGCAAACGTCGAGCAATTGCTCAGAGATGAAAAGTGCCAGCACTGAAAGCTGTTGCTAGCCAGCACCCTTCCTTGGAAGCGCTTTCACAGGCGCTGTAACACTGGGACTTTGCGCTTCTCTAGCCACCAAACGTCACGGTCCTTCTCTTTCCGTCTTGTAGACACGAGCTGAGAAATTGCAAACGTCGAGCAATTGCTCAGAGATGAAAAGTGCCAGCACTGAAAGCTGTTGGTAGCCAGCACCCTTCCTTGGAAGCGCTTTTGTAGGCCTAAGAACACTGGGGCTCTGGGCTTCTCTAGCCACCTAATCTTCTGCTCATCCTCTCGCGCACTCTAAAGAGAGCTCAGGTGAGAAATTGCAAACGTCGAGCAATTGCTCAGAGATTAAAAGTGCCAGCACTGAAAGCTCTTGCTAGCCAGCACCCTTCCTTGGAAGCGCTTTCACAGGCGCAGCAACACTGGGGCTTTGCGCTTCTATACGCACCAAACGTCACGGTCCTTCTCTTTCCGTCTTGTAGACACGAGCTGAGAAATTGCAAACGTCGAGCAATTGCTCAGAGATGAAAAGTGCCACCACTGAAAGCTGTTGCTAGCCAGCACCCTTCCTTGGAAGCGCTTTTGTAGGCCTAAGAACACTGGGGCTCTGGGCTTCTCTAGCCACCTCATCTTCTGCTCATCCTCTCGCGCACTCTAAAGAGAGCTCAGGTGAGAATTTGCAAACGTCCAGCAATTGCTCAGAGATGAAAAGTGCCAGCACTGAAAGCTCTTGCTAGCCAGCACCCTTCCTTGGAAGCGCTTTCACAGGCGCAGCAACACTGGGGCTTTGCGCTTCTCTACCCACCAAACGTCACGGTCCTTCTCTTTCCGTCGGTAGACACGAGCTGAGAAATTGCAAACGTCGAGCAATTGCTCAGAAATGAAAAGTGCCAGCACTGAAAGCTGTTGCTAGCCAGCACCCTTCCTTGGAAGCGCTTTTGTAGGCCTAAGAACACTGTGGCTCTGGGCTTCTCTAGCCACCTCATCTTCTGCTCATCCTCGCGCCCCCTAAAGAGAGCTCAGGTGAGAAATTGCAAACGTCGAGCAATTGCTCAGAGATGAAAAGTGCCAGCACTGAAAGCTGTTGCTAGCCAGCACCCTTCCTTGGAAGCGCTTTTGTAGGCCTAAGAACACTGGGGCTCTGGGCTTCTCTAGCCACCTCATCTTCTGCTCATCCTCTCGCGCACTCTAAAGAGAGCTCAGGTGAGAAATTGCAAACGTCAAGCAATTGCTCAGAGATGAAAAGTGCCAGCACTGAAAGCTGTTGCTAGCCAGCACCCTTCCTTGGAAGCGCTTTCACAGGCGCAGCAACACTGGGGCTTTGCGCTTCTATACGCACCAAACGTCACGGTCCTTCTCTTTCCGTCTCGTAGACACGAGCTGAGAAATTGCAAACGTCGAGCAATTGCTCAGAGATGAAAAGTGCCAGCACTGAAAGCTGTTGCTAGCCAGCACCCTTCCTTGGAAGCGCTTTTGTAGGCCTAAGAACACTGGGGCTCTGGGCTTCTCTAGCCACCTAATCTTCTGCTCATCCTCTCGCGCACTCTAAAGAGAGCTCAGGTGAGAATTTGCAAACGTCGAGCAATTGCTCAGAGATGAAAAGTGCCAGCACTGAAAGCTGTTGCTAGCCAGCACCCTTCCTTGGAAGCGCTTTCACAGGCGCAGCAACACTGGGGCTTTGCGCTTCTCTACGCACCAAACGTCACGGTCCTTCTCTTTCCGTCGGTAGACACGAGCTGAGAAATTGCAAACGTGGAGCAATTGCTCAGAGATGAAAAGTGCCAGCACTGAAAGCTGTTGCTAGCCAGCACCCTTCCTTGGAAGCGCTTTTGTAGGCCTAAGAACACTGGGGCTCTGGGCTTCTCTAGCCACCTCATCTTCTGCTCATCCTCGCGCCCCCTAAAGAGAGCTCAGGTGAGAAATTGCAAACGTCGAGCAATTGCTCAGAGATGAAAAGTGCCAGCACTGAAAGCTGTTGCTAGCCAGCACCCTTCCTTGGAAGCGCTTTCACAGGCGCAGCAACACTGGGGCTTTGCGCTTCTATACGCACCAAACGTCACGGTCCTTCTCTTTCCGTCTCGTAGACACGAGCTGAGAAATTGCAAACGTCGAGCAATTGCTCAGAGAGGAAAAGTGCCAGCACTGAAAGCTGTTGCTAGCCAGCACCCTTCCTTGGAAGCGCTTTCACAGGCGCAGCAACACTGGGGCTTTGCGCTTCTCTAGCCACCAAAAGTCACGGTCCTTCTCTTTCCGTCTCGTAGACACGAGCTGAGAAATTGCAAACGTCGAGCAATTGCTCCGAGATGAAAAGTGCCAGCACTGAAAGCTGTTGCTAGCCAGCACCCTTCCTTGGAAGCGCTTTTGTAGGCCTAAGAACACTGGGGCTCTGGGCTTCTCTAGCCACCTCATCTTCTGCTCATCCTCTCGCGCACTCTGAAGAGAGCTCAGGTGAGAAATTGCAAACTTCGAGCAATTGCTCAGAGATGAAAAGTGCCAGCACTGAAAGCTCTTGCTAGCCAGCACCCTTCCTTGGAAGCGCTTTCACAGGCGCAGTAACACTGGGGCTTTGCGCTTCTCTAGCCACCAAACGTCACGGTCCTTCTCTTTCCGTCTCGTAGACACGAGCTGAGAAATTGCAAACGTCGAGCAATTGCTCCGAGATGAAAAGTGCCAGCACTGAAAGCTGTTGCTAGCCAGCACCCTTCCTTGGAAGCGCTTTCACAGGCGCTGTAACACTGGGGCTTTGCGCTTCTCTACCCACCAAACGTCACGGTCCTTCTCTTTCCGTCTCGTAGACACGAGCTGAGAAATTGCAAACGTCCAGCAATTCCTCAGAGATGAAAAGTGCCAGCACTGAAAGCTGTTGCTAGCCAGCACCCTTCCTTGGAAGCGCTTTTGTAGGCCTAAGAACACTGGGGCTCTGGGCTTCTCTAGCCAGCTTATCTTCTGCTCATCCTCTCGCGCACTCTAAAGAGAGCTCAGGTGAGAAATTGCAAACGTCGAGCAATTGCTCAGAGATGAAAAGTGCCAGCACTGAAAGCTGTTGCTAGCCAGCACCCTTCCTTGGAAGCGCTTTCACAGGCGCAGCAACACTGGGGCTTTGCGCTTCTCTACGCACCAAACGTCACGGTCCTTCTCTTTCCGTCTCGTAGACACGAGCTGAGAAATTGCAAACGTCGAGCAATTGCTCAGAGATGAAAAGTGCCAGCACTGAAAGCTGTTGCTAGCCAGCACCCTTCCTTGGAAGCGCTTTTGTAGGCCTAAGAACACTAGGGCTCTGGGCTTCTCTAGCCACCTCATCTTCTGCTCATGCTCTCGCGCACTCTGAAGAGAGCTCAGGTGAGAAATTGCAAACGTCGAGCAATTGCTCAGAGATGAAAAGTGCCAGCACTGAAAGCTCTTTCTAGCCAGCACCCTTCCTTGGAAGCGCTTTCACAGGCGCAGTAACACTGGGGCTTTGCGCTTCTCTAGCCACCAAACGTCACGGTCCTTCTCTTTCCGTCTCGTAGACACGAGGTGAGAAATTGCAAACGTCGAGCAATTGCTCCGAGATGAAAAGTGCCAGCACTGAAAGCTGTTGCTAGCCAGCACCCTTCCTTGGAAGCGCTTTTGTAGGCCTAAGAACACTGGGGCTCTGGGCTTCTCTAGCCACCTCATCTTCTGCTCATCCTCTCGCGCACTCTGAAGAGAGCTCAGCTGAGAAATTGCAAACGTCGAGCAATTGCTCAGAGATGAAAAGTGCCAGCACTGAAAGCTCTTGCTAGCCAGCACCCTTCCTTGGAAGCGCTTTCACAGGCGCAGTAACACTGGGGCTTTGCACTTCTCTACCCACCAAATGTCACGGTCCTTCTCTTTCCGTCTCGTAGACACGAGCTGAGAAATTGCAAACGTCAAGCAATTGCTCAGAGATGAAAAGTGCCAGCACTGAAAGCTGTTGCTAGCCAGCACCCTTCCTTGGAAGCGCTTTCACAGGCGCAGTAACACTGGGGCTTTGCGCTTCTCTAGCCACCAAACGTCACGGTCCTTCTCTTTCCGTCTCGTAGACACGAGCTGAGAAATTGCAAACGTCCAGCAATTGCTCAGAGATGAAAAGTGCCAGCACTGAAAGCTGTTGCTAGCCAGCACCCTTCCTTGGAAGCGCTTTTGTAGGCCTAAGAACACTGGGGCTCTGGGCTTCTCTAGCCACCTAATCTGCTCATCCTCGCGTGCTCTAAAGAGAGCTCAGGTGAGAAATTGCAAACGTCGAGTAATTGCTCAGAGATGAAAAGTGCCAGCACTGAAAGCTCTTGCTAGCCAGCACCCTTCCTTGGAAGCGCTTTCACAGGCGCAGCAACACTGGGGCTTTGCGCTTCTCTAGCCACCAAACGTCACGGTCCTTCTCTTTCCGCCTCGTAGACACGAGCTGAGAAATTGCAAACGTCCAGCAATTGCTCAGAGATGAAAAGTGCCAGCACTGAAAGCTGTTGCTAGCCAGCACCCTTCCTTGGAAGCGCTTTTGTAGGCCTAAGAACACTGGGGCTCTGGGCTTCTCTAGCCACCTCATCTTCTGCTCATCCTCTCGCGCACTCTAAAGAGAGCTCAGGTGAGAAATTGCAAACGTCAAGCAATTGCTCAGAGATGAAAAGTGCCAGCACTGAAAGCTGTTGCTAGCCAGCACCCTTCCTTGGAAGCGCTTTCACAGGCGCAGTAACACTGGGTCTTTGTGCTTCTATACGCACCAAACGTCACGGTCATTCTCTTTCCGTCTCCTAGACACGAGCTGAGAAATTGCAAACGTCGAGCAATTGCTCAGAGATGAAAAGTGCCAGCACTGAAAGCTCTTGCTAGCCAGCACCCTTCCTTGGAAGCGCTTTTGTAGGCCTAAGAACACTGGGGCTCTGGGCTTCTCTAGCCACCTCATCTTCTGCTCATCCTCTCGCGCACTCTAAAGAGAGCTCAGCTGAGAAATTGCAAACGTCGAGCAATTGCTCAGAGATGAAAAGTGCCAGCACTGAAAGCTGTTGCTAGCCAGCACCCTTCCTTGGAAGCGCTTTCACAGGCGCAGCAACACTGGGGCTTTGCGCTTCTATACGCACCAAACGTCACGGTCCTTCTCTTTCCGTCTTGTAGACACGAGCTGAGAAATTGCAAACGTCCAGCAATTGCTCAGAGATGAAAAGTGCCAGCACTGAAAGCTGTTGCTAGCCAGCACCCTTCCTTGGAAGCGCTTTTGTAGGCCTAAGAACACTGGGGCTCTGGGCTTCTCTAGCCAGCTTATCTTCTGCTCATCCTCTCGCGCACTCTAAAGAGAGCTCAGGTGAGAATTTGCAAACGTCCAGCAATTGCTCAGAGATGAAAAGTGCCAGCACTGAAAGCTCTTGCTAGCCAGCACCCTTCCTTGGAAGCGCTTTCACAGGCGCAGCAACACTGGGGCTTTGCGCTTCTCTAGCCACCAAACGTCACGGTCCTTCTCTTTCCGTCGGTAGACACGAGCTGAGAAATTGCAAACGTGGAGCAATTGCTCAGAGATGAAAAGTGCCAGCACTGAAAGCTGTTGCTAGCCAGCCCCCTTCCTTGGAAGCGCTTTTGTAGGCCTAAGAACACTGGGGCTCTGGGCTTCTCTAGCCACCTCATCTTCTGCTCATCCTCGCGCCCCCTAAAGAGAGCTCAGGTGAGAAATTGCAAACGTCGAGCAATTGCTCAGAGATGAAAAGTGCCAGCACTGAAAGCTGTTGCTAGCCAGCACCCTTCCTTGGAAGCGCTTTCACAGGCGCTGTAACACTGGGACTTTGCGCTTCTCTAGCCACCAAACGTCACGGTCCTTCTCTTTCCGTCTTGTAGACACGAGCTGAGAAATTGCAAACGTCGAGCAATTGCTCAGAGATGAAAAGTGCCAGCACTGAAAGCTGTTGGTAGCCAGCACCCTTCCTTGGAAGCGCTTTTGTAGGCCTAAGAACACTGGGGCTCTGGGCTTCTCTAGCCACCTCATCTTCTGCTCATCCTCTCGCGCACTCTAAAGAGAGCTCAGGTGAGAAATTGCAAACGTCGAGCAATTGCTCAGAGATTAAAAGTGCCAGCACTGAAAGCTCTTGCTAGCCAGCACCCTTCCTTGGAAGCGCTTTCACAGGCGCAGCAACACTGGGGCTTTGCGCTTCTCTACCCACCAAACGTCACGGTCCTTCTCTTTCCGTCGGTAGACACGAGCTGAGAAATTGCAAACGTCGAGCAATTGCTCAGAAATGAAAAGTGCCAGCACTGAAAGCTGTTGCTAGCCAGCACCCTTCCTTGGAAGCGCTTTTGTAGGCCTAAGAACACTGGGGCTCTGGGCTTCTCTAGCCACCTCATCTTCTGCTCATCCTCTCGCGCCCCCTAAAGAGAGCTCAGGTGAGAAATTGCAAACGTCGAGCAATTGCTCAGAGATGAAAAGTGCCAGCACTGAAAGCTGTTGCTAGCCAGCACCCTTCCTTGGAAGCGCTTTTGTAGGCCTAAGAACACTGGGGCTCTGGGCTTCTCTAGCCACCTCATCTTCTGCTCATCCTCTCGCGCACTCTAAAGAGAGCTCAGGTGAGAAATTGCAAACGTCGAGCAATTGCTCAGAGATGAAAAGTGCCAGCACTGAAAGCTGTTGCTAGCCAGCACCCTTCCTTGGAAGCGCTTTCACAGGCGCAGCAACACTGGGGCTTTGCGCTTCTATACGCACCAAACGTCACGGTCCTTCTCTTTCCGTCTCGTAGACACGAGCTGAGAAATTGCAAACGTCGAGCAATTGCTCAGAGATGAAAAGTGCCAGCACTGAAAGCTGTTGCTAGCCAGCACCCTTCCTTGGAAGCGCTTTTGTAGGCCTAAGAACACTGGGGCTCTGGGCTTCTCTAGCCAGCTTATCTTCTGCTCATCCTCTCGCGCACTCTAAAGAGAGCTCAGGTGAGAATTTGCAAACGTCGAGCAATTGCTCCGAGATGAAAAGTGCCAGCACTGAAAGCTGTTGCTAGCCAGCACCCTTCCTTGGTAGCGCTTTCACAGGCGCAGCAACACTGGGGCTTTGCGCTTCTCTACGCACCAAACGTCACGGTCCTTCTCTTTCCGTCGGTAGACACGAGCTGAGAAATTGCAAACGTGGAGCAATTGCTCAGAGATGAAAAGTGCCAGCACTGAAAGCTGTTGCTAGCCAGCACCCTTCCTTGGAAGCGCTTTTGTAGGCCTAAGAACACTGGGGCTCTGGGCTTCTCTAGCCACCTCATCTTCTGCTCATCCTCGCGCCCCCTAAAGAGAGCTCAGGTGAGAAATTGCAAACGTCCAGCAATTGCTCAGAGATGAAAAGTGCCAGCACTGAAAGCTCTTGCTAGCCAGCACCCTTCCTTGGAAGCGCTTTCACAGGCGCAGCAACACTGGGGCTTTGCGCTTCTATACGCACCAAACGTCACGGTCCTTCTCTTTCCGTCTCGTAGACACGAGCTGAGAAATTGCAAACGTCGAGCAATTGCTCAGAGAGGAAAAGTGCCAGCACTGAAAGCTGTTGCTAGCCAGCACCCTTCCTTGGAAGTGCTTTCACAGGCGCAGCAACACTGGGGCTTTGCGCTTCTCTAGCCACCAAAAGTCACGGTCCTTCTCTTTCCGTCTCGTAGACACGAGGTGAGAAATTGCAAACGTCGAGCAATTGCTCCGAGATGAAAAGTGCCAGCACTGAAAGCTGTTGCTAGCCAGCACCCTTCCTTGGAAGCGCTTTTGTAGGCCTAAGAACACTGGGGCTCTGGGCTTCTCTAGCCACCTCATCTTCTGCTCATCCTCTCGCGCACTCTGAAGAGAGCTCAGGTGAGAAATTGCAAACTTCGAGCAATTGCTCAGAGATGAAAAGTGCCAGCACTGAAAGCTCTTGCTAGCCAGCACCCTTCCTTGGAAGCGCTTTCACAGGCGCAGTAACACTGGGGCTTTGCGCTTCTCTAGCCACCAAACGTCACGGTCCTTCTCTTTCCGTCTCGTAGACACGAGCTGAGAAATTGCAAACGTCGAGCAATTGCTCCGAGATGAAAAGTGCCAGCACTGAAAGCTGTTGCTAGCCAGCACCCTTCCTTGGAAGCGCTTTCACAGGCGCTGTAACACTGGGGCTTTGCGCTTCTCTACCCACCAAACGTCACGGTCCTTCTCTTTCCGTCTCGTAGACACGAGCTGAGAAATTGCAAACGTCCAGCAATTCCTCAGAGATGAAAAGTGCCAGCACTGAAAGCTGTTGCTAGCCAGCACCCTTCCTTGGAAGCGCTTTTGTAGGCCTAAGAACACTGGGGCTCTGGGCTTCTCTAGCCACCTCATCTTCTGCTCATCCTCTCGCGCACTCTAAAGAGAGCTCAGGTGAGAAATTGCAAACGTCGAGCAATTGCTCAGAGATGAAAAGTGCCAGCACTGAAAGCTCTTGCTAGCCAGCACCCTTCCTTGGAAGCGCTTTCACAGGCGCAGCAACACTGGGGCTTTGCGCTTCTATACGCACCAAACGTCACGGTCCTTCTCTTTCCGTCTCGTAGACACGAGCTGAGAAATTGCAAACGTCGAGCAATTGCTCAGAGATGAAAAGTGCCAGCACTGAAAGCTGTTGCTAGCCAGCACCCTTCCTTGGAAGCGCTTTTGTAGGCCTAAGAACACTGGGGCTCTGGGCTTCTCTAGCCACCTCATCTTCTGCTCATCCTCTCGCGCACTCTAAAGAGAGCTCAGGTGAGAAATTGCAAACGTCGAGCAATTGCTCAGAGATGAAAAGTGCCAGCACTGAAAGCTGTTGCTAGCCAGCACCCTTCCTTGGAAGCGCTTTCACAGGCGCAGCAACACTGGGGCTTTGCGCTTCTCTAGCCACCAAACGTCACGGTCCTTCTCTTTCCGTCTCGTAGACACGAGCTGAGAAATTGCAAACGTCGAGCAATTGCTCAGAGATGAAAAGTGCCAGCACTGAAAGCTGTTGCTAGCCAGCACCCTTCCTTGGAAGCGCTTTTGTAGGCCTAAGAACACTGGGGCTCTGGGCTTCTCTAGCCACCTAATCTTCTGCTCATCCTCTCGCGCACTCTAAAGAGAGCTCAGGTGAGAAATTGCAAACGTCGAGCAATTGCTCAGAGATGAAAAGTGCCAGCACTGAAAGCTCTTGCTAGCCAGCACCCTTCCTTGGAAGCGCTTTCACAGGCGCAGCAACACTGGGGCTTTGCGCTTCTCTACGCACCAAACGTCACGGTCCTTCTCTTTCCGTCTTGTAGACACGAGCTGAGAAATTGCAAACGTCGAGCAATTGCTCAGAGATGAAAAGTGCCAGCACTGAAAGCTGTTGCTAGCCAGCACCCTTCCTTGGAAGCGCTTTTGTAGGCCTAAGAACACTGGGGCTCTGGGCTTCTCTAGCCACCTAATCTTCTGCTCATCCTCACGCGCACTCTAAAGAGAGCTCAGGTGAGAAATTGCAAACGTCGAGCAATTGCTCAGAGATGAAAAGTGCCAGCACTGAAAGCTCTTGCTAGCCAGCACCCTTCCTTGGAAGCGCTTTTGTAGGCCTAAGAACACTGGGGCTCTGGGCTTCTCTAGCCACCTCATCTTCTGCTCATCCTCTCGCGCACTCTAAAGAGAGCTCAGGTGAGAAATTGCAAACGTCGAGCAATTGCTCAGAGATGAAAAGTGCCAGCACTGAAAGCTGTTGCTAGCCAGCACCCTTCCTTGGAAGCGCTTTCACAGGCGCAGCAACACTGGGGCTTTGCACTTCTATACGCACCAAACGTCACGGTCCTTCTCTTTCCGTCTCGTAGACACGAGCTGAGAAATTGCAAACGTCGAGCAATTGCTCAGAGATGAAAAGTGCCAGCACTGAAAGCTGTTGCTAGCCAGCACCCTTCCTTGGAAGCGCTTTTGTAGGCCTAAGAACACTGGGGCTCTGGGCTTCTCTAGCCACCTCATCTTCTGCTCATCCTCTCGCGCACTCTAAAGAGAGCTCAGGTGAGAATTTGCAAACGTCGAGCAATTGCTCAGAGATGAAAAGTGCCAGCACTGAAAGCTGTTGCTAGCCAGCACCCTTCCTTGGAAGCGCTTTCACAGGCGCAGCAACACTGGGGCTTTGCGCTTCTCTAGCCACCAAACGTCACGGTCCTTCTCTTTCCGTCGGTAGACACGAGCTGAGAAATTGCAAACGTGGAGCAATTGCTCAGAGATGAAAAGTGCCAGCACTGAAAGCTGTTGCTAGCCAGCACCCTTCCTTGGAAGCGCTTTTGTAGGCCTAAGAACACTGGGGCTCTGGGCTTCTCTAACCACCTCATCTTCTGCTCATCCTCGCGCCCCCTAAAGAGAGCTCAGGTGAGAAATTGCAAACGTCGAGCAATTGCTCAGAGATGAAAAGTGCCAGCACTGAAAGCTGTTGCTAGCCAGCACCCTTCCTTGGAAGCGCTTTCACAGGCGCAGCAACACTGGGGCTTTGCGCTTCTATACGCACCAAACGTCACGGTCCTTCTCTTTCCGTCTCGTAGACACGAGCTGAGAAATTGCAAACGTCGAGCAATTGCTCAGAGAGGAAAAGTGCCAGCACTGAAAGCTGTTGCTAGCCAGCACCCTTCCTTGGAAGCGCTTTCACAGGCGCAGCAACACTGGGGCTTTGCGCTTCTCTACCCACCAAACGTCACGGTCCTTCTCTTTCCGTCTCGTAGACACGAGCTGAGAAATTGCAAACGTCGAGCAATTGCTCAGAGATGAAAAGTGCCAGCACTGAAAGCTCTTGCTAGCCAGCACCCTTCCTTGGAAGCGCTTTTGTAGGCCTAAGCACACTGGGGCTCTGGGCTTCTCTAGCCACCTCATCTTCTGCTCATCCTCTCGCGCACTCTGAAGAGAGCTCAGGTGAGAAATTGCAAACGTCGAGCAATTGCTCAGAGATGAAAAGTGCCAGCACTGAAAGCTCTTGCTAGCCAGCACCCTTCCTTGGAAGCGCTTTCACAGGCGCAGTAACACTGGGGCTTTGCGCTTCTCTAGCCACCAAACGTCACGGTCCTTCTCTTTCCGTCTCGTAGACACGAGCTGAGAAATTGCAAACGTCGAGCAATTGCTCCGAGATGAAAAGTGCCAGCACTGAAAGCTGTTGCTAGCCAGCACCCTTCCTTGGAAGCGCTTTCACAGGCGCTGTAACACTGGGGCTTTGCGCTTCTCTACCCACCAAACGTCACGGTCCTTCTCTTTCCGTCTCGTAGACACGAGGTGAGAAATTGCAAACGTCCAGCAATTCCTCAGAGATGAAAAGTGCCAGCACTGAAAGCTCTTGCTAGCCAGCACCCTTCCTTGGAAGCGCTTTTGTAGGCCTAAGAACACTGGGGCTCTGGGCTTCTCTAGCCAGCTTATCTTCTGCTCATCCTCTCGCGCACTCTAAAGAGAGCTCAGGTGAGAAATTGCAAACGTCGAGCAATTGCTCAGAGATGAAAAGTGCCAGCACTGAAAGCTGTTGCTAGCCAGCACCCTTCCTTGGAAGCGCTTTCACAGGCGCAGCAACACTGGGGCTTTGCGCTTCTATACGCACCAAACGTCACGGTCCTTCTCTTTCCGTCTCGTAGACACGAGCTGAGAAATTGCAAACGTGGAGCAATTGCTCAGAGATGAAAAGTGCCAGCACTGAAAGCTGTTGCTAGCCAGCACCCTTCCTTGGAAGCGCTTTTGTAGGCCTAAGAACACTGGGGCTCTGGGCTTCTCTAGCCACCTCATCTTCTGCTCATCCTCTCGCGCACTCTAAAGAGAGCTCAGGTGAGAATTTGCAAACGTCGAGCAATTGCTCAGAGATGAAAAGTGCCAGCACTGAAAGCTGTTGCTAGCCAGCACCCTTCCTTGGAAGCGCTTTCACAGGCGCAGCAACACTGGGGCTTTGCGCTTCTCTAGCCACCAAACGTCACGGTCCTTCTCTTTCCGTCTCGTAGACACGAGCTGAGAAATTGCAAACGTCGAGCAATTGCTCAGAGATGAAAAGTGCCAGCACTGAAAGCTGTTGCTAGCCAGCCCCCTTCCTTGGAAGCGCTTTTGTAGGCCTAAGAACACTGGGGCTCTGGGCTTCTCTAGCCACCTCATCTTCTGCTCATCCTCGCGCCCCCTAAAGAGAGCTCAGGTGAGAAATTGCAAACGTCGAGCAATTGCTCAGAGATGAAAAGTGCCAGCACTGAAAGCTGTTGCTAGCCAGCACCCTTCCTTGGAAGCGCTTTCACAGGCGCAGCAACACTGGGGCTTTGCGCTTCTCTACCCACCAAACGTCACGGTCCTTCTCTTTCCGTCTCGTAGACACGAGCTGAGAAATTGCAAACGTCGAGCAATTGCTCAGAGATGAAAAGTGCCAGCACTGAAAGCTGTTGCTAGCCAGCACCCTTCCTTGGAAGCGCTTTTGTAGGCCTAAGAACACTGGGGCTCTGGGCTTCTCTAGCCACCTCATCTTCTGCTCATCCTCTCGCGCACTCTAAAGAGAGCTCAGGTGAGAAATTGCAAACGTCGAGCAATTGCTCAGAGATGAAAAGTGCCAGCACTGAAAGCTGTTGCTAGCCAGCACCCTTCCTTGGAAGCGCTTTCACAGGCGCAGCAACACTGGGGCTTTGCGCTTCTCTAGCCACCAAACGTCACGGTCCTTCTCTTTCCGTCGGTAGACACGAGCTGAGAAATTGCAAACGTCCAGCAATTGCTCAGAGATGAAAAGTGCCAGCACTGAAAGCTGTTGCTAGCCAGCACCCTTCCTTGGAAGCGCTTTTGTAGGCCTAAGAACACTGGGGCTCTGGGCTTCTCTAGCCACCTCATCTTCTGCTCATCCTCGCGCCCCCTAAAGAGAGCTCAGGTGAGAAATTGCAAACGTCGAGCAATTGCTCAGAGATGAAAAGTGCCAGCACTGAAAGCTGTTGCTAGCCAGCACCCTTCCTTGGAAGCGCTTTCACAGGCGCAGTAACACTGGGGCTTTGCGCTTCTCTACGCACCAAATGTCACGGTCACTATCTCTCCGTCTCGTAGACACGAGCTGAGAAATTGCAAACGTCGCGCAATTGCTCAGAGATGAAAAGTGCCAGCACTGAAAGCTGTTGCTAGCCAGCACCCTTCCTTGGAAGCGCTTTTGTAGGCCTAAGAACACTGGGGCTCTGGGCTTCTCTAGCCACCTCATCTTCTGCTCATCCTCTCGCGCACTCTAAAGAGAGCTCAGGTGAGAAATTGCAAACGTCCAGCAATTGCTCAGAGATGAAAAGTGCCAGCACTGAAAGCTGTTGCTAGCCAGCACCCTTCCTTGGAAGCGCTTTCACAGGTGCAGCAACACTGGGGCTTTGCGCTTCTCTACGCACCAAACGTCACGGTCCTTCTCTTTCCGTCTCGTAGACACGAGGTGAGAAATTGCAAACGTCGAGCAATTGCTCAGAGATGAAAAGTGCCAGCACTGAAAGCTGTTGCTAGCCAGCACCCTTCCTTGGAAGCGCTTTTGTAGGCCTAAGAACACTGGGGCTCTGGGCTTCTCTAGCCACCTCATCTTCTGCTCATCCTCTCGCGCACTCTGAAGAGAGCTCAGCTGAGAAATTGCAAACGTCCAGCAATTGCTCAGAGATGAAAAGTGCCAGCACTGAAAGCTGTTGCTAGCCAGCACCCTTCCTTGGAAGCGCTTTTGTAGGCCTAAGAACACTGGGGCTCTGGGCTTCTCTAGCCACCTCATCTTCTGCTCATCCTCTCGCGCACTCTAAAGAGAGCTCAGGTGAGAAATTGCAAACTTCGAGCAATTGCTCAGAGATGAAAAGTGCCAGCACTGAAAGCTGTTGCTAGCCAGCACCCTTCCTTGGAAGCGCTTTCACAGGCGCAGTAAAACTGGGGCTTTGCGCTTCTCTAGCCACCAAACGTCACGGTCCTTCTCTTTCCGTCTCGTAGACACGAGCTGAGAAATTGCAAACGTCCAGCAATTGCTCCGAGATGAAAAGTGCCAGCACTGAAAGCTGTTGCTAGCCAGCACCCTTCCTTGGAAGCGCTTTCACAGGCGCAGTAACACTGGGGCTTTGCGCTTCTCTAGCCACCAAACGTCACGGTCCTTCTCTTTCCGTCTCGTAGACACGAGCTGAGAAATTGCAAACGTCCAGCAATTCCTCAGAGATGAAAAGTGCCAGCACTGAAAGCTGTTGCTAGCCAGCACCCTTCCTTGGAAGCGCTTTTGTAGGCCTAAGAACACTGGGGCTCTGGGCTTCTCTAGCCACCTAATCTGCTGATCCTCGCGCGCTCTAAAGAGAGCTCAGGTGAGAAATTACAAATGTCGAGCAATTGCTCAGAGATGAAAAGTGCCAGCACTGAAAGCTGTTGCTAGCCAGCACCCTTCCTTGGAAGCGCTTTTGTAGGCCTAAGAACACTGGGGCTCTGGGCTTCTCTAGCCACCTCATCTTCTGCTCATCCTCTCGCGCACTCTGAAGAGAGCTCAGCTGAGAAATTGCAAACGTCGAGCAATTGCTCAGAGATGAAAAGTGCCAGCACTGAAAGCTGTTGCTAGCCAGCACCCTTCCTTGGAAGCGCTTTCACAGGCGCAGCAACACTGGGGCTTTGCGCTTCTATACGCACCAAACGTCACGGTCCTTCTCTTTCCGTCTCGTAGACACGAGCTGAGAAATTGCAAACGTCGAGCAATTGCTCAGAGATGAAAAGTGCCAGCACTGAAAGCTGTTGCTAGCCAGCACCCTTCCTTGGAAGCGCTTTTGTAGGCCTAAGAACACTGGGGCTCTGGGCTTCTCTAGCCACCTCATCTTCTGCTCATCCTCTCGCGCACTCTAAAGAGAGCTCAGGTGAGAAATTGCAAACGTCGAGCAATTGCTCAGAGATGAAAAGTGCCAGCACTGAAAGCTCTTGCTAGCCAGCACCCTTCCTTGGAAGCGCTTTTGTAGGCCGAAGAACACTGGGGCTCTGGGCTTCTCTAGCCACCTCATCTTCTGCTCATCCTCTCGCGCACTCTGAAGAGAGCTCAGGTGAGAAATTGCAAACGTCGAGCAATTGCTCAGAGATGAAAAGTGCCAGCACTGAAAGCTGTTGCTAGCCAGCACCCTTCCTTGGAAGCGCTTTCACAGGCGCAGTAACACTGGGACTTTGCGCTTCTCTAGCCACCAAACGTCACGGTCCTTCTCTTTCCGCCTCGTAGGCACGAGCTGAGAAATTGCAAACGTCCAGCAATTGCTCAGAGATGAAAAGTGCCAGCACTGAAAGCTGTTGCTAGCCAGCACCCTTCCTTGGAAGCGCTTTTGTAGGCCTAAGAACACTGGGGCTCTGGGCTTCTCTAGCCACCTAATCTTCTGCTCATCCTCTCGCGCACTCTAAAGAGAGCTCAGGTGAGAAATTGCAAACGTCGAGCAATTGCTCAGAGATGAAAAGTGCCAGCACTGAAAGCTCTTGCTAGCCAGCACCCTTCCTTGGAAGCGCTTTCACAGGCGCAGCAACACTGGGGCTTTGCGCTTCTATACGCACCAAACGTCAGGGTCCTTCTCTTTCCGTCTTGTAGACACGAGGTGAGAAATTGCAAACGTCGAGCAATTGCTCAGAGATGAAAAGTGCCAGCACTGAAAGCTCTTGCTAGCCAGCACCCTTCCTTGGAAGCGCTTTTGTAGGCCGAAGAAGACTGGGGCTCTGGGCTTCTCTAGCCACCTCATCTTCTGCTCATCCTCTCGCGCACTCTGAAGAGAGCTCAGGTGAGAAATTGCAAACGTCGAGCAATTGCTCAGAGATGAAAAGTGCCAGCACTGAAAGCTGTTGCTAGCCAGCACCCTTCCTTGGAAGCGCTTTCACAGGCGCAGTAACACTGGGACTTTGCGCTTCTCTAGCCACCAAACGTCACGGTCCTTCTCTTTCCGCCTCGTAGGCACGAGCTGAGAAATTGCAAACGTCGAGCAATTGCTCCGAGATGAAAAGTGCCAGCACTGAAAGCTGTTGCTAGCCAGCACCCTTCCTTGGAAGCGCTTTTGTAGGCCTAAGAACACTGGGGCTCTGGGCTTCTCTAGCCACCTAATCTTCTGCTCATCCTCTCGCGCACTCTAAAGAGAGCTCAGGTGAGAAATTGCAAACGTCGAGCAATTGCTCAGAGATGAAAAGTGCCAGCACTGAAAGCTCTTGCTAGCCAGCACCCTTCCTTGGAAGCGCTTTCACAGGCGCAGCAACACTGGGGCTTTGCGCTTCTATACGCACCAAACGTCAGGGTCCTTCTCTTTCCGTCTTGTAGACACGAGGTGAGAAATTGCAAACGTCGAGCAATTGCTCAGAGATGAAAAGTGCCAGCACTGAAAGCTGTTGCTAGCCAGCACCCTTCCTTGGAAGCGCTTTTGTAGGCCTAAGAACACTGTGGCTCTGGGCTTCTCTAGCCAGCTAATCTTCTGCTCATCCTCTCGCGCACTCTAAAGAGAGCTCAGGTGAGAATTTGCAAACGTCCAGCAATTGCTCAGAGATGAAAAGTGCCAGCACTGAAAGCTGTTGCTAGCCAGCACCCTTCCTTGGAAGCGCTTTCACAGGCGCAGCAACACTGGGGCTTTGCGCTTCTCTAGCCACCAAACGTCACGGTCCTTCTCTTTCCGTCGGTAGACACGAGCTGAGAAATTGCAAACGTCGAGCAATTGCTCAGAGATGAAAAGTGCCAGCACTGAAAGCTGTTGCTAGCCAGCACCCTTCCTTGGAAGCGCTTTTGTAGGCCTAAGAACACTGGGGCTCTGGGCTTCTCTAGCCACCTCATCTTCTGCTCATCCTCTCGCGCACTCTGAAGAGAGCTCAGGTGAGAAATTGCAAACGTCGAGCAATTGCTCAGAGATGAAAAGTGCCAGCACTGAAAGCTCTTGCTAGCCAGCACCCTTCCTTGGAAGCGCTTTCACAGGCGCAGCAACACTGGGGCTTTGCGCTTCTATACGCACCAAACGTCACGGTCCTTCTCTTTCCGTCTCGTAGACACGAGCTGAGAAATTGCAAACGTCGAGCAATTGCTCAGAGATGAAAAGTGCCAGCACTGAAAGCTGTTGCTAGCCAGCCCCCTTCCTTGGAAGCGCTTTTGTAGGCCTAAGAACACTGGGGCTCTGGGCTTCTCTAGCCACCTCATCTTCTGCTCATCCTCTCGCGCACTCTGAAGAGAGCTCAGGTGAGAAATTGCAAACGTCGAGCAATTGCTCAGAGATGAAAAGTGCCAGCACTGAAAGCTGTTGCTAGCCAGCACCCTTCCTTGGAAGCGCTTTCACAGGCGCAGTAACACTGGGGCTTTGCACTTCTCTACCCACCAAATGTCACGGTCCTTCTCTTTCCGTCTCGTAGACACGAGCTGAGAAATTGCAAACGTCAAGCAATTGCTCAGAGATGAAAAGTGCCAGCACTGAAAGCTGTTGCTAGCCAGCACCCTTCCTTGGAAGCGCTTTCACAGGCGCAGTAACACTGGGGCTTTGTGCTTCTCTAGCCACCAAACGTCACGGTCATTCTCTTTCCGTCTCCTAGACACGAGCTGAGAAATTGCAAACGTCGAGCAATTGCTCAGAGATGAAAAGTGCCAGCACTGAAAGCTCTTGCTAGCCAGCACCCTTCCTTGGAAGCGCTTTTGTAGGCCTAAGAACACTGGGGCTCTGGGCTTCTCTAGCCACCTCATCTTCTGCTCATCCTCTCGCGCACTCTAAAGAGAGCTCAGCTGAGAAATTGCAAACGTCGAGCAATTGCTCAGAGATGAAAAGTGCCAGCACTGAAAGCTGTTGCTAGCCAGCACCCTTCCTTGGAAGCGCTTTCACAGGCGCAGCAACACTGGGGCTTTGCGCTTCTCTAGCCACCAAACGTCACGGTCCTTCTCTTTCCGTCTTGTAGACACGAGCTGAGAAATTGCAAACGTCGAGCAATTGCTCAGAGATGAAAAGTGCCAGCACTGAAAGCTGTTGCTAGCCAGCACCCTTCCTTGGAAGCGCTTTTGTAGGCCTAAGAACACTGGGGCTCTGGGCTTCTCTAGCCAGCTAATCTTCTGCTCATCCTCGCGCGCACTCTAAAGAGAGCTCAGGTGAGAAATTGCAAACGTCCAGCAATTGCTCAGAGATGAAAAGTGCCAGCACTGAAAGCTCTTGCTAGCCAGCACCCTTCCTTGGAAGCGCTTTCACAGGCGCAGCAACACTGGGGCTTTGCGCTTCTCTACCCACCAAACGTCACGGTCCTTCTCTTTCCGTCGGTAGACACGAGCTGAGAAATTGCAAACGTCGAGCAATTGCTCAGAGATGAAAAGTGCCAGCACTGAAAGCTGTTGCTAGCCAGCACCCTTCCTTGGAAGCGCTTTTGTAGGCCTAAGAACAGTGGGGCTCTGGGCTTCTCTAGCCACCTCATCTTCTGCTGATCCTCGCGCCCCCTAAAGAGAGCTCAGGTGAGAAATTGCAAACGTCGAGCAATTGCTCAGAGATGAAAAGTGCCAGCACTGAAAGCTGTTGCTAGCCAGCACCCTTCCTTGGAAGCGCTTTCACAGGCGCAGCAACACTGGGGCTTTGCGCTTCTCTACGCACCAAACGTCACGGTCACTATCTCTCCGTCTCGTAGACACGAGCTGAGAAATTGCAAACGTCGAGCAATTGCTCAGAGATGAAAAGTGCCAGCACTGAAAGCTGTTGCTAGCCAGCACCCTTCCTTGGAAGCGCTTTTGTAGGCCTAAGAACAGTGGGGCTCTGGGCTTCTCTAGCCACCTCATCTTCTGCTCATCCTCTCGCGCACTCTAAAGAGAGCTCAGCTGAGAAATTGCAAACGTCCAGCAATTGCTCAGAGATGAAAAGTGCCAGCACTGAAAGCTGTTGCTAGCCAGCACCCTTCCTTGGAAGCGCTTTCACAGGTGCAGCAACACTGGGGCTTTGCGCTTCTATACGCACCAAACGTCACGGTCCTTCTCTTTCCGTCTCGTAGACACGAGCTGAGAAATTGCAAACGTCGAGCAATTGCTCAGAGATGAAAAGTGCCAGCACTGAAAGCTGTTGCTAGCCAGCACCCTTCCTTGGAAGCGCTTTCACAGGCGCAGCAACACTGGGGCTTTGCGCTTCTCTAGCCACCAAAAGTCACGGTCCTTCTCTTTCCGTCTCGTAGACACGAGCTGAGAAATTGCAAACGTCGAGCAATTGCTCAGAGATGAAAAGTGCCAGCACTGAAAGCTGTTGCTAGCCAGCCCCCTTCCTTGGAAGCGCTTTTGTAGGCCTAAGAACACTGGGGCTCTGGGCTTCTCTAGCCACCTCATCTTCTGCTCATCCTCTCGCGCACTCTGAAGAGAGCTCAGGTGAGAAATTGCAAACGTCGAGCAATTGCTCAGAGATGAAAAGTGCCAGCACTGAAAGCTCTTGCTAGCCAGCACCCTTCCTTGGAAGCGCTTTCACAGGCGCAGTAACACTGGGGCTTTGCGCTTCTCTAGCCACCAAACGTCACGGTCCTTCTCTTTCCGTCTCGTAGACACGAGCTGAGAAATTGCAAACGTCGAGCAATTGCTCCGAGATGAAAAGTGCCAGCACTGAAAGCTGTTGCTAGCCAGCACCCTTCCTTGGAAGCGCTTTCACAGGTGCAGCAACACTGGGGCTTTGCGCTTCTCTACCCACCAAACGTCACGGTCCTTCTCTTTCCGTCTCGTAGACACGAGCTGAGAAATTGCAAACGTCCAGCAATTCCTCAGAGATGAAAAGTGCCAGCACTGAAAGCTGTTGCTAGCCAGCACCCTTCCTTGGAAGCGCTTTTGTAGGCCTAAGAACACTGGGGCTCTGGGCTTCTCTAGCCACCTAATCTGCTCATCCTCGCGCGATCTAAAGAGAGCTCAGGTGAGAAATTGCAAACGTCGAGCAATTGCTCAGAGAGGAAAAGTGCCAGCACTGAAAGCTGTTGCTAGCCAGCCCCCTTCCTTGGAAGCGCTTTCACAGGCGCAGCAACACTGGGGCTTTGCGCTTCTCTAGCCACCAAACGTCACGGTCCTTCTCTTTCCGTCTCGTAGACACGAGCTGAGAAATTGCAAACGTCGAGCAATTGCTCAGAGATGAAAAGTGCCACCACTGAAAGCTGTTGCTAGCCAGCACCCTTCCTTGGAAGCGCTTTTGTAGGCCTAAGCACACTGGGGCTCTGGGCTTCTCTAGCCACCTCATCTTCTGCTCATCCTCTCGCGCACTCTGAAGAGAGCTCAGGTGAGAAATTGCAAACGTCGAGCAATTGCTCAGAGATGAAAAGTGCCAGCACTGAAAGCTGTTGCTAGCCAGCACCCTTCCTTGGAAGCGCTTTCACAGGCGCAGCAACACTGGGGCTTTGCGCTTCTCTAGCCACCAAACGTCACGGTCCTTCTCTTTCCGTCTCGTAGACACGAGCTGAGAAATTGCAAACGTCGAGCAATTGCTCCGAGATGAAAAGTGCCAGCACTGAAAGCTGTTGCTAGCCAGCACCCTTCCTTGGAAGCGCTTTTGTAGGCCTAAGAACACTGGGGCTCTGGGCTTCTCTAGCCACCTCATCTTCTGCTCATCCTCTCGCGCACTCTAAAGAGAGCTCAGGTGAGAAATTGCAAACGTCGAGCAATTGCTCAGAGATGAAAAGGTCCAGCACTGAAAGCTCTTGCTAGCCAGCACCCTTCCTTGGAAGCGCTTTTGTAGGCCTAAGAACACTGGGGCTCTGGGCTTCTCTAGCCACCTCATCTTCTGCTCATCCTCTCGCGCACTCTGAAGAGAGCTCAGCTGAGAAATTGCAAACGTCGAGCAATTGCTCAGAGATGAAAAGTGCCAGCACTGAAAGCTGTTGCTAGCCAGCACCCTTCCTTGGAAGCGCTTTCACAGGCGCAGCAACACTGGGGCTTTGCGCTTCTCTACCCACCAAACGTCACGGTCCTTCTCTTTCCGCCTCGTAGACACGAGCTGAGAAATTGCAAACGTCGAGCAATTGCTCAGAGATGAAAAGTGCCAGCACTGAAAGCTGTTGCTAGCCAGCCCCCTTCCTTGGAAGCGCTTTTGTAGGCCTAAGCACACTGGGGCTCTGGGCTTCTCTAGCCACCTAATCTGCTCATCCTCGCGCGCTCTAAAGAGAGCTCAGGTGAGAAATTGCAAACGTCGAGCAATTGCTCCGAGATGAAAAGTGCCAGCACTGAAAGCTCTTGCTAGCCAGCACCCTTCCTTGGAAGCGCTTTCACAGGCGCAGCAACACTGGGGCTTTGCGCTTCTCTAGCCACCAAACGTCACGGTCCTTCTCTTTCCGTCTCGTAGACACGAGCTGAGAAATTGCAAAGGTCGAGCAATTGCTCAGAGATGAAAAGTGCCAGCACTGAAAGCTGTTGCTAGCCAGCACCCTTCCTTGGAAGCGCTTTTGTAGGCCTAAGAACACTGGGGCTCTGGGCTTCTCTAGCCACCTCATCTTCTGCTCATCCTCTCGCGCACTCTGAAGAGAGCTCAGGTGAGAAATTGCAAACGTCGAGCAATTGCTCAGAGATGAAAAGTGCCAGCACTGAAAGCTCTTGCTAGCCAGCACCCTTCCTTGGAAGCGCTTTCACAGGCGCAGTAACACTGGGGCTTTGCGCTTCTCTAGCCACCAAATGTCACGGTCCTTCTCTTTCCGTCTCGTAGACACGAGCTGAGAAATTGCAAACGTCAAGCAATTGCTCAGAGATGAAAAGTGCCAGCACTGAAAGCTGTTGCTAGCCAGCACCCTTCCTTGGAAGCGCTTTCACAGGCGCAGTAACACTGGGGCTTTGCGCTTCTCTAGCCACCAAACGTCACGGTCCTTCTCTTTCCGTCTCGTAGACACGAGCTGAGAAATTGCAAACGTCGAGCAATTGCTCAGAGATGAAAAGTGCCAGCACTGAAAGCTGTTGCTAGCCAGCACCCTTCCTTGGAAGCGCTTTTGTAGGCCTAAGAACACTGGGGCTCTGGGCTTCTCTAGCCACCTAATCTGCTCATCCTCGCGCGCTCTAAAGAGAGCTCAGGTGAGAAATTGCAAACGTCGAGCAATTGCTCAGAGATGAAAAGTGCCAGCACTGAAAGCTGTTGCTAGCCAGCACCCTTCCTTGGAAGCGCTTTCACAGGCGCAGCAACACTGGGGCTTTGCGCTTCTCTAGCCACCAAACGTCACGGTCCTTCTCTTTCTGTCTCGTAGACACGAGCTGAGAAATTGCAAACGTCGAGCAATTGCTCAGAGATGAAAAGTGCCAGCACTGAAAGCTGTTGCTAGCCAGCACCCTTCCTTGGAAGCGCTTTTGTAGGCCTAAGAACACTGGGGCTCTGGGCTTCTCTAGCCACCTCATCTTCTGCTCATCCTCTCGCGCACTCTAAAGAGAGCTCAGGTGAGAAATTGCAAACGTCGAGCAATTGCTCAGAGATGAAAAGTGCCAGCACTGAAAGCTGTTGCTAGCCAGCACCCTTCCTTGGAAGCGCTTTCACAGGCGCAGCAACACTGGGGCTTTGCGCTTCTCTAGCCACCAAACGTCACGGTCCTTCTCTTTCCGCCTCGTAGACACGAGCTGAGAAATTGCAAACGTCGAGCAATTGCTCAGAGATGAAAAGTGCCAGCACTGAAAGCTGTTGCTAGCCAGCCCCCTTCCTTGGAAGCGCTTTTGTAGGCCTAAGAACACTGGGGCTCTGGGCTTCTCTAGCCACCTCATCTTCTGCTCATCCTCTCGCGCACTCTAAAGAGAGCTCAGGTGAGAAATTGCAAACGTCGAGCAATTGCTCAGAGATGAAAAGTGCCAGCACTGAAAGCTCTTGCTAGCCAGCACCCTTCCTTGGAAGCGCTTCTGTAGCCCTTAGAACACTGGGCCTCTGGGCTTCTCTAGCCACCTCATCTTCTGCTCATCCTCTCGCCCTCTAAAGAGAGATCAGGTGAGAAATTGCAAATGTCGAGCAATTGCTCCGAGATGAAAAGTGCCAGCACTGAAAGCTGTTGCTAGCCAGCACCCTTCCTTGGAAGCGCTTTCACAGGTGCAGTAACACTGGGGCTTTGCGCTTCTCTAGCCACCAAACGTCACGGTCCTTCTCTTTCTGTCGGTAGACACGAGCTGAGAAATTGCAAACGTCGAGCAATTGCTCAGAGATGAAAAGTGCCAGCACTGAAAGCTGTTGCTAGCCAGCCCCCTTCCTTGGAAGCGCTTTTGTAGGCCTAAGAACACTGGGGCTCTGGGCTTCTCTAGCCACCTCATCTTCTGCTCATCCTCGCACAGTCTAAAGAGAGCTCAGGGGAGAAATTGCAAACGTCGAGCAATTGCTCAGAGATGAAAAGTGCCAGCACTGAAAGCTCTTGCTAGCCAGCACCCTTCCTTGGAAGCGCTTTCACAGGCGCAGTAACACTGGGACTTTGCGCTTCTCTAGCCACCAAACGTCACGGTCCTTCTCTTTCCGTCTCGTAGACACGAGCTGAGAAATTGCAAACGTCGAGCAATTGCTCAGAGATGAAAAGTGCCAGCACTGAAAGCTGTTGCTAGCCAGCACCCTTCCTTGGAAGCGCTTTTGTAGGCCTAAGAACACTGGGGCTCTGGGCTTCTCTAGCCACCTCATCTTCTGCTCATCCTCTCGCGCACTCTAAAGAGAGCTCAGGTGAGAAATTGCAAACGTCGAGCAATTGCTCAGAGATGAAAAGTGCCAGCACTGAAAGCTGTTGCTAGCCAGCACCCTTCCTTGGAAGCGCTTTCACAGGCGCAGCAACACTGGGGCTTTGCGCTTCTATACGCACCAAACGTCACGGTCCTTCTCTTTCCGTCTTGTAGACACGAGCTGAGAAATTGCAAACGTCGAGCAATTGCTCAGAGATGAAAAGTGCCAGCACTGAAAGCTGTTGCTAGCCAGCACCCTTCCTTGGAAGCGCTTTTGTAGGCCTAAGAACACTGGGGCTCTGGGCTTCTCTAGCCACCTCATCTTCTGCTCATCCTCGCGCCCCCTAAAGAGAGCTCAGGTGAGAAATTGCAAACGTCGAGCAATTGCTCAGAGATGAAAAGTGCCAGCACTGAAAGCTGTTGCTAGCCAGCACCCTTCCTTGGAAGCGCTTTCACAGGCGCAGTAACACTGGGGCTTTGCGCTTCTCTAGCCACCAAAAGTCACGGTCCTTCTCTTTCCGTCTCGTAGACATGAGCTGAGAAATTGCAAACGTCGAGCAATTGCTCCGAGATGAAAAGTGCCAGCACTGAAAGCTGTTGCTAGCCAGCACCCTTCCTTGGAAGCGCTTTTGTAGGCCTAAGAACACTGGGGCTCTGGGCTTCTCTAGCCACCTCATCTTCTGCTCATCCTCTCGCGCACTCTAAAGAGAGCTCAGGTGAGAAATTGCAAACGTCGAGCAATTGCTCAGAGATGAAAAGTGCCAGCACTGAAAGCTGTTGCTAGCCAGCACCCTTCCTTGGAAGCGCTTTCACAGGCGCAGTAACACTGGGGCTTTGCGCTTCTCTACGCACCAAACGTCACGGTCACTATCTCTCCGTCTCGTAGACACGAGCTGAGAAATTGCAAACGTCGAGCAATTGCTCAGAGATGAAAAGTGCCAGCACTGAAAGCTGTTGCTAGCCAGCACCCTTCCTTGGAAGAGCTTTACAGGTGCAGTAACACTGGGGCTTTGCGCTTCT